>CM068484.1:17049485-18448235 GCA_034769265.1 Remorina albescens | reverse complement strand
GCAGCCATTAAAGCAACCAAAACAAAATTCCCCCAGGCCAGAATTCTGACTCCTGCTTTTAACTTTTGTCAGACTCTCCCGCAGCAGGAACGCCTGGTCCTCAGTGCTCTGAACAGACACATCATGGAGAACTGTGACTATCTCCCCAAACTGTCTCCCCTTCTGTTCGGCACTGAGAAGGACAAAATTCATTGGTCCAGGCAGACGGCTGCCGCCATGTTAACACACCTGACCTCTGAATTAAACTAGATAACCCCATGAACCTGCCTGTGCAGGAGGGGTTTAAAAATGTGATGGTTCTCACTCATAAGTTTAAACTGTCCACCCCTCAGCTTGCTCTTCTTAACAGAGGCCTTAGTTTTATCCCCACAGCGGGCATTGATAGAAAACATATCAGGCAACAGTCTAGATTCGACCTACAGTGTTACCATAGAACATTAAAATTGGCAGCTTTCTATGGTGACAAAGGCGATTGCACGCCGCAACCTTTCACTCCCCCATCTACTTGGGCCCCTCCCGATGCACAACTACCCCCACATGTTGTTGAATTGATAAAAAAAGATTTAAAATATTTTAATAAACATTTCAAAATCCGGCATGAAAAACACAATTTCACCCGGGAGGAACATTTGGCTCTCAAAGAATTGATTAATAACAAAAACATCATCATTAAACCGGCCGATAAAGGCAGCACAGCCGTAGTTATGGACCGGGATCAGTACCTGTGGGAGGGATATAAACAATTCAATGATACACAGTATTATTCCAAAATACAAAAAACAATTTATCTGGACACCATCCCATTAGTGAGCCAAATTATCAATAAACTACATGAAAAGAAATTCATCAATTTCAAGCAAAAAAACTACTTACTTGCTGACTCAGAGCCCAGACCTAGACGTTTTTACATGTTGCCAAAGATACATAAGGACCCTGCTAAGTGGAGCAAGCCCTTCCAGATCCCCCCTGCTCGACCTATAGTCTCTGATTGTAGCAGTGAAACCTACAGGACAGCAGAGTTCTTGGACTTTTATCTGAACCCACTGTCCACCATACACCAGAGTTATATTAAGGACACATACCACTTCATTGAAAAAATTAAAAATCTTCACGTTCCGGCAAATTCCATCCTATTTACTATCGATAATGATAGCCTCTACACAAATATAGACATACAGGAGGGCATTCAATCAGTGAAGAACATTTTTTCTAAACATTATGATAAGAAAAGACCGGACAGAGAACTACTACAGTTATTAGAAATCAATTTGACCCGCAATGATTTTGAATTCGATGGACAATTCTTTTTGCAAATTAAAGGCACAGCGATGGGCAAAAAATTTGCGCCCGCTTATGCCAATATTTTTATGGCAGATTGGGAGACAGGTGCCCTCCAACAATGTGACAAGAGACCCATCTATTATTATAGATACTTAGATGATATCTGGGGTATATGGACACATTCAGAGGATGACTTTAAGCTCTTCTTGAACACTCTCAATAATTACAATCCGTCCATCAAACTAAAATCCAGTCTAAATCACAATTCGATAGACTTTTTGGACACAACAACATTCAAAGGACCCACATTTAATCAAACCAATAGACTGGATATTAAAGTATTTTTCAAAGAGACGGATACACATGCATTACTCCACAAGAACAGCTTTCATCCTGAACATACATTTGCAGGTCTTATCAAATCACAATTACTTAGGTTCCACAGGATCTGCACACAGATTGATGATTTCAAACAGGCCACTAGGATACTCTTCTCCGCACTGGCCAGCAGAGGGTACTCTAGGACCTTCCTTAGAACATGCTTCAAACAGTTCCTCCAAATTAAGCCCCATGATGTGTCCAGCATAATTCCTTTCATCACAACATATTCGGCCTCCACAGTGAAACTGGTCAGAGAAATCAAGAATAACTTTGAGCTCTCCAGGAGAGGAAGGGAACTCTTCTACAGCCATAGGATCGTTGCTGCATTCAGAAAAAATAAGAATTTGAAGGATTACCTGGTAAAAGCCAAAGTCAAACCACTATCTGACCCCAAACCAATACCAAAGACTGAATTCTTTAACCAGCAAGTTTGGGTGTCTAATAGAAGAAACAAAAATATTTACAATACTGCAAATCAAGGAAATTTTTCATCCAAAAATTGTATATACATTATAATTTGTAAACAATGTGCCATTCAATATGTTGGTGAAACCGGAAACACAATTAGAACCAGGTTCACACAACATAGATATAATATTTTAAAGAGGAAAGACATCCAGACTCCGCTCGTTAAACACTTCATGCAGCACGGTTGGCATTCAGTGCAGGCCTCTGTCCTCCAATGTGACCCCAAATGGACCAAGGCCCAAAGACAGAGGGCCGAGAGGGCCTGGATTATTAAATTAGGCACTTTATACCCACATGGTCTCAATGCGGGCTAGAAGTGGCACTGTACGGGATTGGATGGAGTGTGCACGGATCATGCCGCTGCTTGGCGGCGACATGATCCTTCAATTTCATCCCTAACCCTAATCTCGGTGGGACCTGACTACTGCACCATTGTTGAGAATAAAAATCCTGGATTTCAGCAGCTGTGGTGGGTCCTTTAGAAGAGGGTGCATTACTTTTTTCAGAGCTGCCAACTTCAGCTCTGTGAGTTTACATACACCACACTAAATCAAGTTCACATGCACAAACACAAACGAATAATATCTTTCAAGATTTAAAGTTTAAGAGAGTGAGTACTTTTAATTGAACGACATGTCATTCATTGTAGCATACCTAGTCTCTGCTCACAGTGAAGATGAAAATTTTCTTCATCCATACTCTTCTTGAGTTTCTCCCGCAGGTTGTCTTTGTATTTCTTCTTCTGTCGCTGTCTATGGTAAATAGGATGTATATGCAGCAGTGGCGCACCTCAGCGCCATCTACCGCCGGGGAGTTTGAAAAGGAACTAAAGAGTCTTGGCCCAAGATCAGAATTCTTTCTTGCGTGAGAAATTGGATGTGTGGCGTGAGTGCGTGTGAAAACAGTCAAAATCGTGTGTCACATGGCGAAAGCGTGAGAGTTGGCAGCTCTGCATCAGTGCTCCGTCTCACTCAGTGGAGGAACAAAGGAGGAGCTTCTGTTTAAATCTGTGTGGGAAACAGAAAAAAGAAGACTCTCCCTGATCAGGTTAGAGTTAGTTACCACGTTATAAAATCTACTTCTGAGGAAACAACACACCAGCAAATGTTGAAGGCTGCTGACATAGTGGTTGTCTAAATGCTAAATAAGCATTGGTGGTTCAGCGGTAGAATTCTCGCCTGCCACGCGGGAGGCCAGGGCTTGATTCCTGGCCAATGCAAAGTAACTTTTTACCAACATCCAAATGTTAGAAACAAAGTGCTGCTTGGAATATACAAGACATGAAATAACCCCATGGACTCCAATACAACCTGACTTCATTTAACAACCAGTGGAGCCGCCCCCTGGTGGTCATTAGAAATGCAGCCCCTCTGAGCTGGTGGCAGACCAAGGGTTCAGTCTGCCCACATCTTCCACATGTGATGGCACACACACTGTGTATTGTGGCAACATCCGTCCCCTCAGAGAGAATCTTCTCTTTAACCCTCCTGCCGTGTCCACCCCCCGCCCCTTATTTTAGTGTTCCTGGGTCAAATTTACCGGTCTGTTTTAACTGCTCTTAAATTAACACAAAAATCATTAATCACCACCAAGTTTTTATTTAACAGTCTTTAGCTGTAAAAAATGTCTCAGAGTGGTTAACATGAATAACTGCTGTGAAAATACAAATAGGCATGAAAATGTATTCCAAAATGAACATGTAATGTAAAAAACAAATAGAAAACCAGAGACCAAACTCCTCAACATGAAGTTGTGTGTGTGTGTTCATGTGAATTCATTCACATGAGTGGCATTTGACACTCAGGTCAGCGTGGGCCTTGCAAACATAGGCCTCACATTTGCAGCATCTCAGGCTTGTTTTGTTGTCTCTCGGGGCCACAGAGCTCACAGCGCTTCCTTTTCAGACCCATGTAGGCTTGGAGGTCTACCAGGTCCAATTCTCTCCAGATGTCCCCAAACACACGCTTCCCCTCCAGGTTTGTCATCTCCAGTATAATTCCCTCAAAGGACTCTGGTAAAAAGAGTTGGAAGCTGTGCTTCCTCACAACAAGAAGGTGCCCTTTCCTTTGAGGAGGAAACTATCCAGGCTGGAAAATGCTGAGTCATGGGAGCGTTGCTGTGCATGGTTGTTGTGGCTGAGTGGTTAAGACGATGGACTTGAAATCCGTTGGGGGTTCCCTGCGCAGGTTCAAATCCTGCCAACAACGGTTGGTTGTTGTCTCTGCATGTTCTAGTTTGATGCTTCTTTAAATCAATCACTCGCTGCTTCACTGCTGCCACAGTCCGGTCATATTGGATGAACTGTTGGAGTTACTGCCTTCACTCCTGACGTCCAGCACAAGAATCATGCTACATGTTAGGAGAAATGACACTTCATGTCCTGTCTGAGTACACAAAGAATAACTTCAGTCTCCTCCTTAACACTTTAAAGGTCCATCATCAGCCTGCACACCTGGCTCCAATCCTACATGCAACTCCACACAGAAAGGCCCCAGGCCGGGAACCGAACCCACGACCTTCTTGTTGTGAGGAAGCAGCGTTACTTTTAACAATCTATGTGTGTATAAACGGGGATGGAAGGATTGGATTACTCCTTTACTTCTGATTTACACAGGTGCCATCACCATGGGAACATCCTATGGGAGAGTAACATATCCAAACCCCAAATATGATAAACTGCCAAGATAGATCTGAACTTTTTCTGGTCACTGCACAACATAAATTGTTGATTCACAAGAAGAGAATCTGTTCAATCTCATGTTCTTTTCATGTGATGGTGGTATCGTGGTCAGCATAGCTGCCTTCCAAGCTGATGACCTGGTTTTGATTCCCGGCCATTGCAGCTAACGTTGAGAAATGTTTTATTTACTTTTAGAAATTTATGACTCTATCACCTATGATATAAGGATCAGAGGCTTTGCGTAGTTGTTGTGGCGGAGTAGTTAAGGTGATGGACTAGAAATCCATTGGGGTTTCCCCGCGCAGGTTCGAATCCTGCTAACAATGGTTAGTTTTTTTTAATGGACCAAATTCCCCAGTTGGGTAGCTACAGAGCATGTTGGAGAATCTCTGTAATCTGCACGGCATTAAAATATGACAGATCTGAGTGCTGTTGTTAGGACTCATCTAAGAGGATGAAAGCACTGACTGGTGGTCAGTTATCATTATCAAGGCCAGCGATAGGGGCACACCTTTAGTCCTACTTCCAGGCAATAATGACAAGTCATTTCCACTGTTTGCTGTGCCGAAATAGCTTAGTTGCGAGAGCGTTAGACTGAAGATTTAGAGCTCCCCGGTTTAATCCCAGGTTTTGGCAGCTGTAGTGGGTACTTTAGAAGACCATCCCTGAGCTTTGTTTATTAATTATGGAAATCTTCCACTTAAGTCCTCTATTCTAATTGACCACTAGCGTGGAGTTATAGTCGCTTAGTGTAACTGTGGTATCTTGAGATGCCGATGTGAAGAAGAGATCACCGCTGACACGTCTTTTCTTATGGTCAAAAAGAAGTTTATTGACAAGAAAGGAACAGTGCCAAAAATGCCGAATCCTGGAGCCTCTCTGCCAATGTGAGATCTCCTATCCTCTGTCTCCCAAACCCCTATATTTATAGGTCTTATCTGTCTTTGAAATGGACACTTCTTCCAAACCAGAATCCTTCAACCAGATGGTATAGATATTATCTGGTCCCAGGTCTCTGACCTTTGACCTTTTAGGAGCCAGCATAAACCTCCTCATCCTGTCTCTGTGTTGTCTCAGCTCTACCATGTCCATCAGGAGGGCAAATGGGTGACAGTTTGACCCCCAAGACACATTCCTTTAGTTCAATCTACAATGGGTCATATAGAAACCTTTGACTAGGCCTTAATGGACATCCTTACTTGACTTAAGTAGAACAAAGAAAAGGACAGAACATACAACAATTTAGATATTGAAATAAAGAAAATGAGGTGAAAAATACACTACATATTCCCCCCACTGAGGCTCAAAGCCTCGACAAAAATGAAACCCAAATAATTGAAATAATAAAAATCAAAGATCTTCTCAATTATTAGTAACGTTACCAATTTGTGGAGTGTGAGAGCGAAAACCTGCCAGGCAGGCAATCTTTCTTGAAATTTTCCATCAAACAATCAAGACAGGAAATTCTCTCACGGTCCCTCTGCCTTAGGCGACCAAAAAGGAGGAATAGTAGACGCACATGAAACCTCAGACAAATCAAATCAAAATAACATCCAACATCAGACTGGTCAACCCATCGGATCCTCCGCTGGACCTTTCCCTGCCTATCATTTATCTCCCTACGTGTCAAAAAGAAAAGAAAACATCTGAGGTTCCAATACATCCACATATCTTTACATACATTCAAAACATACTATAGAATATACATATTCAAGTCATACATACGTTCAAAGATACATAAGACAATAAACACATAACAATAAAACACAAAACTTGATCACACTACAGTTCCTCTGTAGAGTTAGCTCTTTCTTGTAAACAGTTCAGCACCTAAATTCAGGGTCCTTCAGTCCATTCTCGATCTTCATATCAGATGTCAAGATCTCCTCAGGACATCTGGGATCCTGAACGACCAGACATTTTACAGCAATATATCCCCTATGTTCTTAGGAAAGAGAGAAAAAGAACAAACCAGTATCCTTTGCAAGTAACGAGTACATTTTAAGCGTCATTGCAGATCATCATCTTCACATGTCAATTATCTGGACACTGTCTCCTTCCTTATAAACTGCTCCAAGGCACTGTTTAATTCCCAATTTTTGTTGGATTAATTTCACCGTCTTATCCACAAACTCTTTACCATTATCAAATGAAATTCTATCAGGGAGTCCCCATCTACAAATGACTTCCCTACACAGAAACTTGGCAACTGAGTGAGCGTCTTTTCGCTTAGTTGGATAGGCCACTGGCCACCTTGAAAATCTGTCGACAACAACTAGCATGTACCTTTTGCCTTCAACTGGTTTTATCATATCGACAAAGTCAATTACCAACTCTCGCATTGGTCCTCTTGGTGTTGGAATATAACCTGGTGGGACTGCCACACCTCTCCGAAAATTATTTTTCAGACAAATAGTGCATCTGCCTATGACGTGATCCAAGAGGTAAGGTGCCCAAAATCCATAGTCCTTGATGATCCTTCTCCTAACCTCCCCCCTTGCAACATGGGTCAACCCATGTGCTTCTTGAATCATTAAACCAAGCAAATCTGGAGGTGCTATAATCAATCCCTCATGATTTCTCCAGAGGCCAGTAGAGTCCTGAGTGGCACCACGATCCATCCATAACTGTTTATCCATTTCAGAAGCTGCTTCCTGCATCAGAATCACGTCAGCAAGTGTAATTTTGTCTTCTAAATCTACTTCATGTGTAACTAGAAGAACTTTACCCAATTTGTCCGCACCTGTCACTGCTTTTGCAGCATCGTCAGGCGCTTTATTACCCTGAGTGACTCTAGATGTGTCCATTTGATGTGCTGCACATTTTGCTATTGCTATTTCTTTTGGTTTCATCATAGCATTCAAAAGTTTCATGGTCTGAGCATGATTTTGTATTGGAGAACCATCAGTTTTCTTAAACCCTCTGTTCTTCCATACTGCTCCAAACAGATGACAAACATTGTGAGCATATGCAGAATCTGTGTAAATGGTCACACGCTTTCCTTCGGCCAACAGACATGTTTCAGTCAATCCTACGAGTTCAGCAAGCTGTGCTGATGCGGGTTGTGGTACCACTCCAGTTTGTCTACTACAAACCCTGATTTACCACTGCATAACCCGCACTCAATTTGTCCCCCACACGATAACAAGAACCATCAGTCGAGTATTCTAAATCTGCCTCCCGCAGTGGGAGGGCTTGCAAATCTGACCTCAGCCTTGAATATTTTTCTGCTTCCTTCACGGTTCGCCATCCTCTGCAGTAGGTAAATTCTCAGCCGGATTCACTGTAACACATCTTGCCAGAGTAACGTCTTCCTGCTCTAATAGCCTATGATAATCCCTAAGCCTAAGTATCGTTAACGTATACTTGCCATAGTTTAAAAGATTTCTGAGGCTATGATGGGTAAGAATTGTTACTGGATATCCCATCGTAACAGATGATGCTTTATCATACATCAAAGAAACTCCCACCATTGCTCTGTAGCACAAATGCAATCCCAGCTCTACTTCAGAATAGGCAGTGGAATAGTATGAAATGGGTTGAGGACTCATCCCTGTACCTGTTGCTTGACAAAGAACTGCACAAGCATATTTACCCCCAACTGAGGTAGATACATACAACAGAAAATTCTTAGAATAATCTGGAAGTGCTAGTGCTGGAGCCTCCTGTAATCTTTGTTTAATTGTTTCAAAGGCCAAAAGGCCATCCTGTGTCCATGAAAGATTACTGTGAAGTTGAGTATTTCCCGTTTCTTTAATCATAGCCCCCAAAGGCCCTGTTAAACTAGCATAATCTTCAATCCATGCTGAAGAATAGCCAGCAGTACCAAGAAATGTCATAATTTCTCTAACTGTTCTGGGTTTAGGAGCCTTTCGAATAGCTTCTAAATGGCTATCAGAAATACTCCTGTGTCCCTGCGTTATTGTCTGACCCAAATATACCACCTTTTCCTGGCAATACTGCAGTTTTTTCTGCAAAACCTTGTGACCATTTTCTGCCAATATTTGTAGTAGTTTAATTGAGTCCTCATGACATGTTTTCTCATCTGGTGAACAGATAATATCGTCCACATATTGTACCACTGTACTTTTTACTTTTTGATCTATCCCCACACAAGGTCATCCTTCAATACTTTATTGAAAATATGAGGACTATGTTTAAATCCTTGTGGCAATCTTGTATACTCATAGAATTGTCCCTTATATGGGAACCCAAACAAACCCTGACTTTCAACACTAAGTGGAACACTAAAAAACGCACCACACAAATCTAAGACTGTAAAGCATTTTGCATCTGGAGGAATTTGAGCTAGTAAAGT
The DNA here is from genome assembly GCA_034769265.1 of Remorina albescens. NCBI lineage: Eukaryota > Metazoa > Chordata > Actinopteri > Carangiformes > Echeneidae > Remorina > Remorina albescens. Next base: position 18,439,107 of record CM068484.1, on the reverse strand, counting down.
GTGTGGATCTGGCACTTCTGCTGGTAAATCGGCTACCACCTCATTTACAAATCTCAAATCATGTACCATGCGATAAGAGTTATCTGGCTTTTTCACAGGCAACAATGGTGTGTTACTTTGGGGATTCTGAGTTTTCTTCAAACCAGGTCTGAGTTGAATAGTCACAGGTTGAGCAGATTTCACAAGTCCAATATCTGTACATCCAGATGGTATATATATTATCTGGTCACAGGTCTCTGGCCTTTGACCTTTTAGAGCCAGCATAAAACCCCCTCATCTTGTCTCTCATGGTGTCTCATGCTCTACCGTATCAATCAGGAAGGCATATGGGTAACAGTTTGACCTCCAAGGCACATTCCTTTAGTTCAACTTACAACGGGTCGTAAATAAACCTTTGACAAGGCCTTAATGAACATACTTATTTGACTTAAGAATAGAACATACAACAATTTAGATGTTACAATAAAGAAAATGAAGTGGAAAATACACTACACCTGCAAAGCTGATCCACTTGGTTTTTGTTAATGCCAATCTTCACTAAAGATGAGCTAAAACTGTTAGCAGGATTTTCATTTACATCCTGTTGTGTGATTCTTTATACTTGTCTATGTGGTTTCAATGTAAATAGCTCAAAGGTTATAAATGATTCACATTCAATCAGAGATTAAACATTTTTTCAAATTGAGTTGGATCTTTGGTTTTCTGTACTTTATCATTTATTATTTGTGGCATTACGCTCCAAGTTCAGTTTGGTAAATATACAAATAAAGCCATATAAATAATAAACATTTCACACAATGTGTATGTTGCAGCCAAGGACTCAGGCAGATGCAGGACTGTTGTGCAGCTAACAGTTCCTTTACTTTTACACTTAACAATGAAAACAAAGCAGTATTTGCTCACTAACACAGTCCGGTAGCACACTTTTCCCTGCTGCTAAAACGATTGTCTTCTTCTTCTTCTCTTTGCTACAATGAACAACAACAATTTTCTTCTTCTACTTCACGACTCGCTTTTTCCGACTCAACGGCATAACCTGGTGGTGGAAGCCGGACAGCGCATTCACAAACAATACTGAATACTGAATGAAATACAAATTCACAAACACTGTATCCCGGAAATGCAATGTTATGTTATCTGCAGACATGAACTTTTATGGAGTTTAAACTTAACTAAATTACAAAAGAAAATAAATTGGGGGGGTCTCTAATTTAACAGTTCACAAATACAAAATATCTTACTGATATATTGACCCTTCACATATACATTTATAATTCATTTTACACATACTTTTTTTTTTCAGTACATTTATTTAATCAACAAATCTAAGGAGTACCTTGGGGCCAGAAATATTTGGGGGGGCTTTTATTGTTTCAGCTGTCATGGTTGAAATGTCTGTGATTCTCCTCAGATGACATCTTAGTGTCTGACAGGGCTCAGTTTTTATCTTCTGATCTGGCCTCGTAAAAAGAGCCGATCTCTGAATGTACTCCTGCTGCTGGCTCTCTCTCAGCTGATCCCAGCTGATCGGCTCCAAGGCTGACAACCAAATGTACCTCATGTAAGTCAAGCGATGAAATGAATTCATCCTCTCATCTGAACTTTATCAGGGGAGATGAAAATAAATGAGTCACATTTGATTTTAGTTCCATTTAACGCCACTTCTTTGTCTAATAACAGCTGATTTGTGTTTCACTTCATTCGTTCGCGAGACAAGTCGTGTGCGTCTTTGTGCGCATGCGCTCATCCATCTGACTCGAACGCGAGAGTGTGACCTATGCGTTGGTGTCGCGTGGGAGAGCGATGAGAGACAGGAAATGCCTTTGATCTCCGGTGACGTCACACAGTCTCGTTGTGGGTGAGTAAATAGTTGTTGATGTTGTGACGGCCATGGCTGTGTGCGTCTCGTTGTCGGTTGGCTGTCTTGTCTTTTACAGGTGCACAAGGTGCTTTGTGAGGCCCTCTGCTGTCTGCTATGTGGATCTTCGGTTCATATATCCTGGTTGCTGTGAAGCCCCGCCTCTGTGTTGGGAGGCTCTGCCTCTACCTATTAGTGCTGGGTTAGGGTTAACGCTACCCCCCTAACTTCTGTTTAGTTTGATTTATAGTTCAACTTATTTTTTTTCAGTGACTTATGTCTAGTTAAATGAAACACACTAGTCCTGTCTGTTTAAAGAAGGACTAGTCTGTTAGTTAAAAACCTCAGTGTGCCATTTGTGAGTCTGGTATGTTCTGTTTATTTATATTTAAGCTTCAGTCTCCTTATGCTTAGTTGACCTTTCTTAAATTGGGCCCTTTTTTTGTCAATTTTTGGGAGTTTTATTTCAGAATGATGTAAATTATTATTTGTTGGAACAATTTTTTTTCTGTTAATTGAAAGAAAAAAAAATCTTGTTTCATTCCTTTGTCCTTTTCTTTTTGATCCTTAAAAGTGCTCATGAGTTTAATATATAGAAAATGTGACGTTGGATTTCATTATATAACAGCAGGACAAAGTGTGTCATTAAAATTCTGTATTCTACAGACTGTGGAGTTCATGTTCTGATAGATTTTCATAACAAAGTAGCATAGGTACAGCACACAGCTGAAACGTTTCCTGTTAAAGATGGAATATGGCACCTCACTCAGTGCTTATCCAGGCAGGAAAAGATTCAGCTGCTAGCTTGTTATATCTACAACATCTAACATTAGGTACAAGGCACTGCTCGGATTTTAACCCAGGATCTCCTGTTTACAAGTCAGGTGCTTTGACCAACTAAGCCACAGCACCACTCTGAAGTACACTTATATGCAGAGGATCTGGTAATGGAAGTGCAATGTGTATACTGCAGTTGAGGTTGATGGTAAAATGCTAAAGTTTTTTTTTGTTGTTGTTTTAATGTAGGACTCTGCATCTACCTTTACCTGTTTGATTGCAGATGTGCATTTTCATTTGGCCCCAGGAAGAGTAGCTGCTGCCTCAGTGACAGCTAACAGGGATCCTAACAAGTGATAAACAATAAACAGCCATTTCCAATCATCATCAGAACAGATAAAAACCTTGACCTTTGTGACCCAGACCATTAAAGTGGATGACAGATAGAACATCATGTTACTTGATGTTACTTCATTACATTTGAAAATTTTAAGCTTGGTGTATTTCATTAGCATTTTGTTGGAGGTAGGTGGGACTTGAAAATTCAGCTTTGTGAATGACCAAAAAAGACCAACGATACATGAGGGGAGAAAGATTGACGGCATTAATGAGCTGGCAAACTTCATCTGTCATACAGTAAGACTTTTATAAACAGTTAGAGCACATTTAAAGGAACCTGTTCAGGTCAAAGAACCCCTCCTTAAATATTGTTCCCTAGCTTACTCACACTACAAGGCATCTGACATATGACATATGATAATATGTGGGGCTCGTCTGGGATTTGAACCCAGGACCTCTCACACCCGAAGCAAGAATCATATCCCTAGACCAACGAGCCATTGATGCTTGTTTCTGCCTTTATTAAGACAGTAAGTGGCAGAGAGGCCAGCAGGAAAAGAGGCAGAGAGGGGAATGACCTGCAGCGTCTGTACTAGGCTGAAACTAAACGTGGGAAGCCATCATAACATGTTATGTCCCTCAGTTGAAGCGCAGGGTGATGAGGGACAGTAAACTGAGAAGAACAACAGCAGAAGTTAAAAGGAGAACTTTTTTTTTTTCATATTTTATCAGTCATCAATAAATGAATTATTCCTCGTCAGTCAGTGCAATGTGTATACTCGCCAGTTTTATACAGAAAGATGAACTTTTTTCCTGAAGTACATACATATGACATCCATATTTACTGTTTCTCCAAATGTATGCATTAAAAATAAAGGGGTATGAACAGTGTATCATAGTATCATCATGTAAATAATACATGTAATTGCTCACTGCTACAGTTAGTAAAATATAAAATACAAATGAATTCTATTTTAATCTGGTGTTCATGTTTATTTTACAGCATCTTATTTTATTTTTATTTTAGCAGCTGCAGCTTTTTTCTAAAGTTAAAATGAAAGAAGTCAGATCACAGACTGTTGAGTTGTTGGTCTCTGGTCCTCTGCTCCAGGTGGAGCAACAGTGTCCTGTTGTCACGGCAGCATAAAGACTGGGTCCCGCTGTCTTACTCAGGCTGCACTACAGCGTCTGTTCACGGGCGCGACCCCACTACTGAGCGGCACGGGGGCTTTGACCTGCTCCGTGTCCAACCTGGACCGGTGCACCCCTCCTTAGACGACCTGGTGATCCCGGGCTGCCCCCGGAGCACCATATCGATACCGAACTTAGTTCGGACACCCGATCGACATAGTCCGCTGCAGCCCAGAGCTCCTGAGCTCAAACGTTCCGCCAGCCTCAGCCTCCCGGTAACTTGGATTGCAGGCGCGCGCCACCGCACCCGGCGAGAGACACCCTTCCTGATCGGGCTTTTAGCCTTTATCACAGTGACGTCAACAAAATGGATGACGACACTTGGTGGTGAAATCATGAAGAATTTGAAGAGTTTGAATGTACTGATAAATAATAAAGTCGAATAATGTCAAAATGAAAACTCTGATGCTTTTAGTATTTCCATAAGCCTTTTCTGACTTCTAACAGTGTTTTATCATGTAGTCTTTATCATTGTCCTTGTAATGTGCAAATAAACTAAACTAAAGCAGACAGCACCAAAAAGGGAGACACACAGAGACTGAACAAGCTGATTAGGAGAGCAGGCTCTGTGGTCGGCCTGACTCTGGAGTCTGTGTGTCACATTCATGCAGCTTGTGTAGAAACAGTTTATTCCATCAGACACCTGAAACACCTCCTGTGTGGAGAAACTGTCAGGGTTTGGATGAAAGATACACTGTTTGATTCTGAGCTGATCATTAATAATCAATCAATGAATGATCAATAAGCTTCACAGCTGTTCTGAATGGGGACAGTGGGGCAGCCTTTGTGTTTAAATCTGAATCACGTGATTTCAGAAATTCTTCAAAGCAGCTTCAAAGGAAGAGTTTCATTCTGTGAGTATTGTGACATCATCAGGTGATGTATCAAAGGCAGCGGCTCTTCAGACTCACACATCACTTCAAACCTTATAGGAAGTGACACACAACTGGGTTCACTGACACAGACGTGGTTTCAGAGACAAACTGCAGAGAAACTGGCAGTACTGATGCTTAGCTGCTTAAAGTGCCTGTCTTGTAAACAGGACATCCTGCATTCAAACCACAGCAGTGCTTTGCTCTCAGTGGAGGACCTGCTCATCACTGAAAAAAACTGATGAAAACCAGATACTTGCAGTATCTGGACAAGAGAAATGGTTTTGTGCTTCACGCTGTGTTTAGCAGAAGGAAATTAGGTAATGACCACAGGAGACAAACTTCGGTAAGAGTCCTGATTGTCAGGCACTTCTGTTGGTGACATAACATGATGGGTTCTTTCAGGATTTGAACCCAGGACCTCTTGCACCCTAAGCGAGAATCACACCCCTAGACCAACAAACCTTTTGCAGCAGGACTTTTATGGCATTGAAGATTTTTCACACTGCGTTTATCATACAATAACACTTTTTTTGAGGGGGCGAACTTTTAGGTCATCAAAGATCTCACACATAGCATTGATCATACACTACAACATTTATAGTACAGCCAGAGAACCAAATCTGCAGGACAACCACAAGAAATGAAATAAGAGCTATAGAAAAACCACCAATCAGGACTATTCATAAACAGGATTATGTACCATCGGTTCCTCGTAGAAACTTAACAGAGATTGAAACCCCTCATGTCAAGCCGTCTCTAATCACTAACATCATTGGCTGGAACTCATATCAATCAAATATTTCTTTATTTGGACCATGTGCTTTTGACCATCAGGGGACAGTTTGTTTAGTAAAATTGCTCTCACAATATTTTCAACAGCTGCCATATGTATTCAAAAGCAGCCCAATTTTCACCTCCCCTGCCAACTTCATCAAAAGAAGCCCAATCTGACAACCCTGTCCCTGAGCACAGTCCAAATGAAGCCTGTGTGAAGCTGCTATTGCCTATCAGGAGGGAGCCCACCAGAGACATGCTGTGTTTAGTTCACTTACCTTCACTTGTTGCTGGATCTCCAAAGAGCTAAAGTCTTGTGGAGAATGCGGGATCAATCCCACTACCTCTCACATGCTAAGCAAGCACTCTACCATTTGAGCTAATTCCCCTGTGCTAAACTTAAACTTAAACTTTATTAATTTATATGTCACTTTTCATGCATATGAAAATGCAACCCAAAGTGCTTCACAGAATAAAATAACAAAAAACATATAAAACATACAACAATAAAAATGAAAGCCTGTCCCTCCCACACCCACGAATAGACCCGACCCCCCCCCCCACCACACACACACACTCACACACACAGTAAAAAGACTGGTGACATGGCATGGTACTGAGGATCCAGGTGAGGAGATGCCACTTATGGGTGGCCATCCACACAGAGAGGCACTACAGTCCGCAGCCACAGGGAGCGCCGCCACAGGGAGCGCCGCCACAGAGACCCCCCCCAGCCCGGGCAGACCAGGGCAGACTCCACAACAACTGCAGAGCCCCCCCCAGTCCCCCAGGTCTGAGGGATCTCCAGAACGACGTCCACGTGGGCAGACCGGACACAACTCCCTGTGTGGAGGGCCCCCATGAGGAGACACTGGAGCTAAAAACTAAAAGATTAAGACGATGGAATAAAAACAGGCAATAATGATAAAATGTCTAGAAATGTGAAGGTATAAAAACTAACATGCTGTATTTAACACATTGTAGATAAGCTTTGGGAAAAGGCCCCTTTAACAACCTTTGAGTTTACCATCAACAGGTTTCAAAGATATTTAGAGATCATTCAAGATGGACCTAAAGACTGACATTTAGGATAATTCTATCTGGAATAGCAGGCTGCAAAATGAAAAGATCAAGAAGTCAAGAAAGAGGATTTTGCACATGATGTGGTCCTTTTGGCACCATCGGTCTGAGATCTAAAGCGCTCATCGGAATCGTTCACAGCTGAGTGTGAAGCAGCAGGGACGAGGATCAGCACCTGTAAATCTGAGGCCTTTGTTCTCAGGAGGAAACCGATGGATTGCTTACTGCAGGTGGGGAATGAGTCCTTGTGCCCAGTGAAGGAGTTCAAGTATCTCAGGGTCTTGTTCATTAGTGAGGGAAATCTGTTGCTTATGTTGAAGACAGATGGATGAATGGATGGATGCAGACAAAATAAGTTCCATTACTGTGAATAATGTAGTGAAAAGACTAACCTTCCTCTAGTGTTAGGGTCGGGATATTTTTTGGGATAATGCCTCAGATTTCAGGAAGGTTAACAAAAGTAAGACACAAACGTTAAACTGCGATGGCTGGGAATCAAACCCAGGTCAACTGCTTGGAAGGCAGCTATGCTTACCACTATATCACCATCGCATGCAAAGGATGAAGCATTTTGTATTTACAACTTTTTTTCCAGCTAATTGTGATCACAGTCCTTTTTAATGAAACTGGTTATGGGAACTCACATGTGGCTGGATTTATGACTTAACATTATCCACACTGTAAATGAATCAACGCAAATAAATCATCCCTCAACAGAGGAGAAGGCCTCAGATATGCCTTTCTTTGTTTTCATCCTCTGGTGGAAGCCACAAGAAGTGAAAAAAGCTTAAAACAGCAAGTATTCCCAGGCAGTGTCCCATCGAAGCACTAACAAGGCCCGACCCTGCTTCACTTCTGAGATCAGATGAGACTGAAACTGTGTCCTGTTCAAATCAAGAATAGGAACTGAAATCGTTTGTTTACTGTTCACGGTCACAAGGTGCCAATTCCAAAAGAGACAACATTTCTTCCTTGCTAACCATTACACAATGGAACCACAAGGAGGCAGCTGAGGGTCTGCTGATCGTGTCCTGACAACAGAAACCGAGGTGACAGCAGTTTTGTAGTCTGTAATATAATACAGACTGGAGTATAACAGAGTGTCACTTATTTAGTTAACTGTTTCGTTTCAACAAGAATTTGGTTAGGGTGTCATCAGGGGAAATTACATGATGAACAGCAAACAGTATTTGGCAAGGATCATGTAGATCTACATACAGTAGGGTATCATCAAGATCACAGGTTGTTAACATCACCTGTAAGCAGAGTGGAGCAGTGGAAGAGTGCTGGGCCCATAACCCAGAGGTGGAGGGTTAGGGTTAGGGTTAGGGTTAAACCATCCTCTGCTAAGGCAATGATGCAAATAATAGACAGTGTTCTACTTTGCTCAAAGTGAGAATTTCTGTTTACTGCATTCCCACTCTACATGTTCATGTTAGCACATCTGCGCTATCCCTTTCCACTACATTGGTTTCAATGAAATTATTTCCAATATTCTGCCTCTTCTTTCACCAGAACCATTAAATATTGTTTAAAGTTTGTGAGGTTGGATACTGGCACACTGACTGGTTGTGTTAATATGTTAAGGGACGGCCCAAAAATGTGAGTGGATTAAACAAAGTGCATCACTGGGTGGGCTTGAACCACCATCTTTTCAGTTAACAGCTGAACGCGCTGACCGATTGCACCACAGAAACATGTTGACTTTTCCATGTTGCAGCCTGCTGTTCCAGCTAGAATTATCCTAAATGTCAGACTTTAGGTCCATCTTGAATCTCTAAATATCTTTGAAACCTGTTGATGGTGAACTCAAAGGTTGTTAAAGGTCGTTAAAAGCTATAGAGCAAGTTGGAGAATCTCTGTAATCTGCACGGCATTAAAATATGACAGAACTGAGTGCTGTTGTTAGTACTCATCTAAGAGGATGAGAGTGCTGACTGGTGCTGAGTTATCATTATCAATGCCACATACACCATATGACAGAGTTTGGACATTGGAAACAGAGCCCCTGATGAAACAAACAGGGCTGTTGATGGCCTCAGATACAATTGAGTTCACCTTTTGTAAAACCTCTGTATCAATCAGCTCTGTTAGTTGCTCAGCGCTCTTACATTTCCCTTGTGGGGCGTTTTATTCCAAAGAGAAGCTCTGGGAAAGTATTTCTCCTGCACGTCTTTGTATATTTGCCAAAGAAGGATTGAATTCAGCCTCAGCTTCTCTCTTCTGGAAATTGTCATGATGCACAGGAATCAGCTGAGAGAGACCCAGCATTAGGAGGACATTCAGAGATCGGCTCTTTTTAATTCAAAATTGACAGACAGGTGTTCCTTCTGCATACTTTTATATTAAGCCAAAAAAAACTTCCAAGCAGGCAGGTTAGCTCAGATGGTTAGAGTGTGATGCTAATAACGCCAAGGTCATGGGTTCAAGCCCCATACTGGCCACCTGCAGGAATTCATAACAGTTTCATCTTTGGTTGATGTAAAGATGTATATATTACCCATCAGAAATACCTTTTTACTGACAATGCCACAGTCACAAGTTTAACCCATGTAGTAACCACCTGGGTGAAAACGGCAGCTGTTGTATGCTGATGATGACTCCATACAGCCTATTAATGATTAATTTGTTTGTGTGTGGTAGAGTGTGAGACTCTTAATCTCAGGGTTGTGGGTTTGAGCCCCACGTTGGGCGATAAATAGATTTTTAGATCCAAGGTTACCCAGCAGAACACTGCCTCTGCCAGGGTACATTCTTCATGCAAGTGATGCACAGTGGTCAGCATGTTCACCCTGACTGTTCTGCAGCTCAGCTGCCCCAAACACAGCAAACTGCAATGCACTGTGTAGCTGACACTGCCCTGTCAAAGCTAGCATAAATTTTTCTGTTTCCTCATCAGAGACTGGCAGCTGGATACACATGTCAGGATGGCCGAGTGGTCTAAGGTGCCACCCTCCAGATTAACTCCTTCCTGCTCAAAAGGACCTTCTCGTCTCTAAATGGAGGCGTGGGTTCAAATCCCACTCCTGCCAATGTGTTTTGTAAAATTTGTGAACCAAATTCTTCCAAAGAGGATGAAAAAGCCGCATAAAATGTGAATTTGATTGTTTCACATTAAAGAGAAGCTTCTCTCTGAGGGGACGGATGTTGCCACAATACACAGTGTGTGTGTTATCACATGTGGAAGATGTAGGCAGACTGAACTCTTGGTCTGCCACCAGCTCAGAGGGGCTGCACTTCTCTGGAAAAGGGGCTCCTCACCTTTCCAGCGTGTTGTCTCTGATTGTAGCACACAAACTTTCTTTAAGTGACGGAGGTACATACTGAGACAATCACTAACTTTCACACCTACAGCCAATTTAGACTCACCATGAACACAACATGCACGTCTTTGGACTGTGGGAAGCTGGAGCACTCAGAAGGTTATTATTTTAACATAGAAGAAGGATTCTTACAAATGCTGGAACAAACAGACCTTTTATTAAAATGGCCAAGTTTACCGTCCAACACACTTATTCAGAAAACCTGAATTACAAATGTGCCTCTTCCCAATAACACTGAACAATATTAAGCACAGCTGCACAGAACATTCAACTACATTCAACATGGAAACACAGAAATTTAAGAAGAGCATTTGTACATGAGGCCTTTTTTAACCATGGTCCTCAGAACAAATGTCCATCCCTCTAGAAATGAAGAATCTGAAGTCTTTGCTCTGATCATTGTAGCCCTTCATTCTGGATCTGGTTAATTTGATTTTATCTGTGGGTTATGTACCTCAGACTCCTAATACCACAGTCATCAAACCCCAATTTAATGTATTGGATATCCCCTCCTCCTGCTCTCACACCCCCCCACCCCCCACCCCCGATGGCCGCCCTCCCTGAGTCTGGTTCTGCCCAAGGTTTCTGCCTCTTAAAGGAAGTTTTTCCTTGCCACTGTTGCTAAGTGCTTCTTCATTGGGGGATCTGTTGGGTCTCTTTAAATAATTTTAGTTTGGTCTAGACCTGCTCTATATGTAAAGTGCTTTGATGTATCTTCATTATGATGATTTGACGTTTGATTTAAACAACGGGGCCAAAACATTAAACATTCGGAGATCTTTGCTTTTAGGTCCTTCAGTGGCTGTCGTTATGTCATCAGGTATCCGTATACATCACGGATGATTACGCTGGATAATTTCTGGCTGGCAAAGCAGATAATTGAGGGATCAGAGTGTTAGACAAGATAAGCGCTTCTTGTGCTTCATTATCAAGGCTGGAGATGCTGGGGATTGAACCCAGGGCCTCATACATGCAAAGCATGGGCTCTACCACTGAGCTACATCCCATGTATGATGTGGTAGCTTTAGCAGCTTTAGCAGCTTTAGCTAACCAGATGGCTTCTGAGCTCCTCCGACAGCTAAAACACCAATCTGTTTGATGAAAGCTTTTGGATGAGATGAGGCCATTGATAATGCTGCCCGTCCTCACTAGCTTTTCCTCTGTGGTGACCCCAAAACAGGACACAACCTCAGTATCGTGACAAGTCATCTGTGAGATATATGTTAAAACAGAAATATATATTTAAAAACAGTTCATAAACAATTTGGATTAAAAATAATTATATAGAGGACTTGGAAGAGGACTTTTGGAATGGCTCTCTGCAATGAGTGAATGACAGTACTTCCTGTGCAAAATTAAACATAATACAATTTAAGGTTTTACATCGCACTCATTATTCCAAAGCAAGACTAGCTAAAATATACCCTGGCACAGATGCAAGCTGCGACAGGTGTCAAAACACTCCCGCCAACTTAACTCATATCGTTTGGTCATGCCCTGCCCTAACTACATTTCAGTCTCTGATATTTTGAACACTGTCAGAAGTACGTCATACTGACCTCCAACCTAATGCAACATTGGCCATATTTGGTGTCGCTGATAAAAGACCTTTTACAACAAAGAAAGGACATAAAGACATAGTTGCTTTTACAACGCTGCTTGCACACAGAAGAATACTACTACATTGGATATCTAAGAACCCACCTACTGTGTCTTTGTGGTTGAGAGACTTGATGCACTTTATAGAACTAGAGAAAGTAAAATACACACTCAGGGGGTCTAGAGCTAAATTCTTTTCTATTTGGGATCCGGTGCTGACTTACTTGCATAAAATAAAGACTCTGCCTGCTTAGTACTAGTTGGCAGCCCTTTTACACTTATATTCACGCAGATTCTAGCACGGAGTGCACAGCTTCAATAATGATAAACCTAAGTTGTGGTTTCTTTTCTTCCCTGGATGGATGTCCTACGTGTTCCAGGTGGGTGGGAGGGGTGGGATGTGAATAATAGTGATAAAAAACGTATGAGCATTGTCCTGTTATATGTCCATGTGCCTGTCTTGTACCACTGATGCTCAATAAAAAAATTTTATGAAAAAAAAAAAGTTATATAAGAGTTCATCTGAGATGAAGGACGGAACAGTTCATAGAGGGTCTATATTGGGGGCAGCTTTGAGCAGTCGTATACCCATTTTGTTTTCGTTTCTTTCTAGTTTTTGCCTATTTTTCCTGATTAACTAATTTCGGTTGAATATGGGTGCAGTGCTGGAAAGGGACAGCGGGTGGCGGCATCTCACCACTGGGAGGGTTGTCCACCGTATGGTCAGCGTCTTCTTCTTGACTGATTTTGGTTGTGGTCAGCAAGAGTAGAGTACGTAGTGACTGTGTGCAGACATCCCAATTAAAACATTATTTTAACCGTATTTAAGGTGAGTTTGTTAATAGTGAAGCATATATTGTTTTGTTGCTCTGCTAGCGGACGCTGGAGATATCTATTCAGGTGCTTGTTTATTACGGCGCAGTATGTTTGACGATGCGGCCGTTAGCATTAGCATCGCGAGCTAACCTGTTGACACTATTGTAATGTGAAAGTTAAGTTAGCAGTATTATATTGTCATTTTGTTCGGGATGTATATGAACGACTGATTTTGGTTGTGGTTAGCAAGAGAAGAGTGCGTAATGACTGTGTGCAGACATCCCCATTAAAACATTGTTTTAACCGTATTTAAGGTGTCTCGTCTGAGTGTGTTGGCGGGGTGCGTCACATAACACAGCAGAGAGCAACACTTGAGTAAGTTAAAACTATGTTTACTGGCTATTTAAAAACAAGTATGAGCGAGCGAGACTGCCGCTATCTTGTATAAATACGCCAGGCGTCTTTATTGTTCGTGTGCATGAGCGAATGTATTTTGCACAGTTTGTGTCCTGTTACGTGTAGTTTAGTAGTAGATGACATTTGGTTGCATTGTTGGAGCTGTGTAAATATACTTGCACAGTGTGTGCAGATGTGCTCTGTTTCTGTAAGTTATTGTTTCTCACTTCACTAAAGCTCTGGTTGAGGTAAACACTGCACGGAGACCTATAAATTGAAGTACAGTGAGGAGACAGTGTGAGCGAGAGAGCCCGGAGCACAGTTAGACCGAGAGGGGCAGAAAAGTACATTTTTGGACACAAAAATGTGAGTAATATTCCCTGAAACACTTTTTAAAAGTTTGTTTTAAGCCGAAATATGAAGTTTAAAAGTCTGTTATGCACTGTGGGGTCAGTCGGCAAAAACTCGACGCCATTTCACTGTTAATGGTTTAAATGGTCTTTACAAAATCAGTATGTGTTTACAAAGATGTTGTTTAATGCATTTTTATCGAAATGTTAAGTTTAAAAGTCTGTTTTCCACGTGTGGGGAGTCAATGGGTTTGAAGTTTGAAGATGACTGAATTAATCTCTTATACAATACTTGGCTTTGTCTTGGGGCACTTTACTTCATTTTGAGTTAGGCCCAATCCCAGTGTTCACCCTACTCACTACCCCTAGCCCTTACTCACTACCCTTAGCCCTCACCCACTACCCCTAGCCCTCATCCACTACCCCTTAACCCTCGAAAGGAAGCCACAAGGGGTAGAATTCCCTATGAATTGGGACACCACTTGCTACGTCACCGCGTAGTTTACATTCGGGAACGCAAACGACTGCGTAGTCCCAGCAGCAACATGGAGGCTACGGTTCATGTAAATTTCAATCGGCATGATTTTATTTTCATATGTAACACCCTCACCCTGTTCGTACTCTGTCTGTCAATGTGTATATATATATATCATAAAGTTTTTTTTTCTCCGACTTCTCCACATCCTCTCGCTCTCTGGGGATTGCGAAACTGGCCATTCCTCGGGAAGTCAGCATCGGAGAACCCTCACTCTGAAGGGCTACATTCATACCCCCTACCCCTACGTGAAAGAAAGAATTGGGACACCACTACCCCCGTGGGAATGTGTAAAATTTAGGGGTAGGGCTAAAAAGTAGGGGTAGGGGGTGTATTGGGACTGGGCCTTACTGTGCTTCATTTTGGGGCACTTTACACCAAAAAATATGCTTTAGAATGGTAAAATGGGACATTGCTTTCAGCTTTGATATACACACACACACACACACACACACACACGTAATATGTCATTTAATTTTCTTTTACAGATGACAAATACCAAGAATGTTGGCGAGTGCCCCATATGTGGGCGGCCACTGAAATCTGTGGCTAAACGCCTAAGGCAGTACCATGAGATTAAGAATGCAAAACAGAAGAGCATCCTTCATAACTTGGCCACGGGACAGATCCCTTTGGGCCCGGGGCCGTGCCTGATTTTGCTATGCAACAAATCATACCTCAACTATATTGAGAAGCATCTTAGAGCCATACTGATTTGCCGCAAGATCGCATCAACCAGGAGGTCCAACTCCTTTAAAAAGACCATGGCCGTATCCATGCTGGCTGCCCTGAGGTTAAGAAACCCTGATCCCCCCAATGGTCAGTCAACTTGACGTGGTACCTACGGAGGAGGAGGAGGACGCAGAGCCAGAGGCGGGGTCTTGTGGGTGCCAGAACCCCCCCTTGCACCCAGGCCAGAAAGTGAGTGAAGTTGCTGGAGCGTGAGCTGACTGAGCTCAGGAGGGCATATTTACTCCTCAGTGTGAGTGAATCAAAAACACATAGCAATTAAAAGGTTTATAATGATTCATATTCATTAAATTGATCTGCTGTTTTCTCTTGCTGTTTATTTTTTCTCTCTATGGGGTCAGCAGCAGCAGGCGCAGCAGCAGCCAAGGCCATCAGGGCCCGCCCCCTGAAGTCCTGGTGGCAAGTGCCTGGTAAAAAGCAAGCACCTTAAAGAGGTTAGAAGATAATTACTTCATTTTGGGGTTTTGTAATATGCTCTAGCAACATCAGCTTATTACGGTGTATCAGACACAAACATTTCATCCCGTATCAAAGTATTTGACTGAGGTATGTCTAATTTTTCATTCTATAGTTTCAGTTCAGCGACAGCGAGGATGTGGAGGTCCAGCTGGAGGAGGACAGCGAGGACCAGAGGCAGCTGCAGCCACAGCAGCCACAGGAGGAGTGCGGGAGTGAGGAAAGTGAAGGGGAGATTAGGGAGGGCCTGAAGAAGGCCATTGATGAAATTCATTTGGAGCTGCAGAGTCAGGTTAGTGACATTAGAGGGAAAAGATGATGCAGTTTAATGTTATCTAAGAATTTTTAAAACAACAACTTTTCTAATTTTCTCTTTTCTTTTTCTCTTTTCTAGTAAGCCAAGGAATCAATGCCCAAAACCAGTGCCTTATATTAAGGCACTGGTCCCCATTTTTGGGGGAAAATCCAAGGCTTCACACATGAGGAATATTTCCTCAATCCATCGGTGAGATAAAACACATTGTGTATGTGTGCAAGTGCAGGTAGTGCTGTCACGCTACGCTAAATGTTCATCACACCTTTGTTGTATCTTCACAGACGGCTTCATGGAAGATTACACGACGTTTGTGTTTTGCCCCGAGGGAACAGGCAAAATGCAGCAGAATGCAGTCTCAAAGGCCAGCAGGGTGAAGGCCTTTGTTAAGTACATGATGGTGGGGTCCGACATCATAAAATATTGGACCTGGGAGTTCTTGGACAACCTCAAGCTCCTCAATGTGTAAGTAGTGAACCTTGAAGAAGTAACCAGCTACTCAAAACACAAGACTGATAGAGACTAAATCCAAACCCGTCTTTCCACAGATACCAAGCTGTCCTGAGGAAATTTGGGTTTGCCCCCCCCACCATCATTCTTTACATCGGCCACGCTATCTCTTTTATAGACTACCTGCGGGACACCCCTCCCAAACATTCTTGGCTCAGGGCACAGAAGATCACTGTGCTCTACAGGGAGCTTAAAAAAATCTACAGAGATGTGAGCAGGACCGTCCTTGGTCACCAGACCCTGGTCAAGCAGGCCAAACAAGCCCATCTGGTGACCAAGGAATCCTTGGCAACCTGCCAAAGCTTGGCCAAGGCAAAAATTCCCTCACTCCTGGGTATGTGTGTACTCCTGTGTCTGTCTTAGTGTGTGTGTTTCCTGTTATAACTCGTTTGAATATTTTTATCAATGGGAAAATTTATTTTACAATTAAAATGATCACCAAACAGAAAACAACTCTGTCTGTTCTCTCTCTCTTTCTCATTACAGATGACATCAGCAAAGCAGCGCCGAAAGAAGCCTAAACCCGGTACGGCTTCTTCGGGTACCTGGCGGCGTACCTGGCCTCCATTTATGCCCACAGGACGCAGATCTCACGAGGATGAAGGTGAAGGAGGTAAAGGACGTGGTGAGGGATGACTAGGCAGGATACCTTTTAAGTGTAAGTGTAATGTAAAACACCATCATAATGTGATTACTTTTTTTTTTTTTTTTTTTTTTTTCATGATATTGAAGGTTTAACCCATTGATTGTTCTGTCTGTTGTCTGTCTT
Organism: Remorina albescens; assembly: GCA_034769265.1. Lineage (NCBI taxonomy): Eukaryota > Metazoa > Chordata > Actinopteri > Carangiformes > Echeneidae > Remorina > Remorina albescens. The sequence goes on along the minus strand of CM068484.1, from coordinate 18,422,396 downwards.
CTCTGTCTGTTGCAGGTTATGGACCATAAAACGTCCGCAAGTTTGGTCTGGCACAAATATATTTGAAGCCGGAGGAGTACGGCTGGTTCCGGGAATCACTCTGGCTCCGAAACAGATCTGTTCCCACCAACATCTACTTTTTCAGTAGCCTTGGCCGGGTGGAGGCCAAGGATCTGGTCTGGTATTTCCAGCAGGCCTGGGCGGAAATGGGCCTGCCGGGATCCCCCACCCTCCTGGACGTGAAGTCTGCTGTCGCCACCAAAATGAGTATCACAAACACCCGACACTTGATTTCCACGGAGTAGATTTAATCCATACTGACCCAAGGCTGATCTTCTGTTATTAGAACTTTGAGAGCAATGACTCCACTGTGAGGCAGAACCTCTCGGACTTGCCACAGGAGAAGTTTTATGCTCTTCACAAGAACCTGGTGAGGGCAAAAAAAAAAATCAAAAAAATGAAGGAGTTGTTTGTCTGCTTCTCAGTGAGAGAAGAGGAGGGGAAAACTTCTCCTGCCTCCACTGCTCCGAGCACCATGGCCCAAACGTCAGAAGAAGAGGAACCAGTCAGAGTAAGTTAAAACCTTGTAATCATGATCACACCACAGTCCACATTCTCTGAGTTCAATGGGTACCTGTTGTTGTTTCTTAAGGAAATACCAAAGAAGAGGAAGGGGCCCACGGAGCCCCAACAGAGGGCCAAAAATTTAAAGAAAAGGTGGGATTCTCACCAAAGAAGGGAAAGTCCACCAAAAAGAAGTACTCGCTAAGGGCTACCGTCATCCTGAAGGACATCTTCAAAGAGAAGGATGTGTAAGGAGGTGTTTTGTTTTAGTATTTTAATGTATATAGTGTTATAAGCCCTACCTGTTTGATGTGCTTTGCCTTTATGCAGCTCTTTTTTACCCAATTCTGCTTTGTGCTTTATGTATACTAAGTATAGAAGTATAGTCTCCTAGTTGTGTTTTGTTCATTGTTGTTTAATGTTCTTTGTTTTATTAATAAAATCCATTTATATCTGTATTGTTGTGTTTATATATTCCACATTTGCACTTAGAGATACTTTTAATATTGAAGAAGTACCCCAAATATACCTATCTTTGGCTTTGACATTGGTCAAGTAGTCAAGTCGTGCCTAATTCAGAAAAAATGGCATTCCAGTAACTCAGAAGAGTCTCACCAAGCCTGGAAAGAGCTTAAAAACGTATTTAAAAAAAAAAAAAAAAAAAAAAGCTCTCCGCAGCGCTAGAAGCTCATATTATTCAGCACTAATGGAAGAACACAAGAACAACCCCAGGTTTCTCTTCAGCACTGTAGCCAGACTGACAGAGAGTCATAGCTCAGTTGAACCAGTGATCCCCTAAGCTCTCAGCAGTGATGATTTAATGGACTTTCTTTTTACAGACAAAATTATAACAGAAAGAATCCATCAGCTCTTACCTACATTAGACAATCTTCTACTGAATACAGCAACTCCTGAATAATTGCAACGCCTTGAACGTCTATGCAGCATGTAACCAGTGTCCTTCTCACCGCCTTTTGGATTCCTAGGGGGCTGCGAGGGCTGTCAAAATTTCAAGCTCCTCTAACTGCCTATAAGGTGGTTATCATAGCCTCTTTACGTCCCTGCTTAGGTAGCTCTATTTCATAATGATCAGCAATTTTCAGTATCTGGTCTTTGCTATATTTACCCAATAGTCCCACTCTAGGACACTCTGGGAAAAAAAAAATCCTGCACCTTATTCATTTTTTCCTCAAAAGCCAAACCAGACAAGCCACTAAACCAAATAACCACTCAAATTCCAGAGTGCTACAACACACACCAACCTAATATGGCTACAGCCAATCAAGCTCTCAACCACCATGAATAAGATAGGCTACCCAAAAGAAACATGCCAGATGAACCTGGTGTACAGACACTATTAAGGTTTTGAATCTCCAGATCACTTCTCCCCCAGCTAACTGCCTAACCAACACTAACTTCCTTTTCTCCACCCTAGTCTCCATGGATGCCACGATGGGCGTTTTAAACACAAAGCCCCCAGCAATGCTGTTACCCACCTAGGGCACACAACGTCCAGTCGTGTTTATGCACAAAAACAACAAGCTAAAATAATAAACCAACAAGCCCCTGTGAAGACGATGTTGCTTATACCTACCGGAACAGTAACTCCAGAGGTAACCACTGCCTATGCCCCACACCAGGAACAACTGTTTAACCACCCTAGCCTACAAGACCCACATGTTCCATCCAGGGACACTCAAACAACACAGTTTTGTTTGTGGAACCTCCTCCACACAAATGAGAGCCTAATTAACTATTCCAGCTATAACTGGCAACAACACCCACAGTTAGATATTGCACTCAAAGCCTTCCTTTAAGCTGTTCACAAAACCAGCTCAAATGTTACCATGGGCTGTGGACTAACAGGCACTCATGATTCCAAGAAATGCAATAGTACTTACTCAGGAACAAAACCCTGGTAAATCCTGGACGAGCCCCCATTTTTACAAGTTGGCACAAGCTTGCAACAAATGAGGAAGCTCACACAAAAAGCAGTTTGACCTTTTATTTGCCCATAAACCAAATTACATTCAACAAACCCTAAGCAAAAATGTGGAGATCAGTAGTATCAGCAGTGTCATGCGTGTGTGGATGAATGGAATATGTGCAGTGTGTAAAGGAAAATACTAATATATGGAAGAAATGGAAACTGGAGTGTCTCCGGGTTGCTGCATGGTGGAAGAGAGACTGAGCAGGTGAGCCAGGCTGCACAGATGTGCCACATCTCCACTGACGACCCTTCACCTACAGGCACTCCAGAACACAACACAAGCAGTAAACAAACAGAACCAACAGAGGGCAACCCCAGGGGTCGTCACATTATTTAAAACATGTATGTCTAGAATGACCAGTCAAATCAAACTAATTTATCTGGCATTGGTGGAAAAATTGGATCAGACACCTGAGTGGGGAATTATCAAGTGAAGAGAAAATATCAAAATCTCTCAGTCTGTCTCTCCCTCTCTCTTTCTCTCTTACAGGCAGCAAAGTCAAGTGGAAAAAAGTAGTGGAGTAGAAGAAAATCCCAGACTCTCAGTGATGTTGAGGGATGATAGGATAAAAAGTACACTTGATGTTTTATACACTGCAGATATTTTGTGGTTGAAAGTTTTACAAAATGCACAGTTTTACTTGATAACTGTCTTGTACAGTTTGCACATGTTCACCTTCACTGCACTGGATTTGTACTTTAAACAGAAATTCTGTGTCCTTGTTGAAGGAAAATTAATACAACTCTGGTTCAAAGTTTGCTGCAGTGGTGTCTTTATTTCAAGTAAGCTGGTGAATTCAACAGTCACAGAGCGGGTCTGGTCTGAAGAGAGGAAAGACTCAAACACATTTATACAGTAAGCCGAGGAGTCAACCAGACAGCACGAAAATCCTGATCAGCTAAAGCAAGGAGAGCTCGTTGTAATGGAGGTGTCAGACAGGCTGCAATCCCAAATGATTCCAATGGGACAGGAAGTGGGGAACATTGTTTCTTTCAGTGGTTAACCCTCCCCAATAAAATCAGCACTCATTACTATCACTAGTAGAAACTGATTTACTGTCATTTTTACTGGGTACTTCTGCCCGGGCTTATATATTTGCTGCAATTTCTGGGAAGTTTTACAGAATAACATTATAGTTTATAATTTAGACTGTTAATTGTGAAGCAGAAAACCGTTATGTCACGGCACAAACATTTATTTTATCTGGCATTTTCATGTAAATTTTCAAGTAAAATAAGTTTAAACTTTTTTTTAACTGTAAAATATGGAATCAAGCAGTTTTTGACTGTAAAATCATGTGCATCCATACATTTTTAACCGTAATTTCACGGTAGAAGTCTGGCAACCACAGCTGCTGGCGTTTTACCAAAAAAATTACTTTTTTTTACAGTGAGGTCACCATGGAGTCCCAGCTCATCACCAGGTGACATCACAGCCTCACCCTGTTTAACCTGCTGTACCAACACAATGGTGCGTTTGAGAGAAGAAGAAATGTCACTACTGGTTTCATCCAGCTGCTGAAATGTGACAGTTCTAATCTGTCAAAGGAAATTGAGTGAAAATCCAGAGAGAAGAACTTTATTTATGAGCAGGAACAGGAAACTGGGATGATGGTGGTTTGAATCACTGAGCTTTACGAACATTAACATGCCGTCATGAGGACGGCAGCTGCAATACCACAGCAGTCCACATGATGGAGATACAACACAAACCTGAACCAATAATCTGCAGGTCTCAGGAGAGACTGACAGTCAACATGTTTCACAAGAAAATTAAATCTTTTATAGAAAAATGCTTCTATAAATGTTCCCAAAGCAGCCCAGGGTCCAGAAGAAGCTGAACATAAACCCCAGGTGGAGTTTGGAGGAGCTGGCTGAGAGGAGAGGAGGACTTGAGGAGTCTCTGGGATCATGGTGGGCTGGACTCTGTTCTCAGTCCAGTTCTGGCTCCACCTGCTCTGATTCCTCTGTCAGTCTCTGCTGGATGAAGCTCTCCTCTCCTCCTCCCAGGAACATGGTCCAGAGTCTGGACAAGCTGCTGCTGCAACATCTGGATCATCAGGAAGCAGCTGATCCTCCATCAACATACACCTTCCTCTTCACTACCACCACCTGTGGAGAGAAGAAGAAGAGAGCAGATACATCAGTGTTTCCTGACTCTGTCCATCAGCTGTCAGTCAGTGATGCAGATCCAGCATAAAGACCTGCAGGGACTTCAGTCCTGTTCAGTCCAGATGTGCAGCAGCTGCTTCCTCTCAGCTCATGTTAACGTGTTGGAGTGAACACACTGAGCTGGAAACTCACAGACCTGCAGAGACTTTTAGCATCAAGTCTGCTGACTCAGCACATTTCTCTGAGTCCACAGTGGAGATAAAGAGCTGAGTCATGAAGGTTCATCACTTTACTGATGATTTACTGAAGGTCCATTTAAACTGAGAGACTCTGACAGACAGACAGACAGATGGGATTCTGGTCTGGAGAAAGACCACATGATGACAGTGTGATGAAAGAAGATCAGTGATGTGCAGCTTTCAGTCAGACTGATCTCAGAGCTGTGACAGATGAACCTGATCAGCTGTTTAGTGTTGAAATGAGAGAACAAACAGTCGCAGCTCAGATCTGACAGTTTGATGGACAAGGACCAGAATCTGAACATCTCTGAGTTGTTCAGCTGGAATTTGCTTCACTTGCTGGTCACAAGATAGCAACAGTCCTCTGACTGATCTGATTGGCTGACTGTTTTCTCTCTGTCTTTCTGTCTAAATCTGAAGTCTGTTTCTGTTCTCCTCTCACAGCTTCACTGAGGAGTTTGAAGGTTCACAGGAAACACAGAGTCTTTACTTTGATACTGGATTTAGAACAATATTACAGAAAGGAACATGAACTGAGTCCAACTCTACTGACCTCAGAGTCTCCAGTCTGAAGTGTGGACTCTCCACAAGATCAGACAGATCTTTTAGGTCAGAATCCTTCATGTTGTTCAGTCTCAGGTCTAGTTCTCTGAGATGGGAGGGGTTAGACTTCAGAGCTGAGACCAGCGAAGAACAGCTGATCTCTGACAACTTGCAGCCCATCAACCTGAGTAAAGAATAAAAGATGTAACTTTAGGAGACAAAGTTCCTGCTTGAAAGTGTTCAATGTTTCATCATCTGTTCAGAGCGAATTATGTTTTAGCAAAGGGACTCATGTGGTACCTGATTTTATTTCCAAGGTTTGGGAAACATGGCAAAATATTTATTTTTTGGTTGATTGTTTTGTTTAAAATGATTTGATTGATTGTTTATGACTTGACAAGAGGATAATAATGTATTTGTGTATGTTTATGTGCATATATATAAGTTTATGTTGTAACAACAGCCACTGTATGATTAAATACATGTCTTATAAACCCATGTGGGTTGGACATTTTTATGAAATGACACACAAATAAATAAATGAATTAAATGAACCACAGACTGAAATTTGCATATTAACATACAATTATTCTTTAATATATGATGTCCCCTTTCAAAAATAAAAGATTGATTTATAAACTATGTCCAATTCCAATGTCATTTTCAAATGAATAAAAATCAGTTTTCAAAAGTTACTTTCAACCATTTAACAGTTTAAATGTTTAAAACCTGAAGAGGATTTTCCCTCATAAATATAAACCTGTCTGCAGGTCAGCGTCACCACAACTGTAACATCATATTAATCTGAGAGCAGAAATAAAACATGAGTCTGACCTCAGAGTCTCCAGTCTACAGTGAGGACTCTCCAGAAAACCACACAGATCTTTCAGTCCTGAATCCTTCAGATCGTTCTGTCTCAGGTCCAGTTCTCTGAGAGGGGAGGGGTTGGACTTCAGAGCTGAGCCCAGAGAAAAACAGCTGATCTCTGACAAACTGCAGCCCATCAACCTGAGTAAAGAATAAAAGATGTTTCATCATCTCTTCAGAGCTGAAGGTTTAGAAAGCAGAAGTTTAGAAAATTAAAGTCAAACAGCTGAACCAACAGGAAGCAGCTTCAACAACAGTAAAATACAAACAGTGACAAGATGATAATGAGAAACTGAAACTGAAAACACTTGAAATAACCTGAACTCTTGAGAAAGGCTAGCTGCGGGGGGTGACTGGGAGATGTCCCTGTTCACTGCCCCGCCACCAGGATATGTTCCGGGTTAAGGGGCGAAACATCTGGGAATGGTGGTCCCCGGCTGATGACCCCGCAGCTAGCATAATGGGAACCGGTAGAGGTGCGGCAGGCCTAGAGCCTAGCAGGTGAGAACATCTACCTGTTCAAACCAACTGAATCACACTGTCAACATTGTGAATATAAACTGTGTGAAATTAAAATGTCATTTTCAAATGATTAAAATTCAGTTTTCAAAAGTTACTTCCAACCAGGGTCGCAGCTACCAGTGTCAGGGGTGTATGCAGCAACAATTTTTGCCCCCCCCCCCCAAAAAGAAGAATAGTAATAATAAATTAATAAGAATGTAGCCGCAAGGGGGTACAAGCCAGTGCCTTATTGTGTCGGTCCCAAGCCCGGATAAATTCAGAGGGTTGTATTAGGAAGGGCATCTGACGTAAAACTTTTGCCAAATCAAGCATGTGAATCGAATCTATGACTTCCATACCGGATCGGTCGAGGCCCGGGTTAACAACGACCGCCATCGGTGCCGTTCACGTACAGGGTGCCGGTGGAAATTGGACTACTGTTCGTCGAAGAAGTCGAAGAAGGAGAGGAGGAAGGTGTGTTCGTAGGAAGAGAGAGAAAAGGGACGCTAAGAGTCTAGGACTGAGAGTAGGGACTTTGAATGTTGGAACTATGACAGGAAAAGGTAGAGAGTTGGTTGACATGATGCAGAGGAGGAATGTAGACATACTGTGTGTCCAGGAGACCAGGTGGAAAGGTAGCAAGGCTAGAAGTTTAGGAGCAGGGTACCAGTTGTGCTATCATGGTGTAGATAGGAAGAGAAATGGAGTAGGAGTTATCTTGAAGGAGGAGTTTGTTAGGAATGTCCTGGAGGTTAAAAGAGTATCAAATAGAGTAATGAGTCTGAAGCTAGAAATCGAAGGTGTGATGTTCAATGTTGTTAGTGGGTATGCTCCACAGGTAGGATGTGAGCTGGAGGAGAAGGAGAAATTCTGGTTGGACCTTGATGAAGTGATGCAGAGCATCCCTAGAAGTGAGAGAGTTGTCATTGGTGCAGACTTCAATGGACACGTTGGTGCAGGAAACAGAGATGATGAGGAGGTGATGGGCAGGTTTGGTATCCAGGAGAGGAACGCAGAAGGACAGTTGGTGGTTGACTTTGCAAAAAGGATGGAAATGGCTGTAGTGAATACTTTCTTCCAGAAGAGGCAGGAACACAGGGTGACCTATAAGAGTGGAGGTAGGAGTACACAGGTAGACTACATCTTGTGTAGACGGTGTAATCTGAAGGAGATCAGTGACTGCAAAGTAGTGGTAGGTGAGAGTGTAGCCAGACAGCATAGGATGGTGGTATGTAGGATGACTCTGGTGGTGAGGAAGATGAAGAGGGCAAAGAGGGCAGAGCAGAGGACTAAATGGTGGAAGCTGAAAAAGGAAGAGTGTTGTATGATTTTTAGGAAGGAGTTGAGACAGGCTCTGGATGGCCAGGAGGTGCTTCCAGTTGACTGGACAACTACAGCTAATGTGATCAGGGAGACAGGTAGGAGAGTATTTGGTGTGTCATCTGGAAGGAAAGTTGATAAGGAGACTTGGTGGTGGAATGAGGAGGTGCAGGAGTGTATACAGAGAAAGAGGTTAGCTAAGAAGAAGTGGGACACTGAGAGGATTGAAGAGAGTAGACAGGAGTACAGGGAGATGCAGCGTAAGGTGAAAGTAGAGGTGGCAAAGGCCAAACAAAGGGTTTACGATGACTGGTATGCTACGTTGGACAGTAAGGAGGGAGAGACTGATCTATACAGGTTGGCAAGGCAGAGAGACAGAGATGGGAAGGACGTGCAGGCCGTTAGGGTGATTAAGGACAGAGATGAAAGTGTATTGACAGATGCCAGTAGTGTGATGGGAAGATGGAAAGAGTACTTTGAAGAGTTGATGAATGAGGAAATGAGAGAGAATGAAGAGTAGAAGAGGTTACTGCTGTGGACCAGGAAGTAGCAAAGATTAGTAAGGATGAAGTGAGGAGCGCATTGAAGAGGATGAAGAGTGGAAAATGATATACCTGTGGAGGTCTGGAAGTGTCTAGGAGAGGTAGCAGTAGAGTTTCTGACTGGGTTGTTCAACAGGATCTTAGATAGTGAGAAGATGCCTGAGGATGGAGGAGAAGTGTGCTGGTGCCCATTTTTAAGAACAAGGGAGATGTACAGAGTTGTAGCAACTACAGAGGAATAAAGATGATGAGCCATACAATGAAGTTATGGGAAAGAGTAGTTGAAGCTAGACTAAGGGCAGAAGTGAGCATTTGTGAGCAGCAGTATGGTTTCATGCCAAAAAAGAGTACTACAGATGCAGTATTTGCTTTGAGGATGTTGATAGAGAAGTACAGAGAAGGTCAGAGGGAGCTGCATTGTATCTTTGTAGATCTGGAGAAAGCTTATGACAGGGTGCCCAGAGAGGAACTGTGGTATTGTATGAGGAAGTCTGGAGTGGCAGAGAAGTATGTTAGAGCGGTGCAGGACATGTATGAGGACTGTAAGACAGTGGTGAGGTGTGCTGTAGGTGTGACAGAGGAGTTCAAGGTGGAGGTGGGACTGCATCAGGGATCAGCTCTGAGCCCCTTCTTGTTTGCTATGGTGATGGACAGGCTGACAGACGAGGTTAGACAGGAATGTCCATGGACTATGATGTTTGCAGATGACATTGTGATCTGTAGTGAGAGCAGGGAACAGTTGGAGGAGAAGCTAGAGTGGTGGAGGTTTGCCCTGGAAAGGAGAGGAATGAAGGTTAGCCGCAGCAAGACGGAGTATATGTGTGTGAATGAGAGGGACCCAAGTGGAAGAGTGAGGTTACAGGGAGAAGAGATAAAGAAGGTGCAAGATTTTAAGTATTTAGGGTCAACAGTCCAGAGCAATGGAGAGTGTGGAAAAGAGGTGAAGAAGCGTGTGCAGGCAGGCTGGAACGGGTGGAGAAAAGTGTCAGGTGTGATGTGTGATAGGAGAGTTTCAGCTAAGATGAAAGGAAAGGTGTACAAAACTGTGGTGAGACCAGCGATGTTGTTTGGTCTAGAGACAGTGTCACTGAGGAAAAGAAAGGAGGCAGAGCTGGAGGTAGCAGAGATGAAGATGCTGAGGTTCTCTTTGGGAGTGACCAGGTTGGATAGGGTCAGGAATGAGTACATCAGAGGGACAGCACATGTTAGAGGTTTTGGAGATAAAGTCAGAGAGGCCAGACTGAGATGGTTCGGACATGTCCATAGGAGAGATAGTGAATATATTGGTAGAAGGATGCTGAGTTTTGAACTGCCAGGCAGGAGGCCTAGAGGAAGACCTAAGAGGAGGTTTATAGATGTAGTGAAAGAGGACATGAAGGTGGTTGGTGTGAGAGAAGAGGATGCAGAAGACAGGCTTAGATGGAGGCAACTGATTCGCTGTGGCGACCCCTGAAGGGAAAAGCCGAAAGGAGAAGAAGAAGAAGCCATTTTATATTAACTTAGCTGTAAAATACACAGAGTGCAACACATCGTTACTCTTTAGTTTCTCTTTAGTCTCTTAGCACTACAGTTGAATATATGTGTCCTGCCTTTGTTTACACCTGACAGACGCATTCACTTCTGGGTATCTCCCCCTTGTGGCACAAAAGAGTAACAACTCTTGTCTTTCATTCTGCCTGAGTGCAGGAAAGTGGAGCACAGTGACTATAAAACAGAACATCTTTTAGTAAACAGGACATTATAACCTCCTGACATGAACTATATTATGGTGCTTTGATGTCATAAAATGAAATAAACAATATATAAGGGAGACTTCTTGTATAAACAATAATCATCTTGCCCTCACACTAACCATTCTAATATTTGTCTCCAGCTGGTTGGTCATTATATCCAAATTATTAATGATTGTTGATATAAAATCCTGTATGTGCATGTGTTTTGAACGCACCAATAGCCATCACAACATCTATCAATGTATTTGGTCAAACATAGGTGGACATTTGATTTTTATCCATATCAGCCAGCCATGCTCGATATAGCAGATTTTATTTATGTCCAACCTCTGATCTCAGAGTGTGTTTTTCAGGCCATTCGTTGGAATCGATCCTGAAAGGGGGACCAAGGCCGGCCGTGGAACGTCCACTTCCAAGAGGACAGGTAAAGTTGTTCACAGTGAATCTCCGGGTGGCCACTCTGCTCAGGGACCTGATGGATTTCATTTGGTGAGTAAGAGCACTCTACCCCGGCTCTTCATATCAGCAGTGTTTGTTTTTGTTCTTATTATCCTGCTCACTTATATGTTTGAGTTTTGCCTTTTAAGGTACGAACCTCACTTTATCTTTGAGTTCTGCCTTTTAAGGTACGAACTTTCACTTTGGGTTTGAGTTTTTTCTTTTAAGGTACAAACATTCACTTTATGTATTGATGGAGTTGCTGCTGCCTTACTTTAATAAATGATGTGGTATATAATTAATCATTTAAGTCTCTTTTCTATAGAATTTGTATTGCTGCATTTAGTAAACTAAATCATTTCAGTATATGTTGTACAGAATCTCCGGGTGGCCACTCTGCTCAGGAACCTGATGGATTTCATTTGGTGAGTAAGAGCACTCTACCCCGGCTCTTCATATCAGCAGTGTTTGTTTTTGTTCTTATTATCCTGCTCACTTATATGTTTGAGTTTTGCCTTTTAAGGTACGAACCTCACTTTATCTTTGAGTTCTGCCTTTTAAGGTACGAACTTTCACTTTGGGTTTGAGTTTTTTCTTTTAAGGTACAAACATTCACTTTATGTATTGATGGAGTTGCTGCTGCCTTACTTTAATAAATGATGTGGTATATAATTAATCATTTAAGTCTCTTTTCTATAGAATTTGTATTGCTGCATTTAGTAAACTAAATCATTTCAGTATATGTTGTACAGAATCTCCGGGTGGCCACTCTGCTCAGGAACCTGATGGATTTCATTTGGTGAGTAAGAGCACTCTACCCCGGCTCTTCATATCAGCAGTGTTTGTTTTTGTTCTTATTATCCTGCTCACTTATATGTTTGAGTTTTGCCTTTTAAGGTACGAACTTTCACTTTGTGTATTGATGGAGTTGCTGCTGCCTTACTTTAATAAATGATGTGGTATATAATTAATCATTTAAGTCTCTTTTCTATAGAATTTGTATTGCTGCATTTAGTAAACTAAATCATTTCAGTATATGTTGTACAGAATAAAGAATACAAAGTGCTATTCAAGGTTACAGTAAAGACGGTGCTTAATTGGTCGTCATCAATACTGACTATGTTCTATTTATAAAAAATACTGCATGGTACTGTATTATATTAAATTCCATTGCTAATGGAAAAAAAAGAAATTTGTGGCTACCCTGCCACTAGCATATTATAAATTCAATAATACAGCACCATATCATGTTTTAGTACTTATTATTATAAACAGTAAGGAACTGTAAATTACTTTACAGGAAGCAAACTGTGGAAAAACAGTAATTCACTGAAAACCCTGCTGTCAGTATTTTACTGTTAATTTACAGGACAATTGTTTACAGTGTAGGTGCCACCTGACTAAAAAAAACAAAAAAACCAACCCTGCTGGGGTGGCGGGGTGCCATCCAGTTACTGAAGTTCATACCATATGATTAACACTACAGAGTGGTGCTGTGACTTATGTACAATCCAACCTACAGACACATGTAGGTGAATAGTCCTACATTCAAAATAATACAAAAAGAAATATCATCCAACCCCAACTGTAGCACACATTACAATTCCATTATCAGATCCTATGTACATCTTTGCACATCAGTGCAGTGCTGTGGCTTAGTTGGTCAAAGCACTTGTCTAGTAAACAGGCGATCCTGGGTTCAAATCCAAGCAGTGCCTCATTGTTGATGTTAAATGTTGTAGAAATAACAAACTAACAGCTGAAACTTTCCCTGTCTCAACAAGCAATTTCCTGGACTGTGAACAGTCACACAGTCAAAATGAATCCTGAGTGAAACTGCTGCTGGCTATTGGGAGGGATTTAGATGTAAAATGTTCACTTTTTCAGCTAACTCCACTGTTATGTTTAAAATGTTCATGTTCAACCAATTTTAATAAAACAAACAAAAAAAAAGTAAATGTCTCTTTTGGGTTGCTTCTGAATAGATTGAGGACAGTTCATTTGTAGTTCAAAACATATTCAGGGTGTTTTTTCCTCACTGTTTGTTCCTCCCACATACTGACATGTCCTGTTCTGCCTTCTACTTCTTAATATGCTTATTTTCCTGCTCTCACTCATTTTTGGAATCACTCACCGAGCAAAGCAGCGGACCTCGTCAACTGTGTGTGCCCCCTCTCTCCTCATGGTGCTCTCTCTGCTGGTCTGAGCTCTCAGTTCATTTAAATGCTTTGTTGGCTCTGCCTGTCTGTACCCATGTCAGAAACTCTGAAACACATGACGTCATCGAACAACTTCTGGCGACTTTTAGGACAGCCAATAGCGACTTTCCTTGCTGAGGAGTGGCATCAGTGCTCCGTCTCACTCAGTGGAGTGACAAAGGAGGAGCTTGTGTTTGAACCTGTGTATGAAAAACAGAAAAAAAACAACAAAAAAATAACAACAAAAACAAAAAAAAGGACTCACAACAAAGAGCCGTTTGGGTTTGTTGGTTGTTGTGAACGTCACAACTTTTGGTGATAGTTCCTGCAGCTTAGACTTGGAAAAGTTGCCACGTTTCAAAATGCAGGAAGTGTTGAAGAAACAACACGTCAACAAATGTTGAAGGTTGCTGATGTCTAGAGGTTGGGGGGTGTAGTGGTGGTCATGATACTCAACAAGCATTGGTGGTTCAGTGGTAGAATTCTCGCCTGCCACGCGGGAGGCCGGGGTTCAATTCCCAGCCAATGCAAAGTACCTTTTTAACCGACATCCAAATGTTAGAAATACAGTGCTGCAGTGGGCCTGGTCGCTGTGGTGGGCTGTGGCTCGCCCCGTCCGGGCGTCGGCCTCGCCGGTCTGTGGCGGGGCCCTTGCTGGAAGCCTGGCCAGGGGGCTCTGTGCCCTTGTGCTTATGCTGTGTTATGTGGGGTGCGCCCGACGGCCCTTGGGTCCTTTGGTTGGTAGTGTGGCTTCAGGCCTCGTTGGCACAGTAGGCAGCACGTCAGTCTCATAATCTGAAGGTCGTGAGTTCGAGCCTCACACGGGGCACACCTTTAGTTCCACGGAGGCAATAATAAGAAGTTAGAACCTCAATTCCTTGACCACTCTCTGGCTCACATGTTTCGATGATATAATTGACTTATATGGACCATTTCTCCGCTTCACATGGACAAGTATAAAGAATCACACAACAGGATCTAAATGAAAATTTCCCTGTCATCTCACTATTTTCCTGTTTAAGGGCACAACAGCAGCATCCAGCTTCTTGTCAAAGAGTTGTGAAGTGCTGTCGCCTCAGTATCTACAGATCCTTCATTTCTCTCCACTTCGTCTTTTGTTGTCGACCTCTGAGGACCGGAAGTCGGCTCAGTCCGCCGATCAGCTGTGCGATCGTGACGCTCGTGAATCAGCAGGAGACATTTCACAGCATGTCAACGTCCTGTTTTCTACTTTTGGACTGAAACGGACAAAACAATGATTTTGCAAAGGAAAAGTTTTGCAGAGTGATGCACACAGAGTAAGGCAGAGCATCTTAAATTACTCCATAGCATCCTAGTGGATCAGAGAAACCACAGCGGTGCACTGTTAGTCTATTTACGATGTAGGACGGAAAGATCCAGAAAATCATTTATTCCCACTTTACAACTCCTAAACTATTAGAAGATAAGATACCAAACGCAGAATTTTTAATAAAGTGTTTCTGATTCTGATAATCTCCGTTAGAGCATTATTGTGTAATTCAGTGTCTGTGCAGTTTGGGAGTGACAGAATAAAATGAAATCTAAAGGCTCTCTGATCATGACATTGAATAACGTCATATGAGAAGTTAATCTGATCTCCAGATCTGGTTTGTGATATTTCTTCATATGATAGTGAGGTAAAATGTGTTCAGTGGGATGTGTGTGTATCCAGGCAGGACTGACAGCTTCATGTGGGATTCTCACAGAGATGATTCAAACCTGATCACAGTGAGCAGATACTCAGTGATCAGTATTGATATATAGTGTGTTTGCTATCAGTGGAGGAAACTCTCAGACAGGACTAATAGTCATGTTTGGGATGTTCCTGGATTTGAGTTGAATGAGTGTAAATTCTCCCTGATTTTAACACACGTTCACATATTCACATTAGAATTTCAAACAACATCTAAAGTCCATGTTTGAATAGAGGTGGATGTCACAAAAAGCATTTTTTTGGAAACAGTTGTTCTTATTATTAATGTTAAGACCCAGAAAGCAGCATATTTGATTGACTGTAGTACCAACCTGAAGATGATCAGTGTTTATAGCTCATAACCTGATCATAGATCAATAATCTGCCATTGGAAGACGCTCACTGTGAAACGTACTGAAACTGTCTTCTGCAGTTAGAACTCATCCACCTTCAAGACTGGACATCTTCTGACCGTAGAACTGTAGCTTTTTATACATCTCACTGCAGTACAATAAAGTACTCTGTGATTATTGTGTTTCCCACAGTGTACATGACATCTGCGCAGCAATACTTCCACCTGCTGGAGATTTATTACTACTACAACTATAAAATAAATATCAAAACATGAACTCCAGTCTGTAGAATCCAGAAGATTAATGACACACTTTGTTCTGCTGTTATGGAATCAAATCCAACTTTAGGTTTTCTATATATTAAACTCAAGAGCACTGTTGGGGATCAAACAGAAAAGGACAAAGACATGAAACAAGATTTTTTTTTAACATTGTTTTTACAGAAACTATGTTACAACTTAACAATTTAAATCATTCTGAAATAAAAGCTCCAAAAAATGGACAAAAACAGGGCCCAATTTAAGAAAGGTCAGCTAAGCATAAGACGACTGAAGCTTAAATATTAATGAATAGAACATACCTGACTCACAAATGGCACACTGGGGTTTTTAACTAATGGACTAGTCCTTCTTTAAACACACAGGACTAGTGTGTTTCATTTAACTAGACATAAGTCAGTGAAAATAACTATAAATCAAACTAAACAGAAGTTGAAAACCTGCTCCCTGCTCTTCCTCCACCAATGGTCTGCTCCACTTCTTGTGGGCTATCCTCTCCATATTTAGCCTTTTGCCAGCAACTCAGAACAGAAGGAAATATTTTAGACATCAAATGAAAAATAACTTGCAGCTAAAGTATGAAATGATTGAAAGTGTGAATGAATACATTACTGACACTGGCTTATGCTGCCACAAGCACACTTGGGCGGAAAATGTTTGTTCCTAAATGGCCTTTTGTAACAATCATTAGTCAGACAGCAGGAAGTGTACTTCATAGAAGTACTCACATGTACAATTTTCTTCCATGGGAAGTGAAGGCAGCAACAGCCCTGTCCTTTGAGGAGGAAACTATCCACGCTGGAAAATGTTGAGTCATGGGAGCATTGCTGTGCATAGTTGTTGTGGCCGAGTGGTTAAGGCGATGGACTTGAGCTCCATTGGGGGTTCCCTGCGCAGGTTCAAATCTTGCCAACGGTTGGTTGTTGTCACAGCATGTTCTAGTTTGATGCTTCTTTAAATCGATCACTCGCTGCTTCACTGCTGCCATAGTCCCGGTCATATAGGATGAACTGTTGAAGTTACTGCCTTCACTCCTGACGTCCAGCACAAAAATCATGCTACATGTTAGGAGAAATGACACTTCCTGTCCTGTCTGAGTACACTCAGAACAACTTCAATCTCCCCCTAAACACTTTAAAGGACACTCAGCCTGCACACCTGGCTCCAACCTACATGCAGCTCCCAAAACATCCACTTTACTGACAACTTTGACCGCTTCTGAAATTATTTATAGTCTCTTCATCTTCATCCAAACCTCCACCATGTTGCTTCACAAAGATTAATATGAGCAGTGTTTAATTGGAGTTGAACTAAATGCTTACTTGAGTGCAAAGTGTGTATTACTGCATAACTGAAACTAATTGTTACACATGCACAATGATCACAGTGTCCGTTGAGTTGCCAGTGCTTTTATTGTGCCACAAATACAGTAAATACAACAGAAAAGACAGTCATGATGAGCATATGGCTCTCTGTGCTGCTCTCTTGACCGTCTTTTTACCACCTTCTCTTTTCGGCATTACAATGAACAATTGCAGACAATGTGTGCTTACTGTCCCAAACATCCATGAACACTCAATACACAGCCCGCAGTCCACCCACTCATAAACTCCATCTTTTAGCTCCTTCCACTGTTACACCCGACACTGAACACAGCATTTATCTGTGTCACTGCTCATATGAACTGCTTTTAACTTTGTATGAACTGTTTTCATACAAACATTCTTATAGGCCTACTTTTCTTTTCTTTTTGGATATTCTACCCTGGGCTCACCCTCAATTTGATCTGCCATATACCCTTTTTAAAGCACCAGTAAACTGGAAAGTCGGAAGCCATGACTTGAATCCCATGTCAGCAGCCTGTCTGTTCTGTTTTAAGTCAGATTCAGTGTTGATGAGAAGACCTGTACTTTTAACAGTTATTGGGATAGAAAAAGGGGATTACATGACCATAGCATAAGACCATGAGAACTGTGAAACTTAAGCTTCCTTTTATGCTTACTGTATTTACTTAGTGTGGGAGTTGGGAAAGTTGGATTCACAGAAAATATACTTCACATGCTAAAGGTCTAACCTGTCACCTGCATAGTGTATTGTGAGCTACTGAATCAACCAGAGGGCAAAACATAGCGATGTTACGACTTAAGGAGCAGAATAGAAATGTTTACTTTTTAAGGTAGACAGATATTATATCAAAATTTTAGACTACCTCTCAGCATTGGTAACGTGTCCCACATTGTCCCACACAAACATGTTCTTTGTCCCACATTTGGTTTGTTGGGATCTTGTCACCCTACATCCATCTGCTCTCTGGAATCTGACCCCCCCCCGACGCACACACACACACGCCCTTGTGGATGGTAACTGGCAAAGCTGCTGAGAAGGCACACAATGGAGTTGCACCACCCTACACACGGCCCTTAAGGTGTACGCTTTGTTTGGTTTTGTGTGTGTACAGTGGCAGTGTCCTCTGGCATTTGCTCTTTTATCCCATTAACCCAGTGAGAATTTGATCAAGCTAATGCATGTTATTACCAAATTATACCTGGCAACCGTAAAGCAGGTACCAAGGCAGCTACATCATTACTATTCAGTCGAATGGGGCCAAAGTTCTTTACCCAAGGTGGATTAAAGAAGTCTGACAATTTCTCTGCGGGGGGGGGGGGGGAGGTGAGCTCAGTTTTATACACGCAGATCATGTAAGTCAACGGATCTTATGAGTGTCCTGTCTGCCGTTTGCTGGAGGTCGACTTCGTCCCCAGCGGGACTGATGTGGACAGAGTCCTCACTAACGCCAAGAGGGTCGAAACACGTCACACATGTTCTGAAATCTCTAAACCGGCTTCCTGTAAGTCAAAGGATTTTAAAATCCCACTGCTGGTCTTTAAAGTACTTCATGGTCTTAGGCCTAAATACCTCCATTCTTATTTACCACTGCATTCACAAAGTCTGCTGAAAACCATTGCTCTTCTCCCTGCTCCCTTTGTTTTTAAAATTCCAGTTATTGTCTTATTTTATTTTATTAAAATTTTTAATGACACCTTTTTAATGCTTTTCGATGTTTTTAATGTTTTTTTTTAACTCTGTAAAACACCCTGAATATATGAATGAAGTTGCCCTTGCCTTGCCTTATACAACACAGGGGTCATTAAGTACAGATTTCCATCCATCGTCATCGTCATCCATTTCAAATGATTTATTAACTCTGTAACATTTTTTTGAACCTAATATTACCTCTTTCACGGACAGCTATTCAAAAGCAGTTTTCTTCGAAATGCACGAGGATTGATGTCCATTCCTTCCATTCCAGGAGACCCCTGCAGGTTAAAAAAAAAAAAAAAAAAAAAGAAGTGGAGACTCCATGCCTGGAGAGTAAGAAAAACACTTTAAAAAAATGCATGAAATTTTTAATTATTAATGAATAAAATAGTTTTTAATGAATGAATGAAGCAGTTAGTGACATTCAATCATTTGTCCTGAGTACTTTTGAAAAAAAAAAAAGAAAGGTAATATAGATTGAGGTCTTGGAGTCAGGAGGTGTGAAACAACCTTGAATGTTTTCCTCAGTTTGGATTAGAGACACTCTTTTGTCGGCAAAATTAGCAGGTACCCATAAAAAAAAATCGTTTTTATTTTCTTTATGTGGGTAAACCCATAAAAGCAGAATGACTCCTTTTGGCCTGCCAGTCAAGTGTTAAAACATCTGTCACTTTTCAGGGGGCAACAATTCAAAAATATGCGGCAGCTCAGACAAAACATCTCACAGGCACAAAAAAAAAAATAAATAAATCATGTACACATTTAGGTAAGTGGGGAGCAAGCACATATTCGCACAACACTGTGACATACAAAGATTATTCAGCTTTCACTGAACTTTCAAGATTCAAAGTGTTCACTGTCATATGTAAAGAAACACGTTTCCCTGAACAATGACATTCTTTTGTTTTTTTGACCATAATGAAAGCCAAACATATATAGAAAATGGATAAATAGAATAAAAACAAAATAGCAGAATCTCAAAAACAGCAATAGAAATATAATACATTAGAATACAAAATACAACAGAAATAGATCAAATAGAACAAGCTGACATATAAACTCTCAGCTCTGTGTGCAACAGTCAGTGTGCAAAATGAAACATCAAAGATTATAACGTTCAAAATGGAGTGTAAACAGTTTCCTGGCTGTTACATGAGGTGGTTGATGTTTAGGAGTCTGATGGTAGTGGGGAAGAAAGAGTTCTTTAGTCTGCTAGTCCTACATTTCACACTTTTGTACCTCCGGCCTGATGGTAGAAGGTTGAACAGTCCGTGCTGGGGATGGGTGGGGGGTCCTTGGTGATGGAGGCAGCTCTCCTGTGGACTATGCGGTGGTAGGTGCTCTGCAGAGAGGGCAGTGGAGTCCTGCTGATCCTTTCAGGAAGCTCAATATGCTCTCAGCAGTGCAACTGTAGAAGTTGCTGAGGATCTTAGGTGACATTCCAACTGTGTGGTGCTCAGTGTCCAGGTGAGGTCCTCAGTAATGTGTTCTTGTTTGTGAGCATTGAACACTTTGACACACAAAGGGACTTTCCAGGTGTGCATGAGTTTAATAAAGTCATTTTAATCTTTCCTTTTTCTCTGAAATACAGAAACACAAGCACATCTGCAACTTCGCTGCTCACTGCATCTGCCCGCACCTTGCTTAAAGGACCCCTGTGGACACCTACGGTAGCTGCCCAAAATAATAATCTCAGACAATGAAAAATAATGAAAGAGAATATGGTGTCTCTTAACATGCCAAACATTACTCTTATGTCCCACATGAGTGTACGGACAAAAATAAAGTGCCACAAAAAAAACCCCCAACTCTGCACAACCAAGAATGACATGGTTTTGGGAAGAGCATTTATGTTTATGGGACAAATTTTGAAAATTGAATCAATGTGTTCCTGTAAGGAAAGAGAATTTGTTTTGATATGCTCCCATATTGTAAGGATTACAGCCAGTCTGTTTTGTTTGAACCTGTATTATAAGATATACGCCCTGCTTTGTTATTTTTATTTTACTACCTGACTGTTGTGACATATATATTTGGGCACTTTACGTTACTTAATGACACTTTTACGTTTATGGCATGAGATGGCAGTAATTTGTGGAAGAATACTACCCCCCCCCCAATAAAATAAATAAAGAATTGGGACAGAAGGGGATTTCTGCCGATGATGAATGAAAATAATAAGCAGTTGAACATCTGCATTTTACTTCGCCTCTCACCTCAATTAATATTGTTTCCCACACCTGGCAACACAGCGCACTTTACGGCATTGTTTGACGGCAGTGTGTACGTTTTGTAGCCAGGTTACGTTAGCGCTGCTAGCCTAGGATCGATTTACAATAAAAGAATTTTTTTTAAAATTATAAATAAATAATCATTGTAACGAATACTGAGGACAAAGAGGAAGCAGCAAATGAAAATCAATATGCAGAAATGAGCATTAGCATAGGTGACTTGGCGTATTGTCGTAAAAGTGGCTCTGCCCTTTGACTTGGCTCTGCCAATGTCGCTCTTGTGCAAAAAATAAAAAATTTAATAAAATTGTGTGGATCACTTCTCTAATGTGTACATAGGACGAACAAAGTCTGAAGTGACCAAATTCACATTTTTGTGTGACACAAAATAACATCCATTTAAACATAACCAGCCCCAGTTCATCACAAAACACTCCTATTTCCATCTTCAATGGAGCCTCCACCATCATATCCACGTGGGAAAACTCTGAAGAGGGGAGTATACACCATATTGGCATGGAATCATCCAAAATCTCTTGGTATGTAAGAGATTTTGGCCGATTCCATGCTCCCAACTTTGTGGGAACAGTTTGGGGATAGCCCCTTCCTGTTCCAACATGACTCTGTGCCAGTGCACAAAGCAAGGTCCAGAAAGACATGGATGAGAGAGTTTGGTGTGGATGAACTTGACTGGCCTGCAGAGTCCTGACCTCAACCCGATAGAACACCTTTGGGATGAATTACAGCGGAGACTGAGAGCTAGTCCTTCTGGTCCAACATCAGTGTGACCTCACAAATGTGCTTCTGGAAGAATGTTCAAAAATTCCCATAAACGCACTCCTAAACCTCATGGAAAGCATTCTCAGGAGCTGAAGCTGTTTTAGCTGCGAAGGGTGGACCAAACTCATATTAAACCCTTTGGATTAAGAATGGGATGTCACTTAAATTCATATGCGAGTCAAAACAGGTGAGTGAATACTTTATGCCAGTGCTTCTCAAAGTGTGGGGCGCGACCCACTGGTGGGGAACGGAGACATGACAGGTGGGGCACGACAAACGGGAGGAAATTTTCAATTTCATGCCTATCTTACTGTAAATGCTTTTCTTTATTGACAATAAAGATAATTCACTCTAAACAAAACACCCACACGCAAACAAAGTAATAATTAATGGCTAAAAAGATTAATGAGCATTAGGAGACCGGGGGAAAAATGTGATCTGGAACTAAAGTGCAAAAACAATGATTGACGTCGGGATGATAATTGCAGCGGGCCAATATTTGCAGCGGGACAACAAGGTAGCAGGTAGCCGTGAGCAACATGGAGAAATTTGTGATGCGGACCACAAAAGGGGTCATATATTATTAGTTATAAAATGGGTAGCTCAAGTAAGGTGATCTGATTGGTCCATAAGTATTGTATAATGAGCACAGCCTACAGCTGTGGTGTCACTTTCCTTTTCACACACATGTATCACTTCAGTCCCTGAAACCAGCTAATTATATCACATAAGGCAGCCAAACAAAATATAATAAGACCGTCCCATGGCCGATTATTTATCTTTTTATTTATTTAAACAAAATATTCGATGTGTTTTAAACTCTTAGACGTTCTCATCTAACATACAGGCAGTGGCGGCTGGTGAAAAATATTCTAGGTGGGGCTGTGGCATACTAATTTTTTGTCACCATCCCAATAGAACAAACTACAGGATACCAGTGCTCTGTGAAATAACCAGTAATTATTTAATTCCAGTAATAAACATTTTTACAGAAAAACAGAGCTAGCTAACAGCAATACTGCAAAAACTCAAGGCTAGAACTATTAAACAATGAACTGAGTTATTTAATTGACTTGTATATTTTCAATGATAAGGCTTTTTTTTTTTAAATTAACACATACAGTAATATCAGCAAACACACTGTTAAGACAAAACATAAGGAAGTGCCATTTACTGCTGTTCCTGTCCACCTCTTCATTGTGTTTCCTCATCCAGCTGTTTAATGATTTGAACTGTGCCTAGCATGGATAGCTTCATAGCATTCTCCATGTGTGCCCTCGTACATTCATGTATTTTCTCAGATAAATGTTTCATGTCTCTTACTCCTGTAACAGTCCATGCTGTATCTGTTGCAGTCGTTTTAAAAAGTAAACATGGAAAACAAAATAAGTAATTTACATGACTACATCCAGCAAGCCAAGCTTTTGTATCATACCAATTGCGGGAAATCCTCTGGTGTCCCTTTTACCTTTCTCACTAGCTTGTTGGCTGAATTGAATATCTGGGCGATCTGGTCCAAGTCCTTTTATTTTTCCCACCAATGTTCTCCTCTCGAATGGATTTTGGAGAAGAGATCGGACCGAATTGGGTGGCTGAGATGCTGTGTCTGCAGTATCCATCACTGTCAAAGTCAGTACTGACAGATTTCCCCACTCCACTAGCGGCAAATCCGTAGTTTTCAGTCACGCGACTTGCGCTGGCCCCTGGAGGGCAAAAACCAGGTCCAAGATGGCGGCTAACACTGGAAACGATGTAAACCTGTCAATTTCCAAACAGATTCAAGCCAAGATTATTTAGCTCATCTCTCTAAAGAAGAAAACACAAGATATAAGATTAAGCTGCACGTTTTGGGCACTATATAGTAGCGTTACTTCATTCATTTAACTAACATTACCAAAATCATTTATTCATGAAATAAAATGACATAAACGAATAATATCATCTGAACTTTCACCAAATTTACACTGCATGCAAACAGGTGAAACCCCCTCCGCTTCCAATATCTGTTGTTATCTTTTCAGACTGAAAATGAACCTTCCCCTCAACTAACGCTATCAGCTAGTGTTAACTAACTGCTATTTAACAAGGCCATTCTGTAAAGCACAACCCAGGCTTGTCTCCTCATCGATTTGTGCAGCCAATCGCACAGCAATTATCCGGCATTTTGGTAAAAGTTAAGCCAAAACTAGAAAAAAATTTACTGGCAGACAGCGGACAGGCAGAGGAAGTAGTGTCTTTTGACCTCCAGGGGGGCGTTCCCACAATGGTGTGACGTCACATGAAAACTATGGATACTGGTTGAGTAACAGGATTGAATAGACACTCATCTGTTACTCATACCTCTCATATTTATTGGGGCAGCAGTCTATCACAGGGCCAACATGGCCTCAGCTTCTTTATATTCATATTATGGATGTAGCTGCAACTATTTATTGATTAAGATTTAATTGCCAACTTTTTTAGATTAATCATCAGTTGGAGTATTTGTGTGTGTGTGTGTGTGTGTCTACAGAACTGTTTGACAAAGAGCTTTTCCAACCTTTAAATGCTTTAAAAGTTCTAAGAACCATCCGCCTTCACAGTGAAGACCATCAAACTGTATCATTTCTTTTTCATCATCTTTCAGTCGCATTTGAACCAATGAGCTTTATTTCTTTACTCTGTGAATAGTAATAAATATGGCAGGATTTATCTGTGCAGATTGTCTGGCTCTACAGATGCAATCAGAGAATGAAAACTGTTTTATTATTATCTGTTTTTATACAGTTTGTCATTCAGAATCAAAGTTAGTTTGGCATCAGCCAAAATAGATGTTTGAGTCAAACAGATCTGAAACCACAAAGGACATTTTCTCTTCCTCAGATCTGAACACACAGTAGTGATAAAGTAACTGCCCTGCTGAGTCAGTCATACATGTTTGAGCTCTGTCAGATTTCTGTTCCACTTATTGTGTAGTTTGATATTTAATGACATCACAATAAGATATAAAGTATGGCAGCACTTTTTCCTTCTCAGGCACATGAGTAAAGACTTTGTGCTCCTCCTTCCTGTGTGTGAAGGTGAAGGTTTGTGCGTCATTTTGTTGTAAAGATGTGAAGATTAAACGTTTTTTTCATAGTGATCAACCTGTGTGATGTTTATACCTTTAAGAGCTTGAAAACAAAATGTCATTGTCTGTTTTTTATTATTATTTTTATTTCTTATTATTTATTTTACATTAGAAAGATTATACATTATACATTTCATTTTACATTTTACATCATCAAACCAGGTTCAAAGTAAGAGTCAGATTCACCAGCCCAAGTGGCATCCCTTGGCCCAAATAATTCTTCCCCCTCTGACCGACCTTTGAAAGATTGAAAACAAGCTCCTCCTCTGGGTTGTTTTTTTTTTTTAATAATCAAAGATTGGGGAAACCGGAGCACCCGGAGTAAACCCTACACCAGCACACTGGTAGTACCCTTCACACAGCAAAGACTGGGGCTGGGAGTCCAGTCAGGCTGTTGGTCTGAGTAAAGTCTTCCTCATGGCTGAGAAAAACTGGGCCACTTTGGACTTCTTCTTCTTCTTGGGCGGATTGAGGAGGGCGTTCAGTAGATGTTTCACCAGAGCGTCATCAAAAGATGAGTATTGTGATGCTGTTGCAGCCTCCAGGAGTTTCTCTGCAGAGCCAAACTCCTTGGAAAGGTCCTTAATAATGGTCTGGTTCAGCTCTTTCATGGTGTCCTTGTTCTTCCTGAAAATGGAGCCATGGATCTTCACGTCTTCCTGCGCGAGGCCCGACAGACGCTGGATGATGGTGTTCATTTCTACTGCCTGCGGGGAGCCTCCAGTTGTGTTGGGGACTTTAGTGAGGAGCCTCAGGACAAGAGCAGTTATGATGTTCCTGCTCATCTCATCTGAGACATGAGAGGAGCTCTCAGTGGACTCTGAAGATGGCTTCACAGGCGTGGCTGATGCTGCACTGGGGTAAAAATGTAATGGAAGAAGGCTGTCAGAACACTCGTCAAGAGATTCTCTTTGAGCCAACTTGCGCAGTATCAACTCATGACTGTCAACATGTGCAAAGCCCTTTCTTCTTCTCACTGGTCCAGATGCTGCAGCCTCAAAGGAAGATAGAGTCTGACCTGAACGGGAAGAAGTCCTCTTGCTGACTCTGATTTGACCTTCTTCTGCCATGTGCAGCATGTCTGTGATCACTTCCTCGATGTCAGTGAGGGCACCAGACACTTTGTCACTGTAATTATTTTCTCTTTTCATCCAGAGGAGAACCTTCTGCAGGAACTGTTCCACTGTGTCCTCCGTCATGGCGTAAAGAACCTCAGGAGAAAGCTGTAGTCTTCTTTCCTTCATCCTGATTACTTGAGGGATGACAGAGTCTGAGACATATCTGCCCCCTGCAACCACAGGAAGCTCATAGGTCTGTCCAGCTATCAGATGATCGTATACTTTCTCTATCAAATCCTTTGAGAACTCTCCTCTGGACTTGACGTTGTCCAGAGCCCTGCTGACATGTGCTGGAGGATGCTCTTGCTGGTGGAATTCATGGAACAAAGCTTCCACATCAGTCTTTATCGTCGTGGAATTAAATGAAGAACCTTGGGACAATATGGTCTTCCTTGACACCCTGCTGGCTGTTCTGAAAGATTCAGGAGTTTGTCTGGGACGCTCCTGTTCAATGAAGCCCAGCTGAGGGGACCCTGAAGCCTGCTTGAGTCTCACTAGGAACTCTGGGTCTTGTTTCTTGAATTTGTTCTTCAGCTCTGCCACCATTTTTTCATATTGTTTCTGGGCAAAGCTGGAAAATCTGTCTTTGTAATGAATGTGGTCTGAAGTGCTGGGCTGTGAAGTGAAAACTCACTGACCTTGGGGAGAATTGTCCTCACATTAAAGTGAGGCTGGGGTGAGAAGTTTCTCTGGCTGCCCTCAGCAGCACATTCTGAGCCATTGTAATGAAGATCTGCTATTATTCCTTTCACAATATGTGACGCTGCGTCCTGAGCCTCCCCTGAGATGTGAGACAGGGGAGAGTCTTCTCCCTTTGCTGCATGTCTGCTGACCCGCTGGACCATTTGACAAAGATGTCAGTCACAGCTTTAGTGGCTGAGGGGACAGAGATGTTGGACTTAACGCTCACAGGAGTCTCACCGTGCTCTGGTTCCACTATTTCAGTCATCTCTGATGTAGACGCAGAGACCCTCCATGGGGCAGAATCCATGCTTGTTGGCTTCCAACACCCTCCCAGGCAGTGGGAGCTGAGTTTCTTCAAAACATCTTTTCAGACATCTGCTGACATGATACACCATATGACTGAGAGTTTGGACGTTGGAAACAGAGCCCCTGATGAAATAAACAAGCTCTGATGGCCAAACAGGCCTATTGACAGCCTCAGATACAATGGAGTTCACCTTTTCTAAAACCTCTGTATCAATCAGCTCTGTTAGCTGCTCAGCACTCTTACATTTCCCTTGTGGGGCGTTTAATTCCAAAGCGAAGCTCTGGGAAATTATTTCTCCAACATGTGTTTGTATATTTGGCAAAGAAGCATTGAATTCAGCCTCAGGTTCCCTCTTCTGGAAATTTTCCTCAATTAGGGGTCTGAGGACTTTGATGGTAACAGTACAGAGAAACTGGACCAGTTCAGTGCAAAGGTCAGCCAGTGTAGCTGTTGTATCTGAGTCCACAATTCCTGCAGCCAACAAGTTCCACTGAACTGCAGACAGTCGGCCAAAATGTCTTCTGACCACAGGCAGAAGAGCCTGGTGGGTGATCTTCATGCTCATGTTGATCCTGTTTTGCTCCATTGCGATTGCATGTTAGCATGAAGTATCAAAATCACACTCAACGCTGAATCAAGCCTGTTTTTGAACTCTGTATTAAAAGTAGTGAAATCAGCAAATCTCAGCAGAAAATCAACAGGAATCATGTAATTCCTTCATATTCAAGTACTTTTTATTAGTTTGTGAAGAGATTTGTGTTGTTTTTGAAGAGATTTGTGTAGTTTGATTGCATTTCAAGTTGATGTGTCATAAACACACTCAATGCTGAATTGAGCCTGTTTTTGAACTCTGTATTAAAAGTAGTGAAATCAGCAAATCCCAGCAGAAAATCAACAGGAATCATGTAGTTCCTTCATATTCAAGTAGCTTTTATTACTTTGTGCAGATATTTGTGTAGTTTTTGAAGAGATTTGTGTTGTTTGATTGCATGTTAGCATGAAGTATCAAAAACGTACTCATCGCTGAATCGAGCCTGTTTTTGAACTCTGTATTAAAAGTAGTGAAATCAGCAAATCCCAGCAGAAAATCAACAGGAATCATGTAGTTCCTTCATGTTCCAGTAGCTTTTATTAGTTTTTTCAGAGATTTGTGCAGTTTGATTGCATTTCAAGTTGATGTGTCATAAACGCACTCAATGCTGAATTGAGTCTGTATTTGAACTCTGTATTAAAAGTAGTGATATTAGCAAATCCCAGAAAAAAATCAAGAGAAATTATGTAGTTCCTTCACATTCAAGTAGCTTTTAGTAGTTTTTGAAGAAATTTGTGTAGTTTTTGAAAAGATTTGTGCAGTTTGATTTCATTTCAAGCTGATGAGTCATAAACGCACTCATGCTGAATTGAGCCTGTATTTGAACTCTGTATTAAAAGTAGTGATATTAGCAAATCCCAGAAAAAAATCAAGAGAAATTATGTAGTTCCTTCATATTCAAGTAGCTTTTAGTAGTTTTTGAAGAAATTTGTGCAGTTTGATTGCATGTTAGCATGAAGTATCAAAAACGTACTCCGCTGAATCAAACCTGTTTTTGAACTTTCAAATCAAATCAAAATCAAATCAGATTTATTTGTATAGCGCCAAATCATAACAAAGTTACATCAAGGCACTTTACATATAGAGCAGGTCTGGACCAAACTCTTTATAAAAACTCTCTATTAAAAGTTGTGAAATCAGCAAATCCCAGCAGAAAATCAACAGGAATCATGTCGTTGCTTCATATTCAAGTAGCTTCTATGAGTTTGTGTAGTTTTTGAACAGATTTGTGCAGTTTGATTGCATTTCAAGTTGATGAGTCATTAACGCACTCAATGCTGAATTGAGCCTGTTTTGGACTCTGTATTAAAAGTAGTGAAATCAACAAATCCCAGCAGAAAATCAACAGGAATCATGTAGTTCCTTCATATTCAAGTAGCTTTTATTAGTTTTTGCAGAGATTTGTCTTGTTTGATTGCATGTTAGCATGAAGTATCAAAATCGCACTCAACGCTGGATTGAGCCTGTTTTTGAACTCTGTATTAAAAGTAGTGTGGCGATGCAAGGGCTTAAACAATATAAGAAAGAACCTAGGAGTATGAGCTTTCAAAAAAAAAAAAAAAAAAAAAAAAAAAAGTACGCAGGTAAGTATTACAAAGGGGCAGGAGATGTGGTTCAATGTATGAAAGTACATTTAAACATATTTCTCTTTTAAGTCGTTATTTCAACCGTTGTTTATTAAAAATAGACTAATGGGTTACTACCTTACCCAAGTGCTGAGGCTTACCATTAGTGGAGGGGGGAAACTGGGGAAGGACATACAAGTCAAAAAGGGGAGCACCCCACTCACTCGGGACACGCAACAAAAATAAACCGTGCAAAGAAAAGAAACAAACTCCCAGGGCACACACACATGCTAAGGGAAACCACCACCCGGGACACCGCCACCACCGTTGGCCCTCAGCAACTAAGGAAGAAGGGGAGAACACAATTAGTAACACCAGCAAAAATATTTATAAGACAGAGTCATGAAAATGAAAACAAAATGTTCAAAGAAAAACACTAACAGAACAAGACGGAAACTCATAACAATTGGAAAACAATGCTTAAACTATTTATTAATTAAAACCTAAACCAGCCAAAACAAACAAAAGTAAACAAAAAAAACAAAAAAAACAAACAAACAAACAAACAAAAAAAAAAAAAAGGGTCTCTGGCCAGAGATACTAAATCAAGGAAAAAAAAATCATTCAATTAACATGTAAATCAAAAAATAACCAACACAAGAGTCCAAATAAACTAAACCATGTACTCAGTGGAAACAAAGTATTAATATAATAATAAAAATAATCCCACACCACCTCACATACACACTCACGCTCGCACTCCACGCTCAGCCGGTTAAACTTTACGTCCACCCTCGTTCGCTCGCGCACGCGCACACGCACACACACACGCAAACAGCCGGACTGAGCGGCTGCCGCTGAAGCCGACCGCTCGGAGGCAAGGACCGGGAGAGCCGAGCCGCTTGGCAGCAGTCACGGAGGGGAAAGCAGGCAGGCGAAGTGGTGGGCGAAGCACCCGGCGAGCGACAATGTTCCCGTACTTAACTTGATATGGCTAGCGTGGCGTCACGCAGTGTAACCTGGCGTCCAAAGTTCAGTGGCCTCCTCTCAGAGAAGAGAACGTGAGGAGGCTCTGCCAACGCCGTGCCACCCGGAGCGTCTGTGGTGCACCGATGAGACGGACAGGATATGCTATAAACACGGACAGGTAAAGCACTTCATACCTAGGCTGGCAGGCTAGTGTTACAGCTATACACGACATAATTATCCATACCTGACGTTAAATTATGTACAACCAAACAGTGGAGCTCGCCACCTCTCGCCAGGGATCACCACGCCAGGAGCAGCAGAGGAAAGGGGAGCGATCAGGAAATAAGGGAGCCTTCGAGACAGGAAGTGAGAGGACAAGGAAGGAACACGGCCTCGTTTTATCCCCCTCCCTCTTTGCTGATTGGCTAATGAGCCAAGGTAGGTG
Source organism: Remorina albescens (assembly GCA_034769265.1). Taxonomy (NCBI): domain Eukaryota; kingdom Metazoa; phylum Chordata; class Actinopteri; order Carangiformes; family Echeneidae; genus Remorina; species Remorina albescens. The sequence goes on along the minus strand of CM068484.1, from coordinate 18,392,165 downwards.
TGGAGTGACAGATTCACCTAATTGAGCCACAGAGGAATATCATACTGCTACAGTAGTGAAATCAACAAATCCCAGCAGAAAATCAACAGGAATCATGTAGTTCCTTCATATTCAAGTAGTTCTGAGTAGTTTGTGCAGAGATTTGTGTAGTTTTTGAAGAGATTTGTGCAGTTTGATTTCATTTCAAATTGATGACTCATAAACGCACTCAATGCTGAATTGAGCCTGTTTTTGAAATCTGTATTGAAAGTAGTGAAATCAGCTAATCCCAGCAGAAAATCAACAGGAATGATGGAGTTCCTTCATATTAAAGTAGTTCTGAGTAGTTTGTACAGAGATTTGTGTAGTTTTTGAAGAGATTTGTTCAGTTTGATTTCATTTCAAGTTGATGAGTCATAAACGCACTCAATGCTGAATTGGGCCTGTTTTTGAACTCTCTATTAAAAGTACTGAAATCAGCAAATCCCAGCAGAAAATGAACAGGAATCATGTAGTTCCTTCATATTCAAGTAGCATTTATTAGTTTCTGCAGAGATTTGTGTAGTTTTTGAAGAGATTTGTGCAGTTTGGTTGCATGTTAGCATTAAGTATCAAAAACGCACTCAATGCTGAATTGAGCCTGTTTTTGAACTCTGTATTAAAAGTAGTGAAATCAGCAAATCCCAGCAGAAAATCAACAGGAATCAGGTACTTCCTTCATATTCAAGTAGTTCTGAGTAGTTTGTGCAGAGATTTGTGCAGTTTGATTTCATTTCAAGTTGATGAGTCATAAACGCACTCAATGCTGAATTGAGCCTGTTTTTGAACTTTCTATTAAAAGTAGCGAAATCAGCAAATCCCAGCCGAAAATCAACAAGAATCATGTAGTTCCTTCATATTCAAGTAGTTCTGAGTAGTTTGTGCAGAGATTTGTGCAGTTTGGTTGCATGTTAGTATGAAGTAACAAAAACGCACTCAATGCTGAATTGAGCCTGTTTTTGAACTCTGTATTAAAAGTAGTGAAATCAGCAAATCCCAGCAGAAAATCAACAAGAATCATGTAGTTCGTTCATATTCAAGTAGTTCTGAGTAGTTTGTGCAGAGATTTGTGCAGTTTGATTTCATTTCAAGTTGATGAGTCATAAACGCACTCAATGCTGAATTGAGACTGTTTTTGAACTCTGTATTAAAATGAGTGAAATCAGCAAATCCCAGCAGAAAATCAACAGGAATCAGGTACTTCCTTCATATTCAAGTAGCTTTTACTAGTTTGTGCAGAGATTTATGTAGGTTTTGAAGAGATTTGTGCAGTTTGATTTCATTTCAAGTTGATGAGTCACAAGTGCACTCAATGCTGAATTGAGCCTGATTTTGAACTCTGTATTAAAAGTAGTGAAATAAGCAAATCCCATTAGAAAATCAACAGGAATCATGTAGTTCCTTCATATTCAAGTAGCTTTTATTAGTTTGTGCAGAGATTTGTGCAGTTTGGTTGCATGTTAGTATGAAGTAACAAAAACGCACTCAATGCTGAATTAAGCCTGTTTTTGAACTCTGTATTAAAAGTAGTGAAATCAGCAAATCCCATTAGAAAATCAACAAGAATCATGTAGTTCCTTCATATTCAAGTAGTTCTGAGTAGTTTGTGCAGAGATTTGTGCAGTTTGATTTCATTTCAAGTTGATGAGTCACAAACGCACCCAATGCTGAATTGAGCCTGTTTTTGAACTTTCTATTAAAAGTAGCGAAATCAGCAAATCCCAGCAGAAAATCAACAGGAATCATGTAGTTCCTTCATATTCAAGTAGTTCTGAGTAGTTTGTGCAGAGATTTGTGCAGTTTGATTTCATTTCAAGTTGATGAGTCATAAACGCACTCAATGCTGAATTGAGACTGTTTTTGAACTCTGTATTAAAAGTAGTGAAATAAGCAAATCCCATTAGAAAATCAACAGGAATCATGTAGTTCCTTCATATTCAAGTAGCTTTTATTAGTTTGTGCAGAGATTTGTCTAGTTTTGAAGAGATTTGTGCAGTTTGGTTGTATGTTAGTATGAAGTAACAAAAAGGCACTCAATGCTGAAATAAGCCTGTTTTTGAACTCTGTATTAAAAGTAGTGAAATCAGCAAATCCCAGCAGAAAATCAACAGGAATCATGTAGTTCCTTCATATTCAAGTAGTTCTGAGTAGTTTGTGCAGAGATTTGTGCAGTTTGATTTCATTTCAAGTTGATTAGTCATAAATGCACTCAATGCTGAATTGAGCCTGTTTTTGAACTCTGTATTAAAAGTAGTGAAATAAGCAAATCCCATTAGAAAATCAACAGGAATCATGTAGTTCCTTCATATTCAAGTAGCTTTTATTAGTTTGTGCAGAGATTTATGTAGGTTTTGAAGACATTTGTGCAGTTTGATTTCATTTCAAGTTGATGAGTCATAAACGCACTCAATGCTGAATTGAGCCTGTTTTTGAACTCTGTATTAAAATGAGTGAAATCAGCAAATCCCAGCAGAAAATAAACAGGAATAAGGTACTTCCTTCATATTCAAGTAGCTTTTATTAGTTTGTGCAGAGATTTGTGCAGTTTGATTTCATTTCAAGTTGATGAGTCACAAACGCACTCAATGCTGAATTGAGCCTATTTTTGAACTTTCTATTAAAAGTAGTGAAATAAGCAAATCCCATTAGAAAATCAACAGGAATCATGTAGTTCCTTCATATTGAAGTAGCTTTTATTAGTTTGTGCAGTTTGGTTGCATGTTAGTATGAAGTAACAAAAACGTACTCAATGCTGAATTAAGCCTGTTTTTGAACTTTCTATTAAAAGTAGTGAAATAAGCAAATCCGATTAGAAAATCAACAGGAATCATGTAGTTCCTTCATATTCAAGTTGCTTTTATTAGTTTGTGCAGAGATTTGTCTAGTTTTGAAGAGATTTGTGCAGTTTGGTTGCATGTTAGTATGAAGTAACAAAAAGGCACTCAATGCTGAAATAAGCCTATTTTTGAAATCTGTACTAAAATGAGTGAAATAAGCAAATCCCAGCAGACTATAAACAGGAATAAGGTACTTCCTTCATATTGAAGTAGCTTTTATTAGTTTGTACAGAGATTTATGTAGGTTTTGAAGAGATTTGTGCAGTTTGATTTCATTTCAAGTTGATTAGTCATAAACGCACTCAATGCTGAATTGAGCCTGTTTTTGAACTCTGTATTAAAAGTAGTGAAATAAGCAAATCCGAGCAGAAAATTAACAAGAATCATGTAGTTCCTCCATATTCAAGTAGCTTTTATTAGTTTGTGCAGAGATTTGTGCAGTTTGGTCGCATGTTAGTATGAAGTAACAAAAACGCACTCAATGCTGAATTAAGCCTGTTTTTGAACTCTGTATTAAAAGTAGTGAAATCAGCAAATCCCAGCAGAAAATCAACAGGAATCATGTAGTTCCTTCATATTCAAGTAGTTCTGAGTAGTTTGTGCAGAGATTTGTGTAGTTTTTGAAGAGATTTGTGCAGTTTGATTTCATTTCAAACTGATGAGTCATAAACGCACTCAATGCTGAATTGAGCCTGTTTTTGAACTCTGTATTAAAAGTAGTGAAATCAGCAAATCCCAGCAGAAAATCAACAGGGATCATGTAGTTCCTTCATATTCAAGTAGCTTTTATTACTTTGTGCAGATATTTGTGTAGTTTTTGAAGAGATTTGTGTTGTTTGATTGCATGTTAGCATGAAGTATCAAAAACGTACTCATCGCTGAATCGAGCCTGTTTTTGAACTCTGTATTAAAAGTAGTGAAATCAGCAAATCCCAGCAGAAAATCAACAGGAATCATGTAGTTCCTTCATGTTCCAGTAGCTTTTATTAGTTTTTTCAGAGATTTGTGCAGTTTGATTGCATTTCAAGTTGATGTGTCATAAACGCACTCAATGCTGAATTGAGTCTGTATTTGAACTCTGTATTAAAAGTAGTGATATTAGCAAATCCCAGAAAAAAATCAAGAGAAATTATGTAGTTCCTTCACATTCAAGTAGCTTTTAGTAGTTTTTGAAGAAATTTGTGTAGTTTTTGAAAAGATTTGTGCAGTTTGATTTCATTTCAAGCTGATGAGTCATAAACGCACTCATGCTGAATTGAGCCTGTATTTGAACTCTGTATTAAAAGTAGTGATATTAGCAAATCCCAGAAAAAAATCAAGAGAAATTATGTAGTTCCTTCATATTCAAGTAGCTTTTAGTAGTTTTTGAAGAAATTTGTGCAGTTTGATTGCATGTTAGCATGAAGTATCAAAAACGTACTCCGCTGAATCAAACCTGTTTTTGAACTTTCAAATCAAATCAAAATCAAATCAGATTTATTTGTATAGCGCCAAATCATAACAAAGTTACATCAAGGCACTTTACATATAGAGCAGGTCTGGACCAAACTCTTTATAAAAACTCTCTATTAAAAGTTGTGAAATCAGCAAATCCCAGCAGAAAATCAACAGGAATCATGTCGTTGCTTCATATTCAAGTAGCTTCTATGAGTTTGTGTAGTTTTTGAACAGATTTGTGCAGTTTGATTGCATTTCAAGTTGATGAGTCATTAACGCACTCAATGCTGAATTGAGCCTGTTTTGGACTCTGTATTAAAAGTAGTGAAATCAACAAATCCCAGCAGAAAATCAACAGGAATCATGTAGTTCCTTCATATTCAAGTAGCTTTTATTAGTTTTTGCAGAGATTTGTCTTGTTTGATTGCATGTTAGCATGAAGTATCAAAATCGCACTCAACGCTGGATTGAGCCTGTTTTTGAACTCTGTATTAAAAGTAGTGTGGCGATGCAAGGGCTTAAACAATATAAGAAAGAACCTAGGAGTATGAGCTTTCAAAAAAAAAAAAAAAAAAAAAAAAAAAAGTACGCAGGTAAGTATTACAAAGGGGCAGGAGATGTGGTTCAATGTATGAAAGTACATTTAAACATATTTCTCTTTTAAGTCGTTATTTCAACCGTTGTTTATTAAAAATAGACTAATGGGTTACTACCTTACCCAAGTGCTGAGGCTTACCATTAGTGGAGGGGGGAAACTGGGGAAGGACATACAAGTCAAAAAGGGGAGCACCCCACTCACTCGGGACACGCAACAAAAATAAACCGTGCAAAGAAAAGAAACAAACTCCCAGGGCACACACACATGCTAAGGGAAACCACCACCCGGGACACCGCCACCACCGTTGGCCCTCAGCAACTAAGGAAGAAGGGGAGAACACAATTAGTAACACCAGCAAAAATATTTATAAGACAGAGTCATGAAAATGAAAACAAAATGTTCAAAGAAAAACACTAACAGAACAAGACGGAAACTCATAACAATTGGAAAACAATGCTTAAACTATTTATTAATTAAAACCTAAACCAGCCAAAACAAACAAAAGTAAACAAAAAAAACAAAAAAAACAAACAAACAAACAAACAAAAAAAAAAAAAGGGTCTCTGGCCAGAGATACTAAATCAAGGAAAAAAAAATCATTCAATTAACATGTAAATCAAAAAATAACCAACACAAGAGTCCAAATAAACTAAACCATGTACTCAGTGGAAACAAAGTATTAATATAATAATAAAAATAATCCCACACCACCTCACATACACACTCACGCTCGCACTCCACGCTCAGCCGGTTAAACTTTACGTCCACCCTCGTTCGCTCGCGCACGCGCACACGCACACACACACGCAAACAGCCGGACTGAGCGGCTGCCGCTGAAGCCGACCGCTCGGAGGCAAGGACCGGGAGAGCCGAGCCGCTTGGCAGCAGTCACGGAGGGGAAAGCAGGCAGGCGAAGTGGTGGGCGAAGCACCCGGCGAGCGACAATGTTCCCGTACTTAACTTGATATGGCTAGCGTGGCGTCACGCAGTGTAACCTGGCGTCCAAAGTTCAGTGGCCTCCTCTCAGAGAAGAGAACGTGAGGAGGCTCTGCCAACGCCGTGCCACCCGGAGCGTCTGTGGTGCACCGATGAGACGGACAGGATATGCTATAAACACGGACAGGTAAAGCACTTCATACCTAGGCTGGCAGGCTAGTGTTACAGCTATACACGACATAATTATCCATACCTGACGTTAAATTATGTACAACCAAACAGTGGAGCTCGCCACCTCTCGCCAGGGATCACCACGCCAGGAGCAGCAGAGGAAAGGGGAGCGATCAGGAAATAAGGGAGCCTTCGAGACAGGAAGTGAGAGGACAAGGAAGGAACACGGCCTCGTTTTATCCCCCTCCCTCTTTGCTGATTGGCTAATGAGCCAAGGTAGGTGTGGAGTGACAGATTCACCTAATTGAGCCACAGAGGAATATCATACTGCTACAGTAGTGAAATCAACAAATCCCAGCAGAAAATCAACAGGAATCATGTAGTTCCTTCATATTCAAGTAGTTCTGAGTAGTTTGTGCAGAGATTTGTGTAGTTTTTGAAGAGATTTGTGCAGTTTGATTTCATTTCAAATTGATGACTCATAAACGCACTCAATGCTGAATTGAGCCTGTTTTTGAAATCTGTATTGAAAGTAGTGAAATCAGCTAATCCCAGCAGAAAATCAACAGGAATGATGGAGTTCCTTCATATTAAAGTAGTTCTGAGTAGTTTGTACAGAGATTTGTGTAGTTTTTGAAGAGATTTGTTCAGTTTGATTTCATTTCAAGTTGATGAGTCATAAACGCACTCAATGCTGAATTGGGCCTGTTTTTGAACTCTCTATTAAAAGTACTGAAATCAGCAAATCCCAGCAGAAAATGAACAGGAATCATGTAGTTCCTTCATATTCAAGTAGCATTTATTAGTTTCTGCAGAGATTTGTGTAGTTTTTGAAGAGATTTGTGCAGTTTGGTTGCATGTTAGCATTAAGTATCAAAAACGCACTCAATGCTGAATTGAGCCTGTTTTTGAACTCTGTATTAAAAGTAGTGAAATCAGCAAATCCCAGCAGAAAATCAACAGGAATCAGGTACTTCCTTCATATTCAAGTAGTTCTGAGTAGTTTGTGCAGAGATTTGTGCAGTTTGATTTCATTTCAAGTTGATGAGTCATAAACGCACTCAATGCTGAATTGAGCCTGTTTTTGAACTTTCTATTAAAAGTAGCGAAATCAGCAAATCCCAGCCGAAAATCAACAAGAATCATGTAGTTCCTTCATATTCAAGTAGTTCTGAGTAGTTTGTGCAGAGATTTGTGCAGTTTGGTTGCATGTTAGTATGAAGTAACAAAAACGCACTCAATGCTGAATTGAGCCTGTTTTTGAACTCTGTATTAAAAGTAGTGAAATCAGCAAATCCCAGCAGAAAATCAACAAGAATCATGTAGTTCGTTCATATTCAAGTAGTTCTGAGTAGTTTGTGCAGAGATTTGTGCAGTTTGATTTCATTTCAAGTTGATGAGTCATAAACGCACTCAATGCTGAATTGAGACTGTTTTTGAACTCTGTATTAAAATGAGTGAAATCAGCAAATCCCAGCAGAAAATCAACAGGAATCAGGTACTTCCTTCATATTCAAGTAGCTTTTACTAGTTTGTGCAGAGATTTATGTAGGTTTTGAAGAGATTTGTGCAGTTTGATTTCATTTCAAGTTGATGAGTCACAAGTGCACTCAATGCTGAATTGAGCCTGATTTTGAACTCTGTATTAAAAGTAGTGAAATAAGCAAATCCCATTAGAAAATCAACAGGAATCATGTAGTTCCTTCATATTCAAGTAGCTTTTATTAGTTTGTGCAGAGATTTGTGCAGTTTGGTTGCATGTTAGTATGAAGTAACAAAAACGCACTCAATGCTGAATTAAGCCTGTTTTTGAACTCTGTATTAAAAGTAGTGAAATCAGCAAATCCCATTAGAAAATCAACAAGAATCATGTAGTTCCTTCATATTCAAGTAGTTCTGAGTAGTTTGTGCAGAGATTTGTGCAGTTTGATTTCATTTCAAGTTGATGAGTCACAAACGCACCCAATGCTGAATTGAGCCTGTTTTTGAACTTTCTATTAAAAGTAGCGAAATCAGCAAATCCCAGCAGAAAATCAACAGGAATCATGTAGTTCCTTCATATTCAAGTAGTTCTGAGTAGTTTGTGCAGAGATTTGTGCAGTTTGATTTCATTTCAAGTTGATGAGTCATAAACGCACTCAATGCTGAATTGAGACTGTTTTTGAACTCTGTATTAAAAGTAGTGAAATAAGCAAATCCCATTAGAAAATCAACAGGAATCATGTAGTTCCTTCATATTCAAGTAGCTTTTATTAGTTTGTGCAGAGATTTGTCTAGTTTTGAAGAGATTTGTGCAGTTTGGTTGTATGTTAGTATGAAGTAACAAAAAGGCACTCAATGCTGAAATAAGCCTGTTTTTGAACTCTGTATTAAAAGTAGTGAAATCAGCAAATCCCAGCAGAAAATCAACAGGAATCATGTAGTTCCTTCATATTCAAGTAGTTCTGAGTAGTTTGTGCAGAGATTTGTGCAGTTTGATTTCATTTCAAGTTGATTAGTCATAAATGCACTCAATGCTGAATTGAGCCTGTTTTTGAACTCTGTATTAAAAGTAGTGAAATAAGCAAATCCCATTAGAAAATCAACAGGAATCATGTAGTTCCTTCATATTCAAGTAGCTTTTATTAGTTTGTGCAGAGATTTATGTAGGTTTTGAAGACATTTGTGCAGTTTGATTTCATTTCAAGTTGATGAGTCATAAACGCACTCAATGCTGAATTGAGCCTGTTTTTGAACTCTGTATTAAAATGAGTGAAATCAGCAAATCCCAGCAGAAAATAAACAGGAATAAGGTACTTCCTTCATATTCAAGTAGCTTTTATTAGTTTGTGCAGAGATTTGTGCAGTTTGATTTCATTTCAAGTTGATGAGTCACAAACGCACTCAATGCTGAATTGAGCCTATTTTTGAACTTTCTATTAAAAGTAGTGAAATAAGCAAATCCCATTAGAAAATCAACAGGAATCATGTAGTTCCTTCATATTGAAGTAGCTTTTATTAGTTTGTGCAGTTTGGTTGCATGTTAGTATGAAGTAACAAAAACGTACTCAATGCTGAATTAAGCCTGTTTTTGAACTTTCTATTAAAAGTAGTGAAATAAGCAAATCCGATTAGAAAATCAACAGGAATCATGTAGTTCCTTCATATTCAAGTTGCTTTTATTAGTTTGTGCAGAGATTTGTCTAGTTTTGAAGAGATTTGTGCAGTTTGGTTGCATGTTAGTATGAAGTAACAAAAAGGCACTCAATGCTGAAATAAGCCTATTTTTGAAATCTGTACTAAAATGAGTGAAATAAGCAAATCCCAGCAGACTATAAACAGGAATAAGGTACTTCCTTCATATTGAAGTAGCTTTTATTAGTTTGTACAGAGATTTATGTAGGTTTTGAAGAGATTTGTGCAGTTTGATTTCATTTCAAGTTGATTAGTCATAAACGCACTCAATGCTGAATTGAGCCTGTTTTTGAACTCTGTATTAAAAGTAGTGAAATAAGCAAATCCGAGCAGAAAATTAACAAGAATCATGTAGTTCCTCCATATTCAAGTAGCTTTTATTAGTTTGTGCAGAGATTTGTGCAGTTTGGTCGCATGTTAGTATGAAGTAACAAAAACGCACTCAATGCTGAATTAAGCCTGTTTTTGAACTCTGTATTAAAAGTAGTGAAATCAGCAAATCCCAGCAGAAAATCAACAGGAATCATGTAGTTCCTTCATATTCAAGTAGTTCTGAGTAGTTTGTGCAGAGATTTGTGTAGTTTTTGAAGAGATTTGTGCAGTTTGATTTCATTTCAAACTGATGAGTCATAAACGCACTCAATGCTGAATTGAGCCTGTTTTTGAACTCTGTATTAAAAGTAGTGAAATCAGCAAATCCCAGCAGAAAATCAACAGGGATCATGTAGTTCCTTCATATTCAAGTAGCTTTTATTAGTTTGTGCAGAGATTTGTGTAGTTTTTGAAGAGATTTGTGCAGTTTGGTTGCATGTTAGCATGAAGTATCAAAAACGCACTCAATACTGAATTGAGCCTGTTTTTGAAATCTGTATTAAAAGTAGTGAAATCAGCTAATCCCAGCAGAAAATCAACAGGAATGATGGAGTTCCTTCATATTAAAGTAGTTCTGAGTAGTTTGTACAGAGATTGGTGTAGTTTTTGAAGAGATTTGTGCAGTTTGATTTCATTTGAAGTTGATGAGTCATAAACGCACTCAATGCTGAATTGGGCCTGTTTTTGAACTCTCTATTAAAAGTAGTGAAATCAGCAAATCCCAGCAGAAAATCAACAGGAATCATGTAGTTCCTTCATAGTCAAGTAGCATTTATTAGTTTCTGCAGAGATTTGTGTAGTTTTTGAAGAGATTTGTGCAGTTTGGTTGCATGTTAGCATTAAGTATCAAAAACGCACTCAATGCTGAATTGAGCCTGTTTTTGAACTCTGTATTAAAAGTAGTGAAATCAGCAAATCCCAGCAGAAAATCAACAGGAATCAGGTACTTCCTTCATATTCAAGTAGTTCTGAGTAGTTTGTGCAGAGATTTGTGTAGTTTTTCAAGAGATTTGTGCAGTTTGATTTCATTTCAAATTGATGAGTCATAAACACACTCAATGCTGAATTGAGCCTGTTTTTGAACTCTGTACTAAAAGTAGTGAAATCAGCAAATCCCAGCAGAAAATCAACAGGAATGATGGAGTTCCTTCATATTCAAGTAGTTCTGAGTAGTTTGTACAGAGATTTGTGTAGTTTTTGAAGAGATTTGTGCAGTTTGATTTCATTTGAAGTTGATGAGTCATAAACGCACTCAATGCTGAATTGAGCCTGTTTTTGAACTCTGTATTAAAAGTAGTGAAATCAGCATATCCCAGCAGAAAATCAACAGGAATCATGTAGTTCCTTCATATTCAAGTAGTTCTGAGTAGTTTGTGCAGAGATTTGTACAGTTTTTGAAGAGATTTGTGTTGTTTGATTTCATTTCAAGTTGATGAGTCATAACACACTCAATGCTGAATTGAGCCTGTTTTTGAACTCTCTATTAAAAGTAGTGAAATCAGCAAATCCCAGCAGAAAATCAACAGGAATCATGTAGTTCCTTCATATTCAAGTAGTTCTGAGTAGTTTGTGCAGAGATTTGTGCAGTTTTTGAAGAGATTTTTGTTGTTTGATTGCGTGTTAGCATGAATTATCGAAATAACACTCAATGCTGAATTGAGCCTGTTTTGGAACTCTGTATTAAAAGTAGTGAAATAAGCAAATCCCAGCAGAAAATCAACAGGAATGATGGAGTTCCTTCATATTAAAGTAGTTCTGAGTAGTTTGTACAGAGATTGGTGTAGTTTTTAAAGAGATTTGTGCAGTTTGATTTCATTTCAAGTTGATGAGTCATAAACGCACTCAATGCTGAATTGAGCCTGTTTTTGAACTCTCTATTAAAAGTAGTGAAATAAGCAAATCCCAGCAGAAAATCAACAAGAATCATGTAGTTCCTTCATATTCAAGTTGCTTTTATTAGTTTGTGCAGAGATTTGTCTAGTTTTTGAAGAGATTTCTGCAGTTTGGTTGCATGTTAGTATGAAGTAACAAAAAGGCACTCAATGCTGAAATAAGCCTGTTTTTGAACTTTCTATTAAAAGTAGCGAAATCAGCAAATCCCAGCAGAAAATCAACAAGAATCATGTAGTTCCTTCATATTCAAGTTGCTTTTATTAGTTTGTGCAGAGATTTGTCTAGTTTTTGAAGAGATTTGTGCAGTTTGGTTGCATGTTAGTATGAAGTAACAAAAAGGCACTCAATGCTGAAATAAGCCTATTTTTGAACTCTGTACTAAAATGAGTGAAATAAGCAAATCCCAGCAGAAAATAAACAGGAATAAGGTACTTCCTTCATATTCAAGTAGCTTTTCTTAGTTTGTGCAGAGATTTATGTAGGTTTTGAAGAGACTTGTGCAGTTTTAATTCATTTCAAGTTGATTAGTCATAAACGCACTCAATGCTGAATTGAGCCTGTTTTTGAGCTCTGTATTAAAATGAGTGAAATCAGCAAATCCCATTAGAAAATCAACAGGAATCATGTAGTTCCTTCATATTCAAGTTGCTTTTATTAGTTTGTGCAGAGATTTGTCTAGTGTTTGAAGAGATTTGTGCAGTTTGGTTGCATGTTAGTATGAAGTAACAAAAAGGCACTCAATGCTGAAATAAGCCTATTTTTGAACTCTGTACTAAAATGAGTGAAATAAGCAAATCCCAGCAGACAATAAACAGGAATCAGGTACTTCCTTCATATTCAAGTAGCTTTTATTAGTTTGTGCAAAGATTTATGTAGGTTTTGAAGAGATTTGTGCAGTTTGATTTCATTTCAAGTTGGTGAGTCACAAACGCACCCAATGCTGAATTAAGCCTTTTTTTGAACTTTCTATTAAAAGTAGCGAAATCAGCAAATCCCAGCAGAAAATCAACAAGAATCATGTAGTTCCTTCATATTCAAGTAGTTCTGAGTAGTTTGTGCAGAGATTCGTGCAGTTTGATTTCATTTCAAGTTGATGAGTCATAAACGCACTCAATGCTGAATTGAGCCTGTTTTTGAACTTTCTATTAAAAGTAGTGGAATAAGGAAATCCCATTAGAAAATCAACAGGAATCATGTAGTTCCTTCATATTCAAGTAGCTTTTATTAGTTTGTGCAGTTTGGTTGCATGTTAGTATGAAGTAACAAAAACGTACTCAATGCTGAATTAAGCCTGTTTTTGAACTCTGTATTAAAAGTAGTGAAATCAGCAAATGCCAGGAGAAAATCAACAGGAATCATGTACTTCCTTCATATTCAAGTAGCTTTTATTAGTTTGTGCAGAGATTTATGTAGGTTTTGAAGAGATTTGTGCAGTTTTAGTTCATTTCAAGTTGATTAGTCATAAACGCACTCAATGCTGAATTGAGCCTGTTTTTGAGCTCTGTATTAAAATGAGAGAAATCAGCATATCCCATTAGAAAATCAACTGGAATCATGTAGTTCCTTCATATTCAAGTTGCTTTTATTAGTTTGTGCAGAGATTTGTCTAGTTTTTGAAGAGATTTCTGCAGTTTGGTTGCATGTTAGTATGAAGTAACAAAAAGGCACTCAATGCTGAAATAAGCCTGTTTTTGAACTTTCTATTAAAAGTAGCGAAATCAGCAAATCCCAGCAGAAAATCAACAAGAATCATGTAGTTCCTTCATATTCAAGTTGCTTTTATTAGTTTGTGCAGAGATTTGTCTAGTTTTTGAAGAGATTTGTGCAGTTTGGTTGCATGTTAGTATGAAGTAACAAAAAGGCACTCAATGCTGAAATAAGCCTATTTTTGAAATCTGTACTAAAATGAGTGAAATAAGCAAATCCCAGCAGAAAATAAACAGGAATAAGGTACTTCCTTCATATTCAAGTAGCTTTTATTAGTTTGTGCAGAGATTTATGTAGGTTTTGAAGAGATTTGTGCAGTTTTAGTTCATTTCAAGTTGATGAGTCACAAACGCACCCAATGCTGAATTGAGCCTGTTTTTGAACTTTGTATTAAAAGTAGTGAAATCAGCAAATCCCAGCAGAAAATCAACAAGAATCATGTAGTTCCTTCATATTCAAGTAGCTTTCATTAGTTTGTGCAGAGATTTATGTAGGTTTTGAAGAGATTTGTGCAGTTTGATTTCATTTCAAGTTGATGAGTCACAAACGCACCCAATGCTGAATTGAGCCTGTTTTTGAGCTCTGTATTAAAAGTAGCGAAATCAGCAAATCCCAGCAGAAAATCAACAGGAATCATGTAGTTCCTTCATATTCAAGTAGTTCTGAGTAGTTTGTGCAGAGATTTGTGCAGTTTGATTTCATTTCAAGTTGATGAGTCACAAACGCACCCAATGCTGAATTGAGCCTGTTTTTGAACTTTGTATTAAAAGTAGTGAAATCAGCAAATCCCAGCAGAAAATCAACAAGAATCATGTAGTTCCTTCATATTCATGTAGCTTTTATTAGTTGGTGCAGAGATTTATGTAGGTTTTGAAGAGATTTGTGCAGTTTGATTTCATTTCCAGTTGATGAGTCACAAACGCACCCAATGCTGAATTGAGCCTATTTTTGAACTTTCTATTAAAAGTAGTGAAATCAGCAAATCCCAGCAGAAAATCAACAAGAATCATGTAGTTCCTTCATATTCAAGTATTTCTGAGTAGTTTGTGCAGAGATTTGTGCAGTTTGGTTGCATTTTAGTATGAAGTAACAAAAAGGCACTCAATGCTGAAATAAGCCTGTTTTTGAACTCTGTATTAAAATGAGTGAAATAAGCAAATCCCAGCAGAAAATAAACAGGAATAAGGTACTTCCTTCATATTCAAGTAGCTTTTATTAGTTTGTACAGAGATTTATGTAGGTTTTGAAGAGATTTGTGCAGTTTGATTTCATTTCAAGTTGATGAGTCACAAACGCACCCAATGCTGAATTGAGCCTGTTTTTGAACTTTCCATTAAAAGTAGCGAAATCAGCAAATCCCAGCAGAAAATCAACAGGGATCATGTAGTTCCTTCATATTCAAGTAGATTTTATTAGTTTGTGCAGAGATTTGTGTAGTTTTTGAAGAGATTTGTGCAGTTTGGTTGCATGTTAGCATGAAGTATCAAAAACGCACTCAATACTGAATTGAGCCTGTTTTTGAAATCTGTATTAAAATTAGTGAAATCAGCTAATCCCAGCAGAAAATCAACAGGAATGATGGAGTTCCTTCATATTCAAGTAGTTCTGAGTAGTTTGTACAGAGATTTGTGTAGTTTTTGAAGAGATTTGTGCAGTTTGGTTGCATGTTAGCATGAAGTATCAAAAACGCACTCAATGCTGAATTGAACCTGTTTTTGAACTCTGTATTAAAAGTAGTAAAATCAGCAAATCCCAGCAGAAAATCAAAAGGAATCATGTAGTTCCTTCATATTCAAGTAGTTCTGAGTAGTTTGTGCAGAGATTTGTGTAGTTTTTGAAGAAATTTGTGCAGTTTGATTTCATTTCAAGTTGATTAGTCATAAACGCACTCAATGCTGAATTGAGCCTGTTTTTGAGCTCTGTATTAAAAGTAGTGAAATGAGCAAATCCCATTAGAAAATCAATAGGAATCATGTAGTTCCTTCATATTCAAGTAGCTTTTATTAGTTTGTGCAGAGATTTGTCTAGTTTTTGAAGAGATTTGTGCAGTTGGGTTGCATGTTAGTATGAAGTAACAAAAACGCACTCAATGCTGAATTAAGCCTGTTTTTGAACTCTGTATTAAAAGTAGTGAAATCAGCAAATCCCAGCAGAAAATCAACAAGAATCATGTAGTTCCTTCATATTTAAGTAGTTCTGAGTAGTTTGTGCAGAGATTTGTCTAGTTTTGAAGAGATTTGTGCAGTTTGGTTGCATGCTAGTATGAAGTAACAAAAACGCACTCAATGCTGAATTGAGCCTGTTTTTGAACTCTTTATTAAAAGTAGTGAAATCAGCAAATCCCAGCAGAAAATCAACAAGAATCATGTAGTTCCTTCATATTCAAGTAACTTTTATTAGTTTGTGCAGAGATTTATGTAGGTTTTGAAGAGATTTGTGCAGTTTGATTTCATTTCAAGTTGATGAGTCACAAACGCACCCAATGCTGAATTGAGCCTGTTTTTGAACTTTCTATTAAAAGTAGCGAAATCAGCAAATCCCAGCAGAAAATCAACAAGAATCATGTAGTTCCTTCATATTCAAGTAGTTCTGAGTAGTTTGTGCAGAGATTTGTGCAGTTTGATTTCATTTCAAGTTGATTAGTCATAAACGCACTCAATGCTGAATTGAGCCTGTTTTTGAACTCTGTATTAAAAGTAGTGAAATAAGCAAATCCCATTAGAAAATCAACAGGAATCATGTAGTTCCTTCATATTCAAGTAGCTTTTATTAGTTTTTGCAGAGATTTGTCTAATTTTGAAGAGATGTGTGCAGTTTGGTTGCATGCTAGTATGAAGTAACAAAAAGGCACTCAATGCTGAATTGAGCCTGTTTTTGAACTCTGTATTAAAAGTAGTGAAATCAGCAAATCCCAGCAGAAAATCAACAAGAATCATGGAGTTCCTTCATATTCAAGTAGCTTTTATTAGTTTGTGCAGAGATTTGTCTAGTTTTGAAGAGATTTGTGCAGTTTGGTTGCATGTTAGTATGAAGTAACAAAAAGGCACTCAATGCTGAATTAAGCCTGTTTTTGAACTCTGTATTAGAATGAGTGAAATCAGCAAATCCCAGCAGAAAATCAACAAGAATCATGTAGTTCCTTCATATTCAAGTAGCTTTCATTAGTTTGTGCAGAGATTTATGTAGGTTTTGAAGAGATTTGTGCAGTTTGATTTCATTTCAAGTTGATGAGTCACAAACGCACCCAATGCTGAATTGAGCCTGTTTTTGAGCTCTGTATTAAAAGTAGCGAAATCAGCAAATCCCAGCAGAAAATCAACAGGAATCATGTAGTTCCTTCATATTCAAGTAGTTCTGAGTAGTTTGTGCAGAGATTTGTGCAGTTTGATTTCATTTCAAGTTGATGAGTCACAAACGCACCCAATGCTGAATTGAGCCTGTTTTTGAACTTTGTATTAAAAGTAGTGAAATCAGCAAATCCCAGCAGAAAATCAACAAGAATCATGTAGTTCCTTCATATTCATGTAGCTTTTATTAGTTGGTGCAGAGATTTATGTAGGTTTTGAAGAGATTTGTGCAGTTTGATTTCATTTCCAGTTGATGAGTCACAAACGCACCCAATGCTGAATTGAGCCTATTTTTGAACTTTCTATTAAAAGTAGTGAAATCAGCAAATCCCAGCAGAAAATCAACAAGAATCATGTAGTTCCTTCATATTCAAGTATTTCTGAGTAGTTTGTGCAGAGATTTGTGCAGTTTGGTTGCATTTTAGTATGAAGTAACAAAAAGGCACTCAATGCTGAAATAAGCCTGTTTTTGAACTCTGTATTAAAATGAGTGAAATAAGCAAATCCCAGCAGAAAATAAACAGGAATAAGGTACTTCCTTCATATTCAAGTAGCTTTTATTAGTTTGTACAGAGATTTATGTAGGTTTTGAAGAGATTTGTGCAGTTTGATTTCATTTCAAGTTGATGAGTCACAAACGCACCCAATGCTGAATTGAGCCTGTTTTTGAACTTTCCATTAAAAGTAGCGAAATCAGCAAATCCCAGCAGAAAATCAACAGGGATCATGTAGTTCCTTCATATTCAAGTAGATTTTATTAGTTTGTGCAGAGATTTGTGTAGTTTTTGAAGAGATTTGTGCAGTTTGGTTGCATGTTAGCATGAAGTATCAAAAACGCACTCAATACTGAATTGAGCCTGTTTTTGAAATCTGTATTAAAATTAGTGAAATCAGCTAATCCCAGCAGAAAATCAACAGGAATGATGGAGTTCCTTCATATTCAAGTAGTTCTGAGTAGTTTGTACAGAGATTTGTGTAGTTTTTGAAGAGATTTGTGCAGTTTGGTTGCATGTTAGCATGAAGTATCAAAAACGCACTCAATGCTGAATTGAACCTGTTTTTGAACTCTGTATTAAAAGTAGTAAAATCAGCAAATCCCAGCAGAAAATCAAAAGGAATCATGTAGTTCCTTCATATTCAAGTAGTTCTGAGTAGTTTGTGCAGAGATTTGTGTAGTTTTTGAAGAAATTTGTGCAGTTTGATTTCATTTCAAGTTGATTAGTCATAAACGCACTCAATGCTGAATTGAGCCTGTTTTTGAGCTCTGTATTAAAAGTAGTGAAATGAGCAAATCCCATTAGAAAATCAACAGGAATCATGTAGTTCCTTCATATTCAAGTAGCTTTTATTAGTTTGTGCAGAGATTTGTCTAGTTTTGAAGAGAGTTGTGCAGTTGGGTTGCATGTTAGTATGAAGTAACAAAAAGGCACTCAATGCTGAATTAAGCCTGTTTTTGAACTCTGTATTAAAAGTAGTGAAATCAGCAAATCCCAGCAGAAAATCAACAAGAATCATGTAGTTCCTTCATATTCAAGTAGTTCTGAGTAGTTTGTGCAGAGATTTGTGCAGTTTGATTTCATTTCAAGTTTATGAGTCACAAACGCACCCAATGCTGAATTGAGCCTGTTTTTGAACTCTGTTTTAAAAGTAGCGAAATCAGGAAATCCCAGCAGAAAATCAACAGGAATCATGTAGTTCCTTCATATTCAAGTAGTTCTGAGTAGTTTGTGCAGAGATTTGTGCAGTTTGATTTCATTTCAAGTTGATGAGTCACAAACGCACCCAATGCTGAATTGAGCCTGTTTTTGAGCTCTGTATTAAAAGTAGCGAAATCAGCAAATCCCAGCAGAAAATCAACAGGAATCATGTAGTTCCTTCATATTCAAGTAGTTCTGAGTAGTTTGTGCAGAGATTTGTGCAGTTTGATTTCATTTCAAGTTGATGAGTCACAAATGCACCCAATGCTGAATTGAGCCTGTTTTTGAACTTTGTATTAAAAGTAGTGAAATCAGCAAATCCCAGCAGAAAATCAACAAGAATCATGTAGTTCCTTCATATTCATGTAGCTTTTATTAGTTGGTGCAGAGATTTATGTAGGTTTTGAAGAGATTTTTGCAGTTTGGTTGCATGTTAGTATGAAGTAACAAAAAGGCACTCAATGCTGAAATAAGCCTATTTTTGAAATCTGTACTAAAATGAGTGAAATAAGCAAATCCCAGCAGACTATAAACAGGAATAAGGTACTTCCTTCATATTGAAGTAGCTTTTATTAGTTTGTACAGAGATTTATGTAGGTTTTGAAGAGATTTGTGCAGTTTGATTTCATTTCAAGTTGATTAGTCATAAACGCACTCAATGCTGAATTGAGCCTGTTTTTGAACTCTGTATTAAAAGTAGTGAAATAAGCAAATCCGAGCAGAAAATTAACAAGAATCATGTAGTTCCTCCATATTCAAGTAGCTTTTATTAGTTTGTGCAGAGATTTGTGCAGTTTGGTCGCATGTTAGTATGAAGTAACAAAAACGCACTCAATGCTGAATTAAGCCTGTTTTTGAACTCTGTATTAAAAGTAGTGAAATCAGCAAATCCCAGCAGAAAATCAACAGGAATCATGTAGTTCCTTCATATTCAAGTAGTTCTGAGTAGTTTGTGCAGAGATTTGTGTAGTTTTTGAAGAGATTTGTGCAGTTTGATTTCATTTCAAACTGATGAGTCATAAACGCACTCAATGCTGAATTGAGCCTGTTTTTGAACTCTGTATTAAAAGTAGTGAAATCAGCAAATCCCAGCAGAAAATCAACAGGGATCATGTAGTTCCTTCATATTCAAGTAGCTTTTATTAGTTTGTGCAGAGATTTGTGTAGTTTTTGAAGAGATTTGTGCAGTTTGGTTGCATGTTAGCATGAAGTATCAAAAACGCACTCAATACTGAATTGAGCCTGTTTTTGAAATCTGTATTAAAAGTAGTGAAATCAGCTAATCCCAGCAGAAAATCAACAGGAATGATGGAGTTCCTTCATATTAAAGTAGTTCTGAGTAGTTTGTACAGAGATTGGTGTAGTTTTTGAAGAGATTTGTGCAGTTTGATTTCATTTGAAGTTGATGAGTCATAAACGCACTCAATGCTGAATTGGGCCTGTTTTTGAACTCTCTATTAAAAGTAGTGAAATCAGCAAATCCCAGCAGAAAATCAACAGGAATCATGTAGTTCCTTCATAGTCAAGTAGCATTTATTAGTTTCTGCAGAGATTTGTGTAGTTTTTGAAGAGATTTGTGCAGTTTGGTTGCATGTTAGCATTAAGTATCAAAAACGCACTCAATGCTGAATTGAGCCTGTTTTTGAACTCTGTATTAAAAGTAGTGAAATCAGCAAATCCCAGCAGAAAATCAACAGGAATCAGGTACTTCCTTCATATTCAAGTAGTTCTGAGTAGTTTGTGCAGAGATTTGTGTAGTTTTTCAAGAGATTTGTGCAGTTTGATTTCATTTCAAATTGATGAGTCATAAACACACTCAATGCTGAATTGAGCCTGTTTTTGAACTCTGTACTAAAAGTAGTGAAATCAGCAAATCCCAGCAGAAAATCAACAGGAATGATGGAGTTCCTTCATATTCAAGTAGTTCTGAGTAGTTTGTACAGAGATTTGTGTAGTTTTTGAAGAGATTTGTGCAGTTTGATTTCATTTGAAGTTGATGAGTCATAAACGCACTCAATGCTGAATTGAGCCTGTTTTTGAACTCTGTATTAAAAGTAGTGAAATCAGCATATCCCAGCAGAAAATCAACAGGAATCATGTAGTTCCTTCATATTCAAGTAGTTCTGAGTAGTTTGTGCAGAGATTTGTACAGTTTTTGAAGAGATTTGTGTTGTTTGATTTCATTTCAAGTTGATGAGTCATAACACACTCAATGCTGAATTGAGCCTGTTTTTGAACTCTGTATTAAAATGAGTGAAATCAGCAAATCCCATTAGAAAATCAACAGGAATCATGTAGTTCCTTCATATTCAAGTTGCTTTTATTAGTTTGTGCAGAGATTTGTCTAGTTTTTGAAGAGATTTGTGCAGTTTGGTTGCATGTTAGTATGAAGTAACAAAAAGGCACTCAATGCTGAAATAAGCCTATTTTTGAACTCTGTACTAAAATGAGTGAAATAAGCAAATCCCAGCAGACAATAAACAGGAATCAGGTACTTCCTTCATATTCAAGTAGCTTTTATTAGTTTGTGCAAAGATTTATGTAGGTTTTGAAGAGATTTGTGCAGTTTGATTTCATTTCAAGTTGATGAGTCACAAACGCACTCAATGCTGAATTGAGCCTATTTTTGAACTTTCTATTAAAAGTAGTGAAATAAGCAAATCCCATTAGAAAATCAACATGAATCATGTAGTTCCTTCATATTGAAGTAGCTTTTATTAGTTTGTGCAGTTTGGTTGCATGTTAGTATGAAGTAACAAAAACGTACTCAATGCTGAATTAAGCCTGTTTTTGAACTTTCTATTAAAAGTAGTGAAATAAGCAAATCCGATTAGAAAATCAACAGGAATCATGTAGTTCCTTCATATTCAAGTTGCTTTTATTAGTTTGTGCAGAGATTTGTCTAGTTTTGAAGAGATTTGTGCAGTTTGGTTGCATGTTAGTATGAAGTAACAAAAAGGCACTCAATGCTGAAATAAGCCTATTTTTGAAATCTGTACTAAAATGAGTGAAATAAGCAAATCCCAGCAGACTATAAACAGGAATAAGGTACTTCCTTCATATTGAAGTAGCTTTTATTAGTTTGTACAGAGATTTATGTAGGTTTTGAAGAGATTTGTGCAGTTTGATTTCATTTCAAGTTGATTAGTCATAAACGCACTCAATGCTGAATTGAGCCTGTTTTTGAACTCTGTATTAAAAGTAGTGAAATAAGCAAATCCGAGCAGAAAATTAACAAGAATCATGTAGTTCCTCCATATTCAAGTAGCTTTTATTAGTTTGTGCAGAGATTTGTGCAGTTTGGTCGCATGTTAGTATGAAGTAACAAAAACGCACTCAATGCTGAATTAAGCCTGTTTTTGAACTCTGTATTAAAAGTAGTGAAATCAGCAAATCCCAGCAGAAAATCAACAGGAATCATGTAGTTCCTTCATATTCAAGTAGTTCTGAGTAGTTTGTGCAGAGATTTGTGTAGTTTTTGAAGAGATTTGTGCAGTTTGATTTCATTTCAAACTGATGAGTCATAAACGCACTCAATGCTGAATTGAGCCTGTTTTTGAACTCTGTATTAAAAGTAGTGAAATCAGCAAATCCCAGCAGAAAATCAACAGGGATCATGTAGTTCCTTCATATTCAAGTAGCTTTTATTAGTTTGTGCAGAGATTTGTGTAGTTTTTGAAGAGATTTGTGCAGTTTGGTTGCATGTTAGCATGAAGTATCAAAAACGCACTCAATACTGAATTGAGCCTGTTTTTGAAATCTGTATTAAAAGTAGTGAAATCAGCTAATCCCAGCAGAAAATCAACAGGAATGATGGAGTTCCTTCATATTAAAGTAGTTCTGAGTAGTTTGTACAGAGATTGGTGTAGTTTTTGAAGAGATTTGTGCAGTTTGATTTCATTTGAAGTTGATGAGTCATAAACGCACTCAATGCTGAATTGGGCCTGTTTTTGAACTCTCTATTAAAAGTAGTGAAATCAGCAAATCCCAGCAGAAAATCAACAGGAATCATGTAGTTCCTTCATAGTCAAGTAGCATTTATTAGTTTCTGCAGAGATTTGTGTAGTTTTTGAAGAGATTTGTGCAGTTTGGTTGCATGTTAGCATTAAGTATCAAAAACGCACTCAATGCTGAATTGAGCCTGTTTTTGAACTCTGTATTAAAAGTAGTGAAATCAGCAAATCCCAGCAGAAAATCAACAGGAATCAGGTACTTCCTTCATATTCAAGTAGTTCTGAGTAGTTTGTGCAGAGATTTGTGTAGTTTTTCAAGAGATTTGTGCAGTTTGATTTCATTTCAAATTGATGAGTCATAAACACACTCAATGCTGAATTGAGCCTGTTTTTGAACTCTGTACTAAAAGTAGTGAAATCAGCAAATCCCAGCAGAAAATCAACAGGAATGATGGAGTTCCTTCATATTCAAGTAGTTCTGAGTAGTTTGTACAGAGATTTGTGTAGTTTTTGAAGAGATTTGTGCAGTTTGATTTCATTTGAAGTTGATGAGTCATAAACGCACTCAATGCTGAATTGAGCCTGTTTTTGAACTCTGTATTAAAAGTAGTGAAATCAGCATATCCCAGCAGAAAATCAACAGGAATCATGTAGTTCCTTCATATTCAAGTAGTTCTGAGTAGTTTGTGCAGAGATTTGTACAGTTTTTGAAGAGATTTGTGTTGTTTGATTTCATTTCAAGTTGATGAGTCATAACACACTCAATGCTGAATTGAGCCTGTTTTTGAACTCTCTATTAAAAGTAGTGAAATCAGCAAATCCCAGCAGAAAATCAACAGGAATCATGTAGTTCCTTCATATTCAAGTAGTTCTGAGTAGTTTGTGCAGAGATTTGTGCAGTTTTTGAAGAGATTTTTGTTGTTTGATTGCGTGTTAGCATGAATTATCGAAATAACACTCAATGCTGAATTGAGCCTGTTTTGGAACTCTGTATTAAAAGTAGTGAAATAAGCAAATCCCAGCAGAAAATCAACAGGAATGATGGAGTTCCTTCATATTAAAGTAGTTCTGAGTAGTTTGTACAGAGATTGGTGTAGTTTTTAAAGAGATTTGTGCAGTTTGATTTCATTTCAAGTTGATTAGTCATAAACGCACTCAATGCTGAATTGAGCCTGTTTTTGAACTCTGTATTAAAAGTAGTGAAATAAGCAAATCCCATTAGAAAATCAACAGGAATCATGTAGTTCCTTCATATTCAAGTAGCTTTTATTAGTTTTTGCAGAGATTTGTCTAATTTTGAAGAGATGTGTGCAGTTTGGTTGCATGTTAGTATGAAGTAACAAAAAGGCACTCAATGCTGAAATAAGCCTGTTTTTGAACTTTCTATTAAAAGTAGCGAAATCAGCAAATCCCAGCAGAAAATCAACAAGAATCATGTAGTTCCTTCATATTCAAGTTGCTTTTATTAGTTTGTGCAGAGATTTGTCTAGTTTTTGAAGAGATTTGTGCAGTTTGGTTGCATGTTAGTATGAAGTAACAAAAAGGCACTCAATGCTGAAATAAGCCTATTTTTGAACTCTGTACTAAAATGAGTGAAATAAGCAAATCCCAGCAGAAAATAAACAGGAATAAGGTACTTCCTTCATATTCAAGTAGCTTTTCTTAGTTTGTGCAGAGATTTATGTAGGTTTTGAAGAGACTTGTGCAGTTTTAATTCATTTCAAGTTGATTAGTCATAAACGCACTCAATGCTGAATTGAGCCTGTTTTTGAGCTCTGTATTAAAATGAGTGAAATCAGCAAATCCCATTAGAAAATCAACAGGAATCATGTAGTTCCTTCATATTCAAGTTGCTTTTATTAGTTTGTGCAGAGATTTGTCTAGTGTTTGAAGAGATTTGTGCAGTTTGGTTGCATGTTAGTATGAAGTAACAAAAAGGCACTCAATGCTGAAATAAGCCTATTTTTGAACTCTGTACTAAAATGAGTGAAATAAGCAAATCCCAGCAGACAATAAACAGGAATCAGGTACTTCCTTCATATTCAAGTAGCTTTTATTAGTTTGTGCAAAGATTTATGTAGGTTTTGAAGAGATTTGTGCAGTTTGATTTCATTTCAAGTTGGTGAGTCACAAACGCACCCAATGCTGAATTAAGCCTTTTTTTGAACTTTCTATTAAAAGTAGCGAAATCAGCAAATCCCAGCAGAAAATCAACAAGAATCATGTAGTTCCTTCATATTCAAGTAGTTCTGAGTAGTTTGTGCAGAGATTCGTGCAGTTTGATTTCATTTCAAGTTGATGAGTCATAAACGCACTCAATGCTGAATTGAGCCTGTTTTTGAACTTTCTATTAAAAGTAGTGGAATAAGGAAATCCCATTAGAAAATCAACAGGAATCATGTAGTTCCTTCATATTCAAGTAGCTTTTATTAGTTTGTGCAGTTTGGTTGCATGTTAGTATGAAGTAACAACAACGTACTCAATGCTGAATTAAGCCTGTTTTTGAACTCTGTATTAAAAGTAGTGAAATCAGCAAATGCCAGGAGAAAATCAACAGGAATCATGTACTTCCTTCATATTCAAGTAGCTTTTATTAGTTTGTGCAGAGATTTATGTAGGTTTTGAAGAGATTTGTGCAGTTTTAGTTCATTTCAAGTTGATTAGTCATAAACGCACTCAATGCTGAATTGAGCCTGTTTTTGAGCTCTGTATTAAAATGAGAGAAATCAGCATATCCCATTAGAAAATCAACAGGAATCATGTAGTTCCTTCATATTCAAGTTGCTTTTATTAGTTTGTGCAGAGATTTGTCTAGTTTTTGAAGAGATTTCTGCAGTTTGGTTGCATGTTAGTATGAAGTAACAAAAAGGCACTCAATGCTGAAATAAGCCTGTTTTTGAACTTTCTATTAAAAGTAGCGAAATCAGCAAATCCCAGCAGAAAATCAACAAGAATCATGTAGTTCCTTCATATTCAAGTTGCTTTTATTAGTTTGTGCAGAGATTTGTCTAGTTTTTGAAGAGATTTGTGCAGTTTGGTTGCATGTTAGTATGAAGTAACAAAAAGGCACTCAATGCTGAAATAAGCCTATTTTTGAAATCTGTACTAAAATGAGTGAAATAAGCAAATCCCAGCAGAAAATAAACAGGAATAAGGTACTTCCTTCATATTCAAGTAGCTTTTATTAGTTTGTGCAGAGATTCATGTAGGTTTTGAAGAGATTTGTGCAGTTTTAGTTCATTTCAAGTTGATGAGTCACAAACGCACCCAATGCTGAATTGAGCCTGTTTTTGAACTTTGTATTAAAAGTAGTGAAATCAGCAAATCCCAGCAGAAAATCAACAAGAATCATGTAGTTCCTTCATATTCAAGTAGCTTTCATTAGTTTGTGCAGAGATTTATGTAGGTTTTGAAGAGATTTGTGCAGTTTGATTTCATTTCAAGTTGATGAGTCACAAACGCACCCAATGCTGAATTGAGCCTGTTTTTGAGCTCTGTATTAAAAGTAGCGAAATCAGCAAATCCCAGCAGAAAATCAACAGGAATCATGTAGTTCCTTCATATTCAAGTAGTTCTGAGTAGTTTGTGCAGAGATTTGTGCAGTTTGATTTCATTTCAAGTTGATGAGTCACAAACGCACCCAATGCTGAATTGAGCCTGTTTTTGAACTTTGTATTAAAAGTAGTGAAATCAGCAAATCCCAGCAGAAAATCAAGAAGAATCATGTAGTTCCTTCATATTCATGTAGCTTTTATTAGTTGGTGCAGAGATTTATGTAGGTTTTGAAGAGATTTGTGCAGTTTGATTTCATTTCCAGTTGATGAGTCACAAACGCACCCAATGCTGAATTGAGCCTATTTTTGAACTTTCTATTAAAAGTAGTGAAATCAGCAAATCCCAGCAGAAAATCAACAAGAATCATGTAGTTCCTTCATATTCAAGTATTTCTGAGTAGTTTGTGCAGAGATTTGTGCAGTTTGGTTGCATTTTAGTATGAAGTAACAAAAAGGCACTCAATGCTGAAATAAGCCTGTTTTTGAACTCTGTATTAAAATGAGTGAAATAAGCAAATCCCAGCAGAAAATAAACAGGAATAAGGTACTTCCTTCATATTCAAGTAGCTTTTATTAGTTTGTACAGAGATTTATGTAGGTTTTGAAGAGATTTGTGCAGTTTGATTTCATTTCAAGTTGATGAGTCACAAACGCACCCAATGCTGAATTGAGCCTGTTTTTGAACTTTCCATTAAAAGTAGCGAAATCAGCAAATCCCAGCAGAAAATCAACAGGGATCATGTAGTTCCTTCATATTCAAGTAGATTTTATTAGTTTGTGCAGAGATTTGTGTAGTTTTTGAAGAGATTTGTGCAGTTTGGTTGCATGTTAGCATGAAGTATCAAAAACGCACTCAATACTGAATTGAGCCTGTTTTTGAAATCTGTATTAAAATTAGTGAAATCAGCTAATCCCAGCAGAAAATCAACAGGAATGATGGAGTTCCTTCATATTCAAGTAGTTCTGGGTAGTTTGTACAGAGATTTGTGTAGTTTTTGAAGAGATTTGTGCAGTTTGGTTGCATGTTAGCATGAAGTATCAAAAATGCACTCAATGCTGAATTGAACCTGTTTTTGAACTCTGTATTAAAAGTAGTAAAATCAGCAAATCCCAGCAGAAAATCAAAAGGAATCATGTAGTTCCTTCATATTCAAGTAGTTCTGAGTAGTTTGTGCAGAGATTTGTGTAGTTTTTGAAGAAATTTGTGCAGTTTGATTTCATTTCAAGTTGATTAGTCATAAACGCACTCAATGCTGAATTGAGCCTGTTTTTGAGCTCTGTATTAAAAGTAGTGAAATGAGCAAATCCCATTAGAAAATCAATAGGAATCATGTAGTTCCTTCATATTCAAGTAGCTTTTATTAGTTTGTGCAGAGATTTGTCTAATTTTTGAAGAGATTTGTGCAGTTGGGTTGCATGTTAGTATGAAGTAACAAAAACGCACTCAATGCTGAATTAAGCCTGTTTTTGAACTCTGTATTAAAAGTAGTGAAATCAGCAAATCCCAGCAGAAAATCAACAAGAATCATGTAGTTCCTTCATATTTAAGTAGTTCTGAGTAGTTTGTGCAGAGATTTGTCTAGTTTTGAAGAGATTTGTGCAGTTTGGTTGCATGCTAGTATGAAGTAACAAAAACGCACTCAATGCTGAATTGAGCCTGTTTTTGAACTCTTTATTAAAAGTAGTGAAATCAGCAAATCCCAGCAGAAAATCAACAAGAATCATGTAGTTCCTTCATATTCAAGTAACTTTTATTAGTTTGTGCAGAGATTTATGTAGGTTTTGAAGAGATTTGTGCAGTTTGATTTCATTTCAAGTTGATGAGTCACAAACGCACCCAATGCTGAATTGAGCCTGTTTTTGAACTTTCTATTAAAAGTAGCGAAATCAGCAAATCCCAGCAGAAAATCAACAAGAATCATGTAGTTCCTTCATATTCAAGTAGTTCTGAGTAGTTTGTGCAGAGATTTGTGCAGTTTGATTTCATTTCAAGTTGATTAGTCATAAACGCACTCAATGCTGAATTGAGCCTGTTTTTGAACTCTGTATTAAAAGTAGTGAAATAAGCAAATCCCATTAGAAAATCAACAGGAATCATGTAGTTCCTTCATATTCAAGTAGCTTTTATTAGTTTTTGCAGAGATTTGTCTAATTTTGAAGAGATGTGTGCAGTTTGGTTGCATGCTAGTATGAAGTAACAAAAAGGCACTCAATGCTGAATTGAGCCTGTTTTTGAACTCTGTATTAAAAGTAGTGAAATCAGCAAATCCCAGCAGAAAATCAACAAGAATCATGGAGTTCCTTCATATTCAAGTAGCTTTTATTAGTTTGTGCAGAGATTTGTCTAGTTTTGAAGAGATTTGTGCAGTTTGGTTGCATGTTAGTATGAAGTAACAAAAAGGCACTCAATGCTGAATTAAGCCTGTTTTTGAACTCTGTATTAGAATGAGTGAAATCAGCAAATCCCAGCAGAAAATCAACAAGAATCATGTAGTTCCTTCATATTCAAGTAGCTTTCATTAGTTTGTGCAGAGATTTATGTAGGTTTTGAAGAGATTTGTGCAGTTTGATTTCATTTCCAGTTGATGAGTCACAAACGTACCCAATGCTGAATTGAGCCTATTTTTGAACTTTCTATTAAAAGTAGTGAAATCAGCAAATCCCAGCAGAAAATCAACAAGAATCATGTAGTTCCTTCATATTCATGTAGCTTTTATTAGTTGGTGCAGAGATTTATGTAGGTTTTGAAGAGATTTTTGCAGTTTGGTTGCATGTTAGTATGAAGTAACAAAAAGGCACTCAATGCTGAATTGAGCCTGTTTTTGAACTCTGTATTAAAAGTAGTGAAATAAGCAAATCCCATTAGAAAATCAACAGGAATCATGTAGTTCCTTCATGTTCAAGTAGTTCTGAGTAGTTTGTGCAGAGATTTGTGCAGTTTGGTTGCATGTTAGTATGAAGTAACAAAAAGGCACTCAATGCTGAAATAAGCCTGTTTTTGAACTCTGTATTAAAAGTAGTGAAATCAGCAAATCCCAGTAGAAAATCAACAAGAATCATGTAGTTCCTTCATATTCAAGTAGTTCTGAGTAGTTTGTGCAGAGATTTGTGCAGTTTGATTTCATTTCAAGTTGATGAATCACAAACGCACCCAATGCTGAATTGAGCCTGTTTTTGAACTCTGTACTAAAAGTAGTGAAATAAGCAAATCCCAATAGAAAATCAACAGGAATCATGTAGTTCCTTCATATTCAAGTATTTCTGAGTAGTTTGTGCAGAGATTTGTGTAGTTTTTGAAGAGATTTGTGCAGTTTGGTTGCATGTTAGCATGAAGTATCAAAAACGCACTCAATACTGAATTGAGCCTGTTTTTGAAATCTGTATTAAAATTAGTGAAATCAGTAAATCCCAGCAGAGAATCAATAGGAATCATGTAGTTCCTTCATATTCAAGTTGTTCTGAGTAGTTTGTGCAGAGATTTGTGTAGTTTTTGATGAGATTTGTGCAGTTTGATTGCATGTTAGCATGAAGTGTCAAAAACGCACTGAACGCTGAATTGAGCCTGTTTTTGAACTCTGTATTAAAAGTAGTGAAAACAGCAAATCCCAGCAGAAAATCAACAAGAATCAGGTACTTCCTTCATATTCAAGTAGTTCTGAGTAGTTTGTGCAGAGAATTGTGTAGTTTTTGAAGATATTTGTGCAGTTTGACTGCACTTCAAGTTTATGTGTCATAAAGGCACTGAACGCTGAATTGAGCCTGTTTTTGAACTCTGTATTAAAAGTAGTGAAAACAGCAAATCCCAGCAGAAAATCAACAAGAATCATGTAGTTCCTTCATATTCAAGTAGTTCTGAGTAGTTTGTGCAGAGATTTGTGTAGTTTTTGATGAGATTTGTGCAGTTTGATTGCATGTTAGCATGAAGTGTTAAAAACGCACTGAACGCTGAATTGAGCCTGTTTTTGAACTCTGTATTAAAAGTAGTGAAAACAGCAAATCCCAGCAGAAAATCAACAGGAATCATGTAGTTCCTTCATATTCAAGTTGTTCTGAGTAGTTTCTGCAGAGATTTGTGTAGTTTTTGAAGATATTTGTGCAGTTTGATTGCATGTTAGCATGAAGTGTCAAAAACGCACTGAACGCTGAATTGAGCCTGTTTTTGAACTCTGTATTAAAAGTAGTGAAAACAGCAAATCCCAGCAGAAAATCAACAAGAATCAGGTACTTCCTTCATATTTAAGTAGTTCTGAGTAGTTTGTGCAGAGATTTGTGTAGTTTTTGATGAGATTTGTGCAGTTTGATTGCATGTTAGCTTGAAGTATCAAAAACGCATTGAACGCTGAATTGAGCCTGTTTTTGAACTGTGTATTAAATGTAAGGAAATCATTAAATCCCAGAAGAAAATCAACAGGAATCATGTAGGTCCTTCATATTGAAGTAGTTCTGAGTAGTTTGTGCAGAGATTTGTGCAGTTTTTGAAGAGATTTGTTTAGTATGATTCCATGTTAGCACGAAGTATCAAAAACGTACTGAACGCTGAATTGAGCCTGTTTTTGAACTCTGTATTAAAAGTAGTGAAAACAGCAAATCCCAGCAGAAAATCAACAGGAATCATGTAGTTCCTTCATATTCAAGTAGTTCTGAGTAGTTTGTGCAGAGAATTGTGTAGTTTTTGAAGATATTTGTGCAGTTTGACTGCACTTGAAGTTGATGTGTTACATAGGCACTCAACCCTGAATTGAGCCTGTTTTTGAACTCTGTATTAAAAGTAGTGAAAACAGTAAATCCCAGCAGAAAATCAATAGGAATCATGTAGTTCCTTCATATTCAAGTTGTTCTGAGTAGTTTGTGCAAAGATTTGTGTAGTCTTTGATGAGATTTATGCAGTTTGATTGCATGTTAGCATGAAGTGTCAAAAACGCACTGAACGCTGAATTGAGCCTGTTTTTGAACTCTGTATTAAAAGTAGTGAAAACAGCAAATCCCAGCAGAAAATCAACATGAATCATGTAGTTCCTTCATATTCAAGTAGTTTTTAGTAGTTTCTGCAGAGATTTGTGTAGTTTTTGAAGAGATTTGTGCAGTTTGACTGCACTTCAAGTTTATGTGTCATAAAGGCACTGAACGCTGAATTGAGCCTGTTTTTGAACTCTGTATTAAAAGTAGTGAAATAAGCAAATCCCATTAGAAAATCAACAGGAATCATGTAGTTCCTTCATATTCAAGTAGCTTTTATTAGTTTTTGCAGAGATTTGTCTAATTTTGAAGAGATTTGTGCAGTTTGGTTGCATGCTAGTATGAAGTAACAAAAAGGCACTCAATGCTGAATTGAGACTGTTTTTGAACTCTGTGTTAAAAGCAGTGAAAACAGTAAATCCCAGCAGAAAATCAACAGGAATCATGTAGTTCCTTCATATTGAAGTAGTTCTGAGTAGTTTGGGCAGAGATTTGTGTAGTTTTTGAAGAGATTTGTGCAGTTTGACTGCACTTCAAGTTGATGTGTCATAAAGGCACTCAACGCTGAATTGAGCCTGTTTTTGGACTTTGTATTAAATGTAGTGAAATCATTAAATCCCAACAGAAAATCAACAGGAATCATGTAGTTCCTTCATATTCAAGTAGTTCTGAGTAGTTTGTGCAGAGATTTGTGTAGATTTCGAAAAGATTTTGCAGTGTGATTGTATGTTACCATGAAGTATCAGAAACGCACTCAAGGCTGAATTGAACATGTTTTTGAACTCTGTATGAAATGTAGTGAAATCATTAAATCCGGGCAGAAAATTAACAGGAATCATGTAGTTCCTTCATATTCAAGTAGTTCTGAGTAGTTTGTGCAGAGAATTGTGTAGTTTTTGAAGATATTTGTGCAGTTTGACTGCACTTGAAGTTGATGTGTTACATAGGCACTCAACCCTGAATTGAGCCTGTTTTTGAACTCTGTATTAAAAGTAGTGAAAACAGCAAATCCCAGCAGAAAATCAACAGGAATCATGTAGTTCCTTCATATTCAAGTTGTTCTGAGTAGTTTCTGCAGAGATTTGTGTAGTTTTTGAAGATATTTGTGCAGTTTGATTGCATGTTAGCATGAAGTGTCAAAAACGCACTGAACGCTGAATTGAGCCTGTTTTTGAACTCTGTGTTAAAAGTAGTGAAAACAGTAAATCCCAGCAGAAAATCAACAGGAATCATGTAGTTCCTTCATATTGAAGTAGTTCTGAGTAGTTTGGGCAGAGATTTGTGTAGTTTTTGAAGAGATTTGTGCAGTTTGACTGCACTTGAAGTTGATGTGTCATAAAGGCACTCAACGCTGAATTGAGCCTGTTTTTGAACTTTGTATTAAATGTAGTGAAATCATTAAATCCCAACAGAAAATCAACAGGAATCATGTAGTTCCTTCATATTCAAGTAGTTCTGAGTAGTTTGTGCAGAGATTTGTGTAGATTTCGAAAAGATTTTGCAGTGTGATTGTATGTTACCATGAAGTGTTAAAAACGCACTGAACGCTGAATTGAGCCTGTTTTTGAACTCTGTATTAAAAGTAGTGCAAACAGCAAATCCCAGTAGAAAATCAACAGGAATCATGTAGTTCCTTCATATTCAAGTTGTTCTGAGTAGTTTCTGCAGAGATTTGTGTAGTTTTTGAAGATATTTGTGCAGTTTGATTGCATGTTAGCATGAAGTGTCAAAAACGCACTGAACGCTGAATTGAGCCTGTTTTTGAACTCTGTATTAAAAGTAGTGAAAACAGCAAATCCCAGCAGAAAATCAATAAGAATCAGGTACTTCCTTCATATTTAAGTAGTTCTGAGTAGTTTGTGCAGAGATTTGTGTAGTTTTTGATGAGATTTGTGCAGTTTGATTGCATGTTAGCATGAAGTATCAAAAACGCATTGAACGCTGAATTGAGCCTGTTTTTGAACTGTGTATTAAATGTAAGGAAATTATTAAATCCCAGAAGAAAATCAACAGGAATCATGTAGGTCCTTCATATTCAAGTAGTTCTGAGTAGTTTGTGCAGAGATTTGTGCAGTTTTTGAAGAGATTTGTTTAGTATGATTCCATGTTAGCACGAAGTATCAAAAACGTACTGAACGCTGAATTGAGCCTGTTTTTGAACTCTGTATTAAAAGTAGTGAAAACAGCAAATCCCAGCAGAAAATCAACAGGAATCATGTAGTTCCTTCATATTCAAGTAGTTCTGAGTAGTTTGTGCAGAGAATTGTGTAGTTTTTGAAGACATTTGTGCAGTTTGACTGCACTTGAAGTTGATGTGTTACATAGGCACTCAACCCTGAATTGAGCCTGTTTTTGAACTCTGTATTAAAAGTAGTGAAAACAGTAAATCCCAGCAGAAAATCAATAGGAATCATGTAGTTCCTTCATATTCAAGTTGTTCTGAGTAGTTTGTGCAGAGATTTGTGTAGTTTTTGATGAGATTTATGCAGTTTGATTGCATGTTAGCATGAAGTATCAATAACGCACTGAACGCTGAATTGAGCCTGTTTTTGAACTCTGTATTAAAAGTACTGAAAACAGCAAATCCCAGCAGAAAATCAACAGGAATCATGTAGTTCCTTCATATTGAAGTAGTTTTTAGTAGTTTCTGCAGAGATTTGTGTAGTTTTTGAAGATATTTGTGCAGTTTGACTGCACTTCAAGTTTATGTGTCATGAAGGCACTCAACGCTGAATTGAGCCTGTTTTTCAACTTTGTATTAAATGTAGTGAAAACAGCAAATCCCAGCAGAAAATCAACCAGAATCATGTATTCCCTTCATATTCAAGTAGTTCTGAGTAGTTTGTGCAGAGATTTGTGTAGTTTTTGATGAGATTTGTGCAGTTTGATTGCATGTTAGCATGAAGTATCAAAAACGCACTGAACGCTGAATTGAGCCTGTTTTTGAACTCTGTATTAAAAGTAGTGAAAACAGCAAATCCCAGCAGAAAATCAAAAGGAATCATGTAGTTCTGTCATATTCAAGTTGTTCTGAGTAGTTTGTGCAGAGATTTGTGTAGTTTTTGATGAGATTTGTGCAGTTTGATTTCATTTCAAGTTGATGAGTCACAAACGCACCCAATGCTGAATTGAGCCTGTTTTTGAACTTTGTATTACATGTAGTGAAAACAGCAAATCCCAGCAGAAAATCAACGAGAATCATGTATTCCCTTCATATTCAAGTAGTTCTGAGTACTTTGTGCAAAGATTTGTGTAGTTTTTAATGAGATTTGTGCAGTTTGACTGCACTTGAAGTTGATGTGTCATATAGGCACTCAACGCTGAATTGAGCCTGTTTTTGAACTCTGTATTAAATGTAGTGAAATCATTAAATCCCAGAAGAAAATAAACAGGAATAATATAGTTCCTTCATATTCAAGTAGTTCTGAGTAGTTTGTGTAGAGATTTGTGCAGTTTTTGAAGAGATTTGTTTAGTATGATTCCATGTTAACATGAAGTATCAAAAAAGCACTGAACGCTGAATTGAGCCTGTTTTTGAACTCTGTATTAAAAGTAGTGAAAACAGCAAATCCCAGCAGAAAATCAACAGGAATCATGTAGTTCCTTCATATTCAAGTAGTTCTGAGTAGTTTGTGCAGAGAATTGTGTAGTTTTTGAAGATATTTGTGCAGTTTGACTGCACTTGAAGTTGATGTGTTACATAGGCACTCAACCCTGAATTGAGCCTGTTTTTGAACTCTGTATTAAAAGTAGTGAAATCATTAAATCCGGGCAGAAAATCAACAGGAATCATGTAGTTCCTTCATATTCAAGTAGTTTTTAGTACTTTCTGCAGAGATTTGTGTAGTTTTTGAAGAGATTTGTGCAATTTGACTGCACTTGAAGTTGATGTGTCATATAGGCACTCAACGCTGAATTGATCCTGTTCTTGAACTCTGTATTAAATGTAGTGAAATAATTAAATCCCAGAAGAAAATAAACAGGAATAATGTAGTTCCTTCATATTCAAGTAGTTCTGAGTAGTTTCTGCAGAGATTTGTGTAGTTTTTGAAGAGATTTGTTTAGTATGATTCCATGTTAGCATGAAGTATCAAAAACGCACTGAACGCTGAATTGAGCCTGTTTTTGAACTCTGTGTTAAAAGTAGTGAAAACAGTAAATCCCAGCAGAAAATCAACAGGAATCATGTAGTTCCTTCATATTCAAGTAGTTCTGAGTAGTTTGTGCAGAGATTTGTGTAGATTTCGAAAAGATTTTGCAGTGTGATTGTATGTTACCATGAAGTGTTAAAAACGCACTGAACGCTGAATTGAGCCTGTTTTTGAACTCTGTATTAAAAGTAGTGAAAACAGCAAATCCCAGCAGAAAATCAACAGGAATCATGTAGTTCCTTCATATTCAAGTTGTTCTGAGTAGTTTCTGCAGAGATTTGTGTAGTTTTTGAAGATATTTGTGCAGTTTGATTGCATGTTAGCATGAAGTGTCAAAAACGCACTGAACGCTGAATTGAGCCTGTTTTTGAACTCTGTATTAAAAGTAGTGAAAACAGCAAATCCCAGCAGAAAATCAACAGGAATCATGTAGTTCCTTCATATTCAAGTAGTTCTGAGTAGTGTGTGCAGAGAATTGTGTAGTTTTTGAAGAGATTTGTGCAGTTTGACTGCACTTGAAGTTGATGTGTTACATAGGCACTCAACCCTGAATTGAGCCTGTTTTTGAACTCTGTATTAAAAGTAGTGAAAACAGCAAATCCCAGCAGAAAATCAACAGGAATCATGTAGTTCCTTCATATTCAAGTAGTTCTGAGTAGTTTCTGCAGAGATTTGTGCAGTTTTTGAAGAGATTTGTTTAGTATGATTCCATGTTAGCATGAAGTATCAAAAACGCACTGAACGCTGAATTGAGCCTGTTTTTGAACTCTGTATTAAAAGTAGTGAAAACAGCAAATCCCAGCAGAAAATCAACAGGAATCATGTAGTTCCTTCATATTCAAGTTGTTCTGAGTAGTTTCTGCAGAGATTTCTGTAGTTTTTGAAGATATTTGTGCAGTTTGATTGCATGTTAGCATGAAGTGTCAAAAACGCACTGAACGCTGAATTGAGCCTGTTTTTGAACTCTGTATTAAAAGTAGTGAAAACAGCAAATCCCAGCAGAAAATCAACAAGAATCAGGTACTTCCTTCATATTTAAGTAGTTCTGAGTAGTTTGTGCAGAGATTTGTGTAGTTTTTGAAGAGATTTGTTTAGTATGATTCCATGTTAGCACGAAGTATCAAAAACGTACTGAACGCTGAATTGAGCCTGTTTTTGAACTCTGTATTAAAAGTAGTGAAAACAGCAAATCCCAGCAGAAAATCAACAGGAATCATGTAGTTCCTTCATATTCAAGTAGTTCTGAGTAGTTTGTGCAGAGAATTGTGTAGTTTTTGAAGATATTTGTGCAGTTTGACTGCACTTGAAGTTGATGTGTTACATAGGCACTCAACCCTGAATTGAGCCTGTTTTTGAACTCTGTATTAAAAGTAGTGAAAACAGTAAATCCCAGCAGAAAATCAATAGGAATCATGTAGTTCCTTCATATTCAAGTTGTTCTGAGTAGTTTGTGCAGAGATTTGTGTAGTTTTTGATGAGATTTATGCAGTTTGATTGCATGTTAGCATGAAGTGTCAAAAACGCACTGAACGCTGAATTGAGCCTGTTTTTGAACTCTGTATTAAAAGTAGTGAAAACAGCAAATCCCAGCAGAAAATCAACAGGAATCATGTAGTTCCTTCATATTGAAGTAGTTTTTAGTAGTTTCTGCAGAGATTTGTGTAGTTTTTGAAGAGATTTGTGCAGTTTGACTGCACTTCAAGTTTATGTGTCATGAAGGCAGTCAACGCTGAATTGAGCCTGTTTTTCAACTTTGTATTAAATGTAGTGAAAACAGCAAATCCCAGCAGAAAATCAACCAGAATCATGTATTCCCTTCATATTCAAGTAGTTCTGAGTAGTTTGTGCAGAGATTTGTGTAGTTTTTGATGAGATTTGTGCAGTTTGATTGCATGTTAGCATGAAGTATCAAAAACGCACTGAACGCTGAATTGAGCCTGTTTTTGAACTCTGTATTAAAAGTAGTGAAAACAGCAAATCCCAGCAGAAAATCAACAGGAATCATGTAGTTCTGTCATATTCAAGTTGTTCTGAGTAGTTTGTGCAGAGATTTGTGTAGTTTTTGATGAGATTTGTGCAGTTTGATTTCATTTCAAGTTGATGAGTCATATAGGCACTCAACGCTGAATTGAGCCTGTTTTTGAACTCTGTATTAAAAGTAGTGAAAACAGAACTACTTGAATATGAAGGAACTACATGATTCCTGTTGATTTTCTGCTGGGATTTGCTGAGTAGTTTGTGCAGAGAATCGTGTAGTTTTTGAAGATATTGGTGCAGTTTGACTGCACTTGAAGTTGATGTGTTACATAGGCACTCAACCCTGAATTGAGCCTGTTTTTGAACTCTGTATTAAAAGTAGTGAAAACAGTAAATCCCAGCAGAAAATCAATAGGAATCATGTAGTTCCTTCATATTCAAGTTGTTCTGAGTAGTTTGTGCAGAGATTTGTGTAGTTTTTAATGAGATTTGTGCAGTTTGATTGTATGTTAGCATGAAGTATCAATAACGCACTGAACGCTGAATTGAGCCTGTTTTTGATCTCTGTATTAAAAGTAGTGAAAACAGCAAATCCCAGCAGAAAATCAACAGGAATCATGTAGTTCCTTCATATTGAAGTAGTTTTGAGTAGTTTGTGCAGAGATTTGTGTAGTTTTTGAAGAGATTTGTTTAGTATGATTCCATGTTAGCATGAAGTATCAAAAAAGCACTGAACGCTGAATTGAGCCTGTTTTTGAACTCTGTATTAAAAGTAGTGAAAACAGCAAATCCCAGCAGAAAATCAACAAGAATGAGGTACTTCCTTCATATTCAAGTAGTTCTGAGTAGTTTGTGCAGAGAATTGTGTAGTTTTTGATGAGATTTGTGCAGTTTGACTGCACTTCAAGTTTATGTGTCATAAAGGCACTCAATGCTGAAGTGAGCCTGTTTTTGAACTTTGTATTAAATGTAGTGAAAACAGCAAATCCCAGCAGAAAATCAACGAGAATCATGTATTCCCTTCATATTCAAGTAGTTCTGAGTACTTTGTGCAAAGATTTGTGCAGTTTTTGAAGAGATTTGTTTAGTATGATTCCATGTTAGCATGAAGTATCAAAAAAGCACTGAACGCTGAATTGAGCCTGTTTTTGAAATCTGTATTAAAAGTAGTGAAAACAGTAAATCCCAGCAGAGAATCAATAGGAATCATGTAGTTTCTTCATATTCAAGTTGTTCTGAGTAGTTTGTGCAGAGATTTGTGTAGTTTTTGATGAGATTTGTGCAGTTTGATTGCATGTTAGCATGAAGTGTCAAAAACGCACTGAACGCTGAATTGAGCCTGTTTTTGAACTCTGTATTAAAAGTAGTGAAAACAGCAAATCCCAGCAGAAAATCAACAAGAATCAGGTACTTCCTTCATATTCAAGTAGTTCTGAGTAGTTTGTGCAGAGAATTGTGTAGTTTTTGAAGATATTTGTGCAGTTTGACTGCACTTCAAGTTTATGTGTCATAAAGGCAGTGAACGCTGAATTGAGCCTGTTTTTGACCTCTGTATTCAATGTAAGGAAATCATTAAAACTCAAAAGAAAATCAACAGGAATCATGTAGTTCCTTCATATTCAAGTTGTTCTGAGTAGTTTGTGCAGAGATTTGTGTAGTTTTTGATGAGATTTGTGCAGTTTGATTGCATGTTAGCATGAAGTGTTAAAAACGCACTGAACGCTGAATTGAGCCTGTTTTTGAACTCTGTATTAAAAGTAGTGAAAACAGCAAATCCCAGCAGAAAATCAACAAGAATCAGGTACTTCCTTCATATTCAAGTAGTTCTGAGTAGTTTGTGCAGAGATTTGTGTAGTTTTTGATGAGATTTGTGCAGTTTGATTGCATGTTAGCATGAAGTGTTAAAAACGCACTGAACGCTGAATTGAGCCTGTTTTTGAACTCTGTATTAAAAGTAGTGAAAACAGCAAATCCCAGCAGAAAATCAACAGGAATCATGTAGTTCCTTCATATTCAAGTTGTTCTGAGTAGTTTCTGCAGAGATTTGTGTAGTTTTTGAAGATATTTGTGCAGTTTGATTGCATGTTAGCATGAAGTGTCAAAAACGCACTGAACGCTGAATTGAGCCTGTTTTTGAACTCTGTATTAAAAGTAGTGAAAACAGCAAATCCCAGCAGAAAATCAACAGGAATCATGTAGTTCCTTCATATTCAAGTTGTTCTGAGTAGTTTCTGCAGAGATTTGTGTAGTTTTTGAAGATATTTGTGCAGTTTGATTACATGTTAGCATGAAGTGTCAAAAACGCACTGAACGCTGAATTGAGCCTGTTTTTGAACTCTGTATTAAAAGTAGTGAAAACAGCAAATCCCAGCAGAAAATCAACAAGAATCAGGTACTTCCTTCATATTTAAGTAGTTCTGAGTAGTTTGTGCAGAGATTTGTGTAGTTTTTGATGAGATTTGTGCAGTTTGATTGCATGTTAGCTTGAAGTATCAAAAACGCATTGAACGCTGAATTGAGCCTGTTTTTGAACTGTGTATTAAATGTAAGGAAATCATTAAATCCCAGAAGAAAATCAACAGGAATCATGTAGGTCCTTCATATTCAAGTTGTTCTGAGTAGTTTGTGCAGAGATTTGTGTAGTTTTTGATGAGATTTATGCAGTTTGATTGCATGTTAGCATGAAGTGTCAAAAACGCACTGAACGCTGAATTGAGCCTGTTTTTGAACTCTGTATTAAAAGTAGTGAAAACAGCAAATCCCAGCAGAAAATCAACATGAATCATGTAGTTCCTTCATATTCAAGTAGTTTTTAGTAGTTTCTGCAGAGATTTGTGTAGTTTTTGAAGAGATTTGTGCAGTTTGACTGCACTTCAAGTTTATGTGTCATAAAGGCACTGAACGCTGAATTGAGCCTGTTTTTGAACTCTGTATTAAATGTAGTGAAATCATTAAATCCCAGAAGAAAATCAATAGGAATCATGTAGTTCCTTCATATTCAAGTTGTTCTGAGTAGTTTGTGCAGAGATTTGTGTAGTTTTTGATGAGATTTGTGCAGTTTGATTGCATGTTAGCATGAAGTGTCAAAAACGCACTGAACGCTGAATTGAGCCTGTTTTTGAACTCTGTATTAAAAGTAGTGAAAACAGCAAATCCCAGCAGAAAATCAACAAGAATCAGGTACTTCCTTCATATTCAAGTAGTTTTGAGTATTTTGTGCAGAGATTTGTGTAGTTTTTGATGAGATTTGTGCAGTTTGATTGCATGTTAGCATGAAGTGTTAAAAACGCACTGAACGCTGAATTGAGCCTGTTTTTGAACTCTCTATTAAAAGTAGTGAAAACAGCAAATCACAGCAGAAGATCAACAGGAATCATGTAGTTCCTTCATATTCAAGTTGTTCTGAGTAGTTTGTGCAGAGATTTGTGTAGTTTTTGATGAGATTTGTGCAGTTTGATTGCATGTTAGCATGAAGTATCAAAAACGCATTGAACGCTGAATTGAGCCTGTTTTTGAACTGTGTATTAAATGTAGTGAAAACACCAATTCCCAGCAGAAAATCAACGGGAATCATGTAGTCCCTTCATATTAAAGTAGTTCTGAGTAGTTTGTGCAGAGATTTGTGCAGTTTTTGAAGAGATTTGTGCAGTTTGATTCCATGTTAGCATGAAGTATCAAAAAAGCACTGAACGCTGAATTGAGCCTGTTTTTGAACTCTGTATTAAAAGTAGTGAAAACAGTAAATCCCAGCAGAAAATCAAAAGGAATCATGTAGTTCCTTCATATTCAAGTAGTTCTGAGTATTTTGTGCAGAGAATTGTGTAGATTTTGAAGATATTTGTGCAGTTTGACTGCACTTCAAGTTTATGTGTCATGAAGGCACT
The DNA here is from genome assembly GCA_034769265.1 of Remorina albescens. NCBI lineage: Eukaryota > Metazoa > Chordata > Actinopteri > Carangiformes > Echeneidae > Remorina > Remorina albescens. The sequence continues at coordinate 18,351,503 of CM068484.1, read as the reverse complement.
CAACGCTGAATTGAGCCTGTTTTTCAACTCTATATTAAATGTGGTGAAATCATTAAATCCGGGCAGAAAATCAACATGAATCATGTAGTTCCTTCATATTCAAGTAGTTTTTAGTACTTTCTGCAGAGATTTGTGTAGTTTTTAATGAGATTTGTGCAGTTTGACTGCACTTGAAGTTGATGTGTCATATAGGCACTCAACGCTGAATTGAGCCTGTTTTTGAACTCTGTATTAAATGTAGTGAAATCATTAAATCCCAGAAGAAAATAAACAGGAATAATGTAGTTCCTTCATATTCAAGTAGTTCTGAGTAGTTTGTGTAGAGATTTGTGCAGTTTTTGAAGAGATTTGTTTAGTATGATTCCATGTTAGCATGAAGTATCAAAAAAGCACTGAACGCTGAATTGAGCCTGTTTTTGAACTCTGTATTAAAAGTAGTGAAAACAGCAAATCCCAGCAGAAAATCAACAGGAATCATGTAGTTCCTTCATATTCAAGTAGTTCTGAGTAGTTTGTGCAGAGATTTGTGTAGATTTCGAAAAGATTTTGCAGTGTGATTGTATGTTACCATGAAGTATCAGAAACGCACTCAAGGCTGAATTGAACATGTTTTTGAACTCTGTATGAAATGTAGTGAAATCATTAAATCCGGGCAGAAAATCAACAGGAATCATGTAGTTCCTTCATATTCAAGTAGTTCTGAGTAGTTTGTGCAGAGAATTGTGTAGTTTTTGAAGATATTTGTGCAGTTTGACTGCACTTGAAGTTGATGTGTTACATAGGCACTCAACCCTGAATTGAGCCTGTTTTTGAACTCTGTATTAAAAGTAGTGAAAACAGTAAATCCCAGCAGAAAATCAATAGGAATCATGTAGTTCCTTCATATTCAAGTTGTTCTGAGTAGTTTGTGCAGAGATTTGTGTAGTTTTTGATGAGATTTATGCAGTTTGATTGCATGTTAGCATGAAGTGTCAAAAACGCACTGAACGCTGAATTGAGCCTGTTTTTGAACTCTGTATTAAAAGTAGTGAAAACAGCAAATCCCAGCAGAAAATCAACATGAATCATGTAGTTCCTTCATATTCAAATTGTTCTGAGTAGTTTGTGCAGAGATTTGTGTAGTTTTTGATGAGATTTGTGCAGTTTGATTGCATGTTAGCATGAAGTATCAATAACGCACTGAACGCTGAATTGAGCCTGTTTTTGATCTCTGTATTAAAAGTAGTGAAAACAGCAAATCCCAGCAGAAAATCAACAGGAATCATGTAGTTCCTTCATATTGAAGTAGTTTTTAGTAGTTTCTGCAGAGATTTGTGTAGTTTTTGAAGAGATTTGTGCAGTTTGACTGCACTTCAAGTTTCTGTGTCATAAAGGCACTCAATGCTGAAGTGAGCCTGTTTTTGAACTTTGTAGTAAATGTAGGGAAAATAGCAAATCCCAGCAGAAAATCAACGAGAATCATGTATTCCCTTCATATTCAAGTAGTTTTGAGTAGTTTGTGCAGAGATTTGTGTAGTTTTTGAAGAGATTTGTTTAGTATGATTCCATGTTAGCATGAAGTATCAAAAAAGCACTGAACGCTGAATTGAGCCTGTTTTTGAACTCTGTATTAAAAGTAGTGAAAACAGCAAATCCCAGCAGAAAATCAACAGGAATCATGTAGTTCCTCCATATTCAAGTAGTTCTGAGTAGTTTGTGCAGAGAATTGTGTAGTTTTTGAAGATATTTGTGCAGTTTGATTGCATGTTAGCATGAAGTGTCAAAAACGCACTGAACGCTGAATTGAGCCTGTTTTTGAACTCTGTATTAAAAGTAGTGAAAACAGCAAATCCCAGCAGAAAATCAACAAGAATCAGGTACTTCCTTCATATTTAAGTAGTTCTGAGTAGTTTGTGCAGAGATTTGTGTAGTTTTTGAAGATATTTGTGCAGTTTGACTGCACTTGAAGTTGATGTGTTACATAGGCACTCAACCCTGAATTGAGCCTGTTTTTGAACTCTGTATTAAAAGTAGTGAAAACAGTAAATCCCAGCAGAAAATCAATAGGAATCATGTAGTTCCTTCATATTCAAGTTGTTCTGAGTAGTTTGTGCAGAGATTTGTGTAGTTTTTGATGAGATTTATGCAGTTTGATTGCATGTTAGCATGAAGTGTCAAAAACGCACTGAACGCTGAATTGAGCCTGTTTTTGAACTCTGTATTAAAAGTAGTGAAAACAGCAAATCCCAGCAGAAAATCAACATGAATCATGTAGTTCCTTCATATTCAAGTTGTTCTGAGTAGTTTGTGCAGAGATTTGTGTAGTTTTTGATGAGATTTATGCAGTTTGATTGCATGTTAGCATGAAGTGTCAAAAACGCACTGAACGCTGAATTGAGCCTGTTTTTGATCTCTGTATTAAAAGTAGTGAAAACAGCAAATCCCAGCAGAAAATCAACAGGAATCATGTAGTTCCTTCATATTGAAGTAGTTTTTAGTAGTTTCTGCAGAGATTTGTGTAGTTTTTGAAGATATTTGTGCAGTTTGACTGCACTTCAAGTTTATGTGTCATGAAGGCACTCAACGCTGAATTGAGCTTGTTTTTCAACTTTGTATTAAATGTAGTGAAAACAGCAAATCCCAGCAGAAAATCAACCAGAATCATATATTCCCTTCATATTCAAGTAGTTCTGAGTAGTTTGTGCAGAGATTTGTGTAGTTTTTGATGAGATTTGTGCAGTTTGATTGCATGTTAGCATGAAGTATCAAAAACGCACTGAACGCTGAATTGAGCCTGTTTTTGAACTCTGTATTAAAACTAGTGAAAACAGCAAATCCCAGAAGAAAATCAACAAGAATCAGGTACTTCCTTCATATTCAAGTAGTTCTGAGTAGTTTGTGCAGAGAATTGTGTAGTTTTTGAAGATATTTGTGCAGTTTGACTGCACTTCAAGTTTATGTGTCATAAAGGCAGTGAACGCTGGATTGAGCCTGTTTTTGACCTCTGTATTAAATGTAAGGAAATCATTAAAACTCAGAAGAAAATCAACAGGAATCATGTAGTTCCTTCATATTCAAGTAGTTCTGAGTAGTTTGTGCAGAGATTTGTGTAGTTTTTGATGAGATTTGTGCAGTTTGACTGCACTTCAAGTTTATGTGTCATAAAGGCACTCAATGCTGAAGTGAGCTGTTTTTGAACTTTGTATTAAATGTAGTGAAAACAGCAAATCCCAGCAGAAAATCAACGAGAATCATGTATTCCCTTCATATTCAAGTAGTTCTGAGTACTTTGTGCAAAGATTTGTGCAGTTTTTGAAGAGATTTGTTTAGTATGATTCCATGTTAGCATGAAGTATCAAAAAAGCACTGAACGCTGAATTGAGCCTGTTTTTGAAATCTGTATTAAAAGTAGTGAAAACAGTAAATCCCAGCAGAGAATCAATAGGAATCATGTAGTTCCTTCATATTCAAGTAGTTCTGAGTAGTTTGTGCAGAGATTTGTGTAGTTTTTGATGAGATTTGTGCAGTTTGACTGCACTTCAAGTTTATGTGTCATAAAGGCACTCAATGCTGAAGTGAGCCTGTTTTTGAACTTTGTATTAAATGTAGTGAAAACAGCAAATCCCAGCAGAAAATCAACGAGAATCATGTATTCCCTTCATATTCAAGTAGTTCTGAGTACTTTGTGCAAAGATTTGTGCAGTTTTTGAAGAGATTTGTTTAGTATGATTCCATGTTAGCATGAAGTATCAAAAAAGCACTGAACGCTGAATTGAGCCTGTTTTTGAAATCTGTATTAAAAGTAGTGAAATCATTAAATCCGGGCAGAAAATCAACATGAATCATGTAGTTCCTTCATATTCAAGTAGTTTTTAGTACTTTCTGCAGAGATTTGTGTAGTTTTTGAAGAGATTTGTGCAATTTGACTGCACTTCAAGTTTATGTGTCATGAAGGCACTCAACGCTGAATTGAGCCTGTTTTTCAACTCTGTATTAAAAGTAGTGAAAACAGCAAATCCCAGCAGAAAATCAACATGAATCATGTAGTTCCTTCATATTCAAATTGTTCTGAGTAGTTTGTGCAGACATTTGTGTAGTTTTTGATGAGATTTGTGCAGTTTGATTGCATGTTAGCATGAAGTATCAATAACGCACTGAACGCTGAATTGAGCCTGTTTTTGATCTCTGTATTAAAAGTAGTGAAAACAGCAAATCCCAGCAGAAAATCAACAGGAATCATGTAGTTCCTTCATATTGAAGTAGTTTTTAGTAGTTTCTGCAGAGATTTGTGTAGTTTTTGAAGAGATTTGTGCAGTTTGACTGCACTTCAAGTTTCTGTGTCATAAAGGCACTCAATGCTGAAGTGAGCCTGTTTTTGAACTTTGTATTAAATGTAGTGAAAACAGCAAATCCCAGCAGAAAATCAACAGGAATCATGTAGTTCCTTCATATTCAAGTAGTTCTGAGTAGTTTGTGCAGAGATTTGTGTAGATTTCGAAAAGATTTTGCAGTGTGATTGTATGTTACCATGAAGTATCAGAAACGCACTCAAGGCTGAATTGAACATGTTTTTGAACTCTGTATGAAATGTAGTGAAATCATTAAATCCGGGCAGAAAATCAACAGGAATCATGTAGTTCCTTCATATTCAAGTAGTTTTTAGTACTTTCTGCAGAGATTTGTGTAGTTTTTGAAGAGATTTGTGCAATTTGACTGCACTTCAAGTTGATGTGTCATATAGGCACTCAACGCTGAATTGATCCTGTTCTTGAACTCTGTATTAAATGTAGTGAAATCATTAAATCCCAGAAGAAAATCAACAGGAATAATGTAGTTCCTTCATATTCAAGTAGTTCTGAGTAGTTTCTGCAGAGATTTGTGTAGTTTTTGAAGATATTTGTGCAGTTTGATTGCATGTTAGCATGAAGTGTCAAAAACGCACTGAACGCTGAATTGAGCCTGTTTTTGAACTCTGTATTAAAAGTAGTGAAAACAGCAAATCCCAGCAGAAAATCAACAGGAATCATGTAGTTCCTTCATATTCAAGTAGTTCTGAGTAGTTTGTGCAGAGAATTGTGTAGTTTTTGAAGATATTTGTGCAGTTTGACTGCACTTGAAGTTGATGTGTTACACAGGCACTCAACCCTGAATTGAGCCTGTTTTTGAACTCTGTATTAAAAGTAGTGAAAACAGCCAATCCCAGCAGAAAATCAACATGAATCATGTAGTTCCTTCATATTCAAATTGTTCTGAGTAGTTTGTGCAGAGATTTGTGTAGTTTTTGATGAGATTTGTGCAGTTTGATTGCATGTTAGCATGAAGTATCAATAACGCACTGAACGCTGAATTGAGCCTGTTTTTGATCTCTGTATTAAAAGTAGTGAAAACAGCAAATCCCAGCAGAAAATCAACAGGAATCATGTAGTTCCTTCATATTGAAGTAGTTTTTAGTAGTTTCTGCAGAGATTTGTGTAGTTTTTGAAGAGATTTGTGCAGTTTGACTGCACTTCAAGTTTCTGTGTCATAAAGGCACTCAATGCTGAAGTGAGCCTGTTTTTGAACTTTGTATTAAATGTAGTGAAAACAGCAAATCCCAGCAGAAAATCAACAGGAATCATGTAGTTCCTTCATATTCAAGTAGTTCTGAGTAGTTTGTGCAGAGATTTGTGTAGATTTCGAAAAGATTTTGCAGTGTGATTGTATGTTACCATGAAGTATCAGAAACGCACTCAAGGCTGAATTGAGCCTGTTTTTGAACTCTGTATTAAAAGTAGTGAAAACAGCAAATCCCAGCAGAAAATCAACAGGAATAATGTAGTTCCTTCATATTCAAGTAGTTCTGAGTAGTTTGTGTAGAGATTTGTGCAGTTTTTGAAGAGATTTGTTTAGTATGATTCCATGTTAGCATGAAGTATCAAAAAAGCACTGAACGCTGAATTGAGCCTGTTTTTGAACTCTGTATTAAAAGTAGTGAAAACAGCAAATCCCAGCAGAAAATCAACAGGAATCATGTAGTTCCTTCATATTCAAGTAGTTCTGAGTAGTTTGTGCAGAGATTTGTGTAGATTTCGAAAAGATTTTGCAGTGTGATTGTATGTTACCATGAAGTATCAGAAACGCACTCAAGGCTGAATTGAACATGTTTTTGAACTCTGTATGAAATGTAGTGAAATCATTAAATCCGGGCAGAAAATCAACAGGAATCATGCAGTTCCTTCATATTCAAGTAGTTTTTAGTACTTTCTGCAGAGATTTGTGTAGTTTTTGAAGATATTTGTGCAGTTTGACTGCACTTGAAGTTGATGTGTTACATAGGCACTCAACCCTGAATTGAGCCTGTTTTTGAACTCTGTATTAAAAGTAGTTAAAACAGCAAATCCCAGCAGAAAATCAACAGGAATCATGTAGTTCCTTCATATTGAAGTAGTTCTGAGTAGTTTGGGCAGAGATTTGTGTAGTTTTTGAAGAGATTTGTGCAGTTTGACTGCACTTCAAGTTGATGTGTCATAAAGGCACTCAACGCTGAATTGAGCCTGTTTTTGAACTTTGTATTAAATGTAGTGAAATCATTAAATCCCAACAGAAAATCAACAGGAATCATGTAGTTCCTTCATATTCAAGTAGTTCTGAGTAGTTTGTGCAGAGATTTGTGTAGATTTCGAAAAGATTTTGCAGTGTGATTGTATGTTACCATGAACTGTTAAAAACGCACTGAACGCTGAATTGAGCCTGTTTTTGAACTCTGTATTAAAAGTAGTGAAAACAGCAAATCCCAGCAGAAAATCAACAGGAATCATGTAGTTCCTTCATATTCAAGTTGTTCTGAGTAGTTTCTGCAGAGATTTGTGTAGTTTTTGAAGATATTTGTGCAGTTTGATTGCATGTTAGCATGAAGTGTCAAAAACGCACTGAACGCTGAATTGAGCCTGTTTTTGAACTCTGTATTAAAAGTAGTGAAAACAGCAAATCCCAGCAGAAAATCAACAGGAATCATGTAGTTCCTTCATATTCAAGTAGTTTTTAGTACTTTCTGCAGAGATTTGTGTAGTTTTTGAAGAGATTTGTGCAATTTGACTGCACTTGAAGTTGATGTGTCATATAGGCACTCAACGCTGAATTGATCCTGTTCTTGAACTCTGTATTAAATGTAGTGAAATAATTAAATCCCAGAAGAAAATAAACAGGAATAATGTAGTTCCTTCATATTCAAGTAGTTCTGAGTAGTTTCTGCAGAGATTTGTGCAGTTTTTGAAGAGATTTGTTTAGTATGATTCCATGTTAGCATGAAGTATCAAAAACGCACTGAACGCTGAATTGAGCCTGTTTTTGATCTCTGTATTAAAAGTAGTGAAAACAGCAAATCCCAGCAGAAAATCAACAGGAATCATGTAGTTCCTTCATATTGAAGTAGTTTTTAGTAGTTTCTGCAGAGATTTGTGTAGTTTTTGAAGAGATTTGTGCAGTTTGACTGCACTTCAAGTTTCTGTGTCATAAAGGCACTCAATGCTGAAGTGAGCCTGTTTTTGAACTTTGTATTAAATGTAGTGAAAACAGCAAATCCCAGCAGAAAATCAACAGGAATCATGTAGTTCCTTCATATTCAAGTAGTTCTGAGTACTTTGTGCAGAGATTTGTGTAGATTTCGAAAAGATTTTGCAGTGTGATTGTATGTTACCATGAAGTATCAGAAACGCACTCAAGGCTGAATTGAACATGTTTTTGAACTCTGTATGAAATGTAGTGAAATTATTAAATCCGGGCAGAAAATCAACAGGAATCATGTAGTTCCTTCATATTCAAGTAGTTTTTAGTACTTTCTGCAGAGATTTGTGTAGTTTTTGAAGAGATTTGTGCAATTTGACTGCACTTGAAGTTGATGTGTCATATAGGCACTCAACGCTGAATTGATCCTGTTCTTGAACTCTGTATTAAATGTAGTGAAATAATTAAATCCCAGAAGAAAATAAACAGGAATAATGTAGTTCCTTCATATTCAAGTAGTTCTGAGTAGTTTCTGCAGAGATTTGTGCAGTTTTTGAAGAGATTTGTTTAGTATGATTCCATGTTAGCATGAAGTATCAAAAACGCACTGAACGCTGAATTGAGCCTGTTTTTGAACTCTGTGTTAAAAGTAGTGAAAACAGTAAATCCCAGCAGAAAATCAACAGGAATCATGTAGTTCCTTCATATTGAAGTAGTTCTGAGTAGTTTGTGCAGAGATTTGTGTAGATTTCGAAAAGATTTTGCAGTGTGATTGTATGTTACCATGAAGTGTTAAAAACGCACTGAACGCTGAATTGAGCCTGTTTTTGAACTCTGTATTAAAAGTAGTGAAAACAGCAAATCCCAGCAGAAAATCAACAGGAATCATGTAGTTCCTTCATATTCAAGTTGTTCTGAGTAGTTTCTGCAGAGATTTGTGTAGTTTTTGAAGATATTTGTGCAGTTTGATTGCATGTTAGCATGAAGTGTCAAAAACGCACTGAACGCTGAATTGAGCCTGTTTTTGAACTCTGTATTAAAAGTAGTGAAAACAGCAAATCCCAGCAGAAAATCAACAAGAATCAGGTACTTCCTTCATATTTAAGTAGTTCTGAGTAGTTTGTGCAGAGATTTGTGTAGTTTTTGAAGAGATTTGTTTAGTATGATTCCATGTTAGCACGAAGTATCAAAAACGTACTGAACGCTGAATTGAGCCTGTTTTTGAACTTTGTATTAAATGTAGTGAAAACAGCAAATCCCAGCAGAAAATCAACGAGAATCATGTATTCCCTTCATATTCAAGTAGTTCTGAGTACTTTGTACAAAGATTTGTGCAGTTTTTGAAGAGATTTGTTTAGTATGATTCCATGTTAGCATGAAGTATCAAAAAAGCACTGAACGCTGAATTGAGCCTGTTTTTGACCTCTGTATTCAATGTAAGGAAATCATTAAAACTCAGAAGAAAATCAACAGGAATCATGTAGTTCCTTCATATTCAAGTTGTTCTGAGTAGTTTGTGCAGAGATTTGTGTAGTTTTTGATGAGATTTGTGCAGTTTGATTGCATGTTAGCATGAAGTGTCAAAAACGCACTGAACGCTGAATTGAGCCTGTTTTTGAACTCTGTATTAAAAGTAGTGAAAACAGCAAATCCCAGCAGAAAATCAACAAGAATCAGGTACTTCCTTCATATTTAAGTAGTTCTGAGTAGTTTGTGCAGAGATTTGTGTAGTTTTTGATGAGATTTGTGCAGTTTGATTGCATGTTAGCTTGAAGTATCAAAAACGCATTGAACGCTGAATTGAGCCTGTTTTTGAACTGTGTATTAAATGTAAGGAAATCATTAAATCCCAGAAGAAAATCAACAGGAATCATGTAGGTCCTTCATATTGAAGTAGTTCTGAGTAGTTTGTGCAGAGATTTGTGCAGTTTTTGAAGAGATTTGTTTAGTATGATTCCATGTTAGCACGAAGTATCAAAAACGTACTGAACGCTGAATTGAGCCTGTTTTTGAACTCTGTATTAAAAGTAGTGAAAACAGCAAATCCCAGCAGAAAATCAACAGGAATCATGTAGTTCCTTCATATTCAAGTAGTTCTGAGTAGTTTGTGCAGAGAATTGTGTAGTTTTTGAAGATATTTGTGCAGTTTGACTGCACTTGAAGTTGATGTGTTACATAGGCACTCAACCCTGAATTGAGCCTGTTTTTGAACTCTGTATTAAAAGTAGTGAAAACAGTAAATCCCAGCAGAAAATCAATAGGAATCATGTAGTTCCTTCATATTCAAGTTGTTCTGAGTAGTTTGTGCAGAGATTTGTGTAGTTTTTGATGAGATTTATGCAGTTTGATTGCATGTTAGCATGAAGTGTCAAAAACGCACTGAACGCTGAATTGAGCATGTTTTTGAACTCTGTATTAAAAGTAGTGAAAACAGCAAATCCCAGCAGAAAATCAACATGAATCATGTAGTTCCTTCATATTCAAGTAGTTTTTAGTAGTTTCTGCAGAGATTTGTGTAGTTTTTGAAGAGATTTGTGCAGTTTGACTGCACTTCAAGTTTATGTGTCACAAAGGCACTGAACGCTGAATTGAGCCTGTTTTTGAACTCTGTATTAAATGTAGTGAAATCATTAAATCCCAGAAGAAAATCAATAGGAATCATGTAGTTCCTTCATATTCAAGTTGTTCTGAGTAGTTTGTGCAGAGATTTGTGTAGTTTTTGATGAGATTTGTGCAGTTTGATTGCATGTTAGCATGAAGTGTCAAAAACGCACTGAACGCTGAATTGAGCCTGTTTTTGAACTCTGTATTAAAAGTAGTGAAAACAGCAAATCCCAGCAGAAAATCAACAAGAATCAGGTACTTCCTTCATATTCAAGTATTTTTGAGTATTTTGTGCAGAGATTTGTGTAGTTTTTGAAGAGATTTGTGCAGTTTGACTGCACTTCAAGTTGATGTGTCATAAAGGCACTCAACGCTGAATTGAGCCTGTTTTTGAACTTTGTATTAAATGTAGTGAAATCATTAAATCCCAACAGAAAATCAACAGGAATCATGTAGTTCCTTCATATTCAAGTAGTTCTGAGTAGTTTGTGCAGAGATTTGTGTAGATTTCGAAAAGATTTTCCAGTGTGATTGTATGTTACCATGAAGTATCAGAAACGCACTCAAGGCTGAATTGAACATGTTTTTGAACTCTGTATGAAATGTAGTGAAATCATTAAATCCGGGCAGAAAATCAACAGGAATCATGTAGTTCCTTCATATTCAAGTAGTTCTGAGTAGTTTGTGCAGAGAATTGTGTAGTTTTTGACGAGATTTGTGCAGTTTGATTGCATGTTAGGATGAAGTATCAATAACGCACTGAACGCTGAATTGAGCCTGTTTTTGAACTCTGTATTAAAAGTAGTGAAAACAGCAAATCCCAGCAGAAAATCAACAGGAATTATGTAGTTCCTTCATATTCAAGTAGTTCTGAGTATTTTGTGCAGAGAATTGTGTAGTTTTTGAAGATATTTGTGCAGTTTGACTGCACTTCAAGTTTATGTGTCATGAAGGCACTCAACGCTGAATTGAGCCTGTTTTTCAACTCTGTATTAAATGTAGTGAAATCATTAAATCCGGGCAGAAAATCAACATGAATCATGTAGTTCCTTCATATTCAAGTAGTTTTTAGTACTTTCTGCAGAGATTTGTGTAGTTTTTGAAGAGATTTGTGCAATTTGACTGCACTTCAAGTTTATGTGTCATGAAGGCACTCAACGCTGAATTGAGCCTGTTTTTCAACTCTGTATTAAATGTAGTGAAATCATTAAATCCGGGCAGAAAATCAACATGAATCATGTAGTTCCTTCATATTCAAGTAGTTCTGAGTAGTTTGTGCAGAGATTTGTGTAGATTTCGAAAAGATTTTGCAGTGTGATTGTATGTTACCATGAAGTATCAGAAACGCACTCAAGGCTGAATTGAACATGTTTTTGAACTCTGTATGAAATGTAGTGAAATCATTAAATCCGGGCAGAAAATCAACAGGAATCATGTAGTTCCTTCATGTTCAAGTAGTTCTGAGTAGTTTGTGCAGAGATTTGTGCAGTTTGGTTGCATGTTAGTATGAAGTAACAAAAAGGCACTCAATGCTGAAATAAGCCTGTTTTTGAACTCTGTGTTAAAAGTAGTGAAAACAGTAAATCCCAGCAGAAAATCAACAGGAATCATGTAGTTCCTTCATATTGAAGTAGTTCTGAGTAGTTTGGGCAGAGATTTGTGTAGTTTTTGAAGAGATTTGTGCAGTTTGACTGCACTTCAAGTTGATGTGTCATAAAGGCACTCAACGCTGAATTGAGCCTGTTTTTGAACTTTGTATTAAATGTAGTGAAATCATTAAATCCCAACAGAAAATCAACAGGAATCATGTAGTTCCTTCATATTCAAGTAGTTCTGAGTAGTTTGTGCAGAGATTTGTGTAGATTTCGAAAAGATTTTGCAGTGTGATTGTATGTTACCATGAAGTATCAGAAACGCACTCAAGGCTGAATTGAACATGTTTTTGAACTCTGTATGAAATGTAGTGAAATCATTAAATCCGGGCAGAAAATCAACAGGAATCATGTAGTTCCTTCATATTCAAGTAGTTTTTAGTACTTTCTGCAGAGATTTGTGTAGTTTTTGAAGAGATTTGTGCAATTTGACTGCACTTGAAGTTGATGTGTCATATAGGCACTCAACGCTGAATTGATCCTGTTCTTGAACTCTGTATTAAAAGTAGTGAAAACAGCAAATCCCAGCAGAAAATCAACAAGAATCAGGTACTTCCTTCATATTTAAGTAGTTCTGAGTAGTTTGTGCAGAGATTTGTGTAGTTTTTGATGAGATTTGTGCAGTTTGATTGCATGTTAGCATGAAGTATCAAAAACGCATTGAACGCTGAATTGAGCCTGTTTTTGAACTGTGTATTAAATGTAGTGAAAACACCAATTCCCAGCAGAAAATCAACGGGAATCATGTAGTCCCTTCATATTCAAGTAGTTCTGAGTAGTTTGTGCAGAAATTTGTGCAGTTTTTGAAGAGATTTGTGCAGTTTGATTCCATGTTAGCATGAAGTATCAAAAAAGCACTGAACGCTGAATTGAGCCTGTTTTTGAACTCTGTATTAAAAGTAGTGAAAACAGTAAATCCCAGCAGAAAATCAATAGGAATCATGTAGTTCCTTCATATTCAAGTAGTTCTGAGTATTTTGTGCAGAGAATTGTGTAGTTTTTGAAGATATTTGTGCAGTTTGACTGCACTTCAAGTTGATGAGTCATAAAGGCACTCAACGCTGAATTGAGCCTGTTTTTGAACTTTGTATTAAATGTAGTGAAATCATTAAATCCCAGCAGAAAATCAAAAGGAATCATGTAGTTCCTTCATATTCAAGTAGTTCTGAGTATTTTGTGCAGAGAATTGTGTAGTTTTTGAAGATATTTGTGCAGTTTGACTGCACTTCAAGTTTATGTGTCATGAAGGCACTCAACGCTGAATTGAGCCTGTTTTTCAACTCTGTATTAAATGTAGTGAAATCATTAAATCCGGGCAGAAAATCAACATGAATCATGTAGTTCCTTCATATTCAAGTAGTTTTTAGTACTTTCTGCAGAGATTTGTGTAGTTTTTGAAGAGATTTGTGCAATTTGACTGCGCTTCAAGTTTATGTGTCATGAAGGCACTCAACGCTGAATTGAGCCTGTTTTTCAACTCTGTATTAAATGTAGTGAAATCATTAAATCCGGGCAGAAAATCAACATGAATCATGTAGTTCCTTCATATTCAAGTAGTTCTGAGTAGTTTGTGCAGAGATTTGTGTAGATTTCGAAAAGATTTTGCAGTGTGATTGTATGTTACCATGAAGTATCAGAAACGCACTCAAGGCTGAATTGAACATGTTTTTGAACTCTGTATGAAATGTAGTGAAATCATTAAATCCGGGCAGAAAATCAACAGGAATCATGTAGTTCCTTCATATTCAAGTAGTTTTTAGTACTTTCTGCAGAGATTTGTGTAGTTTTTGAAGAGATTTGTGCAATTTGACTGCACTTCAAGTTTATGTGTCATGAAGGCACTCAACGCTGAATTGAGCCTGTTTTTCAACTCTGTATTAAAAGTAGTGAAAACAGCAAATCCCAGCAGAAAATCAACATGAATCATGTAGTTCCTTCATATTCAAATTGTTTTGAGTAGTTTGTGCAGACATTTGTGTAGTTTTTGATGAGATTTGTGCAGTTTGATTGCATGTTAGCATGAAGTATCAATAACGCACTGAACGCTGAATTGAGCCTGTTTTTGATCTCTGTATTAAAAGTAGTGAAAACAGCAAATCCCAGCAGAAAATCAACAGGAATCATGTAGTTCCTTCATATTGAAGTAGTTTTTAGTAGTTTCTGCAGAGATTTGTGTAGTTTTTGAAGAGATTTGTGCAGTTTGACTGCACTTCAAGTTTCTGTGTCATAAAGGCACTCAATGCTGAAGTGAGCCTGTTTTTGAACTTTGTATTAAATGTAGTGAAAACAGCAAATCCCAGCAGAAAATCAACAGGAATCATGTAGTTCCTTCATATTCAAGTAGTTCTGAGTAGTTTGTGCAGAGATTTGTGTAGATTTCGAAAAGATTTTGCAGTGTGATTGTATGTTACCATGAAGTATCAGAAACGCACTCAAGGCTGAATTGAACATGTTTTTGAACTCTGTATGAAATGTAGTGAAATCATTAAATCCGGGCAGAAAATCAACAGGAATCATGTAGTTCCTTCATATTCAAGTAGTTTTTAGTACTTTCTGCAGAGATTTGTGTAGTTTTTGAAGAGATTTGTGCAATTTGACTGCACTTCAAGTTGATGTGTCATATAGGCACTCAACGCTGAATTGATCCTGTTCTTGAACTCTGTATTAAATGTAGTGAAATCATTAAATCCCAGAAGAAAATCAACAGGAATAATGTAGTTCCTTCATATTCAAGTAGTTCTGAGTAGTTTGTGCAGAGATTTGTGCAGTTTTTGAAGAGATTTGTTTAGTATGATTCCATGTTAGCATGAAGTATCAAAAACGCACTGAAGGCTGAATTGAGCCTGTTTTTGAACTCTGTGTTAAAAGTAGTGAAAACAGTAAATCCCAGCAGAAAATCAACAGGAATCATGTAGTTCCTTCATATTGAAGTAGTTCTGAGTAGTTTGGGCAGAGATTTGTGTAGTTTTTGAAGAGATTTGTGCAGTTTGACTGCACTTCAAGTTGATGTGTCATAAAGGCACTCAACGCTGAATTGAGCCTGTTTTTGAACTTTGTATTAAATGTAGTGAAATCATTAAATCCCAACAGAAAATCAACATGAATCATGTAGTTCCTTCATATTCAAGTAGTTCTGAGTAGTTTGTGCAGAGATTTGTGTAGATTTCGAAAAGATTTTGCAGTGTGATTGTATGTTACCATGAAGTATCAGAAACGCACTCAAGGCTGAATTGAACATGTTTTTGAACTCTGTATGAAATGTAGTGAAATCATTAAATCCGGGCAGAAAATCAACAGGAATCATGTAGTTCCTTCATATTCAAGTAGTTTTTAGTACTTTCTGCAGAGATTTGTGTAGTTTTTGAAGAGATTTGTGCAATTTGACTGCACTTCAAGTTTATGTGTCATGAAGGCACTCAACGCTGAATTGAGCCTGTTTTTCAACTCTGTATTAAAAGTAGTGAAAACAGCAAATCCCAGCAGAAAATCAACATGAATCATGTAGTTCCTTCATATTCAAATTGTTTTGAGTAGTTTGTGCAGACATTTGTGTAGTTTTTGATGAGATTTGTGCAGTTTGATTGCATGTTAGCATGAAGTATCAATAACGCACTGAACGCTGAATTGAGCCTGTTTTTGATCTCTGTATTAAAAGTAGTGAAAACAGCAAATCCCAGCAGAAAATCAACAGGAATCATGTAGTTCCTTCATATTGAAGTAGTTTTTAGTAGTTTCTGCAGAGATTTGTGTAGTTTTTGAAGAGATTTGTGCAGTTTGACTGCACTTCAAGTTTCTGTGTCATAAAGGCACTCAATGCTGAAGTGAGCCTGTTTTTGAACTTTGTATTAAATGTAGTGAAAACAGCAAATCCCAGCAGAAAATCAACAGGAATCATGTAGTTCCTTCATATTCAAGTAGTTCTGAGTAGTTTGTGCAGAGATTTGTGTAGATTTCGAAAAGATTTTGCAGTGTGATTGTATGTTACCATGAAGTATCAGAAACGCACTCAAGGCTGAATTGAACATGTTTTTGAACTCTGTATGAAATGTAGTGAAATCATTAAATCCGGGCAGAAAATCAACAGGAATCATGTAGTTCCTTCATATTCAAGTAGTTTTTAGTACTTTCTGCAGAGATTTGTGTAGTTTTTGAAGAGATTTGTGCAATTTGACTGCACTTCAAGTTGATGTGTCATATAGGCACTCAACGCTGAATTGATCCTGTTCTTGAACTCTGTATTAAATGTAGTGAAATCATTAAATCCCAGAAGAAAATCAACAGGAATAATGTAGTTCCTTCATATTCAAGTAGTTCTGAGTAGTTTGTGCAGAGATTTGTGCAGTTTTTGAAGAGATTTGTTTAGTATGATTCCATGTTAGCATGAAGTATCAAAAACGCACTGAAGGCTGAATTGAGCCTGTTTTTGAACTCTGTGTTAAAAGTAGTGAAAACAGTAAATCCCAGCAGAAAATCAACAGGAATCATGTAGTTCCTTCATATTGAAGTAGTTCTGAGTAGTTTGGGCAGAGATTTGTGTAGTTTTTGAAGAGATTTGTGCAGTTTGACTGCACTTCAAGTTGATGTGTCATAAAGGCACTCAACGCTGAATTGAGCCTGTTTTTGAACTTTGTATTAAATGTAGTGAAATCATTAAATCCCAACAGAAAATCAACAGGAATCATGTAGTTCCTTCATATTCAAGTAGTTCTGAGTAGTTTGTGCAGAGATTTGTGTAGATTTCGAAAAGATTTTGCAGTGTGATTGTATGTTACCATGAAGTGTTAAAAACGCACTGAACGCTGAATTGAGCCTGTTTTTGAACTCTGTATTAAAAGTAGTGAAAACAGCAAATCCCAGCAGAAAATCAACAGGAATCATGTAGTTCCTTCATATTCAAGTTGTTCTGAGTAGTTTCTGCAGAGATTTGTGTAGTTTTTGAAGATATTTGTGCAGTTTGATTGCATGTTAGCATGAAGTGTCAAAAACGCACTGAACGCTGAATTGAGCCTGTTTTTGAACTCTGTATTAAAAGTAGTGAAAACAGCAAATCCCAGCAGAAAATCAACAGGAATCATGTAGTTCCTTCATATTCAAGTAGTTCTGAGTAGTTTGTGCAGAGAATTGTGTAGTTTTTGAAGATATTTGTGCAGTTTGACTGCACTTGAAGTTGATGTGTTACACAGGCACTCAACCCTGAATTGAGCCTGTTTTTGAACTCTGTATTAAAAGTAGTGAAAACAGCCAATCCCAGCAGAAAATCAACATGAATCATGTAGTTCCTTCATATTCAAATTGTTCTGAGTAGTTTGTGCAGAGATTTGTGTAGTTTTTGATGAGATTTGTGCAGTTTGATTGCATGTTAGCATGAAGTATCAATAACGCACTGAACGCTGAATTGAGCCTGTTTTTGATCTCTGTATTAAAAGTAGTGAAAACAGCAAATCCCAGCAGAAAATCAACAGGAATCATGTAGTTCCTTCATATTGAAGTAGTTTTTAGTAGTTTCTGCAGAGATTTGTGTAGTTTTTGAAGAGATTTGTGCAGTTTGACTGCACTTCAAGTTTCTGTGTCATAAAGGCACTCAATGCTGAAGTGAGCCTGTTTTTGAACTTTGTATTAAATGTAGTGAAAACAGCAAATCCCAGCAGAAAATCAACAGGAATCATGTAGTTCCTTCATATTCAAGTAGTTCTGAGTAGTTTGTGCAGAGATTTGTGTAGATTTCGAAAAGATTTTGCAGTGTGATTGTATGTTACCATGAAGTATCAGAAACGCACTCAAGGCTGAATTGAGCCTGTTTTTGAACTCTGTATTAAAAGTAGTGAAAACAGCAAATCCCAGCAGAAAATCAACAGGAATAATGTAGTTCCTTCATATTCAAGTAGTTCTGAGTAGTTTGTGTAGAGATTTGTGCAGTTTTTGAAGAGATTTGTTTAGTATGATTCCATGTTAGCATGAAGTATCAAAAAAGCACTGAACGCTGAATTGAGCCTGTTTTTGAACTCTGTATTAAAAGTAGTGAAAACAGCAAATCCCAGCAGAAAATCAACAGGAATCATGTAGTTCCTTCATATTGAAGTAGTTCTGAGTAGTTTGGGCAGAGATTTGTGTAGTTTTTGAAGAGATTTGTGCAGTTTGACTGCACTTCAAGTTGATGTGTCATAAAGGCACTCAACGCTGAATTGAGCCTGTTTTTGAACTTTGTATTAAATGTAGTGAAATCATTAAATCCCAGAAGAAAATAAACAGGAATAATGTAGTTCCTTCATATTCAAGTAGTTCTGAGTAGTTTCTGCAGAGATTTGTGCAGTTTTTGAAGAGATTTGTTTAGTATGATTCCATGTTAGCATGAAGTATCAAAAACGCACTGAACGCTGAATTGAGCCTGTTTTTGATCTCTGTATTAAAAGTAGTGAAAACAGCAAATCCCAGCAGAAAATCAACAGGAATCATGTAGTTCCTTCATATTGAAGTAGTTTTTAGTAGTTTCTGCAGAGATTTGTGTAGTTTTTGAAGAGATTTGTGCAGTTTGACTGCACTTCAAGTTTCTGTGTCATAAAGGCACTCAATGCTGAAGTGAGCCTGTTTTTGAACTTTGTATTAAATGTAGTGAAAACAGCAAATCCCAGCAGAAAATCAACAGGAATCATGTAGTTCCTTCATATTCAAGTAGTTCTGAGTACTTTGTGCAGAGATTTGTGTAGATTTCGAAAAGATTTTGCAGTGTGATTGTATGTTACCATGAAGTATCAGAAACGCACTCAAGGCTGAATTGAACATGTTTTTGAACTCTGTATGAAATGTAGTGAAATCATTAAATCCGGGCAGAAAATCAACAGGAATCATGTAGTTCCTTCATATTCAAGTAGTTTTTAGTACTTTCTGCAGAGATTTGTGTAGTTTTTGAAGAGATTTGTGCAATTTGACTGCACTTGAAGTTGATGTGTCATATAGGCACTCAACGCTGAATTGATCCTGTTCTTGAACTCTGTATTAAAAGTAGTGAAAACAGCAAATCCCAGCAGAAAATCAACAAGAATCAGGTACTTCCTTCATATTTAAGTAGTTCTGAGTAGTTTGTGCAGAGATTTGTGTAGTTTTTGATGAGATTTGTGCAGTTTGATTGCATGTTAGCATGAAGTATCAAAAACGCATTGAACGCTGAATTGAGCCTGTTTTTGAACTGTGTATTAAATGTAGTGAAAACACCAATTCCCAGCAGAAAATCAACGGGAATCATGTAGTCCCTTCATATTCAAGTAGTTCTGAGTAGTTTGTGCAGAAATTTGTGCAGTTTTTGAAGAGATTTGTGCAGTTTGATTCCATGTTAGCATGAAGTATCAAAAAAGCACTGAACGCTGAATTGAGCCTGTTTTTGAACTCTGTATTAAAAGTAGTGAAAACAGTAAATCCCAGCAGAAAATCAATAGGAATCATGTAGTTCCTTCATATTCAAGTAGTTCTGAGTATTTTGTGCAGAGATTTGTGTAGTTTTTGAAGAGATTTGTGCAGTTTGACTGCACTTCAAGTTGATGTGTCATAAAGGCACTCAACGCTGAATTGAGCCTGTTTTTGAACTTTGTATTAAATGTAGTGAAATCATTAAATCCCAACAGAAAATCAACAGGAATCATGTAGTTCCTTCATATTCAAGTAGTTCTGAGTAGTTTGTGCAGAGAATTGTGTAGTTTTTGACGAGATTTGTGCAGTTTGATTGCATGTTAGGATGAAGTATCAATAACGCACTGAACGCTGAATTGAGCCTGTTTTTGAACTCTGTATTAAAAGTAGTGAAAACAGCAAATCCCAGCAGAAAATCAACAGGAATTATGTAGTTCCTTCATATTCAAGTAGTTCTGAGTATTTTGTGCAGAGAATTGTGTAGTTTTTGAAGATATTTGTGCAGTTTGACTGCACTTCAAGTTTATGTGTCATGAAGGCACTCAACGCTGAATTGAGCCTGTTTTTCAACTCTGTATTAAATGTAGTGAAATCATTAAATCCGGGCAGAAAATCAACATGAATCATGTAGTTCCTTCATATTCAAGTAGTTTTTAGTACTTTCTGCAGAGATTTGTGTAGTTTTTGAAGAGATTTGTGCAATTTGACTGCACTTCAAGTTTATGTGTCATGAAGGCACTCAACGCTGAATTGAGCCTGTTTTTCAACTCTGTATTAAATGTAGTGAAATCATTAAATCCGGGCAGAAAATCAACATGAATCATGTAGTTCCTTCATATTCAAGTAGTTCTGAGTAGTTTGTGCAGAGATTTGTGTAGATTTCGAAAAGATTTTGCAGTGTGATTGTATGTTACCATGAAGTATCAGAAACGCACTCAAGGCTGAATTGAACATGTTTTTGAACTCTGTATGAAATGTAGTGAAATCATTAAATCCGGGCAGAAAATCAACAGGAATCATGTAGTTCCTTCGTGTTCAAGTAGTTCTGAGTAGTTTGTGCAGAGATTTGTGCAGTTTGGTTGCATGTTAGTATGAAGTAACAAAAAGGCACTCAATGCTGAAATAAGCCTGTTTTTGAACTCTGTATTAAAAGTAGTGAAATCAGCAAATCCCAGTAGAAAATCAACAAGAATCATGTAGTTCCTTCATATTCAAGTATTTCTGAGTAGTTTGTGCAGAGATTTGTGCAGTTTGGTTGCATTTTAGTATGAAGTAACAAAAAGGCACTCAATGCTGAAATAAGCCTGTTTTTGAACTCTGTATTAAAAGTAGTGAAATCAGCAAATCCCAGCAGAAAATCAACAAGAATCATGTAGTTCCTTCATATTCAAGTAGCTTTTATTAGTTTTTGCAGAGATTTGTCTAATTTTGAAGAGATTTGTGCAGTTTGGTTGCATGCTAGTATGAAGTAACAAAAAGGCACTCAATGCTGAATTGAGCCTGTTTTTGAACTCTGTGTTAAAAGTAGTGAAAACAGTAAATCCCAGCAGAAAATCAACAGGAATCATGTAGTTCCTTCATATTGAAGTAGTTCTGAGTAGTTTGGGCAGAGATTTGTGTAGTTTTTGAAGAGATTTGTGCAGTTTGACTGCACTTCAAGTTGATGTGTCATAAAGGCACTCAACGCTGAATTGAGCCTGTTTTTGAACTTTGTATTAAATGTAGTGAAATCATTAAATCCCAACAGAAAATCAACAGGAATCATGTAGTTCCTTCATATTCAAGTAGTTCTGAGTAGTTTGTGCAGAGATTTGTGTAGATTTCGAAAAGATTTTGCAGTGTGATTGTATGTTACCATGAAGTATCAGAAACGCACTCAAGGCTGAATTGAACATGTTTTTGAACTCTGTATGAAATGTAGTGAAATCATTAAATCCGGGCAGAAAATCAACAGGAATCATGTAGTTCCTTCATATTCAAGTAGTTTTTAGTACTTTCTGCAGAGATTTGTGTAGTTTTTGAAGAGATTTGTGCAATTTGACTGCACTTGAAGTTGATGTGTCATATAGGCACTCAACGCTGAATTGATCCTGTTCTTGAACTCTGTATTAAAAGTAGTGAAAACAGCAAATCCCAGCAGAAAATCAACAAGAATCAGGTACTTCCTTCATATTTAAGTAGTTCTGAGTAGTTTGTGCAGAGATTTGTGTAGTTTTTGATGAGATTTGTGCAGTTTGATTGCATGTTAGCATGAAGTATCAAAAACGCATTGAACGCTGAATTGAGCCTGTTTTTGAACTGTGTATTAAATGTAGTGAAAACACCAATTCCCAGCAGAAAATCAACGGGAATCATGTAGTCCCTTCATATTCAAGTAGTTCTGAGTAGTTTGTGCAGAAATTTGTGCAGTTTTTGAAGAGATTTGTGCAGTTTGATTCCATGTTAGCATGAAGTATCAAAAAAGCACTGAACGCTGAATTGAGCCTGTTTTTGAACTCTGTATTAAAAGTAGTGAAAACAGTAAATCCCAGCAGAAAATCAATAGGAATCATGTAGTTCCTTCATATTCAAGTAGTTCTGAGTATTTTGTGCAGAGAATTGTGTAGTTTTTGAAGATATTTGTGCAGTTTGACTGCACTTCAAGTTGATGTGTCATAAAGGCACTCAACGCTGAATTGAGCCTGTTTTTGAACTTTGTATTAAATGTAGTGAAATCATTAAATCCCAGCAGAAAATCAAAAGGAATCATGTAGTTCCTTCATATTCAAGTAGTTCTGAGTATTTTGTGCAGAGAATTGTGTAGTTTTTGAAGATATTTGTGCAGTTTGACTGCACTTCAAGTTTATGTGTCATGAAGGCACTCAACGCTGAATTGAGCCTGTTTTTCAACTCTGTATTAAATGTAGTGAAATCATTAAATCCGGGCAGAAAATCAACATGAATCATGTAGTTCCTTCATATTCAAGTAGTTTTTAGTACTTTCTGCAGAGATTTGTGTAGTTTTTGAAGAGATTTGTGCAATTTGACTGCGCTTCAAGTTTATGTGTCATGAAGGCACTCAACGCTGAATTGAGCCTGTTTTTCA
Organism: Remorina albescens; assembly: GCA_034769265.1. Classification (NCBI taxonomy): domain Eukaryota; kingdom Metazoa; phylum Chordata; class Actinopteri; order Carangiformes; family Echeneidae; genus Remorina; species Remorina albescens. The sequence continues at coordinate 18,329,300 of CM068484.1, read as the reverse complement.
ACTCTGTATTAAATGTAGTGAAATCATTAAATCCGGGCAGAAAATCAACATGAATCATGTAGTTCCTTCATATTCAAGTAGTTCTGAGTAGTTTGTGCAGAGATTTGTGTAGATTTCGAAAAGATTTTGCAGTGTGATTGTATGTTACCATGAAGTATCAGAAACGCACTCAAGGCTGAATTGAACATGTTTTTGAACTCTGTATGAAATGTAGTGAAATCATTAAATCCGGGCAGAAAATCAACAGGAATCATGTAGTTCCTTCATATTCAAGTAGTTTTTAGTACTTTCTGCAGAGATTTGTGTAGTTTTTGAAGAGATTTGTGCAATTTGACTGCACTTGAAGTTGATGTGTCATATAGGCACTCAACGCTGAATTGATCCTGTTCTTGAACTCTGTATTAAATGTAGTGAAATAATTAAATCCCAGAAGAAAATAAACAGGAATAATGTAGTTCCTTCATATTCAAGTAGTTCTGAGTAGTTTGTGCAGAGATTTGTGCAGTTTTTGAAGAGATTTGTTTAGTATGATTCCATGTTAGCATGAAGTATCAAAAACGCACTGAACGCTGAATTGAGCCTGTTTTTGAACTCTGTGTTAAAAGTAGTGAAAACAGTAAATCCCAGCAGAAAATCAACAGGAATCATGTAGTTCCTTCATATTGAAGTAGTTCTGAGTAGTTTGGGCAGAGATTTGTGTAGTTTTTGAAGAGATTTGTGCAGTGTGACTGCACTTCAAGTTGATGTGTCATAAAGGCACTCAACGCTGAATTGAGCCTGTTTTTGAACCTTGTATTAAATGTAGTGAAATCATTAAATCCCAACAGAAAATCAACAGGAATCATGTAGTTCCTTCATATTCAAGTAGTTCTGAGTAGTTTGTGCAGAGATTTGTGTAGATTTCGAAAAGATTTTGCAGTGTGATTGTATGTTACCATGAAGTGTTAAAAACGCACTGAACGCTGAATTGAGCCTGTTTTTGAACTCTGTATTAAAAGTAGTGCAAACAGCAAATCCCAGTAGAAAATCAACAGGAATCATGTAGTTCCTTCATATTCAAGTTGTTCTGAGTAGTTTCTGCAGAGATTTGTGTAGTTTTTGAAGATATTTGTGCAGTTTGATTGCATGTTAGCATGAAGTGTCAAAAACGCACTGAACGCTGAATAGAGCCTGTTTTTGAACTCTGTATTAAAAGTAGTGAAAACAGCAAATCCCAGCAGAAAATCAATAAGAATCAGGTACTTCCTTCATATTTAAGTAGTTCTGAGTAGTTTGTGCAGAGATTTGTGTAGTTTTTGATGAGATTTGTGCAGTTTGATTGCATGTTAGCATGAAGTATCAAAAACGCATTGAACGCTGAATTGAGCCTGTTTTTGAACTGTGTATTAAATGTAAGGAAATCATTAAATCCCAGAAGAAAATCAACAGGAATCATGTAGGTCCTTCATATTCAAGTAGTTCTGAGTAGTTTGTGCAGAGATTTGTGCAGTTTTTGAAGAGATTTGTTTAGTATGATTCCATGTTAGCACGAAGTATCAAAAACGTACTGAACGCTGAATTGAGCCCGTTTTTGAACTCTGTATTAAAAGTAGTGAAAACAGCAAATCCCAGCAGAAAATCAACAGGAATCATGTAGTTCCTTCATATTCAAGTAGTTCTGAGTAGTTTGTGCAGAGAATTGTGTAGTTTTTGAAGATATTTGTGCAGTTTGACTGCACTTGAAATTGATGTGTTACATAGGCACTCAACCCTGAATTGAGCCTGTTTTTGAACTCTGTATTAAAAGTAGTGAAAACAGTAAATCCCAGCAGAAAATCAACAGGAATCATGCAGTTCCTTCATATTCAAGTAGTTTTTAGTACTTTCTGCAGAGATTTGTGTAGTTTTTGAAGAGATTTGTGCAATTTGACTGCACTTGAAGTTGATGTGTCATATAGGCACTCAACGCTGAATTGATCCTGTTCTTGAACTCTGTATTAAATGTAGTGAAATAATTAAATCCCAGAAGAAAATAAACAGGAATAATGTAGTTCCTTCATATTCAAGTAGTTCTGAGTAGTTTCTGCAGAGATTTGTGTAGTTTTTGAAGAGATTTGTGCAGTTTGGTTGCATGTTAGCATTAAGTATCAAAAACGCACTCAATGCTGAATTGAGCCTGTTTTTGAACTCTGTATTAAAAGTAGTGAAATCAGCAAATCCCAGCAGAAAATCAACAGGAATCAGGTACTTCCTTCATATTCAAGTAGTTCTGAGTAGTTTGTGCAGAGATTTGTGTAGTTTTTCAAGAGATTTGTGCAGTTTGATTTCATTTCAAATTGATGAGTCATAAACACACTCAATGCTGAATTGAGCCTGTTTTTGAACTCTGTACTAAAAGTAGTGAAATCAGCAAATCCCAGCAGAAAATCAACAGGAATGATGGAGTTCCTTCATATTCAAGTAGTTCTGAGTAGTTTGTACAGAGATTTGTGTAGTTTTTGAAGAGATTTGTGCAGTTTGATTTCATTTGAAGTTGATGAGTCATAAACGCACTCAATGCTGAATTGAGCCTGTTTTTGAACTCTGTATTAAAAGTAGTGAAATCAGCATATCCCAGCAGAAAATCAACAGGAATCATGTAGTTCCTTCATATTCAAGTAGTTCTGAGTAGTTTGTGCAGAGATTTGTACAGTTTTTGAAGAGATTTGTGTTGTTTGATTTCATTTCAAGTTGATGAGTCATAACACACTCAATGCTGAATTGAGCCTGTTTTTGAACTCTCTATTAAAAGTAGTGAAATCAGCAAATCCCAGCAGAAAATCAACAGGAATCATGTAGTTCCTTCATATTCAAGTAGTTCTGAGTAGTTTGTGCAGAGATTTGTGCAGTTTTTGAAGAGATTTTTGTTGTTTGTTTGCGTGTTAGCATGAATTATCGAAATAACACTCAATGCTGAATTGAGCCTGTTTTGGAACTCTGTATTAAAAGTAGTGAAATAAGCAAATCCCAGCAGAAAATCAACAGGAATGATGGAGTTCCTTCATATTAAAGTAGTTCTGAGTAGTTTGTACAGAGATTGGTGTAGTTTTTAAAGAGATTTGTGCAGTTTGATTTCATTTCAAGTTGATGAGTCATAAACGCACTCAATGCTGAATTGAGCCTGTTTTTGAACTCTCTATTAAAAGTAGTGAAATAAGCAAATCCCAGCAGAAAATCAACAAGAATCATGTAGTTCCTTCATATTCAAGTTGCTTTTATTAGTTTGTGCAGAGATTTGTCTAGTTTTTGAAGAGATTTCTGCAGTTTGGTTGCATGTTAGTATGAAGTAACAAAAAGGCACTCAATGCTGAAATAAGCCTGTTTTTGAACTTTCTATTAAAAGTAGCGAAATCAGCAAATCCCAGCAGAAAATCAACAAGAATCATGTAGTTCCTTCATATTCAAGTTGCTTTTATTAGTTTGTGCAGAGATTTGTCTAGTTTTTGAAGAGATTTGTGCAGTTTGGTTGCATGTTAGTATGAAGTAACAAAAAGGCACTCAATGCTGAAATAAGCCTATTTTTGAACTCTGTACTAAAATGAGTGAAATAAGCAAATCCCAGCAGAAAATAAACAGGAATAAGGTACTTCCTTCACATTCAAGTAGCTTTTCTTAGTTTGTGCAGAGATTTATGTAGGTTTTGAAGAGACTTGTGCAGTTTTAATTCATTTCAAGTTGATTAGTCATAAACGCACTCAATGCTGAATTGAGCCTGTTTTTGAGCTCTGTATTAAAATGAGTGAAATCAGCAAATCCCATTAGAAAATCAACAGGAATCATGTAGTTCCTTCATATTCAAGTTGCTTTTATTAGTTTGTGCAGAGATTTGTCTAGTGTTTGAAGAGATTTGTGCAGTTTGGTTGCATGTTAGTATGAAGTAACAAAAAGGCACTCAATGCTGAAATAAGCCTATTTTTGAACTCTGTACTAAAATGAGTGAAATAAGCAAATCCCAGCAGACAATAAACAGGAATCAGGTACTTCCTTCATATTCAAGTAGCTTTTATTAGTTTGTGCAAAGATTTATGTAGGTTTTGAAGAGATTTGTGCAGTTTGATTTCATTTCAAGTTGGTGAGTCACAAACGCACCCAATGCTGAATTAAGCCTTTTTTTGAACTTTCTATTAAAAGTAGCGAAATCAGCAAATCCCAGCAGAAAATCAACAAGAATCATGTAGTTCCTTCATATTCAAGTAGTTCTGAGTAGTTTGTGCAGAGATTCGTGCAGTTTGATTTCATTTCAAGTTGATGAGTCATAAACGCACTCAATGCTGAATTGAGCCTGTTTTTGAACTTTCTATTAAAAGTAGTGGAATAAGGAAATCCCATTAGAAAATCAACAGGAATCATGTAGTTCCTTCATATTCAAGTAGCTTTTATTAGTTTGTGCAGTTTGGTTGCATGTTAGTATGAAGTAACAAAAACGTACTCAATGCTGAATTAAGCCTGTTTTTGAACTCTGTATTAAAAGTAGTGAAATCAGCAAATGCCAGGAGAAAATCAACAGGAATCATGTACTTCCTTCATATTCAAGTAGCTTTTATTAGTTTGTGCAGAGATTTATGTAGGTTTTGAAGAGATTTGTGCAGTTTTAGTTCATTTCAAGTTGATTAGTCATAAACGCACTCAATGCTGAATTGAGCCTGTTTTTGAGCTCTGTATTAAAATGAGAGAAATCAGCATATCCCATTAGAAAATCAACAGGAATCATGTAGTTCCTTCATATTCAAGTTGCTTTTATTAGTTTGTGCAGAGATTTGTCTAGTTTTTGAAGAGATTTCTGCAGTTTGGTTGCATGTTAGTATGAAGTAACAAAAAGGCACTCAATGCTGAAATAAGCCTGTTTTTGAACTTTCTATTAAAAGTAGCGAAATCAGCAAATCCCAGCAGAAAATCAACAAGAATCATGTAGTTCCTTCATATTCAAGTTGCTTTTATTAGTTTGTGCAGAGATTTGTCTAGTTTTTGAAGAGATTTGTGCAGTTTGGTTGCATGTTAGTATGAAGTAACAAAAAGGCACTCAATGCTGAAATAAGCCTATTTTTGAAATCTGTACTAAAATGAGTGAAATAAGCAAATCCCAGCAGAAAATAAACAGGAATAAGGTACTTCCTTCATATTCAAGTAGCTTTTATTAGTTTGTGCAGAGATTTATGTAGGTTTTGAAGAGATTTGTGCAGTTTGATTTCATTTCAAGTTGATGAGTCACAAACGCACCCAATGCTGAATTGAGCCTGTTTTTGAACTTTGTATTAAAAGTAGTGAAATCAGCAAATCCCAGCAGAAAATCAACAAGAATCATGTAGTTCCTTCATATTCAAGTAGCTTTCATTAGTTTGTGCAGAGATTTATGTAGGTTTTGAAGAGATTTGTGCAGTTTGATTTCATTTCAAGTTGATGAGTCACAAACGCACCCAATGCTGAATTGAGCCTGTTTTTGAGCTCTGTATTAAAAGTAGCGAAATCAGCAAATCCCAGCAGAAAATCAACAGGAATCATGTAGTTCCTTCATATTCAAGTAGTTCTGAGTAGTTTGTGCAGAGATTTGTGCAGTTTGATTTCATTTCAAGTTGATGAGTCACAAACGCACCCAATGCTGAATTGAGCCTGTTTTTGAACTTTGTATTAAAAGTAGTGAAATCAGCAAATCCCAGCAGAAAATCAACAAGAATCATGTAGTTCCTTCATATTCATGTAGCTTTTATTAGTTGGTGCAGAGATTTATGTAGGTTTTGAAGAGATTTGTGCAGTTTGATTTCATTTCCAGTTGATGAGTCACAAACGCACCCAATGCTGAATTGAGCCTATTTTTGAACTTTCTATTAAAAGTAGTGAAATCAGCAAATCCCAGCAGAAAATCAACAAGAATCATGTAGTTCCTTCATATTCAAGTATTTCTGAGTAGTTTGTGCAGAGATTTGTGCAGTTTGGTTGCATTTTAGTATGAAGTAACAAAAAGGCACTCAATGCTGAAATAAGCCTGTTTTTGAACTCTGTATTAAAATGAGTGAAATAAGCAAATCCCAGCAGAAAATAAACAGGAATAAGGTACTTCCTTCATATTCAAGTAGCTTTTATTAGTTTGTACAGAGATTTATGTAGGTTTTGAAGAGATTTGTGCAGTTTGATTTCATTTCAAGTTGATGAGTCACAAACGCACCCAATGCTGAATTGAGCCTGTTTTTGAACTTTCCATTAAAAGTAGCGAAATCAGCAAATCCCAGCAGAAAATCAACAGGGATCATGTAGTTCCTTCATATTCAAGTAGATTTTATTAGTTTGTGCAGAGATTTGTGTAGTTTTTGAAGAGATTTGTGCAGTTTGGTTGCATGTTAGCATGAAGTATCAAAAACGCACTCAATACTGAATTGAGCCTGTTTTTGAAATCTGTATTAAAATTAGTGAAATCAGCTAATCCCAGCAGAAAATCAACAGGAATGATGGAGTTCCTTCATATTCAAGTAGTTCTGAGTAGTTTGTACAGAGATTGGTGTAGTTTTTAAAGAGATTTGTGCAGTTTGATTTCATTTCAAGTTGATGAGTCATAAACGCACTCAATGCTGAATTGAGCCTGTTTTTGAACTCTCTATTAAAAGTAGTGAAATAAGCAAATCCCAGCAGAAAATCAACAAGAATCATGTAGTTCCTTCATATTCAAGTTGCTTTTATTAGTTTGTGCAGAGATTTGTCTAGTTTTTGAAGAGATTTCTGCAGTTTGGTTGCATGTTAGTATGAAGTAACAAAAAGGCACTCAATGCTGAAATAAGCCTGTTTTTGAACTTTCTATTAAAAGTAGCGAAATCAGCAAATCCCAGCAGAAAATCAACAAGAATCATGTAGTTCCTTCATATTCAAGTTGCTTTTATTAGTTTGTGCAGAGATTTGTCTAGTTTTTGAAGAGATTTGTGCAGTTTGGTTGCATGTTAGTATGAAGTAACAAAAAGGCACTCAATGCTGAAATAAGCCTATTTTTGAACTCTGTACTAAAATGAGTGAAATAAGCAAATCCCAGCAGAAAATAAACAGGAATAAGGTACTTCCTTCACATTCAAGTAGCTTTTCTTAGTTTGTGCAGAGATTTATGTAGGTTTTGAAGAGACTTGTGCAGTTTTAATTCATTTCAAGTTGATTAGTCATAAACGCACTCAATGCTGAATTGAGCCTGTTTTTGAGCTCTGTATTAAAATGAGTGAAATCAGCAAATCCCATTAGAAAATCAACAGGAATCATGTAGTTCCTTCATATTCAAGTTGCTTTTATTAGTTTGTGCAGAGATTTGTCTAGTGTTTGAAGAGATTTGTGCAGTTTGGTTGCATGTTAGTATGAAGTAACAAAAAGGCACTCAATGCTGAAATAAGCCTATTTTTGAACTCTGTACTAAAATGAGTGAAATAAGCAAATCCCAGCAGACAATAAACAGGAATCAGGTACTTCCTTCATATTCAAGTAGCTTTTATTAGTTTGTGCAAAGATTTATGTAGGTTTTGAAGAGATTTGTGCAGTTTGATTTCATTTCAAGTTGGTGAGTCACAAACGCACCCAATGCTGAATTAAGCCTTTTTTTGAACTTTCTATTAAAAGTAGCGAAATCAGCAAATCCCAGCAGAAAATCAACAAGAATCATGTAGTTCCTTCATATTCAAGTAGTTCTGAGTAGTTTGTGCAGAGATTCGTGCAGTTTGATTTCATTTCAAGTTGATGAGTCATAAACGCACTCAATGCTGAATTGAGCCTGTTTTTGAACTTTCTATTAAAAGTAGTGGAATAAGGAAATCCCATTAGAAAATCAACAGGAATCATGTAGTTCCTTCATATTCAAGTAGCTTTTATTAGTTTGTGCAGTTTGGTTGCATGTTAGTATGAAGTAACAAAAACGTACTCAATGCTGAATTAAGCCTGTTTTTGAACTCTGTATTAAAAGTAGTGAAATCAGCAAATGCCAGGAGAAAATCAACAGGAATCATGTACTTCCTTCATATTCAAGTAGCTTTTATTAGTTTGTGCAGAGATTTATGTAGGTTTTGAAGAGATTTGTGCAGTTTTAGTTCATTTCAAGTTGATTAGTCATAAACGCACTCAATGCTGAATTGAGCCTGTTTTTGAGCTCTGTATTAAAATGAGAGAAATCAGCATATCCCATTAGAAAATCAACAGGAATCATGTAGTTCCTTCATATTCAAGTTGCTTTTATTAGTTTGTGCAGAGATTTGTCTAGTTTTTGAAGAGATTTCTGCAGTTTGGTTGCATGTTAGTATGAAGTAACAAAAAGGCACTCAATGCTGAAATAAGCCTGTTTTTGAACTTTCTATTAAAAGTAGCGAAATCAGCAAATCCCAGCAGAAAATCAACAAGAATCATGTAGTTCCTTCATATTCAAGTTGCTTTTATTAGTTTGTGCAGAGATTTGTCTAGTTTTTGAAGAGATTTGTGCAGTTTGGTTGCATGTTAGTATGAAGTAACAAAAAGGCACTCAATGCTGAAATAAGCCTATTTTTGAAATCTGTACTAAAATGAGTGAAATAAGCAAATCCCAGCAGAAAATAAACAGGAATAAGGTACTTCCTTCATATTCAAGTAGCTTTTATTAGTTTGTGCAGAGATTTATGTAGGTTTTGAAGAGATTTGTGCAGTTTGATTTCATTTCAAGTTGATGAGTCACAAACGCACCCAATGCTGAATTGAGCCTGTTTTTGAACTTTGTATTAAAAGTAGTGAAATCAGCAAATCCCAGCAGAAAATCAACAAGAATCATGTAGTTCCTTCATATTCAAGTAGCTTTCATTAGTTTGTGCAGAGATTTATGTAGGTTTTGAAGAGATTTGTGCAGTTTGATTTCATTTCAAGTTGATGAGTCACAAACGCACCCAATGCTGAATTGAGCCTGTTTTTGAGCTCTGTATTAAAAGTAGCGAAATCAGCAAATCCCAGCAGAAAATCAACAGGAATCATGTAGTTCCTTCATATTCAAGTAGTTCTGAGTAGTTTGTGCAGAGATTTGTGCAGTTTGATTTCATTTCAAGTTGATGAGTCACAAACGCACCCAATGCTGAATTGAGCCTGTTTTTGAACTTTGTATTAAAAGTAGTGAAATCAGCAAATCCCAGCAGAAAATCAACAAGAATCATGTAGTTCCTTCATATTCATGTAGCTTTTATTAGTTGGTGCAGAGATTTATGTAGGTTTTGAAGAGATTTGTGCAGTTTGATTTCATTTCCAGTTGATGAGTCACAAACGCACCCAATGCTGAATTGAGCCTATTTTTGAACTTTCTATTAAAAGTAGTGAAATCAGCAAATCCCAGCAGAAAATCAACAAGAATCATGTAGTTCCTTCATATTCAAGTATTTCTGAGTAGTTTGTGCAGAGATTTGTGCAGTTTGGTTGCATTTTAGTATGAAGTAACAAAAAGGCACTCAATGCTGAAATAAGCCTGTTTTTGAACTCTGTATTAAAATGAGTGAAATAAGCAAATCCCAGCAGAAAATAAACAGGAATAAGGTACTTCCTTCATATTCAAGTAGCTTTTATTAGTTTGTACAGAGATTTATGTAGGTTTTGAAGAGATTTGTGCAGTTTGATTTCATTTCAAGTTGATGAGTCACAAACGCACCCAATGCTGAATTGAGCCTGTTTTTGAACTTTCCATTAAAAGTAGCGAAATCAGCAAATCCCAGCAGAAAATCAACAGGGATCATGTAGTTCCTTCATATTCAAGTAGATTTTATTAGTTTGTGCAGAGATTTGTGTAGTTTTTGAAGAGATTTGTGCAGTTTGGTTGCATGTTAGCATGAAGTATCAAAAACGCACTCAATACTGAATTGAGCCTGTTTTTGAAATCTGTATTAAAATTAGTGAAATCAGCTAATCCCAGCAGAAAATCAACAGGAATGATGGAGTTCCTTCATATTCAAGTAGTTCTGAGTAGTTTGTACAGAGATTTGTGTAGTTTTTGAAGAGATTTGTGCAGTTTGGTTGCATGTTAGCATGAAGTATCAAAAACGCACTCAATGCTGAATTGAACCTGTTTTTGAACTCTGTATTAAAAGTAGTAAAATCAGCAAATCCCAGCAGAAAATCAAAAGGAATCATGTAGTTCCTTCATATTCAAGTAGTTCTGAGTAGTTTGTGCAGAGATTTGTGTAGTTTTTGAAGAAATTTGTGCAGTTTGATTTCATTTCAAGTTGATTAGTCATAAACGCACTCAATGCTGAATTGAGCCTGTTTTTGAGCTCTGTATTAAAAGTAGTGAAATGAGCAAATCCCATTAGAAAATCAATAGGAATCATGTAGTTCCTTCATATTCAAGTAGCTTTTATTAGTTTGTGCAGAGATTTGTCTAGTTTTTGAAGAGATTTGTGCAGTTGGGTTGCATGTTAGTATGAAGTAACAAAAACGCACTCAATGCTGAATTAAGCCTGTTTTTGAACTCTGTATTAAAAGTAGTGAAATCAGCAAATCCCAGCAGAAAATCAACAAGAATCATGTAGTTCCTTCATATTTAAGTAGTTCTGAGTAGTTTGTGCAGAGATTTGTCTAGTTTTGAAGAGATTTGTGCAGTTTGGTTGCATGCTAGTATGAAGTAACAAAAACGCACTCAATGCTGAATTGAGCCTGTTTTTGAACTCTTTATTAAAAGTAGTGAAATCAGCAAATCCCAGCAGAAAATCAACAAGAATCATGTAGTTCCTTCATATTCAAGTAACTTTTATTAGTTTGTGCAGAGATTTATGTAGGTTTTGAAGAGATTTGTGCAGTTTGATTTCATTTCAAGTTGATGAGTCACAAACGCACCCAATGCTGAATTGAGCCTGTTTTTGAACTTTCTATTAAAAGTAGCGAAATCAGCAAATCCCAGCAGAAAATCAACAAGAATCATGTAGTTCCTTCATATTCAAGTAGTTCTGAGTAGTTTGTGCAGAGATTTGTGCAGTTTGATTTCATTTCAAGTTGATTAGTCATAAACGCACTCAATGCTGAATTGAGCCTGTTTTTGAACTCTGTATTAAAAGTAGTGAAATAAGCAAATCCCATTAGAAAATCAACAGGAATCATGTAGTTCCTTCATATTCAAGTAGCTTTTATTAGTTTTTGCAGAGATTTGTCTAATTTTGAAGAGATGTGTGCAGTTTGGTTGCATGTTAGTATGAAGTAACAAAAAGGCACTCAATGCTGAAATAAGCCTGTTTTTGAACTTTCTATTAAAAGTAGCGAAATCAGCAAATCCCAGCAGAAAATCAACAAGAATCATGTAGTTCCTTCATATTCAAGTTGCTTTTATTAGTTTGTGCAGAGATTTGTCTAGTTTTTGAAGAGATTTGTGCAGTTTGGTTGCATGTTAGTATGAAGTAACAAAAAGGCACTCAATGCTGAAATAAGCCTATTTTTGAACTCTGTACTAAAATGAGTGAAATAAGCAAATCCCAGCAGAAAATAAACAGGAATAAGGTACTTCCTTCATATTCAAGTAGCTTTTCTTAGTTTGTGCAGAGATTTATGTAGGTTTTGAAGAGACTTGTGCAGTTTTAATTCATTTCAAGTTGATTAGTCATAAACGCACTCAATGCTGAATTGAGCCTGTTTTTGAGCTCTGTATTAAAATGAGTGAAATCAGCAAATCCCATTAGAAAATCAACAGGAATCATGTAGTTCCTTCATATTCAAGTTGCTTTTATTAGTTTGTGCAGAGATTTGTCTAGTGTTTGAAGAGATTTGTGCAGTTTGGTTGCATGTTAGTATGAAGTAACAAAAAGGCACTCAATGCTGAAATAAGCCTATTTTTGAACTCTGTACTAAAATGAGTGAAATAAGCAAATCCCAGCAGACAATAAACAGGAATCAGGTACTTCCTTCATATTCAAGTAGCTTTTATTAGTTTGTGCAAAGATTTATGTAGGTTTTGAAGAGATTTGTGCAGTTTGATTTCATTTCAAGTTGGTGAGTCACAAACGCACCCAATGCTGAATTAAGCCTTTTTTTGAACTTTCTATTAAAAGTAGCGAAATCAGCAAATCCCAGCAGAAAATCAACAAGAATCATGTAGTTCCTTCATATTCAAGTAGTTCTGAGTAGTTTGTGCAGAGATTCGTGCAGTTTGATTTCATTTCAAGTTGATGAGTCATAAACGCACTCAATGCTGAATTGAGCCTGTTTTTGAACTTTCTATTAAAAGTAGTGGAATAAGGAAATCCCATTAGAAAATCAACAGGAATCATGTAGTTCCTTCATATTCAAGTAGCTTTTATTAGTTTGTGCAGTTTGGTTGCATGTTAGTATGAAGTAACAACAACGTACTCAATGCTGAATTAAGCCTGTTTTTGAACTCTGTATTAAAAGTAGTGAAATCAGCAAATGCCAGGAGAAAATCAACAGGAATCATGTACTTCCTTCATATTCAAGTAGCTTTTATTAGTTTGTGCAGAGATTTATGTAGGTTTTGAAGAGATTTGTGCAGTTTTAGTTCATTTCAAGTTGATTAGTCATAAACGCACTCAATGCTGAATTGAGCCTGTTTTTGAGCTCTGTATTAAAATGAGAGAAATCAGCATATCCCATTAGAAAATCAACAGGAATCATGTAGTTCCTTCATATTCAAGTTGCTTTTATTAGTTTGTGCAGAGATTTGTCTAGTTTTTGAAGAGATTTCTGCAGTTTGGTTGCATGTTAGTATGAAGTAACAAAAAGGCACTCAATGCTGAAATAAGCCTGTTTTTGAACTTTCTATTAAAAGTAGCGAAATCAGCAAATCCCAGCAGAAAATCAACAAGAATCATGTAGTTCCTTCATATTCAAGTTGCTTTTATTAGTTTGTGCAGAGATTTGTCTAGTTTTTGAAGAGATTTGTGCAGTTTGGTTGCATGTTAGTATGAAGTAACAAAAAGGCACTCAATGCTGAAATAAGCCTATTTTTGAAATCTGTACTAAAATGAGTGAAATAAGCAAATCCCAGCAGAAAATAAACAGGAATAAGGTACTTCCTTCATATTCAAGTAGCTTTTATTAGTTTGTGCAGAGATTTATGTAGGTTTTGAAGAGATTTGTGCAGTTTTAGTTCATTTCAAGTTGATGAGTCACAAACGCACCCAATGCTGAATTGAGCCTGTTTTTGAACTTTGTATTAAAAGTAGTGAAATCAGCAAATCCCAGCAGAAAATCAACAAGAATCATGTAGTTCCTTCATATTCAAGTAGCTTTCATTAGTTTGTGCAGAGATTTATGTAGGTTTTGAAGAGATTTGTGCAGTTTGATTTCATTTCAAGTTGATGAGTCACAAACGCACCCAATGCTGAATTGAGCCTGTTTTTGAGCTCTGTATTAAAAGTAGCGAAATCAGCAAATCCCAGCAGAAAATCAACAGGAATCATGTAGTTCCTTCATATTCAAGTAGTTCTGAGTAGTTTGTGCAGAGATTTGTGCAGTTTGATTTCATTTCAAGTTGATGAGTCACAAACGCACCCAATGCTGAATTGAGCCTGTTTTTGAACTTTGTATTAAAAGTAGTGAAATCAGCAAATCCCAGCAGAAAATCAAGAAGAATCATGTAGTTCCTTCATATTCATGTAGCTTTTATTAGTTGGTGCAGAGATTTATGTAGGTTTTGAAGAGATTTGTGCAGTTTGATTTCATTTCCAGTTGATGAGTCACAAACGCACCCAATGCTGAATTGAGCCTATTTTTGAACTTTCTATTAAAAGTAGTGAAATCAGCAAATCCCAGCAGAAAATCAACAAGAATCATGTAGTTCCTTCATATTCAAGTATTTCTGAGTAGTTTGTGCAGAGATTTGTGCAGTTTGGTTGCATTTTAGTATGAAGTAACAAAAAGGCACTCAATGCTGAAATAAGCCTGTTTTTGAACTCTGTATTAAAATGAGTGAAATAAGCAAATCCCAGCAGAAAATAAACAGGAATAAGGTACTTCCTTCATATTCAAGTAGCTTTTATTAGTTTGTACAGAGATTTATGTAGGTTTTGAAGAGATTTGTGCAGTTTGATTTCATTTCAAGTTGATGAGTCACAAACGCACCCAATGCTGAATTGAGCCTGTTTTTGAACTTTCCATTAAAAGTAGCGAAATCAGCAAATCCCAGCAGAAAATCAACAGGGATCATGTAGTTCCTTCATATTCAAGTAGATTTTATTAGTTTGTGCAGAGATTTGTGTAGTTTTTGAAGAGATTTGTGCAGTTTGGTTGCATGTTAGCATGAAGTATCAAAAACGCACTCAATACTGAATTGAGCCTGTTTTTGAAATCTGTATTAAAATTAGTGAAATCAGCTAATCCCAGCAGAAAATCAACAGGAATGATGGAGTTCCTTCATATTCAAGTAGTTCTGGGTAGTTTGTACAGAGATTTGTGTAGTTTTTGAAGAGATTTGTGCAGTTTGGTTGCATGTTAGCATGAAGTATCAAAAATGCACTCAATGCTGAATTGAACCTGTTTTTGAACTCTGTATTAAAAGTAGTAAAATCAGCAAATCCCAGCAGAAAATCAAAAGGAATCATGTAGTTCCTTCATATTCAAGTAGTTCTGAGTAGTTTGTGCAGAGATTTGTGTAGTTTTTGAAGAAATTTGTGCAGTTTGATTTCATTTCAAGTTGATTGGTCATAAACGCACTCAATGCTGAATTGAGCCTGTTTTTGAGCTCTGTATTAAAAGTAGTGAAATGAGCAAATCCCATTAGAAAATCAATAGGAATCATGTAGTTCCTTCATATTCAAGTAGCTTTTATTAGTTTGTGCAGAGATTTGTCTAGTTTTTGAAGAGATTTGTGCAGTTGGGTTGCATGTTAGTATGAAGTAACAAAAACGCACTCAATGCTGAATTAAGCCTGTTTTTGAACTCTGTATTAAAAGTAGTGAAATCAGCAAATCCCAGCAGAAAATCAACAAGAATCATGTAGTTCCTTCATATTTAAGTAGTTCTGAGTAGTTTGTGCAGAGATTTGTCTAGTTTTGAAGAGATTTGTGCAGTTTGGTTGCATGCTAGTATGAAGTAACAAAAACGCACTCAATGCTGAATTGAGCCTGTTTTTGAACTCTTTATTAAAAGTAGTGAAATCAGCAAATCCCAGCAGAAAATCAACAAGAATCATGTAGTTCCTTCATATTCAAGTAACTTTTATTAGTTTGTGCAGAGATTTATGTAGGTTTTGAAGAGATTTGTGCAGTTTGATTTCATTTCAAGTTGATGAGTCACAAACGCACCCAATGCTGAATTGAGCCTGTTTTTGAACTTTCTATTAAAAGTAGCGAAATCAGCAAATCCCAGCAGAAAATCAACAAGAATCATGTAGTTCCTTCATATTCAAGTAGTTCTGAGTAGTTTGTGCAGAGATTTGTGCAGTTTGATTTCATTTCAAGTTGATTAGTCATAAACGCACTCAATGCTGAATTGAGCCTGTTTTTGAACTCTGTATTAAAAGTAGTGAAATAAGCAAATCCCATTAGAAAATCAACAGGAATCATGTAGTTCCTTCATATTCAAGTAGCTTTTATTAGTTTTTGCAGAGATTTGTCTAATTTTGAAGAGATGTGTGCAGTTTGGTTGCATGCTAGTATGAAGTAACAAAAAGGCACTCAATGCTGAATTGAGCCTGTTTTTGAACTCTGTATTAAAAGTAGTGAAATCAGCAAATCCCAGCAGAAAATCAACAAGAATCATGGAGTTCCTTCATATTCAAGTAGCTTTTATTAGTTTGTGCAGAGATTTGTCTAGTTTTGAAGAGATTTGTGCAGTTTGGTTGCATGTTAGTATGAAGTAACAAAAAGGCACTCAATGCTGAATTAAGCCTGTTTTTGAACTCTGTATTAGAATGAGTGAAATCAGCAAATCCCAGCAGAAAATCAACAAGAATCATGTAGTTCCTTCATATTCAAGTAGCTTTCATTAGTTTGTGCAGAGATTTATGTAGGTTTTGAAGAGATTTGTGCAGTTTGATTTCATTTCCAGTTGATGAGTCACAAACGTACCCAATGCTGAATTGAGCCTATTTTTGAACTTTCTATTAAAAGTAGTGAAATCAGCAAATCCCAGCAGAAAATCAACAAGAATCATGTAGTTCCTTCATATTCATGTAGCTTTTATTAGTTGGTGCAGAGATTTATGTAGGTTTTGAAGAGATTTTTGCAGTTTGGTTGCATGTTAGTATGAAGTAACAAAAAGGCACTCAATGCTGAATTGAGCCTGTTTTTGAACTCTGTATTAAAAGTAGTGAAATAAGCAAATCCCATTAGAAAATCAACAGGAATCATGTAGTTCCTTCATGTTCAAGTAGTTCTGAGTAGTTTGTGCAGAGATTTGTGCAGTTTGGTTGCATGTTAGTATGAAGTAACAAAAAGGCACTCAATGCTGAAATAAGCCTGTTTTTGAACTCTGTATTAAAAGTAGTGAAATCAGCAAATCCCAGTAGAAAATCAACAAGAATCATGTAGTTCCTTCATATTCAAGTAGTTCTGAGTAGTTTGTGCAGAGATTTGTGCAGTTTGATTTCATTTCAAGTTGATGAATCACAAACGCACCCAATGCTGAATTGAGCCTGTTTTTGAACTCTGTACTAAAAGTAGTGAAATAAGCAAATCCCAATAGAAAATCAACAGGAATCATGTAGTTCCTTCATATTCAAGTATTTCTGAGTAGTTTGTGCAGAGATTTGTGTAGTTTTTGAAGAGATTTGTGCAGTTTGGTTGCATGTTAGCATGAAGTATCAAAAACGCACTCAATACTGAATTGAGCCTGTTTTTGAAATCTGTATTAAAATTAGTGAAATCAGTAAATCCCAGCAGAGAATCAATAGGAATCATGTAGTTCCTTCATATTCAAGTTGTTCTGAGTAGTTTGTGCAGAGATTTGTGTAGTTTTTGATGAGATTTGTGCAGTTTGATTGCATGTTAGCATGAAGTGTCAAAAACGCACTGAACGCTGAATTGAGCCTGTTTTTGAACTCTGTATTAAAAGTAGTGAAAACAGCAAATCCCAGCAGAAAATCAACAAGAATCAGGTACTTCCTTCATATTCAAGTAGTTCTGAGTAGTTTGTGCAGAGAATTGTGTAGTTTTTGAAGATATTTGTGCAGTTTCACTGCACTTCAAGTTTATGTGTCATAAAGGCAGTGAACGCTGAATTGAGCCTGTTTTTGACCTCTGTATTCAATGTAAGGAAATCATTAAAACTCAGAAGAAAATCAACAGGAATCATGTAGTTCCTTCATATTCAAGTTGTTCTGAGTAGTTTGTGCAGAGATTTGTGTAGTTTTTGATGAGATTTGTGCAGTTTGATTGCATGTTAGCATGAAGTGTCAAAAACGCACTGAACGCTGAATTGAGCCTGTTTTTGAACTCTGTATTAAAAGTAGTGAAAACAGCAAATCCCAGCAGAAAATCAACAAGAATCATGTAGTTCCTTCATATTCAAGTAGTTCTGAGTAGTTTGTGCAGAGATTTGTGTAGTTTTTGATGAGATTTGTGCAGTTTGATTGCATGTTAGCATGAAGTGTTAAAAACGCACTGAACGCTGAATTGAGCCTGTTTTTGAACTCTGTATTAAAAGTAGTGAAAACAGCAAATCCCAGCAGAAAATCAACAGGAATCATGTAGTTCCTTCATATTCAAGTTGTTCTGAGTAGTTTCTGCAGAGATTTGTGTAGTTTTTGAAGATATTTGTGCAGTTTGATTGCATGTTAGCATGAAGTGTCAAAAACGCACTGAACGCTGAATTGAGCCTGTTTTTGAACTCTGTATTAAAAGTAGTGAAAACAGCAAATCCCAGCAGAAAATCAACAAGAATCAGGTACTTCCTTCATATTTAAGTAGTTCTGAGTAGTTTGTGCAGAGATTTGTGTAGTTTTTGATGAGATTTGTGCAGTTTGATTGCATGTTAGCTTGAAGTATCAAAAACGCATTGAACGCTGAATTGAGCCTGTTTTTGAACTGTGTATTAAATGTAAGGAAATCATTAAATCCCAGAAGAAAATCAACAGGAATCATGTAGGTCCTTCATATTGAAGTAGTTCTGAGTAGTTTGTGCAGAGATTTGTGCAGTTTTTGAAGAGATTTGTTTAGTATGATTCCATGTTAGCACGAAGTATCAAAAACGTACTGAACGCTGAATTGAGCCTGTTTTTGAACTCTGTATTAAAAGTAGTGAAAACAGCAAATCCCAGCAGAAAATCAACAGGAATCATGTAGTTCCTTCATATTCAAGTAGTTCTGAGTAGTTTGTGCAGAGAATTGTGTAGTTTTTGAAGATATTTGTGCAGTTTGACTGCACTTGAAGTTGATGTGTTACATAGGCACTCAACCCTGAATTGAGCCTGTTTTTGAACTCTGTATTAAAAGTAGTGAAAACAGTAAATCCCAGCAGAAAATCAATAGGAATCATGTAGTTCCTTCATATTCAAGTTGTTCTGAGTAGTTTGTGCAAAGATTTGTGTAGTCTTTGATGAGATTTATGCAGTTTGATTGCATGTTAGCATGAAGTGTCAAAAACGCACTGAACGCTGAATTGAGCCTGTTTTTGAACTCTGTATTAAAAGTAGTGAAAACAGCAAATCCCAGCAGAAAATCAACATGAATCATGTAGTTCCTTCATATTCAAGTAGTTTTTAGTAGTTTCTGCAGAGATTTGTGTAGTTTTTGAAGAGATTTGTGCAGTTTGACTGCACTTCAACTTTATGTGTCATAAAGGCACTGAACGCTGAATTGAGCCTGTTTTTGAACTCTGTATTAAAAGTAGTGAAATAAGCAAATCCCATTAGAAAATCAACAGGAATCATGTAGTTCCTTCATATTCAAGTAGCTTTTATTAGTTTTTGCAGAGATTTGTCTAATTTTGAAGAGATTTGTGCAGTTTGGTTGCATGCTAGTATGAAGTAACAAAAAGGCACTCAATGCTGAATTGAGACTGTTTTTGAACTCTGTGTTAAAAGCAGTGAAAACAGTAAATCCCAGCAGAAAATCAACAGGAATCATGTAGTTCCTTCATATTGAAGTAGTTCTGAGTAGTTTGGGCAGAGATTTGTGTAGTTTTTGAAGAGATTTGTGCAGTTTGACTGCACTTCAAGTTGATGTGTCATAAAGGCACTCAACGCTGAATTGAGCCTGTTTTTGGACTTTGTATTAAATGTAGTGAAATCATTAAATCCCAACAGAAAATCAACAGGAATCATGTAGTTCCTTCATATTCAAGTAGTTCTGAGTAGTTTGTGCAGAGATTTGTGTAGATTTCGAAAAGATTTTGCAGTGTGATTGTATGTTACCATGAAGTATCAGAAACGCACTCAAGGCTGAATTGAACATGTTTTTGAACTCTGTATGAAATGTAGTGAAATCATTAAATCCGGGCAGAAAATTAACAGGAATCATGTAGTTCCTTCATATTCAAGTAGTTCTGAGTAGTTTGTGCAGAGAATTGTGTAGTTTTTGAAGATATTTGTGCAGTTTGACTGCACTTGAAGTTGATGTGTTACATAGGCACTCAACCCTGAATTGAGCCTGTTTTTGAACTCTGTATTAAAAGTAGTGAAAACAGCAAATCCCAGCAGAAAATCAACAGGAATCATGTAGTTCCTTCATATTCAAGTTGTTCTGAGTAGTTTCTGCAGAGATTTGTGTAGTTTTTGAAGATATTTGTGCAGTTTGATTGCATGTTAGCATGAAGTGTCAAAAACGCACTGAACGCTGAATTGAGCCTGTTTTTGAACTCTGTATTAAAAGTAGTGAAAACAGCAAATCCCAGCAGAAAATCAATGAGAATCAGGTACTTCCTTCATATTTAAGTAGTTCTGAGTAGTTTGTGCAGAGATTTGTGTAGTTTTTGATGAGATTTGTGCAGTTTGATTGCATGTTAGCATGAAGTATCAAAAACGCATTGAACGCTGAATTGAGCCTGTTTTTCAACTGTGTATTAAATGTAGTGAAAACACCAATTCCCAGCAGAAAATCAACGGGAATCATGTAGTCCCTTCATATTAAAGTAGTTCTGAGTAGTTTGTGCAGAGATTTGTGCAGTTTTTGAAGAGATTTGTGCAGTTTGATTCCATGTTAGCATGAAGTATCAAAAAAGCACTGAACGCTGAATTGAGCCTGTTTTTGAACTCTGTATTAAAAGTAGTGAAAACAGTAAATCCCAGCAGAAAATCAAAAGGAATCATGTAGTTCCTTCATATTCAAGTAGTTCTGAGTATTTTGTGCAGAGAATTGTGTAGTTTTTGAAGATATTTGTGCAGTTTGACTGCACTTCAAGTTTATGTGTCATGAAGGCACTCAACGCTGAATTGAGCCTGTTTTTCAACTCTGTATTAAATGTAGTGAAATCATTAAATCCGGGCAGAAAATCAACATGAATCATGTAGTTCCTTCATATTCAAGTAGTTCTGAGTAGTTTGTGCAGAGATTTGTGTAGATTTCGAAAAGATTTTGCAGTGTGATTGTATATTACCATGAAGTATCAGAAACGCACTCAAGGCTGAATTGAACATGTTTTTGAACTCTGTATGAAATGTAGTGAAATCATTAAATCCGGGCAGAAAATCAACAGGAATCATGTAGTTCCTTCATGTTCAAGTAGTTCTGAGTAGTTTGTGCAGAGATTTGTGCAGTTTGGTTGCATTTTAGTATGAAGTAACAAAAAGGCACTCAATGCTGAAATAAGCCTGTTTTTGAACTCTGTATTAAAAGTAGTGAAATCAGCAAATCCCAGCAGAAAATCAACAAGAATCATGTAGTTCCTTCATATTCAAGTAGCTTTTATTAGTTTGTGCAGAGATTTATGTAGGTTTTGAAGAGATTTGTGCAGTTTGATTTCATTTCAAGTTGATGAGTCACAAACGCACCCAATGCTGAATTGAGCCTGTTTTTGAACTTTCTATTAAAAGTAGCGAAATCAGCAAATCCCAGCAGAAAATCAACAAGAATCATGTAGTTCCTTCATATTCAAGTAGTTCTGAGTAGTTTGTGCAGAGATTTGTGCAGTTTGATTTCATTTCAAGTTGATTAGTCATAAACGCACTCAATGCTGAATTGAGCCTGTTTTTGAACTCTGTATTAAAAGTAGTGAAATAAGCAAATCCCATTAGAAAATCAACAGGAATCATGTAGTTCCTTCATATTCAAGTAGCTTTTATTAGTTTTTGCAGAGATTTGTCTAATTTTGAAGAGATTTGTGCAGTTTGGTTGCATGCTAGTATGAAGTAACAAAAAGGCACTCAATGCTGAATTGAGCCTGTTTTTGAACTCTGTGTTAAAAGTAGTGAAAACAGTAAATCCCAGCAGAAAATCAACAGGAATCATGTAGTTCCTTCATATTGAAGTAGTTCTGAGTAGTTTGGGCAGAGATTTGTGTAGTTTTTGAAGAGATTTGTGCAGTTTGACTGCACTTCAAGTTGATGCGTCATAAAGGCACTCAACGCTGAATTGAGCCTGTTTTTGAACTTTGTATTAAATGTAGTGAAATCATTAAATCCCAACAGAAAATCAACAGGAATCATGTAGTTCCTTCATATTCAAGTAGTTCTGAGTAGTTTGTGCAGAGATTTGTGTAGATTTCGAAAAGATTTTGCAGTGTGATTGTATGTTACCATGAAGTATCAGAAACGCACTCAAGGCTGAATTGAACATGTTTTTGAACTCTGTATGAAATGTAGTGAAATCATTAAATCCGGGCAGAAAATCAACAGGAATCATGTAGTTCCTTCATATTCAAGTAGTTCTGAGTAGTTTGTGCAGAGAATTGTGTAGTTTTTGACGAGATTTGTGCAGTTTGATTGCATGTTAGGATGAAGTATCAATAACGCACTGAACGCTGAATTGAGCCTGTTTTTGAACTCTGTATTAAAAGTAGTGAAAACAGCAAATCCCAGCAGAAAATCAACAGGAATCATGTAGTTCCTTCATATTGAAGTTGTTCTGAGTAGTTTGTGCAGAGATTTGTGTAGTTTTTGATGAGATTTGTGCAGTTTGATTGCATGGTAGCATGAAGTATCAAAAACGCACTGAACGCTGAATTGAGCCTGTTTTTGAACTCTGTATTAAATGTAGTGAAATCATTAAATCCCAGAAGAAAATCAACAGGAATCATGTAGTTCCTTCATATTCAAGTGGTTCTGAGTAGTTTGTGCAGAGATTTGTGCAGTTTTTGAAGAGATTTGTTTAGTATGATTCCATGTTAGCATGAAGTATCAAAAAAGCACTGAACGCTGAATTGAGCCTGTTTTTGAACTCTGTATTAAAAGTAGTGAAAACAGCAAATCCCAGCAGAAAATCAACAGGAATCATGTAGTTCCTTCATATTCAAGTTGTTCTGAGTAGTTTGTGCAGAGATTTGTGTAGTTTTTGAAGATATTTGTGCAGTTTGACTGCACTTCAAGTTTATGTGTCATAAAGGCAGTGAACGCTGAATTGAGCCTGTTTTTGACCTCTGTATTAAATGTAAGGAAATCATTAAAACTCAGAAGAAAATCAACAGGAATCATGTAGTTCCTTCATATTCAAGTAGTTCTGAGTAGTTTGTGCAGAGATTTGTGTAGTTTTTATGAGATTTATGCAGTTTGACTGCACTTCAAGTTTATGTGTCATAAAGACACTCAATGCTGAAGTGAGCCTGTTTTTGAACTTTGTATTAAATGTAGTGAAAACAGCAAATCCCAGCAGAAAATCAACGAGAATCATGTATTCCCTTCATATTCAAGTAGTTCTGAGTACTTTGTGCAAAGATTTGTGCAGTTTTTGAAGAGATTTGTTTAGTATGATTCCATGTTAGCATGAAGTATCAAAAAAGCACTGAACGCTGAATTGAGCCTGTTTTTGAAATCGGTATTAAATGTAAGGAAATCATTAAATCCCAGAAGAAAATCAACAGGAATCATGTAGTTCCTTCATATTCAAGTTGTTCTGAGTAGTTTGTGCAGAGATTTGTGTAGTTTTTGATGAGATTTGTGCAGTTTGATTGCATGTTAGGATGAAGTATCAATAACGCACTGAACGCTGAATTGAGCCTGTTTTTGAACTCTGTATTAAAAGTAGTGAAAACAGCAAATCCCAGCAGAAAATCAACAGGAATCATGTAGTTCCTTCATATTGAAGTTGTTCTGAGTAGTTTGTGCAGAGATTTGTGTAGTTTTTGATGAGATTTGTGCAGTTTGATTGCATGGTAGCATGAAGTATCAAAAACGCACTGAACGCTGAATTGAGCCTGTTTTTGAACTCTGTATTAAATGTAGTGAAATCATTAAATCCCAGAAGAAAATCAACAGGAATCATGTAGTTCCTTCATATTCAAGTGGTTCTGAGTAGTTTGTGCAGAGATTTGTGCAGTTTTTGAAGAGATTTGTTTAGTATGATTCCATGTTAGCATGAAGTATCAAAAAAGCACTGAACGCTGAATTGAGCCTGTTTTTGAACTCTGTATTAAAAGTAGTGAAAACAGCAAATCCCAGCAGAAAATCAACAGGAATCATGTAGTTCCTTCATATTCAAGTTGTTCTGAGTAGTTTGTGCAGAGATTTGTGTAGTTTTTGAAGATATTTGTGCAGTTTGACTGCACTTCAAGTTTATGTGTCATAAAGGCAGTGAACGCTGAATTGAGCCTGTTTTTGACCTCTGTATTAAATGTAAGGAAATCATTAAAACTCAGAAGAAAATCAACAGGAATCATGTAGTTCCTTCATATTCAAGTAGTTCTGAGTAGTTTGTGCAGAGATTTGTGTAGTTTTTATGAGATTTATGCAGTTTGACTGCACTTCAAGTTTATGTGTCATAAAGACACTCAATGCTGAAGTGAGCCTGTTTTTGAACTTTGTATTAAATGTAGTGAAAACAGCAAATCCCAGCAGAAAATCAACGAGAATCATGTATTCCCTTCATATTCAAGTAGTTCTGAGTACTTTGTGCAAAGATTTGTGCAGTTTTTGAAGAGATTTGTTTAGTATGATTCCATGTTAGCATGAAGTATCAAAAAAGCACTGAACGCTGAATTGAGCCTGTTTTTGAAATCGGTATTAAATGTAAGGAAATCATTAAATCCCAGAAGAAAATCAACAGGAATCATGTAGTTCCTTCATATTCAAGTTGTTCTGAGTAGTTTGTGCAGAGATTTGTGTAGTTTTTGATGAGATTTGTGCAGTTTGACTGCACTTCAAGTTTATGTGTCATGAAGGCACTCAACGCTGAATTGAGCCTGTTTTTCAACTCTGTATTAAATGTAGTGAAATCATTAAATCCGGGCAGAAAATCAACATGAATCATGTAGTTCCTTCATATTCAAGTAGTTCTGAGTAGTTTGTGCAGAGATTTGTGTAGATTTCGAAAAGATTTTGCAGTGTGATTGTATATTACCATGAAGTATCAGAAACGCACTCAAGGCTGAATTGAACATGTTTTTGAACTCTGTATGAAATGTAGTGAAATCATTAAATCCGGGCAGAAAATCAACAGGAATCATGTAGTTCCTTCATGTTCAAGTAGTTCTGAGTAGTTTGTGCAGAGATTTGTGCAGTTTGGTTGCATTTTAGTATGAAGTAACAAAAAGGCACTCAATGCTGAAATAAGCCTGTTTTTGAACTCTGTATTAAAAGTAGTGAAATCAGCAAATCCCAGCAGAAAATCAACAAGAATCATGTAGTTCCTTCATATTCAAGTAGCTTTTATTAGTTTGTGCAGAGATTTATGTAGGTTTTGAAGAGATTTGTGCAGTTTGATTTCATTTCAAGTTGATGAGTCACAAACGCACCCAATGCTGAATTGAGCCTGTTTTTGAACTTTCTATTAAAAGTAGCGAAATCAGCAAATCCCAGCAGAAAATCAACAAGAATCATGTAGTTCCTTCATATTCAAGTAGTTCTGAGTAGTTTGTGCAGAGATTTGTGCAGTTTGATTTCATTTCAAGTTGATTAGTCATAAACGCACTCAATGCTGAATTGAGCCTGTTTTTGAACTCTGTATTAAAAGTAGTGAAATAAGCAAATCCCATTAGAAAATCAACAGGAATCATGTAGTTCCTTCATATTCAAGTAGCTTTTATTAGTTTTTGCAGAGATTTGTCTAATTTTGAAGAGATTTGTGCAGTTTGGTTGCATGCTAGTATGAAGTAACAAAAAGGCACTCAATGCTGAATTGAGCCTGTTTTTGAACTCTGTGTTAAAAGTAGTGAAAACAGTAAATCCCAGCAGAAAATCAACAGGAATCATGTAGTTCCTTCATATTGAAGTAGTTCTGAGTAGTTTGGGCAGAGATTTGTGTAGTTTTTGAAGAGATTTGTGCAGTTTGACTGCACTTCAAGTTGATGCGTCATAAAGGCACTCAACGCTGAATTGAGCCTGTTTTTGAACTTTTTATTAAATGTAGTGAAATCATTAAATCCCAACAGAAAATCAACAGGAATCATGTAGTTCCTTCATATTCAAGTAGTTCTGAGTAGTTTGTGCAGAGATTTGTGTAGATTTCGAAAAGATTTTGCAGTGTGATTGTATGTTACCATGAAGTATCAGAAACGCACTCAAGGCTGAATTGAACATGTTTTTGAACTCTGTATGAAATGTAGTGAAATCATTAAATCCGGGCAGAAAATCAACAGGAATCATGTAGTTCCTTCATATTCAAGTAGTTCTGAGTAGTTTGTGCAGAGAATTGTGTAGTTTTTGACGAGATTTGTGCAGTTTGATTGCATGTTAGGATGAAGTATCAATAACGCACTGAACGCTGAATTGAGCCTGTTTTTGAACTCTGTATTAAAAGTAGTGAAAACAGCAAATCCCAGCAGAAAATCAACAGGAATCATGTAGTTCCTTCATATTGAAGTTGTTCTGAGTAGTTTGTGCAGAGATTTGTGTAGTTTTTGAAGATATTTGTGCAGTTTGACTGCACTTCAAGTTTATGTGTCATAAAGGCAGTGAACGCTGAATTGAGCCTGTTTTTGACCTCTGTATTAAATGTAAGGAAATCATTAAAACTCAGAAGAAAATCAACAGGAATCATGTAGTTCCTTCATATTCAAGTAGTTCTGAGTAGTTTGTGCAGAGATTTGTGTAGTTTTTTATGAGATTTATGCAGTTTGACTGCACTTCAAGTTTATGTGTCATAAAGGCACTCAATGCTGAAGTGAGCCTGTTTTTGAACTTTGTATTAAATGTAGTGAAAACAGCAAATCCCAGCAGAAAATCAACGAGAATCATGTATTCCCTTCATATTCAAGTAGTTCTGAGTACTTTGTGCAAAGATTTGTGCAGTTTTTGAAGAGATTTGTTTAGTATGATTCCATGTTAGCATGAAGTATCAAAAAAGCACTGAACGCTGAATTGAGCCTGTTTTTGAAATCGGTATTAAATGTAAGGAAATCATTAAATCCCAGAAGAAAATCAACAGGAATCATGTAGTTCCTTCATATTCAAGTTGTTCTGAGTAGTTTGTGCAGAGATTTGTGTAGTTTTTGATGAGATTTGTGCAGTTTGATTGCATGTTAGCATGAAGTGTCAAAAACGCACTGAACGCTGAATTGAGCCTGTTTTTGAACTCTGTATTAAAAGTAGTGAAAACAGCAAATCCCAGCAGAAAATCAACAGGAATCATGTAGTTCCTTCATATTCAAGTAGTTCTGAGTAGTTTGTGCAGAGAATTGTGTAGTTTTTGAAGATATTTGTGCAGTTTGACTGCACTTGAAGTTGATGTGTTACATAGGCACTCAACCCTGAATTGAGCCTGTTTTTGAACTCTGTATTAAAAGTAGTGAAAACAGCAAATCCCAGCAGAAAATCAACAGGAATCATGTAGTTCCTTCATATTGAAGTTGTTCTGAGTAGTTTGTGCAGAGATTTGTGTAGTTTTTGATGAGATTTGTGCAGTTTGATTGCATGGTAGCATGAAGTATCAAAAACGCACTGAACGCTGAATTGAGCCTGTTTTTGAACTCTGTATTAAATGTAGTGAAATCATTAAATCCCAGAAGAAAATCAACAGGAATCATGTACTTCCTTCATATTCAAGTGGTTCTGAGTAGTTTGTGCAGAGATTTGTGCAGTTTTTGAAGAGATTTGTTTAGTATGATTCCATGTTAGCATGAAGTATCAAAAAAGCACTGAACGCTGAATTGAGCCTGTTTTTGAACTCTGTATTAAAAGTAGTGAAAACAGTAAATCCCAGCAGAAAATCAATAGGAATCATGTAGTTCCTTCATATTCAAGTAGTTCTGAGTATTTTGTGCAGAGAATTGTGTAGTTTTTGAAGATATTTGTGCAGTTTGACTGCACTTCAAGTTGATGTGTCATAAAGGCACTCAACGCTGAATTGAGCCTGTTTTTGAACTTTGTATTAAATGTAGTGAAATCATTAAATCCCAGCAGAAAATCAAAAGGAATCATGTAGTTCCTTCATATTCAAGTAGTTCTGAGTAGTTTGGGCAGAGATTTGTGTAGTTTTTGAAGAGATTTGTGCAGTTTGACTGCACTTCAAGTTGATGTGTCATAAAGGCACTCAACGCTGAATTGAGCCTGTTTTTGAACTTTGTATTAAATGTAGTGAAATCATTAAATCCCAACAGAAAATCAACAGGAATCATGTAGTTCCTTCATATTGAAGTAGTTCTGAGTAGTTTGGGCAGAGATTTGTGTTGTTTTTGAAGAGATTTGTGCAGTTTGACTGCACTTCCAGTTGATGTGTCATAAAGGCACTCAACGCTGAATTGAGCCTGTTTTTGAACTCTGTATTAAAAGTAGTGAAATAAGCAAATCCCATTAGAAAATCAACAGGAATCATGTAGTTCCTTCATATTCAAGTAGCTTTTATTAGTTTGTGCAGAGATTTGTGTAGTTTTTGAAGAGATTTGTGCAGTTTGGTTGCATGTTAGTATGAAGTAACAAAAAGGCACTCAATGCTGAATTGAGCCTGTTTTTGAACTCTGTATTAAAAGTAGTGAAATAAGCAAATCCCATTAGAAAATCAACAGGAATCATGTAGTTCCTTCATGTTCAAGTAGTTCTGAGTAGTTTGTGCAGAGATTTGTCTAGTTTTGAAGAGATTTGTGCAGTTTGGTTGCATGCTAGTATGAAGTAACAAAAACGCACTCAATGCTGAATTGAGCCTGTTTTTGAACTCTGTATTAAAAGTAGTGAAATCAGCAAATCCCAGCAGAAAATCAACAAGAATCATGTAGTTCCTTCATATTCAAGTAGCTTTTATTAGTTTGTGCAGAGATTTATGTAGGTTTTGAAGAGATTTGTGCAGTTTGAT
The DNA here is from genome assembly GCA_034769265.1 of Remorina albescens. NCBI lineage: Eukaryota > Metazoa > Chordata > Actinopteri > Carangiformes > Echeneidae > Remorina > Remorina albescens. The sequence goes on along the minus strand of CM068484.1, from coordinate 18,301,071 downwards.
TTCATTTCAAGTTGATGAGTCACAAACGCACCCAATGCTGAATTGAGCCTGTTTTTGAACTTTCTATTAAAAGTAGCGAAATCAGCAAATCCCAGCAGAAAATCAACAAGAATCATGTAGTTCCTTCATATTCAAGTAGTTCTGAGTAGTTTGTGCAGAGATTTGTGCAGTTTGATTTCATTTCAAGTTGATTAGTCATAAACGCACTCAATGCTGAATTGAGCCTGTTTTTGAACTCTGTATTAAAAGTAATGAAATAAGCAAATCCCATTAGAAAATCAACAGGAATCATGTAGTTCCTTCATGTTCAAGTAGTTCTGAGTAGTTTGTGCAGAGATTTGTGCAGTTTTTGAAGAGATTTGTTTAGTATGATTCCATGTTAGCATGAAGTATCAAAAACGCACTGAACGCTGAATTGAGCCTGTTTTTTAACTCTGTGTTAAAAGTAGTGAAAATAGTAAATCCCAGCAGAAAATCAACAGGAATCATGTAGTTCCTTCATATTGAAGTAGTTCTGAGTAGTTTGGGCAGAGATTTGTGTAGTTTTTGAAGAGATTTGTGCAGTTTGACTGCACTTCAAGTTGATGTGTCATAAAGGCACTCAACGCTGAATTGAGCCTGTTTTTGAACCTTGTATTAAATGTAGTGAAATCATTAAATCCCAACAGAAAATCAACAGGAATCATGTAGTTCCTTCATATTCAAGTAGTTCTGAGTAGTTTGTGCAGAGATTTGTGTAGATTTCGAAAAGATTTTGCAGTGTGATTGTATGTTACCATGAAGTATCAGAAACGCAGTCAAGGCTGAATTGAACATGTTTTTGAACTCTGTATGAAATGTAGTGAAATCATTAAATCCGGGCAGAAAATCAACAGGAATCATGTAGTTCCTTCATATTCAAGTAGTTCTGAGTAGTTTGTGCAGAGAATTGTGTAGTTTTTGACGAGATTTGTGCAGTTTGATTGCATGTTAGGATGAAGTATCAATAACGCACTGAACGCTGAATTGAGCCTGTTTTTGAACTCTGTATTAAAAGTAGTGAAAACAGCAAATCCCAGCAGAAAATCAACAGGAATCATGTAGTTCCTTCATATTGAAGTTGTTCTGAGTAGTTTGTGCAGAGATTTGTGTAGTTTTTGAAGATATTTGTGCAGTTTGACTGCACTTCAAGTTTATGTGTCATAAAGGCAGTGAACGCTGAATTGAGCCTGTTTTTGACCTCTGTATTAAATGTAAGGAAATCATTAAAACTCAGAAGAAAATCAACAGGAATCATGTAGTTCCTTCATATTCAAGTAGTTCTGAGTAGTTTGTGCAGAGATTTGTGTAGTTTTTTATGAGATTTATGCAGTTTGACTGCACTTCAAGTTTATGTGTCATAAAGGCACTCAATGCTGAAGTGAGCCTGTTTTTGAACTTTGTATTAAATGTAGTGAAAACAGCAAATCCCAGCAGAAAATCAACGAGAATCATGTATTCCCTTCATATTCAAGTAGTTCTGAGTACTTTGTGCAAAGATTTGTGCAGTTTTTGAAGAGATTTGTTTAGTATGATTCCATGTTAGCATGAAGTATCAAAAAAGCACTGAACGCTGAATTGAGCCTGTTTTTGAAATCGGTATTAAATGTAAGGAAATCATTAAATCCCAGAAGAAAATCAACAGGAATCATGTAGTTCCTTCATATTCAAGTTGTTCTGAGTAGTTTGTGCAGAGATTTGTGTAGTTTTTGATGAGATTTGTGCAGTTTGATTGCATGTTAGCATGAAGTGTCAAAAACGCACTGAACGCTGAATTGAGCCTGTTTTTGAACTCTGTATTAAAAGTAGTGAAAACAGCAAATCCCAGCAGAAAATCAACAGGAATCATGTAGTTCCTTCATATTCAAGTAGTTCTGAGTAGTTTGTGCAGAGAATTGTGTAGTTTTTGAAGATATTTGTGCAGTTTGACTGCACTTGAAGTTGATGTGTTACATAGGCACTCAACCCTGAATTGAGCCTGTTTTTGAACTCTGTATTAAAAGTAGTGAAAACAGCAAATCCCAGCAGAAAATCAACAGGAATCATGTAGTTCCTTCATATTGAAGTTGTTCTGAGTAGTTTGTGCAGAGATTTGTGTAGTTTTTGATGAGATTTGTGCAGTTTGATTGCATGGTAGCATGAAGTATCAAAAACGCACTGAACGCTGAATTGAGCCTGTTTTTGAACTCTGTATTAAATGTAGTGAAATCATTAAATCCCAGAAGAAAATCAACAGGAATCATGTACTTCCTTCATATTCAAGTGGTTCTGAGTAGTTTGTGCAGAGATTTGTGCAGTTTTTGAAGAGATTTGTTTAGTATGATTCCATGTTAGCATGAAGTATCAAAAAAGCACTGAACGCTGAATTGAGCCTGTTTTTGAACTCTGTATTAAAAGTAGTGAAAACAGTAAATCCCAGCAGAAAATCAATAGGAATCATGTAGTTCCTTCATATTCAAGTAGTTCTGAGTATTTTGTGCAGAGAATTGTGTAGTTTTTGAAGATATTTGTGCAGTTTGACTGCACTTCAAGTTGATGTGTCATAAAGGCACTCAACGCTGAATTGAGCCTGTTTTTGAACTTTGTATTAAATGTAGTGAAATCATTAAATCCCAGCAGAAAATCAAAAGGAATCATGTAGTTCCTTCATATTCAAGTAGTTCTGAGTAGTTTGGGCAGAGATTTGTGTAGTTTTTGAAGAGATTTGTGCAGTTTGACTGCACTTCAAGTTGATGTGTCATAAAGGCACTCAACGCTGAATTGAGCCTGTTTTTGAACTTTGTATTAAATGTAGTGAAATCATTAAATCCCAACAGAAAATCAACAGGAATCATGTAGTTCCTTCATATTGAAGTAGTTCTGAGTAGTTTGGGCAGAGATTTGTGTTGTTTTTGAAGAGATTTGTGCAGTTTGACTGCACTTCCAGTTGATGTGTCATAAAGGCACTCAACGCTGAATTGAGCCTGTTTTTGAACTCTGTATTAAAAGTAGTGAAATAAGCAAATCCCATTAGAAAATCAACAGGAATCATGTAGTTCCTTCATATTCAAGTAGCTTTTATTAGTTTGTGCAGAGATTTGTGTAGTTTTTGAAGAGATTTGTGCAGTTTGGTTGCATGTTAGTATGAAGTAACAAAAAGGCACTCAATGCTGAATTGAGCCTGTTTTTGAACTCTGTATTAAAAGTAGTGAAATAAGCAAATCCCATTAGAAAATCAACAGGAATCATGTAGTTCCTTCATGTTCAAGTAGTTCTGAGTAGTTTGTGCAGAGATTTGTCTAGTTTTGAAGAGATTTGTGCAGTTTGGTTGCATGCTAGTATGAAGTAACAAAAACGCACTCAATGCTGAATTGAGCCTGTTTTTGAACTCTGTATTAAAAGTAGTGAAATCAGCAAATCCCAGCAGAAAATCAACAAGAATCATGTAGTTCCTTCATATTCAAGTAGCTTTTATTAGTTTGTGCAGAGATTTATGTAGGTTTTGAAGAGATTTGTGCAGTTTGATTTCATTTCAAGTTGATGAGTCACAAACGCACCCAATGCTGAATTGAGCCTGTTTTTGAACTTTCTATTAAAAGTAGCGAAATCAGCAAATCCCAGCAGAAAATCAACAAGAATCATGTAGTTCCTTCATATTCAAGTAGTTCTGAGTAGTTTGTGCAGAGATTTGTGCAGTTTGATTTCATTTCAAGTTGATTAGTCATAAACGCACTCAATGCTGAATTGAGCCTGTTTTTGAACTCTGTATTAAAAGTAATGAAATAAGCAAATCCCATTAGAAAATCAACAGGAATCATGTAGTTCCTTCATGTTCAAGTAGTTCTGAGTAGTTTGTGCAGAGATTTGTGCAGTTTTTGAAGAGATTTGTTTAGTATGATTCCATGTTAGCATGAAGTATCAAAAACGCACTGAACGCTGAATTGAGCCTGTTTTTTAACTCTGTGTTAAAAGTAGTGAAAATAGTAAATCCCAGCAGAAAATCAACAGGAATCATGTAGTTCCTTCATATTGAAGTAGTTCTGAGTAGTTTGGGCAGAGATTTGTGTAGTTTTTGAAGAGATTTGTGCAGTTTGACTGCACTTCAAGTTGATGTGTCATAAAGGCACTCAACGCTGAATTGAGCCTGTTTTTGAACCTTGTATTAAATGTAGTGAAATCATTAAATCCCAACAGAAAATCAACAGGAATCATGTAGTTCCTTCATATTCAAGTAGTTCTGAGTAGTTTGTGCAGAGATTTGTGTAGATTTCGAAAAGATTTTGCAGTGTGATTGTATGTTACCATGAAGTATCAGAAACGCAGTCAAGGCTGAATTGAACATGTTTTTGAACTCTGTATGAAATGTAGTGAAATCATTAAATCCGGGCAGAAAATCAACAGGAATCATGTAGTTCCTTCATATTCAAGTAGTTCTGAGTAGTTTGTGCAGAGAATTGTGTAGTTTTTGACGAGATTTGTGCAGTTTGATTGCATGTTAGGATGAAGTATCAATAACGCACTGAACGCTGAATTGAGCCTGTTTTTGAACTCTGTATTAAAAGTAGTGAAAACAGCAAATCCCAGCAGAAAATCAACAGGAATCATGTAGTTCCTTCATATTGAAGTTGTTCTGAGTAGTTTGTGCAGAGATTTGTGTAGTTTTTGATGAGATTTGTGCAGTTTGATTGCATGGTAGTATGAAGTATCAAAAACGCACTGAACGCTGAATTGAGCCTGTTTTTGAACTCTGTATTAAATGTAGTGAAATCATTAAATCCCAGAAGAAAATCAACAGGAATAATGTAGTTCCTTCATATTCAAGTAGTTCTGAGTAGTTTGTGCAGAGATTTGTGCAGTTTTTGAAGAGATTTGTTTAGTATGATTCCATGTTAGCATGAAGTATCAAAAACGCACTGAACGCTGAATTGAGCCTGTTTTTGAACTCTGTGTTAAAAGTAGTGAAAACAGTAAATCCCAGCAGAAAATCAACAGGAATCATGTAGTTCCTTCATATTGAAGTAGTTCTGAGTAGTTTGGGCAGAGATTTGTGTAGTTTTTGAAGAGATTTGTGCAGTTTGACTGCACTTGAAGTTGATGTGTCATAAAGGCACTCAACGCTGAATTGAGCCTGTTTTTGAACTTTGTATTAAATGTAGTGAAATCATTAAATCCCAACAGAAAATCAACAGGAATCATGTAGTTCCTTCATATTCAAGTAGTTCTGAGTAGTTTGTGCAGAGATTTGTGTAGATTTCGAAAAGATTTTGCAGTGTGATTGTATGTTACCATGAAGTGTTAAAAACGCACTGAACGCTGAATTGAGCCTGTTTTTGAACTCTGTATTAAAAGTAGTGCAAACAGCAAATCCCAGTAGAAAATCAACAGGAATCATGTAGTTCCTTCATATTCAAGTTGTTCTGAGTAGTTTCTGCAGAGATTTGTGTAGTTTTTGAAGATATTTGTGCAGTTTGATTGCATGTTAGCATGAAGTGTCAAAAACGCACTGAACGCTGAATTGAGCCTGTTTTTGAACTCTGTATTAAAAGTAGTGAAAACAGCAAATCCCAGCAGAAAATCAATAAGAATCAGGTACTTCCTTCATATTTAAGTAGTTCTGAGTAGTTTGTGCAGAGATTTGTGTAGTTTTTGATGAGATTTGTGCAGTTTGATTGCATGTTAGCATGAAGTATCAAAAACGCATTGAACGCTGAATTGAGCCTGTTTTTGAACTGTGTATTAAATGTAAGGAAATTATTAAATCCCAGAAGAAAATCAACAGGAATCATGTAGGTCCTTCATATTCAAGTAGTTCTGAGTAGTTTGTGCAGAGATTTGTGCAGTTTTTGAAGAGATTTGTTTAGTATGATTCCATGTTAGCACGAAGTATCAAAAACGTACTGAACGCTGAATTGAGCCTGTTTTTGAACTCTGTATTAAAAGTAGTGAAAACAGCAAATCCCAGCAGAAAATCAACAGGAATCATGTAGTTCCTTCATATTCAAGTAGTTCTGAGTAGTTTGTGCAGAGAATTGTGTAGTTTTTGAAGACATTTGTGCAGTTTGACTGCACTTGAAGTTGATGTGTTACATAGGCACTCAACCCTGAATTGAGCCTGTTTTTGAACTCTGTATTAAAAGTAGTGAAAACAGTAAATCCCAGCAGAAAATCAATAGGAATCATGTAGTTCCTTCATATTCAAGTTGTTCTGAGTAGTTTGTGCAGAGATTTGTGTAGTTTTTGATGAGATTTATGCAGTTTGATTGCATGTTAGCATGAAGTATCAATAACGCACTGAACGCTGAATTGAGCCTGTTTTTGAACTCTGTATTAAAAGTACTGAAAACAGCAAATCCCAGCAGAAAATCAACAGGAATCATGTAGTTCCTTCATATTGAAGTAGTTTTTAGTAGTTTCTGCAGAGATTTGTGTAGTTTTTGAAGATATTTGTGCAGTTTGACTGCACTTCAAGTTTATGTGTCATGAAGGCACTCAACGCTGAATTGAGCCTGTTTTTCAACTTTGTATTAAATGTAGTGAAAACAGCAAATCCCAGCAGAAAATCAACCAGAATCATGTATTCCCTTCATATTCAAGTAGTTCTGAGTAGTTTGTGCAGAGATTTGTGTAGTTTTTGATGAGATTTGTGCAGTTTGATTGCATGGTAGTATGAAGTATCAAAAACGCACTGAACGCTGAATTGAGCCTGTTTTTGAACTCTGTATTAAATGTAGTGAAATCATTAAATCCCAGAAGAAAATCAACAGGAATAATGTAGTTCCTTCATATTCAAGTAGTTCTGAGTAGTTTGTGCAGAGATTTGTGCAGTTTTTGAAGAGATTTGTTTAGTATGATTCCATGTTAGCATGAAGTATCAAAAACGCACTGAACGCTGAATTGAGCCTGTTTTTGAACTCTGTGTTAAAAGTAGTGAAAACAGTAAATCCCAGCAGAAAATCAACAGGAATCATGTAGTTCCTTCATATTGAAGTAGTTCTGAGTAGTTTGGGCAGAGATTTGTGTAGTTTTTGAAGAGATTTGTGCAGTTTGACTGCACTTGAAGTTGATGTGTCATAAAGGCACTCAACGCTGAATTGAGCCTGTTTTTGAACTTTGTATTAAATGTAGTGAAATCATTAAATCCCAACAGAAAATCAACAGGAATCATGTAGTTCCTTCATATTCAAGTAGTTCTGAGTAGTTTGTGCAGAGATTTGTGTAGATTTCGAAAAGATTTTGCAGTGTGATTGTATGTTACCATGAAGTGTTAAAAACGCACTGAACGCTGAATTGAGCCTGTTTTTGAACTCTGTATTAAAAGTAGTGCAAACAGCAAATCCCAGTAGAAAATCAACAGGAATCATGTAGTTCCTTCATATTCAAGTTGTTCTGAGTAGTTTCTGCAGAGATTTGTGTAGTTTTTGAAGATATTTGTGCAGTTTGATTGCATGTTAGCATGAAGTGTCAAAAACGCACTGAACGCTGAATTGAGCCTGTTTTTGAACTCTGTATTAAAAGTAGTGAAAACAGCAAATCCCAGCAGAAAATCAATAAGAATCAGGTACTTCCTTCATATTTAAGTAGTTCTGAGTAGTTTGTGCAGAGATTTGTGTAGTTTTTGATGAGATTTGTGCAGTTTGATTGCATGTTAGCATGAAGTATCAAAAACGCATTGAACGCTGAATTGAGCCTGTTTTTGAACTGTGTATTAAATGTAAGGAAATTATTAAATCCCAGAAGAAAATCAACAGGAATCATGTAGGTCCTTCATATTCAAGTAGTTCTGAGTAGTTTGTGCAGAGATTTGTGCAGTTTTTGAAGAGATTTGTTTAGTATGATTCCATGTTAGCACGAAGTATCAAAAACGTACTGAACGCTGAATTGAGCCTGTTTTTGAACTCTGTATTAAAAGTAGTGAAAACAGCAAATCCCAGCAGAAAATCAACAGGAATCATGTAGTTCCTTCATATTCAAGTAGTTCTGAGTAGTTTGTGCAGAGAATTGTGTAGTTTTTGAAGACATTTGTGCAGTTTGACTGCACTTGAAGTTGATGTGTTACATAGGCACTCAACCCTGAATTGAGCCTGTTTTTGAACTCTGTATTAAAAGTAGTGAAAACAGTAAATCCCAGCAGAAAATCAATAGGAATCATGTAGTTCCTTCATATTCAAGTTGTTCTGAGTAGTTTGTGCAGAGATTTGTGTAGTTTTTGATGAGATTTATGCAGTTTGATTGCATGTTAGCATGAAGTATCAATAACGCACTGAACGCTGAATTGAGCCTGTTTTTGAACTCTGTATTAAAAGTACTGAAAACAGCAAATCCCAGCAGAAAATCAACAGGAATCATGTAGTTCCTTCATATTGAAGTAGTTTTTAGTAGTTTCTGCAGAGATTTGTGTAGTTTTTGAAGATATTTGTGCAGTTTGACTGCACTTCAAGTTTATGTGTCATGAAGGCACTCAACGCTGAATTGAGCCTGTTTTTCAACTTTGTATTAAATGTAGTGAAAACAGCAAATCCCAGCAGAAAATCAACCAGAATCATGTATTCCCTTCATATTCAAGTAGTTCTGAGTAGTTTGTGCAGAGATTTGTGTAGTTTTTGATGAGATTTGTGCAGTTTGATTGCATGTTAGCATGAAGTATCAAAAACGCACTGAACGCTGAATTGAGCCTGTTTTTGAACTCTGTATTAAAAGTAGTGAAAACAGCAAATCCCAGCAGAAAATCAAAAGGAATCATGTAGTTCTGTCATATTCAAGTTGTTCTGAGTAGTTTGTGCAGAGATTTGTGTAGTTTTTGATGAGATTTGTGCAGTTTGATTTCATTTCAAGTTGATGAGTCACAAACGCACCCAATGCTGAATTGAGCCTGTTTTTGAACTTTGTATTACATGTAGTGAAAACAGCAAATCCCAGCAGAAAATCAACGAGAATCATGTATTCCCTTCATATTCAAGTAGTTCTGAGTACTTTGTGCAAAGATTTGTGTAGTTTTTAATGAGATTTGTGCAGTTTGACTGCACTTGAAGTTGATGTGTCATATAGGCACTCAACGCTGAATTGAGCCTGTTTTTGAACTCTGTATTAAATGTAGTGAAATCATTAAATCCCAGAAGAAAATAAACAGGAATAATATAGTTCCTTCATATTCAAGTAGTTCTGAGTAGTTTGTGTAGAGATTTGTGCAGTTTTTGAAGAGATTTGTTTAGTATGATTCCATGTTAACATGAAGTATCAAAAAAGCACTGAACGCTGAATTGAGCCTGTTTTTGAACTCTGTATTAAAAGTAGTGAAAACAGCAAATCCCAGCAGAAAATCAACAGGAATCATGTAGTTCCTTCATATTCAAGTAGTTCTGAGTAGTTTGTGCAGAGAATTGTGTAGTTTTTGAAGATATTTGTGCAGTTTGACTGCACTTGAAGTTGATGTGTTACATAGGCACTCAACCCTGAATTGAGCCTGTTTTTGAACTCTGTATTAAAAGTAGTGAAATCATTAAATCCGGGCAGAAAATCAACAGGAATCATGTAGTTCCTTCATATTCAAGTAGTTTTTAGTACTTTCTGCAGAGATTTGTGTAGTTTTTGAAGAGATTTGTGCAATTTGACTGCACTTGAAGTTGATGTGTCATATAGGCACTCAACGCTGAATTGATCCTGTTCTTGAACTCTGTATTAAATGTAGTGAAATAATTAAATCCCAGAAGAAAATAAACAGGAATAATGTAGTTCCTTCATATTCAAGTAGTTCTGAGTAGTTTCTGCAGAGATTTGTGTAGTTTTTGAAGAGATTTGTTTAGTATGATTCCATGTTAGCATGAAGTATCAAAAACGCACTGAACGCTGAATTGAGCCTGTTTTTGAACTCTGTGTTAAAAGTAGTGAAAACAGTAAATCCCAGCAGAAAATCAACAGGAATCATGTAGTTCCTTCATATTCAAGTAGTTCTGAGTAGTTTGTGCAGAGATTTGTGTAGATTTCGAAAAGATTTTGCAGTGTGATTGTATGTTACCATGAAGTGTTAAAAACGCACTGAACGCTGAATTGAGCCTGTTTTTGAACTCTGTATTAAAAGTAGTGAAAACAGCAAATCCCAGCAGAAAATCAACAGGAATCATGTAGTTCCTTCATATTCAAGTTGTTCTGAGTAGTTTCTGCAGAGATTTGTGTAGTTTTTGAAGATATTTGTGCAGTTTGATTGCATGTTAGCATGAAGTGTCAAAAACGCACTGAACGCTGAATTGAGCCTGTTTTTGAACTCTGTATTAAAAGTAGTGAAAACAGCAAATCCCAGCAGAAAATCAACAGGAATCATGTAGTTCCTTCATATTCAAGTAGTTCTGAGTAGTGTGTGCAGAGAATTGTGTAGTTTTTGAAGAGATTTGTGCAGTTTGACTGCACTTGAAGTTGATGTGTTACATAGGCACTCAACCCTGAATTGAGCCTGTTTTTGAACTCTGTATTAAAAGTAGTGAAAACAGCAAATCCCAGCAGAAAATCAATATGAATCATGTAGTTCCTTCATATTCAAATTGTTCTGAGTAGTTTGTGCAGACATTTGTGTAGTTTTTGATGAGATTTGTGCAGTTTGATTGCATGTTAGCATGAAGTATCAATAACGCACTGAACGCTGAATTGAGCCTGTTTTTGATCTCTGTATTAAAAGTAGTGAAAACAGCAAATCCCAGCAGAAAATCAACAGGAATCATGTAGTTCCTTCATATTGAAGTAGTTTTTAGTAGTTTCTGCAGAGATTTGTGTAGTTTTTGAAGAGATTTGTGCAGTTTGACTGCACTTCAAGTTTCTGTGTCATAAAGGCACTCAATGCTGAAGTGAGCCTGTTTTTGAACTTTGTATTAAATGTAGTGAAAACAGCAAATCCCAGCAGAAAATCAACAGGAATCATGTAGTTCCTTCATATTCAAGTAGTTCTGAGTAGTTTCTGCAGAGATTTGTGCAGTTTTTGAAGAGATTTGTTTAGTATGATTCCATGTTAGCATGAAGTATCAAAAACGCACTGAACGCTGAATTGAGCCTGTTTTTGAACTCTGTATTAAAAGTAGTGAAAACAGCAAATCCCAGCAGAAAATCAACAGGAATCATGTAGTTCCTTCATATTCAAGTTGTTCTGAGTAGTTTCTGCAGAAATTTCTGTAGTTTTTGAAGATATTTGTGCAGTTTGATTGCATGTTAGCATGAAGTGTCAAAAACGCACTGAACGCTGAATTGAGCCTGTTTTTGAACTCTGTATTAAAAGTAGTGAAAACAGCAAATCCCAGCAGAAAATCAACAAGAATCAGGTACTTCCTTCATATTTAAGTAGTTCTGAGTAGTTTGTGCAGAGATTTGTGTAGTTTTTGAAGAGATTTGTTTAGTATGATTCCATGTTAGCACGAAGTATCAAAAACGTACTGAACGCTGAATTGAGCCTGTTTTTGAACTCTGTATTAAAAGTAGTGAAAACAGCAAATCCCAGCAGAAAATCAACAGGAATCATGTAGTTCCTTCATATTCAAGTAGTTCTGAGTAGTTTGTGCAGAGAATTGTGTAGTTTTTGAAGATATTTGTGCAGTTTGACTGCACTTGAAGTTGATGTGTTACATAGGCACTCAACCCTGAATTGAGCCTGTTTTTGAACTCTGTATTAAAAGTAGTGAAAACAGTAAATCCCAGCAGAAAATCAATAGGAATCATGTAGTTCCTTCATATTCAAGTTGTTCTGAGTAGTTTGTGCAGAGATTTGTGTAGTTTTTGATGAGATTTATGCAGTTTGATTGCATGTTAGCATGAAGTGTCAAAAACGCACTGAACGCTGAATTGAGCCTGTTTTTGAACTCTGTATTAAAAGTAGTGAAAACAGCAAATCCCAGCAGAAAATCAACAGGAATCATGTAGTTCCTTCATATTGAAGTAGTTTTTAGTAGTTTCTGCAGAGATTTGTGTAGTTTTTGAAGAGATTTGTGCAGTTTGACTGCACTTCAAGTTTCTGTGTCATGAAGGCAGTCAACGCTGAATTGAGCCTGTTTTTCAACTTTGTATTAAATGTAGTGAAAACAGCAAATCCCAGCAGAAAATCAACCAGAATCATGTATTCCCTTCATATTCAAGTAGTTCTGAGTAGTTTGTGCAGAGATTTGTGTAGTTTTTGATGAGATTTGTGCAGTTTGATTGCATGTTAGCATGAAGTATCAAAAACGCACTGAACGCTGAATTGAGCCTGTTTTTGAACTCTGTATTAAAAGTAGTGAAAACAGCAAATCCCAGCAGAAAATCAACAGGAATCATGTAGTTCTGTCATATTCAAGTTGTTCTGAGTAGTTTGTGCAGAGATTTGTGTAGTTTTTGATGAGATTTGTGCAGTTTGATTTCATTTCAAGTTGATGAGTCATATAGGCACTCAACGCTGAATTGAGCCTGTTTTTGAACTCTGTATTAAAAGTAGTGAAAACAGAACTACTTGAATATGAAGGAACTACATGATTCCTGTTGATTTTCTGCTGGGATTTGCTGAGTAGTTTGTGCAGAGAATCGTGTAGTTTTTGAAGATATTGGTGCAGTTTGACTGCACTTGAAGTTGATGTGTTACATAGGCACTCAACCCTGAATTGAGCCTGTTTTTGAACTCTGTATTAAAAGTAGTGAAAACAGTAAATCCCAGCAGAAAATCAATAGGAATCATGTAGTTCCTTCATATTCAAGTTGTTCTGAGTAGTTTGTGCAGAGATTTGTGTAGTTTTTAATGAGATTTGTGCAGTTTGATTGTATGTTAGCATGAAGTATCAATAACGCACTGAACGCTGAATTGAGCCTGTTTTTGATCTCTGTATTAAAAGTAGTGAAAACAGCAAATCCCAGCAGAAAATCAACAGGAATCATGTAGTTCCTTCATATTGAAGTAGTTTTGAGTAGTTTGTGCAGAGATTTGTGTAGTTTTTGAAGAGATTTGTTTAGTATGATTCCATGTTAGCATGAAGTATCAAAAAAGCACTGAACGCTGAATTGAGCCTGTTTTTGAACTCTGTATTAAAAGTAGTGAAAACAGCAAATCCCAGCAGAAAATCAACAAGAATGAGGTACTTCCTTCATATTCAAGTAGTTCTGAGTAGTTTGTGCAGAGAATTGTGTAGTTTTTGATGAGATTTGTGCAGTTTGACTGCACTTCAAGTTTATGTGTCATAAAGGCACTCAATGCTGAAGTGAGCCTGTTTTTGAACTTTGTATTAAATGTAGTGAAAACAGCAAATCCCAGCAGAAAATCAACGAGAATCATGTATTCCCTTCATATTCAAGTAGTTCTGAGTACTTTGTGCAAAGATTTGTGCAGTTTTTGAAGAGATTTGTTTAGTATGATTCCATGTTAGCATGAAGTATCAAAAAAGCACTGAACGCTGAATTGAGCCTGTTTTTGAAATCTGTATTAAAAGTAGTGAAAACAGTAAATCCCAGCAGAGAATCAATAGGAATCATGTAGTTTCTTCATATTCAAGTTGTTCTGAGTAGTTTGTGCAGAGATTTGTGTAGTTTTTGATGAGATTTGTGCAGTTTGATTGCATGTTAGCATGAAGTGTCAAAAACGCACTGAACGCTGAATTGAGCCTGTTTTTGAACTCTGTATTAAAAGTAGTGAAAACAGCAAATCCCAGCAGAAAATCAACAAGAATCAGGTACTTCCTTCATATTCAAGTAGTTCTGAGTAGTTTGTGCAGAGAATTGTGTAGTTTTTGAAGATATTTGTGCAGTTTGACTGCACTTCAAGTTTATGTGTCATAAAGGCAGTGAACGCTGAATTGAGCCTGTTTTTGACCTCTGTATTCAATGTAAGGAAATCATTAAAACTCAAAAGAAAATCAACAGGAATCATGTAGTTCCTTCATATTCAAGTTGTTCTGAGTAGTTTGTGCAGAGATTTGTGTAGTTTTTGATGAGATTTGTGCAGTTTGATTGCATGTTAGCATGAAGTGTTAAAAACGCACTGAACGCTGAATTGAGCCTGTTTTTGAACTCTGTATTAAAAGTAGTGAAAACAGCAAATCCCAGCAGAAAATCAACAAGAATCAGGTACTTCCTTCATATTCAAGTAGTTCTGAGTAGTTTGTGCAGAGATTTGTGTAGTTTTTGATGAGATTTGTGCAGTTTGATTGCATGTTAGCATGAAGTGTTAAAAACGCACTGAACGCTGAATTGAGCCTGTTTTTGAACTCTGTATTAAAAGTAGTGAAAACAGCAAATCCCAGCAGAAAATCAACAGGAATCATGTAGTTCCTTCATATTCAAGTTGTTCTGAGTAGTTTCTGCAGAGATTTGTGTAGTTTTTGAAGATATTTGTGCAGTTTGATTGCATGTTAGCATGAAGTGTCAAAAACGCACTGAACGCTGAATTGAGCCTGTTTTTGAACTCTGTATTAAAAGTAGTGAAAACAGCAAATCCCAGCAGAAAATCAACAGGAATCATGTAGTTCCTTCATATTCAAGTTGTTCTGAGTAGTTTCTGCAGAGATTTGTGTAGTTTTTGAAGATATTTGTGCAGTTTGATTACATGTTAGCATGAAGTGTCAAAAACGCACTGAACGCTGAATTGAGCCTGTTTTTGAACTCTGTATTAAAAGTAGTGAAAACAGCAAATCCCAGCAGAAAATCAACAAGAATCAGGTACTTCCTTCATATTTAAGTAGTTCTGAGTAGTTTGTGCAGAGATTTGTGTAGTTTTTGAAGAGATTTGTTTAGTATGATTCCATGTTAGCATGAAGTATCAATAACGCACTGAACGCTGAATTGAGCCTGTTTTTGATCTCTGTATTAAAAGTAGTGAAAACAGCAAATCCCAGCAGAAAATCAACAGGAATCATGTAGTTCCTTCATATTGAAGTAGTTTTTAGTAGTTTCTGCAGAGATTTGTGTAGTTTTTGAAGAGATTTGTGCAGTTTGACTGCACTTCAAGTTTCTGTGTCATAAAGGCACTCAATGCTGAAGTGAGCCTGTTTTTGAACTTTGTATTAAATGTAGTGAAAACAGCAAATCCCAGCAGAAAATCAACAGGAATCATGTAGTTCCTTCATATTTAAGTAGTTCTGAGTAGTTTGTGCAGAGATTTGTGTAGTTTTTGATGAGATTTGTGCAGTTTGATTGCATGTTAGCTTGAAGTATCAAAAACGCATTGAACGCTGAATTGAGCCTGTTTTTGAACTGTGTATTAAATGTAAGGAAATCATTAAATCCCAGAAGAAAATCAACAGGAATCATGTAGGTCCTTCATATTCAAGTTGTTCTGAGTAGTTTGTGCAGAGATTTGTGTAGTTTTTGATGAGATTTATGCAGTTTGATTGCATGTTAGCATGAAGTGTCAAAAACGCACTGAACGCTGAATTGAGCCTGTTTTTGAACTCTGTATTAAAAGTAGTGAAAACAGCAAATCCCAGCAGAAAATCAACATGAATCATGTAGTTCCTTCATATTCAAGTAGTTTTTAGTAGTTTCTGCAGAGATTTGTGTAGTTTTTGAAGAGATTTGTGCAGTTTGACTGCACTTCAAGTTTATGTGTCATAAAGGCACTGAACGCTGAATTGAGCCTGTTTTTGAACTCTGTATTAAATGTAGTGAAATCATTAAATCCCAGAAGAAAATCAATAGGAATCATGTAGTTCCTTCATATTCAAGTTGTTCTGAGTAGTTTGTGCAGAGATTTGTGTAGTTTTTGATGAGATTTGTGCAGTTTGATTGCATGTTAGCATGAAGTGTCAAAAACGCACTGAACGCTGAATTGAGCCTGTTTTTGAACTCTGTATTAAAAGTAGTGAAAACAGCAAATCCCAGCAGAAAATCAACAAGAATCAGGTACTTCCTTCATATTCAAGTAGTTTTGAGTATTTTGTGCAGAGATTTGTGTAGTTTTTGATGAGATTTGTGCAGTTTGATTGCATGTTAGCATGAAGTGTTAAAAACGCACTGAACGCTGAATTGAGCCTGTTTTTGAACTCTCTATTAAAAGTAGTGAAAACAGCAAATCACAGCAGAAGATCAACAGGAATCATGTAGTTCCTTCATATTCAAGTTGTTCTGAGTAGTTTGTGCAGAGATTTGTGTAGTTTTTGATGAGATTTGTGCAGTTTGATTGCATGTTAGCATGAAGTATCAAAAACGCATTGAACGCTGAATTGAGCCTGTTTTTGAACTGTGTATTAAATGTAGTGAAAACACCAATTCCCAGCAGAAAATCAACGGGAATCATGTAGTCCCTTCATATTAAAGTAGTTCTGAGTAGTTTGTGCAGAGATTTGTGCAGTTTTTGAAGAGATTTGTGCAGTTTGATTCCATGTTAGCATGAAGTATCAAAAAAGCACTGAACGCTGAATTGAGCCTGTTTTTGAACTCTGTATTAAAAGTAGTGAAAACAGTAAATCCCAGCAGAAAATCAAAAGGAATCATGTAGTTCCTTCATATTCAAGTAGTTCTGAGTATTTTGTGCAGAGAATTGTGTAGATTTTGAAGATATTTGTGCAGTTTGACTGCACTTCAAGTTTATGTGTCATGAAGGCACTCAACGCTGAATTGAGCCTGTTTTTCAACTCTATATTAAATGTGGTGAAATCATTAAATCCGGGCAGAAAATCAACATGAATCATGTAGTTCCTTCATATTCAAGTAGTTTTTAGTACTTTCTGCAGAGATTTGTGTAGTTTTTAATGAGATTTGTGCAGTTTGACTGCACTTGAAGTTGATGTGTCATATAGGCACTCAACGCTGAATTGAGCCTGTTTTTGAACTCTGTATTAAATGTAGTGAAATCATTAAATCCCAGAAGAAAATAAACAGGAATAATGTAGTTCCTTCATATTCAAGTAGTTCTGAGTAGTTTGTGTAGAGATTTGTGCAGTTTTTGAAGAGATTTGTTTAGTATGATTCCATGTTAGCATGAAGTATCAAAAAAGCACTGAACGCTGAATTGAGCCTGTTTTTGAACTCTGTATTAAAAGTAGTGAAAACAGCAAATCCCAGCAGAAAATCAACAGGAATCATGTAGTTCCTTCATATTCAAGTAGTTCTGAGTAGTTTGTGCAGAGATTTGTGTAGATTTCGAAAAGATTTTGCAGTGTGATTGTATGTTACCATGAAGTATCAGAAACGCACTCAAGGCTGAATTGAACATGTTTTTGAACTCTGTATGAAATGTAGTGAAATCATTAAATCCGGGCAGAAAATCAACAGGAATCATGTAGTTCCTTCATATTCAAGTAGTTCTGAGTAGTTTGTGCAGAGAATTGTGTAGTTTTTGAAGATATTTGTGCAGTTTGACTGCACTTGAAGTTGATGTGTTACATAGGCACTCAACCCTGAATTGAGCCTGTTTTTGAACTCTGTATTAAAAGTAGTGAAAACAGTAAATCCCAGCAGAAAATCAATAGGAATCATGTAGTTCCTTCATATTCAAGTTGTTCTGAGTAGTTTGTGCAGAGATTTGTGTAGTTTTTGATGAGATTTATGCAGTTTGATTGCATGTTAGCATGAAGTGTCAAAAACGCACTGAACGCTGAATTGAGCCTGTTTTTGAACTCTGTATTAAAAGTAGTGAAAACAGCAAATCCCAGCAGAAAATCAACATGAATCATGTAGTTCCTTCATATTCAAATTGTTCTGAGTAGTTTGTGCAGAGATTTGTGTAGTTTTTGATGAGATTTGTGCAGTTTGATTGCATGTTAGCATGAAGTATCAATAACGCACTGAACGCTGAATTGAGCCTGTTTTTGATCTCTGTATTAAAAGTAGTGAAAACAGCAAATCCCAGCAGAAAATCAACAGGAATCATGTAGTTCCTTCATATTGAAGTAGTTTTTAGTAGTTTCTGCAGAGATTTGTGTAGTTTTTGAAGAGATTTGTGCAGTTTGACTGCACTTCAAGTTTCTGTGTCATAAAGGCACTCAATGCTGAAGTGAGCCTGTTTTTGAACTTTGTAGTAAATGTAGGGAAAATAGCAAATCCCAGCAGAAAATCAACGAGAATCATGTATTCCCTTCATATTCAAGTAGTTTTGAGTAGTTTGTGCAGAGATTTGTGTAGTTTTTGAAGAGATTTGTTTAGTATGATTCCATGTTAGCATGAAGTATCAAAAAAGCACTGAACGCTGAATTGAGCCTGTTTTTGAACTCTGTATTAAAAGTAGTGAAAACAGCAAATCCCAGCAGAAAATCAACAGGAATCATGTAGTTCCTCCATATTCAAGTAGTTCTGAGTAGTTTGTGCAGAGAATTGTGTAGTTTTTGAAGATATTTGTGCAGTTTGATTGCATGTTAGCATGAAGTGTCAAAAACGCACTGAACGCTGAATTGAGCCTGTTTTTGAACTCTGTATTAAAAGTAGTGAAAACAGCAAATCCCAGCAGAAAATCAACAAGAATCAGGTACTTCCTTCATATTTAAGTAGTTCTGAGTAGTTTGTGCAGAGATTTGTGTAGTTTTTGAAGATATTTGTGCAGTTTGACTGCACTTGAAGTTGATGTGTTACATAGGCACTCAACCCTGAATTGAGCCTGTTTTTGAACTCTGTATTAAAAGTAGTGAAAACAGTAAATCCCAGCAGAAAATCAATAGGAATCATGTAGTTCCTTCATATTCAAGTTGTTCTGAGTAGTTTGTGCAGAGATTTGTGTAGTTTTTGATGAGATTTATGCAGTTTGATTGCATGTTAGCATGAAGTGTCAAAAACGCACTGAACGCTGAATTGAG
This sequence comes from Remorina albescens, assembly GCA_034769265.1. Taxonomy (NCBI): domain Eukaryota; kingdom Metazoa; phylum Chordata; class Actinopteri; order Carangiformes; family Echeneidae; genus Remorina; species Remorina albescens. Next base: position 18,282,358 of record CM068484.1, on the reverse strand, counting down.
CCTGTTTTTGAACTCTGTATTAAAAGTAGTGAAAACAGCAAATCCCAGCAGAAAATCAACATGAATCATGTAGTTCCTTCATATTCAAGTTGTTCTGAGTAGTTTGTGCAGAGATTTGTGTAGTTTTTGATGAGATTTATGCAGTTTGATTGCATGTTAGCATGAAGTGTCAAAAACGCACTGAACGCTGAATTGAGCCTGTTTTTGATCTCTGTATTAAAAGTAGTGAAAACAGCAAATCCCAGCAGAAAATCAACAGGAATCATGTAGTTCCTTCATATTGAAGTAGTTTTTAGTAGTTTCTGCAGAGATTTGTGTAGTTTTTGAAGATATTTGTGCAGTTTGACTGCACTTCAAGTTTATGTGTCATGAAGGCACTCAACGCTGAATTGAGCTTGTTTTTCAACTTTGTATTAAATGTAGTGAAAACAGCAAATCCCAGCAGAAAATCAACCAGAATCATATATTCCCTTCATATTCAAGTAGTTCTGAGTAGTTTGTGCAGAGATTTGTGTAGTTTTTGATGAGATTTGTGCAGTTTGATTGCATGTTAGCATGAAGTATCAAAAACGCACTGAACGCTGAATTGAGCCTGTTTTTGAACTCTGTATTAAAACTAGTGAAAACAGCAAATCCCAGAAGAAAATCAACAAGAATCAGGTACTTCCTTCATATTCAAGTAGTTCTGAGTAGTTTGTGCAGAGAATTGTGTAGTTTTTGAAGATATTTGTGCAGTTTGACTGCACTTCAAGTTTATGTGTCATAAAGGCAGTGAACGCTGGATTGAGCCTGTTTTTGACCTCTGTATTAAATGTAAGGAAATCATTAAAACTCAGAAGAAAATCAACAGGAATCATGTAGTTCCTTCATATTCAAGTAGTTCTGAGTAGTTTGTGCAGAGATTTGTGTAGTTTTTGATGAGATTTGTGCAGTTTGACTGCACTTCAAGTTTATGTGTCATAAAGGCACTCAATGCTGAAGTGAGCTGTTTTTGAACTTTGTATTAAATGTAGTGAAAACAGCAAATCCCAGCAGAAAATCAACGAGAATCATGTATTCCCTTCATATTCAAGTAGTTCTGAGTACTTTGTGCAAAGATTTGTGCAGTTTTTGAAGAGATTTGTTTAGTATGATTCCATGTTAGCATGAAGTATCAAAAAAGCACTGAACGCTGAATTGAGCCTGTTTTTGAAATCTGTATTAAAAGTAGTGAAAACAGTAAATCCCAGCAGAGAATCAATAGGAATCATGTAGTTCCTTCATATTCAAGTAGTTCTGAGTAGTTTGTGCAGAGATTTGTGTAGTTTTTGATGAGATTTGTGCAGTTTGACTGCACTTCAAGTTTATGTGTCATAAAGGCACTCAATGCTGAAGTGAGCCTGTTTTTGAACTTTGTATTAAATGTAGTGAAAACAGCAAATCCCAGCAGAAAATCAACGAGAATCATGTATTCCCTTCATATTCAAGTAGTTCTGAGTACTTTGTGCAAAGATTTGTGCAGTTTTTGAAGAGATTTGTTTAGTATGATTCCATGTTAGCATGAAGTATCAAAAAAGCACTGAACGCTGAATTGAGCCTGTTTTTGAAATCTGTATTAAAAGTAGTGAAATCATTAAATCCGGGCAGAAAATCAACATGAATCATGTAGTTCCTTCATATTCAAGTAGTTTTTAGTACTTTCTGCAGAGATTTGTGTAGTTTTTGAAGAGATTTGTGCAATTTGACTGCACTTCAAGTTTATGTGTCATGAAGGCACTCAACGCTGAATTGAGCCTGTTTTTCAACTCTGTATTAAAAGTAGTGAAAACAGCAAATCCCAGCAGAAAATCAACATGAATCATGTAGTTCCTTCATATTCAAATTGTTCTGAGTAGTTTGTGCAGACATTTGTGTAGTTTTTGATGAGATTTGTGCAGTTTGATTGCATGTTAGCATGAAGTATCAATAACGCACTGAACGCTGAATTGAGCCTGTTTTTGATCTCTGTATTAAAAGTAGTGAAAACAGCAAATCCCAGCAGAAAATCAACAGGAATCATGTAGTTCCTTCATATTGAAGTAGTTTTTAGTAGTTTCTGCAGAGATTTGTGTAGTTTTTGAAGAGATTTGTGCAGTTTGACTGCACTTCAAGTTTCTGTGTCATAAAGGCACTCAATGCTGAAGTGAGCCTGTTTTTGAACTTTGTATTAAATGTAGTGAAAACAGCAAATCCCAGCAGAAAATCAACAGGAATCATGTAGTTCCTTCATATTCAAGTAGTTCTGAGTAGTTTGTGCAGAGATTTGTGTAGATTTCGAAAAGATTTTGCAGTGTGATTGTATGTTACCATGAAGTATCAGAAACGCACTCAAGGCTGAATTGAACATGTTTTTGAACTCTGTATGAAATGTAGTGAAATCATTAAATCCGGGCAGAAAATCAACAGGAATCATGTAGTTCCTTCATATTCAAGTAGTTTTTAGTACTTTCTGCAGAGATTTGTGTAGTTTTTGAAGAGATTTGTGCAATTTGACTGCACTTCAAGTTGATGTGTCATATAGGCACTCAACGCTGAATTGATCCTGTTCTTGAACTCTGTATTAAATGTAGTGAAATCATTAAATCCCAGAAGAAAATCAACAGGAATAATGTAGTTCCTTCATATTCAAGTAGTTCTGAGTAGTTTCTGCAGAGATTTGTGTAGTTTTTGAAGATATTTGTGCAGTTTGATTGCATGTTAGCATGAAGTGTCAAAAACGCACTGAACGCTGAATTGAGCCTGTTTTTGAACTCTGTATTAAAAGTAGTGAAAACAGCAAATCCCAGCAGAAAATCAACAGGAATCATGTAGTTCCTTCATATTCAAGTAGTTCTGAGTAGTTTGTGCAGAGAATTGTGTAGTTTTTGAAGATATTTGTGCAGTTTGACTGCACTTGAAGTTGATGTGTTACACAGGCACTCAACCCTGAATTGAGCCTGTTTTTGAACTCTGTATTAAAAGTAGTGAAAACAGCCAATCCCAGCAGAAAATCAACATGAATCATGTAGTTCCTTCATATTCAAATTGTTCTGAGTAGTTTGTGCAGAGATTTGTGTAGTTTTTGATGAGATTTGTGCAGTTTGATTGCATGTTAGCATGAAGTATCAATAACGCACTGAACGCTGAATTGAGCCTGTTTTTGATCTCTGTATTAAAAGTAGTGAAAACAGCAAATCCCAGCAGAAAATCAACAGGAATCATGTAGTTCCTTCATATTGAAGTAGTTTTTAGTAGTTTCTGCAGAGATTTGTGTAGTTTTTGAAGAGATTTGTGCAGTTTGACTGCACTTCAAGTTTCTGTGTCATAAAGGCACTCAATGCTGAAGTGAGCCTGTTTTTGAACTTTGTATTAAATGTAGTGAAAACAGCAAATCCCAGCAGAAAATCAACAGGAATCATGTAGTTCCTTCATATTCAAGTAGTTCTGAGTAGTTTGTGCAGAGATTTGTGTAGATTTCGAAAAGATTTTGCAGTGTGATTGTATGTTACCATGAAGTATCAGAAACGCACTCAAGGCTGAATTGAGCCTGTTTTTGAACTCTGTATTAAAAGTAGTGAAAACAGCAAATCCCAGCAGAAAATCAACAGGAATAATGTAGTTCCTTCATATTCAAGTAGTTCTGAGTAGTTTGTGTAGAGATTTGTGCAGTTTTTGAAGAGATTTGTTTAGTATGATTCCATGTTAGCATGAAGTATCAAAAAAGCACTGAACGCTGAATTGAGCCTGTTTTTGAACTCTGTATTAAAAGTAGTGAAAACAGCAAATCCCAGCAGAAAATCAACAGGAATCATGTAGTTCCTTCATATTCAAGTAGTTCTGAGTAGTTTGTGCAGAGATTTGTGTAGATTTCGAAAAGATTTTGCAGTGTGATTGTATGTTACCATGAAGTATCAGAAACGCACTCAAGGCTGAATTGAACATGTTTTTGAACTCTGTATGAAATGTAGTGAAATCATTAAATCCGGGCAGAAAATCAACAGGAATCATGCAGTTCCTTCATATTCAAGTAGTTTTTAGTACTTTCTGCAGAGATTTGTGTAGTTTTTGAAGATATTTGTGCAGTTTGACTGCACTTGAAGTTGATGTGTTACATAGGCACTCAACCCTGAATTGAGCCTGTTTTTGAACTCTGTATTAAAAGTAGTGAAAACAGCAAATCCCAGCAGAAAATCAACAGGAATCATGTAGTTCCTTCATATTGAAGTAGTTCTGAGTAGTTTGGGCAGAGATTTGTGTAGTTTTTGAAGAGATTTGTGCAGTTTGACTGCACTTCAAGTTGATGTGTCATAAAGGCACTCAACGCTGAATTGAGCCTGTTTTTGAACTTTGTATTAAATGTAGTGAAATCATTAAATCCCAACAGAAAATCAACAGGAATCATGTAGTTCCTTCATATTCAAGTAGTTCTGAGTAGTTTGTGCAGAGATTTGTGTAGATTTCGAAAAGATTTTGCAGTGTGATTGTATGTTACCATGAACTGTTAAAAACGCACTGAACGCTGAATTGAGCCTGTTTTTGAACTCTGTATTAAAAGTAGTGAAAACAGCAAATCCCAGCAGAAAATCAACAGGAATCATGTAGTTCCTTCATATTCAAGTTGTTCTGAGTAGTTTCTGCAGAGATTTGTGTAGTTTTTGAAGATATTTGTGCAGTTTGATTGCATGTTAGCATGAAGTGTCAAAAACGCACTGAACGCTGAATTGAGCCTGTTTTTGAACTCTGTATTAAAAGTAGTGAAAACAGCAAATCCCAGCAGAAAATCAACAGGAATCATGTAGTTCCTTCATATTCAAGTAGTTTTTAGTACTTTCTGCAGAGATTTGTGTAGTTTTTGAAGAGATTTGTGCAATTTGACTGCACTTGAAGTTGATGTGTCATATAGGCACTCAACGCTGAATTGATCCTGTTCTTGAACTCTGTATTAAATGTAGTGAAATAATTAAATCCCAGAAGAAAATAAACAGGAATAATGTAGTTCCTTCATATTCAAGTAGTTCTGAGTAGTTTCTGCAGAGATTTGTGCAGTTTTTGAAGAGATTTGTTTAGTATGATTCCATGTTAGCATGAAGTATCAAAAACGCACTGAACGCTGAATTGAGCCTGTTTTTGATCTCTGTATTAAAAGTAGTGAAAACAGCAAATCCCAGCAGAAAATCAACAGGAATCATGTAGTTCCTTCATATTGAAGTAGTTTTTAGTAGTTTCTGCAGAGATTTGTGTAGTTTTTGAAGAGATTTGTGCAGTTTGACTGCACTTCAAGTTTCTGTGTCATAAAGGCACTCAATGCTGAAGTGAGCCTGTTTTTGAACTTTGTATTAAATGTAGTGAAAACAGCAAATCCCAGCAGAAAATCAACAGGAATCATGTAGTTCCTTCATATTCAAGTAGTTCTGAGTACTTTGTGCAGAGATTTGTGTAGATTTCGAAAAGATTTTGCAGTGTGATTGTATGTTACCATGAAGTATCAGAAACGCACTCAAGGCTGAATTGAACATGTTTTTGAACTCTGTATGAAATGTAGTGAAATCATTAAATCCGGGCAGAAAATCAACAGGAATCATGTAGTTCCTTCATATTCAAGTAGTTTTTAGTACTTTCTGCAGAGATTTGTGTAGTTTTTGAAGAGATTTGTGCAATTTGACTGCACTTGAAGTTGATGTGTCATATAGGCACTCAACGCTGAATTGATCCTGTTCTTGAACTCTGTATTAAATGTAGTGAAATAATTAAATCCCAGAAGAAAATAAACAGGAATAATGTAGTTCCTTCATATTCAAGTAGTTCTGAGTAGTTTCTGCAGAGATTTGTGCAGTTTTTGAAGAGATTTGTTTAGTATGATTCCATGTTAGCATGAAGTATCAAAAACGCACTGAACGCTGAATTGAGCCTGTTTTTGAACTCTGTGTTAAAAGTAGTGAAAACAGTAAATCCCAGCAGAAAATCAACAGGAATCATGTAGTTCCTTCATATTCAAGTAGTTCTGAGTAGTTTGTGCAGAGATTTGTGTAGATTTCGAAAAGATTTTGCAGTGTGATTGTATGTTACCATGAAGTGTTAAAAACGCACTGAACGCTGAATTGAGCCTGTTTTTGAACTCTGTATTAAAAGTAGTGAAAACAGCAAATCCCAGCAGAAAATCAACAGGAATCATGTAGTTCCTTCATATTCAAGTTGTTCTGAGTAGTTTCTGCAGAGATTTGTGTAGTTTTTGAAGATATTTGTGCAGTTTGATTGCATGTTAGCATGAAGTGTCAAAAACGCACTGAACGCTGAATTGAGCCTGTTTTTGAACTCTGTATTAAAAGTAGTGAAAACAGCAAATCCCAGCAGAAAATCAACAAGAATCAGGTACTTCCTTCATATTTAAGTAGTTCTGAGTAGTTTGTGCAGAGATTTGTGTAGTTTTTGAAGAGATTTGTTTAGTATGATTCCATGTTAGCACGAAGTATCAAAAACGTACTGAACGCTGAATTGAGCCTGTTTTTGAACTTTGTATTAAATGTAGTGAAAACAGCAAATCCCAGCAGAAAATCAACGAGAATCATGTATTCCCTTCATATTCAAGTAGTTCTGAGTACTTTGTACAAAGATTTGTGCAGTTTTTGAAGAGATTTGTTTAGTATGATTCCATGTTAGCATGAAGTATCAAAAAAGCACTGAACGCTGAATTGAGCCTGTTTTTGACCTCTGTATTCAATGTAAGGAAATCATTAAAACTCAGAAGAAAATCAACAGGAATCATGTAGTTCCTTCATATTCAAGTTGTTCTGAGTAGTTTGTGCAGAGATTTGTGTAGTTTTTGATGAGATTTGTGCAGTTTGATTGCATGTTAGCATGAAGTGTCAAAAACGCACTGAACGCTGAATTGAGCCTGTTTTTGAACTCTGTATTAAAAGTAGTGAAAACAGCAAATCCCAGCAGAAAATCAACAAGAATCAGGTACTTCCTTCATATTTAAGTAGTTCTGAGTAGTTTGTGCAGAGATTTGTGTAGTTTTTGATGAGATTTGTGCAGTTTGATTGCATGTTAGCTTGAAGTATCAAAAACGCATTGAACGCTGAATTGAGCCTGTTTTTGAACTGTGTATTAAATGTAAGGAAATCATTAAATCCCAGAAGAAAATCAACAGGAATCATGTAGGTCCTTCATATTGAAGTAGTTCTGAGTAGTTTGTGCAGAGATTTGTGCAGTTTTTGAAGAGATTTGTTTAGTATGATTCCATGTTAGCACGAAGTATCAAAAACGTACTGAACGCTGAATTGAGCCTGTTTTTGAACTCTGTATTAAAAGTAGTGAAAACAGCAAATCCCAGCAGAAAATCAACAGGAATCATGTAGTTCCTTCATATTCAAGTAGTTCTGAGTAGTTTGTGCAGAGAATTGTGTAGTTTTTGAAGATATTTGTGCAGTTTGACTGCACTTGAAGTTGATGTGTTACATAGGCACTCAACCCTGAATTGAGCCTGTTTTTGAACTCTGTATTAAAAGTAGTGAAAACAGTAAATCCCAGCAGAAAATCAATAGGAATCATGTAGTTCCTTCATATTCAAGTTGTTCTGAGTAGTTTGTGCAGAGATTTGTGTAGTTTTTGATGAGATTTATGCAGTTTGATTGCATGTTAGCATGAAGTGTCAAAAACGCACTGAACGCTGAATTGAGCATGTTTTTGAACTCTGTATTAAAAGTAGTGAAAACAGCAAATCCCAGCAGAAAATCAACATGAATCATGTAGTTCCTTCATATTCAAGTAGTTTTTAGTAGTTTCTGCAGAGATTTGTGTAGTTTTTGAAGAGATTTGTGCAGTTTGACTGCACTTCAAGTTTATGTGTCATAAAGGCACTGAACGCTGAATTGAGCCTGTTTTTGAACTCTGTATTAAATGTAGTGAAATCATTAAATCCCAGAAGAAAATCAATAGGAATCATGTAGTTCCTTCATATTCAAGTTGTTCTGAGTAGTTTGTGCAGAGATTTGTGTAGTTTTTGATGAGATTTGTGCAGTTTGATTGCATGTTAGCATGAAGTGTCAAAAACGCACTGAACGCTGAATTGAGCCTGTTTTTGAACTCTGTATTAAAAGTAGTGAAAACAGCAAATCCCAGCAGAAAATCAACAAGAATCAGGTACTTCCTTCATATTCAAGTATTTTTGAGTATTTTGTGCAGAGATTTGTGTAGTTTTTGAAGAGATTTGTGCAGTTTGACTGCACTTCAAGTTGATGTGTCATAAAGGCACTCAACGCTGAATTGAGCCTGTTTTTGAACTTTGTATTAAATGTAGTGAAATCATTAAATCCCAACAGAAAATCAACAGGAATCATGTAGTTCCTTCATATTCAAGTAGTTCTGAGTAGTTTGTGCAGAGATTTGTGTAGATTTCGAAAAGATTTTCCAGTGTGATTGTATGTTACCATGAAGTATCAGAAACGCACTCAAGGCTGAATTGAACATGTTTTTGAACTCTGTATGAAATGTAGTGAAATCATTAAATCCGGGCAGAAAATCAACAGGAATCATGTAGTTCCTTCATATTCAAGTAGTTCTGAGTAGTTTGTGCAGAGAATTGTGTAGTTTTTGACGAGATTTGTGCAGTTTGATTGCATGTTAGGATGAAGTATCAATAACGCACTGAACGCTGAATTGAGCCTGTTTTTGAACTCTGTATTAAAAGTAGTGAAAACAGCAAATCCCAGCAGAAAATCAACAGGAATTATGTAGTTCCTTCATATTCAAGTAGTTCTGAGTATTTTGTGCAGAGAATTGTGTAGTTTTTGAAGATATTTGTGCAGTTTGACTGCACTTCAAGTTTATGTGTCATGAAGGCACTCAACGCTGAATTGAGCCTGTTTTTCAACTCTGTATTAAATGTAGTGAAATCATTAAATCCGGGCAGAAAATCAACATGAATCATGTAGTTCCTTCATATTCAAGTAGTTTTTAGTACTTTCTGCAGAGATTTGTGTAGTTTTTGAAGAGATTTGTGCAATTTGACTGCACTTCAAGTTTATGTGTCATGAAGGCACTCAACGCTGAATTGAGCCTGTTTTTCAACTCTGTATTAAATGTAGTGAAATCATTAAATCCGGGCAGAAAATCAACATGAATCATGTAGTTCCTTCATATTCAAGTAGTTCTGAGTAGTTTGTGCAGAGATTTGTGTAGATTTCGAAAAGATTTTGCAGTGTGATTGTATGTTACCATGAAGTATCAGAAACGCACTCAAGGCTGAATTGAACATGTTTTTGAACTCTGTATGAAATGTAGTGAAATCATTAAATCCGGGCAGAAAATCAACAGGAATCATGTAGTTCCTTCATGTTCAAGTAGTTCTGAGTAGTTTGTGCAGAGATTTGTGCAGTTTGGTTGCATGTTAGTATGAAGTAACAAAAAGGCACTCAATGCTGAAATAAGCCTGTTTTTGAACTCTGTGTTAAAAGTAGTGAAAACAGTAAATCCCAGCAGAAAATCAACAGGAATCATGTAGTTCCTTCATATTGAAGTAGTTCTGAGTAGTTTGGGCAGAGATTTGTGTAGTTTTTGAAGAGATTTGTGCAGTTTGACTGCACTTCAAGTTGATGTGTCATAAAGGCACTCAACGCTGAATTGAGCCTGTTTTTGAACTTTGTATTAAATGTAGTGAAATCATTAAATCCCAACAGAAAATCAACAGGAATCATGTAGTTCCTTCATATTCAAGTAGTTCTGAGTAGTTTGTGCAGAGATTTGTGTAGATTTCGAAAAGATTTTGCAGTGTGATTGTATGTTACCATGAAGTATCAGAAACGCACTCAAGGCTGAATTGAACATGTTTTTGAACTCTGTATGAAATGTAGTGAAATCATTAAATCCGGGCAGAAAATCAACAGGAATCATGTAGTTCCTTCATATTCAAGTAGTTTTTAGTACTTTCTGCAGAGATTTGTGTAGTTTTTGAAGAGATTTGTGCAATTTGACTGCACTTGAAGTTGATGTGTCATATAGGCACTCAACGCTGAATTGATCCTGTTCTTGAACTCTGTATTAAAAGTAGTGAAAACAGCAAATCCCAGCAGAAAATCAACAAGAATCAGGTACTTCCTTCATATTTAAGTAGTTCTGAGTAGTTTGTGCAGAGATTTGTGTAGTTTTTGATGAGATTTGTGCAGTTTGATTGCATGTTAGCATGAAGTATCAAAAACGCATTGAACGCTGAATTGAGCCTGTTTTTGAACTGTGTATTAAATGTAGTGAAAACACCAATTCCCAGCAGAAAATCAACGGGAATCATGTAGTCCCTTCATATTCAAGTAGTTCTGAGTAGTTTGTGCAGAAATTTGTGCAGTTTTTGAAGAGATTTGTGCAGTTTGATTCCATGTTAGCATGAAGTATCAAAAAAGCACTGAACGCTGAATTGAGCCTGTTTTTGAACTCTGTATTAAAAGTAGTGAAAACAGTAAATCCCAGCAGAAAATCAATAGGAATCATGTAGTTCCTTCATATTCAAGTAGTTCTGAGTATTTTGTGCAGAGAATTGTGTAGTTTTTGAAGATATTTGTGCAGTTTGACTGCACTTCAAGTTGATGAGTCATAAAGGCACTCAACGCTGAATTGAGCCTGTTTTTGAACTTTGTATTAAATGTAGTGAAATCATTAAATCCCAGCAGAAAATCAAAAGGAATCATGTAGTTCCTTCATATTCAAGTAGTTCTGAGTATTTTGTGCAGAGAATTGTGTAGTTTTTGAAGATATTTGTGCAGTTTGACTGCACTTCAAGTTTATGTGTCATGAAGGCACTCAACGCTGAATTGAGCCTGTTTTTCAACTCTGTATTAAATGTAGTGAAATCATTAAATCCGGGCAGAAAATCAACATGAATCATGTAGTTCCTTCATATTCAAGTAGTTTTTAGTACTTTCTGCAGAGATTTGTGTAGTTTTTGAAGAGATTTGTGCAATTTGACTGCGCTTCAAGTTTATGTGTCATGAAGGCACTCAACGCTGAATTGAGCCTGTTTTTCAACTCTGTATTAAATGTAGTGAAATCATTAAATCCGGGCAGAAAATCAACATGAATCATGTAGTTCCTTCATATTCAAGTAGTTCTGAGTAGTTTGTGCAGAGATTTGTGTAGATTTCGAAAAGATTTTGCAGTGTGATTGTATGTTACCATGAAGTATCAGAAACGCACTCAAGGCTGAATTGAACATGTTTTTGAACTCTGTATGAAATGTAGTGAAATCATTAAATCCGGGCAGAAAATCAACAGGAATCATGTAGTTCCTTCATATTCAAGTAGTTTTTAGTACTTTCTGCAGAGATTTGTGTAGTTTTTGAAGAGATTTGTGCAATTTGACTGCACTTCAAGTTTATGTGTCATGAAGGCACTCAACGCTGAATTGAGCCTGTTTTTCAACTCTGTATTAAAAGTAGTGAAAACAGCAAATCCCAGCAGAAAATCAACATGAATCATGTAGTTCCTTCATATTCAAATTGTTTTGAGTAGTTTGTGCAGACATTTGTGTAGTTTTTGATGAGATTTGTGCAGTTTGATTGCATGTTAGCATGAAGTATCAATAACGCACTGAACGCTGAATTGAGCCTGTTTTTGATCTCTGTATTAAAAGTAGTGAAAACAGCAAATCCCAGCAGAAAATCAACAGGAATCATGTAGTTCCTTCATATTGAAGTAGTTTTTAGTAGTTTCTGCAGAGATTTGTGTAGTTTTTGAAGAGATTTGTGCAGTTTGACTGCACTTCAAGTTTCTGTGTCATAAAGGCACTCAATGCTGAAGTGAGCCTGTTTTTGAACTTTGTATTAAATGTAGTGAAAACAGCAAATCCCAGCAGAAAATCAACAGGAATCATGTAGTTCCTTCATATTCAAGTAGTTCTGAGTAGTTTGTGCAGAGATTTGTGTAGATTTCGAAAAGATTTTGCAGTGTGATTGTATGTTACCATGAAGTATCAGAAACGCACTCAAGGCTGAATTGAACATGTTTTTGAACTCTGTATGAAATGTAGTGAAATCATTAAATCCGGGCAGAAAATCAACAGGAATCATGTAGTTCCTTCATATTCAAGTAGTTTTTAGTACTTTCTGCAGAGATTTGTGTAGTTTTTGAAGAGATTTGTGCAATTTGACTGCACTTCAAGTTGATGTGTCATATAGGCACTCAACGCTGAATTGATCCTGTTCTTGAACTCTGTATTAAATGTAGTGAAATCATTAAATCCCAGAAGAAAATCAACAGGAATAATGTAGTTCCTTCATATTCAAGTAGTTCTGAGTAGTTTGTGCAGAGATTTGTGCAGTTTTTGAAGAGATTTGTTTAGTATGATTCCATGTTAGCATGAAGTATCAAAAACGCACTGAAGGCTGAATTGAGCCTGTTTTTGAACTCTGTGTTAAAAGTAGTGAAAACAGTAAATCCCAGCAGAAAATCAACAGGAATCATGTAGTTCCTTCATATTGAAGTAGTTCTGAGTAGTTTGGGCAGAGATTTGTGTAGTTTTTGAAGAGATTTGTGCAGTTTGACTGCACTTCAAGTTGATGTGTCATAAAGGCACTCAACGCTGAATTGAGCCTGTTTTTGAACTTTGTATTAAATGTAGTGAAATCATTAAATCCCAACAGAAAATCAACAGGAATCATGTAGTTCCTTCATATTCAAGTAGTTCTGAGTAGTTTGTGCAGAGATTTGTGTAGATTTCGAAAAGATTTTGCAGTGTGATTGTATGTTACCATGAAGTGTTAAAAACGCACTGAACGCTGAATTGAGCCTGTTTTTGAACTCTGTATTAAAAGTAGTGAAAACAGCAAATCCCAGCAGAAAATCAACAGGAATCATGTAGTTCCTTCATATTCAAGTTGTTCTGAGTAGTTTCTGCAGAGATTTGTGTAGTTTTTGAAGATATTTGTGCAGTTTGATTGCATGTTAGCATGAAGTGTCAAAAACGCACTGAACGCTGAATTGAGCCTGTTTTTGAACTCTGTATTAAAAGTAGTGAAAACAGCAAATCCCAGCAGAAAATCAACAGGAATCATGTAGTTCCTTCATATTCAAGTAGTTCTGAGTAGTTTGTGCAGAGAATTGTGTAGTTTTTGAAGATATTTGTGCAGTTTGACTGCACTTGAAGTTGATGTGTTACACAGGCACTCAACCCTGAATTGAGCCTGTTTTTGAACTCTGTATTAAAAGTAGTGAAAACAGCCAATCCCAGCAGAAAATCAACATGAATCATGTAGTTCCTTCATATTCAAATTGTTCTGAGTAGTTTGTGCAGAGATTTGTGTAGTTTTTGATGAGATTTGTGCAGTTTGATTGCATGTTAGCATGAAGTATCAATAACGCACTGAACGCTGAATTGAGCCTGTTTTTGATCTCTGTATTAAAAGTAGTGAAAACAGCAAATCCCAGCAGAAAATCAACAGGAATCATGTAGTTCCTTCATATTGAAGTAGTTTTTAGTAGTTTCTGCAGAGATTTGTGTAGTTTTTGAAGAGATTTGTGCAGTTTGACTGCACTTCAAGTTTCTGTGTCATAAAGGCACTCAATGCTGAAGTGAGCCTGTTTTTGAACTTTGTATTAAATGTAGTGAAAACAGCAAATCCCAGCAGAAAATCAACAGGAATCATGTAGTTCCTTCATATTCAAGTAGTTCTGAGTAGTTTGTGCAGAGATTTGTGTAGATTTCGAAAAGATTTTGCAGTGTGATTGTATGTTACCATGAAGTATCAGAAACGCACTCAAGGCTGAATTGAGCCTGTTTTTGAACTCTGTATTAAAAGTAGTGAAAACAGCAAATCCCAGCAGAAAATCAACAGGAATAATGTAGTTCCTTCATATTCAAGTAGTTCTGAGTAGTTTGTGTAGAGATTTGTGCAGTTTTTGAAGAGATTTGTTTAGTATGATTCCATGTTAGCATGAAGTATCAAAAAAGCACTGAACGCTGAATTGAGCCTGTTTTTGAACTCTGTATTAAAAGTAGTGAAAACAGCAAATCCCAGCAGAAAATCAACAGGAATCATGTAGTTCCTTCATATTGAAGTAGTTCTGAGTAGTTTGGGCAGAGATTTGTGTAGTTTTTGAAGAGATTTGTGCAGTTTGACTGCACTTCAAGTTGATGTGTCATAAAGGCACTCAACGCTGAATTGAGCCTGTTTTTGAACTTTGTATTAAATGTAGTGAAATCATTAAATCCCAACAGAAAATCAACAGGAATCATGTAGTTCCTTCATATTCAAGTAGTTCTGAGTAGTTTGTGCAGAGATTTGTGTAGATTTCGAAAAGATTTTGCAGTGTGATTGTATGTTACCATGAACTGTTAAAAACGCACTGAACGCTGAATTGAGCCTGTTTTTGAACTCTGTATTAAAAGTAGTGAAAACAGCAAATCCCAGCAGAAAATCAACAGGAATCATGTAGTTCCTTCATATTCAAGTTGTTCTGAGTAGTTTCTGCAGAGATTTGTGTAGTTTTTGAAGATATTTGTGCAGTTTGATTGCATGTTAGCATGAAGTGTCAAAAACGCACTGAACGCTGAATTGAGCCTGTTTTTGAACTCTGTATTAAAAGTAGTGAAAACAGCAAATCCCAGCAGAAAATCAACAGGAATCATGTAGTTCCTTCATATTCAAGTAGTTTTTAGTAGTTTCTGCAGAGATTTGTGTAGTTTTTGAAGAGATTTGTGCAATTTGACTGCACTTGAAGTTGATGTGTCATATAGGCACTCAACGCTGAATTGATCCTGTTCTTGAACTCTGTATTAAATGTAGTGAAATAATTAAATCCCAGAAGAAAATAAACAGGAATAATGTAGTTCCTTCATATTCAAGTAGTTCTGAGTAGTTTCTGCAGAGATTTGTGCAGTTTTTGAAGAGATTTGTTTAGTATGATTCCATGTTAGCATGAAGTATCAAAAACGCACTGAACGCTGAATTGAGCCTGTTTTTGATCTCTGTATTAAAAGTAGTGAAAACAGCAAATCCCAGCAGAAAATCAACAGGAATCATGTAGTTCCTTCATATTGAAGTAGTTTTTAGTAGTTTCTGCAGAGATTTGTGTAGTTTTTGAAGAGATTTGTGCAGTTTGACTGCACTTCAAGTTTCTGTGTCATAAAGGCACTCAATGCTGAAGTGAGCCTGTTTTTGAACTTTGTATTAAATGTAGTGAAAACAGCAAATCCCAGCAGAAAATCAACAGGAATCATGTAGTTCCTTCATATTCAAGTAGTTCTGAGTACTTTGTGCAGAGATTTGTGTAGATTTCGAAAAGATTTTGCAGTGTGATTGTATGTTACCATGAAGTATCAGAAACGCACTCAAGGCTGAATTGAACATGTTTTTGAACTCTGTATGAAATGTAGTGAAATCATTAAATCCGGGCAGAAAATCAACAGGAATCATGTAGTTCCTTCATATTCAAGTAGTTTTTAGTACTTTCTGCAGAGATTTGTGTAGTTTTTGAAGAGATTTGTGCAATTTGACTGCACTTGAAGTTGATGTGTCATATAGGCACTCAACGCTGAATTGATCCTGTTCTTGAACTCTGTATTAAAAGTAGTGAAAACAGCAAATCCCAGCAGAAAATCAACAAGAATCAGGTACTTCCTTCATATTTAAGTAGTTCTGAGTAGTTTGTGCAGAGATTTGTGTAGTTTTTGATGAGATTTGTGCAGTTTGATTGCATGTTAGCATGAAGTATCAAAAACGCATTGAACGCTGAATTGAGCCTGTTTTTGAACTGTGTATTAAATGTAGTGAAAACACCAATTCCCAGCAGAAAATCAACGGGAATCATGTAGTCCCTTCATATTCAAGTAGTTCTGAGTAGTTTGTGCAGAAATTTGTGCAGTTTTTGAAGAGATTTGTGCAGTTTGATTCCATGTTAGCATGAAGTATCAAAAAAGCACTGAACGCTGAATTGAGCCTGTTTTTGAACTCTGTATTAAAAGTAGTGAAAACAGTAAATCCCAGCAGAAAATCAATAGGAATCATGTAGTTCCTTCATATTCAAGTAGTTCTGAGTATTTTGTGCAGAGATTTGTGTAGTTTTTGAAGAGATTTGTGCAGTTTGACTGCACTTCAAGTTGATGTGTCATAAAGGCACTCAACGCTGAATTGAGCCTGTTTTTGAACTTTGTATTAAATGTAGTGAAATCATTAAATCCCAACAGAAAATCAACAGGAATCATGTAGTTCCTTCATATTCAAGTAGTTCTGAGTAGTTTGTGCAGAGAATTGTGTAGTTTTTGACGAGATTTGTGCAGTTTGATTGCATGTTAGGATGAAGTATCAATAACGCACTGAACGCTGAATTGAGCCTGTTTTTGAACTCTGTATTAAAAGTAGTGAAAACAGCAAATCCCAGCAGAAAATCAACAGGAATTATGTAGTTCCTTCATATTCAAGTAGTTCTGAGTATTTTGTGCAGAGAATTGTGTAGTTTTTGAAGATATTTGTGCAGTTTGACTGCACTTCAAGTTTATGTGTCATGAAGGCACTCAACGCTGAATTGAGCCTGTTTTTCAACTCTGTATTAAATGTAGTGAAATCATTAAATCCGGGCAGAAAATCAACATGAATCATGTAGTTCCTTCATATTCAAGTAGTTTTTAGTACTTTCTGCAGAGATTTGTGTAGTTTTTGAAGAGATTTGTGCAATTTGACTGCACTTCAAGTTTATGTGTCATGAAGGCACTCAACGCTGAATTGAGCCTGTTTTTCAACTCTGTATTAAATGTAGTGAAATCATTAAATCCGGGCAGAAAATCAACATGAATCATGTAGTTCCTTCATATTCAAGTAGTTCTGAGTAGTTTGTGCAGAGATTTGTGTAGATTTCGAAAAGATTTTGCAGTGTGATTGTATGTTACCATGAAGTATCAGAAACGCACTCAAGGCTGAATTGAACATGTTTTTGAACTCTGTATGAAATGTAGTGAAATCATTAAATCCGGGCAGAAAATCAACAGGAATCATGTAGTTCCTTCGTGTTCAAGTAGTTCTGAGTAGTTTGTGCAGAGATTTGTGCAGTTTGGTTGCATGTTAGTATGAAGTAACAAAAAGGCACTCAATGCTGAAATAAGCCTGTTTTTGAACTCTGTATTAAAAGTAGTGAAATCAGCAAATCCCAGTAGAAAATCAACAAGAATCATGTAGTTCCTTCATATTCAAGTATTTCTGAGTAGTTTGTGCAGAGATTTGTGCAGTTTGGTTGCATTTTAGTATGAAGTAACAAAAAGGCACTCAATGCTGAAATAAGCCTGTTTTTGAACTCTGTATTAAAAGTAGTGAAATCAGCAAATCCCAGCAGAAAATCAACAAGAATCATGTAGTTCCTTCATATTCAAGTAGCTTTTATTAGTTTTTGCAGAGATTTGTCTAATTTTGAAGAGATTTGTGCAGTTTGGTTGCATGCTAGTATGAAGTAACAAAAAGG
This sequence comes from Remorina albescens, assembly GCA_034769265.1. Lineage (NCBI taxonomy): Eukaryota > Metazoa > Chordata > Actinopteri > Carangiformes > Echeneidae > Remorina > Remorina albescens. Next base: position 18,264,925 of record CM068484.1, on the reverse strand, counting down.
CACTCAATGCTGAATTGAGCCTGTTTTTGAACTCTGTGTTAAAAGTAGTGAAAACAGTAAATCCCAGCAGAAAATCAACAGGAATCATGTAGTTCCTTCATATTGAAGTAGTTCTGAGTAGTTTGGGCAGAGATTTGTGTAGTTTTTGAAGAGATTTGTGCAGTTTGACTGCACTTCAAGTTGATGTGTCATAAAGGCACTCAACGCTGAATTGAGCCTGTTTTTGAACTTTGTATTAAATGTAGTGAAATCATTAAATCCCAACAGAAAATCAACAGGAATCATGTAGTTCCTTCATATTCAAGTAGTTCTGAGTAGTTTGTGCAGAGATTTGTGTAGATTTCGAAAAGATTTTGCAGTGTGATTGTATGTTACCATGAAGTATCAGAAACGCACTCAAGGCTGAATTGAACATGTTTTTGAACTCTGTATGAAATGTAGTGAAATCATTAAATCCGGGCAGAAAATCAACAGGAATCATGTAGTTCCTTCATATTCAAGTAGTTTTTAGTACTTTCTGCAGAGATTTGTGTAGTTTTTGAAGAGATTTGTGCAATTTGACTGCACTTGAAGTTGATGTGTCATATAGGCACTCAACGCTGAATTGATCCTGTTCTTGAACTCTGTATTAAAAGTAGTGAAAACAGCAAATCCCAGCAGAAAATCAACAAGAATCAGGTACTTCCTTCATATTTAAGTAGTTCTGAGTAGTTTGTGCAGAGATTTGTGTAGTTTTTGATGAGATTTGTGCAGTTTGATTGCATGTTAGCATGAAGTATCAAAAACGCATTGAACGCTGAATTGAGCCTGTTTTTGAACTGTGTATTAAATGTAGTGAAAACACCAATTCCCAGCAGAAAATCAACGGGAATCATGTAGTCCCTTCATATTCAAGTAGTTCTGAGTAGTTTGTGCAGAAATTTGTGCAGTTTTTGAAGAGATTTGTGCAGTTTGATTCCATGTTAGCATGAAGTATCAAAAAAGCACTGAACGCTGAATTGAGCCTGTTTTTGAACTCTGTATTAAAAGTAGTGAAAACAGTAAATCCCAGCAGAAAATCAATAGGAATCATGTAGTTCCTTCATATTCAAGTAGTTCTGAGTATTTTGTGCAGAGAATTGTGTAGTTTTTGAAGATATTTGTGCAGTTTGACTGCACTTCAAGTTGATGTGTCATAAAGGCACTCAACGCTGAATTGAGCCTGTTTTTGAACTTTGTATTAAATGTAGTGAAATCATTAAATCCCAGCAGAAAATCAAAAGGAATCATGTAGTTCCTTCATATTCAAGTAGTTCTGAGTATTTTGTGCAGAGAATTGTGTAGTTTTTGAAGATATTTGTGCAGTTTGACTGCACTTCAAGTTTATGTGTCATGAAGGCACTCAACGCTGAATTGAGCCTGTTTTTCAACTCTGTATTAAATGTAGTGAAATCATTAAATCCGGGCAGAAAATCAACATGAATCATGTAGTTCCTTCATATTCAAGTAGTTTTTAGTACTTTCTGCAGAGATTTGTGTAGTTTTTGAAGAGATTTGTGCAATTTGACTGCGCTTCAAGTTTATGTGTCATGAAGGCACTCAACGCTGAATTGAGCCTGTTTTTCAACTCTGTATTAAATGTAGTGAAATCATTAAATCCGGGCAGAAAATCAACATGAATCATGTAGTTCCTTCATATTCAAGTAGTTCTGAGTAGTTTGTGCAGAGATTTGTGTAGATTTCGAAAAGATTTTGCAGTGTGATTGTATGTTACCATGAAGTATCAGAAACGCACTCAAGGCTGAATTGAACATGTTTTTGAACTCTGTATGAAATGTAGTGAAATCATTAAATCCGGGCAGAAAATCAACAGGAATCATGTAGTTCCTTCATATTCAAGTAGTTTTTAGTACTTTCTGCAGAGATTTGTGTAGTTTTTGAAGAGATTTGTGCAATTTGACTGCACTTGAAGTTGATGTGTCATATAGGCACTCAACGCTGAATTGATCCTGTTCTTGAACTCTGTATTAAATGTAGTGAAATAATTAAATCCCAGAAGAAAATAAACAGGAATAATGTAGTTCCTTCATATTCAAGTAGTTCTGAGTAGTTTGTGCAGAGATTTGTGCAGTTTTTGAAGAGATTTGTTTAGTATGATTCCATGTTAGCATGAAGTATCAAAAACGCACTGAACGCTGAATTGAGCCTGTTTTTGAACTCTGTGTTAAAAGTAGTGAAAACAGTAAATCCCAGCAGAAAATCAACAGGAATCATGTAGTTCCTTCATATTGAAGTAGTTCTGAGTAGTTTGGGCAGAGATTTGTGTAGTTTTTGAAGAGATTTGTGCAGTGTGACTGCACTTCAAGTTGATGTGTCATAAAGGCACTCAACGCTGAATTGAGCCTGTTTTTGAACCTTGTATTAAATGTAGTGAAATCATTAAATCCCAACAGAAAATCAACAGGAATCATGTAGTTCCTTCATATTCAAGTAGTTCTGAGTAGTTTGTGCAGAGATTTGTGTAGATTTCGAAAAGATTTTGCAGTGTGATTGTATGTTACCATGAAGTGTTAAAAACGCACTGAACGCTGAATTGAGCCTGTTTTTGAACTCTGTATTAAAAGTAGTGCAAACAGCAAATCCCAGTAGAAAATCAACAGGAATCATGTAGTTCCTTCATATTCAAGTTGTTCTGAGTAGTTTCTGCAGAGATTTGTGTAGTTTTTGAAGATATTTGTGCAGTTTGATTGCATGTTAGCATGAAGTGTCAAAAACGCACTGAACGCTGAATAGAGCCTGTTTTTGAACTCTGTATTAAAAGTAGTGAAAACAGCAAATCCCAGCAGAAAATCAATAAGAATCAGGTACTTCCTTCATATTTAAGTAGTTCTGAGTAGTTTGTGCAGAGATTTGTGTAGTTTTTGATGAGATTTGTGCAGTTTGATTGCATGTTAGCATGAAGTATCAAAAACGCATTGAACGCTGAATTGAGCCTGTTTTTGAACTGTGTATTAAATGTAAGGAAATCATTAAATCCCAGAAGAAAATCAACAGGAATCATGTAGGTCCTTCATATTCAAGTAGTTCTGAGTAGTTTGTGCAGAGATTTGTGCAGTTTTTGAAGAGATTTGTTTAGTATGATTCCATGTTAGCACGAAGTATCAAAAACGTACTGAACGCTGAATTGAGCCCGTTTTTGAACTCTGTATTAAAAGTAGTGAAAACAGCAAATCCCAGCAGAAAATCAACAGGAATCATGTAGTTCCTTCATATTCAAGTAGTTCTGAGTAGTTTGTGCAGAGAATTGTGTAGTTTTTGAAGATATTTGTGCAGTTTGACTGCACTTGAAATTGATGTGTTACATAGGCACTCAACCCTGAATTGAGCCTGTTTTTGAACTCTGTATTAAAAGTAGTGAAAACAGTAAATCCCAGCAGAAAATCAATAGGAATCATGTAGTTCCTTCATATTCAAGTTGTTCTGAGTAGTTTGTGCAGAGATTTGTGTAGTTTTTGATGAGATTTATGCAGTTTGATTGCATGTTAGCATGAAGTGTCAAAAACGCACTGAACGCTGAATTGAGCCTGTTTTTGAACTCTGTATTAAAAGTAGTGAAAACAGCAAATCCCAGCAGAAAATCAACATGAATCATGTAGTTCCTTCATATTCAAGTTGTTCTGAGTAGTTTGTGCAGAGATTTGTGTAGTATTTGATGAGATTTGTGCAGTTTGATTGCATGTTAGCATGAAGTATCAATAACGCACTGAACGCTGAATTGAGCCTGTTTTTGATCTCTGTATTAAAAGTAGTGAAAACAGCAAATCCCAGCAGAAAATCAACAGGAATCATGTAGTTCCTTCATATTGAAGTAGTTTTTAGTAGTTTCTGCAGAGATTTGTGTAGTTTTTGAAGATATTTGTGCAGTTTGACTGCACTTCAAGTTTATGTGTCATGAAGACACTCAACGCTGAATTGAGCCTGTTTTTCAACTTTGTATTAAATGTAGTGAAAACAGCAAATCCCAGCAGAAAATCAACAGGAATCATGTAGTTCTGTCATATTCAAGTTGTTCTGAGTAGTTTGTGCAGAGATTTGTGTCGTTTTTGAAGAGATTTGTGCAATTTGACTGCACTTGAAGTTGATGTGTCATATAGGCACTCAACGCTGAATTGATCCTGTTCTTGAACTCTGTATTAAATGTAGTGAAATAATTAAATCCCAGAAGAAAATAAACAGGAATAATGTAGTTCCTTCATATTCAAGTAGTTCTGAGTAGTTTCTGCAGAGATTTGTGCAGTTTTTGAAGAGATTTGTTTAGTATGATTCCATGTTAGCATGAAGTATCAAAAACGCACTGAACGCTGAATTGAGCCTGTTTTTGAACTCTGTGTTAAAAGTAGTGAAAACAGTAAATCCCAGCAGAAAATCAACAGGAATCATGTAGTTCCTTCATATTCAAGTAGTTCTGAGTAGTTTGTGCAGAGATTTGTGTAGATTTCGAAAAGATTTTGCAGTGTGATTGTATGTTACCATGAAGTGTTAAAAACGCACTGAACGCTGAATTGAGCCTGTTTTTGAACTCTGTATTAAAAGTAGTGAAAACAGCAAATCCCAGCAGAAAATCAACAGGAATCATGTAGTTCCTTCATATTCAAGTTGTTCTGAGTAGTTTCTGCAGAGATTTGTGTAGTTTTTGAAGATATTTGTGCAGTTTGATTGCATGTTAGCATGAAGTGTCAAAAACGCACTGAACGCTGAATTGAGCCTGTTTTTGAACTCTGTATTAAAAGTAGTGAAAACAGCAAATCCCAGCAGAAAATCAACAGGAATCATGTAGTTCCTTCATATTGAAGTAGTTTTTAGTAGTTTCTGCAGAGATTTGTGTAGTTTTTGAAGAGATTTGTGCAGTTTGACTGCACTTCAAATTTCTGTGTCATAAAGGCACTCAATGTTGAAGTGAGCCTGTTTTTGAACTTTGTATTAAATGTAGTGAAAACAGCAAATCCCAGCAGAAAATCAACAGGAATCATGTAGTTCCTTCATATTCAAGTAGTTCTGAGTAGTTTGTGCAGAGATTTGTGTAGATTTCGAAAAGATTTTGCAGTGTGATTGTATGTTACCATGAAGTATCAGAAACGCACTCAAGGCTGAATTGAACATGTTTTTGAACTCTGTATGAAATGTAGTGAAATCATTAAATCCGGGCAGAAAATCAACAGGAATCATGTAGTTCCTTCATATTCAAGTAGTTTTTAGTACTTTCTGCAGAGAATTGTGTAGTTTTTGAAGAGATTTGTTTAGTATGATTCCATGTTAGCATGAAGTATCAAAAACGCACTGAACGCTGAATTGAGCCTGTTTTTGAACTCTGTGTTAAAAGTAGTGAAAACAGTAAATCCCAGCAGAAAATCAATAGGAATCATGTAGTTCCTTCATATTGAAGTAGTTCTGAGTAATTTGGGCAGAGATTTGTGTAGTTTTTGAAGAGATTTGTGCAGTTTGACTGCACTTCAAGTTGATGTGTCATAAAGGCAGTGAACGCTGAATTGAGCCTGTTTTTGACCTCTGTATTCAATGTAAGGAAATCATTAAAACTCAAAAGAAAATCAACAGGAATCATGTAGTTCCTTCATATTCAAGTTGTTCTGAGTAGTTTGTGCAGAGATTTGTGTAGTTTTTGATGAGATTTGTGCAGTTTGATTGCATGTTAGCATGAAGTGTTAAAAACGCACTGAACGCTGAATTGAGCCTGTTTTTGATCTCTGTATTAAAAGTAGTGAAAACAGCAAATCCCAGCAGAAAATCAACAGGAATCATGTAGTTCCTTCATATTGAAGTAGTTTTTAGTAGTTTCTGCAGAGATTTGTGTAGTTTTTGAAGAGATTTGTGCAATTTGACTGCACTTGAAGTTGATGTGTCATATAGGCACTCAACGCTGAATTGATCCTGTTCTTGAACTCTGTATTAAATGTAGTGAAATAATTAAATCCCAGAAGAAAATAAACAGGAATAATGTAGTTCCTTCATATTCAAGTAGTTCTGAGTAGTTTCTGCAGAGATTTGTGCAGTTTTTGAAGAGATTTGTTTAGTATGATTCCATGTTAGCATGAAGTATCAAAAACGCACTGAACGCTGAATTGAGCCTGTTTTTGAACTCTGTATTAAAAGTAGTGAAAACAGCAAATCCCAGCAGAAAATCAACAAGAATCAGGTACTTCCTTCATATTTAAGTAGTTCTGAGTAGTTTGTGCAGAGATTTGTGTAGTTTTTGATGAGATTTGTGCAGTTTGATTGCATGTTAGCATGAAGTGTCAAAAACGCATTGAACGCTGAATTGAGCCTGTTTTTGAACTGTGTATTAAATGTAAGGAAATCATTAAATCCCAGAAGAAAATCAACAGGAATCATGTAGGTCCTTCATATTCAAGTAGTTCTGAGTAGTTTGTGCAGAGATTTGTGCAGTTTTTGAAGAGATTTGTTTAGTATGATTCCATGTTAGCACGAAGTATCAAAAACGTACTGAACGCTGAATTGAGCCTGTTTTTGAACTCTGTATTAAAAGTAGTGAAAACAGCAAATCCCAGCAGAAAATCAACAGGAATCATGTAGTTCCTTCATATTCAAGTAGTTCTGAGTAGTTTGTGCAGAGAATTGTGTAGTTTTTGAAGATATTTGTGCAGTTTGACTGCACTTGAAGTTGATGTGTTACATAGGCACTCAACCCTGAATTGAGCCTGTTTTTGAACTCTGTATTAAAAGTAGTGAAAACAGTAAATCCCAGCAGAAAATCAATAGGAATCATGTAGTTCCTTCATATTCAAGTTGTTCTGAGTAGTTTGTGCAGAGATTTGTGTAGTTTTTGATGAGATTTATGCAGTTTGATTGCATGTTAGCATGAAGTGTCAAAAACGCACTGAACGCTGAATTGAGCCTGTTTTTGAACTCTGTATTAAAAGTAGTGAAAACAGCAAATCCCAGCAGAAAATCAACATGAATCATGTAGTTCCTTCATATTCAAGTTGTTCTGAGTAGTTTGTGCAGAGATTTGTGTAGTTTTTGATGAGATTTATGCAGTTTGATTGCATGTTAGCATGAAGTGTCAAAAACGCACTGAACGCTGAATTGAGCCTGTTTTTTATCTCTGTATTAAAAGTAGTGAAAACAGCAAATCCCAGCAGAAAATCAACAGGAATCATGTAGTTCCTTCATATTGAAGTAGTTTTTAGTAGTTTCTGCAGAGATTTGTGTAGTTTTTGAAGATATTTGTGCAGTTTGACTGCACTTCAAGTTTATGTGTCATGAAGGCACTCAACGCTGAATTGAGCCTGTTTTTCAACTTTGTATTAAATGTAGTGAAAACAGCAAATCCCAGCAGAAAATCAACCAGAATCATATATTCCCTTCATATTCAAGTAGTTCTGAGTAGTTTGTGCAGAGATTTGTGTAGTTTTTGATGAGATTTGTGCAGTTTGATTGCATGTTAGCATGAAGTATCAAAAACGCACTGAACGCTGAATTGAGCCTGTTTTTGAACTCTGTATTAAAACTAGTGAAAACAGCAAATCCCAGCAGAAAATCAACAAGAATCAGGTACTTCCTTCATATTCAAGTAGTTCTGAGTAGTTTGTGCAGAGAATTGTTTAGTTTTTGAAGATATTTGTGCAGTTTGACTGCACTTCAAGTTTATGTGTCATAAAGGCAGTGAACGCTGAATTGAGCCTGTTTTTGACCTCTGTATTAAATGTAAGGAAATCATTAAAACTCAGAAGAAAATCAACAGGAATCATGTAGTTCCTTCATATTCAAGTAGTTCTGAGTAGTTTGTGCAGAGATTTGTGTAGTTTTTGATGAGATTTGTGCAGTTTGACTGCACTTCAAGTTTATGTGTCATAAAGGCACTCAATGCTGAAGTGAGCTGTTTTTGAACTTTGTATTAAATGTAGTGAAAACAGCAAATCCCAGCAGAAAATCAACGAGAATCATGTATTCCCTTCATATTCAAGTAGTTCTGAGTACTTTGTGCAAAGATTTGTGCAGTTTTTGAAGAGATTTGTTTAGTATGATTCCATGTTAGCATGAAGTATCAAAAAAGCACTGAACGCTGAATTGAGCCTGTTTTTGAAATCTGTATTAAAAGTAGTGAAAACAGTAAATCCCAGCAGAGAATCAATAGGAATCATGTAGTTCCTTCATATTCAAGTAGTTCTGAGTAGTTTGTGCAGAGATTTGTGTAATTTTTGATGAGATTTGTGCAGTTTGACTGCACTTCAAGTTTATGTGTCATAAAGGCACTCAATGCTGAAGTGAGCCTGTTTTTGAACTTTGTATTAAATGTAGTGAAAACAGCAAATCCCAGCAGAAAATCAACGAGAATCATGTATTCCCTTCATATTCAAGTAGTTCTGAGTACTTTGTGCAAAGATTTGTGCAGTTTTTGAAGAGATTTGTTTAGTATGATTCCATGTTAGCATGAAGTATCAAAAAAGCACTGAACGCTGAATTGAGCCTGTTTTTGAAATCTGTATTAAAAGTAGTGAAATCATTAAATCCGGGCAGAAAATCAACATGAATCATGTAGTTCCTTCATATTCAAGTAGTTTTTAGTACTTTCTGCAGAGATTTGTGTAGTTTTTGAAGAGATTTGTGCAATTTGACTGCACTTCAAGTTTATGTGTCATGAAGGCACTCAACGCTGAATTGAGCCTGTTTTTCAACTCTGTATTAAAAGTAGTGAAAAAAGCAAATCCCAGCAGAAAATCAACATGAATCATGTAGTTCCTTCATATTCAAATTGTTCTGAGTAGTTTGTGCAGACATTTGTGTAGTTTTTGATGAGATTTGTGCAGTTTGATTGCATGTTAGCATGAAGTATCAATAACGCACTGAACGCTGAATTGAGCCTGTTTTTGATCTCTGTATTAAAAGTAGTGAAAACAGCAAATCCCAGCAGAAAATCAACAGGAATCATGTAGTTCCTTCATATTGAAGTAGTTTTTAGTAGTTTCTGCAGAGATTTGTGTAGTTTTTGAAGAGATTTGTGCAGTTTGACTGCACTTCAAGTTTCTGTGTCATAAAGGCACTCAATGCTGAAGTGAGCCTGTTTTTGAACTTTGTATTAAATGTAGTGAAAACAGCAAATCCCAGCAGAAAATCAACAGGAATCATGTAGTTCCTTCATATTCAAGTAGTTCTGAGTACTTTGTGCAGAGATTTGTGTAGATTTCGAAAAGATTTTGCAGTGTGATTGTATGTTACCATGAAGTATCAGAAACGCACTCAAGGCTGAATTGAACATGTTTTTGAACTCTGTATGAAATGTAGTGAAATCATTAAATCCGGGCAGAAAATCAACAGGAATCATGTAGTTCCTTCATATTGAAGTAGTTTTTAGTAGTTTCTGCAGAGATTTGTGTAGTTTTTGAAGAGATTTGTGCAATTTGACTGCACTTGAAGTTGATGTGTCATATAGGCACTCAACGCTGAATTGATCCTGTTCTTGAACTCTGTATTAAATGTAGTGAAATAATTAAATCCCAGAAGAAAATAAACAGGAATAATGTAGTTCCTTCATATTCAAGTAGTTCTGAGTAGTTTCTGCAGAGATTTGTGCAGTTTTTGAAGAGATTTGTTTAGTATGATTCCATGTTAGCATGAAGTATCAAAAACGCACTGAACGCTGAATTGAGCCTGTTTTTGAACTCTGTATTAAAAGTAGTGAAAACAGCAAATCCCAGCAGAAAATCAACAAGAATCAGGTACTTCCTTCATATTTAAGTAGTTCTGAGTAGTTTGTGCAGAGATTTGTGTAGTTTTTGATGAGATTTGTGCAGTTTGATTGCATGTTAGCATGAAGTGTCAAAAACGCATTGAACGCTGAATTGAGCCTGTTTTTGAACTGTGTATTAAATGTAAGGAAATCATTAAATCCCAGAAGAAAATCAACAGGAATCATGTAGGTCCTTCATATTCAAGTAGTTCTGAGTAGTTTGTGCAGAGATTTGTGCAGTTTTTGAAGAGATTTGTTTAGTATGATTCCATGTTAGCACGAAGTATCAAAAACGTACTGAACGCTGAATTGAGCCTGTTTTTGAACTCTGTATTAAAAGTAGTGAAAACAGCAAATCCCAGCAGAAAATCAACAGGAATCATGTAGTTCCTTCATATTCAAGTAGTTCTGAGTAGTTTGTGCAGAGAATTGTGTAGTTTTTGAAGATATTTGTGCAGTTTGACTGCACTTGAAGTTGATGTGTTACATAGGCACTCAACCCTGAATTGAGCCTGTTTTTGAACTCTGTATTAAAAGTAGTGAAAACAGTAAATCCCAGCAGAAAATCAATAGGAATCATGTAGTTCCTTCATATTCAAGTTGTTCTGAGTAGTTTGTGCAGAGATTTGTGTAGTTTTTGATGAGATTTATGCAGTTTGATTGCATGTTAGCATGAAGTGTCAAAAACGCACTGAACGCTGAATTGAGCCTGTTTTTGAACTCTGTATTAAAAGTAGTGAAAACAGCAAATCCCAGCAGAAAATCAACATGAATCATGTAGTTCCTTCATATTCAAGTTGTTCTGAGTAGTTTGTGCAGAGATTTGTGTAGTTTTTGATGAGATTTATGCAGTTTGATTGCATGTTAGCATGAAGTGTCAAAAACGCACTGAACGCTGAATTGAGCCTGTTTTTTATCTCTGTATTAAAAGTAGTGAAAACAGCAAATCCCAGCAGAAAATCAACAGGAATCATGTAGTTCCTTCATATTGAAGTAGTTTTTAGTAGTTTCTGCAGAGATTTGTGTAGTTTTTGAAGATATTTGTGCAGTTTGACTGCACTTCAAGTTTATGTGTCATGAAGGCACTCAACGCTGAATTGAGCCTGTTTTTCAACTTTGTATTAAATGTAGTGAAAACAGCAAATCCCAGCAGAAAATCAACCAGAATCATATATTCCCTTCATATTCAAGTAGTTCTGAGTAGTTTGTGCAGAGATTTGTGTAGTTTTTGATGAGATTTGTGCAGTTTGATTGCATGTTAGCATGAAGTATCAAAAACGCACTGAACGCTGAATTGAGCCTGTTTTTGAACTCTGTATTAAAACTAGTGAAAACAGCAAATCCCAGCAGAAAATCAACAAGAATCAGGTACTTCCTTCATATTCAAGTAGTTCTGAGTAGTTTGTGCAGAGAATTGTTTAGTTTTTGAAGATATTTGTGCAGTTTGACTGCACTTCAAGTTTATGTGTCATAAAGGCAGTGAACGCTGAATTGAGCCTGTTTTTGACCTCTGTATTAAATGTAAGGAAATCATTAAAACTCAGAAGAAAATCAACAGGAATCATGTAGTTCCTTCATATTCAAGTAGTTCTGAGTAGTTTGTGCAGAGATTTGTGTAGTTTTTGATGAGATTTGTGCAGTTTGACTGCACTTCAAGTTTATGTGTCATAAAGGCACTCAATGCTGAAGTGAGCTGTTTTTGAACTTTGTATTAAATGTAGTGAAAACAGCAAATCCCAGCAGAAAATCAACGAGAATCATGTATTCCCTTCATATTCAAGTAGTTCTGAGTACTTTGTGCAAAGATTTGTGCAGTTTTTGAAGAGATTTGTTTAGTATGATTCCATGTTAGCATGAAGTATCAAAAAAGCACTGAACGCTGAATTGAGCCTGTTTTTGAAATCTGTATTAAAAGTAGTGAAAACAGTAAATCCCAGCAGAGAATCAATAGGAATCATGTAGTTCCTTCATATTCAAGTAGTTCTGAGTAGTTTGTGCAGAGATTTGTGTAATTTTTGATGAGATTTGTGCAGTTTGACTGCACTTCAAGTTTATGTGTCATAAAGGCACTCAATGCTGAAGTGAGCCTGTTTTTGAACTTTGTATTAAATGTAGTGAAAACAGCAAATCCCAGCAGAAAATCAACGAGAATCATGTATTCCCTTCATATTCAAGTAGTTCTGAGTACTTTGTGCAAAGATTTGTGCAGTTTTTGAAGAGATTTGTTTAGTATGATTCCATGTTAGCATGAAGTATCAAAAAAGCACTGAACGCTGAATTGAGCCTGTTTTTGAAATCTGTATTAAAAGTAGTGAAATCATTAAATCCGGGCAGAAAATCAACATGAATCATGTAGTTCCTTCATATTCAAGTAGTTTTTAGTACTTTCTGCAGAGATTTGTGTAGTTTTTGAAGAGATTTGTGCAATTTGACTGCACTTCAAGTTTATGTGTCATGAAGGCACTCAACGCTGAATTGAGCCTGTTTTTCAACTCTGTATTAAAAGTAGTGAAAAAAGCAAATCCCAGCAGAAAATCAACATGAATCATGTAGTTCCTTCATATTCAAATTGTTCTGAGTAGTTTGTGCAGACATTTGTGTAGTTTTTGATGAGATTTGTGCAGTTTGATTGCATGTTAGCATGAAGTATCAATAACGCACTGAACGCTGAATTGAGCCTGTTTTTGATCTCTGTATTAAAAGTAGTGAAAACAGCAAATCCCAGCAGAAAATCAACAGGAATCATGTAGTTCCTTCATATTGAAGTAGTTTTTAGTAGTTTCTGCAGAGATTTGTGTAGTTTTTGAAGAGATTTGTGCAGTTTGACTGCACTTCAAGTTTCTGTGTCATAAAGGCACTCAATGCTGAAGTGAGCCTGTTTTTGAACTTTGTATTAAATGTAGTGAAAACAGCAAATCCCAGCAGAAAATCAACAGGAATCATGTAGTTCCTTCATATTCAAGTAGTTCTGAGTACTTTGTGCAGAGATTTGTGTAGATTTCGAAAAGATTTTGCAGTGTGATTGTATGTTACCATGAAGTATCAGAAACGCACTCAAGGCTGAATTGAACATGTTTTTGAACTCTGTATGAAATGTAGTGAAATCATTAAATCCGGGCAGAAAATCAACAGGAATCATGTAGTTCCTTCATATTCAAGTAGTTTTTAGTACTTTCTGCAGAGATTTGTGTAGTTTTTGAAGAGATTTGTGCAATTTGACTGCACTTGAAGTTGATGTGTCATATAGGCACTCAACGCTGAATTGATCCTGTTCTTGAACTCTGTATTAAATGTAGTGAAATAATTAAATCCCAGAAGAAAATAAACAGGAATAATGTAGTTCCTTCATATTCAAGTAGTTCTGAGTAGTTTCTGCAGAGATTTGTGCAGTTTTTGAAGAGATTTGTTTAGTATGATTCCATGTTAGCATGAAGTATCAAAAACGCACTGAACGCTGAATTGAGCCTGTTTTTGAACTCTGTGTTAAAAGTAGTGAAAACAGTAAATCCCAGCAGAAAATCAACAGGAATCATGTAGTTCCTTCATATTGAAGTAGTTCTGAGTAGTTTGGGCAGAGATTTGTGTAGTTTTTGAAGAGATTTGTGCAGTTTGACTGCACTTCAAGTTGATGTGTCATAAAGGCACTCAACGCTGAATTGAGCCTGTTTTTGAACTTTGTATTAAATGTAGTGAAATCATTAAATCCCAACAGAAAATCAACAGGAATCATGTAGTTCCTTCATATTCAAGTAGTTCTGAGTAGTTTGTGCAGAGATTTGTGTAGATTTCGAAAAGATTTTGCAGTGTGATTGTATGTTACCATGAAGTGTTAAAAACGCACTGAACGCTGAATTGAGCCTGTTTTTGAACTCTGTATTAAAAGTAGTGAAAACAGCAAATCCCAGCAGAAAATCAACAGGAATCATGTAGTTCCTTCATATTCAAGTTGTTCTGAGTAGTTTCTGCAGAGATTTGTGTAGTTTTTGAAGATATTTGTGCAGTTTGATTGCATGTTAGCATGAAGTGTCAAAAACGCACTGAACGCTGAATTGAGCCTGTTTTTGAACTCTGTATTAAAAGTAGTGAAAACAGCAAATCCCAGCAGAAAATCAACAAGAATCAGGTACTTCCTTCATATTTAAGTAGTTCTGAGTAGTTTGTGCAGAGATTTGTGTAGTTTTTGAAGAGATTTGTTTAGTATGATTCCATGTTAGCACGAAGTATCAAAAACGTACTGAACGCTGAATTGAGCCTGTTTTTGAACTCTGTATTAAAAGTAGTGAAAACAGCAAATCCCAGCAGAAAATCAACAGGAATCATGTAGTTCCCTCATATTCAAGTAGTTCTGAGTAGTTTGTGCAGAGATTTGTGTAGATTTCGAAAAGATTTTGCAGTGTGATTGTATGTTACCATGAAGTATCAGAAACGCACTCAAGGCTGAATTGAACATGTTTTTGAACTCTGTATGAAATGTAGTGAAATCATTAAATCCGGGCAGAAAATCAACAGGAATCATGTAGTTCCTTCATATTCAAGTAGTTTTTAGTACTTTCTGCAGAGATTTGTGTAGTTTTTGAAGAGATTTGTGCAATTTGACTGCACTTGAAGTTGATGTGTCATATAGGCACTCAACGCTGAATTGATCCTGTTCTTGAACTCTGTATTAAATGTAGTGAAATAATTAAATCCCAGAAGAAAATAAACAGGAATAATGTAGTTCCTTCATATTCAAGTAGTTCTGAGTAGTTTGTGCAGAGATTTGTGCAGTTTTTGAAGAGATTTGTTTAGTATGATTCCATGTTAGCATGAAGTATCAAAAACGCACTGAAGGCTGAATTGAGCCTGTTTTTGAACTCTGTGTTAAAAGTAGTGAAAACAGTAAATCCCAGCAGAAAATCAACAGGAATCATGTAGTTCCTTCATATTGAAGTAGTTCTGAGTAGTTTGGGCAGAGATTTGTGTAATTTTTGAAGAGATTTGTGCAGTTTGACTGCACTTCAAGTTGATGTGTCATAAAGGCACTCAACGCTGAATTGAGCCTGTTTTTGAACTTTGTATTAAATGTAGTGAAATCATTAAATCCCAACAGAAAATCAACAGGAATCATGTAGTTCCTTCATATTCAAGTAGTTCTGAGTAGTTTGTGCAGAGATTTGTGTAGATTTCGAAAAGATTTTGCAGTGTGATTGTATGTTACCATGAAGTATCAGAAACGCACTCAAGGCTGAATTGAACATGTTTTTGATCTCTGTATGAAATGTAGTGAAATCATTAAATCCGGGCAGAAAATCAACAGGAATCATGTAGTTCCTTCATATTCAAGTAGTTCTGAGTAGTTTGTGCAGAGAATTGTGTAGTTTTTGACGAGATTTGTGCAGTTTGATTGCATGTTAGGATGAAGTATCAATAACGCACTGAACGCTGAATTGAGCCTGTTTTTGAACTCTGTATTAAAAGTAGTGAAAACAGCAAATCCCAGCAGAAAATCAACAGGAATCATGTAGTTCCTTCATATTCAAGTAGTTTTTAGTACTTTCTGCAGAGATTTGTGTAGTTTTTGAAGAGATTTGTGCAATTTGACTGCACTTGAAGTTGATGTGTCATATAGGCACTCAACGCTGAATTGATCCTGTTCTTGAACTCTGTATTAAATGTAGTGAAATAATTAAATCCCAGAAGAAAATAAACAGGAATAATGTAGTTCCTTCATATTCAAGTAGTTCTGAGTAGTTTCTGCAGAGATTTGTGTAGTTTTTGAAGATATTTGTGCAGTTTGATTGCATGTTAGCATGAAGTGTCAAAAACGCACTGAACGCTGAATTGAGCCTGTTTTTGAACTCTGTATTAAATGTAGTGAAATCATTAAATCCCAGAAGAAAATCAACAGGAATAATGTAGTTCCTTCATATTCAAGTAGTTCTGAGTAGTTTGTGCAGAGATTTGTGCAGTTTTTGAAGAGATTTGTTTAGTATGATTCCATGTTAGCATGAAGTATCAAAAACGCACTGAACGCTGAATTGAGCCTGTTTTTGAACTCTGTGTTAAAAGTAGTGAAAACAGTAAATCCCAGCAGAAAATCAACAGGAATCATGTAGTTCCTTCATATTGAAGTAGTTCTGAGTAGTTTGGGCAGAGATTTGTGTAGTTTTTGAAGAGATTTGTGCAGTTTGACTGCACTTCAAGTTGATGTGTCATAAAGGCACTCAACGCTGAATTGAGCCTGTTTTTGAACTTTGTATTAAATGTAGTGAAATCATTAAATCCCAACAGAAAATCAACAGGAATCATGTAGTTCCTTCATATTCAAGTAGTTCTGAGTAGTTTGTGCAGAGATTTGTGTAGATTTCGAAAAGATTTTGCAGTGTGATTGTATGTTACCATGAAGTGTTAAAAACGCACTGAACGCTGAATTGAGCCTGTTTTTGAACTCTGTATTAAAAGTAGTGAAAACAGCAAATCCCAGCAGAAAATCAACAGGAATCATGTAGTTCCTTCATATTCAAGTTGTTCTGAGTAGTTTCTGCAGAGATTTGTGTAGTTTTTGAAGATATTTGTGCAGTTTGATTGCATGTTAGCATGAAGTGTCAAAAACGCACTGAACGCTGAATTGAGCCTGTTTTTGAACTCTGTATTAAAAGTAGTGAAAACAGCAAATCCCAGCAGAAAATCAACAGGAATCATGTAGTTCCTTCATATTGAAGTAGTTTTTAGTAGTTTCTGCAGAGATTTGTGTAGTTTTTGAAGAGATTTGTGCAGTTTGACTGCACTTCAAGTTTCTGTGTCATAAAGGCACTCAATGCTGAAGTGAGCCTGTTTTTGAACTTTGTATTAAATGTAGTGAAAACAGCAAATCCCAGCAGAAAATCAACAGGAATCATGTAGTTCCTTCATATTCAAGTAGTTCTGAGTAGTTTGTGCAGAGATTTGTGTAGATTTCGAAAAGATTTTGCAGTGTGATTGTATGTTACCATGAAGTATCAGAAACGCACTCAAGGCTGAATTGAGCCTGTTTTTGAACTCTGTATTAAAAGTAGTGAAAACAGCAAATCCCAGCAGAAAATCAACAGGAATAATGTAGTTCCTTCATATTCAAGTAGTTCTGAGTAGTTTGTGTAGAGATTTGTGCAGTTTTTGAAGAGATTTGTTTAGTATGATTCCATGTTAGCATGAAGTATCAAAAAAGCACTGAACGCTGAATTGAGCCTGTTTTTGATCTCTGTATTAAAAGTAGTGAAAACAGCAAATCCCAGCAGAAAATCAACAGGAATCATGTAGTTCCTTCATATTGAAGTAGTTTTTAGTAGTTTCTGCAGAGATTTGTGTAGTTTTTGAAGAGATTTGTGCAGTTTGACTGCACTTCAAGTTTCTGTGTCATAAAGGCACTCAATGCTGAAGTGAGCCTGTTTTTGAACTTTGTATTAAATGTAGTGAAAACAGCAAATCCCAGCAGAAAATCAACAGGAATCATGTAGTTCCTTCATATTCAAGTAGTTCTGAGTACTTTGTGCAGAGATTTGTGTAGATTTCGAAAAGATTTTGCAGTGTGATTGTATGTTACCATGAAGTATCAGAAACGCACTCAAGGCTGAATTGAACATGTTTTTGAACTCTGTATGAAATGTAGTGAAATCATTAAATCCGGGCAGAAAATCAACAGGAATCATGTAGTTCCTTCATATTCAAGTAGTTTTTAGTACTTTCTGCAGAGATTTGTGTAGTTTTTGAAGAGATTTGTGCAATTTGACTGCACTTGAAGTTGATGTGTCATATAGGCACTCAACGCTGAATTGATCCTGTTCTTGAACTCTGTATTAAATGTAGTGAAATAATTAAATCCCAGAAGAAAATAAACAGGAATAATGTAGTTCCTTCATATTCAAGTAGTTCTGAGTAGTTTCTGCAGAGATTTGTGCAGTTTTTGAAGAGATTTGTTTAGTATGATTCCATGTTAGCATGAAGTATCAAAAACGCACTGAACGCTGAATTGAGCCTGTTTTTGAACTCTGTGTTAAAAGTAGTGAAAACAGTAAATCCCAGCAGAAAATCAACAGGAATCATGTAGTTCCTTCATATTCAAGTAGTTCTGAGTAGTTTGTGCAGAGATTTGTGTAGATTTCGAAAAGATTTTGCAGTGTGATTGTATGTTACCATGAAGTGTTAAAAACGCACTGAACGCTGAATTGAGCCTGTTTTTGAACTCTGTATTAAAAGTAGTGAAAACAGCAAATCCCAGCAGAAAATCAACAGGAATCATGTAGTTCCTTCATATTCAAGTTGTTCTGAGTAGTTTCTGCAGAGATTTGTGTAGTTTTTGAAGATATTTGTGCAGTTTGATTGCATGTTAGCATGAAGTGTCAAAAACGCACTGAACGCTGAATTGAGCCTGTTTTTGAACTCTGTATTAAAAGTAGTGAAAACAGCAAATCCCAGCAGAAAATCAACAAGAATCAGGTACTTCCTTCATATTTAAGTAGTTCTGAGTAGTTTGTGCAGAGATTTGTGTAGTTTTTGAAGAGATTTGTTTAGTATGATTCCATGTTAGCACGAAGTATCAAAAACGTACTGAACGCTGAATTGAGCCTGTTTTTGAACTCTGTATTAAAAGTAGTGAAAACAGCAAATCCCAGCAGAAAATCAACAGGAATCATGTAGTTCCTTCATATTCAAGTAGTTCTGAGTAGTTTGTGCAGAGAATTGTGTAGTTTTTGAAGATATTTGTGCAGTTTGACTGCACTTGAAGTTGATGTGTTACATAGGCACTCAACCCTGAATTGAGCCTGTTTTTGAACTCTGTATTAAAAGTAGTGAAAACAGTAAATCCCAGCAGAAAATCAATAGGAATCATGTATTCCCTTCATATTCAAGTAGTTCTGAGTACTTTGTGCAAAGATTTGTGCAGTTTTTGAAGAGATTTGTTTAGTATGATTCCATGTTAGCATGAAGTATCAAAAAAGCACTGAACGCTGAATTGAGCCTGTTTTTGACCTCTGTATTCAATGTAAGGAAATCATTAAAACTCAGAAGAAAATCAACAGGAATCATGTAGTTCCTTCATATTCAAGTTGTTCTGAGTAGTTTGTGCAGAGATTTGTGTAGTTTTTGATGAGATTTGTGCAGTTTGATTGCATGTTAGCATGAAGTGTCAAAAACGCACTGAACGCTGAATTGAGCCTGTTTTTGAACTCTGTATTAAAAGTAGTGAAAACAGCAAATCCCAGCAGAAAATCAACAAGAATCAGGTACTTCCTTCATATTCAAGTAGTTCTGAGTAGTTTGTGCAGAGATTTGTGTAGTTTTTGATGAGATTTGTGCAGTTTGATTGCATGTTAGCATGAAGTGTTAAAAACGCACTGAACGCTGAATTGAGCCTGTTTTTGAACTCTGTATTAAAAGTAGTGAAAACAGCAAATCCCAGCAGAAAATCAACAGGAATCATGTAGTTCCTTCATATTCAAGTTGTTCTGAGTAGTTTCTGCAGAGATTTGTGTAGTTTTTGAAGATATTTGTGCAGTTTGATTGCATGTTAGCATGAAGTGTCAAAAACGCACTGAACGCTGAATTGAGCCTGTTTTTGAACTCTGTATTAAAAGTAGTGAAAACAGCAAATCCCAGCAGAAAATCAACAAGAATCAGGTACTTCCTTCATATTTAAGTAGTTCTGAGTAGTTTGTGCAGAGATTTGTGTAGTTTTTGATGAGATTTGTGCAGTTTGATTGCATGTTAGCTTGAAGTATCAAAAACGCATTGAACGCTGAATTGAGCCTGTTTTTGAACTGTGTATTAAATGTAAGGAAATCATTAAATCCCAGAAGAAAATCAACAGGAATCATGTAGGTCCTTCATATTGAAGTAGTTCTGAGTAGTTTGTGCAGAGATTTGTGCAGTTTTTGAAGAGATTTGTTTAGTATGATTCCATGTTAGCACGAAGTATCAAAAATGTACTGAACGCTGAATTGAGCCTGTTTTTGAACTCTGTATTAAAAGTAGTGAAAACAGCAAATCCCAGCAGAAAATCAACAGGAATCATGTAGTTCCTTCATATTCAAGTAGTTCTGAGTAGTTTGTGCAGAGAATTGTGTAGTTTTTGAAGATATTTGTGCAGTTTGACTGCACTTGAAGTTGATGTGTTACATAGGCACTCAACCCTGAATTGAGCCTGTTTTTGAACTCTGTATTAAAAGTAGTGAAAACAGTAAATCCCAGCAGAAAATCAATAGGAATCATGTAGTTCCTTCATATTCAAGTTGTTCTGAGTAGTTTGTGCAGAGATTTGTGTAGTTTTTGATGAGATTTGTGCAGTTTGATTGTATGTTAGCATGAAGTATCAATAACGCACTGAACGCTGAATTGAGCCTGTTTTTGATCTCTGTATTAAAAGTAGTGAAAACAGCAAATCCCAGCAGAAAATCAACAGGAATCATGTAGTTCCTTCATATTGAAGTAGTTTTGAGTAGTTTGTGCAGAGATTTGTGTAGTTTTTGAAGAGATTTGTTTAGTATGATTCCATGTTAGCATGAAGTATCAAAAAAGCACTGAGCGCTGAATTGAGCCTGTTTTTGAACTCTGTATTAAAAGTAGTGAAAACAGCAAATCCCAGCAGAAAATCAACAGGAATCATGTAGTTCCTCCATATTCAAGTAGTTCTGAGTAGTTTGTGCAGAGAATTGTGTAGTTTTTGAAGATATTTGTGCAGTTTGATTGCATGTTAGCATGAAGTGTCAAAAACGCACTGAACGCTGAATTGAGCCTGTTTTTGAACTCTGTATTAAAAGTAGTGAAAACAGCAAATCCCAGCAGAAAATCAACAAGAATGAGGTACTTCCTTCATATTCAAGTAGTTCTGAGTAGTTTGTGCAGAGAATTGTGTAGTTTTTGAAGATATTTGTGCAGTTTGACTGCACTTCAATTTTATGTGTCATAAAGGCAGTGAACGCTGAATTGAGCCTGTTTTTGACCTCTGTATTAAATGTAAGGAAATCATTAAAACTCAGAAGAAAATCAACAGGAATCATGTAGTTCCTTCATATTCAAGTAGTTCTGAGTAGTTTGTGCAGAGATTTGTGTAGTTTTTGATGAGATTTGTGCAGTTTGACTGCACTTCAAGTTTATGTGTCATAAAGGCACTCAATGCTGAAGTGAGCCTGTTTTTGAACTTTGTATTAAATGTAGTGAAAACAGCAAATCCCAGCAGAAAATCAACGAGAATCATGTATTCCCTTCATATTCAAGTAGTTCTGAGTACTTTGTGCAAAGATTTGTGCAGTTTTTGAAGAGATTTGTTTAGTATGATTCCATGTTAGCATGAAGTATCAAAAAAGCACTGAACGCTGAATTGAGCCTGTTTTTGAAATCTGTATTAAAAGTAGTGAAAACAGTAAATCCCAGCAGAGAATCAATAGGAATCATGTAGTTTCTTCATATTCAAGTTGTTCTGAGTAGTTTGTGCAGAGATTTGTGTAGTTTTTGATGAGATTTGTGCAGTTTGATTGCATGTTAGCATGAAGTGTCAAAAACGCACTGAACGCTGAATTGAGCCTGTTTTTGAACTCTGTATTAAAAGTAGTGAAAACAGCAAATCCCAGCAGAAAATCAACAAGAATCAGGTACTTCCTTCATATTCAAGTAGTTCTGAGTAGTTTGTGCAGAGAATTGTGTAGTTTTTGAAGATATTTGTGCAGTTTGACTGCACTTCAAGTTTATGTGTCATAAAGGCAGTGAACGCTGAATTGAGCCTGTTTTTGACCTCTGTATTCAATGTAAGGAAATCATTAAAACTCAAAAGAAAATCAACAGGAATCATGTAGTTCCTTCATATTCAAGTTGTTCTGAGTAGTTTGTGCAGAGATTTGTGTAGTTTTTGATGAGATTTGTGCAGTTTGATTGCATGTTAGCATGAAGTGTCAAAAACGCACTGAACGCTGAATTGAGCCTGTTTTTGAACTCTGTATTAAAAGTAGTGAAAACAGCAAATCCCAGCAGAAAATCAACAAGAATCAGGTACTTCCTTCATATTCAAGTAGTTTTGAGTATTTTGTGCAGAGATTTGTGTAGTTTTTGATGAGATTTGTGCAGTTTGATTGCATGTTAGCATGAAGTGTTAAAAACGCACTGAACGCTGAATTGAGCCTGTTTTTGAACTCTCTATTAAAAGTAGTGAAAACAGCAAATCACAGCAGAAGATCAACAGGAATCATGTAGTTCCTTCATATTCAAGTTGTTCTGAGTAGTTTGTGCAGAGATTTGTGTAGTTTTTGATGAGATTTGTGCAGTTTGATTGCATGTTAGCATGAAGTATCAAAAACGCATTGAACGCTGAATTGAGCCTGTTTTTGAACTGTGTATTAAATGTAGTGAAAACACCAATTCCCAGCAGAAAATCAACGGGAATCATGTAGTCCCTTCATATTAAAGTAGTTCTGAGTAGTTTGTGCAGAGATTTGTGCAGTTTTTGAAGAGATTTGTGCAGTTTGATTCCATGTTAGCATGAAGTATCAAAAAAGCACTGAACGCTGAATTGAGCCTGTTTTTGAACTCTGTATTAAAAGTAGTGAAAACAGTAAATCCCAGCAGAAAATCAAAAGGAATCATGTAGTTCCTTCATATTCAAGTAGTTCTGAGTATTTTGTGCAGAGAATTGTGTAGATTTTGAAGATATTTGTGCAGTTTGACTGCACTTCAAGTTTATGTGTCATGAAGGCACTCAACGCTGAATTGAGCCTGTTTTTCAACTCTGTATTAAATGTGGTGAAATCATTAAATCCGGGCAGAAAATCAACATGAATCATGTAGTTCCTTCATATTCAAGTAGTTTTTAGTACTTTCTGCAGAGATTTGTGTAGTTTTTGATGAGATTTGTGCAGTTTGATTGCATGTTAGCATGAAGTATCAAAAACGCACTGAACGCTGAATTGAGCCTGTTTTTCAACTCTGTATTAAAAGTAGTGAAAACAGCAAATCCCAGCAGAAAATCAACGAGAATCATGTATTCCCTTCATATTCAAGTAGTTCTGAGTACTTTGTGCAAAGATTTGTGTAGTTTTTAATGAGATTTGTGCAGTTTGACTGCACTTGAAGTTGATGTGTCATATAGGCACTCAACGCTGAATTGAGCCTGTTTTTGAACTCTGTATTAAATGTAGTGAAATCATTAAATCCCAGAAGAAAATAAACAGGAATAATGTAGTTCCTTCATATTCAAGTAGTTCTGAGTAGTTTGTGTAGAGATTTGTGCAGTTTTTGAAGAGATTTGTTTAGTATGATTCCATGTTAGCATGAAGTATCAAAAAAGCACTGAACGCTGAATTGAGCCTGTTTTTGAACTCTGTATTAAAAGTAGTGAAAACAGCAAATCCCAGCAGAAAATCAACAGGAATCATGTAGTTCCTTCATATTCAAGTAGTTCTGAGTAGTTTGTGCAGAGATTTGTGTAGATTTCGAAAAGATTTTGCAGTGTGATTGTATGTTACCATGAAGTATCAGAAACGCACTCAAGGCTGAATTGAACATGTTTTTGAACTCTGTATGAAATGTAGTGAAATCATTAAATCCGGGCAGAAAATCAACAGGAATCATGTAGTTCCTTCATATTGAAGTAGTTTTTAGTACTTTCTGCAGAGATTTGTGTAGTTTTTGAAGAGATTTGTGCAATTTGACTGCACTTCAAGTTTCTGTGTCATAAAGGCACTCAATGCTGAAGTGAGCCTGTTTTTGAACTTTGTATTAAATGTAGTGAAAACAGCAAATCCCAGCAGAAAATCAACAGGAATCATGTAGTTCCTTCATATTCAAGTAGTTCTGAGTAGTTTGTGCAGAGATTTGTGTAGATTTCGAAAAGATTTTGCAGTGTGATTGTATGTTACCATGAAGTATCAGAAACGCACTCAAGACTGAATTGAGCCTGTTTTTGAACTCTGTATTAAAAGTAGTGAAAACAGCAAATCCCAGCAGAAAATCAACAGGAATAATGTAGTTCCTTCATATTCAAGTAGTTCTGAGTAGTTTGTGTAGAGATTTGTGCAGTTTTTGAAGAGATTTGTTTAGTATGATTCCATGTTAGCATGAAGTATCAAAAAAGCACTGAACGCTGAATTGAGCCTGTTTTTGAACTCTGTATTAAAAGTAGTGAAAACAGCAAATCCCAGCAGAAAATCAACAGGAATCATGTAGTTCCTTCATATTCAAGTAGTTCTGAGTAGTTTGTGCAGAGATTTGTGTAGATTTCGAAAAGATTTTGCAGTGTGATTGTATGTTACCATGAAGTATCAGAAACGCACTCAAGGTTGAATTGAACATGTTTTTGAACTCTGTATGAAATGTAGTGAAATCATTAAATCCGGGCAGAAAATCAACAGGAATCATGCAGTTCCTTCATATTCAAGTAGTTTTTAGTACTTTCTGCAGAGATTTGTGTAGTTTTTGAAGAGATTTGTGCAATTTGACTGCACTTGAAGTTGATGTGTCATATAGGCACTCAACGCTGAATTGATCCTGTTCTTGAACTCTGTATTAAATGTAGTGAAATAATTAAATCCCAGAAGAAAATAAACAGGAATAATGTAGTTCCTTCATATTCAAGTAGTTCTGAGTAGTTTGTGCAGAGATTTGTGTAGATTTCGAAAAGATTTTGCAGTGTGATTGTATGTTACCATGAAGTGTTAAAAACGCACTGAACGCTGAATTGAGCCTGTTTTTGAACTCTGTATTAAAAGTAGTGAAAACAGCAAATCCCAGCAGAAAATCAACAGGAATCATGTAGTTCCTTCATATTCAAGTTGTTCTGAGTAGTTTCTGCAGAGATTTGTGTAGTTTTTGAAGATATTTGTGCAGTTTGATTGCATGTTAGCATGAAGTGTCAAAAACGCACTGAACGCTGAATTGAGCCTGTTTTTGAACTCTGTATTAAAAGTAGTGAAAACAGCAAATCCCAGCAGAAAATCAACAGGAATCATGTAGTTCCTTCATATTCAAGTAGTTTTTAGTACTTTCTGCAGAGATTTGTGTAGTTTTTGAAGAGATTTGTGCAATTTGACTGCACTTGAAGTTGATGTGTCATATAGGCACTCAACGCTGAATTGATCCTGTTCTTGAACTCTGTATTAAATGTAGTGAAATAATTAAATCCCAGAAGAAAATAAACAGGAATAATGTAGTTCCTTCATATTCAAGTAGTTCTGAGTAGTTTCTGCAGAGATTTGTGCAGTTTTTGAAGAGATTTGTTTAGTATGATTCCATGTTAGCATGAAGTATCAAAAACGCACTGAACGCTGAATTGAGCCTGTTTTTGAACTCTGTGTTAAAAGTAGTGAAAACAGTAAATCCCAGCAGAAAATCAACAGGAATCATGTAGTTCCTTCATATTGAAGTAGTTCTGAGTAGTTTGGGCAGAGATTTGTGTAGTTTTTGAAGAGATTTGTGCAGTTTGACTGCACTTCAAGTTGATGTGTCATAAAGGCACTCAACGCTGAATTGAGCCTGTTTTTGAACTTTGTATTAAATGTAGTGAAATCATTAAATCCCAACAGAAAATCAACAGGAATCATGTAGTTCCTTCATATTCAAGTAGTTCTGAGTAGTTTGTGCAGAGATTTGTGTAGATTTCGAAAAGATTTTGCAGTGTGATTGTATGTTACCATGAAGTGTTAAAAACGCACTGAACGCTGAATTGAGCCTGTTTTTGAACTCTGTATTAAAAGTAGTGAAAACAGCAAATCCCAGCAGAAAATCAACAGGAATCATGTAGTTCCTTCATATTCAAGTTGTTTTGAGTAGTTTCTGCAGAGATTTGTGTAGTTTTTGAAGATATTTGTGCAGTTTGATTGCATGTTAGCATGAAGTGTCAAAAACGCACTGAACGCTGAATTGAGCCTGTTTTTGAACTCTGTATTAAAAGTAGTGAAAACAGCAAATCCCAGCAGAAAATCAACAAGAATCAGGTACTTCCTTCATATTTAAGTAGTTCTGAGTAGTTTGTGCAGAGAATTGTGTAGTTTTTGAAGAGATTTGTTTAGTATGATTCCATGTTAGCACGAAGTATCAAAAACGTACTGAACGCTGAATTGAGCCTGTTTTTGAACTCTGTATTAAAAGTAGTGAAAACAGCAAATCCCAGCAGAAAATCAACAGGAATCATGTAGTTCCTTCATATTCAAGTAGTTCTGAGTAGTTTGTGCAGAGATTTGTGTAGTTTTTGATGAGATTTGTGCAGTTTGACTGCACTTCAAGTTTATGTGTCATAAAGGCACTCAATGCTGAAGTGAGCCTGTTTTTGATCTCTGTATTAAAAGTAGTGAAAACAGCAAATCCCAGCAGAAAATCAACAGGAATCATGTAGTTCCTTCATATTGAAGTAGTTTTTAGTAGTTTCTGCAGAGATTTGTGTAGTTTTTGAAGAGATTTGTGCAGTTTGACTGCACTTCAAGTTTCTGTGTCATAAAGGCACTCAATGCTGAAGTGAGCCTGTTTTTGAACTTTGTATTAAATGTAGTGAAAACAGCAAATCCCAGCAGAAAATCAACAGGAATCATGTAGTTCCTTCATATTCAAGTAGTTCTGAGTAGTTTGTGCAGAGATTTGTGTAGATTTCGAAAAGATTTTGCAGTGTGATTGTATGTTACCATGAAGTATCAGAAACGCACTCAAGGCTGAATTGAACATGTTTTTGAACTCTGTATGAAATGTAGTGAAATCATTAAATCCGGGCAGAAAATCAACAGGAATCATGTAGTTCCTTCATATTCAAGTAGTTTTTAGTACTTTCTGCAGAGATTTGTGTAGTTTTTGAAGAGATTTGTGCAATTTGACTGCACTTGAAGTTGATGTGTCATATAGGCACTCAACGCTGAATTGATCCTGTTCTTGAACTCTGTATTAAATGTAGTGAAATAATTAAATCCCAGAAGAAAATAAACAGGAATAATGTAGTTCCTTCATATTCAAGTAGTTCTGAGTAGTTTCTGCAGAGATTTGTGCAGTTTTTGAAGAGATTTGTTTAGTATGATTCCATGTTAGCATGAAGTATCAAAAACGCACTGAACGCTGAATTGAGCCTGTTTTTGAACTCTGTGTTAAAAGTAGTGAAAACAGTAAATCCCAGCAGAAAATCAACAGGAATCATGTAGTTCCTTCATATTGAAGTAGTTCTGAGTAGTTTGGGCAGAGATTTGTGTAGTTTTTGAAGAGATTTGTGCAGTTTGACTGCACTTCAAGTTGATGTGTCATAAAGGCACTCAACGCTGAATTGAGCCTGTTTTTGAACTTTGTATTAAATGTAGTGAAATCATTAAATCCCAACAGAAAATCAACAGGAATCATGTAGTTCCTTCATATTCAAGTAGTTCTGAGTAGTTTGTGCAGAGATTTGTGTAGATTTCGAAAAGATTTTTCAGTGTGATTGTATGTTACCATGAAGTGTTAAAAACGCACTGAACGCTGAATTGAGCCTGTTTTTGAACTCTGTATTAAAAGTAGTGAAAACAGCAAATCCCAGCAGAAAATCAACAGGAATCATGTAGTTCCTTCATATTCAAGTTGTTTTGAGTAGTTTCTGCAGAGATTTGTGTAGTTTTTGAAGATATTTGTGCAGTTTGATTGCATGTTAGCATGAAGTGTCAAAAACGCACTGAACGCTGAATTGAGCCTGTTTTTGAACTCTGTATTAAAAGTAGTGAAAACAGCAAATCCCAGCAGAAAATCAACAAGAATCAGGTACTTCCTTCATATTTAAGTAGTTCTGAGTAGTTTGTGCAGAGAACTGTGTAGTTTTTGAAGATATTTGTGCAGTTTGACTGCACTTGAAGTTGATGTGTCATATAGGCACTCAACGCTGAATTGAGCCTGTTTTTGAACTCTGTATTAAAAGTAGTGAAAACAGAACTACTTGAATATGAAGGAACTACATGATTCCTGTTGATTTTCTGCTGGGATTTGCTGAGTAGTTTGTGCAGAGAATTGTGTAGTTTTTGAAGATATTTGTGCAGTTTGACTGCACTTGAAGTTGATGTGTTACATAGGCACTCAACCCTGAATTGAGCCTGTTTTTGAACTCTGTATTAAAAGTAGTGAAAACAGTAAATCCCAGCAGAAAATCAATAGGAATCATGTAGTTCCTTCATATTCAAGTTGTTCTGAGTAGTTTGTGCAGAGATTTGTGTAGTTTTTGATGAGATTTATGCAGTTTGATTGCATGTTAGCATGAAGTGTCAAAAACGCACTGAACGCTGAATTGAGCCTGTTTTTGAACTCTGTATTAAAAGTAGTGAAAACAGCAAATCCCAGCAGAAAATCAACATGAATCATGTAGTTCCTTCATATTCAAGTTGTTCTGAGTAGTTTGTGCAGAGATTTGTGTAGTTTTTGATGAGATTTATGCAGTTTGATTGCATGTTAGCATGAAGTATCAAAAACGCACTGAACGCTGAATTGAGCCTGTTTTTGAACTCTGTATTAAAACTAGTGAAAACAGCAAATCCCAGCAGAAAATCAACAAGAATCAGGTACTTCCTTCATATTCAAGTAGTTCTGAGTAGTTTGTGCAGAGAATTGTGTAGTTTTTGAAGATATTTGTGCAGTTTGACTGCACTTCAAGTTTATGTGTCATAAAGGCAGTGAACGCTGAATTGAGCCTGTTTTTGACCTCTGTATTAAATGTAAGGAAATCATTAAAACTCAGAAGAAAATCAACAGGAATCATGTAGTTCCTTCATATTCAAGTAGTTCTGAGTAGTTTGTGCAGAGATTTGTGTAGTTTTTGATGAGATTTGTGCAGTTTGATTGCATGTTAGCATGAAGTATCAATAACGCACTGAACGCTGAATTGAGCCTGTTTTTGATCTCTGTATTAAAAGTAGTGAAAACAGCAAATCCCAGCAGAAAATCAACAGGAATCATGTAGTTCCTTCATATTGAAGTAGTTTTTAGTAGTTTCTGCAGAGATTTGTGTAGTTTTTGAAGATATTTGTGCAATTTGACTGCACTTCAAGTTTATGTGTCATATAGGCACTCAACGCTGAATTGATCCTGTTCTTGAACTCTGTATTAAATGTAGTGAAATAATTGAATCCCAGAAGAAAATAAACAGGAATAATGTAGTTCCTTCATATTCAAGTAGTTCTGAGTAGTTTGTGCAGAGATTTGTGTAGTTTTTGAAGAGATTTGTTTAGTATGATTCCATGTTAGCATGAAGTATCAAAAAAGCACTGAACGCTGAATTGAGCCTGTTTTTGAAATCTGTATTAAAAGTAGTGAAAACAGTAAATCCCAGCAGAGAATCAATAGGAATCATGTAGTTCCTTCATATTCAAGTTGTTCTGAGTAGTTTGTGCAGAGATTTGTGTAGTTTTTGATGAGATTTGTGCAGTTTGATTGCATGTTAGCATGAAGTGTCAAAAACGCACTGAACGCTGAATTGAGCCTGTTTTTGAACTCTGTATTAAAAGTAGTGAAAACAGCAAATCCCAGCAGAAAATCAACAAGAATCAGGTACTTCCTTCATATTCAAGTAGTTCTGAGTAGTTTGTGCAGAGAATTGTGTAGTTTTTGAAGATATTTGTGCAGTTTGACTGCACTTCAAGTTTATGTGTCATAAAGGCAGTGAACGCTGAATTGAGCCTGTTTTTGACCTCTGTATTCAATGTAAGGAAATCATTAAAACTCAAAAGAAAATCAACAGGAATCATGTAGTTCCTTCATATTCAAGTTGTTCTGAGTAGTTTCTGCAGAGATTTGTGTAGTTTTTGAAGATATTTGTGCAGTTTGATTGCATGTTAGCATGAAGTGTCAAAAACGCACTGAACGCTGAATTGAGCCTGTTTTTGAACTCTGTATTAAAAGTAGTGAAAACAGCAAATCCCAGCAGAAAATCAACAAGAATCAGGTACTTCCTTCATATTTAAGTAGTTCTGAGTAGTTTGTGCAGAGATTTGTGTAGTTTTTGATGAGATTTGTGCAGTTTGATTGCATGTTAGCTTGAAGTATCAAAAACGCATTGAACGCTGAATTGAGCCTGTTTTTCAACTGTGTATTAAATGTAAGGAAATCATTAAATCCCAGAAGAAAATCAACAGGAATCATGTAGGTCCTTCATATTCAAGTTGTTCTGAGTAGTTTGTGCAGAGATTTGTGTAGTTTTTGATGAGATTTATGCAGTTTGATTGCATGTTAGCATGAAGTGTCAAAAACGCACTGAACGCTGAATTGAGCCTGTTTTTGAACTCTGTATTAAAAGTAGTGAAAACAGCAAATCCCAGCAGAAAATCAACATGAATCATGTAGTTCCTTCATATTCAAGTAGTTTTTAGTAGTTTCTGCAGAGATTTGTGTAGTTTTTGAAGAGATTTGTGCAGTTTGACTGCACTTCAAGTTTATGTGTCATAAAGGCACTGAACGCTGAATTGAGCCTGTTTTTGAACTCTGTATTAAATGTAGTGAAATCATTAAATCCCAGAAGAAAATCAATAGGAATCATGTAGTTCCTTCATATTCAAGTTGTTCTGAATAGTTTGTGCAGAGATTTGTGTAGTTTTTGATGAGATTTGTGCAGTTTGATTGCATGTTAGCATGAAGTGTCAAAAACGCACTGAACGCTGAATTGAGCCTGTTTTTGAACTCTGTATTAAAAGTAGTGAAAACAGCAAATCCCAGCAGAAAATCAACAAGAATCAGGTACTTCCTTCATATTCAAGTAGTTTTGAGTATTTTGTGCAGAGATTTGTGTAGTTTTTGATGAGATTTGTGCAGTTTGATTGCATGTTAGCATGAAGTGTTAAAAACGCACTGAACGCTGAATTGAGCCTGTTTTTGAACTCTCTATTAAAAGTAGTGAAAATAGCAAATCACAGCAGAAGATCAACAGGAATCATGTAGTTCCTTCATATTCAAGTTGTTCTGAGTAGTTTGTGCAGAGATTTGTGTAGTTTTTGATGAGATTTGTGTAGTTTGATTGCATGTTAGCATGAAGTATCAAAAACGCATTGAACACTGAATTGAGCCTGTTTTTGAACTGTGTATTAAATGTAGTGAAAACACCAATTCCCAGCAGAAAATCAACGGGAATCATGTAGTCCCTTCATATTAAAGTAGTTCTGAGTAGTTTGTGCAGAGATTTGTGCAGTTTTTGAAGAGATTTGTGCAGTTTGATTCCATGTTAGCATGAAGTATCAAAAAAGCACTGAACGCTGAATTGAGCCTGTTTTTGAACTCTGTATTAAAAGTAGTGAAAACAGTAAATCCCAGCAGAAAATCAAAAGGAATCATGTAGTTCCTTCATATTCAAGTAGTTCTGAGTATTTTGTGCAGAGAATTGTGTAGTTTTTGAAGATATTTGTGCAGTTTGACTGCACTTCAAGTTTATGTGTCATGAAGGCACTCAACGCTGAATTGAGCCTGTTTTTCAACTCTGTATTAAATGTAGTGAAATCATTAAATCCGGGCAGAAAATCAACATGAATCATGTAGTTCCTTCATATTCAAGTAGTTTTTAGTACTTTCTGCAGAGATTTTTGTAGTTTTTGAAGAGATTTGTGCAATTTGACTGCACTTCAAGTTTATGTGTCATGAAGGCACTCAACGCTGAATTGAGCCTGTTTTTCAACTCTGTATTAAATGTAGTGAAATCATTAAATCCGGGCAGAAAATCAACATGAATCATGTAGTTCCTTCATATTCAAGTAGTTCTGAGTAGTTTGTGCAGAGATTTGTGTAGATTTCGAAAAGATTTTGCAGTGTGATTGTATGTTACCATGAAGTATCAGAAACGCACTCAAGGCTGAATTGAACATGTTTTTGAACTCTGTATGAAATGTAGTGAAATCATTAAATCCGGGCAGAAAATCAACAGGAATCATGTAGTTCCTTCATATTCAAGTAGTTCTGAGTAGTTTGTGCAGAGAATTGTGTAGTTTTTGACGAGATCTGTGCAGTTTGATTGCATGTTAGGATGAAGTATCAATAACGCACTGAACGCTGAATTGAGCCTGTTTTTGAACTCTGTATTAAAAGTAGTGAAAACAGCAAATCCCAGCAGAAAATCAACAGGAATCATGTAGTTCCTTCATATTGAAGTTGTTCTGAGTAGTTTGTGCAGAGATTTGTGTAGTTTTTGATGAGATTTGTGCAGTTTGATTGCATGGTAGCATGAAGTATCAAAAACGCACTGAACGCTGAATTGAGCCTGTTTTTGAACTCTGTATTAAATGTAGTGAAATCATTAAATCCCAGAAGAAAATCAACAGGAATAATGTAGTTCCTTCATATTCAAGTAGTTCTGAGTAGTTTGTGCAGAGATTTGTGCAGTTTTTGAAGAGATTTGTTTAGTATGATTCCATGTTAGCATGAAGTATCAAAAACGCACTGAACGCTGAATTGAGCCTGTTTTTGAACTCTGTGTTAAAAGTAGTGAAAACAGTAAATCCCAGCAGAAAATCAACAGGAATCATGTAGTTCCTTCATATTGAAGTAGTTCTGAGTAGTTTGGGCAGAGATTTGTGTAGTTTTTGAAGAGATTTGTGCAGTTTGACTGCACTTCAAGTTGATGTGTCATAAAGGCACTCAACGCTGAATTGAGCCTGTTTTTGAACTTTGTATTAAATGTAGTGAAATCATTAAATCCCAACAGAAAATCAACAGGAATCATGTAGTTCCTTCATATTCAAGTAGTTCTGAGTAGTTTGTGCAGAGATTTGTGTAGATTTCGAAAAGATTTTGCAGTGTGATTGTATGTTACCATGAAGTGTTAAAAACGCACTGAACGCTGAATTGAGCCTGTTTTTGAACTCTGTATTAAAAGTAGTGCAAACAGCAAATCCCAGTAGAAAATCAACAGGAATCATGTAGTTCCTTCATATTCAAGTTGTTCTGAGTAGTTTCTGCAGAGATTTGTGTAGTTTTTGAAGATATTTGTGCAGTTTGATTGCATGTTAGCATGAAGTGTCAAAAACGCACTGAACGCTGAATTGAGCCTGTTTTTGAACTCTGTATTAAAAGTAGTGAAAACAGCAAATCCCAGCAGAAAATCAATGAGAATCAGGTACTTCCTTCATATTTAAGTAGTTCTGAGTAGTTTGTGCAGAGATTTGTGTAGTTTTTGATGAGATTTGTGCAGTTTGATTGCATGTTAGCATGAAGTATCAAAAACGCATTGAACGCTGAATTGAGCCTGTTTTTGAACTGTGTATTAAATGTAAGGAAATCATTAAATCCCAGAAGAAAATCAACAGGAATCATGTAGGTCCTTCATATTGAAGTAGTTCTGAGTAGTTTGTGCAGAGAATTGTGTAGTTTTTGAAGATATTTGTGCAGTTTGACTGCACTTGAAGTTGATGTGTTACATAGGCACTCAACCCTGAATTGAGCCTGTTTTTGAACTCTGTATTAAAAGTAGTGAAAACAGTAAATCCCAGCAAAAATCAATAGGAATCATGTAGTTCCTTCATATTCAAGTTGTTCTGAGTAGTTTGTGCAGAGATTTGTGTAGTTTTTGATGAGATTTATGCAGTTTGATTGCATGTTAGCATGAAGTGTCAAAAACGCACTGAACGCTGAATTGAGCCTGTTTTTGAACTCTGTATTAAAAGTAGTGAAAACAGCAAATCCCAGCAGAAAATCAACATGAATCATGTAGTTCCTTCATATTCAAGTTGTTCTGAGTAGTTTGTGCAGAGATTTGTGTAGTTTTTGATGAGATTTGTGCAGTTTGATTGCATGTTAGCATGAAGTATCAATAACGCACTGAACGCTGAATTGAGCCTGTTTTTGATCTCTGTATTAAAAGTAGTGAAAACAGCAAATCCCAGCAGAAAATCAACAGGAATCATGTAGTTCCTTCATATTGAAGTAGTTTTTAGTAGTTTCTGCAGAGATTTGTGTAGTTTTTGAAGATATTTGTGCAGTTTGACTGCAATTCAAGTTTATGTGTCATGAAGGCACTCAACGCTGAATTGAGCCTGTTTTTCAACTTTGTATTAAATGTAGTGAAAACAGCAAATCCCAGCAGAAAATCAACCAGAATCATGTATTCCCTTCATATTCAAGTAGTTCTGAGTAGTTTGTGCAGATATTTGTGTAGTTTTTGATGAGATTTGTGCAGTTTGATTGCATGTTAGCATGAAGTATCAAAAACGCACTGAACGCTGAATTGAGCCTGTTTTTGAACTCTGTATTAAAAGTAGTGAAAACAGCAAAACCCAGCAGAAAATCAACAGGAATCATGTAGTTCTGTCATATTCAAGTTGTTCTGAGTAGTTTGTGCAGAGATTTGTGTAGTTTTTGATGAGATTTGTGCAGTTTGATTTCATTTCAAGTTGATGAGTCACAAATGCACCCAATGCTGAATTGAGCCTGTTTTTGAACTTTGTATTAAATGTAGTGAAAACAGCAAATCCCAGCAGAAAATCAACGAGAATCATGTATTCCCTTCATATTCAAGTAGTTCTGAGTACTTTGTGCAAAGATTTGTGTAGTTTTTAATGAGATTTGTGCAGTTTGACTGCACTTGAAGTTGATGTGTCATATAGGCACTCAACGCTGAATTGAGCCTGTTTTTGAACTCTGTATTAAAAGTAGTGAAAACAGCAAATCCCAGCAGAAAATCAACAAGAATCAGGTACTTCCTTCATATTCAAGTAGTTCTGAGTAGTTTGTGCAGAGAATTGTGTAGTTTTTGAAGATATTTGTGCAGTTTGACTGCACTTCAAGTTTATGTGTCATAAAGGCAGTGAACGCTGAATTGAGCCTGTTTTTGACCTCTGTATTCAATGTAAGGAAATCATTAAAACTCAAAAGAAAATCAACAGGAATCATGTAGTTCCTTCATATTCAAGTTGTTCTGAGTAGTTTGTGCAGAGATTTGTGTAGTTTTTGATGAGATTTGTGCAGTTTGATTGCATGTTAGCATGAAGTGTTAAAAACGCACTGAACGCTGAATTGAGCCTGTTTTTGAACTCTGTATTAAAAGTAGTGAAAACAGCAAATCCCAGCAGAAAATCAACATGAATCATGTAGTTCCTTCATATTCAAGTAGTTTTTAGTAGTTTCTGCAGAGATTTGTGTAGTTTTTGAAGAGATTTGTGCAGTTTGACTGCACTTCAAGTTTATGTGTCATAAAGGCACTGAACGCTGAATTGAGCCTGTTTTTGAACTCTGTATTAAATGTAGTGAAATCATTAAATCCCAGAAGAAAATCAATAGGAATCATGTAGTTCCTTCATATTCAAGTTGTTCTGAGTAGTTTGTGCAGAGATTTGTGTAGTTTTTGATGAGATTTGTGCAGTTTGATTGCATGTTAGCATGAAGTGTCAAAAACGCACTGAACGCTGAATTGAGCCTGTTTTTGAACTCTGTATTAAAAGTAATGAAAACAGCAAATCCCAGCAGAAAATCAACAAGAATCAGGTACTTCCTTCATATTCAAGTAGTTTTGAGTATTTTGTGCAGAGATTTGTGTAGTTTTTGATGAGATTTGTGCAGTTTGATTGCATGTTAGCATGAAGTGTTAAAAACGCACTGAACGCTGAATTGAGCCTGTTTTTGAACTCTCTATTAAAAGTAGTGAAAACAGCAAATCACAGCAGAAGATCAACAGGAATCATGTAGTTCCTTCATATTCAAGTTGTTCTGAGTAGTTTGTGCAGAGATTTGTGTAGTTTTTGATGAGATTTGTGCAGTTTGATTCCATGTTAGCATGAAGTATCAAAAAAGCACTGAACGCTGAATTGAGCCTGTTTTTGAACTCTGTATTAAAAGTAGTGAAAACAGTAAATCCCAGCAGAAAATCAAAAGGAATCATGTAGTTCCTTCATATTCAAGTAGTTCTGAGTATTTTGTGCAGAGAATTGTGTAGTTTTTGAAGATATTTGTGCAGTTTGACTGCACTTCAAGTTTATGTGTCATGAAGGCACTCAACGCTGAATTGAGCCTGTTTTTCAACTCTGTATTAAATGTAGTGAAATCATTAAATCCGGGCAGAAAATCAACATGAATCATGTAGTTCCTTCATATTCAAGTAGTTTTTAGTACTTTCTGCAGAGATTTGTGTAGTTTTTGAAGAGATTTGTGCAATTTGACTGCACTTCAAGTTTATGTGTCATGAAGGCACTCAACGCTGAATTGAGCCTGTTTTTCAACTCTGTATTAAATGTAGTGAAATCATTAAATCCGGGCAGAAAATCAACATGAATCATGTAGTTCCTTCATATTCAAGTAGTTCTGAGTAGTTTGTGCAGAGATTTGTGTAGATTTCGAAAAGATTTTGCAGTGTGATTGTATGTTACCATGAAGTATCAGAAACGCACTCAAGGCTGAATTGAACATGTTTTTGAACTCTGTATGAAATGTAGTGAAATCATTAAATCCGGGCAGAAAATCAACAGGAATCATGTAGTTCCTTCATATTCAAGTAGTTCTGAGTAGTTTGTGCAGAGATTTGTGTAGATTTCGAAAAGATTTTGCAGTGTGATTGTATGTTACCATGAAGTGTTAAAAACGCACTGAACGCTGAATTGAGCCTGTTTTTGAACTGTGTATTAAATGTAAGGAAATCATTAAATCCCAGAAGAAAATCAACAGGAATCATGTAGGTCCTTCATATTGAAGTAGTTCTGAGTAGTTTGTGCACAGAATTGTGTAGTTTTTGAAGATATTTGTGCAGTTTGACTGCACTTCAAGTTTATGTGTCATGAAGGCACTCAACGCTGAATTGAGCCTGTTTTTCAACTTTGTATTAAATGTAGTGAAAACAGCAAATCCCAGCAGAAAATCAACCAGAATCATGTATTCCCTTCATATTCAAGTAGTTCTGAGTAGTTTGTGCAGAGATTTGTGTAGTTTTTGATGAGATTTATGCAGTTTGATTGCATGTTAGCATGAAGTGTCAAAAACGCACTGAACGCTGAATTGAGCCTGTTTTTGAACTCTGTATTAAAAGTAGTGAAAACAGCAAATCCCAGCAGAAAATCAACATGAATCATGTAGTTCCTTCATATTCAAGTAGTTTTTAGTAGTTTCTGCAGAGATTTGTGTAGTTTTTGAAGAGATTTGTGCAGTTTGACTGCACTTCAAGTTTATGTGTCATAAAGGCACTGAACGCTGAATTGAGCCTGTTTTTGAACTCTGTATTAAATGTAGTGAAATCATTAAATCCCAGAAGAAAATCAATAGGAATCATGTAGTTCCTTCATATTCAAGTTGTTCTGAGTAGTTTGTGCAGAGATTTGTGTAGTTTTTGATGAGATTTGTGCAGTTTGATTGCATGTTAGCATGAAGTATCAAAAACGCATTGAACGCTGAATTGAGCCTGTTTTTGAACTGTGTATTAAATGTAGTGAAAACACCAATTCCCAGCAGAAAATCAAAAGGAATCATGTAGTTCCTTCATATTCAAGTAGTTCTGAGTATTTTGTGCAGAGAATTGTGTAGTTTTTGAAGATATTTGTGCAGTTTGACTGCACTTCAAGTTTATGTGTCATGAAGGCACTCAACGCTGAATTGAGCCTGTTTTTCAACTCTGTATTAAATGTAGTGAAATCATTAAATCCGGGCAGAAAATCAACATGAATCATGTAGTTCCTTCATATTCAAGTAGTTTTTAGTACTTTCTGCAGAGATTTGTGTAGTTTTTGAAGAGATTTGTGCAATTTGACTGCACTTCAAGTTTATGTGTCATGAAGGCACTCAACGCTGAATTGAGCCTGTTTTTCAACTCTGTATGAAATGTAGTGAAATCATTAAATCCGGGCAGAAAATCAACAGGAATCATGTAGTTCCTTCATATTCAAGTAGTTCTGAGTAGTTTGTGCAGAGATTTGTGTAGATTTCGAAAAGATTTTGCAGTGTGATTGTATGTTACCATGAAGTGTTAAAAACGCACTGAACGCTGAATTGAGCCTGTTTTTGAACTCTGTATTAAAAGTAGTGCAAACAGCAAATCCCAGTAGAAAATCAACAGGAATCATGTAGTTCCTTCATATTCAAGTTGTTCTGAGTAGTTTCTGCAGAGATTTGTGTAGTTTTTGAAGATATTTGTGCAGTTTGATTGCATGTTAGCATGAAGTGTCAAAAACGCACTGAACGCTGAATTTATCCTGTTTTTGAACTCTGTATTAAAAGTAGTGAAAACAGCAAATCCCAGCAGAAAATCAATGAGAATCAGGTACTTCCTTCATATTTAAGTAGTTCTGAGTAGTTTGTGCAGAGATTTGTGTAGTTTTTGATGAGATTTGTGCAGTTTGATTGCATGTTAGCATGAAGTATCAAAAACGCATTGAACGCTGAATTGAGCCTGTTTTTGAACTGTGTATTAAATGTAAGGAATCATTAAATCCCAGAAGAAAATCAACAGGAATCATGTAGGTCCTTCATATTGAAGTAGTTCTGAGTAGTTTGTGCACAGAATTGTGTAGTTTTTGAAGATATTTGTGCAGTTTGACTGCACTTGAAGTTGATGTGTCATATAGGCACTCAACGCTGAATTGAGCCTGTTTTTGAACTCTGTATTAAAAGTAGTGAAAACAGCAAATCCCAGCAGAAAATCAACAAGAATCAGGTACTTCCTTCATATTCAAGTAGTTCTGAGTAGTTTGTGCAGAGAATTGTGTAGTTTTTGAAGATATTTGTGCAGTTTGACTGCACTTCAAGTTTATGTGTCATAAAGGCAGTGAACGCTGAATTGAGCCTGTTTTTGACCTCTGTATTCAATGTAAGGAAATCATTAAAACTCAAAAGAAAATCAACAGGAATCATGTAGTTCCTTCATATTCAAGTTGTTCTGAGTAGTTTGTGCAGAGATTTGTGTAGTTTTTGATGAGATTTGTGCAGTTTGATTGCATGTTAGCATGAAGTGTCAAAAACGCACTGAACGCTGAATTGAGCCTGTTTTTGAACTCTGTATTAAAAGTAGTGAAAACAGCAAATCCCAGCAGAAAATCAACAAGAATCAGGTACTTCCTTCATATTCAAGTAGTTCTGAGTAGTTTGTGCAGAGATTTGTGTAGTTTTTGATGAGATTTGTGCAGTTTGATTGCATGTTAGCATGAAGTGTTAAAAACGCACTGAACGCTGAATTGAGCCTGTTTTTGAACTCTCTATTAAAAGTAGTGAAAACAGCAAATCACAGCAGAAGATCAACAGGAATCATGTAGTTCCTTCATATTCAAGTTGTTCTGAGTAGTTTGTGCAGAGATTTGTGTAGTTTTTGATGAGATTTGTGCAGTTTGATTCCATGTTAGCATGAAGTATCAAAAAAGCACTGAACGCTGAATTGAGCCTGTTTTTGAACTCTGTATTAAAAGTAGTGAAAACAGTAAATCCCAGCAGAAAATCAAAAGGAATCATGTAGTTCCTTCATATTCAAGTAGTTCTGAGTATTTTGTGCAGAGAATTGTGTAGTTTTTGAAGATATTTGTGCAGTTTGACTGCACTTCAAGTTTATGTGTCATGAAGGCACTCAACGCTGAATTGAGCCTGTTTTTCAACTCTGTATTAAATGTAGTGAAATCATTAAATCCGGCCAGAAAATCAACATGAATCATGTAGTTCCTTCATATTCAAGTAGTTTTTAGTACTTTCTGCAGAGATTTGTGTAGTTTTTGAAGAGATTTGTGCAATTTG
This sequence comes from Remorina albescens, assembly GCA_034769265.1. Taxonomy (NCBI): domain Eukaryota; kingdom Metazoa; phylum Chordata; class Actinopteri; order Carangiformes; family Echeneidae; genus Remorina; species Remorina albescens. The sequence goes on along the minus strand of CM068484.1, from coordinate 18,225,585 downwards.
ACTGCACTTCAAGTTTATGTGTCATGAAGGCACTCAACGCTGAATTGAGCCTGTTTTTCAACTCTGTATTAAATGTAGTGAAATCATTAAATCCGGGCAGAAAATCAACATGAATCATGTAGTTCCTTCATATTCAAGTAGTTCTGAGTAGTTTGTGCAGAGATTTGTGTAGATTTCGAAAAGATTTTGCAGTGTGATTGTATGTTACCATGAAGTATCAGAAACGCACTCAAGGCTGAATTGAACATGTTTTTGAACTCTGTATGAAATGTAGTGAAATCATTAAATCCGGGCAGAAAATCAACAGGAATCATGTAGTTCCTTCATATTCAAGTAGTTCTGAGTAGTTTGTGCAGAGAATTGTGTAGTTTTTGACGAGATCTGTGCAGTTTGATTGCATGTTAGGATGAAGTATCAATAACGCACTGAACGCTGAATTGAGCCTGTTTTTGAACTCTGTATTAAAAGTAGTGAAAACAGCAAATCCCAGCAGAAAATCAACAGGAATCATGTAGTTCCTTCATATTGAAGTTATTCTGAGTAGTTTGTGCAGAGATTTGTGTAGTTTTTGATGAGATTTGTGCAGTTTGATTACATGGTAGCATGAAGTATCAAAAACGCACTGAACGCTGAATTGAGCCTGTTTTTGAACTCTGTATTAAATGTAGTGAAATCATTAAATCCCAGAAGAAAATCAACAGGAATAATGTAGTTCCTTCATATTCAAGTAGTTCTGAGTAGTTTGTGCAGAGATTTGTGCAGTTTTTGAAGAGATTTGTTTAGTATGATTCCATGTTAGCATGAAGTATCAAAAACGCACTGAACGCTGAATTGAGCCTGTTTTTGAACTCTGTGTTAAAAGTAGTGAAAACAGTAAATCCCAGCAGAAAATCAACAGGAATCATGTAGTTCCTTCATATTGAAGTAGTTCTGAGTAGTTTGGGCAGAGATTTGTGTAGTTTTTGAAGAGATTTGTGCAGTTTGACTGCACTTCAAGTTGATGTGTCATAAAGGCACTCAACGCTGAATTGAGCCTGTTTTTGAACTTTGTATTAAATGTAGTGAAATCATTAAATCCCAATAGAAAATCAACAGGAATCATGTAGTTCCTTCATATTCAAGTAGTTCTGAGTAGTTTGTGCAGAGATTTGTGTAGATTTCGAAAAGATTTTGCAGTGTGATTGTATGTTACCATGAAGTATCAGAAACGCACTCAAGGCTGAATTGAACATGTTTTTGAACTCTGTATGAAATGTAGTGAAATCATTAAATCCGGGCAGAAAATCAACAGGAATCATGTAGTTCCTTCATATTCAAGTATTTCTGAGTAGTTTGTGCAGAGATTTGTGCAGTTTGGTTGCATTTTAGTATGAAGTAACAAAAAGGCACTCAATGCTGAAATAAGCCTGTTTTTGAACTCTGTATTAAAAGTAGTGAAATCAGCAAATCCCAGCAGAAAATCAACAAGAATCATGTAGTTCCTTCATATTCAAGTAGCTTTTATTAGTTTGTGCAGAGATTTATGTAGGTTTTGAAGAGATTTGTGCAGTTTGATTTCATTTCAAGTTGATGAGTCACAAACGCACCCAATGCTGAATTGAGCCTGTTTTTGAACTCTGTATTAAAAGTAGTGAAATAAGCAAATCCCATTAGAAAATCAACAGGAATCATGTAGTTCCTTCATATTCAAGTAGCTTTTATTAGTTTTTGCAGAGATTTGTCTAATTTTGAAGAGATTTGTGCAGTTTGATTGTATGTTAGCATGAAGTATCAATAACGCACTGAACACTGAATTGAGCCTGTTTTTGATCTCTGTATTAAAAGTAGTGAAAACAGCAAATCCCAGCAGAAAATCAACAGGAATCATGTAGTTCCTTCATATTGAAGTAGTTTTTAGTAGTTTCTGCAGAGATTTGTGTAGTTTTTGAAGAGATTTGTGCAGTTTAACTGCACTTCAAGTTTCTGTGTCATAAAGGCACTCAATGCTGAAGTGAGCCTGTTTTTGAACTTTGTATTAAATGTAGTGAAAACAGCAAATCCCAGCAGAAAATCAACAGGAATCATGTAGTTCCTTCATATTCAAGTAGTTTTTAGTAGTTTCTGCAGAGATTTGTGTAGTTTTTGAAGAGATTTGTGCAGTTTGACTGCACTTCAAGTTTCTGTGTCATAAAGGCACTCAATGCTGAAGTGAGCCTGTTTTTGAACTTTGTATTAAATGTAGTGAAAACAGCAAATCCCAGCAGAAAATCAACAGGAATCATGTAGTTCCTTCATATTCAAGTAGTTTTTAGTAGTTTCTGCAGAGATTTGTGTAGTTTTTGAAGAGATTTGTGCAGTTTGACTGCACTTCAAGTTGATGTGTCATAAAGGCACTCAATGCTGAAGTGAGCCTGTTTTTGAACTTTGTATTAAATGTAGTGAAAACAGCAAATCCCAGCAGAAAATCAACAGGAATCATGTAGTTCCTTCATATTCAAGTAGTTCTGAGTAGTTTGTGCAGAGATTTGTGTAGATTTCGAAAAGATTTTGCAGTGTGATTGTATGTTACCATGAAGTATCAGAAACGCACTCAAGGCTGAATTGAACATGTTTTTGAACTCTGTATGAAATGTAGTGAAATCATTAAATCCGGGCAGAAAATCAACAGGAATCATGTAGTTCCTTCATATTCAAGTAGTTTTTAGTACTTTCTGCAGAGATTTGTGTAGTTTTTGAAGATATTTGTGCAATTTGACTGCACTTCAAGTTTATGTGTCATATAGGCACTCAACGCTGAATTGATCCTGTTCTTGAACTCTGTATTAAATGTAGTGAAATAATTAAATCCCAGAAGAAAATAAACAGGAATAATGTAGTTCCTTCATATTCAAGTAGTTCTGAGTAGTTTGTGCAGAGATTTGTGTAGTTTTTGAAGATATTTGTGCAGTTTGATTGCATGTTAGCATGAAGTGTCAAAAACGCACTGAACGCTGAATTGAGCCTGTTTTTGAACTCTGTATTAAAAGTAGTGAAAACAGCAAATCCCAGCAGAAAATCAACAAGAATCAGGTACTTCCTTCATATTTAAGTAGTTCTGAGTAGTTTGTGCAGAGATTTGTGTAGTTTTTGATGAGATTTGTGCAGTTTGATTGCATGTTAGCTTGAAGTATCAAAAACGCATTGAACGCTGAATTGAGCCTGTTTTTCAACTGTGTATTAAATGTAAGGAAATCATTAAATCCCAGAAGAAAATCAACAGGAATCATGTAGGTCCTTCATATTCAAGTTGTTCTGAGTAGTTTGTGCAGAGATTTGTGTAGTTTTTGATGAGATTTATGCAGTTTGATTGCATGTTAGCATGAAGTGTCAAAAACGCACTGAACGCTGAATTGAGCCTGTTTTTGAACTCTGTATTAAAAGTAGTGAAAACAGCAAATCCCAGCAGAAAATCAACATGAATCATGTAGTTCCTTCATATTCAAGTTGTTCTGAGTAGTTTGTGCAGAGATTTGTGTAGTTTTTGATGAGATTTGTGCAGTTTGATTGCATGTTAGCATGAAGTATCAATAACGCACTGAACGCTGAATTGAGCCTGTTTTTGATCTCTGTATTAAAAGTAGTGAAAACAGTAAATCCCAGCAGAAAATCAACAGGAATCATGTAGTTCCTTCATATTGAAGTAGTTCTGAGTAGTTTGGGCAGAGATTTGTGTAGTTTTTGAAGAGATTTGTGCAGTTTGACTGCACTTCAAGTTGATGTGTCATAAAGGCACTCAACGCTGAATTGAGCCTGTTTTTGAACTTTGTATTAAATGTAGTGAAATCATTAAATCCCAACAGAAAATCAACAGGAATCATGTAGTTCCTTCATATTCAAGTAGTTCTGAGTAGTTTGTGCAGAGATTTGTGTAGATTTCGAAAAGATTTTGCAGTGTGATTGTATGTTACCATGAAGTGTTAAAAACGCACTGAACGCTGAATTGAGCCTGTTTTTGAACTCTGTATTAAAAGTAGTGAAAACAGCAAATCCCAGCAGAAAATCAACAGGAATCATGTAGTTCCTTCATATTCAAGTAGTTTTTAGTACTTTCTGCAGAGATTTGTGTAGTTTTTGAAGAGATTTGTGCAATTTGACTGCACTTGAAGTTGATGTGTCATATAGGCACTCAACGCTGAATTGATCCTGTTCTTGAACTCTGTATTAAATGTAGTGAAATAATTAAATCCCAGAAGAAAATAAACAGGAATAATGTAGTTCCTTCATATTCAAGTAGTTCTGAGTAGTTTCTGCAGAGATTTGTGCAGTTTTTGAAGAGATTTGTTTAGTATGATTCCATGTTAGCATGAAGTATCAAAAACGCACTGAACGCTGAATTGAGCCTGTTTTTGATCTCTGTATTAAAAGTAGTGAAAACAGCAAATCCCAGCAGAAAATCAACAGGAATCATGTAGTTCCTTCATATTGAAGTAGTTTTTAGTAGTTTCTGCAGAGATTTGTGTAGTTTTTGAAGAGATTTGTGCAGTTTGACTGCACTTCAAGTTTCTGTGTCATAAAGGCACTCAATGCTGAATTGAGCCTGTTTTTGAACTTTGTATTAAATGTAGTGAAAACAGCAAATCCCAGCAGAAAATCAACAGGAATCATGTAGTTCCTTCATATTCAAGTAGTTCTGAGTAGTTTGTGCAGAGATTTGTGTAGATTTCGAAAAGATTTTGCAGTGTGATTGTATGTTACCATGAAGTATCAGAAACGCACTCAAGGCTGAATTGAACATGTTTTTGAACTCTGTATGAAATGTAGTGAAATCATTAAATCCGGGCAGAAAATCAACAGGAATCATGTAGTTCCTTCATATTCAAGTAGTTTTTAGTACTTTCTGCAGAGATTTGTGTAGTTTTTGAAGATATTTGTGCAATTTGACTGCACTTCAAGTTTATGTGTCATATAGGCACTCAACGCTGAATTGATCCTGTTCTTGAACTCTGTATTAAATGTAGTGAAATAATTAAATCCCAGAAGAAAATAAACAGGAATAATGTAGTTCCTTCATATTCAAGTAGTTCTGAGTAATTTGTGCAGAGATTTGTGTAGTTTTTGAAGAGATTTGTTTAGTATGATTCCATGTTAGCATGAAGTATCAAAAAAGCACTGAACGCTGAATTGAGCCTGTTTTTGAAATCTGTATTAAAAGTAGTGAAAACAGTAAATCCCAGCAGAGAATCAATAGGAATCATGTAGTTCCTTCATATTCAAGTTGTTCTGAGTAGTTTGTGCAGAGATTTGTGTAGTTTTTGATGAGATTTGTGCAGTTTGATTGCATGTTAGCATGAAGTGTCAAAAACGCACTGAACGCTGAATTGAGCCTGTTTTTGAACTCTGTATTAAAAGTAGTGAAAACAGCAAATCCCAGCAGAAAATCAACAAGAATCAGGTACTTCCTTCATATTCAAGTAGTTCTGAGTAGTTTGTGCAGAGAATTGTGTAGTTTTTGAAGATATTTGTGCAGTTTGACTGCACTTCAAGTTTATGTGTCATAAAGGCAGTGAACGCTGAATTGAGCCTGTTTTTGACCTCTGTATTCAATGTAAGGAAATCATTAAAACTCAAAAGAAAATCAACAGGAATCATGTAGTTCCTTCATATTCAAGTTGTTCTGAGTAGTTTCTGCAGAGATTTGTGTAGTTTTTGAAGATATTTGTGCAGTTTGATTGCATGTTAGCATGAAGTGTCAAAAACGCACTGAACGCTGAATTGAGCCTGTTTTTGAACTCTGTATTAAAAGTAGTGAAAACAGCAAATCCCAGCAGAAAATCAACAAGAATCAGGTACTTCCTTCATATTTAAGTAGTTCTGAGTAGTTTGTGCAGAGATTTGTGTAGTTTTTGATGAGATTTGTGCAGTTTGATTGCATGTTAGCTTGAAGTATCAAAAACGCATTGAACGCTGAATTGAGCCTGTTTTTCAACTGTGTATTAAATGTAAGGAAATCATTAAATCCCAGAAGAAAATCAACAGGAATCATGTAGGTCCTTCATATTCAAGTTGTTCTGAGTAGTTTGTGCAGAGATTTGTGTAGTTTTTGATGAGATTTATGCAGTTTGATTGCATGTTAGCATGAAGTGTCAAAAACGCACTGAACGCTGAATTGAGCCTGTTTTTGAACTCTGTATTAAAAGTAGTGAAAACAGCAAATCCCAGCAGAAAATCAACATGAATCATGTAGTTCCTTCATATTCAAGTTGTTCTGAGTAGTTTGTGCAGAGATTTGTGTAGTTTTTGATGAGATTTGTGCAGTTTGATTGCATGTTAGCATGAAGTATCAATAACGCACTGAACGCTGAATTGAGCCTGTTTTTGATCTCTGTATTAAAAGTAGTGAAAACAGCAAATCCCAGCAGAAAATCAACAGGAATCATGTAGTTCCTTCATATTCAAGTAGTTCTGAGTAGTTTGTGCAGAGAATTGTGTAGTTTTTGAAGATATTTGTGCAGTTTGACTGCACTTGAAGTTGATGTGTTACATAGGCACTCAACCCTGAATTGAGCCTGTTTTTGAACTCTGTATTAAAAGTAGTGAAAACAGTAAATCCCAGCAGAAAATCAATAGGAATCATGTAGTTCCTTCATATTCAAGTTGTTCTGAGTAGTTTGTGCAGAGATTTGTGTAGTTTTTGATGAGATTTATGCAGTTTGATTGCATGTTAGCATGAAGTGTCAAAAACGCACTGAACGCTGAATTGAGCCTGTTTTTGAACTCTGTATTAAAAGTAGTGAAAACAGCAAATCCCAGCAGAAAATCAACATGAATCATGTAGTTCCTTCATATTCAAGTTGTTCTGAGTAGTTTGTGCAGAGATTTGTGTAGTTTTTGATGAGATTTGTGCAGTTTGATTGCATGTTAGCATGAAGTATCAATAACGCACTGAACGCTGAATTGAGCCTGTTTTTGATCTCTGTATTAAAAGTAGTGAAAACAGCAAATCCCAGCAGAAAATCAACAGGAATCATGTAGTTCCTTCATATTGAAGTAGTTTTTAGTAGTTTCTGCAGAGATTTGTGTAGTTTTTGAAGATATTTGTGCAATTTGACTGCACTTCAAGTTTATGTGTCATATAGGCACTCAACGCTGAATTGATCCTGTTCTTGAACTCTGTATTAAATGTAGTGAAATAATTAAATCCCAGAAGAAAATAAACAGGAATAATGTAGTTCCTTCATATTCAAGTAGTTCTGAGTAGTTTGTGCAGAGATTTGTGTAGTTTTTGAAGAGATTTGTTTAGTATGATTCCATGTTAGCATGAAGTATCAAAAAAGCACTGAACGCTGAATTGAGCCTGTTTTTGAAATCTGTATTAAAAGTAGTGAAAACAGTAAATCCCAGCAGAGAATCAATAGGAATCATGTAGTTCCTTCATATTCAAGTTGTTCTGAGTAGTTTGTGCAGAGATTTGTGTAGTTTTTGATGAGATTTGTGCAGTTTGATTGCATGTTAGCATGAAGTGTATAAAACGCACTGAACGCTGAATTGAGCCTGTTTTTGAACTCTGTATTAAAAGTAGTGAAAACAGCAAATCCCAGCAGAAAATCAACAAGAATCAGGTACTTCCTTCATATTCAAGTAGTTCTGAGTAGTTTGTGCAGAGAATTGTGTAGTTTTTGAAGATATTTGTGCAGTTTGACTGCACTTCAAGTTTATGTGTCATAAAGGCAGTGAACGCTGAATTGAGCCTGTTTTTGACCTCTGTATTCAATGTAAGGAAATCATTAAAACTCAAAAGAAAATCAACAGGAATCATGTAGTTCCTTCATATTCAAGTTGTTCTGAGTAGTTTGTGCAGAGATTTGTGTAGTTTTTGATGAGATTTGTGCAGTTTGATTGCATGTTAGCATGAAGTGTTAAAAACGCACTGAACGCTGAATTGAGCCTGTTTTTGAACTCTCTATTAAAAGTAGTGAAAACAGCAAATCACAGCAGAAGATCAACAGGAATCATGTAGTTCCTTCATATTCAAGTTGTTCTGAGTAGTTTGTGCAGAGATTTGTGTAGTTTTTGATGAGATTTGTGCAGTTTGATTGCATGTTAGCATGAAGTATCAAAAACGCATTGAACGCTGAATTGAGCCTGTTTTTGAACTGTGTATTAAATGTAGTGAAAACACCAATTCCCAGCAGAAAATCAACGGGAATCATGTAGTCCCTTCATATTAAAGTAGTTCTGAGTAGTTTGTGCAGAGATTTGTGCAGTTTTTGAAGAGATTTGTGCAGTTTGATTCCATGTTAGCATGAAGTATCAAAAAAGCACTGAACGCTGAATTGAGCCTGTTTTTGAACTCTGTATTAAAAGTAGTGAAAACAGTAAATCCCAGCAGAAAATCAAAAGGAATCATGTAGTTCCTTCATATTCAAGTAGTTCTGAGTATTTTGTGCAGAGAATTGTGTAGTTTTTGAAGATATTTGTGCAGTTTGACTGCACTTCAAGTTTATGTGTCATGAAGGCACTCAACGCTGAATTGAGCCTGTTTTTCAACTCTGTATTAAATGTAGTGAAATCATTAAATCCGGGCAGAAAATCAACATGAATCATGTAGTTCCTTCATATTCAAGTAGTTCTGAGTAGTTTGTGCAGAGATTTGTGTAGATTTCGAAAAGATTTTGCAGTGTGATTGTATGTTACCATGAAGTATCAGAAACGCACTCAAGGCTGAATTGAACATGTTTTTGAACTCTGTATGAAATGTAGTGAAATCATTAAATCCGGGCAGAAAATCAACAGGAATCATGTAGTTCCTTCATATTCAAGTATTTCTGAGTAGTTTGTGCAGAGATTTGTGCAGTTTGGTTGCATTTTAGTATGAAGTAACAAAAAGGCACTCAATGCTGAAATAAGCCTGTTTTTGAACTCTGTATTAAAAGTAGTGAAATCAGCAAATCCCAGCAGAAAATCAACAAGAATCATGTAGTTCCTTCATATTCAAGTAGCTTTTATTAGTTTGTGCAGAGATTTATGTAGGTTTTGAAGAGATTTGTGCAGTTTGATTTCATTTCAAGTTGATGAGTCACAAACGCACCCAATGCTGAATTGAGCCTGTTTTTGAACTCTGTATTAAAAGTAGTGAAATAAGCAAATCCCATTAGAAAATCAACAGGAATCATGTAGTTCCTTCATATTCAAGTAGCTTTTATTAGTTTTTGCAGAGATTTGTCTAATTTTGAAGAGATTTGTGCAGTTTGATTGTATGTTAGCATGAAGTATCAATAACGCACTGAACACTGAATTGAGCCTGTTTTTGATCTCTGTATTAAAAGTAGTGAAAACAGCAAATCCCAGCAGAAAATCAACAGGAATCATGTAGTTCCTTCATATTGAAGTAGTTTTTAGTAGTTTCTGCAGAGATTTGTGTAGTTTTTGAAGAGATTTGTGCAGTTTGACTGCACTTCAAGTTTCTGTGTCATAAAGGCACTCAATGCTGAAGTGAGCCTGTTTTTGAACTTTGTATTAAATGTAGTGAAAACAGCAAATCCCAGCAGAAAATCAACAGGAATCATGTAGTTCCTTCATATTCAAGTAGTTTTTAGTAGTTTCTGCAGAGATTTGTGTAGTTTTTGAAGAGATTTGTGCAGTTTGACTGCACTTCAAGTTTCTGTGTCATAAAGGCACTCAATGCTGAAGTGAGCCTGTTTTTGAACTTTGTATTAAATGTAGTGAAAACAGCAAATCCCAGCAGAAAATAAACAGGAATCATGTAGTTCCTTCATATTCAAGTAGTTCTGAGTACTTTGTGCAGAGATTTGTGTAGATTTCGAAAAGATTTTGCAGTGTGATTGTATGTTACCATGAAATATCAGAAACGCACTCAAGGCTGAATTGAACATGTTTTTGAACTCTGTATGAAATGTAGTGAAATCATTAAATCCGGGCAGAAAATCAACAGGAATCATGTAATTCCTTCATATTCAAGTAGTTTTTAGTACTTTCTGCAGAGATTTGTGTAGTTTTTGAAGAGATTTGTGCAATTTGACTGCACTTGAAGTTGATGTGTCATATAGGCACTCAACGCTGAATTGATCCTGTTCTTGAACTCTGTATTAAATGTAGTGAAATAATTAAATCCCAGAAGAAAATAAACAGGAATAATGTAGTTCCTTCATATTCAAGTAGTTCTGAGTAGTTTCTGCAGAGATTTGTGCAGTTTTTGAAGAGATTTGTTTAGTATGATTCCATGTTAGCATGAAGTATCAAAAACGCACTGAACGCTGAATTGAGCCTGTTTTTGAACTCTGTGTTAAAAGTAGTGAAAACAGTAAATCCCAGCAGAAAATCAACAGGAATCATGTAGTTCCTCCATATTCAAGTAGTTCTGAGTAGTTTGTGCAGAGAATTGTGTAGTTTTTGAAGATATTTGTGCAGTTTGATTGCATGTTAGCATGAAGTGTCAAAAACGCACTGAACGCTGAATTGAGCCTGTTTTTGAACTCTGTATTAAAAGTAGTGAAAACAGCAAATCCCAGCAGAAAATCAACAAGAATGAGGTACTTCCTTCATATTCAAGTAGTTCTGAGTAGTTTGTGCAGAGAATTGTGTAGTTTTTGAAGATATTTGTGCAGTTTGACTGCACTTCAATTTTATGTGTCATAAAGGCAGTGAACGCTGAATTGAGCCTGTTTTTGACCTCTGTATTAAAAGTAGTGAAAACAGCAAATCCCAGCAGAAAATCAACGAGAATCATGTATTCCCTTCATATTCAAGTAGTTCTGAGTACTTTGTGCAAAGATTTGTGTAGTTTTTAATGAGATTTGTGCAGTTTGACTGCACTTGAAGTTGATGTGTCATATAGGCACTCAACGCTGAATTGAGCCTGTTTTTGAACTCTGTATTAAATGTAGTGAAATCATTAAATCCCAGAAGAAAATAAACAGGAATAATGTAGTTCCTTCATATTCAAGTAGTTCTGAGTAGTTTGTGTAGAGATTTGTGCAGTTTTTGAAGAGATTTGTTTAGTATGATTCCATGTTAGCATGAAGTATCAAAAAAGCACTGAACGCTGAATTGAGCCTGTTTTTGAACTCTGTATTAAAAGTAGTGAAAACAGCAAATCCCAGCAGAAAATCAACAGGAATCATGTAGTTCCTTCATATTCAAGTAGTTCTGAGTAGTTTGTGCAGAGATTTGTGTAGATTTCGAAAAGATTTTGCAGTGTGATTGTATGTTACCATGAAGTATCAGAAACGCACTCAAGGCTGAATTGAACATGTTTTTGAACTCTGTATGAAATGTAGTGAAATCATTAAATCCGGGCAGAAAATCAACAGGAATCATGTAGTTCCTTTATATTCAAGTAGTTTTTAGTACTTTCTGCAGAGATTTGTGTAGTTTTTGAAGAGATTTGTGCAATTTGACTGCACTTGAAGTTGATGTGTCATATAGGCACTCAACGCTGAATTGATCCTGTTCTTGAACTCTGTATTAAATGTAGTGAAATAATTAAATCCCAGAAGAAAATCAACATGAATCATGTAGTTCCTTCATATTCAAATTGTTCTGAGTAGTTTGTGCAGAGATTTGTGTAGTTTTTGATGAGATTTGTGCAGTTTGATTGCATGTTAGCATGAAGTATCAATAACGCACTGAACGCTGAATTGAGCCTGTTTTTGATCTCTGTATTAAAAGTAGTGAAAACAGCAAATCCCAGCAGAAAATCAACAGGAATCATGTAGTTCCTTCATATTGAAGTAGTTTTTAGTAGTTTCTGCAGAGATTTGTGTAGTTTTTGAAGAGATTTGTGCAGTTTGACTGCACTTCAAGTTTCTGTGTCATAAAGGCACTCAATGCTGAAGTGAGCCTGTTTTTGAACTTTGTATTAAATGTAGTGAAAACAGCAAATCCCAGCAGAAAATCAACAGGAATCATGTAGTTCCTTCATATTCAAGTAGTTCTGAGTAGTTTGTGCAGAGATTTGTGTAGATTTCGAAAAGATTTTGCAGTGTGATTGTATGTTACCATGAAGTATCAGAAACGCACTCAAGGCTGAATTGAGCCTGTTTTTGAACTCTGTATTAAAAGTAGTGAAAACAGCAAATCCCAGCAGAAAATCAACAGGAATAATGTAGTTCCTTCATATTCAAGTAGTTCTGAGTAGTTTCTGCAGAGATTTGTGCAGTTTTTGAAGAGATTTGTTTAGTATGATTCCATGTTAGCATGAAGTATCAAAAACGCACTGAACGCTGAATTGAGCCTGTTTTTGAACTCTGTGTTAAAAGTAGTGAAAACAGTAAATCCCAGCAGAAAATCAACAGGAATCATGTAGTTCCTTCATATTGAAGTAGTTCTGAGTAGTTTGGGCAGAGATTTGTGTAGTTTTTGAAGAGATTTGTGCAGTTTGACTGCACTTCAAGTTGATGTGTCATAAAGGCACTCAACGCTGAATTGAGCCTGTTTTTGAACTTTGTATTAAATGTAGTGAAATCATTAAATCCCAACAGAAAATCAACAGGAATCATGTAGTTCCTTCATATTCAAGTAGTTCTGAGTAGTTTGTGCAGAGATTTGTGTAGATTTCGAAAAGATTTTGCAGTGTGATTGTATGTTACCATGAAGTGTTAAAAACGCACTGAACGCTGAATTGAGCCTGTTTTTGAACTCTGTATTAAAAGTAGTGAAAACAGCAAATCCCAGCAGAAAATCAACAGGAATCATGTAGTTCCTTCATATTCAAGTTGTTCTGAGTAGTTTCTGCAGAGATTTGTGTAGTTTTTGAAGATATTTGTGCAGTTTGATTGCATGTTAGCATGAAGTGTCAAAAACGCACTGAACGCTGAATTGAGCCTGTTTTTGAACTCTGTATTAAAAGTAGTGAAAACAGCAAATCCCAGCAGAAAATCAACAGGAATCATGTAGTTCCTTCATATTCAAGTAGTTTTTAGTACTTTCTGCAGAGATTTGTGTAGTTTTTGAAGAGATTTGTGCAATTTGACTGCACTTGAAGTTGATGTGTCATATAGGCACTCAACGCTGAATTGATCCTGTTCTTGAACTCTGTATTAAATGTAGTGAAATAATTAAATCCCAGAAGAAAATAAACAGGAATAATGTAGTTCCTTCATATTCAAGTAGTTCTGAGTAGTTTCTGCAGAGATTTGTGCAGTTTTTGAAGAGATTTGTTTAGTATGATTCCATGTTAGCATGAAGTATCAAAAACGCACTGAACGCTGAATTGAGCCTGTTTTTGAACTCTGTGTTAAAAGTAGTGAAAACAGTAAATCCCAGCAGAAAATCAACAGGAATCATGTAGTTCCTTCATATTGAAGTAGTTCTGAGTAGTTTGGGCAGAGATTTGTGTAGTTTTTGAAGAGATTTGTGCAGTTTGACTGCACTTCAAGTTGATGTGTCATAAAGGCACTCAACGCTGAATTGAGCCTGTTTTTGAACTTTGTATTAAATGTAGTGAAATCATTAAATCCCAACAGAAAATCAACAGGAATCATGTAGTTCCTTCATATTCAAGTAGTTCTGAGTAGTTTGTGCAGAGATTTGTGTAGATTTCGAAAAGATTTTGCAGTGTGATTGTATGTTACCATGAAGTGTTAAAAACGCACTGAACGCTGAATTGATCCTGTTTTTGAACTCTGTATTAAAAGTAGTGAAAACAGCAAATCCCAGCAGAAAATCAACAGGAATCATGTAGTTCCTTCATATTCAATTTGTTTTGAGTAGTTTCTGCAGAGATTTGTGTAGTTTTTGAAGATATTTGTGCAGTTTGATTGCATGTTAGCATGAAGTGTCAAAAACGCACTGAACGCTGAATTGAGCCTGTTTTTGAACTCTGTATTAAAAGTAGTGAAAACAGCAAATCCCAGCAGAAAATCAACAAGAATCAGGTACTTCCTTCATATTTAAGTAGTTCTGAGTAGTTTGTGCAGAGAATTGTGTAGTTTTTGAAGAGATTTGTTTAGTATGATTCCATGTTAGCACGAAGTATCAAAAACGTACTGAACGCTGAATTGAGCCTGTTTTTGAACTCTGTATTAAAAGTAGTGAAAACAGCAAATCCCAGCAGAAAATCAACAGGAATCATGTAGTTCCTTCATATTGAAGTAGTTTTTAGTAGTTTCTGCAGAGATTTGTGTAGTTTTTGAAGAGATTTGTGCAGTTTGACTGCACTTCAAGTTTCTGTGTCATAAAGGCACTCAATGCTGAAGTGAGCCTGTTTTTGAACTTTGTATTAAATGTAGTGAAAACAGCAAATCCCAGCAGAAAATCAACAGGAATCATGTAGTTCCTTCATATTCAAGTAGTTCTGAGTAGTTTGTGCAGAGATTTGTGTAGATTTCGAAAAGATTTTGCAGTGTGATTGTATGTTACCATGAAGTATCAGAAACGCACTCAAGGCTGAATTGAACATGTTTTTGAACTCTGTATGAAATGTAGTGAAATCATTAAATCCGGGCAGAAAATCAACAGGAATCATGTAGTTCCTTCATATTCAAGTAGTTTTTAGTACTTTCTGCAGAGATTTGTGTAGTTTTTGAAGAGATTTGTGCAATTTGACTGCACTTGAAGTTGATGTGTCATATAGGCACTCAACGCTGAATTGATCCTGTTCTTGAACTCTGTATTAAATGTAGTGAAATAATTAAATCCCAGAAGAAAATAAACAGGAATAATGTAGTTCCTTCATATTCAAGTAGTTCTGAGTAGTTTCTGCAGAGATTTGTGCAGTTTTTGAAGAGATTTGTTTAGTATGATTCCATGTTAGCATGAAGTATCAAAAACGCACTGAACGCTGAATTGAGCCTGTTTTTGAACTCTGTGTTAAAAGTAGTGAAAACAGTAAATCCCAGCAGAAAATCAACAGGAATCATGTAGTTCCTTCATATTGAAGTAGTTCTGAGTAGTTTGGGCAGAGATTTGTGTAGTTTTTGAAGAGATTTGTGCAGTTTGACTGCACTTCAAGTTGATGTGTCATAAAGGCACTCAACGCTGAATTGAGCCTGTTTTTGAACTTTGTATTAAATGTAGTGAAATCATTAAATCCCAACAGAAAATCAACAGGAATCATGTAGTTCCTTCATATTCAAGTAGTTCTGAGTAGTTTGTGCAGAGATTTGTGTAGATTTCGAAAAGATTTTTCAGTGTGATTGTATGTTACCATGAAGTGTTAAAAACGCACTGAACGCTGAATTGAGCCTGTTTTTGAACTCTGTATTAAAAGTAGTGAAAACAGCAAATCCCAGCAGAAAATCAAGAAGAATCAGGTACTTCCTTCATATTTAAGTAGTTCTGAGTATTTTGTGCAGAGAACTGTGTAGTTTTTGAAGATATTTGTGCAGTTTGACTGCACTTGAAGTTGATGTGTTACATAGGCACTCAACCCTGAATTGAGCCTGTTTTTGAACTCTGTATTAAAAGTAGTGAAAATAGTAAATCCCAGCAGAAAATCAATAGGAATCATGTAGTTCCTTCATATTCAAGTTGTTCTGAGTAGTTTGTGCAGAGATTTGTGTAGTTTTTGATGAGATTTATGCAGTTTGATTGCATGTTAGCATGAAGTGTCAAAAACGCACTGAACGCTGAATTGAGCCTGTTTTTGAACTCTGTATTAAAAGTAGTGAAAACAGCAAATCCCAGCAGAAAATCAACAGGAATCATGTAGTTCCTTCATATTGAAGTAGTTTTTAGTAGTTTCTGCAGAGATTTGTGTAGTTTTTGAAGAGATTTGTGCAGTTTGACTGCACTTCAAGTTTATGTGTCATGAAGGCAGTCAACGCTGAATTGAGCCTGTTTTTCAACTTTGTATTAAATGTAGTGAAAACAGCAAATCCCAGCAGAAAATCAACCAGAATCATGTATTCCCTTCATATTCAAGTAGTTCTGAGTAGTTTGTGCAGAGATTTGTGTAGTTTTTGATGAGATTTGTGCAGTTTGATTGCATGTTAGCATGAAGTATCAAAAACGCACTGAACGCTGAATTGAGCCTGTTTTTGAACTCTGTATTAAAAGTAGTGAAAACAGCAAATCCCAGCAGAAAATCAACAGGAATCATGTAGTTCTGTCATATTCAAGTTGTTCTGAGTAGTTTGTGCAGAGATTTGTGTAGTTTTTGATGAGATTTGTGCAGTTTGATTTCATTTCAAGTTGATGAGTCACAAACGCACCCAATGCTGAATTGAGCCTGTTTTTGAACTTTGTATTAAATGTAGTGAAAACAGCAAATCCCAGCAGAAAATCAACGAGAATCATGTATTCCCTTCATATTCAAGTAGTTCTGAGTACTTTGTGCAAAGATTTGTGTAGTTTTTAATGAGATTTGTGCAGTTTGACTGCACTTGAAGTTGATGTGTCATATAGGCACTCAACGCTGAATTGAGCCTGTTTTTGAACTCTGTATTAAAAGTAGTGAAAACAGAACTACTTGAATATGAAGGAACTACATGATTCCTGTTGATTTTCTGCTGGGATTTGCTGAGTAGTTTGTGCAGAGAATTGTGTAGTTTTTGAAGATATTTGTGCAGTTTGACTGCACTTGAAGTTGATGTGTTACATAGGCACTCAACCCTGAATTGAGCCTGTTTTTGAACTCTGTATTAAAAGTAGTGAAAACAGTAAATCCCAGCAGAAAATCAATAGGAATCATGTAGTTCCTTCATATTCAAGTTGTTCTGAGTAGTTTGTGCAGAGATTTGTGTAGTTTTTGATGAGATTTATGCAGTTTGATTGCATGTTAGCATGAAGTGTCAAAAACGCACTGAACGCTGAATTGAGCCTGTTTTTGAACTCTGTATTAAAAGTAGTGAAAACAGCAAATCCCAGCAGAAAATCAACATGAATCATGTAGTTCCTTCATATTCAAGTTGTTCTGAGTAGTTTGTGCAGAGATTTGTGTAGTTTTTGATGAGATTTATGCAGTTTGATTGCATGTTAGCATGAAGTGTCAAAAACGCACTGAACGCTGAATTGAGCCTGTTTTTGATCTCTGTATTAAAAGTAGTGAAAACAGCAAATCCCAGCAGAAAATCAACAGGAATCATGTAGTTCCTTCATATTGAAGTAGTTTTTAGTAGTTTCTGCAGAGATTTGTGTAGTTTTTGAAGATATTTGTGCAGTTTGACTGCACTTCAAGTTTATGTGTCATGAAGGCACTCAACGCTGAATTGAGCCTGTTTTTCAACTTTGTATTAAATGTAGTGAAAACAGCAAATCCCAGCAGAAAATCAACCAGAATCATATATTCCCTTCATATTCAAGTAGTTCTGAGTAGTTTGTGCAGAGATTTGTGTAGTTTTTGATGAGATTTGTGCAGTTTGATTGCATGTTAGCATGAAGTATCAAAAACGCACTGAACGCTGAATTGAGCCTGTTTTTGAACTCTGTATTAAAACTAGTGAAAACAGCAAATCCCAGCAGAAAATCAACAAGAATCAGGTACTTCCTTCATATTCAAGTAGTTCTGAGTAGTTTGTGCAGAGAATTGTGTAGTTTTTGAAGATATTTGTGCAGTTTGACTGCACTTCAAGTTTATGTGTCATAAAGGCAGTGAACGCTGAATTGAGCCTGTTTTTGACCTCTGTATTAAATGTAAGGAAATCATTAAAACTCAGAAGAAAATCAACAGGAATCATGTAGTTCCTTCATATTCAAGTAGTTCTGAGTAGTTTGTGCAGAGATTTGTGTAGTTTTTGATGAGATTTGTGCAGTTTGATTGCATGTTAGCATGAAGTATCAATAACGCACTGAACGCTGAATTGAGCCTGTTTTTGATCTCTGTATTAAAAGTAGTGAAAACAGCAAATCCCAGCAGAAAATCAACAGGAATCATGTAGTTCCTTCATATTGAAGTAGTTTTTAGTAGTTTCTGCAGAGATTTGTGTAGTTTTTGAAGATATTTGTGCAATTTGACTGCACTTCAAGTTTATGTGTCATATAGGCACTCAACGCTGAATTGATCCTGTTCTTGAACTCTGTATTAAATGTAGTGAAATAATTGAATCCCAGAAGAAAATAAACAGGAATAATGTAGTTCCTTCATATTCAAGTAGTTCTGAGTAGTTTGTGCAGAGATTTGTGTAGTTTTTGAAGAGATTTGTTTAGTATGATTCCATGTTAGCATGAAGTATCAAAAAAGCACTGAACGCTGAATTGAGCCTGTTTTTGAAATCTGTATTAAAAGTAGTGAAAACAGTAAATCCCAGCAGAGAATCAATAGGAATCATGTAGTTCCTTCATATTCAAGTTGTTCTGAGTAGTTTGTGCAGAGATTTGTGTAGTTTTTGATGAGATTTGTGCAGTTTGATTGCATGTTAGCATGAAGTATCAATAACGCACTGAACGCTGAATTGAGCCTGTTTTTGATCTCTGTATTAAAAGTAGTGAAAACAGCAAATCCCAGCAGAAAATCAACAGGAATCATGTAGTTCCTTCATATTGAAGTAGTTTTTAGTAGTTTCTGCAGAGATTTGTGTAGTTTTTGAAGAGATTTGTGCAGTTTGACTGCACTTCAAGTTTCTGTGTCATAAAGGCACTCAATGCTGAAGTGAGCCTGTTTTTGAACTTTGTATTAAATGTAGTGAAAACAGCAAATCCCAGCAGAAAATCAACAGGAATCATGTAGTTCCTTCATATTCAAGTAGTTCTGAGTAGTTTGTGCAGAGATTTGTGTAGATTTCGAAAAGATTTTGCAGTGTGATTGTATGTTACCATGAAGTATCAGAAACGCACTCAAGGCTGAATTGAACATGTTTTTGAACTCTGTATGAAATGTAGTGAAATCATTAAATCCGGGCAGAAAATCAACAGGAATCATGTAGTTCCTTCATATTCAAGTAGTTTTTAGTACTTTCTGCAGAGATTTGTGTAGTTTTTGAAGAGATTTGTGCAATTTGATTGCATGTTAGCATGAAGTGTCAAAAACGCACTGAACGCTGAATAGAGCCTGTTTTTGAACTCTGTATTAAAAGTAGTGAAAACAGCAAATCCCAGCAGAAAATCAATAAGAATCAGGTACTTCCTTCATATCTAAGTAGTTCTGAGTAGTTTGTGCAGAGATTTGTGTAGTTTTTGATGAGATTTGTGCAGTTTGATTGCATGTTAGCATGAAGTATCAAAAACGCATTGAACGCTGAATTGAGCCTGTTTTTGAACTGTGTATTAAATGTAAGGAAATCATTAAATCCCAGAAGAAAATCAACAGGAATCATGTAGGTCCTTCATATTCAAGTAGTTCTGAGTAGTTTGTGCAGAGATTTGTGCAGTTTTTGAAGAGATTTGTTTAGTATGATTCCATGTTAGCACGAAGTATCAAAAACGTACTGAACGCTGAATTGAGCCTGTTTTTGAACTCTGTATTAAAAGTAGTGAAAACAGCAAATCCCAGCAGAAAATCAACAGGAATCATGTAGTTCCTTCATATTCAAGTAGTTCTGAGTAGTTTGTGCAGAGAATTGTGTAGTTTTTGAAGATATTTGTGCAGTTTGACTGCACTTGAAGTTGATGTGTTACATAGGCACTCAACCCTGAATTGAGCCTGTTTTTGAACTCTGTATTAAAAGTAGTGAAAACAGTAAATCCCAGCAGAAAATCAATAGGAATCATGTAGTTCCTTCATATTCAAGTTGTTCTGAGTAGTTTGTGCAGAGATTTGTGTAGTTTTTGATGAGATTTATGCAGTTTGATTGCATGTTAGCATGAAGTGTCAAAAACGCACTGAACGCTGAATTGAGCCTGTTTTTGAACTCTGTATTAAAAGTAGTGAAAACAGCAAATCCCAGCAGAAAATCAACATGAATCATGTAGTTCCTTCATATTCAAGTTGTTCTGAGTAGTTTGTGCAGAGATTTGTGTAGTTTTTGATGAGATTTATGCAGTTTGATTGCATGTTAGCATGAAGTGTCAAAAACGCACTGAACGCTGAATTGAGCCTGTTTTTGATCTCTGTATTAAAAGTAGTGAAAACAGCAAATCCCAGCAGAAAATCAACAGGAATCATGTAGTTCCTTCATATTGAAGTAGTTTTTAGTAGTTTCTGCAGAGATTTGTGTAGTTTTTGAAGATATTTGTGCAGTTTGACTGCACTTCAAGTTTATGTGTCATGAAGGCACTCAACGCTGAATTGAGCCTGTTTTTCAACTTTGTATTAAATGTAGTGAAAACAGCAAATCCCAGCAGAAAATCAACCAGAATCATATATTCCCTTCATATTCAAGTAGTTCTGAGTAGTTTGTGCAGAGATTTGTGTAGTTTTTGATGAGATTTGTGCAGTTTGATTGCATGTTAGCATGAAGTATCAAAAACGCACTGAACGCTGAATTGAGCCTGTTTTTGAACTCTGTATTAAAACTAGTGAAAACAGCAAATCCCAGCAGAAAATCAACAAGAATCAGGTACTTCCTTCATATTCAAGTAGTTCTGAGTAGTTTGTGCAGAGAATTGTGTAGTTTTTGAAGATATTTGTGCAGTTTGACTGCACTTCAAGTTTATGTGTCATAAAGGCAGTGAACGCTGAATTGAGCCTGTTTTTGACCTCTGTATTAAATGTAAGGAAATCATTAAAACTCAGAAGAAAATCAACAGGAATCATGTAGTTCCTTCATATTCAAGTAGTTCTGAGTAGTTTGTGCAGAGATTTGTGTAGTTTTTGATGAGATTTGTGCAGTTTGATTGCATGTTAGCATGAAGTATCAATAACGCACTGAACGCTGAATTGAGCCTGTTTTTGATCTCTGTATTAAAAGTAGTGAAAACAGCAAATCCCAGCAGAAAATCAACAGGAATCATGTAGTTCCTTCATATTGAAGTAGTTTTTAGTAGTTTCTGCAGAGATTTGTGTAGTTTTTGAAGATATTTGTGCAATTTGACTGCACTTCAAGTTTATGTGTCATATAGGCACTCAACGCTGAATTGATCCTGTTCTTGAACTCTGTATTAAATGTAGTGAAATAATTGAATCCCAGAAGAAAATAAACAGGAATAATGTAGTTCCTTCATATTCAAGTAGTTCTGAGTAGTTTGTGCAGAGATTTGTGTAGTTTTTGAAGAGATTTGTTTAGTATGATTCCATGTTAGCATGAAGTATCAAAAAAGCACTGAACGCTGAATTGAGCCTGTTTTTGAAATCTGTATTAAAAGTAGTGAAAACAGTAAATCCCAGCAGAGAATCAATAGGAATCATGTAGTTCCTTCATATTCAAGTTGTTCTGAGTAGTTTGTGCAGAGATTTGTGTAGTTTTTGATGAGATTTGTGCAGTTTGATTGCATGTTAGCATGAAGTATCAATAACGCACTGAACGCTGAATTGAGCCTGTTTTTGATCTCTGTATTAAAAGTAGTGAAAACAGCAAATCCCAGCAGAAAATCAACAGGAATCATGTAGTTCCTTCATATTGAAGTAGTTTTTAGTAGTTTCTGCAGAGATTTGTGTAGTTTTTGAAGAGATTTGTGCAGTTTGACTGCACTTCAAGTTTCTGTGTCATAAAGGCACTCAATGCTGAAGTGAGCCTGTTTTTGAACTTTGTATTAAATGTAGTGAAAACAGCAAATCCCAGCAGAAAATCAACAGGAATCATGTAGTTCCTTCATATTCAAGTAGTTCTGAGTAGTTTGTGCAGAGATTTGTGTAGATTTCGAAAAGATTTTGCAGTGTGATTGTATGTTACCATGAAGTATCAGAAACGCACTCAAGGCTGAATTGAACATGTTTTTGAACTCTGTATGAAATGTAGTGAAATCATTAAATCCGGGCAGAAAATCAACAGGAATCATGTAGTTCCTTCATATTCAAGTAGTTTTTAGTACTTTCTGCAGAGATTTGTGTAGTTTTTGAAGAGATTTGTGCAATTTGATTGCATGTTAGCATGAAGTGTCAAAAACGCACTGAACGCTGAATAGAGCCTGTTTTTGAACTCTGTATTAAAAGTAGTGAAAACAGCAAATCCCAGCAGAAAATCAATAAGAATCAGGTACTTCCTTCATATCTAAGTAGTTCTGAGTAGTTTGTGCAGAGATTTGTGTAGTTTTTGATGAGATTTGTGCAGTTTGATTGCATGTTAGCATGAAGTATCAAAAACGCATTGAACGCTGAATTGAGCCTGTTTTTGAACTGTGTATTAAATGTAAGGAAATCATTAAATCCCAGAAGAAAATCAACAGGAATCATGTAGGTCCTTCATATTCAAGTAGTTCTGAGTAGTTTGTGCAGAGATTTGTGCAGTTTTTGAAGAGATTTGTTTAGTATGATTCCATGTTAGCACGAAGTATCAAAAACGTACTGAACGCTGAATTGAGCCTGTTTTTGAACTCTGTATTAAAAGTAGTGAAAACAGCAAATCCCAGCAGAAAATCAACAGGAATCATGTAGTTCCTTCATATTCAAGTAGTTCTGAGTAGTTTGTGCAGAGAATTGTGTAGTTTTTGAAGATATTTGTGCAGTTTGACTGCACTTGAAGTTGATGTGTTACATAGGCACTCAACCCTGAATTGAGCCTGTTTTTGAACTCTGTATTAAAAGTAGTGAAAACAGTAAATCCCAGCAGAAAATCAATAGGAATCATGTAGTTCCTTCATATTCAAGTTGTTCTGAGTAGTTTGTGCAGAGATTTGTGTAGTTTTTGATGAGATTTATGCAGTTTGATTGCATGTTAGCATGAAGTGTCAAAAACGCACTGAACGCTGAATTGAGCCCGTTTTTGAACTCTGTATTAAATGTAGTGAAAACAGCAAATCCCAGCAGAAAATCAACATGAATCATGTAGTTCCTTCATATTCAAGTTGTTCTGAGTAGTTTGTGCAGAGATTTGTGTAGTTTTTGATGAGATTTGTGCAGTTTGATTGCATGTTAGCATGAAGTATCAATAACGCACTGAACGCTGAATTGAGCCTGTTTTTGATCTCTGTATTAAAAGTAGTGAAAACAGCAAATCCCAGCAGAAAATCAACAGGAATCATGTAGTTCCTTCATATTGAAGTAGTTTTTAGTAGTTTCTGCAGAGATTTGTGTAGTTTTTGAAGATATTTGTGCAATTTGACTGCACTTCAAGTTTATGTGTCATATAGGCACTCAACGCTGAATTGATCCTGTTCTTGAACTCTGTATTAAATGTAGTGAAATAATTAAATCCCAGAAGAAAATAAACAGGAATAATGTAGTTCCTTCATATTCAAGTAGTTCTGAGTAGTTTGTGCAGAGATTTGTGTAGTTTTTGAAGAGATTTGTTTAGTATGATTCCATGTTAGCATGAAGTATCAAAAAAGCACTGAACGCTGAATTGAGCCTGTTTTTGAAATCTGTATTAAAAGTAGTGAAAACAGTAAATCCCAGCAGAGAATCAATAGGAATCATGTAGTTCCTTCATATTCAAGTTGTTCTGAGTAGTTTGTGCAGAGATTTGTGTAGTTTTTGATGAGATTTGTGCAGTTTGATTGCATGTTAGCATGAAGTGTCAAAAACGCACTGAACGCTGAATTGAGCCTGTTTTTGAACTCTGTATTAAAAGTAGTGAAAACAGCAAATCCCAGCAGAAAATCAACAAGAATCAGGTACTTCCTTCATATTCAAGTAGTTCTGAGTAGTTTGTGCAGAGAATTGTGTAGTTTTTGAAGATATTTGTGCAGTTTGACTGCACTTCAAGTTTATGTGTCATAAAGGCAGTGAACGCTGAATTGAGCCTGTTTTTGACCTCTGTATTCAATGTAAGGAAATCATTAAAACTCAAAAGAAAATCAACAGGAATCATGTAGTTCCTTCATATTCAAGTTGTTCTGAGTAGTTTCTGCAGAGATTTGTGTAGTTTTTGAAGATATTTGTGCAGTTTGATTGCATGTTAGCATGAAGTGTCAAAAACGCACTGAACGCTGAATTGAGCCTGTTTTTGAACTCTGTATTAAAAGTAGTGAAAACAGCAAATCCCAGCAGAAAATCAACAAGAATCAGGTACTTCCTTCATATTTAAGTAGTTCTGAGTAGTTTGTGCAGAGATTTGTGTAGTTTTTGATGAGATTTGTGCAGTTTGATTGCATGTTAGCTTGAAGTATCAAAAACGCATTGAACGCTGAATTGAGCCTGTTTTTCAACTGTGTATTAAATGTAAGGAAATCATTAAATCCCAGAAGAAAATCAACAGGAATCATGTAGGTCCTTCATATTCAAGTTGTTCTGAGTAGTTTGTGCAGAGATTTGTGTAGTTTTTGATGAGATTTATGCAGTTTGATTGCATGTTAGCATGAAGTGTCAAAAACGCACTGAACGCTGAATTGAGCCTGTTTTTGAACTCTGTATTAAAAGTAGTGAAAACAGCAAATCCCAGCAGAAAATCAACATGAATCATGTAGTTCCTTCATATTCAAGTAGTTTTTAGTAGTTTCTGCAGAGATTTGTGTAGTTTTTGAAGAGATTTGTGCAATTTGACTGCACTTCAAGTTTATGTGTCATAAAGGCACTGAACGCTGAATTGAGCCTGTTTTTGAACTCTGTATTAAATGTAGTGAAATCATTAAATCCCAGAAGAAAATCAATAGGAATCATGTAGTTCCTTCATATTCAAGTTGTTCTGAGTAGTTTGTGCAGAGATTTGTGTAGTTTTTGATGAGATTTGTGCAGTTTGATTGCATGTTAGCATGAAGTGTCAAAAACGCACTGAACGCTGAATTGAGCCTGTTTTTGAACTCTGTATTAAAAGTAGTGAAAACAGCAAATCCCAGCAGAAAATCAACAAGAATCAGGTACTTCCTTCATATTCAAGTAGTTTTGAGTATTTTGTGCAGAGATTTGTGTAGTTTTTGATGAGATTTGTGCAGTTTGATTGCATGTTAGCATGAAGTGTTAAAAACGCACTGAACGCTGAATTGAGCCTGTTTTTGAACTCTCTATTAAAAGTAGTGAAAATAGTAAATCACAGCAGAAGATCAACAGGAATCATGTAGTTCCTTCATATTCAAGTTGTTCTGAGTAGTTTGTGCAGAGATTTGTGTAGTTTTTGATGAGATTTGTGTAGTTTGATTGCATGTTAGCATGAAGTATCAAAAACGCATTGAACACTGAATTGAGCCTGTTTTTGAACTGTGTATTAAATGTAGTGAAAACACCAATTCCCAGCAGAAAATCAACGGGAATCATGTAGTCCCTTCATATTAAAGTAGTTCTGAGTAGTTTGTGCAGAGATTTGTGCAGTTTTTGAAGAGATTTGTGCAGTTTGATTCCATGTTAGCATGAAGTATCAAAAAAGCACTGAACGCTGAATTGAGCCTGTTTTTGAACTCTGTATTAAAAGTAGTGAAAACAGTAAATCCCAGCAGAAAATCAAAAGGAATCATGTAGTTCCTTCATATTCAAGTTGTTCTGAGTAGTTTGTGCAGAGATTTGTGTAGTTTTTGATGAGATTTATGCAGTTTGATTGCATGTTAGCATGAAGTGTCAAAAACGCACTGAACGCTGAATTGAGCCCGTTTTTGAACTCTGTATTAAATGTAGTGAAAACAGCAAATCCCAGCAGAAAATCAACATGAATCATGTAGTTCCTTCATATTCAAGTTGTTCTGAGTAGTTTGTGCAGAGATTTGTGTAGTTTTTGATGAGATTTGTGCAGTTTGATTGCATGTTAGCATGAAGTATCAATAACGCACTGAACGCTGAATTGAGCCTGTTTTTGATCTCTGTATTAAAAGTAGTGAAAACAGCAAATCCCAGCAGAAAATCAACAGGAATCATGTAGTTCCTTCATATTGAAGTAGTTTTTAGTAGTTTCTGCAGAGATTTGTGTAGTTTTTGAAGATATTTGTGCAATTTGACTGCACTTCAAGTTTATGTGTCATATAGGCACTCAACGCTGAATTGATCCTGTTCTTGAACTCTGTATTAAATGTAGTGAAATAATTAAATCCCAGAAGAAAATAAACAGGAATAATGTAGTTCCTTCATATTCAAGTAGTTCTGAGTAGTTTGTGCAGAGATTTGTGTAGTTTTTGAAGAGATTTGTTTAGTATGATTCCATGTTAGCATGAAGTATCAAAAAAGCACTGAACGCTGAATTGAGCCTGTTTTTGAAATCTGTATTAAAAGTAGTGAAAACAGTAAATCCCAGCAGAGAATCAATAGGAATCATGTAGTTCCTTCATATTCAAGTTGTTCTGAGTAGTTTGTGCAGAGATTTGTGTAGTTTTTGATGAGATTTGTGCAGTTTGATTGCATGTTAGCATGAAGTGTCAAAAACGCACTGAACGCTGAATTGAGCCTGTTTTTGAACTCTGTATTAAAAGTAGTGAAAACAGCAAATCCCAGCAGAAAATCAACAAGAATCAGGTACTTCCTTCATATTCAAGTAGTTCTGAGTAGTTTGTGCAGAGAATTGTGTAGTTTTTGAAGATATTTGTGCAGTTTGACTGCACTTCAAGTTTATGTGTCATAAAGGCAGTGAACGCTGAATTGAGCCTGTTTTTGACCTCTGTATTCAATGTAAGGAAATCATTAAAACTCAAAAGAAAATCAACAGGAATCATGTAGTTCCTTCATATTCAAGTTGTTCTGAGTAGTTTCTGCAGAGATTTGTGTAGTTTTTGAAGATATTTGTGCAGTTTGATTGCATGTTAGCATGAAGTGTCAAAAACGCACTGAACGCTGAATTGAGCCTGTTTTTGAACTCTGTATTAAAAGTAGTGAAAACAGCAAATCCCAGCAGAAAATCAACAAGAATCAGGTACTTCCTTCATATTTAAGTAGTTCTGAGTAGTTTGTGCAGAGATTTGTGTAGTTTTTGATGAGATTTGTGCAGTTTGATTGCATGTTAGCTTGAAGTATCAAAAACGCATTGAACGCTGAATTGAGCCTGTTTTTCAACTGTGTATTAAATGTAAGGAAATCATTAAATCCCAGAAGAAAATCAACAGGAATCATGTAGGTCCTTCATATTCAAGTTGTTCTGAGTAGTTTGTGCAGAGATTTGTGTAGTTTTTGATGAGATTTATGCAGTTTGATTGCATGTTAGCATGAAGTGTCAAAAACGCACTGAACGCTGAATTGAGCCTGTTTTTGAACTCTGTATTAAAAGTAGTGAAAACAGCAAATCCCAGCAGAAAATCAACATGAATCATGTAGTTCCTTCATATTCAAGTAGTTTTTAGTAGTTTCTGCAGAGATTTGTGTAGTTTTTGAAGAGATTTGTGCAATTTGACTGCACTTCAAGTTTATGTGTCATAAAGGCACTGAACGCTGAATTGAGCCTGTTTTTGAACTCTGTATTAAATGTAGTGAAATCATTAAATCCCAGAAGAAAATCAATAGGAATCATGTAGTTCCTTCATATTCAAGTTGTTCTGAGTAGTTTGTGCAGAGATTTGTGTAGTTTTTGATGAGATTTGTGCAGTTTGATTGCATGTTAGCATGAAGTGTCAAAAACGCACTGAACGCTGAATTGAGCCTGTTTTTGAACTCTGTATTAAAAGTAGTGAAAACAGCAAATCCCAGCAGAAAATCAACAAGAATCAGTTACTTCCTTCATATTCAAGTAGTTTTGAGTATTTTGTGCAGAGATTTGTGTAGTTTTTGATGAGATTTGTGCAGTTTGATTGCATGTTAGCATGAAGTGTTAAAAACGCACTGAACGCTGAATTGAGCCTGTTTTTGAACTCTCTATTAAAAGTAGTGAAAATAGTAAATCACAGCAGAAGATCAACAGGAATCATGTAGTTCCTTCATATTCAAGTTGTTCTGAGTAGTTTGTGCAGAGATTTGTGTAGTTTTTGATGAGATTTGTGTAGTTTGATTGCATGTTAGCATGAAGTATCAAAAACGCATTGAACACTGAATTGAGCCTGTTTTTGAACTGTGTATTAAATGTAGTGAAAACACCAATTCCCAGCAGAAAATCAACGGGAATCATGTAGTCCCTTCATATTAAAGTAGTTCTGAGTAGTTTGTGCAGAGATTTGTGCAGTTTTTGAAGAGATTTGTGCAGTTTGATTCCATGTTAGCATGAAGTATCAAAAAAGCACTGAACGCTGAATTGAGCCTGTTTTTGAACTCTGTATTAAAAGTAGTGAAAACAGTAAATCCCAGCAGAAAATCAAAAGGAATCATGTAGTTCCTTCATATTCAAGTAGTTCTGAGTATTTTGTGCAGAGAATTGTGTAGTTTTTGAAGATATTTGTGCAGTTTGACTGCACTTCAAGTTTATGTGTCATGAAGGCACTCAACGCTGAATTGAGCCTGTTTTTCAACTCTGTATTAAATGTAGTGAAATCATTAAATCCGGGCAGAAAATCAACATGAATCATGTAGTTCCTTCATATTCAAGTAGTTTTTAGTACTTTCTGCAGAGATTTTTGTAGTTTTTGAAGAGATTTGTGCAATTTGACTGCACTTCAAGTTTATGTGTCATGAAGGCACTCAACGCTGAATTGAGCCTGTTTTTCAACTCTGTATTAAATGTAGTGAAATCATTAAATCCGGGCAGAAAATCAACATGAATCATGTAGTTCCTTCATATTCAAGTAGTTCTGAGTAGTTTGTGCAGAGATTTGTGTAGATTTCGAAAAGATTTTGCAGTGTGATTGTATGTTACCATGAAGTATCAGAAACGCACTCAAGGCTGAATTGAACATGTTTTTGAACTCTGTATGAAATGTAGTGAAAACAGCAAATCCCAGCAGAAAATCAACGAGAATCATGTATTCCCTTCATATTCAAGTAGTTCTGAGTACTTTGTGCAAAGATTTGTGTAGTTTTTAATGAGATTTGTGCAGTTTGACTGCACTTGAAGTTGATGTGTCATATAGGCACTCAACGCTGAATTGAGCCTGTTTTTGAACTCTGTATTAAAAGTAGTGAAAACAGAACTACTTGAATATGAAGGAACTACATGATTCCTGTTGATTTTCTGCTGGGATTTGCTGAGTAGTTTGTGCAGAGAATTGTGTAGTTTTTGAAGATATTTGTGCAGTTTGACTGCACTTGAAGTTGATGTGTTACATAGGCACTCAACCCTGAATTGAGCCTGTTTTTGAACTCTGTATTAAAAGTAGTGAAAACAGTAAATCCCAGCAGAAAATCAATAGGAATCATGTAGTTCCTTCATATTCAAGTTGTTCTGAGTAGTTTGTGCAGAGATTTGTGTAGTTTTTGATGAGATTTATGCAGTTTGATTGCATGTTAGCATGAAGTGTCAAAAACGCACTGAACGCTGAATTGAGCCTGTTTTTGAACTCTGTATTAAAAGTAGTGAAAACAGCAAATCCCAGCAGAAAATCAACATGAATCATGTAGTTCCTTCATATTCAAGTTGTTCTGAGTAGTTTGTGCAGAGATTTGTGTAGTTTTTGATGAGATTTATGCAGTTTGATTGCATGTTAGCATGAAGTGTCAAAAACGCACTGAACGCTGAATTGAGCCTGTTTTTGATCTCTGTATTAAAAGTAGTGAAAACAGCAAATCCCAGCAGAAAATCAACAGGAATCATGTAGTTCCTTCATATTGAAGTAGTTTTTAGTAGTTTCTGCAGAGATTTGTGTAGTTTTTGAAGATATTTGTGCAGTTTGACTGCACTTCAAGTTTATGTGTCATGAAGGCACTCAACGCTGAATTGAGCCTGTTTTTCAACTTTGTATTAAATGTAGTGAAAACAGCAAATCCCAGCAGAAAATCAACCAGAATCATATATTCCCTTCATATTCAAGTAGTTCTGAGTAGTTTGTGCAGAGATTTGTGTAGTTTTTGATGAGATTTGTGCAGTTTGATTGCATGTTAGCATGAAGTATCAAAAACGCACTGAACGCTGAATTGAGCCTGTTTTTGAACTCTGTATTAAAACTAGTGAAAACAGCAAATCCCAGCAGAAAATCAACAAGAATCATGTAGTTCCTTCATATTGAAGTAGTTTTTAGTAGTTTCTGCAGAGATTTGTGTAGTTTTTGAAGAGATTTGTGCAGTTTGACTGCACTTCAAGTTTCTGTGTCATAAAGGCACTCAATGCTGAAGTGAGCCTGTTTTTGAACTTTGTATTAAATGTAGTGAAAACAGCAAATCCCAGCAGAAAATCAACAAGAATCAGGTACTTCCTTCATATTCAAGTAGTTCTGAGTAGTTTGTGCAGAGAATTGTGTAGTTTTTGAAGATATTTGTGCAGTTTGACTGCACTTCAAGTTTATGTGTCATAAAGGCAGTGAACGCTGAATTGAGCCTGTTTTTGACCTCTGTATTAAATGTAAGGAAATCATTAAAACTCAGAAGAAAATCAACAGGAATAATGTAGTTCCTTCATATTCAAGTAGTTCTGAGTAGTTTGTGTAGAGATTTGTGCAGTTTTTGAAGAGATTTGTTTAGTATGATTCCATGTTAGCATGAAGTATCAAAAAAGCACTGAACGCTGAATTGAGCCTGTTTTTGAACTCTGTATTAAAAGTAGTGAAAACAGCAAATCCCAGCAGAAAATCAACAGGAATCATGTAGTTCCTTCATATTCAAGTAGTTCTGAGTAGTTTGTGCAGAGATTTGTGTAGATTTCGAAAAGATTTTGCAGTGTGATTGTATGTTACCATGAAGTATCAGAAACGCACTCAAGGCTGAATTGAACATGTTTTTGAACTCTGTATGAAATGTAGTGAAATCATTAAATCCGGGCAGAAAATCAACAGGAATCATGCAGTTCCTTCATATTCAAGTAGCTTTTAGTACTTTCTGCAGAGATTTGTGTAGTTTTTGAAGAGATTTGTGCAATTTGACTGCACTTGAAGTTGATGTGTCATATAGGCACTCAACGCTGAATTGATCCTGTTCTTGAACTCTGTATAAAATGTAGTGAAATAATTAAATCCCAGAAGAAAATAAACAGGAATAATGTAGTTCCTTCATATTCAAGTAGTTCTGAGTAGTTTGTGCAGAGATTTGTGCAGTTTTTGAAGAGATTTGTTTAGTATGATTCCATGTTAGCATGAAGTATCAAAAACGCACTGAACGCTGAATTGAGCCTGTTTTTGAACTCTGTGTTAAAAGTAGTGAAAACAGTAAATCCCAGCAGAAAATCAACAGGAATCATGTAGTTCCTTCATATTGAAGTAGTTCTGAGTAGTTTGGGCAGAGATTTGTGTAGTTTTTGAAGAGATTTGTGCAGTTTGACTGCACTTCAAGTTGATGTGTCATAAAGGCACTCAACGCTGAATTGAGCCTGTTTTTGAACTTTGTATTAAATGTAGTGAAAACAGCAAATCCCAGCAGAAAATCAACAGGAATCATGTAGTTCCTTCATATTCAAGTAGTTCTGAGTAGTTTGTGCAGAGATTTGTGTAGATTTCGAAAAGATTTTGCAGTGTGATTGTATGTTACCATGAAGTATCAGAAACGCACTCAAGGCTGAATTGAACATGTTTTTGAACTCTGTATGAAATGTAGTGAAATCATTAAATCCGGGCAGAAAATCAACAGGAATCATGTAGTTCCTTCATATTCAAGTAGTTTTTAGTACTTTCTGCAGAGATTTGTGTAGTTTTTGAAGAGATTTGTGCAATTTGATTGCATGTTAGCATGAAGTGTCAAAAACGCACTGAACGCTGAATAGAGCCTGTTTTTGAACTCTGTATTAAAAGTAGTGAAAACAGCAAATCCCAGCAGAAAATCAATAAGAATCAGGTACTTCCTTCATATCTAAGTAGTTCTGAGTAGTTTGTGCAGAGATTTGTGTAGTTTTTGATGAGATTTGTGCAGTTTGATTGCATGTTAGCATGAAGTATCAAAAACGCATTGAACGCTGAATTGAGCCTGTTTTTGAACTGTGTATTAAATGTAAGGAAATCATTAAATCCCAGAAGAAAATCAACAGGAATCATGTAGGTCCTTCATATTCAAGTAGTTCTGAGTAGTTTGTGCAGAGATTTGTGCAGTTTTTGAAGAGATTTGTTTAGTATGATTCCATGTTAGCACGAAGTATCAAAAACGTACTGAACGCTGAATTGAGCCTGTTTTTGAACTCTGTATTAAAAGTAGTGAAAACAGCAAATCCCAGCAGAAAATCAACAGGAATCATGTAGTTCCTTCATATTCAAGTAGTTCTGAGTAGTTTGTGCAGAGAATTGTGTAGTTTTTGAAGATATTTGTGCAGTTTGACTGCACTTGAAGTTGATGTGTTACATAGGCACTCAACCCTGAATTGAGCCTGTTTTTGAACTCTGTATTAAAAGTAGTGAAAACAGTAAATCCCAGCAGAAAATCAATAGGAATCATGTAGTTCCTTCATATTCAAGTTGTTCTGAGTAGTTTGTGCAGAGATTTGTGTAGTTTTTGATGAGATTTATGCAGTTTGATTGCATGTTAGCATGAAGTGTCAAAAACGCACTGAACGCTGAATTGAGCCTGTTTTTGAACTCTGTATTAAAAGTAGTGAAAACAGCAAATCCCAGCAGAAAATCAACATGAATCATGTAGTTCCTTCATATTCAAGTTGTTCTGAGTAGTTTGTGCAGAGATTTGTGTAGTTTTTGATGAGATTTGTGCAGTTTGATTGCATGTTAGCATGAAGTATCAATAACGCACTGAACGCTGAATTGAGCCTGTTTTTGATCTCTGTATTAAAAGTAGTGAAAACAGCAAATCCCAGCAGAAAATCAACAGGAATCATGTAGTTCCTTCATATTGAAGTAGTTTTTAGTAGTTTCTGCAGAGATTTGTGTAGTTTTTGAAGATATTTGTGCAATTTGACTGCACTTCAAGTTTATGTGTCATATAGGCACTCAACGCTGAATTGATCCTGTTCTTGAACTCTGTATTAAATGTAGTGAAATAATTAAATCCCAGAAGAAAATAAACAGGAATAATGTAGTTCCTTCATATTCAAGTAGTTCTGAGTAGTTTGTGCAGAGATTTGTGTAGTTTTTGAAGAGATTTGTTTAGTATGATTCCATGTTAGCATGAAGTATCAAAAAAGCACTGAACGCTGAATTGAGCCTGTTTTTGAAATCTGTATTAAAAGTAGTGAAAACAGTAAATCCCAGCAGAGAATCAATAGGAATCATGTAGTTCCTTCATATTCAAGTTGTTCTGAGTAGTTTGTGCAGAGATTTGTGTAGTTTTTGATGAGATTTGTGCAGTTTGATTGCATGTTAGCATGAAGTGTCAAAAACGCACTGAACGCTGAATTGAGCCTGTTTTTGAACTCTGTATTAAAAGTAGTGAAAACAGCAAATCCCAGCAGAAAATCAACAAGAATCAGGTACTTCCTTCATATTCAAGTAGTTCTGAGTAGTTTGTGCAGAGAATTGTGTAGTTTTTGAAGATATTTGTGCAGTTTGACTGCACTTCAAGTTTATGTGTCATAAAGGCAGTGAACGCTGAATTGAGCCTGTTTTTGACCTCTGTATTCAATGTAAGGAAATCATTAAAACTCAAAAGAAAATCAACAGGAATCATGTAGTTCCTTCATATTCAAGTTGTTCTGAGTAGTTTCTGCAGAGATTTGTGTAGTTTTTGAAGATATTTGTGCAGTTTGATTGCATGTTAGCATGAAGTGTCAAAAACGCACTGAACGCTGAATTGAGCCTGTTTTTGAACTCTGTATTAAAAGTAGTGAAAACAGCAAATCCCAGCAGAAAATCAACAAGAATCAGGTACTTCCTTCATATTTAAGTAGTTCTGAGTAGTTTGTGCAGAGATTTGTGTAGTTTTTGATGAGATTTGTGCAGTTTGATTGCATGTTAGCTTGAAGTATCAAAAACGCATTGAACGCTGAATTGAGCCTGTTTTTCAACTGTGTATTAAATGTAAGGAAATCATTAAATCCCAGAAGAAAATCAACAGGAATCATGTAGGTCCTTCATATTCAAGTTGTTCTGAGTAGTTTGTGCAGAGATTTGTGTAGTTTTTGATGAGATTTATGCAGTTTGATTGCATGTTAGCATGAAGTGTCAAAAACGCACTGAACGCTGAATTGAGCCTGTTTTTGAACTCTGTATTAAAAGTAGTGAAAACAGCAAATCCCAGCAGAAAATCAACATGAATCATGTAGTTCCTTCATATTCAAGTTGTTCTGAGTAGTTTGTGCAGAGATTTGTGTAGTTTTTGATGAGATTTGTGCAGTTTGATTGCATGTTAGCATGAAGTATCAATAACGCACTGAACGCTGAATTGAGCCTGTTTTTGATCTCTGTATTAAAAGTAGTGAAAACAGCAAATCCCAGCAGAAAATCAACAGGAATCATGTAGTTCCTTCATATTCAAGTAGTTCTGAGTAGTTTGTGCAGAGAATTGTGTAGTTTTTGAAGATATTTGTGCAGTTTGACTGCACTTGAAGTTGATGTGTTACATAGGCACTCAACCCTGAATTGAGCCTGTTTTTGAACTCTGTATTAAAAGTAGTGAAAACAGTAAATCCCAGCAGAAAATC
Source organism: Remorina albescens (assembly GCA_034769265.1). NCBI lineage: Eukaryota > Metazoa > Chordata > Actinopteri > Carangiformes > Echeneidae > Remorina > Remorina albescens. Next base: position 18,191,263 of record CM068484.1, on the reverse strand, counting down.
AATAGGAATCATGTAGTTCCTTCATATTCAAGTTGTTCTGAGTAGTTTGTGCAGAGATTTGTGTAGTTTTTGATGAGATTTATGCAGTTTGATTGCATGTTAGCATGAAGTGTCAAAAACGCACTGAACGCTGAATTGAGCCTGTTTTTGAACTCTGTATTAAAAGTAGTGAAAACAGCAAATCCCAGCAGAAAATCAACATGAATCATGTAGTTCCTTCATATTCAAGTTGTTCTGAGTAGTTTGTGCAGAGATTTGTGTAGTTTTTGATGAGATTTGTGCAGTTTGATTGCATGTTAGCATGAAGTATCAATAACGCACTGAACGCTGAATTGAGCCTGTTTTTGATCTCTGTATTAAAAGTAGTGAAAACAGCAAATCCCAGCAGAAAATCAACAGGAATCATGTAGTTCCTTCATATTGAAGTAGTTTTTAGTAGTTTCTGCAGAGATTTGTGTAGTTTTTGAAGATATTTGTGCAATTTGACTGCACTTCAAGTTTATGTGTCATATAGGCACTCAACGCTGAATTGATCCTGTTCTTGAACTCTGTATTAAATGTAGTGAAATAATTAAATCCCAGAAGAAAATAAACAGGAATAATGTAGTTCCTTCATATTCAAGTAGTTCTGAGTAGTTTGTGCAGAGATTTGTGTAGTTTTTGAAGAGATTTGTTTAGTATGATTCCATGTTAGCATGAAGTATCAAAAAAGCACTGAACGCTGAATTGAGCCTGTTTTTGAAATCTGTATTAAAAGTAGTGAAAACAGTAAATCCCAGCAGAGAATCAATAGGAATCATGTAGTTCCTTCATATTCAAGTTGTTCTGAGTAGTTTGTGCAGAGATTTGTGTAGTTTTTGATGAGATTTGTGCAGTTTGATTGCATGTTAGCATGAAGTGTCAAAAACGCACTGAACGCTGAATTGAGCCTGTTTTTGAACTCTGTATTAAAAGTAGTGAAAACACAAATCCCAGCAGAAAATCAACATGAATCATGTAGTTCCTTCATATTCAAGTTGTTCTGAGTAGTTTGTGCAGAGATTTGTGTAGTTTTTGATGAGATTTGTGCAGTTTGATTGCATGTTAGCATGAAGTATCAATAACGCACTGAACGCTGAATTGAGCCTGTTTTTGATCTCTGTATTAAAAGTAGTGAAAACAGCAAATCCCAGCAGAAAATCAACAGGAATCATGTAGTTCCTTCATATTGAAGTAGTTTTTAGTAGTTTCTGCAGAGATTTGTGTAGTTTTTGAAGATATTTGTGCAATTTGACTGCACTTCAAGTTTATGTGTCATATAGGCACTCAACGCTGAATTGATCCTGTTCTTGAACTCTGTATTAAATGTAGTGAAATAATTAAATCCCAGAAGAAAATAAACAGGAATAATGTAGTTCCTTCATATTCAAGTAGTTCTGAGTAGTTTGTGCAGAGATTTGTGTAGTTTTTGAAGAGATTTGTTTAGTATGATTCCATGTTAGCATGAAGTATCAAAAAAGCACTGAACGCTGAATTGAGCCTGTTTTTGAAATCTGTATTAAAAGTAGTGAAAACAGTAAATCCCAGCAGAGAATCAATAGGAATCATGTAGTTCCTTCATATTCAAGTTGTTCTGAGTAGTTTGTGCAGAGATTTGTGTAGTTTTTGATGAGATTTGTGCAGTTTGATTGCATGTTAGCATGAAGTGTCAAAAACGCACTGAACGCTGAATTGAGCCTGTTTTTGAACTCTGTATTAAAAGTAGTGAAAACAGCAAATCCCAGCAGAAAATCAACAAGAATCAGGTACTTCCTTCATATTCAAGTAGTTCTGAGTAGTTTGTGCAGAGAATTGTGTAGTTTTTGAAGATATTTGTGCAGTTTGACTGCACTTCAAGTTTATGTGTCATAAAGGCAGTGAACGCTGAATTGAGCCTGTTTTTGACCTCTGTATTCAATGTAAGGAAATCATTAAAACTCAAAAGAAAATCAACAGGAATCATGTAGTTCCTTCATATTCAAGTTGTTCTGAGTAGTTTCTGCAGAGATTTGTGTAGTTTTTGAAGATATTTGTGCAGTTTGATTGCATGTTAGCATGAAGTGTCAAAAACGCACTGAACGCTGAATTGAGCCTGTTTTTGAACTCTGTATTAAAAGTAGTGAAAACAGCAAATCCCAGCAGAAAATCAACAAGAATCAGGTACTTCCTTCATATTTAAGTAGTTCTGAGTAGTTTGTGCAGAGATTTGTGTAGTTTTTGATGAGATTTGTGCAGTTTGATTGCATGTTAGCTTGAAGTATCAAAAACGCATTGAACGCTGAATTGAGCCTGTTTTTCAACTGTGTATTAAATGTAAGGAAATCATTAAATCCCAGAAGAAAATCAACAGGAATCATGTAGGTCCTTCATATTCAAGTTGTTCTGAGTAGTTTGTGCAGAGATTTGTGTAGTTTTTGATGAGATTTATGCAGTTTGATTGCATGTTAGCATGAAGTGTCAAAAACGCACTGAACGCTGAATTGAGCCTGTTTTTGAACTCTGTATTAAAAGTAGTGAAAACAGCAAATCCCAGCAGAAAATCAACATGAATCATGTAGTTCCTTCATATTCAAGTAGTTTTTAGTAGTTTCTGCAGAGATTTGTGTAGTTTTTGAAGAGATTTGTGCAATTTGACTGCACTTCAAGTTTATGTGTCATAAAGGCACTGAACGCTGAATTGAGCCTGTTTTTGAACTCTGTATTAAATGTAGTGAAATCATTAAATCCCAGAAGAAAATCAATAGGAATCATGTAGTTCCTTCATATTCAAGTTGTTCTGAGTAGTTTGTGCAGAGATTTGTGTAGTTTTTGATGAGATTTGTGCAGTTTGATTGCATGTTAGCATGAAGTGTCAAAAACGCACTGAACGCTGAATTGAGCCTGTTTTTGAACTCTGTATTAAAAGTAGTGAAAACAGCAAATCCCAGCAGAAAATCAACAAGAATCAGGTACTTCCTTCATATTCAAGTAGTTTTGAGTATTTTGTGCAGAGATTTGTGTAGTTTTTGATGAGATTTGTGCAGTTTGATTGCATGTTAGCATGAAGTGTTAAAAACGCACTGAACGCTGAATTGAGCCTGTTTTTGAACTCTCTATTAAAAGTAGTGAAAATAGCAAATCACAGCAGAAGATCAACAGGAATCATGTAGTTCCTTCATATTCAAGTTGTTCTGAGTAGTTTGTGCAGAGATTTGTGTAGTTTTTGATGAGATTTGTGTAGTTTGATTGCATGTTAGCATGAAGTACCAAAAACGCATTGAACACTGAATTGAGCCTGTTTTTGAACTGTGTATTAAATGTAGTGAAAACACCAATTCCCAGCAGAAAATCAACGGGAATCATGTAGTCCCTTCATATTAAAGTAGTTCTGAGTAGTTTGTGCAGAGATTTGTGCAGTTTTTGAAGAGATTTGTGCAGTTTGATTCCATGTTAGCATGAAGTATCAAAAAAGCACTGAACGCTGAATTGAGCCTGTTTTTCAACTCTGTATTAAATGTAGTGAAATCATTAAATCCGGGCAGAAAATCAACATGAATCATGTAGTTCCTTCATATTCAAGTAGTTTTTAGTACTTTCTGCAGAGATTTTTGTAGTTTTTGAAGAGATTTGTGCAATTTGACTGCACTTCAAGTTTATGTGTCATGAAGGCACTCAACGCTGAATTGAGCCTGTTTTTCAACTCTGTATTAAATGTAGTGAAATCATTAAATCCGGGCAGAAAATCAACATGAATCATGTAGTTCCTTCATATTCAAGTAGTTCTGAGTAGTTTGTGCAGAGATTTGTGTAGATTTCGAAAAGATTTTGCAGTGTGATTGTATGTTACCATGAAGTATCAGAAACGCACTCAAGGCTGAATTGAACATGTTTTTGAACTCTGTATGAAATGTAGTGAAATCATTAAATCCGGGCAGAAAATCAACAGGAATCATGTAGTTCCTTCATATTCAAGTAGTTCTGAGTAGTTTGTGCAGAGAATTGTGTAGTTTTTGACGAGATCTGTGCAGTTTGATTGCATGTTAGGATGAAGTATCAATAACGCACTGAACGCTGAATTGAGCCTGTTTTTGAACTCTGTATTAAAAGTAGTGAAAACAGCAAATCCCAGCAGAAAATCAACAGGAATCATGTAGTTCCTTCATATTGAAGTTGTTCTGAGTAGTTTGTGCAGAGATTTGTGTAGTTTTTGATGAGATTTGTGCAGTTTGATTGCATGGTAGCATGAAGTATCAAAAACGCACTGAACGCTGAATTGAGCCTGTTTTTGAACTCTGTATTAAATGTAGTGAAATCATTAAATCCCAGAAGAAAATCAACAGGAATAATGTAGTTCCTTCATATTCAAGTAGTTCTGAGTAGTTTGTGCAGAGATTTGTGCAGTTTTTGAAGAGATTTGTTTAGTATGATTCCATGTTAGCATGAAGTATCAAAAACGCACTGAACGCTGAATTGAGCCTGTTTTTGAACTCTGTGTTAAAAGTAGTGAAAACAGTAAATCCCAGCAGAAAATCAACAGGAATCATGTAGTTCCTTCATATTGAAGTAGTTCTGAGTAGTTTGGGCAGAGATTTGTGTAGTTTTTGAAGAGATTTGTGCAGTTTGACTGCACTTCAAGTTGATGTGTCATAAAGGCACTCAACGCTGAATTGAGCCTGTTTTTGAACTTTGTATTAAATGTAGTGAAATCATTAAATCCCAACAGAAAATCAACAGGAATCATGTAGTTCCTTCATATTCAAGTAGTTCTGAGTAGTTTGTGCAGAGATTTGTGTAGATTTCGAAAAGATTTTGCAGTGTGATTGTATGTTACCATGAAGTGTTAAAAACGCACTGAACGCTGAATTGAGCCTGTTTTTGAACTCTGTATTAAAAGTAGTGCAAACAGCAAATCCCAGTAGAAAATCAACAGGAATCATGTAGTTCCTTCATATTCAAGTTGTTCTGAGTAGTTTCTGCAGAGATTTGTGTAGTTTTTGAAGATATTTGTGCAGTTTGATTGCATGTTAGCATGAAGTGTCAAAAACGCACTGAACGCTGAATTGAGCCTGTTTTTGAACTCTGTATTAAAAGTAGTGAAAACAGCAAATCCCAGCAGAAAATCAATGAGAATCAGGTACTTCCTTCATATTTAAGTAGTTCTGAGTAGTTTGTGCAGAGATTTGTGTAGTTTTTGATGAGATTTGTGCAGTTTGATTGCATGTTAGCATGAAGTATCAAAAACGCATTGAACGCTGAATTGAGCCTGTTTTTGAACTGTGTATTAAATGTAAGGAAATCATTAAATCCCAGAAGAAAATCAACAGGAATCATGTAGGTCCTTCATATTGAAGTAGTTCTGAGTAGTTTGTGCAGAGAATTGTGTAGTTTTTGAAGATATTTGTGCAGTTTGACTGCACTTGAAGTTGATGTGTTACATAGGCACTCAACCCTGAATTGAGCCTGTTTTTGAACTCTGTATTAAAAGTAGTGAAAACAGTAAATCCCAGCAAAAATCAATAGGAATCATGTAGTTCCTTCATATTCAAGTTGTTCTGAGTAGTTTGTGCAGAGATTTGTGTAGTTTTTGATGAGATTTATGCAGTTTGATTGCATGTTAGCATGAAGTGTCAAAAACGCACTGAACGCTGAATTGAGCCTGTTTTTGAACTCTGTATTAAAAGTAGTGAAAACAGCAAATCCCAGCAGAAAATCAACATGAATCATGTAGTTCCTTCATATTCAAGTTGTTCTGAGTAGTTTGTGCAGAGATTTGTGTAGTTTTTGATGAGATTTGTGCAGTTTGATTGCATGTTAGCATGAAGTATCAATAACGCACTGAACGCTGAATTGAGCCTGTTTTTGATCTCTGTATTAAAAGTAGTGAAAACAGCAAATCCCAGCAGAAAATCAACAGGAATCATGTAGTTCCTTCATATTGAAGTAGTTTTTAGTAGTTTCTGCAGAGATTTGTGTAGTTTTTGAAGATATTTGTGCAGTTTGACTGCACTTCAAGTTTATGTGTCATGAAGGCACTCAACGCTGAATTGAGCCTGTTTTTCAACTTTGTATTAAATGTAGTGAAAACAGCAAATCCCAGCAGAAAATCAACCAGAATCATGTATTCCCTTCATATTCAAGTAGTTCTGAGTAGTTTGTGCAGATATTTGTGTAGTTTTTGATGAGATTTGTGCAGTTTGATTGCATGTTAGCATGAAGTATCAAAAACGCACTGAACGCTGAATTGAGCCTGTTTTTGAACTCTGTATTAAAAGTAGTGAAAACAGCAAATCCCAGCAGAAAATCAACAGGAATCATGTAGTTCTGTCATATTCAAGTTGTTCTGAGTAGTTTGTGCAGAGATTTGTGTAGTTTTTGATGAGATTTGTGCAGTTTGATTTCATTTCAAGTTGATGAGTCACAAATGCACCCAATGCTGAATTGAGCCTGTTTTTGAACTTTGTATTAAATGTAGTGAAAACAGCAAATCCCAGCAGAAAATCAACGAGAATCATGTATTCCCTTCATATTCAAGTAGTTCTGAGTACTTTGTGCAAAGATTTGTGTAGTTTTTAATGAGATTTGTGCAGTTTGACTGCACTTGAAGTTGATGTGTCATATAGGCACTCAACGCTGAATTGAGCCTGTTTTTGAACTCTGTATTAAAAGTAGTGAAAACAGCAAATCCCAGCAGAAAATCAACAAGAATCAGGTACTTCCTTCATATTCAAGTAGTTCTGAGTAGTTTGTGCAGAGAATTGTGTAGTTTTTGAAGATATTTGTGCAGTTTGACTGCACTTCAAGTTTATGTGTCATAAAGGCAGTGAACGCTGAATTGAGCCTGTTTTTGACCTCTGTATTCAATGTAAGGAAATCATTAAAACTCAAAAGAAAATCAACAGGAATCATGTAGTTCCTTCATATTCAAGTTGTTCTGAGTAGTTTGTGCAGAGATTTGTGTAGTTTTTGATGAGATTTGTGCAGTTTGATTGCATGTTAGCATGAAGTGTTAAAAACGCACTGAACGCTGAATTGAGCCTGTTTTTGAACTCTGTATTAAAAGTAGTGAAAACAGCAAATCCCAGCAGAAAATCAACATGAATCATGTAGTTCCTTCATATTCAAGTAGTTTTTAGTAGTTTCTGCAGAGATTTGTGCAGTTTTTGAAGAGATTTGTTTAGTATGATTCCATGTTAGCATGAAGTATCAAAAACGCACTGAACGCTGAATTGAGCCTGTTTTTGAACTCTGTGTTAAAAGTAGTGAAAACAGTAAATCCCAGCAGAAAATCAACAGGAATCATGTAGTTCCTTCATATTGAAGTAGTTCTGAGTAGTTTGGGCAGAGATTTGTGTAGTTTTTGAAGAGATTTGTGCAGTTTGACTGCACTTCAAGTTGATGTGTCATAAAGGCACTCAACGCTGAATTGAGCCTGTTTTTGAACTTTGTATTAAATGTAGTGAAATCATTAAATCCCAACAGAAAATCAACAGGAATCATGTAGTTCCTTCATATTCAAGTAGTTCTGAGTAGTTTGTGCAGAGATTTGTGTAGATTTCGAAAAGATTTTGCAGTGTGATTGTATGTTACCATGAAGTGTTAAAAACGCACTGAACGCTGAATTGAGCCTGTTTTTGAACTCTGTATTAAAAGTAGTGCAAACAGCAAATCCCAGTAGAAAATCAACAGGAATCATGTAGTTCCTTCATATTCAAGTTGTTCTGAGTAGTTTCTGCAGAGATTTGTGTAGTTTTTGAAGATATTTGTGCAGTTTGATTGCATGTTAGCATGAAGTGTCAAAAACGCACTGAACGCTGAATTGAGCCTGTTTTTGAACTCTGTATTAAAAGTAGTGAAAACAGCAAATCCCAGCAGAAAATCAATGAGAATCAGGTACTTCCTTCATATTTAAGTAGTTCTGAGTAGTTTGTGCAGAGATTTGTGTAGTTTTTGATGAGATTTGTGCAGTTTGATTGCATGTTAGCATGAAGTATCAAAAACGCATTGAACGCTGAATTGAGCCTGTTTTTGAACTGTGTATTAAATGTAAGGAAATCATTAAATCCCAGAAGAAAATCAACAGGAATCATGTAGGTCCTTCATATTGAAGTAGTTCTGAGTAGTTTGTGCAGAGAATTGTGTAGTTTTTGAAGATATTTGTGCAGTTTGACTGCACTTGAAGTTGATGTGTTACATAGGCACTCAACCCTGAATTGAGCCTGTTTTTGAACTCTGTATTAAAAGTAGTGAAAACAGTAAATCCCAGCAAAAATCAATAGGAATCATGTAGTTCCTTCATATTCAAGTTGTTCTGAGTAGTTTGTGCAGAGATTTGTGTAGTTTTTGATGAGATTTATGCAGTTTGATTGCATGTTAGCATGAAGTGTCAAAAACGCACTGAACGCTGAATTGAGCCTGTTTTTGAACTCTGTATTAAAAGTAGTGAAAACAGCAAATCCCAGCAGAAAATCAACATGAATCATGTAGTTCCTTCATATTCAAGTTGTTCTGAGTAGTTTGTGCAGAGATTTGTGTAGTTTTTGATGAGATTTGTGCAGTTTGATTGCATGTTAGCATGAAGTATCAATAACGCACTGAACGCTGAATTGAGCCTGTTTTTGATCTCTGTATTAAAAGTAGTGAAAACAGCAAATCCCAGCAGAAAATCAACAGGAATCATGTAGTTCCTTCATATTGAAGTAGTTTTTAGTAGTTTCTGCAGAGATTTGTGTAGTTTTTGAAGATATTTGTGCAGTTTGACTGCACTTCAAGTTTATGTGTCATGAAGGCACTCAACGCTGAATTGAGCCTGTTTTTCAACTTTGTATTAAATGTAGTGAAAACAGCAAATCCCAGCAGAAAATCAACCAGAATCATGTATTCCCTTCATATTCAAGTAGTTCTGAGTAGTTTGTGCAGATATTTGTGTAGTTTTTGATGAGATTTGTGCAGTTTGATTGCATGTTAGCATGAAGTATCAAAAACGCACTGAACGCTGAATTGAGCCTGTTTTTGAACTCTGTATTAAAAGTAGTGAAAACAGCAAATCCCAGCAGAAAATCAACAGGAATCATGTAGTTCTGTCATATTCAAGTTGTTCTGAGTAGTTTGTGCAGAGATTTGTGTAGTTTTTGATGAGATTTGTGCAGTTTGATTTCATTTCAAGTTGATGAGTCACAAATGCACCCAATGCTGAATTGAGCCTGTTTTTGAACTTTGTATTAAATGTAGTGAAAACAGCAAATCCCAGCAGAAAATCAACGAGAATCATGTATTCCCTTCATATTCAAGTAGTTCTGAGTACTTTGTGCAAAGATTTGTGTAGTTTTTAATGAGATTTGTGCAGTTTGACTGCACTTGAAGTTGATGTGTCATATAGGCACTCAACGCTGAATTGAGCCTGTTTTTGAACTCTGTATTAAAAGTAGTGAAAACAGCAAATCCCAGCAGAAAATCAACAAGAATCAGGTACTTCCTTCATATTCAAGTAGTTCTGAGTAGTTTGTGCAGAGAATTGTGTAGTTTTTGAAGATATTTGTGCAGTTTGACTGCACTTCAAGTTTATGTGTCATAAAGGCAGTGAACGCTGAATTGAGCCTGTTTTTGACCTCTGTATTCAATGTAAGGAAATCATTAAAACTCAAAAGAAAATCAACAGGAATCATGTAGTTCCTTCATATTCAAGTTGTTCTGAGTAGTTTGTGCAGAGATTTGTGTAGTTTTTGATGAGATTTGTGCAGTTTGATTGCATGTTAGCATGAAGTGTTAAAAACGCACTGAACGCTGAATTGAGCCTGTTTTTGAACTCTGTATTAAAAGTAGTGAAAACAGCAAATCCCAGCAGAAAATCAACATGAATCATGTAGTTCCTTCATATTCAAGTAGTTTTTAGTAGTTTCTGCAGAGATTTGTGTAGTTTTTGAAGAGATTTGTGCAATTTGACTGCACTTCAAGTTTATGTGTCATAAAGGCACTGAACGCTGAATTGAGCCTGTTTTTGAACTCTGTATTAAAAGTAGTGAAAACAGTAAATCCCAGCAAAAATCAATAGGAATCATGTAGTTCCTTCATATTCAAGTTGTTCTGAGTAGTTTGTGCAGAGATTTGTGTAGTTTTTGATGAGATTTATGCAGTTTGATTGCATGTTAGCATGAAGTGTCAAAAACGCACTGAACGCTGAATTGAGCCTGTTTTTGAACTCTGTATTAAAAGCAGTGAAAACAGCAAATCCCAGCAGAAAATCAACATGAATCATGTAGTTCCTTCATATTCAAGTTGTTCTGAGTAGTTTGTGCAGAGATTTGTGTAGTTTTTGATGAGATTTGTGCAGTTTGATTGCATGTTAGCATGAAGTATCAATAACGCACTGAACGCTGAATTGAGCCTGTTTTTGATCTCTGTATTAAAAGTAGTGAAAACAGCAAATCCCAGCAGAAAATCAACAGGAATCATGTAGTTCCTTCATATTGAAGTAGTTTTTAGTAGTTTCTGCAGAGATTTGTGTAGTTTTTGAAGATATTTGTGCAGTTTGACTGCACTTCAAGTTTATGTGTCATGAAGGCACTCAACGCTGAATTGAGCCTGTTTTTCAACTTTGTATTAAATGTAGTGAAAACAGCAAATCCCAGCAGAAAATCAACCAGAATCATGTATTCCCTTCATATTCAAGTAGTTCTGAGTAGTTTGTGCAGATATTTGTGTAGTTTTTGATGAGATTTGTGCAGTTTGATTGCATGTTAGCATGAAGTATCAAAAACGCACTGAACGCTGAATTGAGCCTGTTTTTGAACTCTGTATTAAAAGTAGTGAAAACAGCAAATCCCAGCAGAAAATCAACAGGAATCATGTAGTTCTGTCATATTCAAGTTGTTCTGAGTAGTTTGTGCAGAGATTTGTGTAGTTTTTGATGAGATTTGTGCAGTTTGATTTCATTTCAAGTTGATGAGTCACAAATGCACCCAATGCTGAATTGAGCCTGTTTTTGAACTTTGTATTAAATGTAGTGAAAACAGCAAATCCCAGCAGAAAATCAACGAGAATCATGTATTCCCTTCATATTCAAGTAGTTCTGAGTACTTTGTGCAAAGATTTGTGTAGTTTTTAATGAGATTTGTGCAGTTTGACTGCACTTGAAGTTGATGTGTCATATAGGCACTGAACGCTGAATTGAGCCTGTTTTTCAACTCTGTATTAAATGTAGTGAAATCATTAAATCCCAGAAGAAAATCAATAGGAATCATGTAGTTCCTTCATATTCAAGTTGTTCTGAGTAGTTTGTGCAGAGATTTGTGTAGTTTTTGATGAGATTTGTGCAGTTTGATTGCATGTTAGCATGAAGTGTCAAAAACGCACTGAACGCTGAATTGAGCCTGTTTTTGAACTCTGTATTAAAAGTAGTGAAAACAGCAAATCCCAGCAGAAAATCAACAAGAATCAGGTACTTCCTTCATATTCAAGTAGTTTTGAGTATTTTGTGCAGAGATTTGTGTAGTTTTTGAAGATATTTGTGCAGTTTGACTGCACTTCAAGTTTATGTGTCATGAAGGCACTCAACGCTGAATTGAGCCTGTTTTTCAACTCTGTATTAAATGTAGTGAAATCATTAAATCCGGGCAGAAAATCAACATGAATCATGTAGTTCCTTCATATTCAAGTAGTTTTTAGTACTTTCTGCAGAGATTTGTGTAGTTTTTGAAGAGATTTGTGCAATTTGACTGCACTTCAAGTTTATGTGTCATGAAGGCACTCAACGCTGAATTGAGCCTGTTTTTCAACTCTGTATTAAATGTAGTGAAATCATTAAATCCGGGCAGAAAATCAACATGAATCATGTAGTTCCTTCATATTCAAGTAGTTCTGAGTAGTTTGTGCAGAGATTTGTGTAGATTTCGAAAAGATTTTGCAGTGTGATTGTATGTTACCATGAAGTATCAGAAACGCACTCAAGGCTGAATTGAACATGTTTTTGAACTCTGTATGAAATGTAGTGAAATCATTAAATCCGGGCAGAAAATCAACAGGAATCATGTAGTTCCTTCATATTCAAGTAGTTCTGAGTAGTTTGTGCAGAGATTTGTGTAGATTTCGAAAAGATTTTGCAGTGTGATTGTATGTTACCATGAAGTGTTAAAAACGCACTGAACGCTGAATTGAGCCTGTTTTTGAACTCTGTATTAAAAGTAGTGCAAACAGCAAATCCCAGTAGAAAATCAACAGGAATCATGTAGTTCCTTCATATTCAAGTTGTTCTGAGTAGTTTCTGCAGAGATTTGTGTAGTTTTTGAAGATATTTGTGCAGTTTGATTGCATGTTAGCATGAAGTGTCAAAAACGCACTGAACGCTGAATTTATCCTGTTTTTGAACTCTGTATTAAAAGTAGTGAAAACAGCAAATCCCAGCAGAAAATCAATGAGAATCAGGTACTTCCTTCATATTTAAGTAGTTCTGAGTAGTTTGTGCAGAGATTTGTGTAGTTTTTGATGAGATTTGTGCAGTTTGATTGCATGTTAGCATGAAGTATCAAAAACGCATTGAACGCTGAATTGAGCCTGTTTTTGAACTGTGTATTAAATGTAAGGAAATCATTAAATCCCAGAAGAAAATCAACAGGAATCATGTAGGTCCTTCATATTGAAGTAGTTCTGAGTAGTTTGTGCACAGAATTGTGTAGTTTTTGAAGATATTTGTGCAGTTTGACTGCACTTCAAGTTTATGTGTCATGAAGGCACTCAACGCTGAATTGAGCCTGTTTTTCAACTTTGTATTAAATGTAGTGAAAACAGCAAATCCCAGCAGAAAATCAACCAGAATCATGTATTCCCTTCATATTCAAGTAGTTCTGAGTAGTTTGTGCAGAGATTTGTGTAGTTTTTGATGAGATTTATGCAGTTTGATTGCATGTTAGCATGAAGTGTCAAAAACGCACTGAACGCTGAATTGAGCCTGTTTTTGAACTCTGTATTAAAAGTAGTGAAAACAGCAAATCCCAGCAGAAAATCAACATGAATCATGTAGTTCCTTCATATTCAAGTAGTTTTTAGTAGTTTCTGCAGAGATTTGTGTAGTTTTTGAAGAGATTTGTGCAGTTTGACTGCACTTCAAGTTTATGTGTCATAAAGGCACTGAACGCTGAATTGAGCCTGTTTTTGAACTCTGTATTAAATGTAGTGAAATCATTAAATCCCAGAAGAAAATCAATAGGAATCATGTAGTTCCTTCATATTCAAGTTGTTCTGAGTAGTTTGTGCAGAGATTTGTGTAGTTTTTGATGAGATTTGTGCAGTTTGATTGCATGTTAGCATGAAGTATCAAAAACGCATTGAACGCTGAATTGAGCCTGTTTTTGAACTGTGTATTAAATGTAGTGAAAACACCAATTCCCAGCAGAAAATCAAAAGGAATCATGTAGTTCCTTCATATTCAAGTAGTTCTGAGTATTTTGTGCAGAGAATTGTGTAGTTTTTGAAGATATTTGTGCAGTTTGACTGCACTTCAAGTTTATGTGTCATGAAGGCACTCAACGCTGAATTGAGCCTGTTTTTCAACTCTGTATTAAATGTAGTGAAATCATTAAATCCGGGCAAAAAATCAACATGAATCATGTAGTTCCTTCATATTCAAGTAGTTTTTAGTACTTTCTGCAGAGATTTGTGTAGTTTTTGAAGAGATTTGTGCAATTTGACTGCACTTCAAGTTTATGTGTCATGAAGGCACTCAACGCTGAATTGAGCCTGTTTTTCAACTCTGTATGAAATGTAGTGAAATCATTAAATCCGGGCAGAAAATCAACAGGAATCATGTAGTTCCTTCATATTCAAGTAGTTCTGAGTAGTTTGTGCAGAGATTTGTGTAGATTTCGAAAAGATTTTGCAGTGTGATTGTATGTTACCATGAAGTGTTAAAAACGCACTGAACGCTGAATTGAGCCTGTTTTTGAACTCTGTATTAAAAGTAGTGAAAACAGCAAATCCCAGCAGAAAATCAACAGGAATCATGTAGTTCCTTCATATTCAAGTAGTTCTGAGTAGTTTGTGCAGAGAATTGTGTAGTTTTTGAAGATATTTGTGCAGTTTGACTGCACTTGAAGTTGATGTGTTACATAGGCACTCAACCCTGAATTGAGCCTGTTTTTGAACTCTGTATTAAAAGTAGTGAAAACAGTAAATCCCAGCAAAAATCAATAGGAATCATGTAGTTCCTTCATATTCAAGTTGTTCTGAGTAGTTTGTGCAGAGATTTGTGTAGTTTTTGATGAGATTTATGCAGTTTGATTGCATGTTAGCATGAAGTGTCAAAAACGCACTGAACGCTGAATTGAGCCTGTTTTTGAACTCTGTATTAAAAGTAGTGAAAACAGCAAATCCCAGCAGAAAATCAACATGAATCATGTAGTTCCTTCATATTCAAGTTGTTCTGAGTAGTTTGTGCAGAGATTTGTGTAGTTTTTGATGAGATTTGTGCAGTTTGATTGCATGTTAGCATGAAGTATCAATAACGCACTGAACGCTGAATTGAGCCTGTTTTTGAACTCTGTATTAAAAGTAGTGAAAACAGCAAATCCCAGCAGAAAATCAACAGGAATCATGTAGTTCTGTCATATTCAAGTTGTTCTGAGTAGTTTGTGCAGAGATTTGTGTAGTTTTTGATGAGATTTGTGCAGTTTGATTGCATGTTAGCATGAAGTATCAAAAACGCACTGAACGCTGAATTGAGCCTGTTTTTGAACTCTGTATTAAAAGTAGTGAAAACAGCAAATCCCAGCAGAAAATCAACAGGAATCATGTAGTTCTGTCATATTCAAGTTGTTCTGAGTAGTTTGTGCAGAGATTTGTGTAGTTTTTGATGAGATTTGTGCAGTTTGATTTCATTTCAAGTTGATGAGTCACAAATGCACCCAATGCTGAATTGAGCCTGTTTTTGAACTTTGTATTAAATGTAGTGAAAACAGCAAATCCCAGCAGAAAATCAACGAGAATCATGTATTCCCTTCATATTCAAGTAGTTCTGAGTACTTTGTGCAAAGATTTGTGTAGTTTTTAATGAGATTTGTGCAGTTTGACTGCACTTGAAGTTGATGTGTCATATAGGCACTCAACGCTGAATTGAGCCTGTTTTTCAACTCTGTATTAAATGTAGTGAAATCATTAAATCCCAGAAGAAAATCAATAGGAATCATGTAGTTCCTTCATATTCAAGTTGTTCTGAGTAGTTTGTGCAGAGATTTGTGTAGTTTTTGATGAGATTTGTGCAGTTTGATTGCATGTTAGCATGAAGTGTCAAAAACGCACTGAACGCTGAATTGAGCCTGTTTTTGAACTCTGTATTAAAAGTAGTGAAAACAGCAAATCCCAGCAGAAAATCAACAAGAATCAGGTACTTCCTTCATATTCAAGTAGTTTTGAGTATTTTGTGCAGAGATTTGTGTAGTTTTTGAAGATATTTGTGCAGTTTGACTGCACTTCAAGTTTATGTGTCATGAAGGCACTCAACGCTGAATTGAGCCTGTTTTTCAACTCTGTATTAAATGTAATGAAATCATTAAATCCGGGCAGAAAATCAACATGAATCATGTAGTTCCTTCATATTCAAGTAGTTTTTAGTACTTTCTGCAGAGATTTGTGTAGTTTTTGAAGAGATTTGTGCAATTTGACTGCACTTCAAGTTTATGTGTCATGAAGGCACTCAACGCTGAATTGAGCCTGTTTTTCAACTCTGTATTAAATGTAGTGAAATCATTAAATCCGGGCAGAAAATCAACATGAATCATGTAGTTCCTTCATATTCAAGTAGTTCTGAGTAGTTTGTGCAGAGATTTGTGTAGATTTCGAAAAGATTTTGCAGTGTGATTGTATGTTACCATGAAGTATCAGAAACGCACTCAAGGCTGAATTGAACATGTTTTTGAACTCTGTATGAAATGTAGTGAAATCATTAAATCCGGGCAGAAAATCAACAGGAATCATGTAGTTCCTTCATATTCAAGTAGTTCTGAGTAGTTTGTGCAGAGATTTGTGTAGATTTCGAAAAGATTTTGCAGTGTGATTGTATGTTACCATGAAGTGTTAAAAACGCACTGAACGCTGAATTGAGCCTGTTTTTGAACTCTGTATTAAAAGTAGTGCAAACAGCAAATCCCAGTAGAAAATCAACAGGAATCATGTAGTTCCTTCATATTCAAGTTGTTCTGAGTAGTTTCTGCAGAGATTTGTGTAGTTTTTGAAGATATTTGTGCAGTTTGATTGCATGTTAGCATGAAGTGTCAAAAACGCACTGAACGCTGAATTTATCCTGTTTTTGAACTCTGTATTAAAAGTAGTGAAAACAGCAAATCCCAGCAGAAAATCAATGAGAATCAGGTACTTCCTTCATATTTAAGTAGTTCTGAGTAGTTTGTGCAGAGATTTGTGTAGTTTTTGATGAGATTTGTGCAGTTTGATTGCATGTTAGCATGAAGTATCAAAAACGCATTGAACGCTGAATTGAGCCTGTTTTTGAACTGTGTATTAAATGTAAGGAAATCATTAAATCCCAGAAGAAAATCAACAGGAATCATGTAGGTCCTTCATATTGAAGTAGTTCTGAGTAGTTTGTGCACAGAATTGTGTAGTTTTTGAAGATATTTGTGCAGTTTGACTGCACTTCAAGTTTATGTGTCATGAAGGCACTCAACGCTGAATTGAGCCTGTTTTTCAACTTTGTATTAAATGTAGTGAAAACAGCAAATCCCAGCAGAAAATCAACCAGAATCATGTATTCCCTTCATATTCAAGTAGTTCTGAGTAGTTTGTGCAGAGATTTGTGTAGTTTTTGATGAGATTTATGCAGTTTGATTGCATGTTAGCATGAAGTGTCAAAAACGCACTGAACGCTGAATTGAGCCTGTTTTTGAACTCTGTATTAAAAGTAGTGAAAACAGCAAATCCCAGCAGAAAATCAACATGAATCATGTAGTTCCTTCATATTCAAGTAGTTTTTAGTAGTTTCTGCAGAGATTTGTGTAGTTTTTGAAGAGATTTGTGCAGTTTGACTGCACTTCAAGTTTATGTGTCATAAAGGCACTGAACGCTGAATTGAGCCTGTTTTTGAACTCTGTATTAAATGTAGTGAAATCATTAAATCCCAGAAGAAAATCAATAGGAATCATGTAGTTCCTTCATATTCAAGTTGTTCTGAGTAGTTTGTGCAGAGATTTGTGTAGTTTTTGATGAGATTTGTGCAGTTTGATTGCATGTTAGCATGAAGTATCAAAAACGCATTGAACGCTGAATTGAGCCTGTTTTTGAACTGTGTATTAAATGTAGTGAAAACACCAATTCCCAGCAGAAAATCAAAAGGAATCATGTAGTTCCTTCATATTCAAGTAGTTCTGAGTATTTTGTGCAGAGAATTGTGTAGTTTTTGAAGATATTTGTGCAGTTTGACTGCACTTCAAGTTTATGTGTCATGAAGGCACTCAACGCTGAATTGAGCCTGTTTTTCAACTCTGTATTAAATGTAGTGAAATCATTAAATCCGGGCAGAAAATCAACATGAATCATGTAGTTCCTTCATATTCAAGTAGTTTTTAGTACTTTCTGCAGAGATTTGTGTAGTTTTTGAAGAGATTTGTGCAATTTGACTGCACTTCAAGTTTATGTGTCATGAAGGCACTCAACGCTGAATTGAGCCTGTTTTTCAACTCTGTATGAAATGTAGTGAAATCATTAAATCCGGGCAGAAAATCAACAGGAATCATGTAGTTCCTTCATATTCAAGTAGTTCTGAGTAGTTTGTGCAGAGATTTGTGTAGATTTCGAAAAGATTTTGCAGTGTGATTGTATGTTACCATGAAGTGTTAAAAACGCACTGAACGCTGAATTGAGCCTGTTTTTGAACTCTGTATTAAAAGTAGTGCAAACAGCAAATCCCAGTAGAAAATCAACAGGAATCATGTAGTTCCTTCATATTCAAGTTGTTCTGAGTAGTTTCTGCAGAGATTTGTGTAGTTTTTGAAGATATTTGTGCAGTTTGATTGCATGTTAGCATGAAGTGTCAAAAACGCACTGAACGCTGAATTTATCCTGTTTTTGAACTCTGTATTAAAAGTAGTGAAAACAGCAAATCCCAGCAGAAAATCAATGAGAATCAGGTACTTCCTTCATATTTAAGTAGTTCTGAGTAGTTTGTGCAGAGATTTGTGTAGTTTTTGATGAGATTTGTGCAGTTTGATTGCATGTTAGCATGAAGTATCAAAAACGCATTGAACGCTGAATTGAGCCTGTTTTTGAACTGTGTATTAAATGTAAGGAAATCATTAAATCCCAGAAGAAAATCAACAGGAATCATGTAGGTCCTTCATATTGAAGTAGTTCTGAGTAGTTTGTGCACAGAATTGTGTAGTTTTTGAAGATATTTGTGCAGTTTGACTGCACTTCAAGTTTATGTGTCATGAAGGCACTCAACGCTGAATTGAGCCTGTTTTTCAACTTTGTATTAAATGTAGTGAAAACAGCAAATCCCAGCAGAAAATCAACCAGAATCATGTATTCCCTTCATATTCAAGTAGTTCTGAGTAGTTTGTGCAGAGATTTGTGTAGTTTTTGATGAGATTTATGCAGTTTGATTGCATGTTAGCATGAAGTGTCAAAAACGCACTGAACGCTGAATTGAGCCTGTTTTTGAACTCTGTATTAAAAGTAGTGAAAACAGCAAATCCCAGCAGAAAATCAACATGAATCATGTAGTTCCTTCATATTCAAGTAGTTTTTAGTAGTTTCTGCAGAGATTTGTGTAGTTTTTGAAGAGATTTGTGCAGTTTGACTGCACTTCAAGTTTATGTGTCATAAAGGCACTGAACGCTGAATTGAGCCTGTTTTTGAACTCTGTATTAAATGTAGTGAAATCATTAAATCCCAGAAGAAAATCAATAGGAATCATGTAGTTCCTTCATATTCAAGTTGTTCTGAGTAGTTTGTGCAGAGATTTGTGTAGTTTTTGATGAGATTTGTGCAGTTTGATTGCATGTTAGCATGAAGTATCAAAAACGCATTGAACGCTGAATTGAGCCTGTTTTTGAACTGTGTATTAAATGTAGTGAAAACACCAATTCCCAGCAGAAAATCAAAAGGAATCATGTAGTTCCTTCATATTCAAGTAGTTCTGAGTATTTTGTGCAGAGAATTGTGTAGTTTTTGAAGATATTTGTGCAGTTTGACTGCACTTCAAGTTTATGTGTCATGAAGGCACTCAACGCTGAATTGAGCCTGTTTTTCAACTCTGTATTAAATGTAGTGAAATCATTAAATCCGGGCAGAAAATCAACATGAATCATGTAGTTCCTTCATATTCAAGTAGTTTTTAGTACTTTCTGCAGAGATTTGTGTAGTTTTTGAAGAGATTTGTGCAATTTGACTGCACTTCAAGTTTATGTGTCATGAAGGCACTCAACGCTGAATTGAGCCTGTTTTTCAACTCTGTATGAAATGTAGTGAAATCATTAAATCCGGGCAGAAAATCAACAGGAATCATGTAGTTCCTTCATATTCAAGTAGTTCTGAGTAGTTTGTGCAGAGATTTGTGTAGATTTCGAAAAGATTTTGCAGTGTGATTGTATGTTACCATGAAGTGTTAAAAACGCACTGAACGCTGAATTGAGCCTGTTTTTGAACTCTGTATTAAAAGTAGTGCAAACAGCAAATCCCAGTAGAAAATCAACAGGAATCATGTAGTTCCTTCATATTCAAGTTGTTCTGAGTAGTTTCTGCAGAGATTTGTGTAGTTTTTGAAGATATTTGTGCAGTTTGATTGCATGTTAGCATGAAGTGTCAAAAACGCACTGAACGCTGAATTGAGCCTGTTTTTGAACTCTGTATTAAAAGTAGTGAAAACAGCAAATCCCAGCAGAAAATCAATGAGAATCAGGTACTTCCTTCATATTTAAGTAGTTCTGAGTAGTTTGTGCAGAGATTTGTGTAGTTTTTGATGAGATTTGTGCAGTTTGATTGCATGTTAGCATGAAGTATCAAAAACGCATTGAACGCTGAATTGAGCCTGTTTTTGAACTGTGTATTAAATGTAAGGAAATCATTAAATCCCAGAAGAAAATCAACAGGAATCATGTAGGTCCTTCATATTGAAGTAGTTCTGAGTAGTTTGTGCACAGAATTGTGTAGTTTTTGAAGATATTTGTGCAGTTTGACTGCACTTCAAGTTTATGTGTCATGAAGGCACTCAACGCTGAATTGAGCCTGTTTTTCAACTCTGTATTAAATGTAGTGAAATCATTAAATCCGGGCAGAAAATCAACATGAATCATGTAGTTCCTTCATATTCAAGTAGTTCTGAGTAGTTTGTGCAGAGATTTGTGTAGATTTCGAAAAGATTTTGCAGTGTGATTGTATGTTACCATGAAGTATCAGAAACGCACTCAAGGCTGAATTGAACATGTTTTTGAACTCTGTATGAAATGTAGTGAAATCATTAAATCCGGGCAGAAAATCAACAGGAATCATGTAGTTCCTTCATATTCAAGTAGTTCTGAGTAGTTTGTGCAGAGAATTGTGTAGTTTTTGACGAGATCTGTGCAGTTTGATTGCATGTTAGGATGAAGTATCAATAACGCACTGAACGCTGAATTGAGCCTGTTTTTGAACTCTGTATTAAAAGTAGTGAAAACAGCAAATCCTAGCAGAAAATCAACAGGAATCATGTAGTTCCTTCATATTGAAGTTGTTCTGAGTAGTTTGTGCAGAGATTTGTGTAGTTTTTGATGAGATTTGTGCAGTTTGACTGCACTTCAAGTTTCTGTGTCATAAAGGCACTCAATGCTGAAGTGAGCCTGTTTTTGAACTTTGTATTAAATGTAGTGAAAACAGCAAATCCCAGCAGAAAATCAACAGGAATCATGTAGTTCCTTCATATTCAAGTAGTTTTTAGTACTTTCTGCAGAGATTTGTGTAGTTTTTGAAGAGATTTGTGCAATTTGACTGCACTTGAAGTTGATGTGTCATATAGGCACTCAACGCTGAATTGATCCTGTTCTTGAACTCTGTATTAAATGTAGTGAAATAATTAAATCCCAGAAGAAAATAAACAGGAATAATGTAGTTCCTTCATATTCAAGTAGTTCTGAGTAGTTTCTGCAGAGATTTGTGCAGTTTTTGAAGAGATTTGTTTAGTATGATTCCATGTTAGCATGAAGTATCAAAAACGCACTGAACGCTGAATTGAGCCTGTTTTTGAACTCTGTGTTAAAAGTAGTGAAAACAGTAAATCCCAGCAGAAAATCAACAGGAATCATGTAGTTCCTTCATATTGAAGTAGTTCTGAGTAGTTTGGGCAGAGATTTGTGTAGTTTTTGAAGAGATTTGTGCAGTTTGACTGCACTTCAAGTTGATGTGTCATAAAGGCACTCAACGCTGAATTGAGCCTGTTTTTGAACTTTGTATTAAATGTAGTGAAATCATTAAATCCCAACAGAAAATCAACAGGAATCATGTAGTTCCTTCATATTCAAGTAGTTCTGAGTAGTTTGTGCAGAGATTTGTGTAGATTTCGAAAAGATTTTGCAGTGTGATTGTATGTTACCATGAAGTGTTAAAAACGCACTGAACGCTGAATTGAGCCTGTTTTTGAACTCTGTATTGAAAGTAGTGAAAACAGCAAATCCCAGCAGAAAATCAACAGGAATCATGTAGTTCCTTCATATTCAAGTTGTTCTGAGTAGTTTCTGCAGAGATTTGTGTAGTTTTTGAAGATATTTGTGCAGTTTGATTGCATGTTAGCATGAAGTGTCAAAAACGCACTGAACGCTGAATTGAGCCTGTTTTTGAACTCTGTATTAAAAGTAGTGAAAACAGCAAATCCCAGCAGAAAATCAACAGGAATCATGTAGTTCCTTCATATTCAAGTAGTTCTGAGTAGTTTGTGCAGAGAATTGTGTAGTTTTTGAAGATATTTGTGCAGTTTGACTGCACTTGAAGTTGATGTGTTACATAGGCACTCAACCCTGAATTGAGCCTGTTTTTGAACTCTGTATTAAAAGTAGTGAAAACAGCAAATCCCAGCAGAAAATCAACATGAATCATGTAGTTCCTTCATATTCAAATTGTTCTGAGTAGTTTGTGCAGAGATTTGTGTAGTTTTTGATGAGATTTGTGCAGTTTGATTGCATGTTACCATGAAGTATCAATAACGCACTGAACGCTGAATTTAGCCTGTTTTTGATCTCTGTATTAAAAGTAGTGAAAACAGCAAATCCCAGCAGAAAATCAACAGGAATCATGTAGTTCCTTCATATTGAAGTAGTTTTTAGTAGTTTCTGCAGAGATTTGTGTAGTTTTTGAAGAGATTTGTGCAGTTTGACTGCACTTGAAGTTGATGTGTTACATAGGCACTCAACCCTGAATTGAGCCTGTTTTTGAACTCTGTATTAAAAGTAGTGAAAACAGCAAATCCCAGCAGAAAATCAACATGAATCATGTAGTTCCTTCATATTCAAATTGTTCTGAGTAGTTTGTGCAGAGATTTGTGTAGTTTTTGATGAGATTTGTGCAGTTTGATTGCATGTTAGCATGAAGTATCAATAACGCACTGAACGCTGAATTTAGCCTGTTTTTGATCTCTGTATTAAAAGTAGTGAAAACAGCAAATCCCAGCAGAAAATCAACAGGAATCATGTAGTTCCTTCATATTGAAGTAGTTTTTAGTAGTTTGTGCAGAGATTTGTGTAGTTTTTGAAGAGATTTGTGCAGTTTGACTGCACTTCAAGTTTCTGTGTCATAAAGGCACTCAATGCTGAAGTGAGCCTGTTTTTGAACTTTGTATTAAATGTAGTGAAAACAGCAAATCCCAGCAGAAAATCAACAGGAATCATGTAGTTCCTTCATATTCAAGTAGTTCTGAGTAGTTTGTGCAGAGATTTGTGTAGATTTCGAAAAGATTTTGCAGTGTGATTGTATGTTACCATGAAGTATCAGAAACGCACTCAAGGCTCAATTGAGCCTGTTTTTGAACTCTGTATTAAAAGTAGTGAAAACAGCAAATCCCAGCAGAAAATCAACAGGAATAATGTAGTTCCTTCATATTCAAGTAGTTCTGAGTAGTTTGTGTAGAGATTTGTGCAGTTTTTGAAGAGATTTGTTTAGTATGATTCCATGTTAGCATGAAGTATCAAAAAAGCACTGAACGCTGAATTGAGCCTGTTTTTGAACTCTGTATTAAAAGTAGTGAAAACAGCAAATCCCAGCAGAAAATCAACAGGAATCATGTAGTTCCTTCATATTCAAGTAGTTCTGAGTAGTTTGTGCAGAGATTTGTGTAGATTTCGAAAAGATTTTGCAGTGTGATTGTATGTTACCATGAAGTATCAGAAACGCACTCAAGGCTGAATTGAACATGTTTTTGAACTCTGTATGAAATGTAGTGAAATCATTAAATCCGGGCAGAAAATCAACAGGAATCATGCAGTTCCTTCATATTCAAGTAGTTTTTAGTACTTTCTGCAGAGATTTGTGTAGTTTTTGAAGAGATTTGTGCAATTTGACTGCACTTGAAGTTGATGTGTCATATAGGCACTCAACGCTGAATTGATCCTGTTCTTGAACTCTGTATTAAATGTAGTGAAATAATTAAATCCCAGAAAAAAATAAACAGGAATAATGTAGTTCCTTCATATTCAAGTAGTTCTGAGTAGTTTCTGCAGAGATTTGTGTAGTTTTTGAAGATATTTGTGCAGTTTGATTGCATGTTAGCATGAAGTGTCAAAAACGCACTGAACGCTGAATTGAGCCTGTTTTTGAACTCTGCATTAAATGTAGTGAAATCATTAAATCCCAGAAGAAAATCAACAGGAATAATGTAGTTCCTTCATATTCAAGTAGTTCTGAGTAGTTTGTGCAGAGATTTGTGCAGTTTTTGAAGAGATTTGTTTAGTATGATTCCATGTTAGCATGAAGTATCAAAAACGCACTGAACGCTGAATTGAGCCTGTTTTTGAACTCTGTGTTAAAAGTAGTGAAAACAGTAAATCCCAGCAGAAAATCAACAGGAATCATGTAGTTCCTTCATATTGAAGTAGTTCTGAGTAGTTTGGGCAGAGATTTGTGTAGTTTTTGAAGAGATTTGTGCAGTTTGACTGCACTTCAAGTTGATGTGTCATAAAGGCACTCAACGCTGAATTGAGCCTGTTTTTGAACTTTGTATTAAATGTAGTGAAATCATTAAATCCCAACAGAAAATCAACAGGAATCATGTAGTTCCTTCATATTCAAGTAGTTCTGAGTAGTTTGTGCAGAGATTTGTGTAGATTTCGAAAAGATTTTGCAGTGTGATTGTATGTTACCATGAAGTGTTAAAAACGCACTGAACGCTGAATTGAGCCTGTTTTTGAACTCTGTATTAAAAGTAGTGAAAACAGCAAATCCCAGCAGAAAATCAACAGGAATCATGTAGTTCCTTCATATTCAAGTTGTTCTGAGTAGTTTCTGCAGAGATTTGTGTAGTTTTTGAAGAGATTTGTGCAATTTGATTGCATGTTAGCATGAAGTGTCAAAAACGTACTGAACGCTGAATTGAGCCTGTTTTTGAACTCTGTATTAAAAGTAGTGAAAACAGCAAATCCCAGCAGAAAATCAACAGGAATCATGTAGTTCCTTCATATGCAAGTAGTTCTGAGTAGTTTGTGCAGAGAATTGTGTAGTTTTTGAAGATATTTGTGCAGTTTGACTGCACTTGAAGTTGATGTGTTACATAGGCACTCAACCCTGAATTGAGCCTGTTTTTGAACTCTGTATTAAAAGTAGTGAAAACAGCAAATCCCAGCAGAAAATCAACAAGAATCAGGTACTTCCTTCATATTCAAGTTGTTCTGAGTAATTTGTGCAGAGATTTGTGTAGTTTTTGATGAGATTTGTGCAGTTTGATTGCATGTTAGCATGAAGTATCAATAACGCACTGAACGCTGAATTGAGCCTGTTTTTGATCTCTGTATTAAAAGTAGTGAAAACAGCAAATCCCAGCAGAAAATCAACAGGAATCATGTAGTTCCTTCATATTGAAGTAGTTTTTAGTAGTTTCTGCAGAGATTTGTGTAGTTTTTGAAGATATTTGTGCAATTTGACTGCACTTCAAGTTTATGTGTCATATAGGCACTCAACGCTGAATTGATCCTGTTCTTGAACTCTGTATTAAATGTAGTGAAATAATTAAATCCCAGAAGAAAATAAACAGGAATAATGTAGTTCCTTCATATTCAAGTAGTTCTGAGTAGTTTGTGCAGAGATTTGTGTAGTTTTTGAAGAGATTTGTTTAGTATGATTCCATGTTAGCATGAAGTATCAAAAAAGCACTGAACGCTGAATTGAGCCTGTTTTTGAAATCTGTATTAAAAGTAGTGAAAACAGCAAATCCCAGCAGAAAATCAACAAGAATCAGGTACTTCCTTCATATTCAAGTAGTTCTGAGTAGTTTGTGCAGAGAATTGTGTAGTTTTTGAAGATATTTGTGCAGTTTGACTGCACTTCAAGTTTATGTGTCATAAAGGCAGTGAACGCTGAATTGAGCCTGTTTTTGACCTCTGTATTCAATGTAAGGAAATCATTAAAACTCAAAAGAAAATCAACAGGAATCATGTAGTTCCTTCATATTCAAGTTGTTCTGAGTAGTTTGTGCAGAGATTTGTGTAGTTTTTGATGAGATTTGTGCAGTTTGATTGCATGTTAGCATGAAGTGTCAAAAACGCACTGAACGCTGAATTGAGCCTGTTTTTGAACTCTGTATTAAAAGTAGTGAAAACAGCAAATCCCAGCAGAAAATCAACAAGAATCAGGTACTTCCTTCATATTCAAGTAGTTCTGAGTAGTTTGTGCAGAGATTTGTGTAGTTTTTGATGAGATTTGTGCAGTTTGATTGCATGTTAGCATGAAGTGTTAAAAACGCACTGAACGCTGAATTGAGCCTGTTTTTGAACTCTGTATTAAAAGTAGTGAAAACAGCAAATCCCAGCAGAAAATCAACAGGAATCATGTAGTTCCTTCATATTCAAGTTGTTCTGAGTAGTTTCTGCAGAGATTTGTGTAGTTTTTGAAGATATTTGTGCAGTTTGATTGCATGTTAGCATGAAGTGTCAAAAACGCACTGAACGCTGAATTGAGCCTGTTTTTGAACTCTGTATTAAAAGTAGTGAAAACAGCAAATCCCAGCAGAAAATCAACAAGAATCAGGTACTTCCTTCATATTTAAGTAGTTCTGAGTAGTTTGTGCAGAGATTTGTGTAGTTTTTGATGAGATTTGTGCAGTTTGATTGCATGTTAGCTTGAAGTATCAAAAACGCATTGAACGCTGAATTGAGCCTGTTTTTCAACTGTGTATTAAATGTAAGGAAATCATTAAATCCCAGAAGAAAATCAACAGGAATCATGTAGGTCCTACATATTGAAGTAGTTCTGAGTAGTTTGTGCAGAGAATTGTGTAGTTTTTGAAGATATTTGTGCAGTTTGACTGCACTTGAAGTTGATGTGTTACATAGGCACTCAACCCTGAATTGAGCCTGTTTTTGAACTCTGTATTAAAAGTAGTGAAAACAGTAAATCCCAGCAAAAATCAATAGGAATCATGTAGTTCCTTCATATTCAAGTTGTTCTGAGTAGTTTGTGCAGAGATTTGTGTAGTTTTTGATGAGATTTATGCAGTTTGATTGCATGTTAGCATGAAGTGTCAAAAACGCACTGAACGCTGAATTGAGCCTGTTTTTGAACTCTGTATTAAAAGTAGTGAAAACAGCAAATCCCAGCAGAAAATCAACATGAATCATGTAGTTCCTTCATATTCAAGTTGTTCTGAGTAGTTTGTGCAGAGATTTGTGTAGTTTTTGATGAGATTTGTGCAGTTTGATTGCATGTTAGCATGAAGTGTTAAAAACGCACTGAACGCTGAATTGAGCCTGTTTTTGAACTCTGTATTAAAAGTAATGAAAACAGCAAATCCCAGCAGAAAATCAACAGGAATCATGTAGGTCCTTCATATTGAAGTAGTTCTGAGTAGTTTGTGCAGAGATTTGTGCAGTTTTTGAAGAGATTTGTTTAGTATGATTCCATGTTAGCACGAAGTATCAAAAATGTACTGAACGCTGAATTGAGCCTGTTTTTGAACTCTGTATTAAAAGTAGTGAAAACAGCAAATCCCAGCAGAAAATCAACAGGAATCATGTAGTTCCTTCATATTGAAGTAGTTCTGAGTAGTTTGTGCAGAGATTTGTGCAGTTTTTGAAGAGATTTGTTTAGTATGATTCCATGTTAGCATGAAGTATCAAAAACGCACTGAACGCTGAATTGAGCCTGTTTTTGAACTCTGTGTTAAAAGTAGTGAAAACAGTAAATCCCAGCAGAAAATCAACAGGAATCATGTAGTTCCTTCATATTGAAGTAGTTCTGAGTAGTTTGGGCAGAGATTTGTGTAGTTTTTGAAGAGATTTGTGCAGTTTGACTGCACTTCAAGTTGATGTGTCATAAAGGCACTCAACGCTGAATTGAGCCTGTTTTTGAACTTTGTATTAAATGTAGTGAAATCATTAAATCCCAACAGAAAATCAACAGGAATCATGTAGTTCCTTCATATTCAAGTAGTTCTGAGTAGTTTGTGCAGAGATTTGTGTAGATTTCGAAAAGATTTTGCAGTGTGATTGTATGTTACCATGAAGTGTTAAAAACGCACTGAACGCTGAATTGAGCCTGTTTTTGAACTCTGTATTAAAAGTAGTGAAAACAGCAAATCCCAGCAGAAAATCAACAGGAATCATGTAGTTCCTTCATATTCAAGTTGTTCTGAGTAGTTTCTGCAGAGATTTGTGTAGTTTTTGAAGAGATTTGTGCAATTTGATTGCATGTTAGCATGAAGTGTCAAAAACGTACTGAACGCTGAATTGAGCCTGTTTTTGAACTCTGTATTAAAAGTAGTGAAAACAGCAAATCCCAGCAGAAAATCAACAGGAATCATGTAGTTCCTTCATATGCAAGTAGTTCTGAGTAGTTTGTGCAGAGAATTGTGTAGTTTTTGAAGATATTTGTGCAGTTTGACTGCACTTGAAGTTGATGTGTTACATAGGCACTCAACCCTGAATTGAGCCTGTTTTTGAACTCTGTATTAAAAGTAGTGAAAACAGCAAATCCCAGCAGAAAATCAACAAGAATCAGGTACTTCCTTCATATTCAAGTTGTTCTGAGTAATTTGTGCAGAGATTTGTGTAGTTTTTGATGAGATTTGTGCAGTTTGATTGCATGTTAGCATGAAGTATCAATAACGCACTGAACGCTGAATTGAGCCTGTTTTTGATCTCTTTATTAAAAGTAGTGAAAACAGCAAATCCCAGCAGAAAATCAACAGGAATCATGTAGTTCCTTCATATTGAAGTAGTTTTTAGTAGTTTCTGCAGAGATTTGTGTAGTTTTTGAAGATATTTGTGCAATTTGACTGCACTTCAAGTTTATGTGTCATATAGGCACTCAACGCTGAATTGATCCTGTTCTTGAACTCTGTATTAAATGTAGTGAAATAATTAAATCCCAGAAGAAAATAAACAGGAATAATGTAGTTCCTTCATATTCAAGTAGTTCTGAGTAGTTTGTGCAGAGATTTGTGTAGTTTTTGAAGAGATTTGTTTAGTATGATTCCATGTTAGCATGAAGTATCAAAAAAGCACTGAACGCTGAATTGAGCCTGTTTTTGAAATCTGTATTAAAAGTAGTGAAAACAGCAAATCCCAGCAGAAAATCAACAAGAATCAGGTACTTCCTTCATATTCAAGTAGTTCTGAGTAGTTTGTGCAGAGAATTGTGTAGTTTTTGAAGATATTTGTGCAGTTTGACTGCACTTCAAGTTTATGTGTCATAAAGGCAGTGAACGCTGAATTGAGCCTGTTTTTGACCTCTGTATTCAATGTAAGGAAATCATTAAAACTCAAAAGAAAATCAACAGGAATCATGTAGTTCCTTCATATTCAAGTTGTTCTGAGTAGTTTGTGCAGAGATTTGTGTAGTTTTTGATGAGATTTGTGCAGTTTGATTGCATGTTAGCATGAAGTGTCAAAAACGCACTGAACGCTGAATTGAGCCTGTTTTTGAACTCTGTATTAAAAGTAGTGAAAACAGCAAATCCCAGCAGAAAATCAACAAGAATCAGGTACTTCCTTCATATTCAAGTAGTTCTGAGTAGTTTGTGCAGAGATTTGTGTAGTTTTTGATGAGATTTGTGCAGTTTGATTGCATGTTAGCATGAAGTGTTAAAAACGCACTGAACGCTGAATTGAGCCTGTTTTTGAACTCTGTATTAAAAGTAGTGAAAACAGCAAATCCCAGCAGAAAATCAACAGGAATCATGTAGTTCCTTCATATTCAAGTTGTTCTGAGTAGTTTCTGCAGAGATTTGTGTAGTTTTTGAAGATATTTGTGCAGTTTGATTGCATGTTAGCATGAAGTGTCAAAAACGCACTGAACGCTGAATTGAGCCTGTTTTTGAACTCTGTATTAAAAGTAGTGAAAACAGCAAATCCCAGCAGAAAATCAACAAGAATCAGGTACTTCCTTCATATTTAAGTAGTTCTGAGTAGTTTGTGCAGAGATTTGTGTAGTTTTTGATGAGATTTGTGCAGTTTGATTGCATGTTAGCTTGAAGTATCAAAAACGCATTGAACGCTGAATTGAGCCTGTTTTTCAAC
The DNA here is from genome assembly GCA_034769265.1 of Remorina albescens. NCBI lineage: Eukaryota > Metazoa > Chordata > Actinopteri > Carangiformes > Echeneidae > Remorina > Remorina albescens. The sequence goes on along the minus strand of CM068484.1, from coordinate 18,161,582 downwards.
TGTGTATTAAATGTAAGGAAATCATTAAATCCCAGAAGAAAATCAACAGGAATCATGTAGGTCCTACATATTGAAGTAGTTCTGAGTAGTTTGTGCAGAGAATTGTGTAGTTTTTGAAGATATTTGTGCAGTTTGACTGCACTTGAAGTTGATGTGTTACATAGGCACTCAACCCTGAATTGAGCCTGTTTTTGAACTCTGTATTAAAAGTAGTGAAAACAGTAAATCCCAGCAAAAATCAATAGGAATCATGTAGTTCCTTCATATTCAAGTTGTTCTGAGTAGTTTGTGCAGAGATTTGTGTAGTTTTTGATGAGATTTATGCAGTTTGATTGCATGTTAGCATGAAGTGTCAAAAACGCACTGAACGCTGAATTGAGCCTGTTTTTGAACTCTGTATTAAAAGTAGTGAAAACAGCAAATCCCAGCAGAAAATCAACATGAATCATGTAGTTCCTTCATATTCAAGTTGTTCTGAGTAGTTTGTGCAGAGATTTGTGTAGTTTTTGATGAGATTTGTGCAGTTTGATTGCATGTTAGCATGAAGTGTTAAAAACGCACTGAACGCTGAATTGAGCCTGTTTTTGAACTCTGTATTAAAAGTAATGAAAACAGCAAATCCCAGCAGAAAATCAACAGGAATCATGTAGGTCCTTCATATTGAAGTAGTTCTGAGTAGTTTGTGCAGAGATTTGTGCAGTTTTTGAAGAGATTTGTTTAGTATGATTCCATGTTAGCACGAAGTATCAAAAATGTACTGAACGCTGAATTGAGCCTGTTTTTGAACTCTGTATTAAAAGTAGTGAAAACAGCAAATCCCAGCAGAAAATCAACAGGAATCATGTAATTCCTTCATATTCACGTAGTTCTGAGTAGTTTGTGCAGAGAATTGTGTAGTTTTTGAAGATATTTGTGCAGTTTGACTGCACTTGAAGTTGATGTGTTACATAGGCACTCAACCCTGAATTGAGCCTGTTTTTGAACTCTGTATTAAAAGTAGTGAAAACAGTAAATCCCAGCAGAAAATCAATAGGAATCATGTAGTTCCTTCATATTCAAGTTGTTCTGAGTAGTTTGTGCAGAGATTTGTGTAGTTTTTGATGAGATTTATGCAGTTTGATTGCATGTTAGCATGAAGTGTCAAAAACGCACTGAACGCTGAATTGAGCCTGTTTTTGAACTCTGTATTAAAAGTAGTGAAAACAGCAAATCCCAGCAGAAAATCAACATGAATCATGTAGTTCCTTCATATTCAAGTAGTTCTGAGTATTTTGTGCAGAGAATTGTGTAGTTTTTGAAGATATTTGTGCAGTTTGACTGCACTTCAAGTTTATGTGTCATGAAGGCACTCAACGCTGAATTGAGCCTGTTTTTCAACTCTGTATTAAATGTAGTGAAATCATTAAATCCGGGCAGAAAATCAACATGAATCATGTAGTTCCTTCATATTCAAGTAGTTCTGAGTAGTTTGTGCAGAGATTTGTGTAGATTTCGAAAAGATTTTGCAGTGTGATTGTATGTTACCATGAAGTATCAGAAACGCACTCAAGGCTGAATTGAACATGTTTTTGAACTCTGTATGAAATGTAGTGAAATCATTAAATCCGGGCAGAAAATCAACAGGAATCATGTAGTTCCTTCATATTCAAGTATTTCTGAGTAGTTTGTGCAGAGATTTGTGCAGTTTGGTTGCATTTTAGTATGAAGTAACAAAAAGGCACTCAATGCTGAAATAAGCCTGTTTTTGAACTCTGTATTAAAAGTAGTGAAATCAGCAAATCCCAGCAGAAAATCAACAAGAATCATGTAGTTCCTTCATATTCAAGTAGCTTTTATTAGTTTGTGCAGAGATTTATGTAGGTTTTGAAGAGATTTGTGCAGTTTGATTTCATTTCAAGTTGATGAGTCACAAACGCACCCAATGCTGAATTGAGCCTGTTTTTGAACTCTGTATTAAAAGTAGTGAAATAAGCAAATCCCATTAGAAAATCAACAGGAATCATGTAGTTCCTTCATATTCAAGTAGCTTTTATTAGTTTTTGCAGAGATTTGTCTAATTTTGAAGAGATTTGTGCAGTTTGATTGCATGTTAGCATGAAGTATCAATAACGCACTGAACACTGAATTGAGCCTGTTTTTGATCTCTGTATTAAAAGTAGTGAAAACAGCAAATCCCAGCAGAAAATCAACAGGAATCATGTAGTTCCTTCATATTGAAGTAGTTTTTAGTAGTTTCTGCAGAGATTTGTGTAGTTTTTGAAGAGATTTGTGCAGTTTGACTGCACTTCAAGTTTCTGTGTCATAAAGGCACTCAATGCTGAAGTGAGCCTGTTTTTGAACTTTGTATTAAATGTAGTGAAAACAGCAAATCCCAGCAGAAAATCAACAGGAATCATGTAGTTCCTTCATATTCAAGTAGTTTTTAGTAGTTTCTGCAGAGATTTGTGCAGTTTTTGAAGAGATTTGTTTAGTATGATTCCATGTTAGCATGAAGTATCAAAAACGCACTGAACGCTGAATTGAGCCTGTTTTTGAACTCTGTGTTAAAAGTAGTGAAAACAGTAAATCCCAGCAGAAAATCAACAGGAATCATGTAGTTCCTCCATATTCAAGTAGTTCTGAGTAGTTTGTGCAGAGAATTGTGTAGTTTTTGAAGATATTTGTGCAGTTTGATTGCATGTTAGCATGAAGTGTCAAAAACGCACTGAACGCTGAATTGAGCCTGTTTTTGAACTCTGTATTAAAAGTACTGAAAACAGCAAATCCCAGCAGAAAATCAACAAGAATGAGGTACTTCCTTCATATTCAAGTAGTTCTGAGTAGTTTGTGCAGAGAATTGTGTAGTTTTTGAAGATATTTGTGCAGTTTGACTGCACTTCAATTTTATGTGTCATAAAGGCAGTGAACGCTGAATTGAGCCTGTTTTTGACCTCTGTATTAAATGTAAGGAAATCATTAAAACTCAGAAGAAAATCAACAGGAATCATGTAGTTCCTTCATATTCAAGTAGTTCTGAGTAGTTTGTGCAGAGATTTGTGTAGTTTTTGATGAGATTTGTGCAGTTTGACTGCACTTCAAGTTTATGTGTCATAAAGGCACTCAATGCTGAAGTGAGCCTGTTTTTGAACTTTGTATTAAATGTAGTGAAAACAGCAAATCCCAGCAGAAAATCAACGAGAATCATGTATTCCCTTCATATTCAAGTAGTTCTGAGTACTTTGTGCAAAGATTTGTGCAGTTTTTGAAGAGATTTGTTTAGTATGATTCCATGTTAGCATGAAGTATCAAAAAAGCACTGAACGCTGAATTGAGCCTGTTTTTGAAATCTGTATTAAAAGTAGTGAAAACAGTAAATCCCAGCAGAGAATCAATAGGAATCATGTAGTTTCTTCATATTCAAGTTGTTCTGAGTAGTTTGTGCAGAGATTTGTGTAGTTTTTGATGAGATTTGTGCAGTTTGATTGCATGTTAGCATGAAGTGTCAAAAACGCACTGAACGCTGAATTGAGCCTGTTTTTGAACTCTGTATTAAAAGTAGTGAAAACAGCAAATCCCAGCAGAAAATCAACAAGAATCAGGTACTTCCTTCATATTCAAGTAGTTCTGAGTAGTTTGTGCAGAGAATTGTGTAGTTTTTGAAGATATTTGTGCAGTTTGACTGCACTTCAAGTTTATGTGTCATAAAGGCAGTGAACGCTGAATTGAGCCTGTTTTTGACCTCTGTATTCAATGTAAGGAAATCATTAAAACTCAAAAGAAAATCAACAGGAATCATGTAGTTCCTTCATATTCAAGTTGTTCTGAGTAGTTTGTGCAGAGATTTGTGTAGTTTTTGATGAGATTTGTGCAGTTTGATTGCATGTTAGCATGAAGTGTCAAAAACGCACTGAACGCTGAATTGAGCCTGTTTTTGAACTCTATATTAAAAGTAGTGAAAACAGCAAATCCCAGCAGAAAATCAACAAGAATCAGGTACTTCCTTCATATTCAAGTAGTTTTGAGTATTTTGTGCAGAGATTTGTGTAGTTTTTGATGAGATTTGTGCAGTTTGATTGCATGTTAGCATGAAGTGTTAAAAACGCACTGAACGCTGAATTGAGCCTGTTTTTGAACTCTGTATTAAAAGTAGTGAAAACAGTAAATCCCAGCAGAAAATCAATAGGAATCATGTAGTTCCTTCATATTCAAGTAGTTCTGAGTATTTTGTGCAGAGAATTGTGTAGATTTTGAAGATATTTGTGCAGTTTGACTGCACTTCAAGTTTATGTGTCATGAAGGCACTCAACGCTGAATTGAGCCTGTTTTTCAACTCTGTATTAAATGTGGTGAAATCATTAAATCTGGGCAGAAAATCAACATGAATCATGTAGTTCCTTCATATTCAAGTAGTTTTTAGTACTTTCTGCAGAGATTTGTGTAGTTTTTGATGAGATTTGTGCAGTTTGATTGCATGTTAGCATGAAGTATCAAAAACGCACTGAACGCTGAATTGAGCCTGTTTTTGAACTCTGTATTAAAAGTAGTGAAAACAGCAAATCCCAGCAGAAAATCAACGAGAATCATGTATTCCCTTCATATTCAAGTAGTTCTGAGTACTTTGTGCAAAGATTTGTGTAGTTTTTAATGAGATTTGTGCAGTTTGACTGCACTTGAAGTTGATGTGTCATATAGGCACTCAACGCTGAATTGAGCCTGTTTTTGAACTCTGTATTAAATGTAGTGAAATCATTAAATCCCAGAAGAAAATAAACAGGAATAATGTAGTTCCTTCATATTCAAGTAGTTCTGAGTAGTTTGTGTAGAGATTTGTGCAGTTTTTGAAGAGATTTGTTTAGTATGATTCCATGTTAGCATGAAGTATCAAAAAAGCACTGAACGCTGAATTGAGCCTGTTTTTGAACTCTGTATTAAAAGTAGTGAAAACAGCAAATCCCAGCAGAAAATCAACAGGAATCATGTAGTTCCTTCATATTCAAGTAGTTCTGAGTAGTTTGTGCAGAGATTTGTGTAGATTTCGAAAACATTTTGCAGTGTGATTGTATGTTACCATGAAGTATCAGAAACGCACTCAAGGCTGAATTGAACATGTTTTTGAACTCTGTATGAAATGTAGTGAAATCATTAAATCCGGGCAGAAAATCAACAGGAATCATGTAGTTCCTTCATATTCAAGTAGTTTTTAGTACTTTCTGCAGAGATTTGTGTAGTTTTTGAAGAGATTTGTGCAATTTGACTGCACTTGAAGTTGATGTGTCATATAGGCACTCAACGCTGAATTGATCCTGTTCTTGAACTCTGTATTAAATGTAGTGAAATAATTAAATCCCAGAAGAAAATCAACATGAATCATGTAGTTCCTTCATATTCAAATTTTTCTGAGTAGTTTGTGCAGAGATTTGTGTAGTTTTTGATGAGATTTGTGCAGTTTGATTGCATGTTAGCATGAAGTATCAATAACGCACTGAACGCTGAATTGAGCCTGTTTTTGATCTCTGTATTAAAAGTAGTGAAAACAGCAAATCCCAGCAGAAAATCAACAGGAATCATGTAGTTCCTTCATATTGAAGTAGTTTTTAGTAGTTTCTGCAGAGATTTGTGTAGTTTTTGAAGAGATTTGTGCAGTTTGACTGCACTTCAAGTTTCTGTGTCATAAAGGCACTCAATGCTGAAGTGAGCCTGTTTTTGAACTTTGTATTAAATGTAGTGAAAACAGCAAATCCCAGCAGAAAATCAACAGGAATCATGTAGTTCCTTCATATTCAAGTAGTTCTGAGTAGTTTGTGCAGAGATTTGTGTAGATTTCGAAAAGATTTTGCAGTGTGATTGTATGTTACCATGAAGTATCAGAAACGCACTCAAGGCTGAATTGAGCCTGTTTTTGAACTCTGTATTAAAAGTAGTGAAAACAGCAAATCCCAGCAGAAAATCAACAGGAATAATGTAGTTCCTTCATATTCAAGTAGTTCTGAGTAGTTTGTGTAGAGATTTGTGCAGTTTTTGAAGAGATTTGTTTAGTATGATTCCATGTTAGCATGAAGTATCAAAAAAGCACTGAACGCTGAATTGAGCCTGTTTTTGAACTCTGTATTAAAAGTAGTGAAAACAGCAAATCCCAGCAGAAAATCAACAGGAATCATGTAGTTCCTTCATATTCAAGTAGTTCTGAGTAGTTTGTGCAGAGATTTGTGTAGATTTCGAAAAGATTTTGCAGTGTGATTGTATGTTACCATGAAGTATCAGAAACGCACTCAAGGCTGAATTGAACATGTTTTTGAACTCTGTATGAAATGTAGTGAAATCATTAAATCCGGGCAGAAAATCAACGGGAATCATGTAGTCCCTTCATATTAAAGTAGTTCTGAGTAGTTTGTGCAGAGATTTGTGCAGTTTTTGAAGAGATTTGTGCAGTTTGATTCCATGTTAGCATGAAGTATCAAAAAAGCACTGAACGCTGAATTGAGCCTGTTTTTGAACTCTGTATTAAAAGTAGTGAAAACAGTAAATCCCAGCAGAAAATCAATAGGAATCATGTAGTTCCTTCATATTCAAGTAGTTCTGAGTATTTTGTGCAGAGAATTGTGTAGATTTTGAAGATATTTGTGCAGTTTGACTGCACTTCAAGTTTATGTGTCATGAAGGCACTCAACGCTGAATTGAGCCTGTTTTTCAACTCTGTATTAAATGTGGTGAAATCATTAAATCCGGGCAGAAAATCAACATGAATCATGTAGTTCCTTCATATTCAAGTAGTTTTTAGTACTTTCTGCAGAGATTTGTGTAGTTTTTGATGAGATTTGTGCAGTTTGATTGCATGTTAGCATGAAGTATCAAAAACGCACTGAACGCTGAATTGAGCCTGTTTTTGAACTCTGTATTAAAAGTAGTGAAAACAGCAAATCCCAGCAGAAAATCAACGAGAATCATGTATTCCCTTCATATTCAAGTAGTTCTGAGTACTTTGTGCAAAGATTTGTGTAGTTTTTAATGAGATTTGTGCAGTTTGACTGCACTTGAAGTTGATGTGTCATATAGGCACTCAACGCTGAATTGAGCCTGTTTTTGAACTCTGTATTAAATGTAGTGAAATCATTAAATCCCAGAAGAAAATAAACAGGAATAATGTAGTTCCTTCATATTCAAGTAGTTCTGAGTAGTTTGTGTAGAGATTTGTGCAGTTTTTGAAGAGATTTGTTTAGTATGATTCCATGTTAGCATGAAGTATCAAAAAAGCACTGAACGCTGAATTGAGCCTGTTTTTGAACTCTGTATTAAAAGTAGTGAAAACAGCAAATCCCAGCAGAAAATCAACAGGAATCATGTAGTTCCTTCATATTCAAGTAGTTCTGAGTAGTTTGTGCAGAGATTTGTGTAGATTTCGAAAAGATTTTGCAGTGTGATTGTATGTTACCATGAAGTATCAGAAACGCACTCAAGGCTGAATTGAACATGTTTTTGAACTCTGTATGAAATGTAGTGAAATCATTAAATCCGGGCAGAAAATCAACAGGAATCATGTAGTTCCTTCATATTCAAGTAGTTTTTAGTACTTTCTGCAGAGATTTGTGTAGTTTTTGAAGAGATTTGTGCAATTTGACTGCACTTGAAGTTGATGTGTCATATAGGCACTCAACGCTGAATTGATCCTGTTCTTGAACTCTGTATTAAATGTAGTGAAATAATTAAATCCCAGAAGAAAATCAACATGAATCATGTAGTTCCTTCATATTCAAATTGTTCTGAGTAGTTTGTGCAGAGATTTGTGTAGTTTTTGATGAGATTTGTGCAGTTTGATTGCATGTTAGCATGAAGTATCAATAACGCACTGAACGCTGAATTGAGCCTGTTTTTGATCTCTGTATTAAAAGTAGTGAAAACAGCAAATCCCAGCAGAAAATCAACAGGAATCATGTAGTTCCTTCATATTGAAGTAGTTTTTAGTAGTTTCTGCAGAGATTTGTGTAGTTTTTGAAGAGATTTGTGCAGTTTGACTGCACTTCAAGTTTCTGTGTCATAAAGGCACTCAATGCTGAAGTGAGCCTGTTTTTGAACTTTGTATTAAATGTAGTGAAAACAGCAAATCCCAGCAGAAAATCAACAGGAATCATGTAGTTCCTTCATATTCAAGTAGTTCTGAGTAGTTTGTGCAGAGATTTGTGTAGATTTCGAAAAGATTTTGCAGTGTGATTGTATGTTACCATGAAGTATCAGAAACGCACTCAAGGCTGAATTGAGCCTGTTTTTGAACTCTGTATTAAAAGTAGTGAAAACAGCAAATCCCAGCAGAAAATCAACAGGAATAATGTAGTTCCTTCATATTCAAGTAGTTCTGAGTAGTTTGTGTAGAGATTTGTGCAGTTTTTGAAGAGATTTGTTTAGTATGATTCCATGTTAGCATGAAGTATCAAAAAAGCACTGAACGCTGAATTGAGCCTGTTTTTGAACTCTGTATTAAAAGTAGTGAAAACAGCAAATCCCAGCAGAAAATCAACAGGAATCATGTAGTTCCTTCATATTCAAGTAGTTCTGAGTAGTTTGTGCAGAGATTTGTGTAGATTTCGAAAAGATTTTGCAGTGTGATTGTATGTTACCATGAAGTATCAGAAACGCACTCAAGGCTGAATTGAACATGTTTTTGAACTCTGTATGAAATGTAGTGAAATCATTAAATCCGGGCAGAAAATCAACAGGAATCATGCAGTTCCTTCATATTCAAGTAGTTTTTAGTACTTTCTGCAGAGATTTGTGTAGTTTTTGAAGAAATTTGTGCAATTTGACTGCACTTGAAGTTGATGTGTCATATAGGCACTCAACGCTGAATTGATCCTGTTCTTGAACTCTGTATTAAATGTAGTGAAATAATTAAATCCCAGAAGAAAATAAACAGGAATAATGTAGTTCCTTCATATTCAAGTAGTTCTGAGTAGTTTCTGCAGAGATTTGTGCAGTTTTTGAAGAGATTTGTTTAGTATGATTCCATGTTAGCATGAAGTATCAAAAACGCACTGAACGCTGAATTGAGCCTGTTTTTGAACTCTGTGTTAAAAGTAGTGAAAACAGTAAATCCCAGCAGAAAATCAACAGGAATCATGTAGTTCCTTCATATTGAAGTAGTTCTGAGTAGTTTGGGCAGAGATTTGTGTAGTTTTTGAAGAGATTTGTGCAGTTTGACTGCACTTCAAGTTGATGTGTCATAAAGGCACTCAACGCTGAATTGAGCCTGTTTTTGAACTTTGTATTAAATGTAGTGAAATCATTAAATCCCAACAGAAAATCAACAGGAATCATGTAGTTCCTTCATATTCAAGTAGTTCTGAGTAGTTTGTGCAGAGATTTGTGTAGATTTCGAAAAGATTTTGCAGTGTGATTGTATGTTACCATGAAGTGTTAAAAACGCACTGAACGCTGAATTGAGCCTGTTTTTGAACTCTGTATTAAAAGTAGTGAAAACAGCAAATCCCAGCAGAAAATCAACAGGAATCATGTAGTTCCTTCATATTCAAGTTGTTCTGAGTAGTTTCTGCAGAGATTTGTGTAGTTTTTGAAGATATTTGTGCAGTTTGATTGCATGTTAGCATGAAGTGTCAAAAACGCACTGAACGCTGAATTGAGCCTGTTTTTGAACTCTGTATTAAAAGTAGTGAAAACAGCAAATCCCAGCAGAAAATCAACAGGAATCATGTAGTTCCTTCATATTCAAGTAGTTTTTAGTACTTTCTGCAGAGATTTGTGTAGTTTTTGAAGAGATTTGTGCAATTTGACTGCACTTGAAGTTGATGTGTCATATAGGCACTCAACGCTGAATTGATCCTGTTCTTGAACTCTGTATTAAATGTAGTGAAATAATTAAATCCCAGAAGAAAATAAACAGGAATAATGTAGTTCCTTCATATTCAAGTAGTTCTGAGTAGTTTCTGCAGAGATTTGTGCAGTTTTTGAAGAGATTTGTTTAGTATGATTCCATGTTAGCATGAAGTATCAAAAACGCACTGAACGCTGAATTGAGCCTGTTTTTGAACTCTGTGTTAAAAGTAGTGAAAACAGTAAATCCCAGCAGAAAATCAACAGGAATCATGTAGTTCCTTCATATTGAAGTAGTTCTGAGTAGTTTGGGCAGAGATTTGTGTAGTTTTTGAAGAGATTTGTGCAGTTTGACTGCACTTCAAGTTGATGTGTCATAAAGGCACTCAACGCTGAATTGAGCCTGTTTTTGAACTTTGTATTAAATGTAGTGAAATCATTAAATCCCAACAGAAAATCAACAGGAATCATGTAGTTCCTTCATATTCAAGTAGTTCTGAGTAGTTTGTGCAGAGATTTGTGTAGATTTCGAAAAGATTTTGCAGTGTGATTGTATGTTACCATGAAGTGTTAAAAACGCACTGAACGCTGAATTGAGCCTGTTTTTGAACTCTGTATTAAAAGTAGTGAAAACAGCAAATCCCAGCAGAAAATCAACAGGAATCATGTAGTTCCTTCATATTCAAGTTGTTTTGAGTAGTTTCTGCAGAGATTTGTGTAGTTTTTGAAGATATTTGTGCAGTTTGATTGCATGTTAGCATGAAGTGTCAAAAACGCACTGAACGCTGAATTGAGCCTGTTTTTGAACTCTGTATTAAAAGTAGTGAAAACAGCAAATCCCAGCAGAAAATCAACAAGAATCAGGTACTTCCTTCATATTTAAGTAGTTCTGAGTAGTTTGTGCAGAGAATTGTGTAGTTTTTGAAGAGATTTGTTTAGTATGATTCCATGTTAGCACGAAGTATCAAAAACGTACTGAACGCTGAATTGAGCCTGTTTTTGAACTCTGTATTAAAAGTAGTGAAAACAGCAAATCCCAGCAGAAAATCAACAGGAATCATGTAGTTCCTTCATATTCAAGTAGTTCTGAGTAGTTTGTGCAGAGATTTGTGTAGATTTCGAAAAGATTTTGCAGTGTGATTGTATGTTACCATGAAGTATCAGAAACGCACTCAAGGCTGAATTGAACATGTTTTTGAACTCTGTATGAAATGTAGTGAAATCATTAAATCCGGGCAGAAAATCAACAGGAATCATGTAGTTCCTTCATATTCAAGTAGTTTTTAGTACTTTCTGCAGAGATTTGTGTAGTTTTTGAAGAGATTTGTGCAATTTGACTGCACTTGAAGTTGATGTGTCATATAGGCACTCAACGCTGAATTGATCCTGTTCTTGAACTCTGTATTAAATGTAGTGAAATAATTAAATCCCAGAAGAAAATAAACAGGAATAATGTAGTTCCTTCATATTCAAGTAGTTCTGAGTAGTTTCTGCAGAGATTTGTGCAGTTTTTGAAGAGATTTGTTTAGTATGATTCCATGTTAGCATGAAGTATCAAAAACGCACTGAACGCTGAATTGAGCCTGTTTTTGAACTCTGTGTTAAAAGTAGTGAAAACAGTAAATCCCAACAGAAAATCAACAGGAATCATGTAGTTCCTTCATATTCAAGTAGTTCTGAGTAGTTTGTGCAGAGATTTGTGTAGATTTCGAAAAGATTTTTCAGTGTGATTGTATGTTACCATGAAGTGTTAAAAACGCACTGAACGCTGAATTGAGCCTGTTTTTGAACTCTGTATTAAAAGTAGTGAAAACAGCAAATCCCAGCAGAAAATCAACAAGAATCAGGTACTTCCTTCATATTTAAGTAGTTCTGAGTAGTTTGTGCAGAGAATTGTGTAGTTTTTGAAGAGATTTGTTTAGTATGATTCCATGTTAGCACGAAGTATCAAAAACGTACTGAACGCTGAATTGAGCCTGTTTTTGAACTCTGTATTAAAAGTAGTGAAAACAGCAAATCCCAGCAGAAAATCAACAGGAATCATGTAGTTCCTTCATATTCAAGTAGTTCTGAGTAGTTTGTGCAGAGATTTGTGTAGTTTTTGATGAGATTTGTGCAGTTTGACTGCACTTCAAGTTTATGTGTCATAAAGGCACTCAATGCTGAAGTGAGCCTGTTTTTGATCTCTGTATTAAAAGTAGTGAAAACAGCAAATCCCAGCAGAAAATCAACAGGAATCATGTAGTTCCTTCATATTGAAGTAGTTTTTAGTAGTTTCTGCAGAGATTTGTGTAGTTTTTGAAGAGATTTGTGCAGTTTGACTGCACTTCAAGTTTCTGTGTCATAAAGGCACTCAATGCTGAAGTGAGCCTGTTTTTGAACTTTGTATTAAATGTAGTGAAAACAGCAAATCCCAGCAGAAAATCAACAGGAATCATGTAGTTCCTTCATATTCAAGTAGTTCTGAGTAGTTTGTGCAGAGATTTGTGTAGATTTCGAAAAGATTTTGCAGTGTGATTGTATGTTACCATGAAGTATCAGAAACGCACTCAAGGCTGAATTGAACATGTTTTTGAACTCTGTATGAAATGTAGTGAAATCATTAAATCCGGGCAGAAAATCAACAGGAATCATGTAGTTCCTTCATATTCAAGTAGTTTTTAGTACTTTCTGCAGAGATTTGTGTAGTTTTTGAAGAGATTTGTGCAATTTGACTGCACTTGAAGTTGATGTGTCATATAGGCACTCAACGCTGAATTGATCCTGTTCTTGAACTCTGTATTAAATGTAGTGAAATAATTAAATCCCAGAAGAAAATAAACAGGAATAATGTAGTTCCTTCATATTCAAGTAGTTCTGAGTAGTTTCTGCAGAGATTTGTGCAGTTTTTGAAGAGATTTGTTTAGTATGATTCCATGTTAGCATGAAGTATCAAAAACGCACTGAACGCTGAATTGAGCCTGTTTTTGAACTCTGTGTTAAAAGTAGTGAAAACAGTAAATCCCAACAGAAAATCAACAGGAATCATGTAGTTCCTTCATATTCAAGTAGTTCTGAGTAGTTTGTGCAGAGATTTGTGTAGATTTCGAAAAGATTTTTCAGTGTGATTGTATGTTACCATGAAGTGTTAAAAACGCACTGAACGCTGAATTGAGCCTGTTTTTGAACTCTGTATTAAAAGTAGTGAAAACAGCAAATCCCAGCAGAAAATCAACAGGAATCATGTAGTTCCTTCATATTCAAGTTGTTTTGAGTAGTTTCTGCAGAGATTTGTGTAGTTTTTGAAGATATTTGTGCAGTTTGATTGCATGTTAGCATGAAGTGTCAAAAACGCACTGAACGCTGAATTGAGCCTGTTTTTGAACTCTGTATTAAAAGTAGTGAAAACAGCAAATCCCAGCAGAAAATCAACAAGAATCAGGTACTTCCTTCATATTTAAGTAGTTCTGAGTAGTTTGTGCAGAGAACTGTGTAGTTTTTGAAGATATTTGTGCAGTTTGACTGCACTTGAAGTTGATGTGTTACATAGGCACTCAACCCTGAATTGAGCCTGTTTTTGAACTCTGTATTAAAAGTAGTGAAAATAGTAAATCCCAGCAGAAAATCAATAGGAATCATGTAGTTCCTTCATATTCAAGTTGTTCTGAGTAGTTTGTGCAGAGATTTGTGTAGTTTTTGATGAGATTTATGCAGTTTGATTGCATGTTAGCATGAAGTGTCAAAAACGCACTGAACGCTGAATTGAGCCTGTTTTTGAACTCTGTATTAAAAGTAGTGAAAACAGCAAATCCCAGCAGAAAATCAACAGGAATCATGTAGTTCCTTCATATTGAAGTAGTTTTTAGTAGTTTCTGCAGAGATTTGTGTAGTTTTTGAAGAGATTTGTGCAGTTTGACTGCACTTCAAGTTTATGTGTCATGAAGGCAGTCAACGCTGAATTGAGCCTGTTTTTCAACTTTGTATTAAATGTAGTGAAAACAGCAAATCCCAGCAGAAAATCAACCAGAATCATGTATTCCCTTCATATTCAAGTAGTTCTGAGTAGTTTGTGCAGAGATTTGTGTAGTTTTTGATGAGATTTGTGCAGTTTGATTGCATGTTAGCATGAAGTATCAAAAACGCACTGAACGCTGAATTGAGCCTGTTTTTGAACTCTGTATTAAAAGTAGTGAAAACAGCAAATCCCAGCAGAAAATCAACAGGAATCATGTAGTTCTGTCATATTCAAGTTGTTCTGAGTAGTTTGTGCAGAGATTTGTGTAGTTTTTGATGAGATTTGTGCAGTTTGACTGCACTTCAAGTTGATGAGTCATAAAGGCACCCAATGCTGAATTGAGCCTGTTTTTGAACTTTGTATTAAATGTAGTGAAATCATTAAATCCCAACAGAAAATCAACAGGAATCATGTAGTTCCTTCATATTCAAGTAGTTCTGAGTAGTTTGTGCAGAGATTTGTGTAGATTTCGAAAAGATTTTGCAGTGTGATTGTATGTTACCATGAAGTGTTAAAAACGCACTGAACGCTGAATTGAGCCTGTTTTTGAACTCTGTATTAAAAGTAGTGAAAACAGCAAATCCCAGCAGAAAATCAACAGGAATCATGTAGTTCCTTCATATTCAAGTTGTTTTGAGTAGTTTCTGCAGAGATTTGTGTAGTTTTTGAAGATATTTGTGCAGTTTGATTGCATGTTAGCATGAAGTGTCAAAAACGCACTGAACGCTGAATTGAGCCTGTTTTTGAACTCTGTATTAAAAGTAGTGAAAACAGCAAATCCCAGCAGAAAATCAACAAGAATCAGGTACTTCCTTCATATTTAAGTAGTTCTGAGTAGTTTGTGCAGAGAATTGTGTAGTTTTTGAAGAGATTTGTTTAGTATGATTCCATGTTAGCACGAAGTATCAAAAACGTACTGAACGCTGAATTGAGCCTGTTTTTGAACTCTGTATTAAAAGTAGTGAAAACAGCAAATCCCAGCAGAAAATCAACAGGAATCATGTAGTTCCTTCATATTCAAGTAGTTCTGAGTAGTTTGTGCAGAGATTTGTGTAGTTTTTGATGAGATTTGTGCAGTTTGACTGCACTTCAAGTTTATGTGTCATAAAGGCACTCAATGCTGAAGTGAGCCTGTTTTTGATCTCTGTATTAAAAGTAGTGAAAACAGCAAATCCCAGCAGAAAATCAACAGGAATCATGTAGTTCCTTCATATTGAAGTAGTTTTTAGTAGTTTCTGCAGAGATTTGTGTAGTTTTTGAAGAGATTTGTGCAGTTTGACTGCACTTCAAGTTTCTGTGTCATAAAGGCACTCAATGCTGAAGTGAGCCTGTTTTTGAACTTTGTATTAAATGTAGTGAAAACAGCAAATCCCAGCAGAAAATCAACAGGAATCATGTAGTTCCTTCATATTCAAGTAGTTCTGAGTAGTTTGTGCAGAGATTTGTGTAGATTTCGAAAAGATTTTGCAGTGTGATTGTATGTTACCATGAAGTATCAGAAACGCACTCAAGGCTGAATTGAACATGTTTTTGAACTCTGTATGAAATGTAGTGAAATCATTAAATCCGGGCAGAAAATCAACAGGAATCATGTAGTTCCTTCATATTCAAGTAGTTTTTAGTACTTTCTGCAGAGATTTGTGTAGTTTTTGAAGAGATTTGTGCAATTTGACTGCACTTGAAGTTGATGTGTCATATAGGCACTCAACGCTGAATTGATCCTGTTCTTGAACTCTGTATTAAATGTAGTGAAATAATTAAATCCCAGAAGAAAATAAACAGGAATAATGTAGTTCCTTCATATTCAAGTAGTTCTGAGTAGTTTCTGCAGAGATTTGTGCAGTTTTTGAAGAGATTTGTTTAGTATGATTCCATGTTAGCATGAAGTATCAAAAACGCACTGAACGCTGAATTGAGCCTGTTTTTGATCTCTGTGTTAAAAGTAGTGAAAACAGTAAATCCCAGCAGAAAATCAACAGGAATCATGTAGTTCCTTCATATTGAAGTAGTTCTGAGTAGTTTGGGCAGAGATTTGTGTAGTTTTTGAAGAGATTTGTGCAGTTTGACTGCACTTCAAGTTGATGTGTCATAAAGGCACTCAACGCTGAATTGAGCCTGTTTTTGAACTTTGTATTAAATGTAGTGAAATCATTAAATCCCAACAGAAAATCAACAGGAATCATGTAGTTCCTTCATATTCAAGTAGTTCTGAGTAGTTTGTGCAGAGATTTGTGTAGATTTCGAAAAGATTTTTCAGTGTGATTGTATGTTACCATGAAGTGTTAAAAACGCACTGAACGCTGAATTGAGCCTGTTTTTGAACTCTGTATTAAAAGTAGTGAAAACAGCAAATCCCAGCAGAAAATCAACAGGAATCATATAGTTCCTTCATATTCAAGTTGTTTTGAGTAGTTTCTGCAGAGATTTGTGTAGTTTTTGAAGATATTTGTGCAGTTTGATTGCATGTTAGCATGAAGTGTCAAAAACGCACTGAACGCTGAATTGAGCCTGTTTTTGAACTCTGTATTAAAAGTAGTGAAAACAGCAAATCCCAGCAGAAAATCAACAAGAATCAGGTACTTCCTTCATATTTAAGTAGTTCTGAGTAGTTTGTGCAGAGAACTGTGTAGTTTTTGAAGATATTTGTGCAGTTTGACTGCACTTGAAGTTGATGTGTTACATAGGCACTCAACCCTGAATTGAGCCTGTTTTTGAACTCTGTATTAAAAGTAGTGAAAATAGTAAATCCCAGCAGAAAATCAATAGGAATCATGTAGTTCCTTCATATTCAAGTTGTTCTGAGTAGTTTGTGCAGAGATTTGTGTAGTTTTTGATGAGATTTATGCAGTTTGATTGCATGTTAGCATGAAGAGTCAAAAACGCACTGAACGCTGAATTGAGCCTGTTTTTGAACTCTGTATTAAAAGTAGTGAAAACAGCAAATCCCAGCAGAAAATCAACAGGAATCATGTAGTTCCTTCATATTCAAGTAGTTCTGAGTAGTTTGTGCAGAGATTTGTGTAGTTTTTGAAGAGATTTGTGCAGTTTGACTGCACTTCAAGTTTATGTGTCATGAAGGCAGTCAACGCTGAATTGAGCCTGTTTTTCAACTTTGTATTAAATGTAGTGAAAACAGCAAATCCCAGCAGAAAATCAACCAGAATCATGTATTCCCTTCATATTCAAGTAGTTCTGAGTAGTTTGTGCAGAGATTTGTGTAGTTTTTGATGAGATTTGTGCAGTTTGATTGCATGTTAGCATGAAGTATCAAAAACGCACTGAACGCTGAATTGAGCCTGTTTTTGAACTCTGTATTAAAAGTAGTGAAAACAGCAAATCCCAGCAGAAAATCAACAGGAATCATGTAGTTCTGTCATATTCAAGTTGTTCTGAGTAGTTTGTGCAGAGATTTGTGTAGTTTTTGATGAGATTTGTGCAGTTTGATTTCATTTCAAGTTGATGAGTCACAAACGCACCCAATGCTGAATTGAGCCTGTTTTTGAACTTTGTATTAAATGTAGTGAAAACAGCAAATCCCAGCAGAAAATCAACGAGAATCATGTATTCCCTTCATATTCAAGTAGTTCTGAGTACTTTGTGCAAAGATTTGTGTAGTTTTTAATGAGATTTGTGCAGTTTGACTGCACTTGAAGTTGATGTGTCATATAGGCACTCAACGCTGAATTGAGCCTGTTTTTGAACTCTGTATTAAAAGTAGTGAAAACAGAACTACTTGAATATGAAGGAACTACATGATTCCTGTTGATTTTCTGCTGGGATTTGCTGAGTAGTTTGTGCAGAGAATTGTGTAGTTTTTGAAGATATTTGTGCAGTTT
The DNA here is from genome assembly GCA_034769265.1 of Remorina albescens. Lineage (NCBI taxonomy): Eukaryota > Metazoa > Chordata > Actinopteri > Carangiformes > Echeneidae > Remorina > Remorina albescens. The sequence continues at coordinate 18,143,954 of CM068484.1, read as the reverse complement.
GACTGCACTTGAAGTTGATGTGTTACATAGGCACTCAACCCTGAATTGAGCCTGTTTTTGAACTCTGTATTAAAAGTAGTGAAAACAGTAAATCCCAGCAGAAAATCAATAGGAATCATGTAGTTCCTTCATATTCAAGTTGTTCTGAGTAGTTTGTGCAGAGATTTGTGTAGTTTTTGATGAGATTTATGCAGTTTGATCGCATGTTAGCATGAAGTGTCAAAAACGCACTGAACGCTGAATTGAGCCTGTTTTTGAACTCTGTATTAAAAGTAGTGAAAACAGCAAATCCCAGCAGAAAATCAACATGAATCATGTAGTTCCTTCATATTCAAGTTGTTCTGAGTAGTTTGTGCAGAGATTTGTGTAGTTTTTGATGAGATTTATGCAGTTTGATTGCATGTTAGCATGAAGTGTCAAAAACGCACTGAACGCTGAATTGAGCCTGTTTTTGATCTCTGTATTAAAAGTAGTGAAAACAGCAAATCCCAGCAGAAAATCAACAGGAATCATGTAGTTCCTTCATATTGAAGTAGTTTTTAGTAGTTTCTGCAGAGATTTGTGTAGTTTTTGAAGATATTTGTGCAGTTTGACTGCACTTCAAGTTTATGTGTCATGAAGGCACTCAACGCTGAATTGAGCCTGTTTTTCAACTTTGTATTAAATGTAGTGAAAACAGCAAATCCCAGCAGAAAATCAACCAGAATCATATATTCCCTTCATATTCAAGTAGTTCTGAGTAGTTTGTGCATAGATTTGTGTAGTTTTTGATGAGATTTGTGCAGTTTGATTGCATGTTAGCATGAAGTATCAAAAACGCACTGAACGCTGAATTGAGCCTGTTTTTGAACTCTGTATTAAAACTAGTGAAAACAGCAAATCCCAGCAGAAAATCAACAGGAATCATGTAGTTCCTTCATATTGAAGTAGTTTTTAGTAGTTTCTGCAGAGATTTGTGTAGTTTTTGAAGAGATTTGTGCAGTTTGACTGCACTTCAAGTTTCTGTGTCATAAAGGCACTCAATGCTGAAGTGAGCCTGTTTTTGAACTTTGTAATAAATGTAGTGAAAACAGCAAATCCCAGCAGAAAATCAACAAGAATCAGGTACTTCCTTCATATTCAAGTAGTTCTGAGTAGTTTGTGCAGAGAATTGTGTAGTTTTTGAAGATATTTGTGCAGTTTGACTGCACTTCAAGTTTATGTGTCATAAAGGCAGTGAACGCTGAATTGAGCCTGTTTTTGACCTCTGTATTAAATGTAAGGAAATCATTAAAACTCAGAAGAAAATCAACAGGAATCATGTAGTTCCTTCATATTCAAGTAGTTCTGAGTAGTTTGTGCAGAGATTTGTGTAGTTTTTGATGAGATTTGTGCAGTTTGATTTCTTTTCAAGTTTACTAGTCATAAACGCACTCAATGCTGAAGTGAGCCTGTTTTTGAACTTTGTATTAAATGTAGTGAAAACAGCAAATCCCAGCAGAAAATCAACGAGAATCATGTATTCCCTTCATATTCAAGTAGTTCTGAGTACTTTGTGCAAAGATTTGTGCAGTTTTTGAAGAGATTTGTTTAGTATGATTCCATGTTAGCATGAAGTATCAAAAAAGCACTGAACGCTGAATTGAGCCTGTTTTTGAAATCTGTATTAAAAGTAGTGAAATCATTAAATCCGGGCAGAAAATCAACATGAATCATGTAGTTCCTTCATATTCAAATTGTTCTGAGTAGTTTGTGCAGACATTTGTGTAGTTTTTGATGAGATTTGTGCAGTTTGATTGCATGTTAGCATGAAGTATCAATAACGCACTGAACGCTGAATTGAGCCTGTTTTTGATCTCTGTGTTAAAAGTAGTGAAAACAGCAAATCCCAGCAGAAACTCAACAGGAATCATGTAGTTCCTTCATATTGAAGTAGTTTTTAGTAGTTTCTGCAGAGATTTGTGTAGTTTTTGAAGAGATTTGTGCAGTTTGACTGCACTTCAAGTTTCTGTGTCATAAAGGCACTCAATGCTGAAGTGAGCCTGTTTTTGAACTTTGTATTAAATGTAGTGAAAACAGCAAATCCCAGCAGAAAATCAACAGGAATCATGTAGTTCCTTCATATTCAAGTAGTTCTGAGTACTTTGTGCAGAGATTTGTGTAGATTTCGAAAAGATTTTGCAGTGTGATTGTATGTTACCATGAAGTATCAGAAACGCACTCAAGGCTGAATTGAGCCTGTTTTTGAACTCTGTATTAAAAGTAGTGAAAACAGCAAATCCCAGCAGAAAATCAACAGGAATAATGTAGTTCCTTCATATTCAAGTAGTTCTGAGTAGTTTGTGTAGAGATTTGTGCAGTTTTTGAAGAGATTTGTTTAGTATGATTCCATGTTAGCATGAAGTATCAAAAAAGCACTGAACGCTGAATTGAGCCTGTTTTTGAACTCTGTATTAAAAGTAGTGAAAACAGCAAATCCCAGCAGAAAATCAACAGGAATCATGTAGTTCCTTCATATTCAAGTAGTTCTGAGTAGTTTGTGCAGAGATTTGTGTAGATTTCGAAAAGATTTTGCAGTGTGATTGTATGTTACCATGAAGTATCAGAAACGCACTCAAGGCTGAATTGAACATGTTTTTGAACTCTGTATGAAATGTAGTGAAATCATTAAATCCGGGCAGAAAATCAACAGGAATCATGCAGTTCCTTCATATTCAAGTAGTTTTTAGTACTTTCTGCAGAGATTTGTGTAGTTTTTGAAGAGATTTGTGCAATTTGACTGCACTTGAAGTTGATGTGTCATATAGGCACTCAACGCTGAATTGATCCTGTTCTTGAACTCTGTATTAAATGTAGTGAAATAATTAAATCCCAGAAGAAAATAAACAGGAATAATGTAGTTCCTTCATATTCAAGTAGTTCTGAGTAGTTTCTGCAGAGATTTGTGCAGTTTTTGAAGAGATTTGTTTAGTATGATTCCATGTTAGCATGAAGTATCAAAAACGCACTGAACGCTGAATTGAGCCTGTTTTTGAACTCTGTATTAAAAGTAGTGAAAACAGCAAATCCCAGCAGAAAATCAACAGGAATCATGTAGTTCCTTCATATTCAAGTAGTTTTTAGTACTTTCTGCAGAGATTTGTGTAGTTTTTGAAGAGATTTGTGCAATTTGACTGCACTTGAAGTTGATGTGTCATATAGGCACTCAACGCTGAATTGATCCTGTTCTTGAACTCTGTATTAAATGTAGTGAAATAATTAAATCCCAGAAGAAAATAAACAGGAATAATGTAGTTCCTTCATATTCAAGTAGTTCTGAGTAGTTTCTGCAGAGATTTGTGTAGTTTTTGAAGATATTTGTGCAGTTTGACTGCACTTCAAGTTTCTGTGTCATAAAGGCACTCAATGCTGAAGTGAGCCTGTTTTTGAACTTTGTATTAAATGTAGTGAAAACAGCAAATCCCAGCAGAAAATCAACAGGAATCATGTAGTTCCTTCATATTCAAGTAGTTCTGAGTAGTTTGTGCAGAGATTTGTATAGATTTCGAAAAGATTTTGCAGTGTGATTGTATGTTACCATGAAGTATCAGAAACGCACTCAAGGCTGAATTGAACATGTTTTTGAACTCTGTATGAAATGTAGTGAAATCATTAAATCCGGGCAGAAAATCAACAGGAATCATGTAGTTCCTTCATATTCAAGTAGTTTTTAGTACTTTCTGCAGAGATTTGTGTAGTTTTTGAAGAGATTTGTGCAATTTGATTGCATGTTAGCATGAAGTGTCAAAAACGCACTGAACGCTGAATAGAGCCTGTTTTTGAACTCTGTATTAAAAGTAGTGAAAACAGCAAATCCCAGCAGAAAATCAATAAGAATCAGGTACTTCCTTCATATCTAAGTAGTTCTGAGTAGTTTGTGCAGAGATTTGTGTAGTTTTTGATGAGATTTGTGCAGTTTGATTGCATGTTAGCATGAAGTATCAAAAACGCATTGAACGCTGAATTGAGCCTGTTTTTGAACTGTGTATTAAATGTAAGGAAATCATTAAATCCCAGAAGAAAATCAACAGGAATCATGTAGTTCCTTCATATTGAAGTAGTTTTTAGTAGTTTCTGCAGAGATTTGTGTAGTTTTTGAAGATATTTGTGCAATTTGACTGCACTTCAAGTTTATGTGTCATATAGGCACTCAACGCTGAATTGATCCTGTTCTTGAACTCTGTATTAAATGTAGTGAAATAATTAAATCCCAGAAGAAAATAAACAGGAATAATGTAGTTCCTTCATATTCAAGTAGTTCTGAGTAGTTTGTGCAGAGATTTGTGTAGTTTTTGAAGAGATTTGTTTAGTATGATTCCATGTTAGCATGAAGTATCAAAAAAGCACTGAACGCTGAATTGAGCCTGTTTTTGAAATCTGTATTAAAAGTAGTGAAAACAGTAAATCCCAGCAGAGAATCAATAGGAATCATGTAGTTCCTTCATATTCAAGTTGTTCTGAGTAGTTTGTGCAGAGAATTGTGTAGTTTTTGAAGATATTTGTGCAGTTTGACTGCACTTCAAGTTTATGTGTCATAAAGGCAGTGAACGCTGAATTGAGCCTGTTTTTGACCTCTGTATTCAATGTAAGGAAATCATTAAAACTCAAAAGAAAATCAACAGGAATCATGTAGTTCCTTCATATTCAAGTTGTTCTGAGTAGTTTGTGCAGAGATTTGTGTAGTTTTTGATGAGATTTGTGCAGTTTGATTGCATGTTAGCATGAAGTGTCAAAAACGCACTGAACGCTGAATTGAGCCTGTTTTTGAACTCTGTATTAAAAGTAGTGAAAACAGCAAATCCCAGCAGAAAATCAATGAGAATCAGGTACTTCCTTCATATTTAAGTAGTTCTGAGTAGTTTGTGCAGAGATTTGTGTAGTTTTTGATGAGATTTGTGCAGTTTGATTGCATGTTAGCTTGAAGTATCAAAAACGCATTGAACGCTGAATTGAGCCTGTTTTTCAACTGTGTATTAAATGTAAGGAAATCATTAAATCCCAGAAGAAAATCAACAGGAATCATGTAGGTCCTTCATATTCAAGTTGTTCTGAGTAGTTTGTGCAGAGATTTGTGTAGTTTTTGATGAGATTTATGCAGTTTGATTGCATGTTAGCATGAAGTGTCAAAAACGCACTGAACGCTGAATTGAGCCTGTTTTTGAACTCTGTATTAAAAGTAGTGAAAACAGCAAATCCCAGCAGAAAATCAAAAGGAATCATGTAGTTCCTTCATATTCAAGTAGTTCTGAGTATTTTGTGCAGAGAATTGTGTAGTTTTTGAAGATATTTGTGCAGTTTGACTGCACTTCAAGTTTATGTGTCATGAAGGCACTCAACGCTGAATTGAGCCTGTTTTTCAACTCTGTATTAAATGTAGTGAAATCATTAAATCCGGGCAGAAAATCAACATGAATCATGTAGTTCCTTCATATTCAAGTAGTTTTTAGTACTTTCTGCAGAGATTTTTGTAGTTTTTGAAGAGATTTGTGCAATTTGACTGCACTTCAAGTTTATGTGTCATGAAGGCACTCAACGCTGAATTGAGCCTGTTTTTCAACTCTGTATTAAATGTAGTGAAATCATTAAATACGGGCAGAAAATCAACATGAATCATGTAGTTCCTTCATATTCAAGTAGTTCTGAGTAGTTTGTGCAGAGATTTGTGTAGATTTCGAAAAGATTTTGCAGTGTGATTGTATGTTACCATGAAGTATCAGAAACGCACTCAAGGCTGAATTGAACATGTTTTTGAACTCTGTATGAAATGTAGTGAAATCATTAAATCCGGGCAGAAAATCAACAGGAATCATGTAGTTCCTTCATATTCAAGTAGTTCTGAGTAGTTTGTGCAGAGAATTGTGTAGTTTTTGACGAGATCTGTGCAGTTTGATTGCATGTTAGGATGAAGTATCAATAACGCACTGAACGCTGAATTGAGCCTGTTTTTGAACTCTGTATTAAAAGTAGTGAAAACAGCAAATCCCAGCAGAAAATCAACAGGAATCATGTAGTTCCTTCATATTCAAGTTGTTCTGAGTAGTTTGTGCAGAGATTTGTGTAGTTTTTGATGAGATTTGTGCAGTTTGATTGCATGGTAGCATGAAGTATCAAAAACGCACTGAACGCTGAATTGAGCCTGTTTTTGAACTCTGTATTAAATGTAGTGAAATCATTAAATCCCAGAAGAAAATCAACAGGAATAATGTAGTTCCTTCATATTCAAGTAGTTCTGAGTAGTTTGTGCAGAGATTTGTGCAGTTTTTGAAGAGATTTGTTTAGTATGATTCCATGTTAGCATGAAGTATCAAAAACGCACTGAACGCTGAATTGAGCCTGTTTTTGAACTCTGTGTTAAAAGTAGTGAAAACAGTAAATCCCAGCAGAAAATCAACAGGAATCATGTAGTTCCTTCATATTGAAGTAGTTCTGAGTAGTTTGGGCAGAGATTTGTGTAGTTTTTGAAGAGATTTGTGCAGTTTGACTGCACTTCAAGTTGATGTGTCATAAAGGCACTCAACGCTGAATTGAGCCTGTCTTTGAACTCTGTATTAAAAGTAGTGAAAACAGCAAATCCCAGCAGAAAATCAACAGGAATCATGTAGTTCCTTCATATTCAAGTAGTTCTGAGTAGTTTGTGCAGAGATTTGTGTAGATTTCGAAAAGATTTTGCAGTGTGATTGTATGTTACCATGAAGTGTTAAAAACGCACTGAACGCTGAATTGAGCCTGTTTTTGAACTCTGTATTAAAAGTAGTGCAAACAGCAAATCCCAGTAGAAAATCAACAGGAATCATGTAGTTCCTTCATATTCAAGTTGTTCTGAGTAGTTTCTGCAGAGATTTGTGTAGTTTTTGAAGATATTTGTGCAGTTTGATTGCATGTTAGCATGAAGTGTCAAAAACGCACTGAACGCTGAATTGAGCCTGTTTTTGAACTCTGTATTAAAAGTAGTGAAAACAGCAAATCCCAGCAGAAAATCAATGAGAATCAGGTACTTCCTTCATATTTAAGTAGTTCTGAGTAGTTTGTGCAGAGATTTGTGTAGTTTTTGATGAGATTTGTGCAGTTTGATTGCATGTTAGCATGAAGTATCAAAAACGCATTGAACGCTGAATTGAGCCTGTTTTTGAACTGTGTATTAAATGTAAGGAAATCATTAAATCCCAGAAGAAAATCAACAGGAATCATGTAGGTCCTTCATATTGAAGTAGTTCTGAGTAGTTTGTGCAGAGATTTGTGTAGTTTTTGATGAGATTTGTGCAGTTTGATTGCATGTTAGCATGAAGTATCAATAACGCACTGAACGCTGAATTGAGCCTGTTTTTGATCTCTGTATTAAAAGTAGTGAAAACAGCAAATCCCAGCAGAAAATCAACAGGAATCATGTAGTTCCTTCATATTGAAGTAGTTTTTAGTAGTTTCTGCAGAGATTTGTGTAGTTTTTGAAGATATTTGTGCAGTTTGACTGCACTTCAAGTTTATGTGTCATGAAGGCACTCAACGCTGAATTGAGCCTGTTTTTCAACTTTGTATTAAATGTAGTGAAAACAGCAAATCCCAGCAGAAAATCAACCAGAATCATGTATTCCCTTCATATTCAAGTAGTTCTGAGTAGTTTGTGCAGATATTTGTGTAGTTTTTGATGAGATTTGTGCAGTTTGATTGCATGTTAGCATGAAGTATCAAAAACGCACTGAACGCTGAATTGAGCCTGTTTTTGAACTCTGTATTAAAAGTAGTGAAAACAGCAAATCCCAGCAGAAAATCAACAGGAATCATGTAGTTCTGTCATATTCAAGTTGTTCTGAGTAGTTTGTGCAGAGATTTGTGTAGTTTTTGATGAGATTTGTGTAGTTTGATTTCATTTCAAGTTGATGAGTCACAAATGCACCCAATGCTGAATTGAGCCTGTTTTTGAACTTTGTATTAAATGTAGTGAAAACAGCAAATCCCAGCAGAAAATCAACGAGAATCATGTATTCCCTTCATATTCAAGTAGTTCTGAGTACTTTGTGCAAAGATTTGTGTAGTTTTTAATGAGATTTGTGCAGTTTGACTGCACTTGAAGTTGATGTGTCATATAGGCACTCAACGCTGAATTGAGCCTGTTTTTGAACTCTGTATTAAAAGTAGTGAAAACAGCAAATCCCAGCAGAAAATCAACCAGAATCAGGTACTTCCTTCATATTCAAGTAGTTCTGAGTAGTTTGTGCAGAGAATTGTGTAGTTTTTGAAGATATTTGTGCAGTTTGACTGCACTTCAAGTTTATGTGTCATAAAGGCAGTGAACGCTGAATTGAGCCTGTTTTTGACCTCTGTATTCAATGTAAGGAAATCATTAAAACTCAAAAGAAAATCAACAGGAATCATGTAGTTCCTTCATATTCAAGTTGTTCTGAGTAGTTTGTGCAGAGATTTGTGTAGTTTTTGATGAGATTTGTGCAGTTTGATTGCATGTTAGCATGAAGTGTTAAAAACGCACTGAACGCTGAATTGAGCCTGTTTTTGAACTCTGTATTAAAAGTAGTGAAAACAGCAAATCCCAGCAGAAAATCAACAAGAATCAGGTACTTCCTTCATATTCAAGTAGTTCTGAGTAGTTTGTGCAGAGATTTGTGTAGTTTTTGATGAGATTTGTGCAGTTTGATTGCATGTTAGCATGAAGTGTTAAAAACGCACTGAACGCTGAATTGAGCCTGTTTTTGAACTCTGTATTAAAAGTAGTGAAAACAGCAAATCCCAGCAGAAAATCAACAGGAATCATGTAGTTCCTTCATATTCAAGTTGTTCTGAGTAGTTTGTGCAGAGATTTGTGTAGTTTTTGATGAGATTTATGCAGTTTGATTGCATGTTAGCATGAAGTGTCAAAAACGCACTGAACGCTGAATTGAGCCTGTTTTTGAACTCTGTATTAAAAGTAGTGAAAACAGCAAATCCCAGCAGAAAATCAACATGAATCATGTAGTTCCTTCATATTCAAGTAGTTTTTAGTAGTTTCTGCAGAGATTTGTGTAGTTTTTGAAGAGATTTGTGCAGTTTGACTGCACTTCAAGTTTATGTGTCATAAAGGCACTGAACGCTGAATTGAGCCTGTTTTTGAACTCTGTATTAAATGTAGTGAAATCATTAAATCCCAGAAGAAAATCAATAGGAATCATGTAGTTCCTTCATATTCAAGTTGTTCTGAGTAGTTTGTGCAGAGATTTGTGTAGTTTTTGATGAGATTTGTGCAGTTTGATTGCATGTTAGCATGAAGTATCAAAAAAGAGCTGAACGCTGAATTGAGCCTGTTTTTGAACTCTGTATTAAAAGTAGTGAAAACAGTAAATCCCAGCAGAAAATCAAAAGGAATCATGTAGTTCCTTCATATTCAAGTAGTTCTGAGTATTTTGTGCAGAGAATTGTGTAGTTTTTGAAGATATTTGTGCAGTTTGACTGCACTTCAAGTTTATGTGTCATGAAGGCACTCAACGCTGAATTGAGCCTGTTTTTCAACTCTGTATTAAATGTAGTGAAATCATTAAATCCGGGCAGAAAATCAACATGAATCATGTAGTTCCTTCATATTCAAGTAGTTTTTAGTACTTTCTGCAGAGATTTGTGTAGTTTTTGAAGAGATTTGTGCAATTTGACTGCACTTCAAGTTTATGTGTCATGAAGGCACTCAACGCTGAATTGAGCCTGTTTTTCAACTCTGTATTAAATGTAGTGAAATCATTAAATCCGGGCAGAAAATCAACATGAATCATGTAGTTCCTTCATATTCAAGTAGTTCTGAGTAGTTTGTGCAGAGATTTGTGTAGATTTCGAAAAGATTTTGCAGTGTGATTGTATGTTACCATGAAGTATCAGAAACGCACTCAAGGCTGAATTGAACATGTTTTTGAACTCTGTATGAAATGTAGTGAAATCATTAAATCCGGGCAGAAAATCAACAGGAATCATGTAGTTCCTTCATATTCAAGTAGTTCTGAGTAGTTTGTGCAGAGATTTGTGTAGATTTCGAAAAGATTTTGCAGTGTGATTGTATGTTACCATGAAGTGTTAAAAACGCACTGAACGCTGAATTGAGCCTGTTTTTGAACTCTGTATTAAAAGTAGTGCAAACAGCAAATCCCAGTAGAAAATCAACAGGAATCATGTAGTTCCTTCATATTCAAGTTGTTCTGAGTAGTTTCTGCAGAGATTTGTGTAGTTTTTGAAGATATTTGTGCAGTTTGATTGCATGTTAGCATGAAGTGTCAAAAACGCACTGAACGCTGAATTTATCCTGTTTTTGAACTCTGTATTAAAAGTAGTGAAAACAGCAAATCCCAGCAGAAAATCAATGAGAATCAGGTACTTCCTTCATATTTAAGTAGTTCTGAGTAGTTTGTGCACAGAATTGTGTAGTTTTTGAAGATATTTGTGCAGTTTGACTGCACTTCAAGTTTATGTGTCATGAAGGCACTCAACGCTGAATTGAGCCTGTTTTTCAACTTTGTATTAAATGTAGTGAAAACAGCAAATCCCAGCAGAAAATCAACCAGAATCATGTATTCCCTTCATATTCAAGTAGTTCTGAGTAGTTTGTGCAGAGATTTATGTAGTTTTTGATGAGATTTATGCAGTTTGATTGCATGTTAGCATGAAGTGTCAAAAACGCACTGAACGCTGAATTGAGCCTGTTTTTGAACTCTGTATTAAAAGTAGTGAAAACAGCAAATCCCAGCAGAAAATCAACATGAATCATGTAGTTCCTTCATATTCAAGTAGTTTTCAGTAGTTTCTGCAGAGATTTGTGTAGTTTTTGAAGAGATTTGTGCAGTTTGACTGCACTTCAAGTTTATGTGTCATAAAGGCACTGAACGCTGAATTGAGCCTGTTTTTGAACTCTGTATTAAATGTAGTGAAATCATTAAATCCCAGAAGAAAATCAATAGGAATCATGTAGTTCCTTCATATTCAAGTTGTTCTGAGTAGTTTGTGCAGAGATTTGTGTAGTTTTTGATGAGATTTGTGCAGTTTGATTGCATGTTAGCATGAAGTATCAAAAACGCATTGAACGCTGAATTGAGCCTGTTTTTGAACTGTGTATTAAATGTAAGGAAATCATTAAATCCCAGAAGAAAATCAACAGGAATCATGTAGGTCTTTCATATTGAAGTAGTTCTGAGTAGTTTGTGCACAGAATTGTGTAGTTTTTGAAGATATTTGTGCAGTTTGACTGCACTTCAAGTTTATGTGTCATGAAGGCACTCAACGCTGAATTGAGCCTGTTTTTCAACTCTGTATTAAATGTAGTGAAATCATTAAATCCGGGCAGAAAATCAACATGAATCATGTAGTTCCTTCATATTCAAGTAGTTCTGAGTAGTTTGTGCAGAGATTTGTGTAGATTTCGAAAAGATTTTGCAGTGTGATTGTATGTTACCATGAAGTATCAGAAACGCACTCAAGGCTGAATTGAACATGTTTTTGAACTCTGTATGAAATGTAGTGAAATCATTAAATCCGGGCAGAAAATCAACAGGAATCATGTAGTTCCTTCATATTCAAGTAGTTCTGAGTAGTTTGTGCAGAGAATTGTGTAGTTTTTGACGAGATCTGTGCAGTTTGATTGCATGTTAGGATGAAGTATCAATAACGCACTGAACGCTGAATTGAGCCTGTTTTTGAACTCTGTATTAAAAGTAGTGAAAACAGCAAATCCTAGCAGAAAATCAACAGGAATCATGTAGTTCCTTCATATTGAAGTTGTTCTGAGTAGTTTGTGCAGAGATTTGTGTAGTTTTTGATGAGATTTGTGCAGTTTGACTGCACTTCAAGTTTCTGTGTCATAAAGGCACTCAATGCTGAAGTGAGCCTGTTTTTGAACTTTGTATTAAATGTAGTGAAAACAGCAAATCCCAGCAGAAAATCAACAGGAATCATGTAGTTCCTTCATATTCAAGTAGTTCTGAGTACTTTGTGCAGAGATTTGTGTAGATTTCGAAAAGATTTTGCAGTGTGATTGTATGTTACCATGAAGTATCAGAAACGCACTCAAGGCTGAATTGAACATGTTTTTGAACTCTGTATGAAATGTAGTGAAATCATTAAATCCGGGCAGAAAATCAACAGGAATCATGTAGTTCCTTCATATTCAAGTAGTTTTTAGTACTTTCTGCAGAGATTTGTGTAGTTTTTGAAGAGATTTGTGCAATTTGACTGCACTCGAAGTTGATGTGTCATATAGGCACTCAACGCTGAATTGATCCTGTTCTTGAACTCTGTATTAAATGTAGTGAAATAATTAAATCCCAGAAGAAAATAAACAGGAATAATGTAGTTCCTTCATATTCAAGTAGTTCTGAGTAGTTTCTGCAGAGATTTGTGCAGTTTTTGAAGAGATTTGTTTAGTATGATTCCATGTTAGCATGAAGTATCAAAAACGCACTGAACGCTGAATTGAGCCTGTTTTTGAACTCTGTGTTAAAAGTAGTGAAAACAGTAAATCCCAGCAGAAAATCAACAGGAATCATGTAGTTCCTTCATATTCAAGTAGTTCTGAGTAGTTTGTGCAGAGATTTGTGTAGATTTCGAAAAGATTTTGCAGTGTGATTGTATGTTACCATGAAGTATCAGAAACGCACTCAAGGCTGAATTGAACATGTTTTTGAACTCTGTATGAAATGTAGTGAAATCATTAAATCCGGGCAGAAAATCAACAGGAATCATGTAGTTCCTTCATATTCAAGTAGTTCTGAGTAGTTTGTGCAGAGAATTGTGTAGTTTTTGACGAGATCTGTGCAGTTTGATTGCATGTTAGGATGAAGTATCAATAACGCACTGAACGCTGAATTGAGCCTGTTTTTGAACTCTGTATTAAAAGTAGTGAAAACAGCAAATCCTAGCAGAAAATCAACAGGAATCATGTAGTTCCTTCATATTGAAGTTGTTCTGAGTAGTTTGTGCAGAGATTTGTGTAGTTTTTGATGAGATTTGTGCAGTTTGACTGCACTTCAAGTTTCTGTGTCATAAAGGCACTCAATGCTGAAGTGAGCCTGTTTTTGAACTTTGTATTAAATGTAGTGAAAACAGCAAATCCCAGCAGAAAATCAACAGGAATCATGTAGTTCCTTCATATTCAAGTAGTTCTGAGTACTTTGTGCAGAGATTTGTGTAGATTTCGAAAAGATTTTGCAGTGTGATTGTATGTTACCATGAAGTATCAGAAACGCACTCAAGGCTGAATTGAACATGTTTTTGAACTCTGTATGAAATGTAGTGAAATCATTAAATCCGGGCAGAAAATCAACAGGAATCATGTAGTTCCTTCATATTCAAGTAGTTTTTAGTACTTTCTGCAGAGATTTGTGTAGTTTTTGAAGAGATTTGTGCAATTTGACTGCACTCGAAGTTGATGTGTCATATAGGCACTCAACGCTGAATTGATCCTGTTCTTGAACTCTGTATTAAATGTAGTGAAATAATTAAATCCCAGAAGAAAATAAACAGGAATAATGTAGTTCCTTCATATTCAAGTAGTTCTGAGTAGTTTCTGCAGAGATTTGTGCAGTTTTTGAAGAGATTTGTTTAGTATGATTCCATGTTAGCATGAAGTATCAAAAACGCACTGAACGCTGAATTGAGCCTGTTTTTGAACTCTGTGTTAAAAGTAGTGAAAACAGTAAATCCCAGCAGAAAATCAACAGGAATCATGTAGTTCCTTCATATTGAAGTAGTTCTGAGTAGTTTGGGCAGAGATTTGTGTAGTTTTTGAAGAGATTTGTGCAGTTTGACTGCACTTCAAGTTGATGTGTCATAAAGGCACTCAACGCTGAATTGAGCCTGTTTTTGAACTTTGTATTAAATGTAGTGAAATCATTAAATCCCAACAGAAAATCAACAGGAATCATGTAGTTCCTTCATATTCAAGTAGTTCTGAGTAGTTTGTGCAGAGATTTGTGTAGATTTCGAAAAGATTTTGCAGTGTGATTGTATGTTACCATGAAGTGTTAAAAACGCACTGAACGCTGAATTGAGCCTGTTTTTGAACTCTGTATTAAAAGTAGTGAAAACAGCAAATCCCAGCAGAAAATCAACAGGAATCATGTAGTTCCTTCATATTCAAGTTGTTCTGAGTAGTTTCTGCAGAGATTTGTGTAGTTTTTGAAGATATTTGTGCAGTTTGATTGCATGTTAGCATGAAGTGTCAAAAACGCACTGAACGCTGAATTGAGCCTGTTTTTGAACTCTGTATTAAAAGTAGTGAAAACAGCAAATCCCAGCAGAAAATCAACAGGAATCATGTAGTTCCTTCATATTCAAGTAGTTCTGAGTAGTTTGTGCAGAGAATTGTGTAGTTTTTGAAGATATTTGTGCAGTTTGACTGCACTTGAAGTTGATGTGTTACATAGGCACTCAACCCTGAATTGAGCCTGTTTTTGAACTCTGTATTAAAAGTAGTGAAAACAGCAAATCCCAGCAGAAAATCAACATGAATCATGTAGTTCCTTCATATTCAAATTGTTCTGAGTAGTTTGTGCAGAGATTTGTGTAGTTTTTGATGAGATTTGTGCAGTTTGATTGCATGTTAGCATGAAGTATCAATAACGCACTGAACGCTGAATTTAGCCTGTTTTTGATCTCTGTATTAAAAGTAGTGAAAACAGCAAATCCCAGCAGAAAATCAACAGGAATCATGTAGTTCCTTCATATTGAAGTAGTTTTTAGTAGTTTGTGCAGAGATTTGTGTAGTTTTTGATGAGATTTGTGCAGTTTGACTGCACTTCAAGTTTCTGTGTCATAAAGGCACTCAATGCTGAAGTGAGCCTGTTTTTGAACTTTGTATTAAATGTAGTGAAAACAGCAAATCCCAGCAGAAAATCAACCAGAATCATGTAGTTCCTTCATATTCAAGTAGTTCTGAGTAGTTTGTGCAGAGATTTGTGTAGTTTTTGATGAGATTTGTGCAGTTTGATTGCATGTTAGCTTGAAGTATCAAAAACGCATTGAACGCTGAATTGAGCCTGTTTTTCAACTGTGTATTAAATGTAAGGAAATCATTAAATCCCAGAAGAAAATCAACAGGAATCATGTAGGTCCTTCATATTAAAGTAGTTCTGAGTAGTTTGTGCAGAGAATTGTGTAGTTTTTGAAGATATTTGTGCAGTTTGACTGCACTTGAAGTTGATGTGTTACATAGGCACTCAACCCTGAATTGAGCCTGTTTTTGAACTCTGTATTAAAAGTAGTGAAAACAGTAAATCCCAGCAAAAATCAATAGGAATCATGTAGTTCCTTCATATTCAAGTTGTTCTGAGTAGTTTGTGCAGAGATTTGTGTAGTTTTTGATGAGATTTATGCAGTTTGATTGCATGTTAGCATGAAGTGTCAAAAACGCACTGAACGCTGAATTGAGCCTGTTTTTGAACTCTGTATTAAAAGTAGTGAAAACAGCAAATCCCAGCAGAAAATCAACATGAATCATGTAGTTCCTTCATATTCAAGTTGTTCTGAGTAGTTTGTGCAGAGATTTGTGTAGTTTTTGATGAGATTTGTGCAGTTTGATTGCATGTTAGCATGAAGTATCAATAACGCACTGAACGCTGAATTGAGCCTGTTTTTGATCTCTGTATTAAAAGTAGTGAAAACAGCAAATCCCAGCAGAAAATCAACGAGAATCATGTATTCCCTTCATATTCAAGTAGTTCTGAGTACTTTGTGCAAAGATTTGTGTAGTTTTTGATGAGATTTGTGCAGTTTGATTTCATTTGAAGTTGATGAGTCACAAATGCACCCAATGCTGAATTGAGCCTGTTTTTGAACTTTGTATTAAATGTAGTGAAAACAGCAAATCCCAGCAGAAAATCAAAAGGAATCATGTAGTTCCTTCATATTCAAGTAGTTCTGAGTATTTTGTGCAGAGAATTGTGTAGTTTTTGAAGATATTTGTGCAGTTTGACTGCACTTCAAGTTTATGTGTCATGAAGGCACTCAACGCTGAATTGAGCCTGTTTTTCAACTCTGTATTAAATGTAGTGAAATCATTAAATCCGGCCAGAAAATCAACATGAATCATGTAGTTCCTTCATATTCAAGTAGTTTTTAGTACTTTCTGCAGAGATTTGTGTAGTTTTTGAAGAGATTTGTGCAATTTGACTGCACTTCAAGTTTATGTGTCATGAAGGCACTCAACGCTGAATTGAGCCTGTTTTTCAACTCTGTATTAAATGTAGTGAAATCATTAAATCCGGGCAGAAAATCAACATGAATCATGTAGTTCCTTCATATTCAAGTAGTTCTGAGTAGTTTGTGCAGAGATTTGTGTAGATTTCGAAAAGATTTTGCAGTGTGATTGTATGTTACCATGAAGTATCAGAAACGCACTCAAGGCTGAATTGAACATGTTTTTGAACTCTGTATGAAATGTAGTGAAATCATTAAATCCGGGCAGAAAATCAACAGGAATCATGTAGTTCCTTCATATTCAAGTAGTTCTGAGTAGTTTGTGCAGAGATTTGTGTAGATTTCGAAAAGATTTTGCAGTGTGATTGTATGTTACCATGAAGTGTTAAAAACGCACTGAACGCTGAATTGAGCCTGTTTTTGAACTCTGTATTAAAAGTAGTGCAAACAGCAAATCCCAGTAGAAAATCAACAGGAATCATGTAGTTCCTTCATATTCAAGTTGTTCTGAGTAGTTTCTGCAGAGATTTGTGTAGTTTTTGAAGATATTTGTGCAGTTTGATTGCATGTTAGCATGAAGTGTCAAAAACGCACTGAACGCTGAATTGAGCCTGTTTTTGAACTCTATATTAAAAGTAGTGAAAACAGCAAATCCCAGCAGAAAATCAACAAGAATCAGGTACTTCCTTCATATTCAAGTAGTTTTGAGTATTTTGTGCAGAGATTTGTGTAGTTTTTGATGAGATTTGTGCAGTTTGATTGCATGTTAGCATGAAGTATCAAAAACGCACTGAACGCTGAATTGAGCCTGTTTTTGAACTCTGTATTAAAAGTAGTGAAAACAGCAAATCCCAGCAGAAAATCAACGAGAATCATGTATTCCCTTCATATTCAAGTAGTTCTGAGTACTTTGTGCAAAGATTTGTGTAGTTTTTAATGAGATTTGTGCAGTTTGACTGCACTTGAAGTTGATGTGTCATATAGGCACTCAACGCTGAATTGAGCCTGTTTTTGAACTCTGTATTAAATGTAGTGAAATCATTAAATCCCAGAAGAAAATAAACAGGAATAATGTAGTTCCTTCATATTCAAGTAGTTCTGAGTAGTTTGTGTAGAGATTTGTGCAGTTTTTGAAGAGATTTGTTTAGTATGATTCCATGTTAGCATGAAGTATCAAAAAAGCACTGAACGCTGAATTGAGCCTGTTTTTGAACTCTGTATTAAAAGTAGTGAAAACAGCAAATCCCAGCAGAAAATCAACAGGAATCATGTAGTTCCTTCATATTCAAGTAGTTCTGAGTAGTTTGTGCAGAGATTTGTGTAGATTTCGAAAAGATTTTGCAGTGTGATTGTATGTTACCATGAAGTATCAGAAACGCACTCAAGGCTGAATTGAACATGTTTTTGAACTCTGTATGAAATGTAGTGAAATCATTAAATCCGGGCAGAAAATCAACAGGAATCATGTAGTTCCTTCATATTCAAGTAGTTTTTAGTACTTTCTGCAGAGATTTGTGTAGTTTTTGAAGAGATTTGTGCAATTTGACTGCACTTGAAGTTGATGTGTCATATAGGCACTCAACGCTGAATTGATCCTGTTCTTGAACTCTGTATTAAATGTAGTGAAATAATTAAATCCCAGAAGAAAATCAACATGAATCATGTAGTTCCTTCATATTCAAATTGTTCTGAGTAGTTTGTGCAGAGATTTGTGTAGTTTTTGATGAGATTTGTGCAGTTTGATTGCATGTTAGCATGAAGTATCAATAACGCACTGAACGCTGAATTGAGCCTGTTTTTGATCTCTGTATTAAAAGTAGTGAAAACAGCAAATCCCAGCAGAAAATCAACAGGAATCATGTAGTTCCTTCATATTGAAGTAGTTTTTAGTAGTTTCTGCAGAGATTTGTGTAGTTTTTGAAGAGATTTGTGCAGTTTGACTGCACTTCAAGTTTCTGTGTCATAAAGGCACTCAATGCTGAAGTGAGCCTGTTTTTGAACTTTGTATTAAATGTAGTGAAAACAGCAAATCCCAGCAGAAAATCAACAGGAATCATGTAGTTCCTTCATATTCAAGTAGTTCTGAGTAGTTTGTGCAGAGATTTGTGTAGATTTCGAAAAGATTTTGCAGTGTGATTGTATGTTACCATGAAGTATCAGAAACGCACTCAAGGCTGAATTGAGCCTGTTTTTGAACTCTGTATTAAAAGTAGTGAAAACAGCAAATCCCAGCAGAAAATCAACAGGAATAATGTAGTTCCTTCATATTCAAGTAGTTCTGAGTAGTTTGTGTAGAGATTTGTGCAGTTTTTGAAGAGATTTGTTTAGTATGATTCCATGTTAGCATGAAGTATCAAAAAAGCACTGAACGCTGAATTGAGCCTGTTTTTGAACTCTGTATTAAAAGTAGTGAAAACAGCAAATCCCAGCAGAAAATCAACAGGAATCATGTAGTTCCTTCATATTCAAGTAGTTCTGAGTAGTTTGTGCAGAGATTTGTGTAGATTTCGAAAAGATTTTGCAGTGTGATTGTATGTTACCATGAAGTATCAGAAACGCACTCAAGGCTGAATTGAACATGTTTTTGAACTCTGTATGAAATGTAGTGAAATCATTAAATCCGGGCAGAAAATCAACAGGAATCATGCAGTTCCTTCATATTCAAGTAGTTTTTAGTACTTTCTGCAGAGATTTGTGTAGTTTTTGAAGAGATTTGTGCAATTTGACTGCACTTGAAGTTGATGTGTCATATAGGCACTCAACGCTGAATTGATCCTGTTCTTGAACTCTGTATTAAATGTAGTGAAATAATTAAATCCCAGAAGAAAATAAACAGGAATAATGTAGTTCCTTCATATTCAAGTAGTTCTGAGTAGTTTCTGCAGAGATTTGTGCAGTTTTTGAAGAGATTTGTTTAGTATGATTCCATGTTAGCATGAAGTATCAAAAACGCACTGAACGCTGAATTGAGCCTGTTTTTGAACTCTGTGTTAAAAGTAGTGAAAACAGTAAATCCCAGCAGAAAATCAACAGGAATCATGTAGTTCCTTCATATTGAAGTAGTTCTGAGTAGTTTGGGCAGAGATTTGTGTAGTTTTTGAAGAGATTTGTGCAGTTTGACTGCACTTCAAGTTGATGTGTCATAAAGGCACTCAACGCTGAATTGAGCCTGTTTTTGAACTTTGTATTAAATGTAGTGAAATCATTAAATCCCAACAGAAAATCAACAGGAATCATGTAGTTCCTTCATATTCAAGTAGTTCTGAGTAGTTTGTGCAGAGATTTGTGTAGATTTCGAAAAGATTTTGCAGTGTGATTGTATGTTACCATGAAGTGTTAAAAACGCACTGAACGCTGAATTGAGCCTGTTTTTGAACTCTGTATTAAAAGTAGTGAAAACAGCAAATCCCAGCAGAAAATCAACAGGAATCATGTAGTTCCTTCATATTCAAGTTGTTCTGAGTAGTTTCTGCAGAGATTTGTGTAGTTTTGGAAGATATTTGTGCAGTTTGATTGAATGTTAGCATGAAGTGTCAAAAACGCACTGAACGCTGAATTGAGCCTGTTTTTGAACTCTGTATTAAAAGTAGTGAAAACAGCAAATCCCAGCAGAAAATCAACAGGAATCATGTAGTTCCTTCATATTCAAGTAGTTTTTAGTACTTTCTGCAGAGATTTGTGTAGTTTTTGAAGAGATTTGTGCAATTTGACTGCACTTGAAGTTGATGTGTCATATAGGCACTCAACGCTGAATTGATCCTGTTCTTGAACTCTGTATTAAATGTAGTGAAATAATTAAATCCCAGAAGAAAATAAACAGGAATCATGTAGTTCCTTCATATTGAAGTAGTTTTTAGTAGTTTCTGCAGAGATTTGTGTAGTTTTTGAAGAGATTTGTGCAGTTTGACTGCACTTCAAGTTTCTGTGTCATAAAGGCACTCAATGCTGAAGTGAGCCTGTTTTTGAACTTTGTATTAAATGTAGTGAAAACAGCAAATCCCAGCAGAAAATCAACAGGAATCATGTAGTTCCTTCATATTCAAGTAGTTCTGAGTAGTTTGTGCAGAGATTTGTGTAGATTTCGAAAAGATTTTGCAGTGTGATTGTATGTTACCATGAAGTATCAGAAACGCACTCAAGGCTGAATTGAACATGTTTTTGAACTCTGTATGAAATGTAGTGAAATCATTAAATCCGGGCAGAAAATCAACAGGAATCATGTAGTTCCTTCATATTCAAGTAGTTTTTAGTACTTTCTGCAGAGATTTGTGTAGTTTTTGAAGAGATTTGTGCAATTTGATTGCATGTTAGCATGAAGTGTCAAAAACGCACTGAACGCTGAATAGAGCCTGTTTTTGAACTCTGTATTAAAAGTAGTGAAAACAGCAAATCCCAGCAGAAAATCAATAAGAATCAGGTACTTCCTTCATATCTAAGTAGTTCTGAGTAGTTTGTGCAGAGATTTGTGTAGTTTTTGATGAGATTTGTGCAGTTTGATTGCATGTTAGCATGAAGTATCAAAAACGCATTGAACGCTGAATTGAGCCTGTTTTTGAACTGTGTATTAAATGTAAGGAAATCATTAAATCCCAGAAGAAAATCAACAGGAATCATGTAGGTCCTTCATATTCAAGTAGTTCTGAGTAGTTTGTGCAGAGATTTGTGCAGTTTTTGAAGAGATTTGTTTAGTATGATTCCATGTTAGCACGAAGTATCAAAAACGTACTGAACGCTGAATTGAGCCTGTTTTTGAACTCTGTATTAAAAGTAGTGAAAACAGCAAATCCCAGCAGAAAATCAACAGGAATCATGTAGTTCCTTCATATTCAAGTAGTTCTGAGTAGTTTGTGCAGAGAATTGTGTAGTTTTTGAAGATATTTGTGCAGTTTGACTGCACTTGAAGTTGATGTGTTACATAGGCACTCAACCCTGAATTGAGCCTGTTTTTGAACTCTGTATTAAAAGTAGTGAAAACAGTAAATCCCAGCAGAAAATCAATAGGAATCATGTAGTTCCTTCATATTCAAGTTGTTCTGAGTAGTTTGTGCAGAGATTTGTGTAGTTTTTGATGAGATTTATGCAGTTTGATTGCATGTTAGCATGAAGTGTCAAAAACGCACTGAACGCTGAATTGAGCCTGTTTTTGAACTCTGTATTAAAAGTAGTGAAAACAGCAAATCCCAGCAGAAAATCAACAGGAATCATGTAGTTCCTTCATATTCAAGTTGTTTTGAGTAGTTTCTGCAGAGATTTGTGTAGTTTTTGAAGATATTTGTGCAGTTTGATTGCATGTTAGCATGAAGTGTCAAAAACGCACTGAACGCTGAATTGAGCCTGTTTTTGAACTCTGTATTAAAAGTAGTGAAAACAGCAAATCCCAGCAGAAAATCAACAAGAATCAGGTACTTCCTTCATATTTAAGTAGTTCTGAGTAGTTTGTGCAGAGAACTGTGTAGTTTTTGAAGATATTTGTGCAGTTTGACTGCACTTGAAGTTGATGTGTTACATAGGCACTCAACCCTGAATTGAGCCTGTTTTTGAACTCTGTATTAAAAGTAGTGAAAATAGTAAATCCCAGCAGAAAATCAATAGGAATCATGTAGTTCCTTCATATTCAAGTTCTTCTGAGTAGTTTGTGCAGAGATTTGTGTAGTTTTTGATGAGATTTATGCAGTTTGATTGCATGTTAGCATGAAGTGTCAAAAACGCACTGAACGCTGAATTGAGCCTGTTTTTGAACTCTGTATTAAAAGTAGTGAAAACAGCAAATCCCAGCAGAAAATCAACAGGAATCATGTAGTTCCTTCATATTGAAGTAGTTTTTAGTAGTTTCTGCAGAGATTTGTGTAGTTTTTGAAGAGATTTGTGCAGTTTGACTGCACTTCAAGTTTATGTGTCATGAAGGCAGTCAACGCTGAATTGAGCCTGTTTTTCAACTTTGTATTAAATGTAGTGAAAACAGCAAATCCCAGCAGAAAATCAACCAGAATCATGTATTCCCTTCATATTCAAGTAGTTCTGAGTAGTTTGTGCAGAGATTTGTGTAGTTTTTGATGAGATTTGTGCAGTTTGATTGCATGTTAGCATGAAGTATCAAAAACGCACTGAACGCTGAATTGAGCCTGTTTTTGAACTCTGTATTAAAAGTAGTGAAAACAGCAAATCCCAGCAGAAAATCAACAGGAATCATGTAGTTCTGTCATATTCAAGTTGTTCTGAGTAGTTTGTGCAGAGATTTGTGTAGTTTTTGATGAGATTTGTGCAGTTTGATTTCATTTCAAGTTGATGAGTCACAAACGCACCCAATGCTGAATTGAGCCTGTTTTTGAACTTTGTATTAAATGTAGTGAAAACAGCAAATCCCAGCAGAAAATCAACGAGAATCATGTATTCCCTTCATATTCAAGTAGTTCTGAGTACTTTGTGCAAAGATTTGTGTAGTTTTTAATGAGATTTGTGCAGTTTGACTGCACTTGAAGTTGATGTGTCATATAGGCACTCAACGCTGAATTGAGCCTGTTTTTGAACTCTGTATTAAAAGTAGTGAAAACAGAACTACTTGAATATGAAGGAACTACATGATTCCTGTTGATTTTCTGCTGGGATTTGCTGAGTAGTTTGTGCAGAGAATTGTGTAGTTTTTGAAGATATTTGTGCAGTTTGACTGCACTTGAAGTTGATGTGTTACATAGGCACTCAACCCTGAATTGAGCCTGTTTTTGAACTCTGTATTAAAAGTAGTGAAAACAGTAAATCCCAGCAGAAAATCAATAGGAATCATGTAGTTCCTTCATATTCAAGTTGTTCTGAGTAGTTTGTGCAGAGATTTGTGTAGTTTTTGATGAGATTTATGCAGTTTGATTGCATGTTAGCATGAAGTGTCAAAAACGCACTGAACGCTGAATTGAGCCTGTTTTTGAACTCTGTATTAAAAGTAGTGAAAACAGCAAATCCCAGCAGAAAATCAACATGAATCATGTAGTTCCTTCATATTCAAGTTGTTCTGAGTAGTTTGTGCAGAGATTTGTGTAGTTTTTGATGAGATTTATGCAGTTTGATTGCATGTTAGCATGAAGTGTCAAAAACGCACTGAACGCTGAATTGAGCCTGTTTTTGATCTCTGTATTAAAAGTAGTGAAAACAGCAAATCCCAGCAGAAAATCAACAGGAATCATGTAGTTCCTTCATATTGAAGTAGTTTTTAGTAGTTTCTGCAGAGATTTGTGTAGTTTTTGAAGATATTTGTGCAGTTTGACTGCACTTCAAGTTTATGTGTCATGAAGGCACTCAACGCTGAATTGAGCCTGTTTTTCAACTTTGTATTAAATGTAGTGAAAACAGCAAATCCCAGCAGAAAATCAACCAGAATCATATATTCCCTTCATATTCAAGTAGTTCTGAGTAGTTTGTGCAGAGATTTGTGTAGTTTTTGAGGAGATTTGTGCAGTTTGATTGCATGTTAGCATGAAGTATCAAAAACGCACTGAACGCTGAATTGAGCCTGTTTTTGAACTCTGTATTAAAACTAGTGAAAACAGCAAATCCCAGCAGAAAATCAACAGGAATCATGTAGTTCCTTCATATTGAAGTAGTTTTTAGTAGTTTCTGCAGAGATTTGTGTAGTTTTTGAAGAGATTTGTGCAATTTGATTGCATGTTAGCATGAAGTGTCAAAAACGCACTGAACGCTGAATAGAGCCTGTTTTTGAACTCTGTATTAAAAGTAGTGAAAACAGCAAATCCCAGCAGAAAATCAATAAGAATCAGGTACTTCCTTCATATCTAAGTAGTTCTGAGTAGTTTGTGCAGAGATTTGTGTAGTTTTTGATGAGATTTGTGCAGTTTGATTGCATGTTAGCATGAAGTATCAAAAACGCATTGAACGCTGAATTGAGCCTGTTTTTGAACTGTGTATTAAATGTAAGGAAATCATTAAATCCCAGAAGAAAATCAACAGGAATCATGTAGGTCCTTCATATTCAAGTAGTTCTGAGTAGTTTGTGCAGAGATTTGTGCAGTTTTTGAAGAGATTTGTTTAGTATGATTCCATGTTAGCACGAAGTATCAAAAACGTACTGAACGCTGAATTGAGCCTGTTTTTGAACTCTGTATTAAAAGTAGTGAAAACAGCAAATCCCAGCAGAAAATCAACAGGAATCATGTAGTTCCTTCATATTGAAGTAGTTCTGAGTAGTTTGGGCAGAGATTTGTGTAGTTTTTGAAGAGATTTGTGCAGTTTGACTGCACTTCAAGTTGATGTGTCATAAAGGCACTCAACGCTGAATTGAGCCTGTTTTTGAACTTTGTATTAAATGTAGTGAAATCATTAAATCCCAACAGAAAATCAACAGGAATCATGTAGTTCCTTCATATTCAAGTAGTTCTGAGTAGTTTGTGCAGAGATTTGTGTAGATTTCGAAAAGATTTTGCAGTGTGATTGTATGTTACCATGAAGTGTTAAAAACGCACTGAACGCTGAATTGAGCCTGTTTTTGAACTCTGTATTAAAAGTAGTGAAAACAGCAAATCCCAGCAGAAAATCAACAGGAATCATGTAGTTCCTTCATATTCAAGTTGTTCTGAGTAGTTTCTGCAGAGATTTGTGTAGTTTTGGAAGATATTTGTGCAGTTTGATTGAATGTTAGCATGAAGTGTCAAAAACGCACTGAACGCTGAATTGAGCCTGTTTTTGAACTCTGTATTAAAAGTAGTGAAAACAGCAAATCCCAGCAGAAAATCAACAGGAATCATGTAGTTCCTTCATATTCAAGTAGTTTTTAGTACTTTCTGCAGAGATTTGTGTAGTTTTTGAAGAGATTTGTGCAATTTGACTGCACTTGAAGTTGATGTGTCATATAGGCACTCAACGCTGAATTGATCCTGTTCTTGAACTCTGTATTAAATGTAGTGAAATAATTAAATCCCAGAAGAAAATAAACAGGAATCATGTAGTTCCTTCATATTGAAGTAGTTTTTAGTAGTTTCTGCAGAGATTTGTGTAGTTTTTGAAGAGATTTGTGCAGTTTGACTGCACTTCAAGTTTCTGTGTCATAAAGGCACTCAATGCTGAAGTGAGCCTGTTTTTGAACTTTGTATTAAATGTAGTGAAAACAGCAAATCCCAGCAGAAAATCAACAGGAATCATGTAGTTCCTTCATATTCAAGTAGTTCTGAGTAGTTTGTGCAGAGATTTGTGTAGATTTCGAAAAGATTTTGCAGTGTGATTGTATGTTACCATGAAGTATCAGAAACGCACTCAAGGCTGAATTGAACATGTTTTTGAACTCTGTATGAAATGTAGTGAAATCATTAAATCCGGGCAGAAAATCAACAGGAATCATGTAGTTCCTTCATATTCAAGTAGTTTTTAGTACTTTCTGCAGAGATTTGTGTAGTTTTTGAAGAGATTTGTGCAATTTGATTGCATGTTAGCATGAAGTGTCAAAAACGCACTGAACGCTGAATAGAGCCTGTTTTTGAACTCTGTATTAAAAGTAGTGAAAACAGCAAATCCCAGCAGAAAATCAATAAGAATCAGGTACTTCCTTCATATCTAAGTAGTTCTGAGTAGTTTGTGCAGAGATTTGTGTAGTTTTTGATGAGATTTGTGCAGTTTGATTGCATGTTAGCATGAAGTATCAAAAACGCATTGAACGCTGAATTGAGCCTGTTTTTGAACTGTGTATTAAATGTAAGGAAATCATTAAATCCCAGAAGAAAATCAACAGGAATCATGTAGGTCCTTCATATTCAAGTAGTTCTGAGTAGTTTGTGCAGAGATTTGTGCAGTTTTTGAAGAGATTTGTTTAGTATGATTCCATGTTAGCACGAAGTATCAAAAACGTACTGAACGCTGAATTGAGCCTGTTTTTGAACTCTGTATTAAAAGTAGTGAAAACAGCAAATCCCAGCAGAAAATCAACAGGAATCATGTAGTTCCTTCATATTCAAGTAGTTCTGAGTAGTTTGTGCAGAGAATTGTGTAGTTTTTGAAGATATTTGTGCAGTTTGACTGCACTTGAAGTTGATGTGTTACATAGGCACTCAACCCTGAATTGAGCCTGTTTTTGAACTCTGTATTAAAAGTAGTGAAAACAGTAAATCCCAGCAGAAAATCAATAGGAATCATGTAGTTCCTTCATATTCAAGTTGTTCTGAGTAGTTTGTGCAGAGATTTGTGTAGTTTTTGATGAGATTTATGCAGTTTGATTGCATGTTAGCATGAAGTGTCAAAAACGCACTGAACGCTGAATTGAGCCTGTTTTTGAACTCTGTATTAAAAGTAGTGAAAACAGCAAATCCCAGCAGAAAATCAACAGGAATCATGTAGTTCCTTCATATTCAAGTTGTTTTGAGTAGTTTCTGCAGAGATTTGTGTAGTTTTTGAAGATATTTGTGCAGTTTGATTGCATGTTAGCATGAAGTGTCAAAAACGCACTGAACGCTGAATTGAGCCTGTTTTTGAACTCTGTATTAAAAGTAGTGAAAACAGCAAATCCCAGCAGAAAATCAACAAGAATCAGGTACTTCCTTCATATTTAAGTAGTTCTGAGTAGTTTGTGCAGAGAACTGTGTAGTTTTTGAAGATATTTGTGCAGTTTGACTGCACTTGAAGTTGATGTGTTACATAGGCACTCAACCCTGAATTGAGCCTGTTTTTGAACTCTGTATTAAAAGTAGTGAAAATAGTAAATCCCAGCAGAAAATCAATAGGAATCATGTAGTTCCTTCATATTCAAGTTGTTCTGAGTAGTTTGTGCAGAGATTTGTGTAGTTTTTGATGAGATTTATGCAGTTTGATTGCATGTTAGCATGAAGTGTCAAAAACGCACTGAACGCTGAATTGAGCCTGTTTTTGAACTCTGTATTAAAAGTAGTGAAAACAGCAAATCCCAGCAGAAAATCAACAGGAATCATGTAGTTCCTTCATATTGAAGTAGTTTTTAGTAGTTTCTGCAGAGATTTGTGTAGTTTTTGAAGAGATTTGTGCAGTTTGACTGCACTTCAAGTTTATGTGTCATGAAGGCAGTCAACGCTGAATTGAGCCTGTTTTTCAACTTTGTATTAAATGTAGTGAAAACAGCAAATCCCAGCAGAAAATCAACCAGAATCATGTATTCCCTTCATATTCAAGTAGTTCTGAGTAGTTTGTGCAGAGATTTGTGTAGTTTTTGATGAGATTTGTGCAGTTTGATTGCATGTTAGCATGAAGTATCAAAAACGCACTGAACGCTGAATTGAGCCTGTTTTTGAACTCTGTATTAAAAGTAGTGAAAACAGCAAATCCCAGCAGAAAATCAACAGGAATCATGTAGTTCTGTCATATTCAAGTTGTTCTGAGTAGTTTGTGCAGAGATTTGTGTAGTTTTTGATGAGATTTGTGCAGTTTGATTTCATTTCAAGTTGATGAGTCACAAACGCACCCAATGCTGAATTGAGCCTGTTTTTGAACTTTGTATTAAATGTAGTGAGAACAGCAAATCCCAGCAGAAAATCAACGAGAATCATGTATTCCCTTCATATTCAAGTAGTTCTGAGTACTTTGTGCAAAGATTTGTGTAGTTTTTAATGAGATTTGTGCAGTTTGACTGCACTTGAAGTTGATGTGTCATATAGGCACTCAACGCTGAATTGAGCCTGTTTTTGAACTCTGTATTAAAAGTAGTGAAAACAGAACTACTTGAATATGAAGGAACTACATGATTCCTGTTGATTTTCTGCTGGGATTTGCTGAGTAGTTTGTGCAGAGAATTGTGTAGTTTTTGAAGATATTTGTGCAGTTTGACTGCACTTGAAGTTGATGTGTTACATAGGCACTCAACCCTGAATTGAGCCTGTTTTTGAACTCTGTATTAAAAGTAGTGAAAACAGTAAATCCCAGCAGAAAATCAATAGGAATCATGTAGTTCCTTCATATTCAAGTTGTTCTGAGTAGTTTGTGCAGAGATTTGTGTAGTTTTTGATGAGATTTATGCAGTTTGATTGCATGTTAGCATGAAGTGTCAAAAACGCACTGAACGCTGAATTGAGCCTGTTTTTGAACTCTGTATTAAAAGTAGTGAAAACAGCAAATCCCAGCAGAAAATCAACATGAATCATGTAGTTCCTTCATATTCAAGTTGTTCTGAGTAGTTTGTGCAGAGATTTGTGTAGTTTTTGATGAGATTTATGCAGTTTGATTGCATGTTAGCATGAAGTGTCAAAAACGCACTGAACGCTGAATTGAGCCTGTTTTTGATCTCTGTATTAAAAGTAGTGAAAACAGCAAATCCCAGCAGAAAATCAACAGGAATCATGTAGTTCCTTCATATTGAAGTAGTTTTTAGTAGTTTCTGCAGAGATTTGTGTAGTTTTTGAAGATATTTGTGCAGTTTGACTGCACTTCAAGTTTATGTGTCATGAAGGCACTCAACGCTGAATTGAGCCTGTTTTTCAACTTTGTATTAAATGTAGTGAAAACAGCAAATCCCAGCAGAAAATCAACCAGAATCATATATTCCCTTCATATTCAAGTAGTTCTGAGTAGTTTGTGCAGAGATTTGTGTAGTTTTTGAGGAGATTTGTGCAGTTTGATTGCATGTTAGCATGAAGTATCAAAAACGCACTGAACGCTGAATTGAGCCTGTTTTTGAACTCTGTATTAAAACTAGTGAAAACAGCAAATCCCAGCAGAAAATCAACAGGAATCATGTAGTTCCTTCATATTGAAGTAGTTTTTAGTAGTTTCTGCAGAGATTTGTGTAGTTTTTGAAGAGATTTGTGCAATTTGATTGCATGTTAGCATGAAGTGTCAAAAACGCACTGAACGCTGAATAGAGCCTGTTTTTGAACTCTGTATTAAAAGTAGTGAAAACAGCAAATCCCAGCAGAAAATCAATAAGAATCAGGTACTTCCTTCATATCTAAGTAGTTCTGAGTAGTTTGTGCAGAGATTTGTGTAGTTTTTGATGAGATTTGTGCAGTTTGATTGCATGTTAGCATGAAGTATCAAAAACGCATTGAACGCTGAATTGAGCCTGTTTTTGAACTGTGTATTAAATGTAAGGAAATCATTAAATCCCAGAAGAAAATCAACAGGAATCATGTAGGTCCTTCATATTCAAGTAGTTCTGAGTAGTTTGTGCAGAGATTTGTGCAGTTTTTGAAGAGATTTGTTTAGTATGATTCCATGTTAGCACGAAGTATCAAAAACGTACTGAACGCTGAATTGAGCCTGTTTTTGAACTCTGTATTAAAAGTAGTGAAAACAGCAAATCCCAGCAGAAAATCAACAGGAATCATGTAGTTCCTTCATATTCAAGTAGTTCTGAGTAGTTTGTGCAGAGAATTGTGTAGTTTTTGAAGATATTTGTGCAGTTTGACTGCACTTGAAGTTGATGTGTTACATAGGCACTCAACCCTGAATTGAGCCTGTTTTTGAACTCTGTATTAAAAGTAGTGAAAACAGTAAATCCCAGCAGAAAATCAATAGGAATCATGTAGTTCCTTCATATTCAAGTTGTTCTGAGTAGTTTGTGCAGAGATTTGTGTAGTTTTTGATGAGATTTATGCAGTTTGATTGCATGTTAGCATGAAGTGTCAAAAACGCACTGAACGCTGAATTGAGCCTGTTTTTGAACTCTGTATTAAAAGTAGTGAAAACAGCAAATCCCAGCAGAAAATCAACAGGAATCATGTAGTTCCTTCATATTCAAGTTGTTTTGAGTAGTTTCTGCAGAGATTTGTGTAGTTTTTGAAGATATTTGTGCAGTTTGATTGCATGTTAGCATGAAGTGTCAAAAACGCACTGAACGCTGAATTGAGCCTGTTTTTGAACTCTGTATTAAAAGTAGTGAAAACAGCAAATCCCAGCAGAAAATCAACAAGAATCAGGTACTTCCTTCATATTTAAGTAGTTCTGAGTAGTTTGTGCAGAGAACTGTGTAGTTTTTGAAGATATTTGTGCAGTTTGACTGCACTTGAAGTTGATGTGTTACATAGGCACTCAACCCTGAATTGAGCCTGTTTTTGAACTCTGTATTAAAAGTAGTGAAAATAGTAAATCCCAGCAGAAAATCAATAGGAATCATGTAGTTCCTTCATATTCAAGTTGTTCTGAGTAGTTTGTGCAGAGATTTGTGTAGTTTTTGATGAGATTTATGCAGTTTGATTGCATGTTAGCATGAAGTGTCAAAAACGCACTGAACGCTGAATTGAGCCTGTTTTTGAACTCTGTATTAAAAGTAGTGAAAACAGCAAATCCCAGCAGAAAATCAACAGGAATCATGTAGTTCCTTCATATTGAAGTAGTTTTTAGTAGTTTCTGCAGAGATTTGTGTAGTTTTTGATGAGATTTGTGCAGTTTGACTGCACTTCAAGTTTATGTGTCATGAAGGCAGTCAACGCTGAATTGAGCCTGTTTTTCAACTTTGTATTAAATGTAGTGAAAACAGCAAATCCCAGCAGAAAATCAACGAGAATCATGTATTCCCTTCATATTCAAGTAGTTCTGAGTACTTTGTGCAAAGATTTGTGCAGTTTTTGAAGAGATTTGTTTAGTATGATTCCATGTTAGCATGAAGTATCAAAAAAGCACTGAACGCTGAATTGAGCCTGTTTTTGAAATCTGTATTAAAAGTAGTGAAAACAGTAAATCCCAGCAGAGAATCAATAGGAATCATGTAGTTCCTTCATATTCAAGTAGTTCTGAGTAGTTTGTGCAGAGATTTGTGTAGTTTTTGATGAGATTTGTGCAGTTTGACTGCACTTCAAGTTTATGTGTCATAAAGGCACTCAATGCTGAAGTGAGCCTGTTTTTGAACTTTGTATTAAATGTAGTGAAAACAGCAAATCCCAGCAGAAAATCAACGAGAATCATGTATTCCCTTCATATTCAAGTAGTTCTGAGTACTTTGTGCAAAGATTTGTGCAGTTTTTGAAGAGATTTGTTTAGTATGATTCCATGTTAGCATGAAGTATCAAAAAAGCACTGAACGCTGAATTGAGCCTGTTTTTGAAATCTGTATTAAAAGTAGTGAAATCATTAAATCCGGGCAGAAAATCAACATGAATCATGTAGTTCCTTCATATTCAAATTGTTCTGAGTAGTTTGTGCAGACATTTGTGTAGTTTTTGATGAGATTTGTGCAGTTTGATTGCATGTTAGCATGAAGTATCAATAACGCACTGAACGCTGAATTGAGCCTGTTTTTGATCTCTGTATTAAAAGTAGTGAAAACAGCAAATCCCAGCAGAAAATCAACAGGAATCATGTAGTTCCTTCATATTGAAGTAGTTTTTAGTAGTTTCTGCAGAGATTTGTGTAGTTTTTGAAGAGATTTGTGCAGTTTGACTGCACTTCAAGTTTCTGTGTCATAAAGGCACTCAATGCTGAAGTGAGCCTGTTTTTGAACTTTGTATTAAATGTAGTGAAAACAGCAAATCCCAGCAGAAAATCAACAGGAATCATGTAGTTCCTTCATATTCAAGTAGTTCTGAGTACTTTGTGCAGAGATTTGTGTAGATTTCGAAAAGATTTTGCAGTGTGATTGTATGTTACCATGAAGTATCAGAAACGCACTCAAGGCTGAATTGAGCCTGTTTTTGAACTCTGTATTAAAAGTAGTGAAAACAGCAAATCCCAGCAGAAAATCAACAGGAATAATGTAGTTCCTTCATATTCAAGTAGTTCTGAGTAGTTTGTGTAGAGATTTGTGCAGTTTTTGAAGAGATTTGTTTAGTATGATTCCATGTTAGCATGAAGTATCAAAAAAGCACTGAACGCTGAATTGAGCCTGTTTTTGAACTCTGTATTAAAAGTAGTGAAAACAGCAAATCCCAGCAGAAAATCAACAGGAATCATGTAGTTCCTTCATATTCAAGTAGTTCTGAGTAGTTTGTGCAGAGATTTGTGTAGATTTCGAAAAGATTTTGCAGTGTGATTGTATGTTACCATGAAGTATCAGAAACGCACTCAAGGCTGAATTGAACATGTTTTTGAACTCTGTATTAAATGTAGTGAAATAATTAAATCCCAGAAGAAAATAAACAGGAATAATGTAGTTCCTTCATATTCAAGTAGTTCTGAGTAGTTTGTGCAGAGATTTGTGTAGTTTTTGATGAGATTTGTGCAGTTTGATTGCATGTTAGCATGAAGTATCAATAACGCACTGAACGCTGAATTGAGCCTGTTTTTGATCTCTGTATTAAAAGTAGTGAAAACAGCAAATCCCAGCAGAAAATCAACAGGAATCATGTAGTTCCTTCATATTGAAGTAGTTTTTAGTAGTTTCTGCAGAGATTTGTGTAGTTTTTGAAGATATTTGTGCAATTTGACTGCACTTCAAGTTTATGTGTCATATAGGCACTCAACGCTGAATTGATCCTGTTCTTGAACTCTGTATTAAATGTAGTGAAATAATTAAATCCCAGAAGAAAATAAACAGGAATAATGTAGTTCCTTCATATTCAAGTAGTTCTGAGTAGTTTGTGCAGAGATTTGTATAGTTTTTGAAGAGATTTGTTTAGTATGATTCCATGTTAGCATGAAGTATCAAAAAAGCACTGAACGCTGAATTGAGCCTGTTTTTGAAATCTGTATTAAAAGTAGTGAAAACAGTAAATCCCAGCAGAGAATCAATAGGAATCATGTAGTTCCTTCATATTCAAGTTGTTCTGAGTAGTTTGTGCAGAGATTTGTGTAGTTTTTGATGAGATTTGTGCAGTTTGATTGCATGTTAGCATGAAGTGTCAAAAACGCACTGAACGCTGAATTGAGCCTGTTTTTGAACTCTGTATTAAAAGTAGTGAAAACAGCAAATCCCAGCAGAAAATCAACAGGAATCATGTAGTTCCTTCATATTCAAGTAGTTCTGAGTAGTTTGTGCAGAGAATTGTGTAGTTTTTGAAGATATTTGTGCAGTTTGACTGCACTTCAAGTTTATGTGTCATAAAGGCAGTGAACGCTGAATTGAGCCTGTTTTTGACCTCTGTATTCAATGTAAGGAAATCATTAAAACTCAAAAGAAAATCAACAGGAATCATGTAGTTCCTTCATATTCAAGTTGTTCTGAGTAGTTTCTGCAGAGATTTGTGTAGTTTTTGAAGATATTTGTGCAGTTTGATTGCATGTTAGCATGAAGTGTCAAAAACGCACTGAACGCTGAATTGAGCCTGTTTTTGAACTCTGTATTAAAAGTAGTGAAAACAGCAAATCCCAGCAGAAAATCAACAAGAATCAGGTACTTCCTTCATATTTAAGTAGTTCTGAGTAGTTTGTGCAGAGATTTGTGTAGTTTTTGATGAGATTTGTGCAGTTTGATTGCATGTTAGCTTGAAGTATCAAAAACGCATTGAACGCTGAATTGAGCCTGTTTTTCAACTGTGTATTAAATGTAAGGAAATCATTAAATCCCAGAAGAAAATCAACAGGAATCATGTAGGTCCTTCATATTCAAGTTGTTCTGAGTAGTTTGTGCAGAGATTTGTGTAGTTTTTGATGAGATTTATGCAGTTTGATTGCATGTTAGCATGAAGTGTCAAAAACGCACTGAACGCTGAATTGAGCCTGTTTTTGAACTCTGTATTAAAAGTAGTGAAAACAGCAAATCCCAGCAGAAAATCAACATGAATCATGTAGTTCCTTCATATTCAAGTAGTTTTTAGTAGTTTCTGCAGAGATTTGTGTAGTTTTTGAAGAGATTTGTGCAGTTTGACTGCACTTCAAGTTTATGTGTCATAAAGGCACTGAACGCTGAATTGAGCCTGTTTTTGAACTCTGTATTAAATGTAGTGAAATCATTAAATCCCAGAAGAAAATCAATAGGAATCATGTAGTTCCTTCATATTCAAGTTGTTCTGAGTAGTTTGTGCAGAGATTTGTGTAGTTTTTGATGAGATTTGTGCAGTTTGATTGCATGTTAGCATGAAGTG
The DNA here is from genome assembly GCA_034769265.1 of Remorina albescens. NCBI lineage: Eukaryota > Metazoa > Chordata > Actinopteri > Carangiformes > Echeneidae > Remorina > Remorina albescens. The sequence continues at coordinate 18,109,875 of CM068484.1, read as the reverse complement.
TCAAAAACGCACTGAACGCTGAATTGAGCCTGTTTTTGAACTCTGTATTAAAAGTAGTGAAAACAGCAAATCCCAGCAGAAAATCAACAAGAATCAGGTACTTCCTTCATATTCAAGTAGTTTTGAGTATTTTGTGCAGAGATTTGTGTAGTTTTTGATGAGATTTGTGCAGTTTGATTGCATGTTAGCATGAAGTGTTAAAAACGCACTGAACGCTGAATTGAGCCTGTTTTTGAACTCTCTATTAAAAGTAGTGAAAATAGCAAATCACAGCAGAAGATCAACAGGAATCATGTAGTTCCTTCATATTCAAGTTGTTCTGAGTAGTTTGTGCAGAGATTTGTGTAGTTTTTGATGAGATTTGTGTAGTTTGATTGCATGTTAGCATGAAGTATCAAAAACGCATTGAACACTGAATTGAGCCTGTTTTTGAACTGTGTATTAAATGTAGTGAAAACACCAATTCCCAGCAGAAAATCAACGGGAATCATGTAGTCCCTTCATATTAAAGTAGTTCTGAGTAGTTTGTGCAGAGATTTGTGCAGTTTTTGAAGAGATTTGTGCAGTTTGATTCCATGTTAGCATGAAGTATCAAAAAAGCACTGAACGCTGAATTGAGCCTGTTTTTCAACTCTGTATTAAATGTAGTGAAATCATTAAATCCGGGCAGAAAATCAACATGAATCATGTAGTTCCTTCATATTCAAGTAGTTTTTAGTACTTTCTGCAGAGATTTTTGTAGTTTTTGAAGAGATTTGTGCAATTTGACTGCACTTCAAGTTTATGTGTCATGAAGGCACTCAACGCTGAATTGAGCCTGTTTTTCAACTCTGTATTAAATGTAGTGAAATCATTAAATACGGGCAGAAAATCAACATGAATCATGTAGTTCCTTCATATTCAAGTAGTTCTGAGTAGTTTGTGCAGAGATTTGTGTAGATTTCGAAAAGATTTTGCAGTGTGATTGTATGTTACCATGAAGTATCAGAAACGCACTCAAGGCTGAATTGAACATGTTTTTGAACTCTGTATGAAATGTAGTGAAATCATTAAATCCGGGCAGAAAATCAACAGGAATCATGTAGTTCCTTCATATTCAAGTAGTTCTGAGTAGTTTGTGCAGAGAATTGTGTAGTTTTTGACGAGATCTGTGCAGTTTGATTGCATGTTAGGATGAAGTATCAATAACGCACTGAACGCTGAATTGAGCCTGTTTTTGAACTCTGTATTAAAAGTAGTGAAAACAGCAAATCCCAGCAGAAAATCAACAGGAATCATGTAGTTCCTTCATATTGAAGTTGTTCTGAGTAGTTTGTGCAGAGATTTGTGTAGTTTTTGATGAGATTTGTGCAGTTTGATTGCATGGTAGCATGAAGTATCAAAAACGCACTGAACGCTGAATTGAGCCTGTTTTTGAACTCTGTATTAAATGTAGTGAAATCATTAAATCCCAGAAGAAAATCAACAGGAATAATGTAGTTCCTTCATATTCAAGTAGTTCTGAGTAGTTTGTGCAGAGATTTGTGCAGTTTTTGAAGAGATTTGTTTAGTATGATTCCATGTTAGCATGAAGTATCAAAAACGCACTGAACGCTGAATTGAGCCTGTTTTTGAACTCTGTGTTAAAAGTAGTGAAAACAGTAAATCCCAGCAGAAAATCAACAGGAATCATGTAGTTCCTTCATATTGAAGTAGTTCTGAGTAGTTTGGGCAGAGATTTGTGTAGTTTTTGAAGAGATTTGTGCAGTTTGACTGCACTTCAAGTTGATGTGTCATAAAGGCACTCAACGCTGAATTGAGCCTGTTTTTGAACTTTGTATTAAATGTAGTGAAATCATTAAATCCCAACAGAAAATCAACAGGAATCATGTAGTTCCTTCATATTCAAGTAGTTCTGAGTAGTTTGTGCAGAGATTTGTGTAGATTTCGAAAAGATTTTGCAGTGTGATTGTATGTTACCATGAAGTGTTAAAAACGCACTGAACGCTGAATTGAGCCTGTTTTTGAACTCTGTATTAAAAGTAGTGCAAACAGCAAATCCCAGTAGAAAATCAACAGGAATCATGAAGTTCCTTCATATTCAAGTTGTTCTGAGTAGTTTCTGCAGAGATTTGTGTAGTTTTTGAAGATATTTGTGCAGTTTGATTGCATGTTAGCATGAAGTGTCAAAAACGCACTGAACGCTGAATTGAGCCTGTTTTTGAACTCTGTATTAAAAGTAGTGAAAACAGCAAATCCCAGCAGAAAATCAATGAGAATCAGGTACTTCCTTCATATTTAAGTAGTTCTGAGTAGTTTGTGCAGAGATTTGTGTAGTTTTTGATGAGATTTGTGCAGTTTGATTGCATGTTAGCATGAAGTATCAAAAACGCATTGAACGCTGAATTGAGCCTGTTTTTGAACTGTGTATTAAATGTAAGGAAATCATTAAATCCCAGAAGAAAATCAACAGGAATCATGTAGGTCCTTCATATTGAAGTAGTTCTGAGTAGTTTGTGCAGAGATTTGTGTAGTTTTTGATGAGATTTGTGCAGTTTGATTGCATGTTAGCATGAAGTATCAATAACGCACTGAACGCTGAATTGAGCCTGTTTTTGATCTCTGTATTAAAAGTAGTGAAAACAGCAAATCCCAGCAGAAAATCAACAGGAATCATGTAGTTCCTTCATATTGAAGTAGTTTTTAGTAGTTTCTGCAGAGATTTGTGTAGTTTTTGAAGATATTTGTGCAGTTTGACTGCACTTGAAGTTTATGTGTCATGAAGGCACTCAACGCTGAATTGAGCCTGTTTTTCAACTTTGTATTAAATGTAGTGAAAACAGCAAATCCCAGCAGAAAATCAACCAGAATCATGTATTCCCTTCATATTCAAGTAGTTCTGAGTAGTTTGTGCAGATATTTGTGTAGTTTTTGATGAGATTTGTGCAGTTTGATTGCATGTTAGCATGAAGTATCAAAAACGCACTGAACGCTGAATTGAGCCTGTTTTTGAACTCTGTATTAAAAGTAGTGAAAACAGCAAATCCCAGCAGAAAATCAACAGGAATCATGTAGTTCTGTCATATTCAAGTTGTTCTGAGTAGTTTGTGCAGAGATTTGTGTAGTTTTTGATGAGATTTGTGCAGTTTGATTTCATTTCAAGTTGATGAGTCACAAATGCACCCAATGCTGAATTGAGCCTGTTTTTGAACTTTGTATTAAATGTAGTGAAAACAGCAAATCCCAGCAGAAAATCAACGAGAATCATGTATTCCCTTCATATTCAAGTAGTTCTGAGTACTTTGTGCAAAGATTTGTGTAGTTTTTAATGAGATTTGTGCAGTTTGACTGCACTTGAAGTTGATGTGTCATATAGGCACTCAACGCTGAATTGAGCCTGTTTTTGAACTCTGTATTAAAAGTAGTGAAAACAGCAAATCCCAGCAGAAAATCAACCAGAATCAGGTACTTCCTTCATATTCAAGTAGTTCTGAGTAGTTTGTGCAGAGAATTGTGTAGTTTTTGAAGATATTTGTGCAGTTTGACTGCACTTCAAGTTTATGTGTCATAAAGGCAGTGAACGCTGAATTGAGCCTGTTTTTGACCTCTGTATTCAATGTAAGGAAATCATTAAAACTCAAAAGAAAATCAACAGGAATCATGTAGTTCCTTCATATTCAAGTTGTTCTGAGTAGTTTGTGCAGAGATTTGTGTAGTTTTTGATGAGATTTGTGCAGTTTGATTGCATGTTAGCATGAAGTGTTAAAAACGCACTGAACGCTGAATTGAGCCTGTTTTTGAACTCTGTATTAAAAGTAGTGAAAACAGCAAATCCCAGCAGAAAATCAACAAGAATCAGGTACTTCCTTCATATTCAAGTAGTTCTGAGTAGTTTGTGCAGAGATTTGTGTAGTTTTTGATGAGATTTGTGCAGTTTGATTGCATGTTAGCATGAAGTATCAAAAACGCACTGAACGCTGAATTGAGCCTGTTTTTGAACTCTGTATTAAAAGTAGTGAAAACAGCAAATCCCAGCAGAAAATCAACAGGAATCATGTAGTTCCTTCATATTCAAGTTGTTCTGAGTAGTTTGTGCAGAGATTTGTGTAGTTTTTGATGAGATTTATGCAGTTTGATTGCATGTTAGCATGAAGTGTCAAAAACGCACTGAACGCTGAATTGAGCCTGTTTTTGAACTCTGTATTAAAAGTAGTGAAAACAGCAAATCCCAGCAGAAAATCAACATGAATCATGTAGTTCCTTCATATTCAAGTAGTTTTTAGTAGTTTCTGCAGAGATTTGTGTAGTTTTTGAAGAGATTTGTGCAGTTTGACTGCACTTCAAGTTTATGTGTCATAAAGGCACTGAACGCTGAATTGAGCCTGTTTTTGAACTCTGTATTAAATGTAGTGAAATCATTAAATCCCAGAAGAAAATCAACATGAATCATGTAGTTCCTTCATATTCAAGTAGTTCTGAGTAGTTTGTGCAGAGATTTGTGTAGATTTCGAAAAGATTTTGCAGTGTGATTGTATGTTACCATGAAGTATCAGAAACGCACTCAAGGCTGAATTGAACATGTTTTTGAACTCTGTATGAAATGTAGTGAAATCATTAAATCCGGGCAGAAAATCAACAGGAATCATGTAGTTCCTTCATATTCAAGTTGTTCTGAGTAGTTTGTGCAGAGATTTGTGTAGTTTTTGATGAGATTTGTGCAGTTTGATTTCATTTCAAGTTGATGAGTCACAAATGCACCCAATGCTGAATTGAGCCTGTTTTTGAACTTTGTATTAAATGTAGTGAAAACAGCAAATCCCAGCAGAAAATCAACGAGAATCATGTATTCCCTTCATATTCAAGTAGTTCTGAGTACTTTGTGCAAAGATTTGTGTAGTTTTTAATGAGATTTGTGCAGTTTGACTGCACTTGAAGTTGATGTGTCATATAGGCACTCAACGCTGAATTGAGCCTGTTTTTGAACTCTGTATTAAAAGTAGTGAAAACAGCAAATCCCAGCAGAAAATCAACCAGAATCAGGTACTTCCTTCATATTCAAGTAGTTCTGAGTAGTTTGTGCAGAGAATTGTGTAGTTTTTGAAGATATTTGTGCAGTTTGACTGCACTTCAAGTTTATGTGTCATAAAGGCAGTGAACGCTGAACTGAGCCTGTTTTTGACCTCTGTATTCAATGTAAGGAAATCATTAAAACTCAAAAGAAAATCAACAGGAATCATGTAGTTCCTTCATATTCAAGTTGTTCTGAGTAGTTTGTGCAGAGATTTGTGTAGTTTTTGATGAGATTTGTGCAGTTTGATTGCATGTTAGCATGAAGTGTTAAAAACGCACTGAACGCTGAATTGAGCCTGTTTTTGAACTCTGTATTAAAAGTAGTGAAAACAGCAAATCCCAGCAGAAAATCAACAAGAATCAGGTACTTCCTTCATATTCAAGTAGTTCTGAGTAGTTTGTGCAGAGATTTGTGTAGATTTCGAAAAGATTTTGCAGTGTGATTGTATGTTACCATGAAGTATCAGAAACGCACTCAAGGCTGAATTGAACATGTTTTTGAACTCTGTATGAAATGTAGTGAAATCATTAAATCCGGGCAGAAAATCAACAGGAATCATGTAGTTCCTTCATATTCAAGTAGTTCTGAGTAGTTTGTGCAGAGATTTGTGTAGATTTCGAAAAGATTTTGCAGTGTGATTGTATGTTACCATGAAGTGTTAAAAACGCACTGAACGCTGAATTGAGCCTGTTTTTGAACTCTGTATTAAAAGTAGTGCAAACAGCAAATCCCAGTAGAAAATCAACAGGAATCATGTAGTTCCTTCATATTCAAGTTGTTCTGAGTAGTTTCTGCAGAGATTTGTGTAGTTTTTGAAGATATTTGTGCAGTTTGATTGCATGTTAGCATGAAGTGTCAAAAACGCACTGAACGCTGAATTTATCCTGTTTTTGAACTCTGTATTAAAAGTAGTGAAAACAGCAAATCCCAGCAGAAAATCAAAAGGAATCATGTAGTTCCTTCATATTCAAGTAGTTCTGAGTATTTTGTGCAGAGAATTGTGTAGTTTTTGAAGATATTTGTGCAGTTTGACTGCACTTCAAGTTTATGTGTCATGAAGGCACTCAACGCTGAATTGAGCCTGTTTTTCAACTCTGTATTAAATGTAGTGAAATCATTAAATCCGGGCAGAAAATCAACATGAATCATGTAGTTCCTTCATATTCAAGTAGTTTTTAGTACTTTCTGCAGAGATTTTTGTAGTTTTTGAAGAGATTTGTGCAATTTGACTGCACTTCAAGTTTATGTGTCATGAAGGCACTCAACGCTGAATTGAGCCTGTTTTTCAACTCTGTATTAAATGTAGTGAAATCATTAAATACGGGCAGAAAATCAACATGAATCATGTAGTTCCTTCATATTCAAGTAGTTCTGAGTAGTTTGTGCAGAGATTTGTGTAGATTTCGAAAAGATTTTGCAGTGTGATTGTATGTTACCATGAAGTATCAGAAACGCACTCAAGGCTGAATTGAACATGTTTTTGAACTCTGTATGAAATGTAGTGAAATCATTAAATCCGGGCAGAAAATCAACAGGAATCATGTAGTTCCTTCATATTCAAGTAGTTCTGAGTAGTTTGTGCAGAGAATTGTGTAGTTTTTGACGAGATCTGTGCAGTTTGATTGCATGTTAGGATGAAGTATCAATAACGCACTGAACGCTGAATTGAGCCTGTTTTTGAACTCTGTATTAAAAGTAGTGAAAACAGCAAATCCCAGCAGAAAATCAACAGGAATCATGTAGTTCCTTCATATTCAAGTTGTTCTGAGTAGTTTGTGCAGAGATTTGTGTAGTTTTTGATGAGATTTGTGCAGTTTGATTGCATGGTAGCATGAAGTATCAAAAACGCACTGAACGCTGAATTGAGCCTGTTTTTGAACTCTGTATTAAATGTAGTGAAATCATTAAATCCCAGAAGAAAATCAACAGGAATAATGTAGTTCCTTCATATTCAAGTAGTTCTGAGTAGTTTGTGCAGAGATTTGTGCAGTTTTTGAAGAGATTTGTTTAGTATGATTCCATGTTAGCATGAAGTATCAAAAACGCACTGAACGCTGAATTGAGCCTGTTTTTGAACTCTGTGTTAAAAGTAGTGAAAACAGTAAATCCCAGCAGAAAATCAACAGGAATCATGTAGTTCTTTCATATTGAAGTAGTTCTGAGTAGTTTGGGCAGAGATTTGTGTAGTTTTTGAAGAGATTTGTGCAGTTTGACTGCAATTCAAGTTGATGTGTCATAAAGGCACTCAACGCTGAATTGAGCCTGTCTTTGAACTCTGTATTAAAAGTAGTGAAAACAGCAAATCCCAGCAGAAAATCAACAGGAATCATGTAGTTCCTTCATATTCAAGTAGTTCTGAGTAGTTTGTGCAGAGATTTGTGTAGATTTCGAAAAGATTTTGCAGTGTGATTGTATGTTACCATGAAGTGTTAAAAACGCACTGAACGCTGAATTGAGCCTGTTTTTGAACTCTGTATTAAAAGTAGTGCAAACAGCAAATCCCAGTAGAAAATCAACAGGAATCATGTAGTTCCTTCATATTCAAGTTGTTCTGAGTAGTTTCTGCAGAGATTTGTGTAGTTTTTGAAGATATTTGTGCAGTTTGATTGCATGTTAGCATGAAGTGTCAAAAACGCACTGAACGCTGAATTGAGCCTGTTTTTGAACTCTGTATTAAAAGTAGTGAAAACAGCAAATCCCAGCAGAAAATCAATGAGAATCAGGTACTTCCTTCATATTTAAGTAGTTCTGAGTAGTTTGTGCAGAGATTTGTGTAGTTTTTGATGAGATTTGTGCAGTTTGATTGCATGTTAGCATGAAGTATCAAAAACGCATTGAACGCTGAATTGAGCCTGTTTTTGAACTGTGTATTAAATGTAAGGAAATCATTAAATCCCAGAAGAAAATCAACAGGAATCATGTAGGTCCTTCATATTGAAGTAGTTCTGAGTAGTTTGTGCAGAGATTTGTGTAGTTTTTGATGAGATTTGTGCAGTTTGATTGCATGTTAGCATGAAGTATCAATAACGCACTGAACGCTGAATTGAGCCTGTTTTTGATCTCTGTATTAAAAGTAGTGAAAACAGCAAATCCCAGCAGAAAATCAACAGGAATCATGTAGTTCCTTCATATTGAAGTAGTTTTTAGTAGTTTCTGCAGAGATTTGTGTAGTTTTTGAAGATATTTGTGCAGTTTGACTGCACTTCAAGTTTATGTGTCATGAAGGCACTCAACGCTGAATTGAGCCTGTTTTTCAACTTTGTATTAAATGTAGTGAAAACAGCAAATCCCAGCAGAAAATCAACCAGAATCATGTATTCCCTTCATATTCAAGTAGTTCTGAGTAGTTTGTGCAGAGATTTATGTAGTTTTTGATGAGATTTATGCAGTTTGATTGCATGTTAGCATGAAGTGTCAAAAACGCACTGAACGCTGAATTGAGCCTGTTTTTGAACTCTGTATTAAAAGTAGTGAAAACAGCAAATCCCAGCAGAAAATCAACATGAATCATGTAGTTCCTTCATATTCAAGTAGTTTTCAGTAGTTTCTGCAGAGATTTGTGTAGTTTTTGAAGAGATTTGTGCAGTTTGACTGCACTTCAAGTTTATGTGTCATAAAGGCACTGAACGCTGAATTGAGCCTGTTTTTGAACTCTGTATTAAATGTAGTGAAATCATTAAATCCCAGAAGAAAATCAATAGGAATCATGTAGTTCCTTCATATTCAAGTTGTTCTGAGTAGTTTGTGCAGAGATTTGTGTAGTTTTTGATGAGATTTGTGCAGTTTGATTGCATGTTAGCATGAAGTATCAAAAACGCATTGAACGCTGAATTGAGCCTGTTTTTGAACTGTGTATTAAATGTAAGGAAATCATTAAATCCCAGAAGAAAATCAACAGGAATCATGTAGGTCCTTCATATTGAAGTAGTTCTGAGTAGTTTGTGCAGAGATTTGTGTAGTGTTTGATGAGATTTGTGCAGTTTGACTGCACTTCAAGTTTATGTGTCATGAAGGCACTCAACGCTGAATTGAGCCTGTTTTTCAACTCTGTATTAAATGTAGTGAAATCATTAAATCCGGGCAGAAAATCAACATGAATCATGTAGTTCCTTCATATTCAAGTAGTTCTGAGTAGTTTGTGCAGAGAATTGTGTAGTTTTTGAAGATATTTGTGCAGTTTGACTGCACTTCAAGTTTATGTGTCATGAAGGCACTCAACGCTGAATTGAGCCTGTTTTTCAACTCTGTATTAAATGTAGTGAAATCATTAAATCCGGGCAGAAAATCAACATGAATCATGTAGTTCCTTCATATTCAAGTAGTTCTGAGTAGTTTGTGCAGAGATTTGTGTAGATTTCGAAAAGATTTTGCAGTGTGATTGTATGTTACCATGAAGTATCAGAAACGCACTCAAGGCTGAATTGAACATGTTTTTGAACTCTGTATGAAATGTAGTGAAATCATTAAATCCGGGCAGAAAATCAACAGGAATCATGTAGTTCCTTCATATTCAAGTAGTTCTGAGTAGTTTGTGCAGAGAATTGTGTAGTTTTTGACGAGATCTGTGCAGTTTGATTGCATGTTAGGATGAAGTATCAATAACGCACTGAACGCTGAATTGAGCCTGTTTTTGAACTCTGTATTAAAAGTAGTGAAAACAGCAAATCCTAGCAGAAAATCAACAGGAATCATGTAGTTCCTTCATATTGAAGTTGTTCTGAGTAGTTTGTGCAGAGATTTGTGTAGTTTTTGATGAGATTTGTGCAGTTTGACTGCACTTCAAGTTTCTGTGTCATAAAGGCACTCAATGCTGAAGTGAGCCTGTTTTTGAACTTTGTATTAAATGTAGTGAAAACAGCAAATCCCAGCAGAAAATCAACAGGAATCATGTAGTTCCTTCATATTCAAGTAGTTCTGAGTACTTTGTGCAGAGATTTGTGTAGATTTCGAAAAGATTTTGCAGTGTGATTGTATGTTACCATGAAGTATCAGAAACGCACTCAAGGCTGAATTGAACATGTTTTTGAACTCTGTATGAAATGTAGTGAAATCATTAAATCCGGGCAGAAAATCAACAGGAATCATGTAGTTCCTTCATATTCAAGTAGTTTTTAGTACTTTCTGCAGAGATTTGTGTAGTTTTTGAAGAGATTTGTGCAATTTGACTGCACTCGAAGTTGATGTGTCATATAGGCACTCAACGCTGAATTGATCCTGTTCTTGAACTCTGTATTAAATGTAGTGAAATAATTAAATCCCAGAAGAAAATAAACAGGAATAATGTAGTTCCTTCATATTCAAGTAGTTCTGAGTAGTTTCTGCAGAGATTTGTGCAGTTTTTGAAGAGATTTGTTTAGTATGATTCCATGTTAGCATGAAGTATCAAAAACGCACTGAACGCTGAATTGAGCCTGTTTTTGAACTCTGTGTTAAAAGTAGTGAAAACAGTAAATCCCAGCAGAAAATCAACAGGAATCATGTAGTTCCTTCATATTGAAGTAGTTCTGAGTAGTTTGGGCAGAGATTTGTGTAGTTTTTGAAGAGATTTGTGCAGTTTGACTGCACTTCAAGTTGATGTGTCATAAAGGCACTCAACGCTGAATTGAGCCTGTTTTTGAACTTTGTATTAAATGTAGTGAAATCATTAAATCCCAACAGAAAATCAACAGGAATCATGTAGTTCCTTCATATTCAAGTAGTTCTGAGTAGTTTGTGCAGAGATTTGTGTAGATTTCGAAAAGATTTTGCAGTGTGATTGTATGTTACCATGAAGTGTTAAAAACGCACTGAACGCTGAATTGAGCCTGTTTTTGAACTCTGTATTAAAAGTAGTGAAAACAGCAAATCCCAGCAGAAAATCAACAGGAATCATGTAGTTCCTTCATATTCAAGTTGTTCTGAGTAGTTTCTGCAGAGATTTGTGTAGTTTTTGAAGATATTTGTGCAGTTTGATTGCATGTTAGCATGAAGTGTCAAAAACGCACTGAACGCTGAATTGAGCCTGTTTTTGAACTCTGTATTAAAAGTAGTGAAAACAGCAAATCCCAGCAGAAAATCAACAGGAATCATGTAGTTCCTTCATATTCAAGTAGTTCTGAGTAGTTTGTGCAGAGAATTGTGTAGTTTTTGAAGATATTTGTGCAGTTTGACTGCACTTGAAGTTGATGTGTTACATAGGCACTCAACCCTGAATTGAGCCTGTTTTTGAACTCTGTATTAAAAGTAGTGAAAACAGCAAATCCCAGCAGAAAATCAACATGAATCATGTAGTTCCTTCATATTCAAATTGTTCTGAGTAGTTTGTGCAGAGATTTGTGTAGTTTTTGATGAGATTTGTGCAGTTTGATTGCATGTTAGCATGAAGTATCAATAACGCACTGAACGCTGAATTTAGCCTGTTTTTGATCTCTGTATTAAAAGTAGTGAAAACAGCAAATCCCAGCAGAAAATCAACAGGAATCATGTAGTTCCTTCATATTCAAGTAGTTCTGAGTAGTTTGTGCAGAGATTTGTGTAGATTTCGAAAAGATTTTGCAGTGTGATTGTATGTTACCATGAAGTATCAGAAACGCACTCAAGGCTGAATTGAACATGTTTTTGAACTCTGTATGAAATGTAGTGAAATCATTAAATCCGGGCAGAAAATCAACAGGAATCATGTAGTTCCTTCATATTCAAGTAGTTTTTAGTACTTTCTGCAGAGATTTGTGTAGTTTTTGAAGAGATTTGTGCAATTTGATTGCATGTTAGCATGAAGTGTCAAAAACGCACTGAACGCTGAATAGAGCCTGTTTTTGAACTCTGTATTAAAAGTAGTGAAAACAGCAAATCCCAGCAGAAAATCAATAAGAATCAGGTACTTCCTTCATATCTAAGTAGTTCTGAGTAGTTTGTGCAGAGATTTGTGTAGTTTTTGATGAGATTTGTGCAGTTTGATTGCATGTTAGCATGAAGTATCAAAAACGCATTGAACGCTGAATTGAGCCTGTTTTTGAACTGTGTATTAAATGTAAGGAAATCATTAAATCCCAGAAGAAAATCAACAGGAATCATGTAGTTCCTTCATATTGAAGTAGTTTTTAGTAGTTTCTGCAGAGATTTGTGTAGTTTTTGAAGATATTTGTGCAATTTGACTGCACTTCAAGTTTATGTGTCATATAGGCACTCAACGCTGAATTGATCCTGTTCTTGAACTCTGTATTAAATGTAGTGAAATAATTAAATCCCAGAAGAAAATAAACAGGAATAATGTAGTTCCTTCATATTCAAGTAGTTCTGAGTAGTTTGTGCAGAGATTTGTGTAGTTTTTGAAGAGATTTGTTTAGTATGATTCCATGTTAGCATGAAGTATCAAAAAAGCACTGAACGCTGAATTGAGCCTGTTTTTGAAATCTGTATTAAAAGTAGTGAAAACAGTAAATCCCAGCAGAGAATCAATAGGAATCATGTAGTTCCTTCATATTCAAGTTGTTCTGAGTAGTTTGTGCAGAGATTTGTGTAGTTTTTGATGAGATTTGTGCAGTTTGACTGCACTTCAAGTTTATGTGTCATAAAGGCAGTGAACGCTGAATTGAGCCTGTTTTTGACCTCTGTATTCAATGTAAGGAAATCATTAAAACTCAAAAGAAAATCAACAGGAATCATGTAGTTCCTTCATATTCAAGTTGTTCTGAGTAGTTTGTGCAGAGATTTGTGTAGTTTTTGATGAGATTTGTGCAGTTTGATTGCATGTTAGCATGAAGTGTCAAAAACGCACTGAACGCTGAATTGAGCCTGTTTTTGAACTCTGTATTAAAAGTAGTGAAAACAGCAAATCCCAGCAGAAAATCAATGAGAATCAGGTACTTCCTTCATATTTAAGTAGTTCTGAGTAGTTTGTGCAGAGATTTGTGTAGTTTTTGATGAGATTTGTGCAGTTTGATTGCATGTTAGCTTGAAGTATCAAAAACGCATTGAACGCTGAATTGAGCCTGTTTTTCAACTGTGTATTAAATGTAAGGAAATCATTAAATCCCAGAAGAAAATCAACAGGAATCATGTAGGTCCTTCATATTCAAGTTGTTCTGAGTAGTTTGTGCAGAGATTTGTGTAGTTTTTGATGAGATTTATGCAGTTTGATTGCATGTTAGCATGAAGTGTCAAAAACGCACTGAACGCTGAATTGAGCCTGTTTTTGAACTCTGTATTAAAAGTAGTGAAAACAGCAAATCCCAGCAGAAAATCAAAAGGAATCATGTAGTTCCTTCATATTCAAGTAGTTCTGAGTATTTTGTGCAGAGAATTGTGTAGTTTTTGAAGATATTTGTGCAGTTTGACTGCACTTCAAGTTTATGTGTCATGAAGGCACTCAACGCTGAATTGAGCCTGTTTTTCAACTCTGTATTAAATGTAGTGAAATCATTAAATCCGGGCAGAAAATCAACATGAATCATGTAGTTCCTTCATATTCAAGTAGTTTTTAGTACTTTCTGCAGAGATTTTTGTAGTTTTTGAAGAGATTTGTGCAATTTGACTGCACTTCAAGTTTATGTGTCATGAAGGCACTCAACGCTGAATTGAGCCTGTTTTTCAACTCTGTATTAAATGTAGTGAAATCATTAAATACGGGCAGAAAATCAACATGAATCATGTAGTTCCTTCATATTCAAGTAGTTCTGAGTAGTTTGTGCAGAGATTTGTGTAGATTTCGAAAAGATTTTGCAGTGTGATTGTATGTTACCATGAAGTATCAGAAACGCACTCAAGGCTGAATTGAACATGTTTTTGAACTCTGTATGAAATGTAGTGAAATCATTAAATCCGGGCAGAAAATCAACAGGAATCATGTAGTTCCTTCATATTCAAGTAGTTCTGAGTAGTTTGTGCAGAGAATTGTGTAGTTTTTGACGAGATCTGTGCAGTTTGATTGCATGTTAGGATGAAGTATCAATAACGCACTGAACGCTGAATTGAGCCTGTTTTTGAACTCTGTATTAAAAGTAGTGAAAACAGCAAATCCCAGCAGAAAATCAACAGGAATCATGTAGTTCCTTCATATTCAAGTTGTTCTGAGTAGTTTGTGCAGAGATTTGTGTAGTTTTTGATGAGATTTGTGCAGTTTGATTGCATGGTAGCATGAAGTATCAAAAACGCACTGAACGCTGAATTGAGCCTGTTTTTGAACTCTGTATTAAATGTAGTGAAATCATTAAATCCCAGAAGAAAATCAACAGGAATAATGTAGTTCCTTCATATTCAAGTAGTTCTGAGTAGTTTGTGCAGAGATTTGTGCAGTTTTTGAAGAGATTTGTTTAGTATGATTCCATGTTAGCATGAAGTATCAAAAACGCACTGAACGCTGAATTGAGCCTGTTTTTGAACTCTGTGTTAAAAGTAGTGAAAACAGTAAATCCCAGCAGAAAATCAACAGGAATCATGTAGTTCCTTCATATTGAAGTAGTTCTGAGTAGTTTGGGCAGAGATTTGTGTAGTTTTTGAAGAGATTTGTGCAGTTTGACTGCACTTCAAGTTGATGTGTCATAAAGGCACTCAACGCTGAATTGAGCCTGTCTTTGAACTCTGTATTAAAAGTAGTGAAAACAGCAAATCCCAGCAGAAAATCAACAGGAATCATGTAGTTCCTTCATATTCAAGTAGTTCTGAGTAGTTTGTGCAGAGATTTGTGTAGATTTCGAAAAGATTTTGCAGTGTGATTGTATGTTACCATGAAGTGTTAAAAACGCACTGAACGCTGAATTGAGCCTGTTTTTGAACTCTGTATTAAAAGTAGTGCAAACAGCAAATCCCAGTAGAAAATCAACAGGAATCATGTAGTTCCTTCATATTCAAGTTGTTCTGAGTAGTTTCTGCAGAGATTTGTGTAGTTTTTGAAGATATTTGTGCAGTTTGATTGCATGTTAGCATGAAGTGTCAAAAACGCACTGAACGCTGAATTGAGCCTGTTTTTGAACTCTGTATTAAAAGTAGTGAAAACAGCAAATCCCAGCAGAAAATCAATGAGAATCAGGTACTTCCTTCATATTTAAGTAGTTCTGAGTAGTTTGTGCAGAGATTTGTGTAGTTTTTGATGAGATTTGTGCAGTTTGATTGCATGTTAGCATGAAGTATCAAAAACGCATTGAACGCTGAATTGAGCCTGTTTTTGAACTGTGTATTAAATGTAAGGAAATCATTAAATCCCAGAAGAAAATCAACAGGAATCATGTAGGTCCTTCATATTGAAGTAGTTCTGAGTAGTTTGTGCAGAGATTTGTGTAGTTTTTGATGAGATTTGTGCAGTTTGATTGCATGTTAGCATGAAGTATCAATAACGCACTGAACGCTGAATTGAGCCTGTTTTTGATCTCTGTATTAAAAGTAGTGAAAACAGCAAATCCCAGCAGAAAATCAACAGGAATCATGTAGTTCCTTCATATTGAAGTAGTTTTTAGTAGTTTCTGCAGAGATTTGTGTAGTTTTTGAAGATATTTGTGCAGTTTGACTGCACTTCAAGTTTATGTGTCATGAAGGCACTCAACGCTGAATTGAGCCTGTTTTTCAACTTTGTATTAAATGTAGTGAAAACAGCAAATCCCAGCAGAAAATCAACCAGAATCATGTATTCCCTTCATATTCAAGTAGTTCTGAGTAGTTTGTGCAGATATTTGTGTAGTTTTTGATGAGATTTGTGCAGTTTGATTGCATGTTAGCATGAAGTATCAAAAACGCACTGAACGCTGAATTGAGCCTGTTTTTGAACTCTGTATTAAAAGTAGTGAAAACAGCAAATCCCAGCAGAAAATCAACAGGAATCATGTAGTTCTGTCATATTCAAGTTGTTCTGAGTAGTTTGTGCAGAGATTTGTGTAGTTTTTGATGAGATTTGTGTAGTTTGATTTCATTTCAAGTTGATGAGTCACAAATGCACCCAATGCTGAATTGAGCCTGTTTTTGAACTTTGTATTAAATGTAGTGAAAACAGCAAATCCCAGCAGAAAATCAACGAGAATCATGTATTCCCTTCATATTCAAGTAGTTCTGAGTACTTTGTGCAAAGATTTGTGTAGTTTTTAATGAGATTTGTGCAGTTTGACTGCACTTGAAGTTGATGTGTCATATAGGCACTCAACGCTGAATTGAGCCTGTTTTTGAACTCTGTATTAAAAGTAGTGAAAACAGCAAATCCCAGCAGAAAATCAACCAGAATCAGGTACTTCCTTCATATTCAAGTAGTTCTGAGTAGTTTGTGCAGAGAATTGTGTAGTTTTTGAAGATATTTGTGCAGTTTGACTGCACTTCAAGTTTATGTGTCATAAAGGCAGTGAACGCTGAATTGAGCCTGTTTTTGACCTCTGTATTCAATGTAAGGAAATCATTAAAACTCAAAAGAAAATCAACAGGAATCATGTAGTTCCTTCATATTCAAGTTGTTCTGAGTAGTTTGTGCAGAGATTTGTGTAGTTTTTGATGAGATTTGTGCAGTTTGATTGCATGTTAGCATGAAGTGTTAAAAACGCACTGAACGCTGAATTGAGCCTGTTTTTGAACTCTGTATTAAAAGTAGTGAAAACAGCAAATCCCAGCAGAAAATCAACAAGAATCAGGTACTTCCTTCATATTCAAGTAGTTCTGAGTAGTTTGTGCAGAGATTTGTGTAGTTTTTGATGAGATTTGTGCAGTTTGATTGCATGTTAGCATGAAGTGTTAAAAACGCACTGAACGCTGAATTGAGCCTGTTTTTGAACTCTGTATTAAAAGTAGTGAAAACAGCAAATCCCAGCAGAAAATCAACAGGAATCATGTAGTTCCTTCATATTCAAGTTGTTCTGAGTAGTTTGTGCAGAGATTTGTGTAGTTTTTGATGAGATTTATGCAGTTTGATTGCATGTTAGCATGAAGTGTCAAAAACGCACTGAACGCTGAATTGAGCCTGTTTTTGAACTCTGTATTAAAAGTAGTGAAAACAGCAAATCCCAGCAGAAAATCAACATGAATCATGTAGTTCCTTCATATTCAAGTAGTTTTTAGTAGTTTCTGCAGAGATTTGTGTAGTTTTTGAAGAGATTTGTGCAGTTTGACTGCACTTCAAGTTTATGTGTCATAAAGGCACTGAACGCTGAATTGAGCCTGTTTTTGAACTCTGTATTAAATGTAGTGAAATCATTAAATCCCAGAAGAAAATCAATAGGAATCATGTAGTTCCTTCATATTCAAGTTGTTCTGAGTAGTTTGTGCAGAGATTTGTGTAGTTTTTGATGAGATTTGTGCAGTTTGATTGCATGTTAGCATGATGTATCAAAAAAGAGCTGAACGCTGAATTGAGCCTGTTTTTGAACTCTGTATTAAAAGTAGTGAAAACAGTAAATCCCAGCAGAAAATCAAAAGGAATCATGTAGTTCCTTCATATTCAAGTAGTTCTGAGTATTTTGTGCAGAGAATTGTGTAGTTTTTGAAGATATTTGTGCAGTTTGACTGCACTTCAAGTTTATGTGTCATGAAGGCACTCAACGCTGAATTGAGCCTGTTTTTCAACTCTGTATTAAATGTAGTGAAATCATTAAATCCGGGCAGAAAATCAACATGAATCATGTAGTTCCTTCATATTCAAGTAGTTTTTAGTACTTTCTGCAGAGATTTGTGTAGTTTTTGAAGAGATTTGTGCAATTTGACTGCACTTCAAGTTTATGTGTCATGAAGGCACTCAACGCTGAATTGAGCCTGTTTTTCAACTCTGTATTAAATGTAGTGAAATCATTAAATCCGGGCAGAAAATCAACATGAATCATGTAGTTCCTTCATATTCAAGTAGTTCTGAGTAGTTTGTGCAGAGATTTGTGTAGATTTCGAAAAGATTTTGCAGTGTGATTGTATGTTACCATGAAGTATCAGAAACGCACTCAAGGCTGAATTGAACATGTTTTTGAACTCTGTATGAAATGTAGTGAAATCATTAAATCCGGGCAGAAAATCAACAGGAATCATGTAGTTCCTTCATATTCAAGTAGTTCTGAGTAGTTTGTGCAGAGATTTGTGTAGATTTCGAAAAGATTTTGCAGTGTGATTGTATGTTACCATGAAGTGTTAAAAACGCACTGAACGCTGAATTGAGCCTGTTTTTGAACTCTGTATTAAAAGTAGTGCAAACAGCAAATCCCAGTAGAAAATCAACAGGAATCATGTAGTTCCTTCATATTCAAGTTGTTCTGAGTAGTTTCTGCAGAGATTTGTGTAGTTTTTGAAGATATTTGTGCAGTTTGATTGCATGTTAGCATGAAGTGTCAAAAACGCACTGAACGCTGAATTTATCCTGTTTTTGAACTCTGTATTAAAAGTAGTGAAAACAGCAAATCCCAGCAGAAAATCAATGAGAATCAGGTACTTCCTTCATATTTAAGTAGTTCTGAGTAGTTTGTGCACAGAATTGTGTAGTTTTTGAAGATATTTGTGCAGTTTGACTGCACTTCAAGTTTATGTGTCATGAAGGCACTCAACGCTGAATTGAGCCTGTTTTTCAACTTTGTATTAAATGTAGTGAAAACAGCAAATCCCAGCAGAAAATCAACCAGAATCATGTATTCCCTTCATATTCAAGTAGTTCTGAGTAGTTTGTGCAGAGATTTATGTAGTTTTTGATGAGATTTATGCAGTTTGATTGCATGTTAGCATGAAGTGTCAAAAACGCACTGAACGCTGAATTGAGCCTGTTTTTGAACTCTGTATTAAAAGTAGTGAAAACAGCAAATCCCAGCAGAAAATCAACATGAATCATGTAGTTCCTTCATATTCAAGTAGTTTTCAGTAGTTTCTGCAGAGATTTGTGTAGTTTTTGAAGAGATTTGTGCAGTTTGACTGCACTTCAAGTTTATGTGTCATAAAGGCACTGAACGCTGAATTGAGCCTGTTTTTGAACTCTGTATTAAATGTAGTGAAATCATTAAATCCCAGAAGAAAATCAATAGGAATCATGTAGTTCCTTCATATTCAAGTTGTTCTGAGTAGTTTGTGCAGAGATTTGTGTAGTTTTTGATGAGATTTGTGCAGTTTGATTGCATGTTAGCATGAAGTATCAAAAACGCATTGAACGCTGAATTGAGCCTGTTTTTGAACTGTGTATTAAATGTAAGGAAATCATTAAATCCCAGAAGAAAATCAACAGGAATCATGTAGGTCTTTCATATTGAAGTAGTTCTGAGTAGTTTGTGCACAGAATTGTGTAGTTTTTGAAGATATTTGTGCAGTTTGACTGCACTTCAAGTTTATGTGTCATGAAGGCACTCAACGCTGAATTGAGCCTGTTTTTCAACTCTGTATTAAATGTAGTGAAATCATTAAATCCGGGCAGAAAATCAACATGAATCATGTAGTTCCTTCATATTCAAGTAGTTCTGAGTAGTTTGTGCAGAGATTTGTGTAGATTTCGAAAAGATTTTGCAGTGTGATTGTATGTTACCATGAAGTATCAGAAACGCACTCAAGGCTGAATTGAACATGTTTTTGAACTCTGTATGAAATGTAGTGAAATCATTAAATCCGGGCAGAAAATCAACAGGAATCATGTAGTTCCTTCATATTCAAGTAGTTCTGAGTAGTTTGTGCAGAGAATTGTGTAGTTTTTGACGAGATCTGTGCAGTTTGATTGCATGTTAGGATGAAGTATCAATAACGCACTGAACGCTGAATTGAGCCTGTTTTTGAACTCTGTATTAAAAGTAGTGAAAACAGCAAATCCTAGCAGAAAATCAACAGGAATCATGTAGTTCCTTCATATTGAAGTTGTTCTGAGTAGTTTGTGCAGAGATTTGTGTAGTTTTTGATGAGATTTGTGCAGTTTGACTGCACTTCAAGTTTCTGTGTCATAAAGGCACTCAATGCTGAAGTGAGCCTGTTTTTGAACTTTGTATTAAATGTAGTGAAAACAGCAAATCCCAGCAGAAAATCAACAGGAATCATGTAGTTCCTTCATATTCAAGTAGTTCTGAGTACTTTGTGCAGAGATTTGTGTAGATTTCGAAAAGATTTTGCAGTGTGATTGTATGTTACCATGAAGTATCAGAAACGCACTCAAGGCTGAATTGAACATGTTTTTGAACTCTGTATGAAATGTAGTGAAATCATTAAATCCGGGCAGAAAATCAACAGGAATCATGTAGTTCCTTCATATTCAAGTAGTTTTTAGTACTTTCTGCAGAGATTTGTGTAGTTTTTGAAGAGATTTGTGCAATTTGACTGCACTCGAAGTTGATGTGTCATATAGGCACTCAACGCTGAATTGATCCTGTTCTTGAACTCTGTATTAAATGTAGTGAAATAATTAAATCCCAGAAGAAAATAAACAGGAATAATGTAGTTCCTTCATATTCAAGTAGTTCTGAGTAGTTTCTGCAGAGATTTGTGCAGTTTTTGAAGAGATTTGTTTAGTATGATTCCATGTTAGCATGAAGTATCAAAAACGCACTGAACGCTGAATTGAGCCTGTTTTTGAACTCTGTGTTAAAAGTAGTGAAAACAGTAAATCCCAGCAGAAAATCAACAGGAATCATGTAGTTCCTTCATATTGAAGTAGTTCTGAGTAGTTTGGGCAGAGATTTGTGTAGTTTTTGAAGAGATTTGTGCAGTTTGACTGCACTTCAAGTTGATGTGTCATAAAGGCACTCAACGCTGAATTGAGCCTGTTTTTGAACTTTGTATTAAATGTAGTGAAATCATTAAATCCCAACAGAAAATCAACAGGAATCATGTAGTTCCTTCATATTCAAGTAGTTCTGAGTAGTTTGTGCAGAGATTTGTGTAGATTTCGAAAAGATTTTGCAGTGTGATTGTATGTTACCATGAAGTGTTAAAAACGCACTGAACGCTGAATTGAGCCTGTTTTTGAACTCTGTATTAAAAGTAGTGAAAACAGCAAATCCCAGCAGAAAATCAACAGGAATCATGTAGTTCCTTCATATTCAAGTTGTTCTGAGTAGTTTCTGCAGAGATTTGTGTAGTTTTTGAAGATATTTGTGCAGTTTGATTGCATGTTAGCATGAAGTGTCAAAAACGCACTGAACGCTGAATTGAGCCTGTTTTTGAACTCTGTATTAAAAGTAGTGAAAACAGCAAATCCCAGCAGAAAATCAACAGGAATCATGTAGTTCCTTCATATTCAAGTAGTTCTGAGTAGTTTGTGCAGAGAATTGTGTAGTTTTTGAAGATATTTGTGCAGTTTGACTGCACTTGAAGTTGATGTGTTACATAGGCACTCAACCCTGAATTGAGCCTGTTTTTGAACTCTGTATTAAAAGTAGTGAAAACAGCAAATCCCAGCAGAAAATCAACATGAATCATGTAGTTCCTTCATATTCAAATTGTTCTGAGTAGTTTGTGCAGAGATTTGTGTAGTTTTTGATGAGATTTGTGCAGTTTGATTGCATGTTAGCATGAAGTATCAATAACGCACTGAACGCTGAATTTAGCCTGTTTTTGATCTCTGTATTAAAAGTAGTGAAAACAGCAAATCCCAGCAGAAAATCAACAGGAATCATGTAGTTCCTTCATATTGAAGTAGTTTTTAGTAGTTTGTGCAGAGATTTGTGTAGTTTTTGATGAGATTTGTGCAGTTTGACTGCACTTCAAGTTTCTGTGTCATAAAGGCACTCAATGCTGAAGTGAGCCTGTTTTTGAACTTTGTATTAAATGTAGTGAAAACAGCAAATCCCAGCAGAAAATCAACCAGAATCATGTAGTTCCTTCATATTCAAGTAGTTCTGAGTAGTTTGTGCAGAGATTTGTGTAGTTTTTGATGAGATTTGTGCAGTTTGATTGCATGTTAGCTTGAAGTATCAAAAACGCATTGAACGCTGAATTGAGCCTGTTTTTCAACTGTGTATTAAATGTAAGGAAATCATTAAATCCCAGAAGAAAATCAACAGGAATCATGTAGGTCCTTCATATTGAAGTAGTTCTGAGTAGTTTGTGCAGAGAATTGTGTAGTTTTTGAAGATATTTGTGCAGTTTGACTGCACTTGAAGTTGATGTGTTACATAGGCACTCAACCCTGAATTGAGCCTGTTTTTGAACTCTGTATTAAAAGTAGTGAAAACAGTAAATCCCAGCAAAAATCAATAGGAATCATGTAGTTCCTTCATATTCAAGTTGTTCTGAGTAGTTTGTGCAGAGATTTGTGTAGTTTTTGATGAGATTTATGCAGTTTGATTGCATGTTAGCATGAAGTGTCAAAAACGCACTGAACGCTGAATTGAGCCTGTTTTTGAACTCTGTATTAAAAGTAGTGAAAACAGCAAATCCCAGCAGAAAATCAACATGAATCATGTAGTTCCTTCATATTCAAGTTGTTCTGAGTAGTTTGTGCAGAGATTTGTGTAGTTTTTGATGAGATTTGTGCAGTTTGATTGCATGTTAGCATGAAGTATCAATAACGCACTGAACGCTGAATTGAGCCTGTTTTTGATCTCTGTATTAAAAGTAGTGAAAACAGCAAATCCCAGCAGAAAATCAACGAGAATCATGTATTCCCTTCATATTCAAGTAGTTCTGAGTACTTTGTGCAAAGATTTGTGTAGTTTTTGATGAGATTTGTGCAGTTTGATTTCATTTGAAGTTGATGAGTCACAAATGCACCCAATGCTGAATTGAGCCTGTTTTTGAACTTTGTATTAAATGTAGTGAAAACAGCAAATCCCAGCAGAAAATCAAAAGGAATCATGTAGTTCCTTCATATTCAAGTAGTTCTGAGTATTTTGTGCAGAGAATTGTGTAGTTTTTGAAGATATTTGTGCAGTTTGACTGCACTTCAAGTTTATGTGTCATGAAGGCACTCAACGCTGAATTGAGCCTGTTTTTCAACTCTGTATTAAATGTAGTGAAATCATTAAATCCGGCCAGAAAATCAACATGAATCATGTAGTTCCTTCATATTCAAGTAGTTTTTAGTACTTTCTGCAGAGATTTGTGTAGTTTTTGAAGAGATTTGTGCAATTTGACTGCACTTCAAGTTTATGTGTCATGAAGGCACTCAACGCTGAATTGAGCCTGTTTTTCAACTCTGTATTAAATGTAGTGAAATCATTAAATCCGGGCAGAAAATCAACATGAATCATGTAGTTCCTTCATATTCAAGTAGTTCTGAGTAGTTTGTGCAGAGATTTGTGTAGATTTCGAAAAGATTTTGCAGTGTGATTGTATGTTACCATGAAGTATCAGAAACGCACTCAAGGCTGAATTGAACATGTTTTTGAACTCTGTATGAAATGTAGTGAAATCATTAAATCCGGGCAGAAAATCAACAGGAATCATGTAGTTCCTTCATATTCAAGTAGTTCTGAGTAGTTTGTGCAGAGATTTGTGTAGATTTCGAAAAGATTTTGCAGTGTGATTGTATGTTACCATGAAGTGTTAAAAACGCACTGAACGCTGAATTGAGCCTGTTTTTGAACTCTGTATTAAAAGTAGTGCAAACAGCAAATCCCAGTAGAAAATCAACAGGAATCATGTAGTTCCTTCATATTCAAGTTGTTCTGAGTAGTTTCTGCAGAGATTTGTGTAGTTTTTGAAGATATTTGTGCAGTTTGATTGCATGTTAGCATGAAGTGTCAAAAACGCACTGAACGCTGAATTGAGCCTGTTTTTGAACTCTATATTAAAAGTAGTGAAAACAGCAAATCCCAGCAGAAAATCAACAAGAATCAGGTACTTCCTTCATATTCAAGTAGTTTTGAGTATTTTGTGCAGAGATTTGTGTAGTTTTTGAAGAGATTTGTGCAGTTTGATTGCATGTTAGCATGAAGTGTTAAAAACGCACTGAACGCTGAATTGAGCCTGTTTTTGAACTCTCTATTAAAAGTAGTGAAAACAGCAAATCACAGCAGAAGATCAACAGGAATCATGTAGTTCCTTCATATTCAAGTTGTTCTGAGTAGTTTGTGCAGAGATTTGTGTAGTTTTTGATGAGATTTGTGCAGTTTGATTGCATGTTAGCATGAAGTATCAAAAACGCATTGAACGCTGAATTGAGCCTGTTTTTGAACTGTGTATTAAATGTAGTGAAAACACCAATTCCCAGCAGAAAATCAACGGGAATCATGTAGTCCCTTCATATTAAAGTAGTTCTGAGTAGTTTGTGCAGAGATTTGTGCAGTTTTTGAAGAGATTTGTGCAGTTTGATTCCATGTTAGCATGAAGTATCAAAAAAGCACTGAACGCTGAATTGAGCCTGTTTTTGAACTCTGTATTAAAAGTAGTGAAAACAGTAAATCCCAGCAGAAAATCAATAGGAATCATGTAGTTCCTTCATATTCAAGTAGTTCTGAGTATTTTGTGCAGAGAATTGTGTAGATTTTGAAGATATTTGTGCAGTTTGACTGCACTTCAAGTTTATGTGTCATGAAGGCACTCAACGCTGAATTGAGCCTGTTTTTCAACTCTGTATTAAATGTGGTGAAATCATTAAATCCGGGCAGAAAATCAACATGAATCATGTAGTTCCTTCATATTCAAGTAGTTTTTAGTACTTTCTGCAGAGATTTGTGTAGTTTTTGATGAGATTTGTGCAGTTTGATTGCATGTTAGCATGAAGTATCAAAAACGCACTGAACGCTGAATTGAGCCTGTTTTTGAACTCTGTATTAAAAGTAGTGAAAACAGCAAATCCCAGCAGAAAATCAACGAGAATCATGTATTCCCTTCATATTCAAGTAGTTCTGAGTACTTTGTGCAAAGATTTGTGTAGTTTTTAATGAGATTTGTGCAGTTTGACTGCACTTGAAGTTGATGTGTCATATAGGCACTCAACGCTGAATTGAGCCTGTTTTTGAACTCTGTATTAAATGTAGTGAAATCATTAAATCCCAGAAGAAAATAAACAGGAATAATGTAGTTCCTTCATATTCAAGTAGTTCTGAGTAGTTTGTGTAGAGATTTGTGTAGTTTTTGAAGAGATTTGTGCAGTTTGACTGCACTTCAAGTTTCTGTGTCATAAAGGCACTCAATGCTGAAGTGAGCCTGTTTTTGAACTTTGTATTAAATGTAGTGAAAACAGCAAATCCCAGCAGAAAATCAACAGGAATCATGTAGTTCCTTCATATTCAAGTAGTTCTGAGTAGTTTGTGCAGAGATTTGTGTAGATTTCGAAAAGATTTTGCAGTGTGATTGTATGTTACCATGAAGTATCAGAAACGCACTCAAGGCTGAATTGAGCCTGTTTTTGAACTCTGTATTAAAAGTAGTGAAAACAGCAAATCCCAGCAGAAAATCAACAGGAATAATGTAGTTCCTTCATATTCAAGTAGTTCTGAGTAGTTTGTGTAGAGATTTGTGCAGTTTTTGAAGAGATTTGTTTAGTATGATTCCATGTTAGCATGAAGTATCAAAAAAGCACTAAACGCTGAATTGAGCCTGTTTTTGAACTCTGTATTAAAAGTAGTGAAAACAGCAAATCCCAGCAGAAAATCAACAGGAATCATGTAGTTCCTTCATATTCAAGTAGTTCTGAGTAGTTTGTGCAGAGATTTGTGTAGATTTCGAAAAGATTTTGCAGTGTGATTGTATGTTACCATGAAGTATCAGAAACGCACTCAAGGCTGAATTGAACATGTTTTTGAACTCTGTATGAAATGTAGTGAAATCATTAAATCCGGGCAGAAAATCAACAGGAATCATGCAGTTCCTTCATATTCAAGTAGTTTTTAGTACTTTCTGCAGAGATTTGTGTAGTTTTTGAAGAGATTTGTGCAATTTGACTGCACTTGAAGTTGATGTGTCATATAGGCACTCAACGCTGAATTGATCCTGTTCTTGAACTCTGTATTAAATGTAGTGAAATAATTAAATCCCAGAAGAAAATAAACAGGAATAATGTAGTTCCTTCATATTCAAGTAGTTCTGAGTAGTTTCTGCAGAGATTTGTGCAGTTTTTGAAGAGATTTGTTTAGTATGATTCCATGTTAGCATGAAGTATCAAAAACGCACTGAACGCTGAATTGAGCCTGTTTTTGAACTCTGTGTTAAAAGTAGTGAAAACAGTAAATCCCAGCAGAAAATCAACAGGAATCATGTAGTTCCTTCATATTGAAGTAGTTCTGAGTAGTTTGGGCAGAGATTTGTGTAGTTTTTGAAGAGATTTGTGCAGTTTGACTGCACTTCAAGTTGATGTGTCATAAAGGCACTCAACGCTGAATTGAGCCTGTTTTTGAACTTTGTATTAAATGTAGTGAAATCATTAAATCCCAACAGAAAATCAACAGGAATCATGTAGTTCCTTCATATTCAAGTAGTTCTGAGTAGTTTGTGCAGAGATTTGTGTAGATTTCGAAAAGATTTTGCAGTGTGATTGTATGTTACCATGAAGTGTTAAAAACGCACTGAACGCTGAATTGAGCCTGTTTTTGAACTCTGTATTAAAAGTAGTGAAAACAGCAAATCCCAGCAGAAAATCAACAGGAATCATGTAGTTCCTTCATATTCAAGTTGTTCTGAGTAGTTTCTGCAGAGATTTGTGTAGTTTTGGAAGATATTTGTGCAGTTTGATTGAATGTTAGCATGAAGTGTCAAAAACGCACTGAACGCTGAATTGAGCCTGTTTTTGAACTCTGTATTAAAAGTAGTGAAAACAGCAAATCCCAGCAGAAAATCAACAGGAATCATGTAGTTCCTTCATATTCAAGTAGTTTTTAGTACTTTCTGCAGAGATTTGTGTAGTTTTTGAAGAGATTTGTGCAATTTGACTGCACTTGAAGTTGATGTGTCATATAGGCACTCAACGCTGAATTGATCCTGTTCTTGAACTCTGTATTAAATGTAGTGAAATAATTAAATCCCAGAAGAAAATAAACAGGAATCATGTAGTTCCTTCATATTGAAGTAGTTTTTAGTAGTTTTAGCAGAGATTTGTGTAGTTTTTGAAGAGATTTGTGCAGTTTGACTGCACTTCAAGTTTCTGTGTCATAAAGGCACTCAATGCTGAAGTGAGCCTGTTTTTGAACTTTGTATTAAATGTAGTGAAAACAGCAAATCCCAGCAGAAAATCAACAGGAATCATGTAGTTCCTTCATATTCAAGTAGTTCTGAGTAGTTTGTGCAGAGATTTGTGTAGATTTCGAAAAGATTTTGCAGTGTGATTGTATGTTACCATGAAGTATCAGAAACGCACTCAAGGCTGAATTGAACATGTTTTTGAACTCTGTATGAAATGTAGTGAAATCATTAAATCCGGGCAGAAAATCAACAGGAATCATGTAGTTCCTTCATATTCAAGTAGTTTTTAGTACTTTCTGCAGAGATTTGTGTAGTTTTTGAAGAGATTTGTGCAATTTGATTGCATGTTAGCATGAAGTGTCAAAAACGCACTGAACGCTGAATAGAGCCTGTTTTTGAACTCTGTATTAAAAGTAGTGAAAACAGCAAATCCCAGCAGAAAATCAATAAGAATCAGGTACTTCCTTCATATCTAAGTAGTTCTGAGTAGTTTGTGCAGAGATTTGTGTAGTTTTTGATGAGATTTGTGCAGTTTGATTGCATGTTAGCATGAAGTATCAAAAACGCATTGAACGCTGAATTGAGCCTGTTTTTGAACTGTGTATTAAATGTAAGGAAATCATTAAATCCCAGAAGAAAATCAACAGGAATCATGTAGGTCCTTCATATTCAAGTAGTTCTGAGTAGTTTGTGCAGAGATTTGTGCAGTTTTTGAAGAGATTTGTTTAGTATGATTCCATGTTAGCACGAAGTATCAAAAACGTACTGAACGCTGAATTGAGCCTGTTTTTGAACTCTGTATTAAAAGTAGTGAAAACAGCAAATCCCAGCAGAAAATCAACAGGAATCATGTAGTTCCTTCATATTCAAGTAGTTCTGAGTAGTTTGTGCAGAGAATTGTGTAGTTTTTGAAGATATTTGTGCAGTTTGACTGCAC
This sequence comes from Remorina albescens, assembly GCA_034769265.1. Classification (NCBI taxonomy): domain Eukaryota; kingdom Metazoa; phylum Chordata; class Actinopteri; order Carangiformes; family Echeneidae; genus Remorina; species Remorina albescens. The sequence continues at coordinate 18,081,940 of CM068484.1, read as the reverse complement.
TTGAAGTTGATGTGTTACATAGGCACTCAACCCTGAATTGAGCCTGTTTTTGAACTCTGTATTAAAAGTAGTGAAAACAGTAAATCCCAGCAGAAAATCAATAGGAATCATGTAGTTCCTTCATATTCAAGTTGTTCTGAGTAGTTTGTGCAGAGATTTGTGTAGTTTTTGATGAGATTTATGCAGTTTGATTGCATGTTAGCATGAAGTGTCAAAAACGCACTGAACGCTGAATTGAGCCTGTTTTTGAACTCTGTATTAAAAGTAGTGAAAACAGCAAATCCCAGCAGAAAATCAACAGGAATCATGTAGTTCCTTCATATTCAAGTTGTTTTGAGTAGTTTCTGCAGAGATTTGTGTAGTTTTTGAAGATATTTGTGCAGTTTGATTGCATGTTAGCATGAAGTGTCAAAAACGCACTGAACGCTGAATTGAGCCTGTTTTTGAACTCTGTATTAAAAGTAGTGAAAACAGCAAATCCCAGCAGAAAATCAACAAGAATCAGGTACTTCCTTCATATTTAAGTAGTTCTGAGTAGTTTGTGCAGAGAACTGTGTAGTTTTTGAAGATATTTGTGCAGTTTGACTGCACTTGAAGTTGATGTGTTACATAGGCACTCAACCCTGAATTGAGCCTGTTTTTGAACTCTGTATTAAAAGTAGTGAAAATAGTAAATCCCAGCAGAAAATCAATAGGAATCATGTAGTTCCTTCATATTCAAGTTGTTCTGAGTAGTTTGTGCAGAGATTTGTGTAGTTTTTGATGAGATTTATGCAGTTTGATTGCATGTTAGCATGAAGTGTCAAAAACGCACTGAACGCTGAATTGAGCCTGTTTTTGAACTCTGTATTAAAAGTAGTGAAAACAGCAAATCCCAGCAGAAAATCAACAGGAATCATGTAGTTCCTTCATATTGAAGTAGTTTTTAGTAGTTTCTGCAGAGATTTGTGTAGTTTTTGAAGAGATTTGTGCAGTTTGACTGCACTTCAAGTTTATGTGTCATGAAGGCAGTCAACGCTGAATTGAGCCTGTTTTTCAACTTTGTATTAAATGTAGTGAAAACAGCAAATCCCAGCAGAAAATCAACCAGAATCATGTATTCCCTTCATATTCAAGTAGTTCTGAGTAGTTTGTGCAGAGATTTGTGTAGTTTTTGATGAGATTTGTGCAGTTTGATTGCATGTTAGCATGAAGTATCAAAAACGCACTGAACGCTGAATTGAGCCTGTTTTTGAACTCTGTATTAAAAGTAGTGAAAACAGCAAATCCCAGCAGAAAATCAACAGGAATCATGTAGTTCTGTCATATTCAAGTTGTTCTGAGTAGTTTGTGCAGAGATTTGTGTAGTTTTTGATGAGATTTGTGCAGTTTGATTTCATTTCAAGTTGATGAGTCACAAACGCACCCAATGCTGAATTGAGCCTGTTTTTGAACTTTGTATTAAATGTAGTGAAAACAGCAAATCCCAGCAGAAAATCAACGAGAATCATGTATTCCCTTCATATTCAAGTAGTTCTGAGTACTTTGTGCAAAGATTTGTGTAGTTTTTAATGAGATTTGTGCAGTTTGACTGCACTTGAAGTTGATGTGTCATATAGGCACTCAACGCTGAATTGAGCCTGTTTTTGAACTCTGTATTAAAAGTAGTGAAAACAGAACTACTTGAATATGAAGGAACTACATGATTCCTGTTGATTTTCTGCTGGGATTTGCTGAGTAGTTTGTGCAGAGAATTGTGTAGTTTTTGAAGATATTTGTGCAGTTTGACTGCACTTGAAGTTGATGTGTTACATAGGCACTCAACCCTGAATTGAGCCTGTTTTTGAACTCTGTATTAAAAGTAGTGAAAACAGTAAATCCCAGCAGAAAATCAATAGGAATCATGTAGTTCCTTCATATTCAAGTTGTTCTGAGTAGTTTGTGCAGAGATTTGTGTAGTTTTTGATGAGATTTATGCAGTTTGATTGCATGTTAGCATGAAGTGTCAAAAACGCACTGAACGCTGAATTGAGCCTGTTTTTGAACTCTGTATTAAAAGTAGTGAAAACAGCAAATCCCAGCAGAAAATCAACATGAATCATGTAGTTCCTTCATATTCAAGTTGTTCTGAGTAGTTTGTGCAGAGATTTGTGTAGTTTTTGATGAGATTTATGCAGTTTGATTGCATGTTAGCATGAAGTGTCAAAAACGCACTGAACGCTGAATTGAGCCTGTTTTTGATCTCTGTATTAAAAGTAGTGAAAACAGCAAATCCCAGCAGAAAATCAACAGGAATCATGTAGTTCCTTCATATTGAAGTAGTTTTTAGTAGTTTCTGCAGAGATTTGTGTAGTTTTTGAAGATATTTGTGCAGTTTGACTGCACTTCAAGTTTATGTGTCATGAAGGCACTCAACGCTGAATTGAGCCTGTTTTTCAACTTTGTATTAAATGTAGTGAAAACAGCAAATCCCAGCAGAAAATCAACCAGAATCATATATTCCCTTCATATTCAAGTAGTTCTGAGTAGTTTGTGCAGAGATTTGTGTAGTTTTTGAGGAGATTTGTGCAGTTTGATTGCATGTTAGCATGAAGTATCAAAAACGCACTGAACGCTGAATTGAGCCTGTTTTTGAACTCTGTATTAAAACTAGTGAAAACAGCAAATCCCAGCAGAAAATCAACAGGAATCATGTAGTTCCTTCATATTGAAGTAGTTTTTAGTAGTTTCTGCAGAGATTTGTGTAGTTTTTGAAGAGATTTGTGCAATTTGATTGCATGTTAGCATGAAGTGTCAAAAACGCACTGAACGCTGAATAGAGCCTGTTTTTGAACTCTGTATTAAAAGTAGTGAAAACAGCAAATCCCAGCAGAAAATCAATAAGAATCAGGTACTTCCTTCATATCTAAGTAGTTCTGAGTAGTTTGTGCAGAGATTTGTGTAGTTTTTGATGAGATTTGTGCAGTTTGATTGCATGTTAGCATGAAGTATCAAAAACGCATTGAACGCTGAATTGAGCCTGTTTTTGAACTGTGTATTAAATGTAAGGAAATCATTAAATCCCAGAAGAAAATCAACAGGAATCATGTAGGTCCTTCATATTCAAGTAGTTCTGAGTAGTTTGTGCAGAGATTTGTGCAGTTTTTGAAGAGATTTGTTTAGTATGATTCCATGTTAGCACGAAGTATCAAAAACGTACTGAACGCTGAATTGAGCCTGTTTTTGAACTCTGTATTAAAAGTAGTGAAAACAGCAAATCCCAGCAGAAAATCAACAGGAATCATGTAGTTCCTTCATATTGAAGTAGTTCTGAGTAGTTTGGGCAGAGATTTGTGTAGTTTTTGAAGAGATTTGTGCAGTTTGACTGCACTTCAAGTTGATGTGTCATAAAGGCACTCAACGCTGAATTGAGCCTGTTTTTGAACTTTGTATTAAATGTAGTGAAATCATTAAATCCCAACAGAAAATCAACAGGAATCATGTAGTTCCTTCATATTCAAGTAGTTCTGAGTAGTTTGTGCAGAGATTTGTGTAGATTTCGAAAAGATTTTGCAGTGTGATTGTATGTTACCATGAAGTGTTAAAAACGCACTGAACGCTGAATTGAGCCTGTTTTTGAACTCTGTATTAAAAGTAGTGAAAACAGCAAATCCCAGCAGAAAATCAACAGGAATCATGTAGTTCCTTCATATTCAAGTTGTTCTGAGTAGTTTCTGCAGAGATTTGTGTAGTTTTGGAAGATATTTGTGCAGTTTGATTGAATGTTAGCATGAAGTGTCAAAAACGCACTGAACGCTGAACTGAGCCTGTTTTTGAACTCTGTATTAAAAGTAGTGAAAACAGCAAATCCCAGCAGAAAATCAACAGGAATCATGTAGTTCCTTCATATTCAAGTAGTTTTTAGTACTTTCTGCAGAGATTTGTGTAGTTTTTGAAGAGATTTGTGCAATTTGACTGCACTTGAAGTTGATGTGTCATATAGGCACTCAACGCTGAATTGATCCTGTTCTTGAACTCTGTATTAAATGTAGTGAAATAATTAAATCCCAGAAGAAAATAAACAGGAATCATGTAGTTCCTTCATATTGAAGTAGTTTTTAGTAGTTTGTGCAGAGATTTGTGTAGTTTTTGAAGAGATTTGTGCAATTTGACTGCACTTCAAGTTTCTGTGTCATAAAGGCACTCAATGCTGAAGTGAGCCTGTTTTTGAACTTTGTATTAAATGTAGTGAAAACAGCAAATCCCAGCAGAAAATCAACAGGAATCATGTAGTTCCTTCATATTCAAGTAGTTCTGAGTAGTTTGTGCAGAGATTTGTGTAGATTTCGAAAAGATTTTGCAGTGTGATTGTATGTTACCATGAAGTATCAGAAACGCACTCAAGGCTGAATTGAACATGTTTTTGAACTCTGTATGAAATGTAGTGAAATCATTAAATCCGGGCAGAAAATCAACAGGAATCATGTAGTTCCTTCATATTCAAGTAGTTTTTAGTACTTTCTGCAGAGATTTGTGTAGTTTTTGAAGAGATTTGTGCAATTTGATTGCATGTTAGCATGAAGTGTCAAAAACGCACTGAACGCTGAATAGAGCCTGTTTTTGAACTCTGTATTAAAAGTAGTGAAAACAGCAAATCCCAGCAGAAAATCAATAAGAATCAGGTACTTCCTTCATATCTAAGTAGTTCTGAGTAGTTTGTGCAGAGATTTGTGTAGTTTTTGATGAGATTTGTGCAGTTTGATTGCATGTTAGCATGAAGTATCAAAAACGCATTGAACGCTGAATTGAGCCTGTTTTTGAACTGTGTATTAAATGTAAGGAAATCATTAAATCCCAGAAGAAAATCAACAGGAATCATGTAGGTCCTTCATATTCAAGTAGTTCTGAGTAGTTTGTGCAGAGATTTGTGCAGTTTTTGAAGAGATTTGTTTAGTATGATTCCATGTTAGCACGAAGTATCAAAAACGTACTGAACGCTGAATTGAGCCTGTTTTTGAACTCTGTATTAAAAGTAGTGAAAACAGCAAATCCCAGCAGAAAATCAACAGGAATCATGTAGTTCCTTCATATTCAAGTAGTTCTGAGTAGTTTGTGCAGAGAATTGTGTAGTTTTTGAAGATATTTGTGCAGTTTGACTGCACTTGAAGTTGATGTGTTACATAGGCACTCAACCCTGAATTGAGCCTGTTTTTGAACTCTGTATTAAAAGTAGTGAAAACAGTAAATCCCAGCAGAAAATCAATAGGAATCATGTAGTTCCTTCATATTCAAGTTGTTCTGAGTAGTTTGTGCAGAGATTTGTGTAGTTTTTGATGAGATTTATGCAGTTTGATTGCATGTTAGCATGAAGTGTCAAAAACGCACTGAACGCTGAATTGAGCCTGTTTTTGAACTCTGTATTAAAAGTAGTGAAAACAGCAAATCCCAGCAGAAAATCAACAGGAATCATGTAGTTCCTTCATATTCAAGTTGTTTTGAGTAGTTTCTGCAGAGATTTGTGTAGTTTTTGAAGATATTTGTGCAGTTTGATTGCATGTTAGCATGAAGTGTCAAAAACGCACTGAACGCTGAATTGAGCCTGTTTTTGAACTCTGTATTAAAAGTAGTGAAAACAGCAAATCCCAGCAGAAAATCAACAAGAATCAGGTACTTCCTTCATATTTAAGTAGTTCTGAGTAGTTTGTGCAGAGAACTGTGTAGTTTTTGAAGATATTTGTGCAGTTTGACTGCACTTGAAGTTGATGTGTTACATAGGCACTCAACCCTGAATTGAGCCTGTTTTTGAACTCTGTATTAAAAGTAGTGAAAATAGTAAATCCCAGCAGAAAATCAATAGGAATCATGTAGTTCCTTCATATTCAAGTTGTTCTGAGTAGTTTGTGCAGAGATTTGTGTAGTTTTTGATGAGATTTATGCAGTTTGATTGCATGTTAGCATGAAGTGTCAAAAACGCACTGAACGCTGAATTGAGCCTGTTTTTGAACTCTGTATTAAAAGTAGTGAAAACAGCAAATCCCAGCAGAAAATCAACAGGAATCATGTAGTTCTGTCATATTCAAGTTGTTCTGAGTAGTTTGTGCAGAGATTTGTGTAGTTTTTGATGAGATTTGTGCAGTTTGATTTCATTTCAAGTTGATGAGTCACAAACGCACCCAATGCTGAATTGAGCCTGTTTTTGAACTTTGTATTAAATGTAGTGAGAACAGCAAATCCCAGCAGAAAATCAACGAGAATCATGTATTCCCTTCATATTCAAGTAGTTCTGAGTACTTTGTGCAAAGATTTGTGTAGTTTTTAATGAGATTTGTGCAGTTTGACTGCACTTGAAGTTGATGTGTCATATAGGCACTCAACGCTGAATTGAGCCTGTTTTTGAACTCTGTATTAAAAGTAGTGAAAACAGAACTACTTGAATATGAAGGAACTACATGATTCCTGTTGATTTTCTGCTGGGATTTGCTGAGTAGTTTGTGCAGAGAATTGTGTAGTTTTTGAAGATATTTGTGCAGTTTGACTGCACTTGAAGTTGATGTGTTACATAGGCACTCAACCCTGAATTGAGCCTGTTTTTGAACTCTGTATTAAAAGTAGTGAAAACAGTAAATCCCAGCAGAAAATCAATAGGAATCATGTAGTTCCTTCATATTCAAGTTGTTCTGAGTAGTTTGTGCAGAGATTTGTGTAGTTTTTGATGAGATTTATGCAGTTTGATTGCATGTTAGCATGAAGTGTCAAAAACGCACTGAACGCTGAATTGAGCCTGTTTTTGAACTCTGTATTAAAAGTAGTGAAAACAGCAAATCCCAGCAGAAAATCAACATGAATCATGTAGTTCCTTCATATTCAAGTTGTTCTGAGTAGTTTGTGCAGAGATTTGTGTAGTTTTTGATGAGATTTATGCAGTTTGATTGCATGTTAGCATGAAGTGTCAAAAACGCACTGAACGCTGAATTGAGCCTGTTTTTGATCTCTGTATTAAAAGTAGTGAAAACAGCAAATCCCAGCAGAAAATCAACAGGAATCATGTAGTTCCTTCATATTGAAGTAGTTTTTAGTAGTTTCTGCAGAGATTTGTGTAGTTTTTGAAGATATTTGTGCAGTTTGACTGCACTTCAAGTTTATGTGTCATGAAGGCACTCAACGCTGAATTGAGCCTGTTTTTCAACTTTGTATTAAATGTAGTGAAAACAGCAAATCCCAGCAGAAAATCAACCAGAATCATATATTCCCTTCATATTCAAGTAGTTCTGAGTAGTTTGTGCAGAGATTTGTGTAGTTTTTGAGGAGATTTGTGCAGTTTGATTGCATGTTAGCATGAAGTATCAAAAACGCACTGAACGCTGAATTGAGCCTGTTTTTGAACTCTGTATTAAAACTAGTGAAAACAGCAAATCCCAGCAGAAAATCAACAGGAATCATGTAGTTCCTTCATATTGAAGTAGTTTTTAGTAGTTTCTGCAGAGATTTGTGTAGTTTTTGAAGAGATTTGTGCAATTTGATTGCATGTTAGCATGAAGTGTCAAAAACGCACTGAACGCTGAATAGAGCCTGTTTTTGAACTCTGTATTAAAAGTAGTGAAAACAGCAAATCCCAGCAGAAAATCAATAAGAATCAGGTACTTCCTTCATATCTAAGTAGTTCTGAGTAGTTTGTGCAGAGATTTGTGTAGTTTTTGATGAGATTTGTGCAGTTTGATTGCATGTTAGCATGAAGTATCAAAAACGCATTGAACGCTGAATTGAGCCTGTTTTTGAACTGTGTATTAAATGTAAGGAAATCATTAAATCCCAGAAGAAAATCAACAGGAATCATGTAGGTCCTTCATATTCAAGTAGTTCTGAGTAGTTTGTGCAGAGATTTGTGCAGTTTTTGAAGAGATTTGTTTAGTATGATTCCATGTTAGCACGAAGTATCAAAAACGTACTGAACGCTGAATTGAGCCTGTTTTTGAACTCTGTATTAAAAGTAGTGAAAACAGCAAATCCCAGCAGAAAATCAACAGGAATCATGTAGTTCCTTCATATTCAAGTAGTTCTGAGTAGTTTGTGCAGAGAATTGTGTAGTTTTTGAAGATATTTGTGCAGTTTGACTGCACTTGAAGTTGATGTGTTACATAGGCACTCAACCCTGAATTGAGCCTGTTTTTGAACTCTGTATTAAAAGTAGTGAAAACAGTAAATCCCAGCAGAAAATCAATAGGAATCATGTAGTTCCTTCATATTCAAGTTGTTCTGAGTAGTTTGTGCAGAGATTTGTGTAGTTTTTGATGAGATTTATGCAGTTTGATTGCATGTTAGCATGAAGTGTCAAAAACGCACTGAACGCTGAATTGAGCCTGTTTTTGAACTCTGTATTAAAAGTAGTGAAAACAGCAAATCCCAGCAGAAAATCAACAGGAATCATGTAGTTCCTTCATATTCAAGTTGTTTTGAGTAGTTTCTGCAGAGATTTGTGTAGTTTTTGAAGATATTTGTGCAGTTTGATTGCATGTTAGCATGAAGTGTCAAAAACGCACTGAACGCTGAATTGAGCCTGTTTTTGAACTCTGTATTAAAAGTAGTGAAAACAGCAAATCCCAGCAGAAAATCAACAAGAATCAGGTACTTCCTTCATATTTAAGTAGTTCTGAGTAGTTTGTGCAGAGAACTGTGTAGTTTTTGAAGATATTTGTGCAGTTTGACTGCACTTGAAGTTGATGTGTTACATAGGCACTCAACCCTGAATTGAGCCTGTTTTTGAACTCTGTATTAAAAGTAGTGAAAATAGTAAATCCCAGCAGAAAATCAATAGGAATCATGTAGTTCCTTCATATTCAAGTTGTTCTGAGTAGTTTGTGCAGAGATTTGTGTAGTTTTTGATGAGATTTATGCAGTTTGATTGCATGTTAGCATGAAGTGTCAAAAACGCACTGAACGCTGAATTGAGCCTGTTTTTGAACTCTGTATTAAAAGTAGTGAAAACAGCAAATCCCAGCAGAAAATCAACAGGAATCATGTAGTTCCTTCATATTGAAGTAGTTTTTAGTAGTTTCTGCAGAGATTTGTGTAGTTTTTGATGAGATTTGTGCAGTTTGACTGCACTTCAAGTTTATGTGTCATGAAGGCAGTCAACGCTGAATTGAGCCTGTTTTTCAACTTTGTATTAAATGTAGTGAAAACAGCAAATCCCAGCAGAAAATCAACGAGAATCATGTATTCCCTTCATATTCAAGTAGTTCTGAGTACTTTGTGCAAAGATTTGTGCAGTTTTTGAAGAGATTTGTTTAGTATGATTCCATGTTAGCATGAAGTATCAAAAAAGCACTGAACGCTGAATTGAGCCTGTTTTTGAAATCTGTATTAAAAGTAGTGAAAACAGTAAATCCCAGCAGAGAATCAATAGGAATCATGTAGTTCCTTCATATTCAAGTAGTTCTGAGTAGTTTGTGCAGAGATTTGTGTAGTTTTTGATGAGATTTGTGCAGTTTGACTGCACTTCAAGTTTATGTGTCATAAAGGCACTCAATGCTGAAGTGAGCCTGTTTTTGAACTTTGTATTAAATGTAGTGAAAACAGCAAATCCCAGCAGAAAATCAACGAGAATCATGTATTCCCTTCATATTCAAGTAGTTCTGAGTACTTTGTGCAAAGATTTGTGCAGTTTTTGAAGAGATTTGTTTAGTATGATTCCATGTTAGCATGAAGTATCAAAAAAGCACTGAACGCTGAATTGAGCCTGTTTTTGAAATCTGTATTAAAAGTAGTGAAATCATTAAATCCGGGCAGAAAATCAACATGAATCATGTAGTTCCTTCATATTCAAATTGTTCTGAGTAGTTTGTGCAGACATTTGTGTAGTTTTTGATGAGATTTGTGCAGTTTGATTGCATGTTAGCATGAAGTATCAATAACGCACTGAACGCTGAATTGAGCCTGTTTTTGATCTCTGTATTAAAAGTAGTGAAAACAGCAAATCCCAGCAGAAAATCAACAGGAATCATGTAGTTCCTTCATATTGAAGTAGTTTTTAGTAGTTTCTGCAGAGATTTGTGTAGTTTTTGAAGAGATTTGTGCAGTTTGACTGCACTTCAAGTTTCTGTGTCATAAAGGCACTCAATGCTGAAGTGAGCCTGTTTTTGAACTTTGTATTAAATGTAGTGAAAACAGCAAATCCCAGCAGAAAATCAACAGGAATCATGTAGTTCCTTCATATTCAAGTAGTTCTGAGTACTTTGTGCAGAGATTTGTGTAGATTTCGAAAAGATTTTGCAGTGTGATTGTATGTTACCATGAAGTATCAGAAACGCACTCAAGGCTGAATTGAGCCTGTTTTTGAACTCTGTATTAAAAGTAGTGAAAACAGCAAATCCCAGCAGAAAATCAACAGGAATAATGTAGTTCCTTCATATTCAAGTAGTTCTGAGTAGTTTGTGTAGAGATTTGTGCAGTTTTTGAAGAGATTTGTTTAGTATGATTCCATGTTAGCATGAAGTATCAAAAAAGCACTGAACGCTGAATTGAGCCTGTTTTTGAACTCTGTATTAAAAGTAGTGAAAACAGCAAATCCCAGCAGAAAATCAACAGGAATCATGTAGTTCCTTCATATTCAAGTAGTTCTGAGTAGTTTGTGCAGAGATTTGTGTAGATTTCGAAAAGATTTTGCAGTGTGATTGTATGTTACCATGAAGTATCAGAAACGCACTCAAGGCTGAATTGAACATGTTTTTGAACTCTGTATTAAATGTAGTGAAATAATTAAATCCCAGAAGAAAATAAACAGGAATAATGTAGTTCCTTCATATTCAAGTAGTTCTGAGTAGTTTGTGCAGAGATTTGTGTAGTTTTTGATGAGATTTGTGCAGTTTGATTGCATGTTAGCATGAAGTATCAATAACGCACTGAACGCTGAATTGAGCCTGTTTTTGATCTCTGTATTAAAAGTAGTGAAAACAGCAAATCCCAGCAGAAAATCAACAGGAATCATGTAGTTCCTTCATATTGAAGTAGTTTTTAGTAGTTTCTGCAGAGATTTGTGTAGTTTTTGAAGATATTTGTGCAATTTGACTGCACTTCAAGTTTATGTGTCATATAGGCACTCAACGCTGAATTGATCCTGTTCTTGAACTCTGTATTAAATGTAGTGAAATAATTAAATCCCAGAAGAAAATAAACAGGAATAATGTAGTTCCTTCATATTCAAGTAGTTCTGAGTAGTTTGTGCAGAGATTTGTATAGTTTTTGAAGAGATTTGTTTAGTATGATTCCATGTTAGCATGAAGTATCAAAAAAGCACTGAACGCTGAATTGAGCCTGTTTTTGAAATCTGTATTAAAAGTAGTGAAAACAGTAAATCCCAGCAGAGAATCAATAGGAATCATGTAGTTCCTTCATATTCAAGTTGTTCTGAGTAGTTTGTGCAGAGATTTGTGTAGTTTTTGATGAGATTTGTGCAGTTTGATTGCATGTTAGCATGAAGTGTCAAAAACGCACTGAACGCTGAATTGAGCCTGTTTTTGAACTCTGTATTAAAAGTAGTGAAAACAGCAAATCCCAGCAGAAAATCAACAAGAATCAGGTACTTCCTTCATATTCAAGTAGTTCTGAGTAGTTTGTGCAGAGAATTGTGTAGTTTTTGAAGATATTTGTGCAGTTTGACTGCACTTCAAGTTTATGTGTCATAAAGGCAGTGAACGCTGAATTGAGCCTGTTTTTGACCTCTGTATTCAATGTAAGGAAATCATTAAAACTCAAAAGAAAATCAACAGGAATCATGTAGTTCCTTCATATTCAAGTTGTTCTGAGTAGTTTCTGCAGAGATTTGTGTAGTTTTTGAAGATATTTGTGCAGTTTGATTGCATGTTAGCATGAAGTGTCAAAAACGCACTGAACGCTGAATTGAGCCTGTTTTTGAACTCTGTATTAAAAGTAGTGAAAACAGCAAATCCCAGCAGAAAATCAACAAGAATCAGGTACTTCCTTCATATTTAAGTAGTTCTGAGTAGTTTGTGCAGAGATTTGTGTAGTTTTTGATGAGATTTGTGCAGTTTGATTGCATGTTAGCTTGAAGTATCAAAAACGCATTGAACGCTGAATTGAGCCTGTTTTTCAACTGTGTATTAAATGTAAGGAAATCATTAAATCCCAGAAGAAAATCAACAGGAATCATGTAGGTCCTTCATATTCAAGTTGTTCTGAGTAGTTTGTGCAGAGATTTGTGTAGTTTTTGATGAGATTTGTGTAGTTTGATTTCATTTCAAGTTGATGAGTCACAAATGCACCCAATGCTGAATTGAGCCTGTTTTTGAACTTTGTATTAAATGTAGTGAAAACAGCAAATCCCAGCAGAAAATCAACGAGAATCATGTATTCCCTTCATATTCAAGTAGTTCTGAGTACTTTGTGCAAAGATTTGTGTAGTTTTTAATGAGATTTGTGCAGTTTGACTGCACTTGAAGTTGATGTGTCATATAGGCACTCAACGCTGAATTGAGCCTGTTTTTGAACTCTGTATTAAAAGTAGTGAAAACAGAACTACTTGAATATGAAGGAACTACATGATTCCTGTTGATTTTCTGCTGGGATTTGCTGAGTAGTTTGTGCAGAGAATTGTGTAGTTTTTGAAGATATTTGTGCAGTTTGACTGCACTTCAAGTTTATGTGTCATAAAGGCAGTGAACGCTGAATTGAGCCTGTTTTTGACCTCTGTATTAAATGTAAGGAAATCATTAAAACTCAGAAGAAAATCAACAGGAATCATGTAGTTCCTTCATATTCAAGTAGTTCTGAGTAGTTTGTGCAGAGATTTGTGTAGTTTTTGATGAGATTTGTGCAGTTTGACTGCACTTCAAGTTTATGTGTCATAAAGGCACTCAATGCTGAAGTGAGCTGTTTTTGAACTTTGTATTAAATGTAGTGAAAACAGCAAATCCCAGCAGAAAATCAACGAGAATCATGTATTCCCTTCATATTCAAGTAGTTCTGAGTACTTTGTGCAAAGATTTGTGCAGTTTTTGAAGAGATTTGTTTAGTATGATTCCATGTTAGCATGAAGTATCAAAAAAGCACTGAACGCTGAATTGAGCCTGTTTTTGAAATCTGTATTAAAAGTAGTGAAAACAGCAAATCCCAGCAGAAAATCAACAGGAATCATGTAGTTCCTTCATATTCAAGTAGTTCTGAGTAGTTTGTGCAGAGATTTGTGTAGATTTCGAAAAGATTTTGCAGTGTGATTGTATGTTACCATGAAGTATCAGAAACGCACTCAAGGCTGAATTGAACATGTTTTTGAACTCTGTATGAAATGTAGTGAAATCATTAAATCCGGGCAGAAAATCAACAGGAATCATGCAGTTCCTTCATATTCAAGTAGTTTTTAGTACTTTCTGCAGAGATTTGTGTAGTTTTTGAAGAGATTTGTGCAATTTGACTGCACTTGAAGTTGATGTGTCATATAGGCACTCAACGCTGAATTGATCCTGTTCTTGAACTCTGTATTAAATGTAGTGAAATAATTAAATCCCAGAAGAAAATAAACAGGAATAATGTAGTTCCTTCATATTCAAGTAGTTCTGAGTAGTTTCTGCAGAGATTTGTGAAGTTTTTGAAGAGATTTGTTTAGTATGATTCCATGTTAGCATGAAGTATCAAAAACGCACTGAACGCTGAATTGAGCCTGTTTTTGAACTCTGTGTTAAAAGTAGTGAAAACAGTAAATCCCAGCAGAAAATCAACAGGAATCATGTAGTTCCTTCATATTGAAGTAGTTCTGAGTAGTTTGGGCAGAGATTTGTGTAGTTTTTGAAGAGATTTGTGCAGTTTGACTGCACTTCAAGTTGATGTGTCATAAAGGCACTCAACGCTGAATTGAGCCTGTTTTTGAACTTTGTATTAAATGTAGTGAAATCATTAAATCCCAACAGAAAATCAACAGGAATCATGTAGTTCCTTCATATTCAAGTAGTTCTGAGTAGTTTGTGCAGAGATTTGTGTAGATTTCGAAAAGATTTTGCAGTGTGATTGTATGTTACCATGAAGTGTTAAAAACGCACTGAACGCTGAATTGAGCCTGTTTTTGAACTCTGTATTAAAAGTAGTGAAAACAGCAAATCCCAGCAGAAAATCAACAGGAATCATGTAGTTCCTTCATATTCAAGTTGTTCTGAGTAGTTTCTGCAGAGATTTGTGTAGTTTTTGAAGATATTTGTGCAGTTTGATTGCATGTTAGCATGAAGTGTCAAAAACGCACTGAACGCTGAATTGAGCCTGTTTTTGAACTCTGTATTAAAAGTAGTGAAAACAGCAAATCCCAGCAGAAAATCAACAGGAATCATGTAGTTCCTTCATATTCAAGTAGTTTTTAGTACTTTCTGCAGAGATTTGTGTAGTTTTTGAAGAGATTTGTGCAATTTGACTGCACTTGAAGTTGATGTGTCATATAGGCACTCAACGCTGAATTGATCCTGTTCTTGAACTCTGTATTAAATGTAGTGAAATAATTAAATCCCAGAAGAAAATAAACAGGAATAATGTAGTTCCTTCATATTCAAGTAGTTCTGAGTAGTTTCTGCAGAGATTTGTGCAGTTTTTGAAGAGATTTGTTTAGTATGATTCCATGTTAGCATGAAGTATCAAAAACGCACTGAACGCTGAATTGAGCCTGTTTTTGAACTCTGTGTTAAAAGTAGTGAAAACAGTAAATCCCAGCAGAAAATCAACAGGAATCATGTAGTTCCTTCATATTGAAGTAGTTCTGAGTAGTTTGGGCAGAGATTTGTGTAGTTTTTGAAGAGATTTGTGCAGTTTGACTGCACTTCAAGTTGATGTGTCATAAAGGCACTCAACGCTGAATTGAGCCTGTTTTTGAACTTTGTATTAAATGTAGTGAAATCATTAAATCCCAACAGAAAATCAACAGGAATCATGTAGTTCCTTCATATTCAAGTAGTTCTGAGTAGTTTGTGCAGAGATTTGTGTAGATTTCGAAAAGATTTTGCAGTGTGATTGTATGTTACCATGAAGTGTTAAAAACGCACTGAACGCTGAATTGAGCCTGTTTTTGAACTCTGTATTAAAAGTAGTGAAAACAGCAAATCCCAGCAGAAAATCAACAGGAATCATGTAGTTCCTTCATATTCAAGTTGTTTTGAGTAGTTTCTGCAGAGATTTGTGTAGTTTTTGAAGATATTTGTGCAGTTTGATTGCATGTTAGCATGAAGTGTCAAAAACGCACTGAACGCTGAATTGAGCCTGTTTTTGAACTCTGTATTAAAAGTAGTGAAAACAGCAAATCCCAGCAGAAAATCAACAAGAATCAGGTACTTCCTTCATATTTAAGTAGTTCTGAGTAGTTTGTGCAGAGAATTGTGTAGTTTTTGAAGAGATTTGTTTAGTATGATTCCATGTTAGCACGAAGTATCAAAAACGTACTGAACGCTGAATTGAGCCTGTTTTTGAACTCTGTATTAAAAGTAGTGAAAACAGCAAATCCCAGCAGAAAATCAACAGGAATCATGTAGTTCCTTCATATTCAAGTAGTTCTGAGTAGTTTGTGCAGAGATTTGTGTAGTTTTTGATGAGATTTGTGCAGTTTGACTGCACTTCAAGTTTATGTGTCATAAAGGCACTCAATGCTGAAGTGAGCCTGTTTTTGATCTCTGTATTAAAAGTAGTGAAAACAGCAAATCCCAGCAGAAAATCAACAGGAATCATGTAGTTCCTTCATATTGAAGTAGTTTTTAGTAGTTTCTGCAGAGATTTGTGTAGTTTTTGAAGAGATTTGTGCAGTTTGACTGCACTTCAAGTTTCTGTGTCATAAAGGCACTCAATGCTGAAGTGAGCCTGTTTTTGAACTTTGTATTAAATGTAGTGAAAACAGCAAATCCCAGCAGAAAATCAACAGGAATCATGTAGTTCCTTCATATTCAAGTAGTTCTGAGTAGTTTGTGCAGAGATTTGTGTAGATTTCGAAAAGATTTTGCAGTGTGATTGTATGTTACCATGAAGTATCAGAAACGCACTCAAGGCTGAATTGAACATGTTTTTGAACTCTGTATGAAATGTAGTGAAATCATTAAATCCGGGCAGAAAATCAACAGGAATCATGTAGTTCCTTCATATTCAAGTAGTTTTTAGTACTTTCTGCAGAGATTTGTGTAGTTTTTGAAGAGATTTGTGCAATTTGACTGCACTTGAAGTTGATGTGTCATATAGGCACTCAACGCTGAATTGATCCTGTTCTTGAACTCTGTATTAAATGTAGTGAAATAATTAAATCCCAGAAGAAAATAAACAGGAATAATGTAGTTCCTTCATATTCAAGTAGTTCTGAGTAGTTTCTGCAGAGATTTGTGCAGTTTTTGAAGAGATTTGTTTAGTATGATTCCATGTTAGCATGAAGTATCAAAAACGCACTGAACGCTGAATTGAGCCTGTTTTTGATCTCTGTGTTAAAAGTAGTGAAAACAGTAAATCCCAGCAGAAAATCAACAGGAATCATGTAGTTCCTTCATATTGAAGTAGTTCTGAGTAGTTTGGGCAGAGATTTGTGTAGTTTTTGAAGAGATTTGTGCAGTTTGACTGCACTTCAAGTTGATGTGTCATAAAGGCACTCAACGCTGAATTGAGCCTGTTTTTGAACTTTGTATTAAATGTAGTGAAATCATTAAATCCCAACAGAAAATCAACAGGAATCATGTAGTTCCTTCATATTCAAGTAGTTCTGAGTAGTTTGTGCAGAGATTTGTGTAGATTTCGAAAAGATTTTTCAGTGTGATTGTATGTTACCATGAAGTGTTAAAAACGCACTGAACGCTGAATTGAGCCTGTTTTTGAACTCTGTATTAAAAGTAGTGAAAACAGCAAATCCCAGCAGAAAATCAACAGGAATCATATAGTTCCTTCATATTCAAGTTGTTTTGAGTAGTTTCTGCAGAGATTTGTGTAGTTTTTGAAGATATTTGTGCAGTTTGATTGCATGTTAGCATGAAGTGTCAAAAACGCACTGAACGCTGAATTGAGCCTGTTTTTGAACTCTGTATTAAAAGTAGTGAAAACAGCAAATCCCAGCAGAAAATCAACAAGAATCAGGTACTTCCTTCATATTTAAGTAGTTCTGAGTAGTTTGTGCAGAGAACTGTGTAGTTTTTGAAGATATTTGTGCAGTTTGACTGCACTTGAAGTTGATGTGTTACATAGGCACTCAACCCTGAATTGAGCCTGTTTTTGAACTCTGTATTAAAAGTAGTGAAAATAGTAAATCCCAGCAGAAAATCAATAGGAATCATGTAGTTCCTTCATATTCAAGTTGTTCTGAGTAGTTTGTGCAGAGATTTGTGTAGTTTTTGATGAGATTTATGCAGTTTGATTGCATGTTAGCATGAAGAGTCAAAAACGCACTGAACGCTGAATTGAGCCTGTTTTTGAACTCTGTATTAAAAGTAGTGAAAACAGCAAATCCCAGCAGAAAATCAACAGGAATCATGTAGTTCCTTCATATTCAAGTAGTTCTGAGTAGTTTGTGCAGAGATTTGTGTAGTTTTTGAAGAGATTTGTGCAGTTTGACTGCACTTCAAGTTTATGTGTCATGAAGGCAGTCAACGCTGAATTGAGCCTGTTTTTCAACTTTGTATTAAATGTAGTGAAAACAGCAAATCCCAGCAGAAAATCAACCAGAATCATGTATTCCCTTCATATTCAAGTAGTTCTGAGTAGTTTGTGCAGAGATTTGTGTAGTTTTTGATGAGATTTGTGCAGTTTGATTGCATGTTAGCATGAAGTATCAAAAACGCACTGAACGCTGAATTGAGCCTGTTTTTGAACTCTGTATTAAAAGTAGTGAAAACAGCAAATCCCAGCAGAAAATCAACAGGAATCATGTAGTTCTGTCATATTCAAGTTGTTCTGAGTAGTTTGTGCAGAGATTTGTGTAGTTTTTGATGAGATTTGTGCAGTTTGATTTCATTTCAAGTTGATGAGTCACAAACGCACCCAATGCTGAATTGAGCCTGTTTTTGAACTTTGTATTAAATGTAGTGAAAACAGCAAATCCCAGCAGAAAATCAACGAGAATCATGTATTCCCTTCATATTCAAGTAGTTCTGAGTACTTTGTGCAAAGATTTGTGTAGTTTTTAATGAGATTTGTGCAGTTTGACTGCACTTGAAGTTGATGTGTCATATAGGCACTCAACGCTGAATTGAGCCTGTTTTTGAACTCTGTATTAAAAGTAGTGAAAACAGAACTACTTGAATATGAAGGAACTACATGATTCCTGTTGATTTTCTGCTGGGATTTGCTGAGTAGTTTGTGCAGAGAATTGTGTAGTTTTTGAAGATATTTGTGCAGTTTGACTGCACTTGAAGTTGATGTGTTACATAGGCACTCAACCCTGAATTGAGCCTGTTTTTGAACTCTGTATTAAAAGTAGTGAAAACAGTAAATCCCAGCAGAAAATCAATAGGAATCATGTAGTTCCTTCATATTCAAGTTGTTCTGAGTAGTTTGTGCAGAGATTTGTGTAGTTTTTGATGAGATTTATGCAGTTTGATCGCATGTTAGCATGAAGTGTCAAAAACGCACTGAACGCTGAATTGAGCCTGTTTTTGAACTCTGTATTAAAAGTAGTGAAAACAGCAAATCCCAGCAGAAAATCAACATGAATCATGTAGTTCCTTCATATTCAAGTTGTTCTGAGTAGTTTGTGCAGAGATTTGTGTAGTTTTTGATGAGATTTATGCAGTTTGATTGCATGTTAGCATGAAGTGTCAAAAACGCACTGAACGCTGAATTGAGCCTGTTTTTGATCTCTGTATTAAAAGTAGTGAAAACAGCAAATCCCAGCAGAAAATCAACAGGAATCATGTAGTTCCTTCATATTGAAGTAGTTTTTAGTAGTTTCTGCAGAGATTTGTGTAGTTTTTGAAGATATTTGTGCAGTTTGACTGCACTTCAAGTTTATGTGTCATGAAGGCACTCAACGCTGAATTGAGCCTGTTTTTCAACTTTGTATTAAATGTAGTGAAAACAGCAAATCCCAGCAGAAAATCAACCAGAATCATATATTCCCTTCATATTCAAGTAGTTCTGAGTAGTTTGTGCATAGATTTGTGTAGTTTTTGATGAGATTTGTGCAGTTTGATTGCATGTTAGCATGAAGTATCAAAAACGCACTGAACGCTGAATTGAGCCTGTTTTTGAACTCTGTATTAAAACTAGTGAAAACAGCAAATCCCAGCAGAAAATCAACAGGAATCATGTAGTTCCTTCATATTGAAGTAGTTTTTAGTAGTTTCTGCAGAGATTTGTGTAGTTTTTGAAGAGATTTGTGCAGTTTGACTGCACTTCAAGTTTCTGTGTCATAAAGGCACTCAATGCTGAAGTGAGCCTGTTTTTGAACTTTGTAATAAATGTAGTGAAAACAGCAAATCCCAGCAGAAAATCAACAAGAATCAGGTACTTCCTTCATATTCAAGTAGTTCTGAGTAGTTTGTGCAGAGAATTGTGTAGTTTTTGAAGATATTTGTGCAGTTTGACTGCACTTCAAGTTTATGTGTCATAAAGGCAGTGAACGCTGAATTGAGCCTGTTTTTGACCTCTGTATTAAATGTAAGGAAATCATTAAAACTCAGAAGAAAATCAACAGGAATCATGTAGTTCCTTCATATTCAAGTAGTTCTGAGTAGTTTGTGCAGAGATTTGTGTAGTTTTTGATGAGATTTGTGCAGTTTGATTTCTTTTCAAGTTTACTAGTCATAAACGCACTCAATGCTGAAGTGAGCCTGTTTTTGAACTTTGTATTAAATGTAGTGAAAACAGCAAATCCCAGCAGAAAATCAACGAGAATCATGTATTCCCTTCATATTCAAGTAGTTCTGAGTACTTTGTGCAAAGATTTGTGCAGTTTTTGAAGAGATTTGTTTAGTATGATTCCATGTTAGCATGAAGTATCAAAAAAGCACTGAACGCTGAATTGAGCCTGTTTTTGAAATCTGTATTAAAAGTAGTGAAATCATTAAATCCGGGCAGAAAATCAACATGAATCATGTAGTTCCTTCATATTCAAATTGTTCTGAGTAGTTTGTGCAGACATTTGTGTAGTTTTTGATGAGATTTGTGCAGTTTGATTGCATGTTAGCATGAAGTATCAATAACGCACTGAACGCTGAATTGAGCCTGTTTTTGATCTCTGTGTTAAAAGTAGTGAAAACAGCAAATCCCAGCAGAAACTCAACAGGAATCATGTAGTTCCTTCATATTGAAGTAGTTTTTAGTAGTTTCTGCAGAGATTTGTGTAGTTTTTGAAGAGATTTGTGCAGTTTGACTGCACTTCAAGTTTCTGTGTCATAAAGGCACTCAATGCTGAAGTGAGCCTGTTTTTGAACTTTGTATTAAATGTAGTGAAAACAGCAAATCCCAGCAGAAAATCAACAGGAATCATGTAGTTCCTTCATATTCAAGTAGTTCTGAGTACTTTGTGCAGAGATTTGTGTAGATTTCGAAAAGATTTTGCAGTGTGATTGTATGTTACCATGAAGTATCAGAAACGCACTCAAGGCTGAATTGAGCCTGTTTTTGAACTCTGTATTAAAAGTAGTGAAAACAGCAAATCCCAGCAGAAAATCAACAGGAATAATGTAGTTCCTTCATATTCAAGTAGTTCTGAGTAGTTTGTGTAGAGATTTGTGCAGTTTTTGAAGAGATTTGTTTAGTATGATTCCATGTTAGCATGAAGTATCAAAAAAGCACTGAACGCTGAATTGAGCCTGTTTTTGAACTCTGTATTAAAAGTAGTGAAAACAGCAAATCCCAGCAGAAAATCAACAGGAATCATGTAGTTCCTTCATATTCAAGTAGTTCTGAGTAGTTTGTGCAGAGATTTGTGTAGATTTCGAAAAGATTTTGCAGTGTGATTGTATGTTACCATGAAGTATCAGAAACGCACTCAAGGCTGAATTGAACATGTTTTTGAACTCTGTATGAAATGTAGTGAAATCATTAAATCCGGGCAGAAAATCAACAGGAATCATGCAGTTCCTTCATATTCAAGTAGTTTTTAGTACTTTCTGCAGAGATTTGTGTAGTTTTTGAAGAGATTTGTGCAATTTGACTGCACTTGAAGTTGATGTGTCATATAGGCACTCAACGCTGAATTGATCCTGTTCTTGAACTCTGTATTAAATGTAGTGAAATAATTAAATCCCAGAAGAAAATAAACAGGAATAATGTAGTTCCTTCATATTCAAGTAGTTCTGAGTAGTTTCTGCAGAGATTTGTGCAGTTTTTGAAGAGATTTGTTTAGTATGATTCCATGTTAGCATGAAGTATCAAAAACGCACTGAACGCTGAATTGAGCCTGTTTTTGAACTCTGTATTAAAAGTAGTGAAAACAGCAAATCCCAGCAGAAAATCAACAGGAATCATGTAGTTCCTTCATATTCAAGTAGTTTTTAGTACTTTCTGCAGAGATTTGTGTAGTTTTTGAAGAGATTTGTGCAATTTGACTGCACTTGAAGTTGATGTGTCATATAGGCACTCAACGCTGAATTGATCCTGTTCTTGAACTCTGTATTAAATGTAGTGAAATAATTAAATCCCAGAAGAAAATAAACAGGAATAATGTAGTTCCTTCATATTCAAGTAGTTCTGAGTAGTTTCTGCAGAGATTTGTGTAGTTTTTGAAGATATTTGTGCAGTTTGACTGCACTTCAAGTTTCTGTGTCATAAAGGCACTCAATGCTGAAGTGAGCCTGTTTTTGAACTTTGTATTAAATGTAGTGAAAACAGCAAATCCCAGCAGAAAATCAACAGGAATCATGTAGTTCCTTCATATTCAAGTAGTTCTGAGTAGTTTGTGCAGAGATTTGTATAGATTTCGAAAAGATTTTGCAGTGTGATTGTATGTTACCATGAAGTATCAGAAACGCACTCAAGGCTGAATTGAACATGTTTTTGAACTCTGTATGAAATGTAGTGAAATCATTAAATCCGGGCAGAAAATCAACAGGAATCATGTAGTTCCTTCATATTCAAGTAGTTTTTAGTACTTTCTGCAGAGATTTGTGTAGTTTTTGAAGAGATTTGTGCAATTTGATTGCATGTTAGCATGAAGTGTCAAAAACGCACTGAACGCTGAATAGAGCCTGTTTTTGAACTCTGTATTAAAAGTAGTGAAAACAGCAAATCCCAGCAGAAAATCAATAAGAATCAGGTACTTCCTTCATATCTAAGTAGTTCTGAGTAGTTTGTGCAGAGATTTGTGTAGTTTTTGATGAGATTTGTGCAGTTTGATTGCATGTTAGCATGAAGTATCAAAAACGCATTGAACGCTGAATTGAGCCTGTTTTTGAACTGTGTATTAAATGTAAGGAAATCATTAAATCCCAGAAGAAAATCAACAGGAATCATGTAGTTCCTTCATATTGAAGTAGTTTTTAGTAGTTTCTGCAGAGATTTGTGTAGTTTTTGAAGATATTTGTGCAATTTGACTGCACTTCAAGTTTATGTGTCATATAGGCACTCAACGCTGAATTGATCCTGTTCTTGAACTCTGTATTAAATGTAGTGAAATAATTAAATCCCAGAAGAAAATAAACAGGAATAATGTAGTTCCTTCATATTCAAGTAGTTCTGAGTAGTTTGTGCAGAGATTTGTGTAGTTTTTGAAGAGATTTGTTTAGTATGATTCCATGTTAGCATGAAGTATCAAAAAAGCACTGAACGCTGAATTGAGCCTGTTTTTGAAATCTGTATTAAAAGTAGTGAAAACAGTAAATCCCAGCAGAGAATCAATAGGAATCATGTAGTTCCTTCATATTCAAGTTGTTCTGAGTAGTTTGTGCAGAGAATTGTGTAGTTTTTGAAGATATTTGTGCAGTTTGACTGCACTTCAAGTTTATGTGTCATAAAGGCAGTGAACGCTGAATTGAGCCTGTTTTTGACCTCTGTATTCAATGTAAGGAAATCATTAAAACTCAAAAGAAAATCAACAGGAATCATGTAGTTCCTTCATATTCAAGTTGTTCTGAGTAGTTTGTGCAGAGATTTGTGTAGTTTTTGATGAGATTTGTGCAGTTTGATTGCATGTTAGCATGAAGTGTCAAAAACGCACTGAACGCTGAATTGAGCCTGTTTTTGAACTCTGTATTAAAAGTAGTGAAAACAGCAAATCCCAGCAGAAAATCAATGAGAATCAGGTACTTCCTTCATATTTAAGTAGTTCTGAGTAGTTTGTGCAGAGATTTGTGTAGTTTTTGATGAGATTTGTGCAGTTTGATTGCATGTTAGCTTGAAGTATCAAAAACGCATTGAACGCTGAATTGAGCCTGTTTTTCAACTGTGTATTAAATGTAAGGAAATCATTAAATCCCAGAAGAAAATCAACAGGAATCATGTAGGTCCTTCATATTCAAGTTGTTCTGAGTAGTTTGTGCAGAGATTTGTGTAGTTTTTGATGAGATTTATGCAGTTTGATTGCATGTTAGCATGAAGTGTCAAAAACGCACTGAACGCTGAATTGAGCCTGTTTTTGAACTCTGTATTAAAAGTAGTGAAAACAGCAAATCCCAGCAGAAAATCAACATGAATCATGTAGTTCCTTCATATTCAAGTAGTTTTTAGTAGTTTCTGCAGAGATTTGTGTAGTTTTTGAAGAGATTTGTGCAGTTTGACTGCACTTCAAGTTTATGTGTCATAAAGGCACTGAACGCTGAATTGAGCCTGTTTTTGAACTCTGTATTAAATGTAGTGAAATCATTAAATCCCAGAAGAAAATCAATAGGAATCATGTAGTTCCTTCATATTCAAGTTGTTCTGAGTAGTTTGTGCAGAGATTTGTGTAGTTTTTGATGAGATTTGTGCAGTTTGATTGCATGTTAGCATGAAGTATCAAAAAAGAGCTGAACGCTGAATTGAGCCTGTTTTTGAACTCTGTATTAAAAGTAGTGAAAACAGTAAATCCCAGCAGAAAATCAAAAGGAATCATGTAGTTCCTTCATATTCAAGTAGTTCTGAGTATTTTGTGCAGAGAATTGTGTAGTTTTTGAAGATATTTGTGCAGTTTGACTGCACTTCAAGTTTATGTGTCATGAAGGCACTCAACGCTGAATTGAGCCTGTTTTTCAACTCTGTATTAAATGTAGTGAAATCATTAAATCCGGGCAGAAAATCAACATGAATCATGTAGTTCCTTCATATTCAAGTAGTTTTTAGTACTTTCTGCAGAGATTTGTGTAGTTTTTGAAGAGATTTGTGCAATTTGACTGCACTTCAAGTTTATGTGTCATGAAGGCACTCAACGCTGAATTGAGCCTGTTTTTCAACTCTGTATTAAATGTAGTGAAATCATTAAATCCGGGCAGAAAATCAACATGAATCATGTAGTTCCTTCATATTCAAGTAGTTCTGAGTAGTTTGTGCAGAGATTTGTGTAGATTTCGAAAAGATTTTGCAGTGTGATTGTATGTTACCATGAAGTATCAGAAACGCACTCAAGGCTGAATTGAACATGTTTTTGAACTCTGTATGAAATGTAGTGAAATCATTAAATCCGGGCAGAAAATCAACAGGAATCATGTAGTTCCTTCATATTCAAGTAGTTCTGAGTAGTTTGTGCAGAGATTTGTGTAGATTTCGAAAAGATTTTGCAGTGTGATTGTATGTTACCATGAAGTGTTAAAAACGCACTGAACGCTGAATTGAGCCTGTTTTTGAACTCTGTATTAAAAGTAGTGCAAACAGCAAATCCCAGTAGAAAATCAACAGGAATCATGTAGTTCCTTCATATTCAAGTTGTTCTGAGTAGTTTCTGCAGAGATTTGTGTAGTTTTTGAAGATATTTGTGCAGTTTGATTGCATGTTAGCATGAAGTGTCAAAAACGCACTGAACGCTGAATTTATCCTGTTTTTGAACTCTGTATTAAAAGTAGTGAAAACAGCAAATCCCAGCAGAAAATCAATGAGAATCAGGTACTTCCTTCATATTTAAGTAGTTCTGAGTAGTTTGTGCACAGAATTGTGTAGTTTTTGAAGATATTTGTGCAGTTTGACTGCACTTCAAGTTTATGTGTCATGAAGGCACTCAACGCTGAATTGAGCCTGTTTTTCAACTTTGTATTAAATGTAGTGAAAACAGCAAATCCCAGCAGAAAATCAACCAGAATCATGTATTCCCTTCATATTCAAGTAGTTCTGAGTAGTTTGTGCAGAGATTTATGTAGTTTTTGATGAGATTTATGCAGTTTGATTGCATGTTAGCATGAAGTGTCAAAAACGCACTGAACGCTGAATTGAGCCTGTTTTTGAACTCTGTATTAAAAGTAGTGAAAACAGCAAATCCCAGCAGAAAATCAACATGAATCATGTAGTTCCTTCATATTCAAGTAGTTTTCAGTAGTTTCTGCAGAGATTTGTGTAGTTTTTGAAGAGATTTGTGCAGTTTGACTGCACTTCAAGTTTATGTGTCATAAAGGCACTGAACGCTGAATTGAGCCTGTTTTTGAACTCTGTATTAAATGTAGTGAAATCATTAAATCCCAGAAGAAAATCAATAGGAATCATGTAGTTCCTTCATATTCAAGTTGTTCTGAGTAGTTTGTGCAGAGATTTGTGTAGTTTTTGATGAGATTTGTGCAGTTTGATTGCATGTTAGCATGAAGTATCAAAAACGCATTGAACGCTGAATTGAGCCTGTTTTTGAACTGTGTATTAAATGTAAGGAAATCATTAAATCCCAGAAGAAAATCAACAGGAATCATGTAGGTCTTTCATATTGAAGTAGTTCTGAGTAGTTTGTGCACAGAATTGTGTAGTTTTTGAAGATATTTGTGCAGTTTGACTGCACTTCAAGTTTATGTGTCATGAAGGCACTCAACGCTGAATTGAGCCTGTTTTTCAACTCTGTATTAAATGTAGTGAAATCATTAAATCCGGGCAGAAAATCAACATGAATCATGTAGTTCCTTCATATTCAAGTAGTTCTGAGTAGTTTGTGCAGAGATTTGTGTAGATTTCGAAAAGATTTTGCAGTGTGATTGTATGTTACCATGAAGTATCAGAAACGCACTCAAGGCTGAATTGAACATGTTTTTGAACTCTGTATGAAATGTAGTGAAATCATTAAATCCGGGCAGAAAATCAACAGGAATCATGTAGTTCCTTCATATTCAAGTAGTTCTGAGTAGTTTGTGCAGAGAATTGTGTAGTTTTTGACGAGATCTGTGCAGTTTGATTGCATGTTAGGATGAAGTATCAATAACGCACTGAACGCTGAATTGAGCCTGTTTTTGAACTCTGTATTAAAAGTAGTGAAAACAGCAAATCCTAGCAGAAAATCAACAGGAATCATGTAGTTCCTTCATATTGAAGTTGTTCTGAGTAGTTTGTGCAGAGATTTGTGTAGTTTTTGATGAGATTTGTGCAGTTTGACTGCACTTCAAGTTTCTGTGTCATAAAGGCACTCAATGCTGAAGTGAGCCTGTTTTTGAACTTTGTATTAAATGTAGTGAAAACAGCAAATCCCAGCAGAAAATCAACAGGAATCATGTAGTTCCTTCATATTCAAGTAGTTCTGAGTACTTTGTGCAGAGATTTGTGTAGATTTCGAAAAGATTTTGCAGTGTGATTGTATGTTACCATGAAGTATCAGAAACGCACTCAAGGCTGAATTGAACATGTTTTTGAACTCTGTATGAAATGTAGTGAAATCATTAAATCCGGGCAGAAAATCAACAGGAATCATGTAGTTCCTTCATATTCAAGTAGTTTTTAGTACTTTCTGCAGAGATTTGTGTAGTTTTTGAAGAGATTTGTGCAATTTGACTGCACTCGAAGTTGATGTGTCATATAGGCACTCAACGCTGAATTGATCCTGTTCTTGAACTCTGTATTAAATGTAGTGAAATAATTAAATCCCAGAAGAAAATAAACAGGAATAATGTAGTTCCTTCATATTCAAGTAGTTCTGAGTAGTTTCTGCAGAGATTTGTGCAGTTTTTGAAGAGATTTGTTTAGTATGATTCCATGTTAGCATGAAGTATCAAAAACGCACTGAACGCTGAATTGAGCCTGTTTTTGAACTCTGTGTTAAAAGTAGTGAAAACAGTAAATCCCAGCAGAAAATCAACAGGAATCATGTAGTTCCTTCATATTGAAGTAGTTCTGAGTAGTTTGGGCAGAGATTTGTGTAGTTTTTGAAGAGATTTGTGCAGTTTGACTGCACTTCAAGTTGATGTGTCATAAAGGCACTCAACGCTGAATTGAGCCTGTTTTTGAACTTTGTATTAAATGTAGTGAAATCATTAAATCCCAACAGAAAATCAACAGGAATCATGTAGTTCCTTCATATTCAAGTAGTTCTGAGTAGTTTGTGCAGAGATTTGTGTAGATTTCGAAAAGATTTTGCAGTGTGATTGTATGTTACCATGAAGTGTTAAAAACGCACTGAACGCTGAATTGAGCCTGTTTTTGAACTCTGTATTAAAAGTAGTGAAAACAGCAAATCCCAGCAGAAAATCAACAGGAATCATGTAGTTCCTTCATATTCAAGTTGTTCTGAGTAGTTTCTGCAGAGATTTGTGTAGTTTTTGAAGATATTTGTGCAGTTTGATTGCATGTTAGCATGAAGTGTCAAAAACGCACTGAACGCTGAATTGAGCCTGTTTTTGAACTCTGTATTAAAAGTAGTGAAAACAGCAAATCCCAGCAGAAAATCAACAGGAATCATGTAGTTCCTTCATATTCAAGTAGTTCTGAGTAGTTTGTGCAGAGAATTGTGTAGTTTTTGAAGATATTTGTGCAGTTTGACTGCACTTGAAGTTGATGTGTTACATAGGCACTCAACCCTGAATTGAGCCTGTTTTTGAACTCTGTATTAAAAGTAGTGAAAACAGCAAATCCCAGCAGAAAATCAACATGAATCATGTAGTTCCTTCATATTCAAATTGTTCTGAGTAGTTTGTGCAGAGATTTGTGTAGTTTTTGATGAGATTTGTGCAGTTTGATTGCATGTTAGCATGAAGTATCAATAACGCACTGAACGCTGAATTTAGCCTGTTTTTGATCTCTGTATTAAAAGTAGTGAAAACAGCAAATCCCAGCAGAAAATCAACAGGAATCATGTAGTTCCTTCATATTGAAGTAGTTTTTAGTAGTTTGTGCAGAGATTTGTGTAGTTTTTGATGAGATTTGTGCAGTTTGACTGCACTTCAAGTTTCTGTGTCATAAAGGCACTCAATGCTGAAGTGAGCCTGTTTTTGAACTTTGTATTAAATGTAGTGAAAACAGCAAATCCCAGCAGAAAATCAACCAGAATCATGTAGTTCCTTCATATTCAAGTAGTTCTGAGTAGTTTGTGCAGAGATTTGTGTAGTTTTTGATGAGATTTGTGCAGTTTGATTGCATGTTAGCTTGAAGTATCAAAAACGCATTGAACGCTGAATTGAGCCTGTTTTTCAACTGTGTATTAAATGTAAGGAAATCATTAAATCCCAGAAGAAAATCAACAGGAATCATGTAGGTCCTTCATATTGAAGTAGTTCTGAGTAGTTTGTGCAGAGAATTGTGTAGTTTTTGAAGATATTTGTGCAGTTTGACTGCACTTGAAGTTGATGTGTTACATAGGCACTCAACCCTGAATTGAGCCTGTTTTTGAACTCTGTATTAAAAGTAGTGAAAACAGTAAATCCCAGCAAAAATCAATAGGAATCATGTAGTTCCTTCATATTCAAGTTGTTCTGAGTAGTTTGTGCAGAGATTTGTGTAGTTTTTGATGAGATTTATGCAGTTTGATTGCATGTTAGCATGAAGTGTCAAAAACGCACTGAACGCTGAATTGAGCCTGTTTTTGAACTCTGTATTAAAAGTAGTGAAAACAGCAAATCCCAGCAGAAAATCAACATGAATCATGTAGTTCCTTCATATTCAAGTTGTTCTGAGTAGTTTGTGCAGAGATTTGTGTAGTTTTTGATGAGATTTGTGCAGTTTGATTGCATGTTAGCATGAAGTATCAATAACGCACTGAACGCTGAATTGAGCCTGTTTTTGATCTCTGTATTAAAAGTAGTGAAAACAGCAAATCCCAGCAGAAAATCAACGAGAATCATGTATTCCCTTCATATTCAAGTAGTTCTGAGTACTTTGTGCAAAGATTTGTGTAGTTTTTGATGAGATTTGTGCAGTTTGATTTCATTTGAAGTTGATGAGTCACAAATGCACCCAATGCTGAATTGAGCCTGTTTTTGAACTTTGTATTAAATGTAGTGAAAACAGCAAATCCCAGCAGAAAATCAAAAGGAATCATGTAGTTCCTTCATATTCAAGTAGTTCTGAGTATTTTGTGCAGAGAATTGTGTAGTTTTTGAAGATATTTGTGCAGTTTGACTGCACTTCAAGTTTATGTGTCATGAAGGCACTCAACGCTGAATTGAGCCTGTTTTTCAACTCTGTATTAAATGTAGTGAAATCATTAAATCCGGCCAGAAAATCAACATGAATCATGTAGTTCCTTCATATTCAAGTAGTTTTTAGTACTTTCTGCAGAGATTTGTGTAGTTTTTGAAGAGATTTGTGCAATTTGACTGCACTTCAAGTTTATGTGTCATGAAGGCACTCAACGCTGAATTGAGCCTGTTTTTCAACTCTGTATTAAATGTAGTGAAATCATTAAATCCGGGCAGAAAATCAACATGAATCATGTAGTTCCTTCATATTCAAGTAGTTCTGAGTAGTTTGTGCAGAGATTTGTGTAGATTTCGAAAAGATTTTGCAGTGTGATTGTATGTTACCATGAAGTATCAGAAACGCACTCAAGGCTGAATTGAACATGTTTTTGAACTCTGTATGAAATGTAGTGAAATCATTAAATCCGGGCAGAAAATCAACAGGAATCATGTAGTTCCTTCATATTCAAGTAGTTCTGAGTAGTTTGTGCAGAGATTTGTGTAGATTTCGAAAAGATTTTGCAGTGTGATTGTATGTTACCATGAAGTGTTAAAAACGCACTGAACGCTGAATTGAGCCTGTTTTTGAACTCTGTATTAAAAGTAGTGCAAACAGCAAATCCCAGTAGAAAATCAACAGGAATCATGTAGTTCCTTCATATTCAAGTTGTTCTGAGTAGTTTCTGCAGAGATTTGTGTAGTTTTTGAAGATATTTGTGCAGTTTGATTGCATGTTAGCATGAAGTGTCAAAAACGCACTGAACGCTGAATTGAGCCTGTTTTTGAACTCTATATTAAAAGTAGTGAAAACAGCAAATCCCAGCAGAAAATCAACAAGAATCAGGTACTTCCTTCATATTCAAGTAGTTTTGAGTATTTTGTGCAGAGATTTGTGTAGTTTTTGAAGAGATTTGTGCAGTTTGATTGCATGTTAGCATGAAGTGTTAAAAACGCACTGAACGCTGAATTGAGCCTGTTTTTGAACTCTCTATTAAAAGTAGTGAAAACAGCAAATCACAGCAGAAGATCAACAGGAATCATGTAGTTCCTTCATATTCAAGTTGTTCTGAGTAGTTTGTGCAGAGATTTGTGTAGTTTTTGATGAGATTTGTGCAGTTTGATTGCATGTTAGCATGAAGTATCAAAAACGCATTGAACGCTGAATTGAGCCTGTTTTTGAACTGTGTATTAAATGTAGTGAAAACACCAATTCCCAGCAGAAAATCAACGGGAATCATGTAGTCCCTTCATATTAAAGTAGTTCTGAGTAGTTTGTGCAGAGATTTGTGCAGTTTTTGAAGAGATTTGTGCAGTTTGATTCCATGTTAGCATGAAGTATCAAAAAAGCACTGAACGCTGAATTGAGCCTGTTTTTGAACTCTGTATTAAAAGTAGTGAAAACAGTAAATCCCAGCAGAAAATCAATAGGAATCATGTAGTTCCTTCATATTCAAGTAGTTCTGAGTATTTTGTGCAGAGAATTGTGTAGATTTTGAAGATATTTGTGCAGTTTGACTGCACTTCAAGTTTATGTGTCATGAAGGCACTCAACGCTGAATTGAGCCTGTTTTTCAACTCTGTATTAAATGTGGTGAAATCATTAAATCCGGGCAGAAAATCAACATGAATCATGTAGTTCCTTCATATTCAAGTAGTTTTTAGTACTTTCTGCAGAGATTTGTGTAGTTTTTGATGAGATTTGTGCAGTTTGATTGCATGTTAGCATGAAGTATCAAAAACGCACTGAACGCTGAATTGAGCCTGTTTTTGAACTCTGTATTAAAAGTAGTGAAAACAGCAAATCCCAGCAGAAAATCAACGAGAATCATGTATTCCCTTCATATTCAAGTAGTTCTGAGTACTTTGTGCAAAGATTTGTGTAGTTTTTAATGAGATTTGTGCAGTTTGACTGCACTTGAAGTTGATGTGTCATATAGGCACTCAACGCTGAATTGAGCCTGTTTTTGAACTCTGTATTAAATGTAGTGAAATCATTAAATCCCAGAAGAAAATAAACAGGAATAATGTAGTTCCTTCATATTCAAGTAGTTCTGAGTAGTTTGTGTAGAGATTTGTGCAGTTTTTGAAGAGATTTGTTTAGTATGATTCCATGTTAGCATGAAGTATCAAAAAAGCACTGAACGCTGAATTGAGCCTGTTTTTGAACTCTGTATTAAAAGTAGTGAAAACAGCAAATCCCAGCAGAAAATCAACAGGAATCATGTAGTTCCTTCATATTCAAGTAGTTCTGAGTAGTTTGTGCAGAGATTTGTGTAGATTTCGAAAAGATTTTGCAGTGTGATTGTATGTTACCATGAAGTATCAGAAACGCACTCAAGGCTGAATTGAACATGTTTTTGAACTCTGTATGAAATGTAGTGAAATCATTAAATCCGGGCAGAAAATCAACAGGAATCATGTAGTTCCTTCATATTCAAGTAGTTTTTAGTACTTTCTGCAGAGATTTGTGTAGTTTTTGAAGAGATTTGTGCAATTTGACTGCACTTGAAGTTGATGTGTCATATAGGCACTCAACGCTGAATTGATCCTGTTCTTGAACTCTGTATTAAATGTAGTGAAATAATTAAATCCCAGAAGAAAATCAACATGAATCATGTAGTTCCTTCATATTCAAATTGTTCTGAGTAGTTTGTGCAGAGATTTGTGTAGTTTTTGATGAGATTTGTGCAGTTTGATTGCATGTTAGCATGAAGTATCAATAACGCACTGAACGCTGAATTGAGCCTGTTTTTGATCTCTGTATTAAAAGTAGTGAAAACAGCAAATCCCAGCAGAAAATCAACAGGAATCATGTAGTTCCTTCATATTGAAGTAGTTTTTAGTAGTTTCTGCAGAGATTTGTGTAGTTTTTGAAGAGATTTGTGCAGTTTGACTGCACTTCAAGTTTCTGTGTCATAAAGGCACTCAATGCTGAAGTGAGCCTGTTTTTGAACTTTGTATTAAATGTAGTGAAAACAGCAAATCCCAGCAGAAAATCAACAGGAATCATGTAGTTCCTTCATATTCAAGTAGTTCTGAGTAGTTTGTGCAGAGATTTGTGTAGATTTCGAAAAGATTTTGCAGTGTGATTGTATGTTACCATGAAGTATCAGAAACGCACTCAAGGCTGAATTGAGCCTGTTTTTGAACTCTGTATTAAAAGTAGTGAAAACAGCAAATCCCAGCAGAAAATCAACAGGAATAATGTAGTTCCTTCATATTCAAGTAGTTCTGAGTAGTTTGTGTAGAGATTTGTGCAGTTTTTGAAGAGATTTGTTTAGTATGATTCCATGTTAGCATGAAGTATCAAAAAAGCACTGAACGCTGAATTGAGCCTGTTTTTGAACTCTGTATTAAAAGTAGTGAAAACAGCAAATCCCAGCAGAAAATCAACAGGAATCATGTAGTTCCTTCATATTCAAGTAGTTCTGAGTAGTTTGTGCAGAGATTTGTGTAGATTTCGAAAAGATTTTGCAGTGTGATTGTATGTTACCATGAAGTATCAGAAACGCACTCAAGGCTGAATTGAACATGTTTTTGAACTCTGTATGAAATGTAGTGAAATCATTAAATCCGGGCAGAAAATCAACAGGAATCATGCAGTTCCTTCATATTCAAGTAGTTTTTAGTACTTTCTGCAGAGATTTGTGTAGTTTTTGAAGAGATTTGTGCAATTTGACTGCACTTGAAGTTGATGTGTCATATAGGCACTCAACGCTGAATTGATCCTGTTCTTGAACTCTGTATTAAATGTAGTGAAATAATTAAATCCCAGAAGAAAATAAACAGGAATAATGTAGTTCCTTCATATTCAAGTAGTTCTGAGTAGTTTCTGCAGAGATTTGTGCAGTTTTTGAAGAGATTTGTTTAGTATGATTCCATGTTAGCATGAAGTATCAAAAACGCACTGAACGCTGAATTGAGCCTGTTTTTGAACTCTGTGTTAAAAGTAGTGAAAACAGTAAATCCCAGCAGAAAATCAACAGGAATCATGTAGTTCCTTCATATTGAAGTAGTTCTGAGTAGTTTGGGCAGAGATTTGTGTAGTTTTTGAAGAGATTTGTGCAGTTTGACTGCACTTCAAGTTGATGTGTCATAAAGGCACTCAACGCTGAATTGAGCCTGTTTTTGAACTTTGTATTAAATGTAGTGAAATCATTAAATCCCAACAGAAAATCAACAGGAATCATGTAGTTCCTTCATATTCAAGTAGTTCTGAGTAGTTTGTGCAGAGATTTGTGTAGATTTCGAAAAGATTTTGCAGTGTGATTGTATGTTACCATGAAGTGTTAAAAACGCACTGAACGCTGAATTGAGCCTGTTTTTGAACTCTGTATTAAAAGTAGTGAAAACAGCAAATCCCAGCAGAAAATCAACAGGAATCATGTAGTTCCTTCATATTCAAGTTGTTCTGAGTAGTTTCTGCAGAGATTTGTGTAGTTTTGGAAGATATTTGTGCAGTTTGATTGAATGTTAGCATGAAGTGTCAAAAACGCACTGAACGCTGAATTGAGCCTGTTTTTGAACTCTGTATTAAAAGTAGTGAAAACAGCAAATCCCAGCAGAAAATCAACAGGAATCATGTAGTTCCTTCATATTCAAGTAGTTTTTAGTACTTTCTGCAGACATTTGTGTAGTTTTTGAAGAGATTTGTGCAATTTGACTGCACTTGAAGTTGATGTGTCATATAGGCACTCAACGCTGAATTGATCCTGTTCTTGAACTCTGTATTAAATGTAGTGAAATAATTAAATCCCAGAAGAAAATAAACAGGAATCATGTAGTTCCTTCATATTGAAGTAGTTTTTAGTAGTTTCTGCAGAGATTTGTGTAGTTTTTGAAGAGATTTGTGCAGTTTGACTGCACTTCAAGTTTCTGTGTCATAAAGGCACTCAATGCTGAAGTGAGCCTGTTTTTGAACTTTGTATTAAATGTAGTGAAAACAGCAAATCCCAGCAGAAAATCAACAGGAATCATGTAGTTCCTTCATATTCAAGTAGTTCTGAGTAGTTTGTGCAGAGATTTGTGTAGATTTCGAAAAGATTTTGCAGTGTGATTGTATGTTACCATGAAGTATCAGAAACGCACTCAAGGCTGAATTGAACATGTTTTTGAACTCTGTATGAAATGTAGTGAAATCATTAAATCCGGGCAGAAAATCAACAGGAATCATGTAGTTCCTTCATATTCAAGTAGTTTTTAGTACTTTCTGCAGAGATTTGTGTAGTTTTTGAAGAGATTTGTGCAATTTGATTGCATGTTAGCATGAAGTGTCAAAAACGCACTGAACGCTGAATAGAGCCTGTTTTTGAACTCTGTATTAAAAGTAGTGAAAACAGCAAATCCCAGCAGAAAATCAATAAGAATCAGGTACTTCCTTCATATCTAAGTAGTTCTGAGTAGTTTGTGCAGAGATTTGTGTAGTTTTTGATGAGATTTGTGCAGTTTGATTGCATGTTAGCATGAAGTATCAAAAACGCATTGAACGCTGAATTGAGCCTGTTTTTGAACTGTGTATTAAATGTAAGGAAATCATTAAATCCCAGAAGAAAATCAACAGGAATCATGTAGGTCCTTCATATTCAAGTAGTTCTGAGTAGTTTGTGCAGAGATTTGTGCAGTTTTTGAAGAGATTTGTTTAGTATGATTCCATGTTAGCACGAAGTATCAAAAACGTACTGAACGCTGAATTGAGCCTGTTTTTGAACTCTGTATTAAAAGTAGTGAAAACAGCAAATCCCAGCAGAAAATCAACAGGAATCATGTAGTTCCTTCATATTCAAGTAGTTCTGAGTAGTTTGTGCAGAGAATTGTGTAGTTTTTGAAGATATTTGTGCAGTTTGACTGCACTTGAAGTTGATGTGTTACATAGGCACTCAACCCTGAATTGAGCCTGTTTTTGAACTCTGTATTAAAAGTAGTGAAAACAGTAAATCCCAGCAGAAAATCAATAGGAATCATGTAGTTCCTTCATATTCAAGTTGTTCTGAGTAGTTTGTGCAGAGATTTGTGTAGTTTTTGATGAGATTTATGCAGTTTGATTGCATGTTAGCATGAAGTGTCAAAAACGCACTGAACGCTGAATTGAGCCTGTTTTTGAACTCTGTATTAAAAGTAGTGAAAACAGCAAATCCCAGCAGAAAATCAACAGGAATCATGTAGTTCCTTCATATTCAAGTTGTTTTGAGTAGTTTCTGCAGAGATTTGTGTAGTTTTTGAAGATATTTGTGCAGTTTGATTGCATGTTAGCATGAAGTGTCAAAAACGCACTGAACGCTGAATTGAGCCTGTTTTTGAACTCTGTATTAAAAGTAGTGAAAACAGCAAATCCCAGCAGAAAATCAACAAGAATCAGGTACTTCCTTCATATTTAAGTAGTTCTGAGTAGTTTGTGCAGAGAACTGTGTAGTTTTTGAAGATATTTGTGCAGTTTGACTGCACTTGAAGTTGATGTGTTACATAGGCACTCAACCCTGAATTGAGCCTGTTTTTGAACTCTGTATTAAAAGTAGTGAAAATAGTAAATCCCAGCAGAAAATCAATAGGAATCATGTAGTTCCTTCATATTCAAGTTGTTCTGAGTAGTTTGTGCAGAGATTTG
Source organism: Remorina albescens (assembly GCA_034769265.1). Classification (NCBI taxonomy): domain Eukaryota; kingdom Metazoa; phylum Chordata; class Actinopteri; order Carangiformes; family Echeneidae; genus Remorina; species Remorina albescens. The sequence continues at coordinate 18,045,952 of CM068484.1, read as the reverse complement.
TGTAGTTTTTGATGAGATTTATGCAGTTTGATTGCATGTTAGCATGAAGTGTCAAAAACGCACTGAACGCTGAATTGAGCCTGTTTTTGAACTCTGTATTAAAAGTAGTGAAAACAGCAAATCCCAGCAGAAAATCAACAGGAATCATGTAGTTCCTTCATATTGAAGTAGTTTTTAGTAGTTTCTGCAGAGATTTGTGTAGTTTTTGAAGAGATTTGTGCAGTTTGACTGCACTTCAAGTTTATGTGTCATGAAGGCAGTCAACGCTGAATTGAGCCTGTTTTTCAACTTTGTATTAAATGTAGTGAAAACAGCAAATCCCAGCAGAAAATCAACCAGAATCATGTATTCCCTTCATATTCAAGTAGTTCTGAGTAGTTTGTGCAGAGATTTGTGTAGTTTTTGATGAGATTTGTGCAGTTTGATTGCATGTTAGCATGAAGTATCAAAAACGCACTGAACGCTGAATTGAGCCTGTTTTTGAACTCTGTATTAAAAGTAGTGAAAACAGCAAATCCCAGCAGAAAATCAACAGGAATCATGTAGTTCTGTCATATTCAAGTTGTTCTGAGTAGTTTGTGCAGAGATTTGTGTAGTTTTTGATGAGATTTGTGCAGTTTGATTTCATTTCAAGTTGATGAGTCACAAACGCACCCAATGCTGAATTGAGCCTGTTTTTGAACTTTGTATTAAATGTAGTGAAAACAGCAAATCCCAGCAGAAAATCAACGAGAATCATGTATTCCCTTCATATTCAAGTAGTTCTGAGTACTTTGTGCAAAGATTTGTGTAGTTTTTAATGAGATTTGTGCAGTTTGACTGCACTTGAAGTTGATGTGTCATATAGGCACTCAACGCTGAATTGAGCCTGTTTTTGAACTCTGTATTAAAAGTAGTGAAAACAGAACTACTTGAATATGAAGGAACTACATGATTCCTGTTGATTTTCTGCTGGGATTTGCTGAGTAGTTTGTGCAGAGAATTGTGTAGTTTTTGAAGATATTTGTGCAGTTTGACTGCACTTGAAGTTGATGTGTTACATAGGCACTCAACCCTGAATTGAGCCTGTTTTTGAACTCTGTATTAAAAGTAGTGAAAACAGTAAATCCCAGCAGAAAATCAATAGGAATCATGTAGTTCCTTCATATTCAAGTTGTTCTGAGTAGTTTGTGCAGAGATTTGTGTAGTTTTTGATGAGATTTATGCAGTTTGATTGCATGTTAGCATGAAGTGTCAAAAACGCACTGAACGCTGAATTGAGCCTGTTTTTGAACTCTGTATTAAAAGTAGTGAAAACAGCAAATCCCAGCAGAAAATCAACATGAATCATGTAGTTCCTTCATATTCAAGTTGTTCTGAGTAGTTTGTGCAGAGATTTGTGTAGTTTTTGATGAGATTTATGCAGTTTGATTGCATGTTAGCATGAAGTGTCAAAAACGCACTGAACGCTGAATTGAGCCTGTTTTTGATCTCTGTATTAAAAGTAGTGAAAACAGCAAATCCCAGCAGAAAATCAACAGGAATCATGTAGTTCCTTCATATTGAAGTAGTTTTTAGTAGTTTCTGCAGAGATTTGTGTAGTTTTTGAAGATATTTGTGCAGTTTGACTGCACTTCAAGTTTATGTGTCATGAAGGCACTCAACGCTGAATTGAGCCTGTTTTTCAACTTTGTATTAAATGTAGTGAAAACAGCAAATCCCAGCAGAAAATCAACCAGAATCATATATTCCCTTCATATTCAAGTAGTTCTGAGTAGTTTGTGCAGAGATTTGTGTAGTTTTTGAGGAGATTTGTGCAGTTTGATTGCATGTTAGCATGAAGTATCAAAAACGCACTGAACGCTGAATTGAGCCTGTTTTTGAACTCTGTATTAAAACTAGTGAAAACAGCAAATCCCAGCAGAAAATCAACAGGAATCATGTAGTTCCTTCATATTGAAGTAGTTTTTAGTAGTTTCTGCAGAGATTTGTGTAGTTTTTGAAGAGATTTGTGCAATTTGATTGCATGTTAGCATGAAGTGTCAAAAACGCACTGAACGCTGAATAGAGCCTGTTTTTGAACTCTGTATTAAAAGTAGTGAAAACAGCAAATCCCAGCAGAAAATCAATAAGAATCAGGTACTTCCTTCATATCTAAGTAGTTCTGAGTAGTTTGTGCAGAGATTTGTGTAGTTTTTGATGAGATTTGTGCAGTTTGATTGCATGTTAGCATGAAGTATCAAAAACGCATTGAACGCTGAATTGAGCCTGTTTTTGAACTGTGTATTAAATGTAAGGAAATCATTAAATCCCAGAAGAAAATCAACAGGAATCATGTAGGTCCTTCATATTCAAGTAGTTCTGAGTAGTTTGTGCAGAGATTTGTGCAGTTTTTGAAGAGATTTGTTTAGTATGATTCCATGTTAGCACGAAGTATCAAAAACGTACTGAACGCTGAATTGAGCCTGTTTTTGAACTCTGTATTAAAAGTAGTGAAAACAGCAAATCCCAGCAGAAAATCAACAGGAATCATGTAGTTCCTTCATATTGAAGTAGTTCTGAGTAGTTTGGGCAGAGATTTGTGTAGTTTTTGAAGAGATTTGTGCAGTTTGACTGCACTTCAAGTTGATGTGTCATAAAGGCACTCAACGCTGAATTGAGCCTGTTTTTGAACTTTGTATTAAATGTAGTGAAATCATTAAATCCCAACAGAAAATCAACAGGAATCATGTAGTTCCTTCATATTCAAGTAGTTCTGAGTAGTTTGTGCAGAGATTTGTGTAGATTTCGAAAAGATTTTGCAGTGTGATTGTATGTTACCATGAAGTGTTAAAAACGCACTGAACGCTGAATTGAGCCTGTTTTTGAACTCTGTATTAAAAGTAGTGAAAACAGCAAATCCCAGCAGAAAATCAACAGGAATCATGTAGTTCCTTCATATTCAAGTTGTTCTGAGTAGTTTCTGCAGAGATTTGTGTAGTTTTGGAAGATATTTGTGCAGTTTGATTGAATGTTAGCATGAAGTGTCAAAAACGCACTGAACGCTGAATTGAGCCTGTTTTTGAACTCTGTATTAAAAGTAGTGAAAACAGCAAATCCCAGCAGAAAATCAACAGGAATCATGTAGTTCCTTCATATTCAAGTAGTTTTTAGTACTTTCTGCAGAGATTTGTGTAGTTTTTGAAGAGATTTGTGCAATTTGACTGCACTTGAAGTTGATGTGTCATATAGGCACTCAACGCTGAATTGATCCTGTTCTTGAACTCTGTATTAAATGTAGTGAAATAATTAAATCCCAGAAGAAAATAAACAGGAATCATGTAGTTCCTTCATATTGAAGTAGTTTTTAGTAGTTTCTGCAGAGATTTGTGTAGTTTTTGAAGAGATTTGTGCAGTTTGACTGCACTTCAAGTTTCTGTGTCATAAAGGCACTCAATGCTGAAGTGAGCCTGTTTTTGAACTTTGTATTAAATGTAGTGAAAACAGCAAATCCCAGCAGAAAATCAACAGGAATCATGTAGTTCCTTCATATTCAAGTAGTTCTGAGTAGTTTGTGCAGAGATTTGTGTAGATTTCGAAAAGATTTTGCAGTGTGATTGTATGTTACCATGAAGTATCAGAAACGCACTCAAGGCTGAATTGAACATGTTTTTGAACTCTGTATGAAATGTAGTGAAATCATTAAATCCGGGCAGAAAATCAACAGGAATCATGTAGTTCCTTCATATTCAAGTAGTTTTTAGTACTTTCTGCAGAGATTTGTGTAGTTTTTGAAGAGATTTGTGCAATTTGATTGCATGTTAGCATGAAGTGTCAAAAACGCACTGAACGCTGAATAGAGCCTGTTTTTGAACTCTGTATTAAAAGTAGTGAAAACAGCAAATCCCAGCAGAAAATCAATAAGAATCAGGTACTTCCTTCATATCTAAGTAGTTCTGAGTAGTTTGTGCAGAGATTTGTGTAGTTTTTGATGAGATTTGTGCAGTTTGATTGCATGTTAGCATGAAGTATCAAAAACGCATTGAACGCTGAATTGAGCCTGTTTTTGAACTGTGTATTAAATGTAAGGAAATCATTAAATCCCAGAAGAAAATCAACAGGAATCATGTAGGTCCTTCATATTCAAGTAGTTCTGAGTAGTTTGTGCAGAGATTTGTGCAGTTTTTGAAGAGATTTGTTTAGTATGATTCCATGTTAGCACGAAGTATCAAAAACGTACTGAACGCTGAATTGAGCCTGTTTTTGAACTCTGTATTAAAAGTAGTGAAAACAGCAAATCCCAGCAGAAAATCAACAGGAATCATGTAGTTCCTTCATATTCAAGTAGTTCTGAGTAGTTTGTGCAGAGAATTGTGTAGTTTTTGAAGATATTTGTGCAGTTTGACTGCACTTGAAGTTGATGTGTTACATAGGCACTCAACCCTGAATTGAGCCTGTTTTTGAACTCTGTATTAAAAGTAGTGAAAACAGTAAATCCCAGCAGAAAATCAATAGGAATCATGTAGTTCCTTCATATTCAAGTTGTTCTGAGTAGTTTGTGCAGAGATTTGTGTAGTTTTTGATGAGATTTATGCAGTTTGATTGCATGTTAGCATGAAGTGTCAAAAACGCACTGAACGCTGAATTGAGCCTGTTTTTGAACTCTGTATTAAAAGTAGTGAAAACAGCAAATCCCAGCAGAAAATCAACAGGAATCATGTAGTTCCTTCATATTCAAGTTGTTTTGAGTAGTTTCTGCAGAGATTTGTGTAGTTTTTGAAGATATTTGTGCAGTTTGATTGCATGTTAGCATGAAGTGTCAAAAACGCACTGAACGCTGAATTGAGCCTGTTTTTGAACTCTGTATTAAAAGTAGTGAAAACAGCAAATCCCAGCAGAAAATCAACAAGAATCAGGTACTTCCTTCATATTTAAGTAGTTCTGAGTAGTTTGTGCAGAGAACTGTGTAGTTTTTGAAGATATTTGTGCAGTTTGACTGCACTTGAAGTTGATGTGTTACATAGGCACTCAACCCTGAATTGAGCCTGTTTTTGAACTCTGTATTAAAAGTAGTGAAAATAGTAAATCCCAGCAGAAAATCAATAGGAATCATGTAGTTCCTTCATATTCAAGTTGTTCTGAGTAGTTTGTGCAGAGATTTGTGTAGTTTTTGATGAGATTTATGCAGTTTGATTGCATGTTAGCATGAAGTGTCAAAAACGCACTGAACGCTGAATTGAGCCTGTTTTTGAACTCTGTATTAAAAGTAGTGAAAACAGCAAATCCCAGCAGAAAATCAACAGGAATCATGTAGTTCCTTCATATTGAAGTAGTTTTTAGTAGTTTCTGCAGAGATTTGTGTAGTTTTTGAAGAGATTTGTGCAGTTTGACTGCACTTCAAGTTTATGTGTCATGAAGGCAGTCAACGCTGAATTGAGCCTGTTTTTCAACTTTGTATTAAATGTAGTGAAAACAGCAAATCCCAGCAGAAAATCAACCAGAATCATGTATTCCCTTCATATTCAAGTAGTTCTGAGTAGTTTGTGCAGAGATTTGTGTAGTTTTTGATGAGATTTGTGCAGTTTGATTGCATGTTAGCATGAAGTATCAAAAACGCACTGAACGCTGAATTGAGCCTGTTTTTGAACTCTGTATTAAAAGTAGTGAAAACAGCAAATCCCAGCAGAAAATCAACAGGAATCATGTAGTTCTGTCATATTCAAGTTGTTCTGAGTAGTTTGTGCAGAGATTTGTGTAGTTTTTGATGAGATTTGTGCAGTTTGATTTCATTTCAAGTTGATGAGTCACAAACGCACCCAATGCTGAATTGAGCCTGTTTTTGAACTTTGTATTAAATGTAGTGAGAACAGCAAATCCCAGCAGAAAATCAACGAGAATCATGTATTCCCTTCATATTCAAGTAGTTCTGAGTACTTTGTGCAAAGATTTGTGTAGTTTTTAATGAGATTTGTGCAGTTTGACTGCACTTGAAGTTGATGTGTCATATAGGCACTCAACGCTGAATTGAGCCTGTTTTTGAACTCTGTATTAAAAGTAGTGAAAACAGAACTACTTGAATATGAAGGAACTACATGATTCCTGTTGATTTTCTGCTGGGATTTGCTGAGTAGTTTGTGCAGAGAATTGTGTAGTTTTTGAAGATATTTGTGCAGTTTGACTGCACTTGAAGTTGATGTGTTACATAGGCACTCAACCCTGAATTGAGCCTGTTTTTGAACTCTGTATTAAAAGTAGTGAAAACAGTAAATCCCAGCAGAAAATCAATAGGAATCATGTAGTTCCTTCATATTCAAGTTGTTCTGAGTAGTTTGTGCAGAGATTTGTGTAGTTTTTGATGAGATTTATGCAGTTTGATTGCATGTTAGCATGAAGTGTCAAAAACGCACTGAACGCTGAATTGAGCCTGTTTTTGAACTCTGTATTAAAAGTAGTGAAAACAGCAAATCCCAGCAGAAAATCAACATGAATCATGTAGTTCCTTCATATTCAAGTTGTTCTGAGTAGTTTGTGCAGAGATTTGTGTAGTTTTTGATGAGATTTATGCAGTTTGATTGCATGTTAGCATGAAGTGTCAAAAACGCACTGAACGCTGAATTGAGCCTGTTTTTGATCTCTGTATTAAAAGTAGTGAAAACAGCAAATCCCAGCAGAAAATCAACAGGAATCATGTAGTTCCTTCATATTGAAGTAGTTTTTAGTAGTTTCTGCAGAGATTTGTGTAGTTTTTGAAGATATTTGTGCAGTTTGACTGCACTTCAAGTTTATGTGTCATGAAGGCACTCAACGCTGAATTGAGCCTGTTTTTCAACTTTGTATTAAATGTAGTGAAAACAGCAAATCCCAGCAGAAAATCAACCAGAATCATATATTCCCTTCATATTCAAGTAGTTCTGAGTAGTTTGTGCAGAGATTTGTGTAGTTTTTGAGGAGATTTGTGCAGTTTGATTGCATGTTAGCATGAAGTATCAAAAACGCACTGAACGCTGAATTGAGCCTGTTTTTGAACTCTGTATTAAAACTAGTGAAAACAGCAAATCCCAGCAGAAAATCAACAGGAATCATGTAGTTCCTTCATATTGAAGTAGTTTTTAGTAGTTTCTGCAGAGATTTGTGTAGTTTTTGAAGAGATTTGTGCAATTTGATTGCATGTTAGCATGAAGTGTCAAAAACGCACTGAACGCTGAATAGAGCCTGTTTTTGAACTCTGTATTAAAAGTAGTGAAAACAGCAAATCCCAGCAGAAAATCAATAAGAATCAGGTACTTCCTTCATATCTAAGTAGTTCTGAGTAGTTTGTGCAGAGATTTGTGTAGTTTTTGATGAGATTTGTGCAGTTTGATTGCATGTTAGCATGAAGTATCAAAAACGCATTGAACGCTGAATTGAGCCTGTTTTTGAACTGTGTATTAAATGTAAGGAAATCATTAAATCCCAGAAGAAAATCAACAGGAATCATGTAGGTCCTTCATATTCAAGTAGTTCTGAGTAGTTTGTGCAGAGATTTGTGCAGTTTTTGAAGAGATTTGTTTAGTATGATTCCATGTTAGCACGAAGTATCAAAAACGTACTGAACGCTGAATTGAGCCTGTTTTTGAACTCTGTATTAAAAGTAGTGAAAACAGCAAATCCCAGCAGAAAATCAACAGGAATCATGTAGTTCCTTCATATTCAAGTAGTTCTGAGTAGTTTGTGCAGAGAATTGTGTAGTTTTTGAAGATATTTGTGCAGTTTGACTGCACTTGAAGTTGATGTGTTACATAGGCACTCAACCCTGAATTGAGCCTGTTTTTGAACTCTGTATTAAAAGTAGTGAAAACAGTAAATCCCAGCAGAAAATCAATAGGAATCATGTAGTTCCTTCATATTCAAGTTGTTCTGAGTAGTTTGTGCAGAGATTTGTGTAGTTTTTGATGAGATTTATGCAGTTTGATTGCATGTTAGCATGAAGTGTCAAAAACGCACTGAACGCTGAATTGAGCCTGTTTTTGAACTCTGTATTAAAAGTAGTGAAAACAGCAAATCCCAGCAGAAAATCAACAGGAATCATGTAGTTCCTTCATATTCAAGTTGTTTTGAGTAGTTTCTGCAGAGATTTGTGTAGTTTTTGAAGATATTTGTGCAGTTTGATTGCATGTTAGCATGAAGTGTCAAAAACGCACTGAACGCTGAATTGAGCCTGTTTTTGAACTCTGTATTAAAAGTAGTGAAAACAGCAAATCCCAGCAGAAAATCAACAAGAATCAGGTACTTCCTTCATATTTAAGTAGTTCTGAGTAGTTTGTGCAGAGAACTGTGTAGTTTTTGAAGATATTTGTGCAGTTTGACTGCACTTGAAGTTGATGTGTTACATAGGCACTCAACCCTGAATTGAGCCTGTTTTTGAACTCTGTATTAAAAGTAGTGAAAATAGTAAATCCCAGCAGAAAATCAATAGGAATCATGTAGTTCCTTCATATTCAAGTTGTTCTGAGTAGTTTGTGCAGAGATTTGTGTAGTTTTTGATGAGATTTATGCAGTTTGATTGCATGTTAGCATGAAGTGTCAAAAACGCACTGAACGCTGAATTGAGCCTGTTTTTGAACTCTGTATTAAAAGTAGTGAAAACAGCAAATCCCAGCAGAAAATCAACAGGAATCATGTAGTTCCTTCATATTGAAGTAGTTTTTAGTAGTTTCTGCAGAGATTTGTGTAGTTTTTGATGAGATTTGTGCAGTTTGACTGCACTTCAAGTTTATGTGTCATGAAGGCAGTCAACGCTGAATTGAGCCTGTTTTTCAACTTTGTATTAAATGTAGTGAAAACAGCAAATCCCAGCAGAAAATCAACGAGAATCATGTATTCCCTTCATATTCAAGTAGTTCTGAGTACTTTGTGCAAAGATTTGTGCAGTTTTTGAAGAGATTTGTTTAGTATGATTCCATGTTAGCATGAAGTATCAAAAAAGCACTGAACGCTGAATTGAGCCTGTTTTTGAAATCTGTATTAAAAGTAGTGAAAACAGTAAATCCCAGCAGAGAATCAATAGGAATCATGTAGTTCCTTCATATTCAAGTAGTTCTGAGTAGTTTGTGCAGAGATTTGTGTAGTTTTTGATGAGATTTGTGCAGTTTGACTGCACTTCAAGTTTATGTGTCATAAAGGCACTCAATGCTGAAGTGAGCCTGTTTTTGAACTTTGTATTAAATGTAGTGAAAACAGCAAATCCCAGCAGAAAATCAACGAGAATCATGTATTCCCTTCATATTCAAGTAGTTCTGAGTACTTTGTGCAAAGATTTGTGCAGTTTTTGAAGAGATTTGTTTAGTATGATTCCATGTTAGCATGAAGTATCAAAAAAGCACTGAACGCTGAATTGAGCCTGTTTTTGAAATCTGTATTAAAAGTAGTGAAATCATTAAATCCGGGCAGAAAATCAACATGAATCATGTAGTTCCTTCATATTCAAATTGTTCTGAGTAGTTTGTGCAGACATTTGTGTAGTTTTTGATGAGATTTGTGCAGTTTGATTGCATGTTAGCATGAAGTATCAATAACGCACTGAACGCTGAATTGAGCCTGTTTTTGATCTCTGTATTAAAAGTAGTGAAAACAGCAAATCCCAGCAGAAAATCAACAGGAATCATGTAGTTCCTTCATATTGAAGTAGTTTTTAGTAGTTTCTGCAGAGATTTGTGTAGTTTTTGAAGAGATTTGTGCAGTTTGACTGCACTTCAAGTTTCTGTGTCATAAAGGCACTCAATGCTGAAGTGAGCCTGTTTTTGAACTTTGTATTAAATGTAGTGAAAACAGCAAATCCCAGCAGAAAATCAACAGGAATCATGTAGTTCCTTCATATTCAAGTAGTTCTGAGTACTTTGTGCAGAGATTTGTGTAGATTTCGAAAAGATTTTGCAGTGTGATTGTATGTTACCATGAAGTATCAGAAACGCACTCAAGGCTGAATTGAGCCTGTTTTTGAACTCTGTATTAAAAGTAGTGAAAACAGCAAATCCCAGCAGAAAATCAACAGGAATAATGTAGTTCCTTCATATTCAAGTAGTTCTGAGTAGTTTGTGTAGAGATTTGTGCAGTTTTTGAAGAGATTTGTTTAGTATGATTCCATGTTAGCATGAAGTATCAAAAAAGCACTGAACGCTGAATTGAGCCTGTTTTTGAACTCTGTATTAAAAGTAGTGAAAACAGCAAATCCCAGCAGAAAATCAACAGGAATCATGTAGTTCCTTCATATTCAAGTAGTTCTGAGTAGTTTGTGCAGAGATTTGTGTAGATTTCGAAAAGATTTTGCAGTGTGATTGTATGTTACCATGAAGTATCAGAAACGCACTCAAGGCTGAATTGAACATGTTTTTGAACTCTGTATTAAATGTAGTGAAATAATTAAATCCCAGAAGAAAATAAACAGGAATAATGTAGTTCCTTCATATTCAAGTAGTTCTGAGTAGTTTGTGCAGAGATTTGTGTAGTTTTTGATGAGATTTGTGCAGTTTGATTGCATGTTAGCATGAAGTATCAATAACGCACTGAACGCTGAATTGAGCCTGTTTTTGATCTCTGTATTAAAAGTAGTGAAAACAGCAAATCCCAGCAGAAAATCAACAGGAATCATGTAGTTCCTTCATATTGAAGTAGTTTTTAGTAGTTTCTGCAGAGATTTGTGTAGTTTTTGAAGATATTTGTGCAATTTGACTGCACTTCAAGTTTATGTGTCATATAGGCACTCAACGCTGAATTGATCCTGTTCTTGAACTCTGTATTAAATGTAGTGAAATAATTAAATCCCAGAAGAAAATAAACAGGAATAATGTAGTTCCTTCATATTCAAGTAGTTCTGAGTAGTTTGTGCAGAGATTTGTATAGTTTTTGAAGAGATTTGTTTAGTATGATTCCATGTTAGCATGAAGTATCAAAAAAGCACTGAACGCTGAATTGAGCCTGTTTTTGAAATCTGTATTAAAAGTAGTGAAAACAGTAAATCCCAGCAGAGAATCAATAGGAATCATGTAGTTCCTTCATATTCAAGTTGTTCTGAGTAGTTTGTGCAGAGATTTGTGTAGTTTTTGATGAGATTTGTGCAGTTTGATTGCATGTTAGCATGAAGTGTCAAAAACGCACTGAACGCTGAATTGAGCCTGTTTTTGAACTCTGTATTAAAAGTAGTGAAAACAGCAAATCCCAGCAGAAAATCAACAAGAATCAGGTACTTCCTTCATATTCAAGTAGTTCTGAGTAGTTTGTGCAGAGAATTGTGTAGTTTTTGAAGATATTTGTGCAGTTTGACTGCACTTCAAGTTTATGTGTCATAAAGGCAGTGAACGCTGAATTGAGCCTGTTTTTGACCTCTGTATTCAATGTAAGGAAATCATTAAAACTCAAAAGAAAATCAACAGGAATCATGTAGTTCCTTCATATTCAAGTTGTTCTGAGTAGTTTCTGCAGAGATTTGTGTAGTTTTTGAAGATATTTGTGCAGTTTGATTGCATGTTAGCATGAAGTGTCAAAAACGCACTGAACGCTGAATTGAGCCTGTTTTTGAACTCTGTATTAAAAGTAGTGAAAACAGCAAATCCCAGCAGAAAATCAACAAGAATCAGGTACTTCCTTCATATTTAAGTAGTTCTGAGTAGTTTGTGCAGAGATTTGTGTAGTTTTTGATGAGATTTGTGCAGTTTGATTGCATGTTAGCTTGAAGTATCAAAAACGCATTGAACGCTGAATTGAGCCTGTTTTTCAACTGTGTATTAAATGTAAGGAAATCATTAAATCCCAGAAGAAAATCAACAGGAATCATGTAGGTCCTTCATATTCAAGTTGTTCTGAGTAGTTTGTGCAGAGATTTGTGTAGTTTTTGATGAGATTTGTGTAGTTTGATTTCATTTCAAGTTGATGAGTCACAAATGCACCCAATGCTGAATTGAGCCTGTTTTTGAACTTTGTATTAAATGTAGTGAAAACAGCAAATCCCAGCAGAAAATCAACGAGAATCATGTATTCCCTTCATATTCAAGTAGTTCTGAGTACTTTGTGCAAAGATTTGTGTAGTTTTTAATGAGATTTGTGCAGTTTGACTGCACTTGAAGTTGATGTGTCATATAGGCACTCAACGCTGAATTGAGCCTGTTTTTGAACTCTGTATTAAAAGTAGTGAAAACAGAACTACTTGAATATGAAGGAACTACATGATTCCTGTTGATTTTCTGCTGGGATTTGCTGAGTAGTTTGTGCAGAGAATTGTGTAGTTTTTGAAGATATTTGTGCAGTTTGACTGCACTTCAAGTTTATGTGTCATAAAGGCAGTGAACGCTGAATTGAGCCTGTTTTTGACCTCTGTATTAAATGTAAGGAAATCATTAAAACTCAGAAGAAAATCAACAGGAATCATGTAGTTCCTTCATATTCAAGTAGTTCTGAGTAGTTTGTGCAGAGATTTGTGTAGTTTTTGATGAGATTTGTGCAGTTTGACTGCACTTCAAGTTTATGTGTCATAAAGGCACTCAATGCTGAAGTGAGCTGTTTTTGAACTTTGTATTAAATGTAGTGAAAACAGCAAATCCCAGCAGAAAATCAACGAGAATCATGTATTCCCTTCATATTCAAGTAGTTCTGAGTACTTTGTGCAAAGATTTGTGCAGTTTTTGAAGAGATTTGTTTAGTATGATTCCATGTTAGCATGAAGTATCAAAAAAGCACTGAACGCTGAATTGAGCCTGTTTTTGAAATCTGTATTAAAAGTAGTGAAAACAGCAAATCCCAGCAGAAAATCAACAGGAATCATGTAGTTCCTTCATATTCAAGTAGTTCTGAGTAGTTTGTGCAGAGATTTGTGTAGATTTCGAAAAGATTTTGCAGTGTGATTGTATGTTACCATGAAGTATCAGAAACGCACTCAAGGCTGAATTGAACATGTTTTTGAACTCTGTATGAAATGTAGTGAAATCATTAAATCCGGGCAGAAAATCAACAGGAATCATGCAGTTCCTTCATATTCAAGTAGTTTTTAGTACTTTCTGCAGAGATTTGTGTAGTTTTTGAAGAGATTTGTGCAATTTGACTGCACTTGAAGTTGATGTGTCATATAGGCACTCAACGCTGAATTGATCCTGTTCTTGAACTCTGTATTAAATGTAGTGAAATAATTAAATCCCAGAAGAAAATAAACAGGAATAATGTAGTTCCTTCATATTCAAGTAGTTCTGAGTAGTTTCTGCAGAGATTTGTGAAGTTTTTGAAGAGATTTGTTTAGTATGATTCCATGTTAGCATGAAGTATCAAAAACGCACTGAACGCTGAATTGAGCCTGTTTTTGAACTCTGTGTTAAAAGTAGTGAAAACAGTAAATCCCAGCAGAAAATCAACAGGAATCATGTAGTTCCTTCATATTGAAGTAGTTCTGAGTAGTTTGGGCAGAGATTTGTGTAGTTTTTGAAGAGATTTGTGCAGTTTGACTGCACTTCAAGTTGATGTGTCATAAAGGCACTCAACGCTGAATTGAGCCTGTTTTTGAACTTTGTATTAAATGTAGTGAAATCATTAAATCCCAACAGAAAATCAACAGGAATCATGTAGTTCCTTCATATTCAAGTAGTTCTGAGTAGTTTGTGCAGAGATTTGTGTAGATTTCGAAAAGATTTTGCAGTGTGATTGTATGTTACCATGAAGTGTTAAAAACGCACTGAACGCTGAATTGAGCCTGTTTTTGAACTCTGTATTAAAAGTAGTGAAAACAGCAAATCCCAGCAGAAAATCAACAGGAATCATGTAGTTCCTTCATATTCAAGTTGTTCTGAGTAGTTTCTGCAGAGATTTGTGTAGTTTTTGAAGATATTTGTGCAGTTTGATTGCATGTTAGCATGAAGTGTCAAAAACGCACTGAACGCTGAATTGAGCCTGTTTTTGAACTCTGTATTAAAAGTAGTGAAAACAGCAAATCCCAGCAGAAAATCAACAGGAATCATGTAGTTCCTTCATATTCAAGTAGTTTTTAGTACTTTCTGCAGAGATTTGTGTAGTTTTTGAAGAGATTTGTGCAATTTGACTGCACTTGAAGTTGATGTGTCATATAGGCACTCAACGCTGAATTGATCCTGTTCTTGAACTCTGTATTAAATGTAGTGAAATAATTAAATCCCAGAAGAAAATAAACAGGAATAATGTAGTTCCTTCATATTCAAGTAGTTCTGAGTAGTTTCTGCAGAGATTTGTGCAGTTTTTGAAGAGATTTGTTTAGTATGATTCCATGTTAGCATGAAGTATCAAAAACGCACTGAACGCTGAATTGAGCCTGTTTTTGAACTCTGTGTTAAAAGTAGTGAAAACAGTAAATCCCAGCAGAAAATCAACAGGAATCATGTAGTTCCTTCATATTGAAGTAGTTCTGAGTAGTTTGGGCAGAGATTTGTGTAGTTTTTGAAGAGATTTGTGCAGTTTGACTGCACTTCAAGTTGATGTGTCATAAAGGCACTCAACGCTGAATTGAGCCTGTTTTTGAACTTTGTATTAAATGTAGTGAAATCATTAAATCCCAACAGAAAATCAACAGGAATCATGTAGTTCCTTCATATTCAAGTAGTTCTGAGTAGTTTGTGCAGAGATTTGTGTAGATTTCGAAAAGATTTTGCAGTGTGATTGTATGTTACCATGAAGTGTTAAAAACGCACTGAACGCTGAATTGAGCCTGTTTTTGAACTCTGTATTAAAAGTAGTGAAAACAGCAAATCCCAGCAGAAAATCAACAGGAATCATGTAGTTCCTTCATATTCAAGTTGTTTTGAGTAGTTTCTGCAGAGATTTGTGTAGTTTTTGAAGATATTTGTGCAGTTTGATTGCATGTTAGCATGAAGTGTCAAAAACGCACTGAACGCTGAATTGAGCCTGTTTTTGAACTCTGTATTAAAAGTAGTGAAAACAGCAAATCCCAGCAGAAAATCAACAAGAATCAGGTACTTCCTTCATATTTAAGTAGTTCTGAGTAGTTTGTGCAGAGAATTGTGTAGTTTTTGAAGAGATTTGTTTAGTATGATTCCATGTTAGCACGAAGTATCAAAAACGTACTGAACGCTGAATTGAGCCTGTTTTTGAACTCTGTATTAAAAGTAGTGAAAACAGCAAATCCCAGCAGAAAATCAACAGGAATCATGTAGTTCCTTCATATTCAAGTAGTTCTGAGTAGTTTGTGCAGAGATTTGTGTAGTTTTTGATGAGATTTGTGCAGTTTGACTGCACTTCAAGTTTATGTGTCATAAAGGCACTCAATGCTGAAGTGAGCCTGTTTTTGATCTCTGTATTAAAAGTAGTGAAAACAGCAAATCCCAGCAGAAAATCAACAGGAATCATGTAGTTCCTTCATATTGAAGTAGTTTTTAGTAGTTTCTGCAGAGATTTGTGTAGTTTTTGAAGAGATTTGTGCAGTTTGACTGCACTTCAAGTTTCTGTGTCATAAAGGCACTCAATGCTGAAGTGAGCCTGTTTTTGAACTTTGTATTAAATGTAGTGAAAACAGCAAATCCCAGCAGAAAATCAACCAGAATCATATATTCCCTTCATATTCAAGTAGTTCTGAGTAGTTTGTGCATAGATTTGTGTAGTTTTTGATGAGATTTGTGCAGTTTGATTGCATGTTAGCATGAAGTATCAAAAACGCACTGAACGCTGAATTGAGCCTGTTTTTGAACTCTGTATTAAAACTAGTGAAAACAGAAAATCCCAGCAGAAAATCAACAGGAATCATGTAGTTCCTTCATATTGAAGTAGTTTTTAGTAGTTTCTGCAGAGATTTGTGTAGTTTTTGAAGAGATTTGTGCAGTTTGACTGCACTTCAAGTTTCTGTGTCATAAAGGCACTCAATGCTGAAGTGAGCCTGTTTTTGAACTTTGTAATAAATGTAGTGAAAACAGCAAATCCCAGCAGAAAATCAACAAGAATCAGGTACTTCCTTCATATTCAAGTAGTTCTGAGTAGTTTGTGCAGAGAATTGTGTAGTTTTTGAAGATATTTGTGCAGTTTGACTGCACTTCAAGTTTATGTGTCATAAAGGCAGTGAACGCTGAATTGAGCCTGTTTTTGACCTCTGTATTAAATGTAAGGAAATCATTAAAACTCAGAAGAAAATCAACAGGAATCATGTAGTTCCTTCATATTCAAGTAGTTCTGAGTAGTTTGTGCAGAGATTTGTGTAGTTTTTGATGAGATTTGTGCAGTTTGATTTCTTTTCAAGTTTACTAGTCATAAACGCACTCAATGCTGAAGTGAGCCTGTTTTTGAACTTTGTATTAAATGTAGTGAAAACAGCAAATCCCAGCAGAAAATCAACGAGAATCATGTATTCCCTTCATATTCAAGTAGTTCTGAGTACTTTGTGCAAAGATTTGTGCAGTTTTTGAAGAGATTTGTTTAGTATGATTCCATGTTAGCATGAAGTATCAAAAAAGCACTGAACGCTGAATTGAGCCTGTTTTTGAAATCTGTATTAAAAGTAGTGAAATCATTAAATCCGGGCAGAAAATCAACATGAATCATGTAGTTCCTTCATATTCAAATTGTTCTGAGTAGTTTGTGCAGACATTTGTGTAGTTTTTGATGAGATTTGTGCAGTTTGATTGCATGTTAGCATGAAGTATCAATAACGCACTGAACGCTGAATTGAGCCTGTTTTTGATCTCTGTGTTAAAAGTAGTGAAAACAGCAAATCCCAGCAGAAACTCAACAGGAATCATGTAGTTCCTTCATATTGAAGTAGTTTTTAGTAGTTTCTGCAGAGATTTGTGTAGTTTTTGAAGAGATTTGTGCAGTTTGACTGCACTTCAAGTTTCTGTGTCATAAAGGCACTCAATGCTGAAGTGAGCCTGTTTTTGAACTTTGTATTAAATGTAGTGAAAACAGCAAATCCCAGCAGAAAATCAACAGGAATCATGTAGTTCCTTCATATTCAAGTAGTTCTGAGTACTTTGTGCAGAGATTTGTGTAGATTTCGAAAAGATTTTGCAGTGTGATTGTATGTTACCATGAAGTATCAGAAACGCACTCAAGGCTGAATTGAACATGTTTTTGAACTCTGTATGAAATGTAGTGAAATCATTAAATCCGGGCAGAAAATCAACAGGAATCATGCAGTTCCTTCATATTCAAGTAGTTTTTAGTACTTTCTGCAGAGATTTGTGTAGTTTTTGAAGAGATTTGTGCAATTTGACTGCACTTGAAGTTGATGTGTCATATAGGCACTCAACGCTGAATTGATCCTGTTCTTGAACTCTGTATTAAATGTAGTGAAATAATTAAATCCCAGAAGAAAATAAACAGGAATAATGTAGTTCCTTCATATTCAAGTAGTTCTGAGTAGTTTCTGCAGAGATTTGTGCAGTTTTTGAAGAGATTTGTTTAGTATGATTCCATGTTAGCATGAAGTATCAAAAACGCACTGAACGCTGAATTGAGCCTGTTTTTGAACTCTGTATTAAAAGTAGTGAAAACAGCAAATCCCAGCAGAAAATCAACAGGAATCATGTAGTTCCTTCATATTCAAGTAGTTTTTAGTACTTTCTGCAGAGATTTGTGTAGTTTTTGAAGAGATTTGTGCAATTTGACTGCACTTGAAGTTGATGTGTCATATAGGCACTCAACGCTGAATTGATCCTGTTCTTGAACTCTGTATTAAATGTAGTGAAATAATTAAATCCCAGAAGAAAATAAACAGGAATAATGTAGTTCCTTCATATTCAAGTAGTTCTGAGTAGTTTCTGCAGAGATTTGTGTAGTTTTTGAAGATATTTGTGCAGTTTGACTGCACTTCAAGTTTCTGTGTCATAAAGGCACTCAATGCTGAAGTGAGCCTGTTTTTGAACTTTGTATTAAATGTAGTGAAAACAGCAAATCCCAGCAGAAAATCAACAGGAATCATGTAGTTCCTTCATATTCAAGTAGTTCTGAGTAGTTTGTGCAGAGATTTGTATAGATTTCGAAAAGATTTTGCAGTGTGATTGTATGTTACCATGAAGTATCAGAAACGCACTCAAGGCTGAATTGAACATGTTTTTGAACTCTGTATGAAATGTAGTGAAATCATTAAATCCGGGCAGAAAATCAACAGGAATCATGTAGTTCCTTCATATTCAAGTAGTTTTTAGTACTTTCTGCAGAGATTTGTGTAGTTTTTGAAGAGATTTGTGCAATTTGATTGCATGTTAGCATGAAGTGTCAAAAACGCACTGAACGCTGAATAGAGCCTGTTTTTGAACTCTGTATTAAAAGTAGTGAAAACAGCAAATCCCAGCAGAAAATCAATAAGAATCAGGTACTTCCTTCATATCTAAGTAGTTCTGAGTAGTTTGTGCAGAGATTTGTGTAGTTTTTGATGAGATTTGTGCAGTTTGATTGCATGTTAGCATGAAGTATCAAAAACGCATTGAACGCTGAATTGAGCCTGTTTTTGAACTGTGTATTAAATGTAAGGAAATCATTAAATCCCAGAAGAAAATCAACAGGAATCATGTAGTTCCTTCATATTGAAGTAGTTTTTAGTAGTTTCTGCAGAGATTTGTGTAGTTTTTGAAGATATTTGTGCAATTTGACTGCACTTCAAGTTTATGTGTCATATAGGCACTCAACGCTGAATTGATCCTGTTCTTGAACTCTGTATTAAATGTAGTGAAATAATTAAATCCCAGAAGAAAATAAACAGGAATAATGTAGTTCCTTCATATTCAAGTAGTTCTGAGTAGTTTGTGCAGAGATTTGTGTAGTTTTTGAAGAGATTTGTTTAGTATGATTCCATGTTAGCATGAAGTATCAAAAAAGCACTGAACGCTGAATTGAGCCTGTTTTTGAAATCTGTATTAAAAGTAGTGAAAACAGTAAATCCCAGCAGAGAATCAATAGGAATCATGTAGTTCCTTCATATTCAAGTTGTTCTGAGTAGTTTGTGCAGAGAATTGTGTAGTTTTTGAAGATATTTGTGCAGTTTGACTGCACTTCAAGTTTATGTGTCATAAAGGCAGTGAACGCTGAATTGAGCCTGTTTTTGACCTCTGTATTCAATGTAAGGAAATCATTAAAACTCAAAAGAAAATCAACAGGAATCATGTAGTTCCTTCATATTCAAGTTGTTCTGAGTAGTTTGTGCAGAGATTTGTGTAGTTTTTGATGAGATTTGTGCAGTTTGATTGCATGTTAGCATGAAGTGTCAAAAACGCACTGAACGCTGAATTGAGCCTGTTTTTGAACTCTGTATTAAAAGTAGTGAAAACAGCAAATCCCAGCAGAAAATCAATGAGAATCAGGTACTTCCTTCATATTTAAGTAGTTCTGAGTAGTTTGTGCAGAGATTTGTGTAGTTTTTGATGAGATTTGTGCAGTTTGATTGCATGTTAGCTTGAAGTATCAAAAACGCATTGAACGCTGAATTGAGCCTGTTTTTCAACTGTGTATTAAATGTAAGGAAATCATTAAATCCCAGAAGAAAATCAACAGGAATCATGTAGGTCCTTCATATTCAAGTTGTTCTGAGTAGTTTGTGCAGAGATTTGTGTAGTTTTTGATGAGATTTATGCAGTTTGATTGCATGTTAGCATGAAGTGTCAAAAACGCACTGAACGCTGAATTGAGCCTGTTTTTGAACTCTGTATTAAAAGTAGTGAAAACAGCAAATCCCAGCAGAAAATCAACATGAATCATGTAGTTCCTTCATATTCAAGTAGTTTTTAGTAGTTTCTGCAGAGATTTGTGTAGTTTTTGAAGAGATTTGTGCAGTTTGACTGCACTTCAAGTTTATGTGTCATAAAGGCACTGAACGCTGAATTGAGCCTGTTTTTGAACTCTGTATTAAATGTAGTGAAATCATTAAATCCCAGAAGAAAATCAATAGGAATCATGTAGTTCCTTCATATTCAAGTTGTTCTGAGTAGTTTGTGCAGAGATTTGTGTAGTTTTTGATGAGATTTGTGCAGTTTGATTGCATGTTAGCATGAAGTATCAAAAAAGAGCTGAACGCTGAATTGAGCCTGTTTTTGAACTCTGTATTAAAAGTAGTGAAAACAGTAAATCCCAGCAGAAAATCAAAAGGAATCATGTAGTTCCTTCATATTCAAGTAGTTCTGAGTATTTTGTGCAGAGAATTGTGTAGTTTTTGAAGATATTTGTGCAGTTTGACTGCACTTCAAGTTTATGTGTCATGAAGGCACTCAACGCTGAATTGAGCCTGTTTTTCAACTCTGTATTAAATGTAGTGAAATCATTAAATCCGGGCAGAAAATCAACATGAATCATGTAGTTCCTTCATATTCAAGTAGTTTTTAGTACTTTCTGCAGAGATTTGTGTAGTTTTTGAAGAGATTTGTGCAATTTGACTGCACTTCAAGTTTATGTGTCATGAAGGCACTCAACGCTGAATTGAGCCTGTTTTTCAACTCTGTATTAAATGTAGTGAAATCATTAAATCCGGGCAGAAAATCAACATGAATCATGTAGTTCCTTCATATTCAAGTAGTTCTGAGTAGTTTGTGCAGAGATTTGTGTAGATTTCGAAAAGATTTTGCAGTGTGATTGTATGTTACCATGAAGTATCAGAAACGCACTCAAGGCTGAATTGAACATGTTTTTGAACTCTGTATGAAATGTAGTGAAATCATTAAATCCGGGCAGAAAATCAACAGGAATCATGTAGTTCCTTCATATTCAAGTAGTTCTGAGTAGTTTGTGCAGAGATTTGTGTAGATTTCGAAAAGATTTTGCAGTGTGATTGTATGTTACCATGAAGTGTTAAAAACGCACTGAACGCTGAATTGAGCCTGTTTTTGAACTCTGTATTAAAAGTAGTGCAAACAGCAAATCCCAGTAGAAAATCAACAGGAATCATGTAGTTCCTTCATATTCAAGTTGTTCTGAGTAGTTTCTGCAGAGATTTGTGTAGTTTTTGAAGATATTTGTGCAGTTTGATTGCATGTTAGCATGAAGTGTCAAAAACGCACTGAACGCTGAATTTATCCTGTTTTTGAACTCTGTATTAAAAGTAGTGAAAACAGCAAATCCCAGCAGAAAATCAATGAGAATCAGGTACTTCCTTCATATTTAAGTAGTTCTGAGTAGTTTGTGCACAGAATTGTGTAGTTTTTGAAGATATTTGTGCAGTTTGACTGCACTTCAAGTTTATGTGTCATGAAGGCACTCAACGCTGAATTGAGCCTGTTTTTCAACTTTGTATTAAATGTAGTGAAAACAGCAAATCCCAGCAGAAAATCAACCAGAATCATGTATTCCCTTCATATTCAAGTAGTTCTGAGTAGTTTGTGCAGAGATTTATGTAGTTTTTGATGAGATTTATGCAGTTTGATTGCATGTTAGCATGAAGTGTCAAAAACGCACTGAACGCTGAATTGAGCCTGTTTTTGAACTCTGTATTAAAAGTAGTGAAAACAGCAAATCCCAGCAGAAAATCAACATGAATCATGTAGTTCCTTCATATTCAAGTAGTTTTTAGTACTTTCTGCAGAGATTTGTGTAGTTTTTGAAGAGATTTGTGCAATTTGACTGCACTTCAAGTTTATGTGTCATGAAGGCACTCAACGCTGAATTGAGCCTGTTTTTCAACTCTGTATTAAATGTAGTGAAATCATTAAATCCGGGCAGAAAATCAACATGAATCATGTAGTTCCTTCATATTCAAGTAGTTCTGAGTAGTTTGTGCAGAGATTTGTGTAGATTTCGAAAAGATTTTGCAGTGTGATTGTATGTTACCATGAAGTATCAGAAACGCACTCAAGGCTGAATTGAACATGTTTTTGAACTCTGTATGAAATGTAGTGAAATCATTAAATCCGGGCAGAAAATCAACAGGAATCATGTAGTTCCTTCATATTCAAGTAGTTCTGAGTAGTTTGTGCAGAGATTTGTGTAGATTTCGAAAAGATTTTGCAGTGTGATTGTATGTTACCATGAAGTGTTAAAAACGCACTGAACGCTGAATTGAGCCTGTTTTTGAACTCTGTATTAAAAGTAGTGCAAACAGCAAATCCCAGTAGAAAATCAACAGGAATCATGTAGTTCCTTCATATTCAAGTTGTTCTGAGTAGTTTCTGCAGAGATTTGTGTAGTTTTTGAAGATATTTGTGCAGTTTGATTGCATGTTAGCATGAAGTGTCAAAAACGCACTGAACGCTGAATTTATCCTGTTTTTGAACTCTGTATTAAAAGTAGTGAAAACAGCAAATCCCAGCAGAAAATCAATGAGAATCAGGTACTTCCTTCATATTTAAGTAGTTCTGAGTAGTTTGTGCACAGAATTGTGTAGTTTTTGAAGATATTTGTGCAGTTTGACTGCACTTCAAGTTTATGTGTCATGAAGGCACTCAACGCTGAATTGAGCCTGTTTTTCAACTTTGTATTAAATGTAGTGAAAACAGCAAATCCCAGCAGAAAATCAACCAGAATCATGTATTCCCTTCATATTCAAGTAGTTCTGAGTAGTTTGTGCAGAGATTTATGTAGTTTTTGATGAGATTTATGCAGTTTGATTGCATGTTAGCATGAAGTGTCAAAAACGCACTGAACGCTGAATTGAGCCTGTTTTTGAACTCTGTATTAAAAGTAGTGAAAACAGCAAATCCCAGCAGAAAATCAACATGAATCATGTAGTTCCTTCATATTCAAGTAGTTTTTAGTACTTTCTGCAGAGATTTGTGTAGTTTTTGAAGAGATTTGTGCAATTTGACTGCACTTCAAGTTTATGTGTCATGAAGGCACTCAACGCTGAATTGAGCCTGTTTTTCAACTCTGTATTAAATGTAGTGAAATCATTAAATCCGGGCAGAAAATCAACATGAATCATGTAGTTCCTTCATATTCAAGTAGTTCTGAGTAGTTTGTGCAGAGATTTGTGTAGATTTCGAAAAGATTTTGCAGTGTGATTGTATGTTACCATGAAGTATCAGAAACGCACTCAAGGCTGAATTGAACATGTTTTTGAACTCTGTATGAAATGTAGTGAAATCATTAAATCCGGGCAGAAAATCAACAGGAATCATGTAGTTCCTTCATATTCAAGTAGTTCTGAGTAGTTTGTGCAGAGATTTGTGTAGATTTCGAAAAGATTTTGCAGTGTGATTGTATGTTACCATGAAGTGTTAAAAACGCACTGAACGCTGAATTGAGCCTGTTTTTGAACTCTGTATTAAAAGTAGTGCAAACAGCAAATCCCAGTAGAAAATCAACAGGAATCATGTAGTTCCTTCATATTCAAGTTGTTCTGAGTAGTTTCTGCAGAGATTTGTGTAGTTTTTGAAGATATTTGTGCAGTTTGATTGCATGTTAGCATGAAGTGTCAAAAACGCACTGAACGCTGAATTTATCCTGTTTTTGAACTCTGTATTAAAAGTAGTGAAAACAGCAAATCCCAGCAGAAAATCAATGAGAATCAGGTACTTCCTTCATATTTAAGTAGTTCTGAGTAGTTTGTGCACAGAATTGTGTAGTTTTTGAAGATATTTGTGCAGTTTGACTGCACTTCAAGTTTATGTGTCATGAAGGCACTCAACGCTGAATTGAGCCTGTTTTTCAACTTTGTATTAAATGTAGTGAAAACAGCAAATCCCAGCAGAAAATCAACCAGAATCATGTATTCCCTTCATATTCAAGTAGTTCTGAGTAGTTTGTGCAGAGATTTATGTAGTTTTTGATGAGATTTATGCAGTTTGATTGCATGTTAGCATGAAGTGTCAAAAACGCACTGAACGCTGAATTGAGCCTGTTTTTGAACTCTGTATTAAAAGTAGTGAAAACAGCAAATCCCAGCAGAAAATCAACATGAATCATGTAGTTCCTTCATATTCAAGTAGTTTTCAGTAGTTTCTGCAGAGATTTGTGTAGTTTTTGAAGAGATTTGTGCAGTTTGACTGCACTTCAAGTTTATGTGTCATAAAGGCACTGAACGCTGAATTGAGCCTGTTTTTGAACTCTGTATTAAATGTAGTGAAATCATTAAATCCCAGAAGAAAATCAATAGGAATCATGTAGTTCCTTCATATTCAAGTTGTTCTGAGTAGTTTGTGCAGAGATTTGTGTAGTTTTTGATGAGATTTGTGCAGTTTGATTGCATGTTAGCATGAAGTATCAAAAACGCATTGAACGCTGAATTGAGCCTGTTTTTGAACTGTGTATTAAATGTAAGGAAATCATTAAATCCCAGAAGAAAATCAACAGGAATCATGTAGGTCTTTCATATTGAAGTAGTTCTGAGTAGTTTGTGCACAGAATTGTGTAGTTTTTGAAGATATTTGTGCAGTTTGACTGCACTTCAAGTTTATGTGTCATGAAGGCACTCAACGCTGAATTGAGCCTGTTTTTCAACTCTGTATTAAATGTAGTGAAATCATTAAATCCGGGCAGAAAATCAACATGAATCATGTAGTTCCTTCATATTCAAGTAGTTCTGAGTAGTTTGTGCAGAGATTTGTGTAGATTTCGAAAAGATTTTGCAGTGTGATTGTATGTTACCATGAAGTATCAGAAACGCACTCAAGGCTGAATTGAACATGTTTTTGAACTCTGTATGAAATGTAGTGAAATCATTAAATCCGGGCAGAAAATCAACAGGAATCATGTAGTTCCTTCATATTCAAGTAGTTCTGAGTAGTTTGTGCAGAGAATTGTGTAGTTTTTGACGAGATCTGTGCAGTTTGATTGCATGTTAGGATGAAGTATCAATAACGCACTGAACGCTGAATTGAGCCTGTTTTTGAACTCTGTATTAAAAGTAGTGAAAACAGCAAATCCTAGCAGAAAATCAACAGGAATCATGTAGTTCCTTCATATTGAAGTTGTTCTGAGTAGTTTGTGCAGAGATTTGTGTAGTTTTTGATGAGATTTGTGCAGTTTGACTGCACTTCAAGTTTCTGTGTCATAAAGGCACTCAATGCTGAAGTGAGCCTGTTTTTGAACTTTGTATTAAATGTAGTGAAAACAGCAAATCCCAGCAGAAAATCAACAGGAATCATGTAGTTCCTTCATATTCAAGTAGTTCTGAGTACTTTGTGCAGAGATTTGTGTAGATTTCGAAAAGATTTTGCAGTGTGATTGTATGTTACCATGAAGTATCAGAAACGCACTCAAGGCTGAATTGAACATGTTTTTGAACTCTGTATGAAATGTAGTGAAATCATTAAATCCGGGCAGAAAATCAACAGGAATCATGTAGTTCCTTCATATTCAAGTAGTTTTTAGTACTTTCTGCAGAGATTTGTGTAGTTTTTGAAGAGATTTGTGCAATTTGACTGCACTCGAAGTTGATGTGTCATATAGGCACTCAACGCTGAATTGATCCTGTTCTTGAACTCTGTATTAAATGTAGTGAAATAATTAAATCCCAGAAGAAAATAAACAGGAATAATGTAGTTCCTTCATATTCAAGTAGTTCTGAGTAGTTTCTGCAGAGATTTGTGCAGTTTTTGAAGAGATTTGTTTAGTATGATTCCATGTTAGCATGAAGTATCAAAAACGCACTGAACGCTGAATTGAGCCTGTTTTTGAACTCTGTGTTAAAAGTAGTGAAAACAGTAAATCCCAGCAGAAAATCAACAGGAATCATGTAGTTCCTTCATATTGAAGTAGTTCTGAGTAGTTTGGGCAGAGATTTGTGTAGTTTTTGAAGAGATTTGTGCAGTTTGACTGCACTTCAAGTTGATGTGTCATAAAGGCACTCAACGCTGAATTGAGCCTGTTTTTGAACTTTGTATTAAATGTAGTGAAATCATTAAATCCCAACAGAAAATCAACAGGAATCATGTAGTTCCTTCATATTCAAGTAGTTCTGAGTAGTTTGTGCAGAGATTTGTGTAGATTTCGAAAAGATTTTGCAGTGTGATTGTATGTTACCATGAAGTGTTAAAAACGCACTGAACGCTGAATTGAGCCTGTTTTTGAACTCTGTATTAAAAGTAGTGAAAACAGCAAATCCCAGCAGAAAATCAACAGGAATCATGTAGTTCCTTCATATTCAAGTTGTTCTGAGTAGTTTCTGCAGAGATTTGTGTAGTTTTTGAAGATATTTGTGCAGTTTGATTGCATGTTAGCATGAAGTGTCAAAAACGCACTGAACGCTGAATTGAGCCTGTTTTTGAACTCTGTATTAAAAGTAGTGAAAACAGCAAATCCCAGCAGAAAATCAACAGGAATCATGTAGTTCCTTCATATTCAAGTAGTTCTGAGTAGTTTGTGCAGAGAATTGTGTAGTTTTTGAAGATATTTGTGCAGTTTGACTGCACTTGAAGTTGATGTGTTACATAGGCACTCAACCCTGAATTGAGCCTGTTTTTGAACTCTGTATTAAAAGTAGTGAAAACAGCAAATCCCAGCAGAAAATCAACATGAATCATGTAGTTCCTTCATATTCAAATTGTTCTGAGTAGTTTGTGCAGAGATTTGTGTAGTTTTTGATGAGATTTGTGCAGTTTGATTGCATGTTAGCATGAAGTATCAATAACGCACTGAACGCTGAATTGAGCCTGTTTTTGATCTCTGTATTAAAAGTAGTGAAAACAGCAAATCCCAGCAGAAAATCAACAGGAATCATGTAGTTCCTTCATATTGAAGTAGTTTTTAGTAGTTTGTGCAGAGATTTGTGTAGTTTTTGATGAGATTTGTGCAGTTTGACTGCACTTCAAGTTTCTGTGTCATAAAGGCACTCAATGCTGAAGTGAGCCTGTTTTTGAACTTTGTATTAAATGTAGTGAAAACAGCAAATCCCAGCAGAAAATCAACCAGAATCATGTAGTTCCTTCATATTCAAGTAGTTCTGAGTAGTTTGTGCAGAGATTTGTGTAGTTTTTGATGAGATTTGTGCAGTTTGATTGCATGTTAGCTTGAAGTATCAAAAACGCATTGAACGCTGAATTGAGCCTGTTTTTCAACTGTGTATTAAATGTAAGGAAATCATTAAATCCCAGAAGAAAATCAACAGGAATCATGTAGGTCCTTCATATTGAAGTAGTTCTGAGTAGTTTGTGCAGAGAATTGTGTAGTTTTTGAAGATATTTGTGCAGTTTGACTGCACTTGAAGTTGATGTGTTACATAGGCACTCAACCCTGAATTGAGCCTGTTTTTGAACTCTGTATTAAATGTAGTGAAATCATTAAATCCCAGAAGAAAATCAATAGGAATCATGTAGTTCCTTCATATTCAAGTTGTTCTGAGTAGTTTGTGCAGAGATTTGTGTAGTTTTTGATGAGATTTGTGCAGTTTGATTGCATGTTAGCATGAAGTATCAAAAACGCATTGAACGCTGAATTGAGCCTGTTTTTGAACTGTGTATTAAATGTAAGGAAATCATTAAATCCCAGAAGAAAATCAACAGGAATCATGTAGGTCTTTCATATTGAAGTAGTTCTGAGTAGTTTGTGCACAGAATTGTGTAGTTTTTGAAGATATTTGTGCAGTTTGACTGCACTTCAAGTTTATGTGTCATGAAGGCACTCAACGCTGAATTGAGCCTGTTTTTCAACTCTGTATTAAATGTAGTGAAATCATTAAATCCGGGCAGAAAATCAACATGAATCATGTAGTTCCTTCATATTCAAGTAGTTCTGAGTAGTTTGTGCAGAGATTTGTGTAGATTTCGAAAAGATTTTGCAGTGTGATTGTATGTTACCATGAAGTATCAGAAACGCACTCAAGGCTGAATTGAACATGTTTTTGAACTCTGTATGAAATGTAGTGAAATCATTAAATCCGGGCAGAAAATCAACAGGAATCATGTAGTTCCTTCATATTCAAGTAGTTCTGAGTAGTTTGTGCAGAGAATTGTGTAGTTTTTGACGAGATCTGTGCAGTTTGATTGCATGTTAGGATGAAGTATCAATAACGCACTGAACGCTGAATTGAGCCTGTTTTTGAACTCTGTATTAAAAGTAGTGAAAACAGCAAATCCTAGCAGAAAATCAACAGGAATCATGTAGTTCCTTCATATTGAAGTTGTTCTGAGTAGTTTGTGCAGAGATTTGTGTAGTTTTTGATGAGATTTGTGCAGTTTGACTGCACTTCAAGTTTCTGTGTCATAAAGGCACTCAATGCTGAAGTGAGCCTGTTTTTGAACTTTGTATTAAATGTAGTGAAAACAGCAAATCCCAGCAGAAAATCAACAGGAATCATGTAGTTCCTTCATATTCAAGTAGTTCTGAGTACTTTGTGCAGAGATTTGTGTAGATTTCGAAAAGATTTTGCAGTGTGATTGTATGTTACCA
The DNA here is from genome assembly GCA_034769265.1 of Remorina albescens. Classification (NCBI taxonomy): domain Eukaryota; kingdom Metazoa; phylum Chordata; class Actinopteri; order Carangiformes; family Echeneidae; genus Remorina; species Remorina albescens. The sequence goes on along the minus strand of CM068484.1, from coordinate 18,017,758 downwards.
TGAAGTATCAGAAACGCACTCAAGGCTGAATTGAACATGTTTTTGAACTCTGTATGAAATGTAGTGAAATCATTAAATCCGGGCAGAAAATCAACAGGAATCATGTAGTTCCTTCATATTCAAGTAGTTTTTAGTACTTTCTGCAGAGATTTGTGTAGTTTTTGAAGAGATTTGTGCAATTTGACTGCACTCGAAGTTGATGTGTCATATAGGCACTCAACGCTGAATTGATCCTGTTCTTGAACTCTGTATTAAATGTAGTGAAATAATTAAATCCCAGAAGAAAATAAACAGGAATAATGTAGTTCCTTCATATTCAAGTAGTTCTGAGTAGTTTCTGCAGAGATTTGTGCAGTTTTTGAAGAGATTTGTTTAGTATGATTCCATGTTAGCATGAAGTATCAAAAACGCACTGAACGCTGAATTGAGCCTGTTTTTGAACTCTGTGTTAAAAGTAGTGAAAACAGTAAATCCCAGCAGAAAATCAACAGGAATCATGTAGTTCCTTCATATTGAAGTAGTTCTGAGTAGTTTGGGCAGAGATTTGTGTAGTTTTTGAAGAGATTTGTGCAGTTTGACTGCACTTCAAGTTGATGTGTCATAAAGGCACTCAACGCTGAATTGAGCCTGTTTTTGAACTTTGTATTAAATGTAGTGAAATCATTAAATCCCAACAGAAAATCAACAGGAATCATGTAGTTCCTTCATATTCAAGTAGTTCTGAGTAGTTTGTGCAGAGATTTGTGTAGATTTCGAAAAGATTTTGCAGTGTGATTGTATGTTACCATGAAGTGTTAAAAACGCACTGAACGCTGAATTGAGCCTGTTTTTGAACTCTGTATTAAAAGTAGTGAAAACAGCAAATCCCAGCAGAAAATCAACAGGAATCATGTAGTTCCTTCATATTCAAGTTGTTCTGAGTAGTTTCTGCAGGGATTTGTGTAGTTTTTGAAGATATTTGTGCAGTTTGATTGCATGTTAGCATGAAGTGTCAAAAACGCACTGAACGCTGAATTGAGCCTGTTTTTGAACTCTGTATTAAAAGTAGTGAAAACAGCAAATCCCAGCAGAAAATCAACAGGAATCATGTAGTTCCTTCATATTCAAGTAGTTCTGAGTAGTTTGTGCAGAGAATTGTGTAGTTTTTGAAGATATTTGTGCAGTTTGACTGCACTTGAAGTTGATGTGTTACATAGGCACTCAACCCTGAATTGAGCCTGTTTTTGAACTCTGTATTAAAAGTAGTGAAAACAGCAAATCCCAGCAGAAAATCAACATGAATCATGTAGTTCCTTCATATTCAAATTGTTCTGAGTAGTTTGTGCAGAGATTTGTGTAGTTTTTGATGAGATTTGTGCAGTTTGATTGCATGTTAGCATGAAGTATCAATAACGCACTGAACGCTGAATTTAGCCTGTTTTTGATCTCTGTATTAAAAGTAGTGAAAACAGCAAATCCCAGCAGAAAATCAACAGGAATCATGTAGTTCCTTCATATTGAAGTAGTTTTTAGTAGTTTGTGCAGAGATTTGTGTAGTTTTTGATGAGATTTGTGCAGTTTGACTGCACTTCAAGTTTCTGTGTCATAAAGGCACTCAATGCTGAAGTGAGCCTGTTTTTGAACTTTGTATTAAATGTAGTGAAAACAGCAAATCCCAGCAGAAAATCAACCAGAATCATGTAGTTCCTTCATATTCAAGTAGTTCTGAGTAGTTTGTGCAGAGATTTGTGTAGTTTTTGATGAGATTTGTGCAGTTTGATTGCATGTTAGCTTGAAGTATCAAAAACGCATTGAACGCTGAATTGAGCCTGTTTTTCAACTGTGTATTAAATGTAAGGAAATCATTAAATCCCAGAAGAAAATCAACAGGAATCATGTAGGTCCTTCATATTGAAGTAGTTCTGAGTAGTTTGTGCAGAGAATTGTGTAGTTTTTGAAGATATTTGTGCAGTTTGACTGCACTTGAAGTTGATGTGTTACATAGGCACTCAACCCTGAATTGAGCCTGTTTTTGAACTCTGTATTAAAAGTAGTGAAAACAGTAAATCCCAGCAAAAATCAATAGGAATCATGTAGTTCCTTCATATTCAAGTTGTTCTGAGTAGTTTGTGCAGAGATTTGTGTAGTTTTTGATGAGATTTATGCAGTTTGATTGCATGTTAGCATGAAGTGTCAAAAACGCACTGAACGCTGAATTGAGCCTGTTTTTGAACTCTGTATTAAAAGTAGTGAAAACAGCAAATCCCAGCAGAAAATCAACATGAATCATGTAGTTCCTTCATATTCAAGTTGTTCTGAGTAGTTTGTGCAGAGATTTGTGTAGTTTTTGATGAGATTTGTGCAGTTTGATTGCATGTTAGCATGAAGTATCAATAACGCACTGAACGCTGAATTGAGCCTGTTTTTGATCTCTGTATTAAAAGTAGTGAAAACAGCAAATCCCAGCAGAAAATCAACGAGAATCATGTATTCCCTTCATATTCAAGTAGTTCTGAGTACTTTGTGCAAAGATTTGTGTAGTTTTTGATGAGATTTGTGCAGTTTGATTTCATTTGAAGTTGATGAGTCACAAATGCACCCAATGCTGAATTGAGCCTGTTTTTGAACTTTGTATTAAATGTAGTGAAAACAGCAAATCCCAGCAGAAAATCAAAAGGAATCATGTAGTTCCTTCATATTCAAGTAGTTCTGAGTATTTTGTGCAGAGAATTGTGTAGTTTTTGAAGATATTTGTGCAGTTTGACTGCACTTCAAGTTTATGTGTCATGAAGGCACTCAACGCTGAATTGAGCCTGTTTTTCAACTCTGTATTAAATGTAGTGAAATCATTAAATCCGGCCAGAAAATCAACATGAATCATGTAGTTCCTTCATATTCAAGTAGTTTTTAGTACTTTCTGCAGAGATTTGTGTAGTTTTTGAAGAGATTTGTGCAATTTGACTGCACTTCAAGTTTATGTGTCATGAAGGCACTCAACGCTGAATTGAGCCTGTTTTTCAACTCTGTATTAAATGTAGTGAAATCATTAAATCCGGGCAGAAAATCAACATGAATCATGTAGTTCCTTCATATTCAAGTAGTTCTGAGTAGTTTGTGCAGAGATTTGTGTAGATTTCGAAAAGATTTTGCAGTGTGATTGTATGTTACCATGAAGTATCAGAAACGCACTCAAGGCTGAATTGAACATGTTTTTGAACTCTGTATGAAATGTAGTGAAATCATTAAATCCGGGCAGAAAATCAACAGGAATCATGTAGTTCCTTCATATTCAAGTAGTTCTGAGTAGTTTGTGCAGAGATTTGTGTAGATTTCGAAAAGATTTTGCAGTGTGATTGTATGTTACCATGAAGTGTTAAAAACGCACTGAACGCTGAATTGAGCCTGTTTTTGAACTCTGTATTAAAAGTAGTGCAAACAGCAAATCCCAGTAGAAAATCAACAGGAATCATGTAGTTCCTTCATATTCAAGTTGTTCTGAGTAGTTTCTGCAGAGATTTGTGTAGTTTTTGAAGATATTTGTGCAGTTTGATTGCATGTTAGCATGAAGTGTCAAAAACGCACTGAACGCTGAATTGAGCCTGTTTTTGAACTCTATATTAAAAGTAGTGAAAACAGCAAATCCCAGCAGAAAATCAACAAGAATCAGGTACTTCCTTCATATTCAAGTAGTTTTGAGTATTTTGTGCAGAGATTTGTGTAGTTTTTGAAGAGATTTGTGCAGTTTGATTGCATGTTAGCATGAAGTGTTAAAAACGCACTGAACGCTGAATTGAGCCTGTTTTTGAACTCTCTATTAAAAGTAGTGAAAACAGCAAATCACAGCAGAAGATCAACAGGAATCATGTAGTTCCTTCATATTCAAGTTGTTCTGAGTAGTTTGTGCAGAGATTTGTGTAGTTTTTGATGAGATTTGTGCAGTTTGATTGCATGTTAGCATGAAGTATCAAAAACGCATTGAACGCTGAATTGAGCCTGTTTTTGAACTGTGTATTAAATGTAGTGAAAACACCAATTCCCAGCAGAAAATCAACGGGAATCATGTAGTCCCTTCATATTAAAGTAGTTCTGAGTAGTTTGTGCAGAGATTTGTGCAGTTTTTGAAGAGATTTGTGCAGTTTGATTCCATGTTAGCATGAAGTATCAAAAAAGCACTGAACGCTGAATTGAGCCTGTTTTTGAACTCTGTATTAAAAGTAGTGAAAACAGTAAATCCCAGCAGAAAATCAATAGGAATCATGTAGTTCCTTCATATTCAAGTAGTTCTGAGTATTTTGTGCAGAGAATTGTGTAGATTTTGAAGATATTTGTGCAGTTTGACTGCACTTCAAGTTTATGTGTCATGAAGGCACTCAACGCTGAATTGAGCCTGTTTTTCAACTCTGTATTAAATGTGGTGAAATCATTAAATCCGGGCAGAAAATCAACATGAATCATGTAGTTCCTTCATATTCAAGTAGTTTTTAGTACTTTCTGCAGAGATTTGTGTAGTTTTTGATGAGATTTGTGCAGTTTGATTGCATGTTAGCATGAAGTATCAAAAACGCACTGAACGCTGAATTGAGCCTGTTTTTGAACTCTGTATTAAAAGTAGTGAAAACAGCAAATCCCAGCAGAAAATCAACGAGAATCATGTATTCCCTTCATATTCAAGTAGTTCTGAGTACTTTGTGCAAAGATTTGTGTAGTTTTTAATGAGATTTGTGCAGTTTGACTGCACTTGAAGTTGATGTGTCATATAGGCACTCAACGCTGAATTGAGCCTGTTTTTGAACTCTGTATTAAATGTAGTGAAATCATTAAATCCCAGAAGAAAATAAACAGGAATAATGTAGTTCCTTCATATTCAAGTAGTTCTGAGTAGTTTGTGTAGAGATTTGTGCAGTTTTTGAAGAGATTTGTTTAGTATGATTCCATGTTAGCATGAAGTATCAAAAAAGCACTGAACGCTGAATTGAGCCTGTTTTTGAACTCTGTATTAAAAGTAGTGAAAACAGCAAATCCCAGCAGAAAATCAACAGGAATCATGTAGTTCCTTCATATTCAAGTAGTTCTGAGTAGTTTGTGCAGAGATTTGTGTAGATTTCGAAAAGATTTTGCAGTGTGATTGTATGTTACCATGAAGTATCAGAAACGCACTCAAGGCTGAATTGAACATGTTTTTGAACTCTGTATGAAATGTAGTGAAATCATTAAATCCGGGCAGAAAATCAACAGGAATCATGTAGTTCCTTCATATTCAAGTAGTTTTTAGTACTTTCTGCAGAGATTTGTGTAGTTTTTGAAGAGATTTGTGCAATTTGACTGCACTTGAAGTTGATGTGTCATATAGGCACTCAACGCTGAATTGATCCTGTTCTTGAACTCTGTATTAAATGTAGTGAAATAATTAAATCCCAGAAGAAAATCAACATGAATCATGTAGTTCCTTCATATTCAAATTGTTCTGAGTAGTTTGTGCAGAGATTTGTGTAGTTTTTGATGAGATTTGTGCAGTTTGATTGCATGTTAGCATGAAGTATCAATAACGCACTGAACGCTGAATTGAGCCTGTTTTTGATCTCTGTATTAAAAGTAGTGAAAACAGCAAATCCCAGCAGAAAATCAACAGGAATCATGTAGTTCCTTCATATTGAAGTAGTTTTTAGTAGTTTCTGCAGAGATTTGTGTAGTTTTTGAAGAGATTTGTGCAGTTTGACTGCACTTCAAGTTTCTGTGTCATAAAGGCACTCAATGCTGAAGTGAGCCTGTTTTTGAACTTTGTATTAAATGTAGTGAAAACAGCAAATCCCAGCAGAAAATCAACAGGAATCATGTAGTTCCTTCATATTCAAGTAGTTCTGAGTAGTTTGTGCAGAGATTTGTGTAGATTTCGAAAAGATTTTGCAGTGTGATTGTATGTTACCATGAAGTATCAGAAACGCACTCAAGGCTGAATTGAGCCTGTTTTTGAACTCTGTATTAAAAGTAGTGAAAACAGCAAATCCCAGCAGAAAATCAACAGGAATAATGTAGTTCCTTCATATTCAAGTAGTTCTGAGTAGTTTGTGTAGAGATTTGTGCAGTTTTTGAAGAGATTTGTTTAGTATGATTCCATGTTAGCATGAAGTATCAAAAAAGCACTGAACGCTGAATTGAGCCTGTTTTTGAACTCTGTATTAAAAGTAGTGAAAACAGCAAATCCCAGCAGAAAATCAACAGGAATCATGTAGTTCCTTCATATTCAAGTAGTTCTGAGTAGTTTGTGCAGAGATTTGTGTAGATTTCGAAAAGATTTTGCAGTGTGATTGTATGTTACCATGAAGTATCAGAAACGCACTCAAGGCTGAATTGAACATGTTTTTGAACTCTGTATGAAATGTAGTGAAATCATTAAATCCGGGCAGAAAATCAACAGGAATCATGCAGTTCCTTCATATTCAAGTAGTTTTTAGTACTTTCTGCAGAGATTTGTGTAGTTTTTGAAGAGATTTGTGCAATTTGACTGCACTTGAAGTTGATGTGTCATATAGGCACTCAACGCTGAATTGATCCTGTTCTTGAACTCTGTATTAAATGTAGTGAAATAATTAAATCCCAGAAGAAAATAAACAGGAATAATGTAGTTCCTTCATATTCAAGTAGTTCTGAGTAGTTTCTGCAGAGATTTGTGCAGTTTTTGAAGAGATTTGTTTAGTATGATTCCATGTTAGCATGAAGTATCAAAAACGCACTGAACGCTGAATTGAGCCTGTTTTTGAACTCTGTGTTAAAAGTAGTGAAAACAGCAAATCCCAGCAGAAAATCAATAAGAATCAGGTACTTCCTTCATATCTAAGTAGTTCTGAGTAGTTTGTGCAGAGATTTGTGTAGTTTTTGATGAGATTTGTGCAGTTTGATTGCATGTTAGCATGAAGTATCAATAACGCACTGAACGCTGAATTGAGCCTGTTTTTGATCTCTGTATTAAAAGTAGTGAAAACAGCAAATCCCAGCAGAAAATCAACAGGAATCATGTAGTTCCTTCATATTGAAGTAGTTTTTAGTAGTTTCTGCAGAGATTTGTGTAGTTTTTGAAGAGATTTGTGCAGTTTGACTGCACTTCAAGTTTCTGTGTCATAAAGGCACTCAATGCTGAAGTGAGCCTGTTTTTGAACTTTGTATTAAATGTAGTGAAAACAGCAAATCCCAGCAGAAAATCAACAGGAATCATGTAGTTCCTTCATATTGAAGTAGTTCTGAGTAGTTTGGGCAGAGATTTGTGTAGTTTTTGAAGAGATTTGTGCAGTTTGACTGCACTTCAAGTTGATGTGTCATAAAGGCACTCAACGCTGAATTGAGCCTGTTTTTGAACTTTGTATTAAATGTAGTGAAATCATTAAATCCCAACAGAAAATCAACAGGAATCATGTAGTTCCTTCATATTCAAGTAGTTCTGAGTAGTTTGTGCAGAGATTTGTGTAGATTTCGAAAAGATTTTGCAGTGTGATTGTATGTTACCATGAAGTGTTAAAAACGCACTGAACGCTGAATTGAGCCTGTTTTTGAACTCTGTATTAAAAGTAGTGAAAACAGCAAATCCCAGCAGAAAATCAACAGGAATCATGTAGTTCCTTCATATTCAAGTTGTTCTGAGTAGTTTCTGCAGAGATTTGTGTAGTTTTGGAAGATATTTGTGCAGTTTGATTGAATGTTAGCATGAAGTGTCAAAAACGCACTGAACGCTGAATTGAGCCTGTTTTTGAACTCTGTATTAAAAGTAGTGAAAACAGCAAATCCCAGCAGAAAATCAACAGGAATCATGTAGTTCCTTCATATTCAAGTAGTTTTTAGTACTTTCTGCAGAGATTTGTGTAGTTTTTGAAGAGATTTGTGCAATTTGACTGCACTTGAAGTTGATGTGTCATATAGGCACTCAACGCTGAATTGATCCTGTTCTTGAACTCTGTATTAAATGTAGTGAAATAATTAAATCCCAGAAGAAAATAAACAGGAATCATGTAGTTCCTTCATATTGAAGTAGTTTTTAGTAGTTTCTGCAGAGATTTGTGTAGTTTTTGAAGAGATTTGTGCAGTTTGACTGCACTTCAAGTTTCTGTGTCATAAAGGCACTCAATGCTGAAGTGAGCCTGTTTTTGAACTTTGTATTAAATGTAGTGAAAACAGCAAATCCCAGCAGAAAATCAACAGGAATCATGTAGTTCCTTCATATTCAAGTAGTTCTGAGTAGTTTGTGCAGAGATTTGTGTAGATTTCGAAAAGATTTTGCAGTGTGATTGTATGTTACCATGAAGTATCAGAAACGCACTCAAGGCTGAATTGAACATGTTTTTGAACTCTGTATGAAATGTAGTGAAATCATTAAATCCGGGCAGAAAATCAACAGGAATCATGTAGTTCCTTCATATTCAAGTAGTTTTTAGTACTTTCTGCAGAGATTTGTGTAGTTTTTGAAGAGATTTGTGCAATTTGATTGCATGTTAGCATGAAGTGTCAAAAACGCACTGAACGCTGAATAGAGCCTGTTTTTGAACTCTGTATTAAAAGTAGTGAAAACAGCAAATCCCAGCAGAAAATCAATAAGAATCAGGTACTTCCTTCATATCTAAGTAGTTCTGAGTAGTTTGTGCAGAGATTTGTGTAGTTTTTGATGAGATTTGTGCAGTTTGATTGCATGTTAGCATGAAGTATCAAAAACGCATTGAACGCTGAATTGAGCCTGTTTTTGAACTGTGTATTAAATGTAAGGAAATCATTAAATCCCAGAAGAAAATCAACAGGAATCATGTAGGTCCTTCATATTCAAGTAGTTCTGAGTAGTTTGTGCAGAGATTTGTGCAGTTTTTGAAGAGATTTGTTTAGTATGATTCCATGTTAGCACGAAGTATCAAAAACGTACTGAACGCTGAATTGAGCCTGTTTTTGAACTCTGTATTAAAAGTAGTGAAAACAGCAAATCCCAGCAGAAAATCAACAGGAATCATGTAGTTCCTTCATATTCAAGTAGTTCTGAGTAGTTTGTGCAGAGAATTGTGTAGTTTTTGAAGATATTTGTGCAGTTTGACTGCACTTGAAGTTGATGTGTTACATAGGCACTCAACCCTGAATTGAGCCTGTTTTTGAACTCTGTATTAAAAGTAGTGAAAACAGTAAATCCCAGCAGAAAATCAATAGGAATCATGTAGTTCCTTCATATTCAAGTTGTTCTGAGTAGTTTGTGCAGAGATTTGTGTAGTTTTTGATGAGATTTATGCAGTTTGATTGCATGTTAGCATGAAGTGTCAAAAACGCACTGAACGCTGAATTGAGCCTGTTTTTGAACTCTGTATTAAAAGTAGTGAAAACAGCAAATCCCAGCAGAAAATCAACAGGAATCATGTAGTTCCTTCATATTCAAGTTGTTTTGAGTAGTTTCTGCAGAGATTTGTGTAGTTTTTGAAGATATTTGTGCAGTTTGATTGCATGTTAGCATGAAGTGTCAAAAACGCACTGAACGCTGAATTGAGCCTGTTTTTGAACTCTGTATTAAAAGTAGTGAAAACAGCAAATCCCAGCAGAAAATCAACAAGAATCAGGTACTTCCTTCATATTTAAGTAGTTCTGAGTAGTTTGTGCAGAGAACTGTGTAGTTTTTGAAGATATTTGTGCAGTTTGACTGCACTTGAAGTTGATGTGTTACATAGGCACTCAACCCTGAATTGAGCCTGTTTTTGAACTCTGTATTAAAAGTAGTGAAAATAGTAAATCCCAGCAGAAAATCAATAGGAATCATGTAGTTCCTTCATATTCAAGTTGTTCTGAGTAGTTTGTGCAGAGATTTGTGTAGTTTTTGATGAGATTTATGCAGTTTGATTGCATGTTAGCATGAAGTGTCAAAAACGCACTGAACGCTGAATTGAGCCTGTTTTTGAACTCTGTATTAAAAGTAGTGAAAACAGCAAATCCCAGCAGAAAATCAACAGGAATCATGTAGTTCCTTCATATTGAAGTAGTTTTTAGTAGTTTCTGCAGAGATTTGTGTAGTTTTTGAAGAGATTTGTGCAGTTTGACTGCACTTCAAGTTTATGTGTCATGAAGGCAGTCAACGCTGAATTGAGCCTGTTTTTCAACTTTGTATTAAATGTAGTGAAAACAGCAAATCCCAGCAGAAAATCAACCAGAATCATGTATTCCCTTCATATTCAAGTAGTTCTGAGTAGTTTGTGCAGAGATTTGTGTAGTTTTTGATGAGATTTGTGCAGTTTGATTGCATGTTAGCATGAAGTATCAAAAACGCACTGAACGCTGAATTGAGCCTGTTTTTGAACTCTGTATTAAAAGTAGTGAAAACAGCAAATCCCAGCAGAAAATCAACAGGAATCATGTAGTTCTGTCATATTCAAGTTGTTCTGAGTAGTTTGTGCAGAGATTTGTGTAGTTTTTGATGAGATTTGTGCAGTTTGATTTCATTTCAAGTTGATGAGTCACAAACGCACCCAATGCTGAATTGAGCCTGTTTTTGAACTTTGTATTAAATGTAGTGAAAACAGCAAATCCCAGCAGAAAATCAACGAGAATCATGTATTCCCTTCATATTCAAGTAGTTCTGAGTACTTTGTGCAAAGATTTGTGTAGTTTTTAATGAGATTTGTGCAGTTTGACTGCACTTGAAGTTGATGTGTCATATAGGCACTCAACGCTGAATTGAGCCTGTTTTTGAACTCTGTATTAAAAGTAGTGAAAACAGAACTACTTGAATATGAAGGAACTACATGATTCCTGTTGATTTTCTGCTGGGATTTGCTGAGTAGTTTGTGCAGAGAATTGTGTAGTTTTTGAAGATATTTGTGCAGTTTGACTGCACTTGAAGTTGATGTGTTACATAGGCACTCAACCCTGAATTGAGCCTGTTTTTGAACTCTGTATTAAAAGTAGTGAAAACAGTAAATCCCAGCAGAAAATCAATAGGAATCATGTAGTTCCTTCATATTCAAGTTGTTCTGAGTAGTTTGTGCAGAGATTTGTGTAGTTTTTGATGAGATTTATGCAGTTTGATTGCATGTTAGCATGAAGTGTCAAAAACGCACTGAACGCTGAATTGAGCCTGTTTTTGAACTCTGTATTAAAAGTAGTGAAAACAGCAAATCCCAGCAGAAAATCAACATGAATCATGTAGTTCCTTCATATTCAAGTTGTTCTGAGTAGTTTGTGCAGAGATTTGTGTAGTTTTTGATGAGATTTATGCAGTTTGATTGCATGTTAGCATGAAGTGTCAAAAACGCACTGAACGCTGAATTGAGCCTGTTTTTGATCTCTGTATTAAAAGTAGTGAAAACAGCAAATCCCAGCAGAAAATCAACAGGAATCATGTAGTTCCTTCATATTGAAGTAGTTTTTAGTAGTTTCTGCAGAGATTTGTGTAGTTTTTGAAGATATTTGTGCAGTTTGACTGCACTTCAAGTTTATGTGTCATGAAGGCACTCAACGCTGAATTGAGCCTGTTTTTCAACTTTGTATTAAATGTAGTGAAAACAGCAAATCCCAGCAGAAAATCAACCAGAATCATATATTCCCTTCATATTCAAGTAGTTCTGAGTAGTTTGTGCAGAGATTTGTGTAGTTTTTGAGGAGATTTGTGCAGTTTGATTGCATGTTAGCATGAAGTATCAAAAACGCACTGAACGCTGAATTGAGCCTGTTTTTGAACTCTGTATTAAAACTAGTGAAAACAGCAAATCCCAGCAGAAAATCAACAGGAATCATGTAGTTCCTTCATATTGAAGTAGTTTTTAGTAGTTTCTGCAGAGATTTGTGTAGTTTTTGAAGAGATTTGTGCAATTTGATTGCATGTTAGCATGAAGTGTCAAAAACGCACTGAACGCTGAATAGAGCCTGTTTTTGAACTCTGTATTAAAAGTAGTGAAAACAGCAAATCCCAGCAGAAAATCAATAAGAATCAGGTACTTCCTTCATATCTAAGTAGTTCTGAGTAGTTTGTGCAGAGATTTGTGTAGTTTTTGATGAGATTTGTGCAGTTTGATTGCATGTTAGCATGAAGTATCAAAAACGCATTGAACGCTGAATTGAGCCTGTTTTTGAACTGTGTATTAAATGTAAGGAAATCATTAAATCCCAGAAGAAAATCAACAGGAATCATGTAGGTCCTTCATATTCAAGTAGTTCTGAGTAGTTTGTGCAGAGATTTGTGCAGTTTTTGAAGAGATTTGTTTAGTATGATTCCATGTTAGCACGAAGTATCAAAAACGTACTGAACGCTGAATTGAGCCTGTTTTTGAACTCTGTATTAAAACTAGTGAAAACAGCAAATCCCAGCAGAAAATCAACAGGAATCATGTAGTTCCTTCATATTGAAGTAGTTTTTAGTAGTTTCTGCAGAGATTTGTGTAGTTTTTGAAGAGATTTGTGCAATTTGATTGCATGTTAGCATGAAGTGTCAAAAACGCACTGAACGCTGAATAGAGCCTGTTTTTGAACTCTGTATTAAAAGTAGTGAAAACAGCAAATCCCAGCAGAAAATCAATAAGAATCAGGTACTTCCTTCATATCTAAGTAGTTCTGAGTAGTTTGTGCAGAGATTTGTGTAGTTTTTGATGAGATTTGTGCAGTTTGATTGCATGTTAGCATGAAGTATCAAAAACGCATTGAACGCTGAATTGAGCCTGTTTTTGAACTGTGTATTAAATGTAAGGAAATCATTAAATCCCAGAAGAAAATCAACAGGAATCATGTAGGTCCTTCATATTCAAGTAGTTCTGAGTAGTTTGTGCAGAGATTTGTGCAGTTTTTGAAGAGATTTGTTTAGTATGATTCCATGTTAGCACGAAGTATCAAAAACGTACTGAACGCTGAATTGAGCCTGTTTTTGAACTCTGTATTAAAAGTAGTGAAAACAGCAAATCCCAGCAGAAAATCAACAGGAATCATGTAGTTCCTTCATATTGAAGTAGTTCTGAGTAGTTTGGGCAGAGATTTGTGTAGTTTTTGAAGAGATTTGTGCAGTTTGACTGCACTTCAAGTTGATGTGTCATAAAGGCACTCAACGCTGAATTGAGCCTGTTTTTGAACTTTGTATTAAATGTAGTGAAATCATTAAATCCCAACAGAAAATCAACAGGAATCATGTAGTTCCTTCATATTCAAGTAGTTCTGAGTAGTTTGTGCAGAGATTTGTGTAGATTTCGAAAAGATTTTGCAGTGTGATTGTATGTTACCATGAAGTGTTAAAAACGCACTGAACGCTGAATTGAGCCTGTTTTTGAACTCTGTATTAAAAGTAGTGAAAACAGCAAATCCCAGCAGAAAATCAACAGGAATCATGTAGTTCCTTCATATTCAAGTTGTTCTGAGTAGTTTCTGCAGAGATTTGTGTAGTTTTGGAAGATATTTGTGCAGTTTGATTGAATGTTAGCATGAAGTGTCAAAAACGCACTGAACGCTGAATTGAGCCTGTTTTTGAACTCTGTATTAAAAGTAGTGAAAACAGCAAATCCCAGCAGAAAATCAACAGGAATCATGTAGTTCCTTCATATTCAAGTAGTTTTTAGTACTTTCTGCAGAGATTTGTGTAGTTTTTGAAGAGATTTGTGCAATTTGACTGCACTTGAAGTTGATGTGTCATATAGGCACTCAACGCTGAATTGATCCTGTTCTTGAACTCTGTATTAAATGTAGTGAAATAATTAAATCCCAGAAGAAAATAAACAGGAATCATGTAGTTCCTTCATATTGAAGTAGTTTTTAGTAGTTTCTGCAGAGATTTGTGTAGTTTTTGAAGAGATTTGTGCAGTTTGACTGCACTTCAAGTTTCTGTGTCATAAAGGCACTCAATGCTGAAGTGAGCCTGTTTTTGAACTTTGTATTAAATGTAGTGAAAACAGCAAATCCCAGCAGAAAATCAACAGGAATCATGTAGTTCCTTCATATTCAAGTAGTTCTGAGTAGTTTGTGCAGAGATTTGTGTAGATTTCGAAAAGATTTTGCAGTGTGATTGTATGTTACCATGAAGTATCAGAAACGCACTCAAGGCTGAATTGAACATGTTTTTGAACTCTGTATGAAATGTAGTGAAATCATTAAATCCGGGCAGAAAATCAACAGGAATCATGTAGTTCCTTCATATTCAAGTAGTTTTTAGTACTTTCTGCAGAGATTTGTGTAGTTTTTGAAGAGATTTGTGCAATTTGATTGCATGTTAGCATGAAGTGTCAAAAACGCACTGAACGCTGAATAGAGCCTGTTTTTGAACTCTGTATTAAAAGTAGTGAAAACAGCAAATCCCAGCAGAAAATCAATAAGAATCAGGTACTTCCTTCATATCTAAGTAGTTCTGAGTAGTTTGTGCAGAGATTTGTGTAGTTTTTGATGAGATTTGTGCAGTTTGATTGCATGTTAGCATGAAGTATCAAAAACGCATTGAACGCTGAATTGAGCCTGTTTTTGAACTGTGTATTAAATGTAAGGAAATCATTAAATCCCAGAAGAAAATCAACAGGAATCATGTAGGTCCTTCATATTCAAGTAGTTCTGAGTAGTTTGTGCAGAGATTTGTGCAGTTTTTGAAGAGATTTGTTTAGTATGATTCCATGTTAGCACGAAGTATCAAAAACGTACTGAACGCTGAATTGAGCCTGTTTTTGAACTCTGTATTAAAAGTAGTGAAAACAGCAAATCCCAGCAGAAAATCAACAGGAATCATGTAGTTCCTTCATATTCAAGTAGTTCTGAGTAGTTTGTGCAGAGAATTGTGTAGTTTTTGAAGATATTTGTGCAGTTTGACTGCACTTGAAGTTGATGTGTTACATAGGCACTCAACCCTGAATTGAGCCTGTTTTTGAACTCTGTATTAAAAGTAGTGAAAACAGTAAATCCCAGCAGAAAATCAATAGGAATCATGTAGTTCCTTCATATTCAAGTTGTTCTGAGTAGTTTGTGCAGAGATTTGTGTAGTTTTTGATGAGATTTATGCAGTTTGATTGCATGTTAGCATGAAGTGTCAAAAACGCACTGAACGCTGAATTGAGCCTGTTTTTGAACTCTGTATTAAAAGTAGTGAAAACAGCAAATCCCAGCAGAAAATCAACAGGAATCATGTAGTTCCTTCATATTCAAGTTGTTTTGAGTAGTTTCTGCAGAGATTTGTGTAGTTTTTGAAGATATTTGTGCAGTTTGATTGCATGTTAGCATGAAGTGTCAAAAACGCACTGAACGCTGAATTGAGCCTGTTTTTGAACTCTGTATTAAAAGTAGTGAAAACAGCAAATCCCAGCAGAAAATCAACAAGAATCAGGTACTTCCTTCATATTTAAGTAGTTCTGAGTAGTTTGTGCAGAGAACTGTGTAGTTTTTGAAGATATTTGTGCAGTTTGACTGCACTTGAAGTTGATGTGTTACATAGGCACTCAACCCTGAATTGAGCCTGTTTTTGAACTCTGTATTAAAAGTAGTGAAAATAGTAAATCCCAGCAGAAAATCAATAGGAATCATGTAGTTCCTTCATATTCCAGTTGTTCTGAGTAGTTTGTGCAGAGATTTGTGTAGTTTTTGATGAGATTTATGCAGTTTGATTGCATGTTAGCATGAAGTGTCAAAA
This sequence comes from Remorina albescens, assembly GCA_034769265.1. Lineage (NCBI taxonomy): Eukaryota > Metazoa > Chordata > Actinopteri > Carangiformes > Echeneidae > Remorina > Remorina albescens. Next base: position 18,002,193 of record CM068484.1, on the reverse strand, counting down.
ACGCACTGAACGCTGAATTGAGCCTGTTTTTGAACTCTGTATTAAAAGTAGTGAAAACAGCAAATCCCAGCAGAAAATCAACAGGAATCATGTAGTTCCTTCATATTGAAGTAGTTTTTAGTAGTTTCTGCAGAGATTTGTGTAGTTTTTGAAGAGATTTGTGCAGTTTGACTGCACTTCAAGTTTATGTGTCATGAAGGCAGTCAACGCTGAATTGAGCCTGTTTTTCAACTTTGTATTAAATGTAGTGAAAACAGCAAATCCCAGCAGAAAATCAACCAGAATCATGTATTCCCTTCATATTCAAGTAGTTCTGAGTAGTTTGTGCAGAGATTTGTGTAGTTTTTGATGAGATTTGTGCAGTTTGATTGCATGTTAGCATGAAGTATCAAAAACGCACTGAACGCTGAATTGAGCCTGTTTTTGAACTCTGTATTAAAAGTAGTGAAAACAGCAAATCCCAGCAGAAAATCAACAGGAATCATGTAGTTCTGTCATATTCAAGTTGTTCTGAGTAGTTTGTGCAGAGATTTGTGTAGTTTTTGATGAGATTTGTGCAGTTTGATTTCATTTCAAGTTGATGAGTCACAAACGCACCCAATGCTGAATTGAGCCTGTTTTTGAACTTTGTATTAAATGTAGTGAGAACAGCAAATCCCAGCAGAAAATCAACGAGAATCATGTATTCCCTTCATATTCAAGTAGTTCTGAGTACTTTGTGCAAAGATTTGTGTAGTTTTTAATGAGATTTGTGCAGTTTGACTGCACTTGAAGTTGATGTGTCATATAGGCACTCAACGCTGAATTGAGCCTGTTTTTGAACTCTGTATTAAAAGTAGTGAAAACAGAACTACTTGAATATGAAGGAACTACATGATTCCTGTTGATTTTCTGCTGGGATTTGCTGAGTAGTTTGTGCAGAGAATTGTGTAGTTTTTGAAGATATTTGTGCAGTTTGACTGCACTTGAAGTTGATGTGTTACATAGGCACTCAACCCTGAATTGAGCCTGTTTTTGAACTCTGTATTAAAAGTAGTGAAAACAGTAAATCCCAGCAGAAAATCAATAGGAATCATGTAGTTCCTTCATATTCAAGTTGTTCTGAGTAGTTTGTGCAGAGATTTGTGTAGTTTTTGATGAGATTTATGCAGTTTGATTGCATGTTAGCATGAAGTGTCAAAAACGCACTGAACGCTGAATTGAGCCTGTTTTTGAACTCTGTATTAAAAGTAGTGAAAACAGCAAATCCCAGCAGAAAATCAACATGAATCATGTAGTTCCTTCATATTCAAGTTGTTCTGAGTAGTTTGTGCAGAGATTTGTGTAGTTTTTGATGAGATTTATGCAGTTTGATTGCATGTTAGCATGAAGTGTCAAAAACGCACTGAACGCTGAATTGAGCCTGTTTTTGATCTCTGTATTAAAAGTAGTGAAAACAGCAAATCCCAGCAGAAAATCAACAGGAATCATGTAGTTCCTTCATATTGAAGTAGTTTTTAGTAGTTTCTGCAGAGATTTGTGTAGTTTTTGAAGATATTTGTGCAGTTTGACTGCACTTCAAGTTTATGTGTCATGAAGGCACTCAACGCTGAATTGAGCCTGTTTTTCAACTTTGTATTAAATGTAGTGAAAACAGCAAATCCCAGCAGAAAATCAACCAGAATCATATATTCCCTTCATATTCAAGTAGTTCTGAGTAGTTTGTGCAGAGATTTGTGTAGTTTTTGAGGAGATTTGTGCAGTTTGATTGCATGTTAGCATGAAGTATCAAAAACGCACTGAACGCTGAATTGAGCCTGTTTTTGAACTCTGTATTAAAACTAGTGAAAACAGCAAATCCCAGCAGAAAATCAACAGGAATCATGTAGTTCCTTCATATTGAAGTAGTTTTTAGTAGTTTCTGCAGAGATTTGTGTAGTTTTTGAAGAGATTTGTGCAATTTGATTGCATGTTAGCATGAAGTGTCAAAAACGCACTGAACGCTGAATAGAGCCTGTTTTTGAACTCTGTATTAAAAGTAGTGAAAACAGCAAATCCCAGCAGAAAATCAATAAGAATCAGGTACTTCCTTCATATCTAAGTAGTTCTGAGTAGTTTGTGCAGAGATTTGTGTAGTTTTTGATGAGATTTGTGCAGTTTGATTGCATGTTAGCATGAAGTATCAAAAACGCATTGAACGCTGAATTGAGCCTGTTTTTGAACTGTGTATTAAATGTAAGGAAATCATTAAATCCCAGAAGAAAATCAACAGGAATCATGTAGGTCCTTCATATTCAAGTAGTTCTGAGTAGTTTGTGCAGAGATTTGTGCAGTTTTTGAAGAGATTTGTTTAGTATGATTCCATGTTAGCACGAAGTATCAAAAACGTACTGAACGCTGAATTGAGCCTGTTTTTGAACTCTGTATTAAAAGTAGTGAAAACAGCAAATCCCAGCAGAAAATCAACAGGAATCATGTAGTTCCTTCATATTCAAGTAGTTCTGAGTAGTTTGTGCAGAGAATTGTGTAGTTTTTGAAGATATTTGTGCAGTTTGACTGCACTTGAAGTTGATGTGTTACATAGGCACTCAACCCTGAATTGAGCCTGTTTTTGAACTCTGTATTAAAAGTAGTGAAAACAGTAAATCCCAGCAGAAAATCAATAGGAATCATGTAGTTCCTTCATATTCAAGTTGTTCTGAGTAGTTTGTGCAGAGATTTGTGTAGTTTTTGATGAGATTTATGCAGTTTGATTGCATGTTAGCATGAAGTGTCAAAAACGCACTGAACGCTGAATTGAGCCTGTTTTTGAACTCTGTATTAAAAGTAGTGAAAACAGCAAATCCCAGCAGAAAATCAACAGGAATCATGTAGTTCCTTCATATTCAAGTTGTTTTGAGTAGTTTCTGCAGAGATTTGTGTAGTTTTTGAAGATATTTGTGCAGTTTGATTGCATGTTAGCATGAAGTGTCAAAAACGCACTGAACGCTGAATTGAGCCTGTTTTTGAACTCTGTATTAAAAGTAGTGAAAACAGCAAATCCCAGCAGAAAATCAACAAGAATCAGGTACTTCCTTCATATTTAAGTAGTTCTGAGTAGTTTGTGCAGAGAACTGTGTAGTTTTTGAAGATATTTGTGCAGTTTGACTGCACTTGAAGTTGATGTGTTACATAGGCACTCAACCCTGAATTGAGCCTGTTTTTGAACTCTGTATTAAAAGTAGTGAAAATAGTAAATCCCAGCAGAAAATCAATAGGAATCATGTAGTTCCTTCATATTCAAGTTGTTCTGAGTAGTTTGTGCAGAGATTTGTGTAGTTTTTGATGAGATTTATGCAGTTTGATTGCATGTTAGCATGAAGTGTCAAAAACGCACTGAACGCTGAATTGAGCCTGTTTTTGAACTCTGTATTAAAAGTAGTGAAAACAGCAAATCCCAGCAGAAAATCAACAGGAATCATGTAGTTCCTTCATATTGAAGTAGTTTTTAGTAGTTTCTGCAGAGATTTGTGTAGTTTTTGATGAGATTTGTGCAGTTTGACTGCACTTCAAGTTTATGTGTCATGAAGGCAGTCAACGCTGAATTGAGCCTGTTTTTCAACTTTGTATTAAATGTAGTGAAAACAGCAAATCCCAGCAGAAAATCAACGAGAATCATGTATTCCCTTCATATTCAAGTAGTTCTGAGTACTTTGTGCAAAGATTTGTGCAGTTTTTGAAGAGATTTGTTTAGTATGATTCCATGTTAGCATGAAGTATCAAAAAAGCACTGAACGCTGAATTGAGCCTGTTTTTGAAATCTGTATTAAAAGTAGTGAAAACAGTAAATCCCAGCAGAGAATCAATAGGAATCATGTAGTTCCTTCATATTCAAGTAGTTCTGAGTAGTTTGTGCAGAGATTTGTGTAGTTTTTGATGAGATTTGTGCAGTTTGACTGCACTTCAAGTTTATGTGTCATAAAGGCACTCAATGCTGAAGTGAGCCTGTTTTTGAACTTTGTATTAAATGTAGTGAAAACAGCAAATCCCAGCAGAAAATCAACGAGAATCATGTATTCCCTTCATATTCAAGTAGTTCTGAGTACTTTGTGCAAAGATTTGTGCAGTTTTTGAAGAGATTTGTTTAGTATGATTCCATGTTAGCATGAAGTATCAAAAAAGCACTGAACGCTGAATTGAGCCTGTTTTTGAAATCTGTATTAAAAGTAGTGAAATCATTAAATCCGGGCAGAAAATCAACATGAATCATGTAGTTCCTTCATATTCAAATTGTTCTGAGTAGTTTGTGCAGACATTTGTGTAGTTTTTGATGAGATTTGTGCAGTTTGATTGCATGTTAGCATGAAGTATCAATAACGCACTGAACGCTGAATTGAGCCTGTTTTTGATCTCTGTATTAAAAGTAGTGAAAACAGCAAATCCCAGCAGAAAATCAACAGGAATCATGTAGTTCCTTCATATTGAAGTAGTTTTTAGTAGTTTCTGCAGAGATTTGTGTAGTTTTTGAAGAGATTTGTGCAGTTTGACTGCACTTCAAGTTTCTGTGTCATAAAGGCACTCAATGCTGAAGTGAGCCTGTTTTTGAACTCTGTATTAAAAGTAGTGAAAACAGCAAATCCCAGCAGAAAATCAACAGGAATAATGTAGTTCCTTCATATTCAAGTAGTTCTGAGTAGTTTGTGTAGAGATTTGTGCAGTTTTTGAAGAGATTTGTTTAGTATGATTCCATGTTAGCATGAAGTATCAAAAAAGCACTGAACGCTGAATTGAGCCTGTTTTTGAACTCTGTATTAAAAGTAGTGAAAACAGCAAATCCCAGCAGAAAATCAACAGGAATCATGTAGTTCCTTCATATTCAAGTAGTTCTGAGTAGTTTGTGCAGAGATTTGTGTAGATTTCGAAAAGATTTTGCAGTGTGATTGTATGTTACCATGAAGTATCAGAAACGCACTCAAGGCTGAATTGAACATGTTTTTGAACTCTGTATTAAATGTAGTGAAATAATTAAATCCCAGAAGAAAATAAACAGGAATAATGTAGTTCCTTCATATTCAAGTAGTTCTGAGTAGTTTGTGCAGAGATTTGTGTAGTTTTTGATGAGATTTGTGCAGTTTGATTGCATGTTAGCATGAAGTATCAATAACGCACTGAACGCTGAATTGAGCCTGTTTTTGATCTCTGTATTAAAAGTAGTGAAAACAGCAAATCCCAGCAGAAAATCAACAGGAATCATGTAGTTCCTTCATATTGAAGTAGTTTTTAGTAGTTTCTGCAGAGATTTGTGTAGTTTTTGAAGATATTTGTGCAATTTGACTGCACTTCAAGTTTATGTGTCATATAGGCACTCAACGCTGAATTGATCCTGTTCTTGAACTCTGTATTAAATGTAGTGAAATAATTAAATCCCAGAAGAAAATAAACAGGAATAATGTAGTTCCTTCATATTCAAGTAGTTCTGAGTAGTTTGTGCAGAGATTTGTATAGTTTTTGAAGAGATTTGTTTAGTATGATTCCATGTTAGCATGAAGTATCAAAAAAGCACTGAACGCTGAATTGAGCCTGTTTTTGAAATCTGTATTAAAAGTAGTGAAAACAGTAAATCCCAGCAGAGAATCAATAGGAATCATGTAGTTCCTTCATATTCAAGTTGTTCTGAGTAGTTTGTGCAGAGATTTGTGTAGTTTTTGATGAGATTTGTGCAGTTTGATTGCATGTTAGCATGAAGTGTCAAAAACGCACTGAACGCTGAATTGAGCCTGTTTTTGAACTCTGTATTAAAAGTAGTGAAAACAGCAAATCCCAGCAGAAAATCAACAAGAATCAGGTACTTCCTTCATATTCAAGTAGTTCTGAGTAGTTTGTGCAGAGAATTGTGTAGTTTTTGAAGATATTTGTGCAGTTTGACTGCACTTCAAGTTTATGTGTCATAAAGGCAGTGAACGCTGAATTGAGCCTGTTTTTGACCTCTGTATTCAATGTAAGGAAATCATTAAAACTCAAAAGAAAATCAACAGGAATCATGTAGTTCCTTCATATTCAAGTTGTTCTGAGTAGTTTCTGCAGAGATTTGTGTAGTTTTTGAAGATATTTGTGCAGTTTGATTGCATGTTAGCATGAAGTGTCAAAAACGCACTGAACGCTGAATTGAGCCTGTTTTTGAACTCTGTATTAAAAGTAGTGAAAACAGCAAATCCCAGCAGAAAATCAACAAGAATCAGGTACTTCCTTCATATTTAAGTAGTTCTGAGTAGTTTGTGCAGAGATTTGTGTAGTTTTTGATGAGATTTGTGCAGTTTGATTGCATGTTAGCTTGAAGTATCAAAAACGCATTGAACGCTGAATTGAGCCTGTTTTTCAACTGTGTATTAAATGTAAGGAAATCATTAAATCCCAGAAGAAAATCAACAGGAATCATGTAGGTCCTTCATATTCAAGTTGTTCTGAGTAGTTTGTGCAGAGATTTGTGTAGTTTTTGATGAGATTTATGCAGTTTGATTGCATGTTAGCATGAAGTGTCAAAAACGCACTGAACGCTGAATTGAGCCTGTTTTTGAACTCTGTATTAAAAGTAGTGAAAACAGCAAATCCCAGCAGAAAATCAACATGAATCATGTAGTTCCTTCATATTCAAGTAGTTTTTAGTAGTTTCTGCAGAGATTTGTGTAGTTTTTGAAGAGATTTGTGCAGTTTGACTGCACTTCAAGTTTATGTGTCATAAAGGCACTGAACGCTGAATTGAGCCTGTTTTTGAACTCTGTATTAAATGTAGTGAAATCATTAAATCCCAGAAGAAAATCAATAGGAATCATGTAGTTCCTTCATATTCAAGTTGTTCTGAGTAGTTTGTGCAGAGATTTGTGTAGTTTTTGATAAGATTTGTGCAGTTTGATTGCATGTTAGCATGAAGTGTCAAAAACGCACTGAACGCTGAATTGAGCCTGTTTTTGAACTCTGTATTAAAAGTAGTGAAAACAGCAAATCCCAGCAGAAAATCAACAAGAATCAGGTACTTCCTTCATATTCAAGTAGTTTTGAGTATTTTGTGCAGAGATTTGTGTAGTTTTTGATGAGATTTGTGCAGTTTGATTGCATGTTAGCATGAAGTGTTAAAAACGCACTGAACGCTGAATTGAGCCTGTTTTTGAACTCTCTATTAAAAGTAGTGAAAATAGCAAATCACAGCAGAAGATCAACAGGAATCATGTAGTTCCTTCATATTCAAGTTGTTCTGAGTAGTTTGTGCAGAGATTTGTGTAGTTTTTGATGAGATTTGTGTAGTTTGATTGCATGTTAGCATGAAGTATCAAAAACGCATTGAACACTGAATTGAGCCTGTTTTTGAACTGTGTATTAAATGTAGTGAAAACACCAATTCCCAGCAGAAAATCAACGGGAATCATGTAGTCCCTTCATATTAAAGTAGTTCTGAGTAGTTTGTGCAGAGATTTGTGCAGTTTTTGAAGAGATTTGTGCAGTTTGATTCCATGTTAGCATGAAGTATCAAAAAAGCACTGAACGCTGAATTGAGCCTGTTTTTCAACTCTGTATTAAATGTAGTGAAATCATTAAATCCGGGCAGAAAATCAACATGAATCATGTAGTTCCTTCATATTCAAGTAGTTTTTAGTACTTTCTGCAGAGATTTTTGTAGTTTTTGAAGAGATTTGTGCAATTTGACTGCACTTCAAGTTTATGTGTCATGAAGGCACTCAACGCTGAATTGAGCCTGTTTTTCAACTCTGTATTAAATGTAGTGAAATCATTAAATACGGGCAGAAAATCAACATGAATCATGTAGTTCCTTCATATTCAAGTAGTTCTGAGTAGTTTGTGCAGAGATTTGTGTAGATTTCGAAAAGATTTTGCAGTGTGATTGTATGTTACCATGAAGTATCAGAAACGCACTCAAGGCTGAATTGAACATGTTTTTGAACTCTGTATGAAATGTAGTGAAATCATTAAATCCGGGCAGAAAATCAACAGGAATCATGTAGTTCCTTCATATTCAAGTAGTTCTGAGTAGTTTGTGCAGAGAATTGTGTAGTTTTTGACGAGATCTGTGCAGTTTGATTGCATGTTAGGATGAAGTATCAATAACGCACTGAACGCTGAATTGAGCCTGTTTTTGAACTCTGTATTAAAAGTAGTGAAAACAGCAAATCCCAGCAGAAAATCAACAGGAATCATGTAGTTCCTTCATATTGAAGTTGTTCTGAGTAGTTTGTGCAGAGATTTGTGTAGTTTTTGATGAGATTTGTGCAGTTTGATTGCATGGTAGCATGAAGTATCAAAAACGCACTGAACGCTGAATTGAGCCTGTTTTTGAACTCTGTATTAAATGTAGTGAAATCATTAAATCCCAGAAGAAAATCAACAGGAATAATGTAGTTCCTTCATATTCAAGTAGTTCTGAGTAGTTTGTGCAGAGATTTGTGCAGTTTTTGAAGAGATTTGTTTAGTATGATTCCATGTTAGCATGAAGTATCAAAAACGCACTGAACGCTGAATTGAGCCTGTTTTTGAACTCTGTGTTAAAAGTAGTGAAAACAGTAAATCCCAGCAGAAAATCAACAGGAATCATGTAGTTCCTTCATATTGAAGTAGTTCTGAGTAGTTTGGGCAGAGATTTGTGTAGTTTTTGAAGAGATTTGTGCAGTTTGACTGCACTTCAAGTTGATGTGTCATAAAGGCACTCAACGCTGAATTGAGCCTGTTTTTGAACTTTGTATTAAATGTAGTGAAATCATTAAATCCCAACAGAAAATCAACAGGAATCATGTAGTTCCTTCATATTCAAGTAGTTCTGAGTAGTTTGTGCAGAGATTTGTGTAGATTTCGAAAAGATTTTGCAGTGTGATTGTATGTTACCATGAAGTGTTAAAAACGCACTGAACGCTGAATTGAGCCTGTTTTTGAACTCTGTATTAAAAGTAGTGAAAACAGCAAATCCCAGCAGAAAATCAATGAGAATCAGGTACTTCCTTCATATTTAAGTAGTTCTGAGTAGTTTGTGCAGAGATTTGTGTAGTTTTTGATGAGATTTGTGCAGTTTGATTGCATGTTAGCATGAAGTATCAAAAACGCATTGAACGCTGAATTGAGCCTGTTTTTGAACTGTGTATTAAATGTAAGGAAATCATTAAATCCCAGAAGAAAATCAACAGGAATCATGTAGGTCCTTCATATTGAAGTAGTTCTGAGTAGTTTGTGCAGAGATTTGTGTAGTTTTTGATGAGATTTGTGCAGTTTGATTGCATGTTAGCATGAAGTATCAATAACGCACTGAACGCTGAATTGAGCCTGTTTTTGATCTCTGTATTAAAAGTAGTGAAAACAGCAAATCCCAGCAGAAAATCAACAGGAATCATGTAGTTCCTTCATATTGAAGTAGTTTTTAGTAGTTTCTGCAGAGATTTGTGTAGTTTTTGAAGAGATTTGTGCAGTTTGACTGCACTTCAAGTTTATGTGTCATAAAGGCACTGAACGCTGAATTGAGCCTGTTTTTGAACTCTGTATTAAATGTAGTGAAATCATTAAATCCCAGAAGAAAATCAATAGGAATCATGTAGTTCCTTCATATTCAAGTTGTTCTGAGTAGTTTGTGCAGAGATTTGTGTAGTTTTTGATGAGATTTGTGCAGTTTGATTGCATGTTAGCATGAAGTATCAAAAAAGCACTGAACGCTGAATTGAGCCTGTTTTTGAACTCTGTATTAAAAGTAGTGAAAACAGTAAATCCCAGCAGAAAATCAAAAGGAATCATGTAGTTCCTTCATATTCAAGTAGTTCTGAGTATTTTGTGCAGAGAATTGTGTAGTTTTTGAAGATATTTGTGCAGTTTGACTGCACTTCAAGTTTATGTGTCATGAAGGCACTCAACGCTGAATTGAGCCTGTTTTTCAACTCTGTATTAAATGTAGTGAAATCATTAAATACGGGCAGAAAATCAACATGAATCATGTAGTTCCTTCATATTCAAGTAGTTCTGAGTAGTTTGTGCAGAGATTTGTGTAGATTTCGAAAAGATTTTGCAGTGTGATTGTATGTTACCATGAAGTATCAGAAACGCACTCAAGGCTGAATTGAACATGTTTTTGAACTCTGTATGAAATGTAGTGAAATCATTAAATCCGGGCAGAAAATCAACAGGAATCATGTAGTTCCTTCATATTCAAGTTGTTCTGAGTAGTTTGTGCAGAGATTTGTGTAGTTTTTGATGAGATTTGTGCAGTTTGATTTCATTTCAAGTTGATGAGTCACAAATGCACCCAATGCTGAATTGAGCCTGTTTTTGAACTTTGTATTAAATGTAGTGAAAACAGCAAATCCCAGCAGAAAATCAACGAGAATCATGTATTCCCTTCATATTCAAGTAGTTCTGAGTACTTTGTGCAAAGATTTGTGTAGTTTTTAATGAGATTTGTGCAGTTTGACTGCACTTGAAGTTGATGTGTCATATAGGCACTCAACGCTGAATTGAGCCTGTTTTTGAACTCTGTATTAAAAGTAGTGAAAACAGCAAATCCCAGCAGAAAATCAACCAGAATCAGGTACTTCCTTCATATTCAAGTAGTTCTGAGTAGTTTGTGCAGAGAATTGTGTAGTTTTTGAAGATATTTGTGCAGTTTGACTGCACTTCAAGTTTATGTGTCATAAAGGCAGTGAACGCTGAACTGAGCCTGTTTTTGACCTCTGTATTCAATGTAAGGAAATCATTAAAACTCAAAAGAAAATCAACAGGAATCATGTAGTTCCTTCATATTCAAGTTGTTCTGAGTAGTTTGTGCAGAGATTTGTGTAGTTTTTGATGAGATTTGTGCAGTTTGATTGCATGTTAGCATGAAGTGTTAAAAACGCACTGAACGCTGAATTGAGCCTGTTTTTGAACTCTGTATTAAAAGTAGTGAAAACAGCAAATCCCAGCAGAAAATCAACAAGAATCAGGTACTTCCTTCATATTCAAGTAGTTCTGAGTAGTTTGTGCAGAGATTTGTGTAGATTTCGAAAAGATTTTGCAGTGTGATTGTATGTTACCATGAAGTATCAGAAACGCACTCAAGGCTGAATTGAACATGTTTTTGAACTCTGTATGAAATGTAGTGAAATCATTAAATCCGGGCAGAAAATCAACAGGAATCATGTAGTTCCTTCATATTCAAGTAGTTCTGAGTAGTTTGTGCAGAGATTTGTGTAGATTTCGAAAAGATTTTGCAGTGTGATTGTATGTTACCATGAAGTGTTAAAAACGCACTGAACGCTGAATTGAGCCTGTTTTTGAACTCTGTATTAAAAGTAGTGCAAACAGCAAATCCCAGTAGAAAATCAACAGGAATCATGTAGTTCCTTCATATTCAAGTTGTTCTGAGTAGTTTCTGCAGAGATTTGTGTAGTTTTTGAAGATATTTGTGCAGTTTGATTGCATGTTAGCATGAAGTGTCAAAAACGCACTGAACGCTGAATTTATCCTGTTTTTGAACTCTGTATTAAAAGTAGTGAAAACAGCAAATCCCAGCAGAAAATCAATGAGAATCAGGTACTTCCTTCATATTTAAGTAGTTCTGAGTAGTTTGTGCAGAGATTTGTGTAGTTTTTGATGAGATTTGTGCAGTTTGATTGCATGTTAGCATGAAGTATCAAAAACGCATTGAACGCTGAATTGAGCCTGTTTTTGAACTGTGTATTAAATGTAAGGAAATCATTAAATCCCAGAAGAAAATCAACAGGAATCATGTAGGTCCTTCATATTGAAGTAGTTCTGAGTAGTTTGTGCACAGAATTGTGTAGTTTTTGAAGATATTTGTGCAGTTTGACTGCACTTCAAGTTTATGTGTCATGAAGGCACTCAACGCTGAATTGAGCCTGTTTTTCAACTTTGTATTAAATGTAGTGAAAACAGCAAATCCCAGCAGAAAATCAACCAGAATCATGTATTCCCTTCATATTCAAGTAGTTCTGAGTAGTTTGTGCAGAGATTTATGTAGTTTTTGATGAGATTTATGCAGTTTGATTGCATGTTAGCATGAAGTGTCAAAAACGCACTGAACGCTGAATTGAGCCTGTTTTTGAACTCTGTATTAAAAGTAGTGAAAACAGCAAATCCCAGCAGAAAATCAACATGAATCATGTAGTTCCTTCATATTCAAGTAGTTTTTAGTAGTTTCTGCAGAGATTTGTGTAGTTTTTGAAGAGATTTGTGCAGTTTGACTGCACTTCAAGTTTATGTGTCATAAAGGCACTGAACGCTGAATTGAGCCTGTTTTTGAACTCTGTATTAAATGTAAGGAAATCATTAAATCCCAGAAGAAAATCAATAGGAATCATGTAGTTCCTTCATATTCAAGTTGTTCTGAGTAGTTTGTGCAGAGATTTGTGTAGTTTTTGATGAGATTTGTGCAGTTTGATTGCATGTTAGCATGAAGTATCAAAAACGCATTGAACGCTGAATTGAGCCTGTTTTTGAACTGTGTATTAAATGTAAGGAAATCATTAAATCCCAGAAGAAAATCAACAGGAATCATGTAGGTCTTTCATATTGAAGTAGTTCTGAGTAGTTTGTGCACAGAATTGTGTAGTTTTTGAAGATATTTGTGCAGTTTGACTGCACTTCAAGTTTATGTGTCATGAAGGCACTCAACGCTGAATTGAGCCTGTTTTTCAACTCTGTATTAAATGTAGTGAAATCATTAAATCCGGGCAGAAAATCAACATGAATCATGTAGTTCCTTCATATTCAAGTAGTTCTGAGTAGTTTGTGCAGAGATTTGTGTAGATTTCGAAAAGATTTTGCAGTGTGATTGTATGTTACCATGAAGTATCAGAAACGCACTCAAGGCTGAATTGAACATGTTTTTGAACTCTGTATGAAATGTAGTGAAATCATTAAATCCGGGCAGAAAATCAACAGGAATCATGTAGTTCCTTCATATTCAAGTAGTTCTGAGTAGTTTGTGCAGAGAATTGTGTAGTTTTTGACGAGATCTGTGCAGTTTGATTGCATGTTAGGATGAAGTATCAATAACGCACTGAACGCTGAATTGAGCCTGTTTTTGAACTCTGTATTAAAAGTAGTGAAAACAGCAAATCCTAGCAGAAAATCAACAGGAATCATGTAGTTCCTTCATATTGAAGTTGTTCTGAGTAGTTTGTGCAGAGATTTGTGTAGTTTTTGAAGAGATTTGTGCAATTTGACTGCACTTGAAGTTGATGTGTCATATAGGCACTCAACGCTGAATTGATCCTGTTCTTGAACTCTGTATTAAATGTAGTGAAATAATTAAATCCCAGAAGAAAATAAACAGGAATAATGTAGTTCCTTCATATTCAAGTAGTTCTGAGTAGTTTCTGCAGAGATTTGTGCAGTTTTTGAAGAGATTTGTTTAGTATGATTCCATGTTAGCATGAAGTATCAAAAACGCACTGAACGCTGAATTGAGCCTGTTTTTGAACTCTGTGTTAAAAGTAGTGAAAACAGTAAATCCCAGCAGAAAATCAACAGGAATCATGTAGTTCCTTCATATTGAAGTAGTTCTGAGTAGTTTGGGCAGAGATTTGTGTAGTTTTTGAAGAGATTTGTGCAGTTTGACTGCACTTCAAGTTGATGTGTCATAAAGGCACTCAACGCTGAATTGAGCCTGTTTTTGAACTTTGTATTAAATGTAGTGAAATCATTAAATCCCAACAGAAAATCAACAGGAATCATGTAGTTCCTTCATATTCAAGTAGTTCTGAGTAGTTTGTGCAAAGATTTGTGTAGATTTCGAAAAGATTTTGCAGTGTGATTGTATGTTACCATGAAGTGTTAAAAACGCACTGAACGCTGAATTGAGCCTGTTTTTGAACTCTGTATTAAAAGTAGTGAAAACAGCAAATCCCAGCAGAAAATCAACAGGAATCATGTAGTTCCTTCATATTCAAGTTGTTCTGAGTAGTTTCTGCAGAGATTTGTGTAGTTTTTGAAGATATTTGTGCAGTTTGATTGCATGTTAGCATGAAGTGTCAAAAACGCACTGAACGCTGAATTGAGCCTGTTTTTGAACTCTGTATTAAAAGTAGTGAAAACAGCAAATCCCAGCAGAAAATCAACAGGAATCATGTAGTTCCTTCATATTCAAGTAGTTCTGAGTAGTTTGTGCAGAGAATTGTGTAGTTTTTGAAGATATTTGTGCAGTTTGACTGCACTTGAAGTTGATGTGTTACATAGGCACTCAACCCTGAATTGAGCCTGTTTTTGAACTCTGTATTAAAAGTAGTGAAAACAGCAAATCCCAGCAGAAAATCAACATGAATCATGTAGTTCCTTCATATTCAAATTGTTCTGAGTAGTTTGTGCAGAGATTTGTGTAGTTTTTGATGAGATTTGTGCAGTTTGATTGCATGTTAGCATGAAGTATCAATAACGCACTGAACGCTGAATTTAGCCTGTTTTTGATCTCTGTATTAAAAGTAGTGAAAACAGCAAATCCCAGCAGAAAATCAACAGGAATCATGTAGTTCCTTCATATTCAAGTAGTTCTGAGTAGTTTGTGCAGAGATTTGTGTAGATTTCGAAAAGATTTTGCAGTGTGATTGTATGTTACCATGAAGTATCAGAAACGCACTCAAGGCTGAATTGAACATGTTTTTGAACTCTGTATGAAATGTAGTGAAATCATTAAATCCGGGCAGAAAATCAACAGGAATCATGTAGTTCCTTCATATTCAAGTAGTTTTTAGTACTTTCTGCAGAGATTTGTGTAGTTTTTGAAGAGATTTGTGCAATTTGATTGCATGTTAGCATGAAGTGTCAAAAACGCACTGAACGCTGAATAGAGCCTGTTTTTGAACTCTGTATTAAAAGTAGTGAAAACAGCAAATCCCAGCAGAAAATCAATAAGAATCAGGTACTTCCTTCATATCTAAGTAGTTCTGAGTAGTTTGTGCAGAGATTTGTGTAGTTTTTGATGAGATTTGTGCAGTTTGATTGCATGTTAGCATGAAGTATCAAAAACGCATTGAACGCTGAATTGAGCCTGTTTTTGAACTGTGTATTAAATGTAAGGAAATCATTAAATCCCAGAAGAAAATCAACAGGAATCATGTAGTTCCTTCATATTGAAGTAGTTTTTAGTAGTTTCTGCAGAGATTTGTGTAGTTTTTGAAGATATTTGTGCAGTTTGACTGCACTTCAAGTTTATGTGTCATGAAGGCACTCAACGCTGAATTGAGCCTGTTTTTCAACTTTGTATTAAATGTAGTGAAAACAGCAAATCCCAGCAGAAAATCAACCAGAATCATATATTCCCTTCATATTCAAGTAGTTCTGAGTAGTTTGTGCAGAGATTTGTGTAGTTTTTGAGGAGATTTGTGCAGTTTGATTGCATGTTAGCATGAAGTATCAAAAACGCACTGAACGCTGAATTGAGCCTGTTTTTGAACTCTGTATTAAAACTAGTGAAAACAGCAAATCCCAGCAGAAAATCAACAGGAATCATGTAGTTCCTTCATATTGAAGTAGTTTTTAGTAGTTTCTGCAGAGATTTGTGTAGTTTTTGAAGAGATTTGTGCAATTTGATTGCATGTTAGCATGAAGTGTCAAAAACGCACTGAACGCTGAATAGAGCCTGTTTTTGAACTCTGTATTAAAAGTAGTGAAAACAGCAAATCCCAGCAGAAAATCAATAAGAATCAGGTACTTCCTTCATATCTAAGTAGTTCTGAGTAGTTTGTGCAGAGATTTGTGTAGTTTTTGATGAGATTTGTGCAGTTTGATTGCATGTTAGCATGAAGTATCAAAAACGCATTGAACGCTGAATTGAGCCTGTTTTTGAACTGTGTATTAAATGTAAGGAAATCATTAAATCCCAGAAGAAAATCAACAGGAATCATGTAGGTCCTTCATATTCAAGTAGTTCTGAGTAGTTTGTGCAGAGATTTGTGCAGTTTTTGAAGAGATTTGTTTAGTATGATTCCATGTTAGCACGAAGTATCAAAAACGTACTGAACGCTGAATTGAGCCTGTTTTTGAACTCTGTATTAAAAGTAGTGAAAACAGCAAATCCCAGCAGAAAATCAACAGGAATCATGTAGTTCCTTCATATTCAAGTAGTTCTGAGTAGTTTGTGCAGAGAATTGTGTAGTTTTTGAAGATATTTGTGCAGTTTGACTGCACTTGAAGTTGATGTGTTACATAGGCACTCAACCCTGAATTGAGCCTGTTTTTGAACTCTGTATTAAAAGTAGTGAAAACAGTAAATCCCAGCAGAAAATCAATAGGAATCATGTAGTTCCTTCATATTCAAGTTGTTCTGAGTAGTTTGTGCAGAGATTTGTGTAGTTTTTGATGAGATTTATGCAGTTTGATTGCATGTTAGCATGAAGTGTCAAAAACGCACTGAACGCTGAATTGAGCCTGTTTTTGAACTCTGTATTAAAAGTAGTGAAAACAGCAAATCCCAGCAGAAAATCAACAGGAATCATGTAGTTCCTTCATATTCAAGTTGTTTTGAGTAGTTTCTGCAGAGATTTGTGTAGTTTTTGAAGATATTTGTGCAGTTTGATTGCATGTTAGCATGAAGTGTCAAAAACGCACTGAACGCTGAATTGAGCCTGTTTTTGAACTCTGTATTAAAAGTAGTGAAAACAGCAAATCCCAGCAGAAAATCAACAAGAATCAGGTACTTCCTTCATATTTAAGTAGTTCTGAGTAGTTTGTGCAGAGAACTGTGTAGTTTTTGAAGATATTTGTGCAGTTTGACTGCACTTGAAGTTGATGTGTTACATAGGCACTCAACCCTGAATTGAGCCTGTTTTTGAACTCTGTATTAAAAGTAGTGAAAATAGTAAATCCCAGCAGAAAATCAATAGGAATCATGTAGTTCCTTCATATTCAAGTTGTTCTGAGTAGTTTGTGCAGAGATTTGTGTAGTTTTTGATGAGATTTATGCAGTTTGATTGCATGTTAGCATGAAGTGTCAAAAACGCACTGAACGCTGAATTGAGCCTGTTTTTGAACTCTGTATTAAAAGTAGTGAAAACAGCAAATCCCAGCAGAAAATCAACAGGAATCATGTAGTTCCTTCATATTGAAGTAGTTTTTAGTAGTTTCTGCAGAGATTTGTGTAGTTTTTGATGAGATTTGTGCAGTTTGACTGCACTTCAAGTTTATGTGTCATGAAGGCAGTCAACGCTGAATTGAGCCTGTTTTTCAACTTTGTATTAAATGTAGTGAAAACAGCAAATCCCAGCAGAAAATCAACGAGAATCATGTATTCCCTTCATATTCAAGTAGTTCTGAGTACTTTGTGCAAAGATTTGTGCAGTTTTTGAAGAGATTTGTTTAGTATGATTCCATGTTAGCATGAAGTATCAAAAAAGCACTGAACGCTGAATTGAGCCTGTTTTTGAAATCTGTATTAAAAGTAGTGAAAACAGTAAATCCCAGCAGAGAATCAATAGGAATCATGTAGTTCCTTCATATTCAAGTAGTTCTGAGTAGTTTGTGCAGAGATTTGTGTAGTTTTTGATGAGATTTGTGCAGTTTGACTGCACTTCAAGTTTATGTGTCATAAAGGCACTCAATGCTGAAGTGAGCCTGTTTTTGAACTTTGTATTAAATGTAGTGAAAACAGCAAATCCCAGCAGAAAATCAACGAGAATCATGTATTCCCTTCATATTCAAGTAGTTCTGAGTACTTTGTGCAAAGATTTGTGCAGTTTTTGAAGAGATTTGTTTAGTATGATTCCATGTTAGCATGAAGTATCAAAAAAGCACTGAACGCTGAATTGAGCCTGTTTTTGAAATCTGTATTAAAAGTAGTGAAATCATTAAATCCGGGCAGAAAATCAACATGAATCATGTAGTTCCTTCATATTCAAATTGTTCTGAGTAGTTTGTGCAGACATTTGTGTAGTTTTTGATGAGATTTGTGCAGTTTGATTGCATGTTAGCATGAAGTATCAATAACGCACTGAACGCTGAATTGAGCCTGTTTTTGATCTCTGTATTAAAAGTAGTGAAAACAGCAAATCCCAGCAGAAAATCAACAGGAATCATGTAGTTCCTTCATATTGAAGTAGTTTTTAGTAGTTTCTGCAGAGATTTGTGTAGTTTTTGAAGAGATTTGTGCAGTTTGACTGCACTTCAAGTTTCTGTGTCATAAAGGCACTCAATGCTGAAGTGAGCCTGTTTTTGAACTTTGTATTAAATGTAGTGAAAACAGCAAATCCCAGCAGAAAATCAACAGGAATCATGTAGTTCCTTCATATTCAAGTAGTTCTGAGTACTTTGTGCAGAGATTTGTGTAGATTTCGAAAAGATTTTGCAGTGTGATTGTATGTTACCATGAAGTATCAGAAACGCACTCAAGGCTGAATTGAGCCTGTTTTTGAACTCTGTATTAAAAGTAGTGAAAACAGCAAATCCCAGCAGAAAATCAACAGGAATAATGTAGTTCCTTCATATTCAAGTAGTTCTGAGTAGTTTGTGTAGAGATTTGTGCAGTTTTTGAAGAGATTTGTTTAGTATGATTCCATGTTAGCATGAAGTATCAAAAAAGCACTGAACGCTGAATTGAGCCTGTTTTTGAACTCTGTATTAAAAGTAGTGAAAACAGCAAATCCCAGCAGAAAATCAACAGGAATCATGTAGTTCCTTCATATTCAAGTAGTTCTGAGTAGTTTGTGCAGAGATTTGTGTAGATTTCGAAAAGATTTTGCAGTGTGATTGTATGTTACCATGAAGTATCAGAAACGCACTCAAGGCTGAATTGAACATGTTTTTGAACTCTGTATTAAATGTAGTGAAATAATTAAATCCCAGAAGAAAATAAACAGGAATAATGTAGTTCCTTCATATTCAAGTAGTTCTGAGTAGTTTGTGCAGAGATTTGTGTAGTTTTTGATGAGATTTGTGCAGTTTGATTGCATGTTAGCATGAAGTATCAATAACGCACTGAACGCTGAATTGAGCCTGTTTTTGATCTCTGTATTAAAAGTAGTGAAAACAGCAAATCCCAGCAGAAAATCAACAGGAATCATGTAGTTCCTTCATATTGAAGTAGTTTTTAGTAGTTTCTGCAGAGATTTGTGTAGTTTTTGAAGATATTTGTGCAATTTGACTGCACTTCAAGTTTATGTGTCATATAGGCACTCAACGCTGAATTGATCCTGTTCTTGAACTCTGTATTAAATGTAGTGAAATAATTAAATCCCAGAAGAAAATAAACAGGAATAATGTAGTTCCTTCATATTCAAGTAGTTCTGAGTAGTTTGTGCAGAGATTTGTATAGTTTTTGAAGAGATTTGTTTAGTATGATTCCATGTTAGCATGAAGTATCAAAAAAGCACTGAACGCTGAATTGAGCCTGTTTTTGAAATCTGTATTAAAAGTAGTGAAAACAGTAAATCCCAGCAGAGAATCAATAGGAATCATGTAGTTCCTTCATATTCAAGTTGTTCTGAGTAGTTTGTGCAGAGATTTGTGTAGTTTTTGATGAGATTTGTGCAGTTTGATTGCATGTTAGCATGAAGTGTCAAAAACGCACTGAACGCTGAATTGAGCCTGTTTTTGAACTCTGTATTAAAAGTAGTGAAAACAGCAAATCCCAGCAGAAAATCAACAAGAATCAGGTACTTCCTTCATATTCAAGTAGTTCTGAGTAGTTTGTGCAGAGAATTGTGTAGTTTTTGAAGATATTTGTGCAGTTTGACTGCACTTCAAGTTTATGTGTCATAAAGGCAGTGAACGCTGAATTGAGCCTGTTTTTGACCTCTGTATTCAATGTAAGGAAATCATTAAAACTCAAAAGAAAATCAACAGGAATCATGTAGTTCCTTCATATTCAAGTTGTTCTGAGTAGTTTCTGCAGAGATTTGTGTAGTTTTTGAAGATATTTGTGCAGTTTGATTGCATGTTAGCATGAAGTGTCAAAAACGCACTGAACGCTGAATTGAGCCTGTTTTTGAACTCTGTATTAAAAGTAGTGAAAACAGCAAATCCCAGCAGAAAATCAACAAGAATCAGGTACTTCCTTCATATTTAAGTAGTTCTGAGTAGTTTGTGCAGAGATTTGTGTAGTTTTTGATGAGATTTGTGCAGTTTGATTGCATGTTAGCTTGAAGTATCAAAAACGCATTGAACGCTGAATTGAGCCTGTTTTTCAACTGTGTATTAAATGTAAGGAAATCATTAAATCCCAGAAGAAAATCAACAGGAATCATGTAGGTCCTTCATATTCAAGTTGTTCTGAGTAGTTTGTGCAGAGATTTGTGTAGTTTTTGATGAGATTTGTGTAGTTTGATTTCATTTCAAGTTGATGAGTCACAAATGCACCCAATGCTGAATTGAGCCTGTTTTTGAACTTTGTATTAAATGTAGTGAAAACAGCAAATCCCAGCAGAAAATCAACGAGAATCATGTATTCCCTTCATATTCAAGTAGTTCTGAGTACTTTGTGCAAAGATTTGTGTAGTTTTTAATGAGATTTGTGCAGTTTGACTGCACTTGAAGTTGATGTGTCATATAGGCACTCAACGCTGAATTGAGCCTGTTTTTGAACTCTGTATTAAAAGTAGTGAAAACAGAACTACTTGAATATGAAGGAACTACATGATTCCTGTTGATTTTCTGCTGGGATTTGCTGAGTAGTTTGTGCAGAGAATTGTGTAGTTTTTGAAGATATTTGTGCAGTTTGACTGCACTTCAAGTTTATGTGTCATAAAGGCAGTGAACGCTGAATTGAGCCTGTTTTTGACCTCTGTATTAAATGTAAGGAAATCATTAAAACTCAGAAGAAAATCAACAGGAATCATGTAGTTCCTTCATATTCAAGTAGTTCTGAGTAGTTTGTGCAGAGATTTGTGTAGTTTTTGATGAGATTTGTGCAGTTTGACTGCACTTCAAGTTTATGTGTCATAAAGGCACTCAATGCTGAAGTGAGCTGTTTTTGAACTTTGTATTAAATGTAGTGAAAACAGCAAATCCCAGCAGAAAATCAACGAGAATCATGTATTCCCTTCATATTCAAGTAGTTCTGAGTACTTTGTGCAAAGATTTGTGCAGTTTTTGAAGAGATTTGTTTAGTATGATTCCATGTTAGCATGAAGTATCAAAAAAGCACTGAACGCTGAATTGAGCCTGTTTTTGAAATCTGTATTAAAAGTAGTGAAAACAGCAAATCCCAGCAGAAAATCAACAGGAATCATGTAGTTCCTTCATATTCAAGTAGTTCTGAGTAGTTTGTGCAGAGATTTGTGTAGATTTCGAAAAGATTTTGCAGTGTGATTGTATGTTACCATGAAGTATCAGAAACGCACTCAAGGCTGAATTGAACATGTTTTTGAACTCTGTATGAAATGTAGTGAAATCATTAAATCCGGGCAGAAAATCAACAGGAATCATGCAGTTCCTTCATATTCAAGTAGTTTTTAGTACTTTCTGCAGAGATTTGTGTAGTTTTTGAAGAGATTTGTGCAATTTGACTGCACTTGAAGTTGATGTGTCATATAGGCACTCAACGCTGAATTGATCCTGTTCTTGAACTCTGTATTAAATGTAGTGAAATAATTAAATCCCAGAAGAAAATAAACAGGAATAATGTAGTTCCTTCATATTCAAGTAGTTCTGAGTAGTTTCTGCAGAGATTTGTGAAGTTTTTGAAGAGATTTGTTTAGTATGATTCCATGTTAGCATGAAGTATCAAAAACGCACTGAACGCTGAATTGAGCCTGTTTTTGAACTCTGTGTTAAAAGTAGTGAAAACAGTAAATCCCAGCAGAAAATCAACAGGAATCATGTAGTTCCTTCATATTGAAGTAGTTCTGAGTAGTTTGGGCAGAGATTTGTGTAGTTTTTGAAGAGATTTGTGCAGTTTGACTGCACTTCAAGTTGATGTGTCATAAAGGCACTCAACGCTGAATTGAGCCTGTTTTTGAACTTTGTATTAAATGTAGTGAAATCATTAAATCCCAACAGAAAATCAACAGGAATCATGTAGTTCCTTCATATTCAAGTAGTTCTGAGTAGTTTGTGCAGAGATTTGTGTAGATTTCGAAAAGATTTTGCAGTGTGATTGTATGTTACCATGAAGTGTTAAAAACGCACTGAACGCTGAATTGAGCCTGTTTTTGAACTCTGTATTAAAAGTAGTGAAAACAGCAAATCCCAGCAGAAAATCAACAGGAATCATGTAGTTCCTTCATATTCAAGTTGTTCTGAGTAGTTTCTGCAGAGATTTGTGTAGTTTTTGAAGATATTTGTGCAGTTTGATTGCATGTTAGCATGAAGTGTCAAAAACGCACTGAACGCTGAATTGAGCCTGTTTTTGAACTCTGTATTAAAAGTAGTGAAAACAGCAAATCCCAGCAGAAAATCAACAGGAATCATGTAGTTCCTTCATATTCAAGTAGTTTTTAGTACTTTCTGCAGAGATTTGTGTAGTTTTTGAAGAGATTTGTGCAATTTGACTGCACTTGAAGTTGATGTGTCATATAGGCACTCAACGCTGAATTGATCCTGTTCTTGAACTCTGTATTAAATGTAGTGAAATAATTAAATCCCAGAAGAAAATAAACAGGAATAATGTAGTTCCTTCATATTCAAGTAGTTCTGAGTAGTTTCTGCAGAGATTTGTGCAGTTTTTGAAGAGATTTGTTTAGTATGATTCCATGTTAGCATGAAGTATCAAAAACGCACTGAACGCTGAATTGAGCCTGTTTTTGAACTCTGTGTTAAAAGTAGTGAAAACAGTAAATCCCAGCAGAAAATCAACAGGAATCATGTAGTTCCTTCATATTGAAGTAGTTCTGAGTAGTTTGGGCAGAGATTTGTGTAGTTTTTGAAGAGATTTGTGCAGTTTGACTGCACTTCAAGTTGATGTGTCATAAAGGCACTCAACGCTGAATTGAGCCTGTTTTTGAACTTTGTATTAAATGTAGTGAAATCATTAAATCCCAACAGAAAATCAACAGGAATCATGTAGTTCCTTCATATTCAAGTAGTTCTGAGTAGTTTGTGCAGAGATTTGTGTAGATTTCGAAAAGATTTTGCAGTGTGATTGTATGTTACCATGAAGTGTTAAAAACGCACTGAACGCTGAATTGAGCCTGTTTTTGAACTCTGTATTAAAAGTAGTGAAAACAGCAAATCCCAGCAGAAAATCAACAGGAATCATGTAGTTCCTTCATATTCAAGTTGTTTTGAGTAGTTTCTGCAGAGATTTGTGTAGTTTTTGAAGATATTTGTGCAGTTTGATTGCATGTTAGCATGAAGTGTCAAAAACGCACTGAACGCTGAATTGAGCCTGTTTTTGAACTCTGTATTAAAAGTAGTGAAAACAGCAAATCCCAGCAGAAAATCAACAAGAATCAGGTACTTCCTTCATATTTAAGTAGTTCTGAGTAGTTTGTGCAGAGAATTGTGTAGTTTTTGAAGAGATTTGTTTAGTATGATTCCATGTTAGCACGAAGTATCAAAAACGTACTGAACGCTGAATTGAGCCTGTTTTTGAACTCTGTATTAAAAGTAGTGAAAACAGCAAATCCCAGCAGAAAATCAACAGGAATCATGTAGTTCCTTCATATTCAAGTAGTTCTGAGTAGTTTGTGCAGAGATTTGTGTAGTTTTTGATGAGATTTGTGCAGTTTGACTGCACTTCAAGTTTATGTGTCATAAAGGCACTCAATGCTGAAGTGAGCCTGTTTTTGATCTCTGTATTAAAAGTAGTGAAAACAGCAAATCCCAGCAGAAAATCAACAGGAATCATGTAGTTCCTTCATATTGAAGTAGTTTTTAGTAGTTTCTGCAGAGATTTGTGTAGTTTTTGAAGAGATTTGTGCAGTTTGACTGCACTTCAAGTTTCTGTGTCATAAAGGCACTCAATGCTGAAGTGAGCCTGTTTTTGAACTTTGTATTAAATGTAGTGAAAACAGCAAATCCCAGCAGAAAATCAACAGGAATCATGTAGTTCCTTCATATTCAAGTAGTTCTGAGTAGTTTGTGCAGAGATTTGTGTAGATTTCGAAAAGATTTTGCAGTGTGATTGTATGTTACCATGAAGTATCAGAAACGCACTCAAGGCTGAATTGAACATGTTTTTGAACTCTGTATGAAATGTAGTGAAATCATTAAATCCGGGCAGAAAATCAACAGGAATCATGTAGTTCCTTCATATTCAAGTAGTTTTTAGTACTTTCTGCAGAGATTTGTGTAGTTTTTGAAGAGATTTGTGCAATTTGACTGCACTTGAAGTTGATGTGTCATATAGGCACTCAACGCTGAATTGATCCTGTTCTTGAACTCTGTATTAAATGTAGTGAAATAATTAAATCCCAGAAGAAAATAAACAGGAATAATGTAGTTCCTTCATATTCAAGTAGTTCTGAGTAGTTTCTGCAGAGATTTGTGCAGTTTTTGAAGAGATTTGTTTAGTATGATTCCATGTTAGCATGAAGTATCAAAAACGCACTGAACGCTGAATTGAGCCTGTTTTTGATCTCTGTGTTAAAAGTAGTGAAAACAGTAAATCCCAGCAGAAAATCAACAGGAATCATGTAGTTCCTTCATATTGAAGTAGTTCTGAGTAGTTTGGGCAGAGATTTGTGTAGTTTTTGAAGAGATTTGTGCAGTTTGACTGCACTTCAAGTTGATGTGTCATAAAGGCACTCAACGCTGAATTGAGCCTGTTTTTGAACTTTGTATTAAATGTAGTGAAATCATTAAATCCCAACAGAAAATCAACAGGAATCATGTAGTTCCTTCATATTCAAGTAGTTCTGAGTAGTTTGTGCAGAGATTTGTGTAGATTTCGAAAAGATTTTTCAGTGTGATTGTATGTTACCATGAAGTGTTAAAAACGCACTGAACGCTGAATTGAGCCTGTTTTTGAACTCTGTATTAAAAGTAGTGAAAACAGCAAATCCCAGCAGAAAATCAACAGGAATCATATAGTTCCTTCATATTCAAGTTGTTTTGAGTAGTTTCTGCAGAGATTTGTGTAGTTTTTGAAGATATTTGTGCAGTTTGATTGCATGTTAGCATGAAGTGTCAAAAACGCACTGAACGCTGAATTGAGCCTGTTTTTGAACTCTGTATTAAAAGTAGTGAAAACAGCAAATCCCAGCAGAAAATCAACAAGAATCAGGTACTTCCTTCATATTTAAGTAGTTCTGAGTAGTTTGTGCAGAGAACTGTGTAGTTTTTGAAGATATTTGTGCAGTTTGACTGCACTTGAAGTTGATGTGTTACATAGGCACTCAACCCTGAATTGAGCCTGTTTTTGAACTCTGTATTAAAAGTAGTGAAAATAGTAAATCCCAGCAGAAAATCAATAGGAATCATGTAGTTCCTTCATATTCAAGTTGTTCTGAGTAGTTTGTGCAGAGATTTGTGTAGTTTTTGATGAGATTTATGCAGTTTGATTGCATGTTAGCATGAAGAGTCAAAAACGCACTGAACGCTGAATTGAGCCTGTTTTTGAACTTTGTATTAAATGTAGTGAAATCATTAAATCCCAACAGAAAATCAACAGGAATCATGTAGTTCCTTCATATTCAAGTAGTTCTGAGTAGTTTGTGCAGAGATTTGTGTAGATTTCGAAAAGATTTTTCAGTGTGATTGTATGTTACCATGAAGTGTTAAAAACGCACTGAACGCTGAATTGAGCCTGTTTTTGAACTCTGTATTAAAAGTAGTGAAAACAGCAAATCCCAGCAGAAAATCAACAGGAATCATATAGTTCCTTCATATTCAAGTTGTTTTGAGTAGTTTCTGCAGAGATTTGTGTAGTTTTTGAAGATATTTGTGCAGTTTGATTGCATGTTAGCATGAAGTGTCAAAAACGCACTGAACGCTGAATTGAGCCTGTTTTTGAACTCTGTATTAAAAGTAGTGAAAACAGCAAATCCCAGCAGAAAATCAACAAGAATCAGGTACTTCCTTCATATTTAAGTAGTTCTGAGTAGTTTGTGCAGAGAACTGTGTAGTTTTTGAAGATATTTGTGCAGTTTGACTGCACTTGAAGTTGATGTGTTACATAGGCACTCAACCCTGAATTGAGCCTGTTTTTGAACTCTGTATTAAAAGTAGTGAAAATAGTAAATCCCAGCAGAAAATCAATAGGAATCATGTAGTTCCTTCATATTCAAGTTGTTCTGAGTAGTTTGTGCAGAGATTTGTGTAGTTTTTGATGAGATTTATGCAGTTTGATTGCATGTTAGCATGAAGAGTCAAAAACGCACTGAACGCTGAATTGAGCCTGTTTTTGAACTCTGTATTAAAAGTAGTGAAAACAGCAAATCCCAGCAGAAAATCAACAGGAATCATGTAGTTCCTTCATATTCAAGTAGTTCTGAGTAGTTTGTGCAGAGATTTGTGTAGTTTTTGAAGAGATTTGTGCAGTTTGACTGCACTTCAAGTTTATGTGTCATGAAGGCAGTCAACGCTGAATTGAGCCTGTTTTTCAACTTTGTATTAAATGTAGTGAAAACAGCAAATCCCAGCAGAAAATCAACCAGAATCATGTATTCCCTTCATATTCAAGTAGTTCTGAGTAGTTTGTGCAGAGATTTGTGTAGTTTTTGATGAGATTTGTGCAGTTTGATTGCATGTTAGCATGAAGTATCAAAAACGCACTGAACGCTGAATTGAGCCTGTTTTTGAACTCTGTATTAAAAGTAGTGAAAACAGCAAATCCCAGCAGAAAATCAACAGGAATCATGTAGTTCTGTCATATTCAAGTTGTTCTGAGTAGTTTGTGCAGAGATTTGTGTAGTTTTTGATGAGATTTGTGCAGTTTGATTTCATTTCAAGTTGATGAGTCACAAACGCACCCAATGCTGAATTGAGCCTGTTTTTGAACTTTGTATTAAATGTAGTGAAAACAGCAAATCCCAGCAGAAAATCAACGAGAATCATGTATTCCCTTCATATTCAAGTAGTTCTGAGTACTTTGTGCAAAGATTTGTGTAGTTTTTAATGAGATTTGTGCAGTTTGACTGCACTTGAAGTTGATGTGTCATATAGGCACTCAACGCTGAATTGAGCCTGTTTTTGAACTCTGTATTAAAAGTAGTGAAAACAGAACTACTTGAATATGAAGGAACTACATGATTCCTGTTGATTTTCTGCTGGGATTTGCTGAGTAGTTTGTGCAGAGAATTGTGTAGTTTTTGAAGATATTTGTGCAGTTTGACTGCACTTGAAGTTGATGTGTTACATAGGCACTCAACCCTGAATTGAGCCTGTTTTTGAACTCTGTATTAAAAGTAGTGAAAACAGTAAATCCCAGCAGAAAATCAATAGGAATCATGTAGTTCCTTCATATTCAAGTTGTTCTGAGTAGTTTGTGCAGAGATTTGTGTAGTTTTTGATGAGATTTATGCAGTTTGATCGCATGTTAGCATGAAGTGTCAAAAACGCACTGAACGCTGAATTGAGCCTGTTTTTGAACTCTGTATTAAAAGTAGTGAAAACAGCAAATCCCAGCAGAAAATCAACATGAATCATGTAGTTCCTTCATATTCAAGTTGTTCTGAGTAGTTTGTGCAGAGATTTGTGTAGTTTTTGATGAGATTTATGCAGTTTGATTGCATGTTAGCATGAAGTGTCAAAAACGCACTGAACGCTGAATTGAGCCTGTTTTTGATCTCTGTATTAAAAGTAGTGAAAACAGCAAATCCCAGCAGAAAATCAACAGGAATCATGTAGTTCCTTCATATTGAAGTAGTTTTTAGTAGTTTCTGCAGAGATTTGTGTAGTTTTTGAAGATATTTGTGCAGTTTGACTGCACTTCAAGTTTATGTGTCATGAAGGCACTCAACGCTGAATTGAGCCTGTTTTTCAACTTTGTATTAAATGTAGTGAAAACAGCAAATCCCAGCAGAAAATCAACCAGAATCATATATTCCCTTCATATTCAAGTAGTTCTGAGTAGTTTGTGCATAGATTTGTGTAGTTTTTGATGAGATTTGTGCAGTTTGATTGCATGTTAGCATGAAGTATCAAAAACGCACTGAACGCTGAATTGAGCCTGTTTTTGAACTCTGTATTAAAACTAGTGAAAACAGCAAATCCCAGCAGAAAATCAACAGGAATCATGTAGTTCCTTCATATTGAAGTAGTTTTTAGTAGTTTCTGCAGAGATTTGTGTAGTTTTTGAAGAGATTTGTGCAGTTTGACTGCACTTCAAGTTTCTGTGTCATAAAGGCACTCAATGCTGAAGTGAGCCTGTTTTTGAACTTTGTAATAAATGTAGTGAAAACAGCAAATCCCAGCAGAAAATCAACAAGAATCAGGTACTTCCTTCATATTCAAGTAGTTCTGAGTAGTTTGTGCAGAGAATTGTGTAGTTTTTGAAGATATTTGTGCAGTTTGACTGCACTTCAAGTTTATGTGTCATAAAGGCAGTGAACGCTGAATTGAGCCTGTTTTTGACCTCTGTATTAAATGTAAGGAAATCATTAAAACTCAGAAGAAAATCAACAGGAATCATGTAGTTCCTTCATATTCAAGTAGTTCTGAGTAGTTTGTGCAGAGATTTGTGTAGTTTTTGATGAGATTTGTGCAGTTTGATTTCTTTTCAAGTTTACTAGTCATAAACGCACTCAATGCTGAAGTGAGCCTGTTTTTGAACTTTGTATTAAATGTAGTGAAAACAGCAAATCCCAGCAGAAAATCAACGAGAATCATGTATTCCCTTCATATTCAAGTAGTTCTGAGTACTTTGTGCAAAGATTTGTGCAGTTTTTGAAGAGATTTGTTTAGTATGATTCCATGTTAGCATGAAGTATCAAAAAAGCACTGAACGCTGAATTGAGCCTGTTTTTGAAATCTGTATTAAAAGTAGTGAAATCATTAAATCCGGGCAGAAAATCAACATGAATCATGTAGTTCCTTCATATTCAAATTGTTCTGAGTAGTTTGTGCAGACATTTGTGTAGTTTTTGATGAGATTTGTGCAGTTTGATTGCATGTTAGCATGAAGTATCAATAACGCACTGAACGCTGAATTGAGCCTGTTTTTGAACTCTGTATTAAAAGTAGTGAAAACAGCAAATCCCAGCAGAAAATCAACAGGAATCATGTAGTTCCTTCATATTCAAGTAGTTTTTAGTACTTTCTGCAGAGATTTGTGTAGTTTTTGAAGAGATTTGTGCAATTTGACTGCACTTGAAGTTGATGTGTCATATAGGCACTCAACGCTGAATTGATCCTGTTCTTGAACTCTGTATTAAATGTAGTGAAATAATTAAATCCCAGAAGAAAATAAACAGGAATAATGTAGTTCCTTCATATTCAAGTAGTTCTGAGTAGTTTCTGCAGAGATTTGTGCAGTTTTTGAAGAGATTTGTTTAGTATGATTCCATGTTAGCATGAAGTATCAAAAACGCACTGAACGCTGAATTGAGCCTGTTTTTGAACTCTGTGTTAAAAGTAGTGAAAACAGTAAATCCCAGCAGAAAATCAACAGGAATCATGTAGTTCCTTCATATTGAAGTAGTTCTGAGTAGTTTGGGCAGAGATTTGTGTAGTTTTTGAAGAGATTTGTGCAGTTTGACTGCACTTCAAGTTGATGTGTCATAAAGGCACTCAACGCTGAATTGAGCCTGTTTTTGAACTTTGTATTAAATGTAGTGAAATCATTAAATCCCAACAGAAAATCAACAGGAATCATGTAGTTCCTTCATATTCAAGTAGTTCTGAGTAGTTTGTGCAGAGATTTGTGTAGATTTCGAAAAGATTTTGCAGTGTGATTGTATGTTACCATGAAGTGTTAAAAACGCACTGAACGCTGAATTGAGCCTGTTTTTGAACTCTGTATTAAAAGTAGTGAAAACAGCAAATCCCAGCAGAAAATCAACAGGAATCATGTAGTTCCTTCATATTCAAGTTGTTTTGAGTAGTTTCTGCAGAGATTTGTGTAGTTTTTGAAGATATTTGTGCAGTTTGATTGCATGTTAGCATGAAGTGTCAAAAACGCACTGAACGCTGAATTGAGCCTGTTTTTGAACTCTGTATTAAAAGTAGTGAAAACAGCAAATCCCAGCAGAAAATCAACAAGAATCAGGTACTTCCTTCATATTTAAGTAGTTCTGAGTAGTTTGTGCAGAGAATTGTGTAGTTTTTGAAGAGATTTGTTTAGTATGATTCCATGTTAGCACGAAGTATCAAAAACGTACTGAACGCTGAATTGAGCCTGTTTTTGAACTCTGTATTAAAAGTAGTGAAAACAGCAAATCCCAGCAGAAAATCAACAGGAATCATGTAGTTCCTTCATATTCAAGTAGTTCTGAGTAGTTTGTGCAGAGATTTGTGTAG
Source organism: Remorina albescens (assembly GCA_034769265.1). Classification (NCBI taxonomy): domain Eukaryota; kingdom Metazoa; phylum Chordata; class Actinopteri; order Carangiformes; family Echeneidae; genus Remorina; species Remorina albescens. Next base: position 17,971,926 of record CM068484.1, on the reverse strand, counting down.
TTTTTGATGAGATTTGTGCAGTTTGACTGCACTTCAAGTTTATGTGTCATAAAGGCACTCAATGCTGAAGTGAGCCTGTTTTTGATCTCTGTATTAAAAGTAGTGAAAACAGCAAATCCCAGCAGAAAATCAACAGGAATCATGTAGTTCCTTCATATTGAAGTAGTTTTTAGTAGTTTCTGCAGAGATTTGTGTAGTTTTTGAAGAGATTTGTGCAGTTTGACTGCACTTCAAGTTTCTGTGTCATAAAGGCACTCAATGCTGAAGTGAGCCTGTTTTTGAACTTTGTATTAAATGTAGTGAAAACAGCAAATCCCAGCAGAAAATCAACAGGAATCATGTAGTTCCTTCATATTCAAGTAGTTCTGAGTAGTTTGTGCAGAGATTTGTGTAGATTTCGAAAAGATTTTGCAGTGTGATTGTATGTTACCATGAAGTATCAGAAACGCACTCAAGGCTGAATTGAACATGTTTTTGAACTCTGTATGAAATGTAGTGAAATCATTAAATCCGGGCAGAAAATCAACAGGAATCATGTAGTTCCTTCATATTCAAGTAGTTTTTAGTACTTTCTGCAGAGATTTGTGTAGTTTTTGAAGAGATTTGTGCAATTTGACTGCACTTGAAGTTGATGTGTCATATAGGCACTCAACGCTGAATTGATCCTGTTCTTGAACTCTGTATTAAATGTAGTGAAATAATTAAATCCCAGAAGAAAATAAACAGGAATAATGTAGTTCCTTCATATTCAAGTAGTTCTGAGTAGTTTCTGCAGAGATTTGTGCAGTTTTTGAAGAGATTTGTTTAGTATGATTCCATGTTAGCATGAAGTATCAAAAACGCACTGAACGCTGAATTGAGCCTGTTTTTGATCTCTGTGTTAAAAGTAGTGAAAACAGTAAATCCCAGCAGAAAATCAACAGGAATCATGTAGTTCCTTCATATTGAAGTAGTTCTGAGTAGTTTGGGCAGAGATTTGTGTAGTTTTTGAAGAGATTTGTGCAGTTTGACTGCACTTCAAGTTGATGTGTCATAAAGGCACTCAACGCTGAATTGAGCCTGTTTTTGAACTTTGTATTAAATGTAGTGAAATCATTAAATCCCAACAGAAAATCAACAGGAATCATGTAGTTCCTTCATATTCAAGTAGTTCTGAGTAGTTTGTGCAGAGATTTGTGTAGATTTCGAAAAGATTTTTCAGTGTGATTGTATGTTACCATGAAGTGTTAAAAACGCACTGAACGCTGAATTGAGCCTGTTTTTGAACTCTGTATTAAAAGTAGTGAAAACAGCAAATCCCAGCAGAAAATCAACAGGAATCATATAGTTCCTTCATATTCAAGTTGTTTTGAGTAGTTTCTGCAGAGATTTGTGTAGTTTTTGAAGATATTTGTGCAGTTTGATTGCATGTTAGCATGAAGTGTCAAAAACGCACTGAACGCTGAATTGAGCCTGTTTTTGAACTCTGTATTAAAAGTAGTGAAAACAGCAAATCCCAGCAGAAAATCAACAAGAATCAGGTACTTCCTTCATATTTAAGTAGTTCTGAGTAGTTTGTGCAGAGAACTGTGTAGTTTTTGAAGATATTTGTGCAGTTTGACTGCACTTGAAGTTGATGTGTTACATAGGCACTCAACCCTGAATTGAGCCTGTTTTTGAACTCTGTATTAAAAGTAGTGAAAATAGTAAATCCCAGCAGAAAATCAATAGGAATCATGTAGTTCCTTCATATTCAAGTTGTTCTGAGTAGTTTGTGCAGAGATTTGTGTAGTTTTTGATGAGATTTATGCAGTTTGATTGCATGTTAGCATGAAGAGTCAAAAACGCACTGAACGCTGAATTGAGCCTGTTTTTGAACTCTGTATTAAAAGTAGTGAAAACAGCAAATCCCAGCAGAAAATCAACAGGAATCATGTAGTTCCTTCATATTCAAGTAGTTCTGAGTAGTTTGTGCAGAGATTTGTGTAGTTTTTGAAGAGATTTGTGCAGTTTGACTGCACTTCAAGTTTATGTGTCATGAAGGCAGTCAACGCTGAATTGAGCCTGTTTTTCAACTTTGTATTAAATGTAGTGAAAACAGCAAATCCCAGCAGAAAATCAACCAGAATCATGTATTCCCTTCATATTCAAGTAGTTCTGAGTAGTTTGTGCAGAGATTTGTGTAGTTTTTGATGAGATTTGTGCAGTTTGATTGCATGTTAGCATGAAGTATCAAAAACGCACTGAACGCTGAATTGAGCCTGTTTTTGAACTCTGTATTAAAAGTAGTGAAAACAGCAAATCCCAGCAGAAAATCAACAGGAATCATGTAGTTCTGTCATATTCAAGTTGTTCTGAGTAGTTTGTGCAGAGATTTGTGTAGTTTTTGATGAGATTTGTGCAGTTTGATTTCATTTCAAGTTGATGAGTCACAAACGCACCCAATGCTGAATTGAGCCTGTTTTTGAACTTTGTATTAAATGTAGTGAAAACAGCAAATCCCAGCAGAAAATCAACGAGAATCATGTATTCCCTTCATATTCAAGTAGTTCTGAGTACTTTGTGCAAAGATTTGTGTAGTTTTTAATGAGATTTGTGCAGTTTGACTGCACTTGAAGTTGATGTGTCATATAGGCACTCAACGCTGAATTGAGCCTGTTTTTGAACTCTGTATTAAAAGTAGTGAAAACAGAACTACTTGAATATGAAGGAACTACATGATTCCTGTTGATTTTCTGCTGGGATTTGCTGAGTAGTTTGTGCAGAGAATTGTGTAGTTTTTGAAGATATTTGTGCAGTTTGACTGCACTTGAAGTTGATGTGTTACATAGGCACTCAACCCTGAATTGAGCCTGTTTTTGAACTCTGTATTAAAAGTAGTGAAAACAGTAAATCCCAGCAGAAAATCAATAGGAATCATGTAGTTCCTTCATATTCAAGTTGTTCTGAGTAGTTTGTGCAGAGATTTGTGTAGTTTTTGATGAGATTTATGCAGTTTGATCGCATGTTAGCATGAAGTGTCAAAAACGCACTGAACGCTGAATTGAGCCTGTTTTTGAACTCTGTATTAAAAGTAGTGAAAACAGCAAATCCCAGCAGAAAATCAACATGAATCATGTAGTTCCTTCATATTCAAGTTGTTCTGAGTAGTTTGTGCAGAGATTTGTGTAGTTTTTGATGAGATTTATGCAGTTTGATTGCATGTTAGCATGAAGTGTCAAAAACGCACTGAACGCTGAATTGAGCCTGTTTTTGATCTCTGTATTAAAAGTAGTGAAAACAGCAAATCCCAGCAGAAAATCAACAGGAATCATGTAGTTCCTTCATATTGAAGTAGTTTTTAGTAGTTTCTGCAGAGATTTGTGTAGTTTTTGAAGATATTTGTGCAGTTTGACTGCACTTCAAGTTTATGTGTCATGAAGGCACTCAACGCTGAATTGAGCCTGTTTTTCAACTTTGTATTAAATGTAGTGAAAACAGCAAATCCCAGCAGAAAATCAACCAGAATCATATATTCCCTTCATATTCAAGTAGTTCTGAGTAGTTTGTGCATAGATTTGTGTAGTTTTTGATGAGATTTGTGCAGTTTGATTGCATGTTAGCATGAAGTATCAAAAACGCACTGAACGCTGAATTGAGCCTGTTTTTGAACTCTGTATTAAAACTAGTGAAAACAGCAAATCCCAGCAGAAAATCAACAGGAATCATGTAGTTCCTTCATATTGAAGTAGTTTTTAGTAGTTTCTGCAGAGATTTGTGTAGTTTTTGAAGAGATTTGTGCAGTTTGACTGCACTTCAAGTTTCTGTGTCATAAAGGCACTCAATGCTGAAGTGAGCCTGTTTTTGAACTTTGTAATAAATGTAGTGAAAACAGCAAATCCCAGCAGAAAATCAACAAGAATCAGGTACTTCCTTCATATTCAAGTAGTTCTGAGTAGTTTGTGCAGAGAATTGTGTAGTTTTTGAAGATATTTGTGCAGTTTGACTGCACTTCAAGTTTATGTGTCATAAAGGCAGTGAACGCTGAATTGAGCCTGTTTTTGACCTCTGTATTAAATGTAAGGAAATCATTAAAACTCAGAAGAAAATCAACAGGAATCATGTAGTTCCTTCATATTCAAGTAGTTCTGAGTAGTTTGTGCAGAGATTTGTGTAGTTTTTGATGAGATTTGTGCAGTTTGATTTCTTTTCAAGTTTACTAGTCATAAACGCACTCAATGCTGAAGTGAGCCTGTTTTTGAACTTTGTATTAAATGTAGTGAAAACAGCAAATCCCAGCAGAAAATCAACGAGAATCATGTATTCCCTTCATATTCAAGTAGTTCTGAGTACTTTGTGCAAAGATTTGTGCAGTTTTTGAAGAGATTTGTTTAGTATGATTCCATGTTAGCATGAAGTATCAAAAAAGCACTGAACGCTGAATTGAGCCTGTTTTTGAAATCTGTATTAAAAGTAGTGAAATCATTAAATCCGGGCAGAAAATCAACATGAATCATGTAGTTCCTTCATATTCAAATTGTTCTGAGTAGTTTGTGCAGACATTTGTGTAGTTTTTGATGAGATTTGTGCAGTTTGATTGCATGTTAGCATGAAGTATCAATAACGCACTGAACGCTGAATTGAGCCTGTTTTTGATCTCTGTGTTAAAAGTAGTGAAAACAGCAAATCCCAGCAGAAACTCAACAGGAATCATGTAGTTCCTTCATATTGAAGTAGTTTTTAGTAGTTTCTGCAGAGATTTGTGTAGTTTTTGAAGAGATTTGTGCAGTTTGACTGCACTTCAAGTTTCTGTGTCATAAAGGCACTCAATGCTGAAGTGAGCCTGTTTTTGAACTTTGTATTAAATGTAGTGAAAACAGCAAATCCCAGCAGAAAATCAACAGGAATCATGTAGTTCCTTCATATTCAAGTAGTTCTGAGTACTTTGTGCAGAGATTTGTGTAGATTTCGAAAAGATTTTGCAGTGTGATTGTATGTTACCATGAAGTATCAGAAACGCACTCAAGGCTGAATTGAGCCTGTTTTTGAACTCTGTATTAAAAGTAGTGAAAACAGCAAATCCCAGCAGAAAATCAACAGGAATAATGTAGTTCCTTCATATTCAAGTAGTTCTGAGTAGTTTGTGTAGAGATTTGTGCAGTTTTTGAAGAGATTTGTTTAGTATGATTCCATGTTAGCATGAAGTATCAAAAAAGCACTGAACGCTGAATTGAGCCTGTTTTTGAACTCTGTATTAAAAGTAGTGAAAACAGCAAATCCCAGCAGAAAATCAACAGGAATCATGTAGTTCCTTCATATTCAAGTAGTTCTGAGTAGTTTGTGCAGAGATTTGTGTAGATTTCGAAAAGATTTTGCAGTGTGATTGTATGTTACCATGAAGTATCAGAAACGCACTCAAGGCTGAATTGAACATGTTTTTGAACTCTGTATGAAATGTAGTGAAATCATTAAATCCGGGCAGAAAATCAACAGGAATCATGCAGTTCCTTCATATTCAAGTAGTTTTTAGTACTTTCTGCAGAGATTTGTGTAGTTTTTGAAGAGATTTGTGCAATTTGACTGCACTTGAAGTTGATGTGTCATATAGGCACTCAACGCTGAATTGATCCTGTTCTTGAACTCTGTATTAAATGTAGTGAAATAATTAAATCCCAGAAGAAAATAAACAGGAATAATGTAGTTCCTTCATATTCAAGTAGTTCTGAGTAGTTTCTGCAGAGATTTGTGCAGTTTTTGAAGAGATTTGTTTAGTATGATTCCATGTTAGCATGAAGTATCAAAAACGCACTGAACGCTGAATTGAGCCTGTTTTTGAACTCTGTATTAAAAGTAGTGAAAACAGCAAATCCCAGCAGAAAATCAACAGGAATCATGTAGTTCCTTCATATTCAAGTAGTTTTTAGTACTTTCTGCAGAGATTTGTGTAGTTTTTGAAGAGATTTGTGCAATTTGACTGCACTTGAAGTTGATGTGTCATATAGGCACTCAACGCTGAATTGATCCTGTTCTTGAACTCTGTATTAAATGTAGTGAAATAATTAAATCCCAGAAGAAAATAAACAGGAATAATGTAGTTCCTTCATATTCAAGTAGTTCTGAGTAGTTTCTGCAGAGATTTGTGTAGTTTTTGAAGATATTTGTGCAGTTTGACTGCACTTCAAGTTTCTGTGTCATAAAGGCACTCAATGCTGAAGTGAGCCTGTTTTTGAACTTTGTATTAAATGTAGTGAAAACAGCAAATCCCAGCAGAAAATCAACAGGAATCATGTAGTTCCTTCATATTCAAGTAGTTCTGAGTAGTTTGTGCAGAGATTTGTATAGATTTCGAAAAGATTTTGCAGTGTGATTGTATGTTACCATGAAGTATCAGAAACGCACTCAAGGCTGAATTGAACATGTTTTTGAACTCTGTATGAAATGTAGTGAAATCATTAAATCCGGGCAGAAAATCAACAGGAATCATGTAGTTCCTTCATATTCAAGTAGTTTTTAGTACTTTCTGCAGAGATTTGTGTAGTTTTTGAAGAGATTTGTGCAATTTGATTGCATGTTAGCATGAAGTGTCAAAAACGCACTGAACGCTGAATAGAGCCTGTTTTTGAACTCTGTATTAAAAGTAGTGAAAACAGCAAATCCCAGCAGAAAATCAATAAGAATCAGGTACTTCCTTCATATCTAAGTAGTTCTGAGTAGTTTGTGCAGAGATTTGTGTAGTTTTTGATGAGATTTGTGCAGTTTGATTGCATGTTAGCATGAAGTATCAAAAACGCATTGAACGCTGAATTGAGCCTGTTTTTGAACTGTGTATTAAATGTAAGGAAATCATTAAATCCCAGAAGAAAATCAACAGGAATCATGTAGTTCCTTCATATTGAAGTAGTTTTTAGTAGTTTCTGCAGAGATTTGTGTAGTTTTTGAAGATATTTGTGCAATTTGACTGCACTTCAAGTTTATGTGTCATATAGGCACTCAACGCTGAATTGATCCTGTTCTTGAACTCTGTATTAAATGTAGTGAAATCATTAAATCCCAGAAGAAAATAAACAGGAATAATGTAGTTCCTTCATATTCAAGTAGTTCTGAGTAGTTTGTGCAGAGATTTGTGTAGTTTTTGAAGAGATTTGTTTAGTATGATTCCATGTTAGCATGAAGTATCAAAAAAGCACTGAACGCTGAATTGAGCCTGTTTTTGAAATCTGTATTAAAAGTAGTGAAAACAGTAAATCCCAGCAGAGAATCAATAGGAATCATGTAGTTCCTTCATATTCAAGTTGTTCTGAGTAGTTTGTGCAGAGAATTGTGTAGTTTTTGAAGATATTTGTGCAGTTTGACTGCACTTCAAGTTTATGTGTCATAAAGGCAGTGAACGCTGAATTGAGCCTGTTTTTGACCTCTGTATTCAATGTAAGGAAATCATTAAAACTCAAAAGAAAATCAACAGGAATCATGTAGTTCCTTCATATTCAAGTTGTTCTGAGTAGTTTGTGCAGAGATTTGTGTAGTTTTTGATGAGATTTGTGCAGTTTGATTGCATGTTAGCATGAAGTGTCAAAAACGCACTGAACGCTGAATTGAGCCTGTTTTTGAACTCTGTATTAAAAGTAGTGAAAACAGCAAATCCCAGCAGAAAATCAATGAGAATCAGGTACTTCCTTCATATTTAAGTAGTTCTGAGTAGTTTGTGCAGAGATTTGTGTAGTTTTTGATGAGATTTGTGCAGTTTGATTGCATGTTAGCTTGAAGTATCAAAAACGCATTGAACGCTGAATTGAGCCTGTTTTTCAACTGTGTATTAAATGTAAGGAAATCATTAAATCCCAGAAGAAAATCAACAGGAATCATGTAGGTCCTTCATATTCAAGTTGTTCTGAGTAGTTTGTGCAGAGATTTGTGTAGTTTTTGATGAGATTTATGCAGTTTGATTGCATGTTAGCATGAAGTGTCAAAAACGCACTGAACGCTGAATTGAGCCTGTTTTTGAACTCTGTATTAAAAGTAGTGAAAACAGCAAATCCCAGCAGAAAATCAACATGAATCATGTAGTTCCTTCATATTCAAGTAGTTTTTAGTAGTTTCTGCAGAGATTTGTGTAGTTTTTGAAGAGATTTGTGCAGTTTGACTGCACTTCAAGTTTATGTGTCATAAAGGCACTGAACGCTGAATTGAGCCTGTTTTTGAACTCTGTATTAAATGTAGTGAAATCATTAAATCCCAGAAGAAAATCAATAGGAATCATGTAGTTCCTTCATATTCAAGTTGTTCTGAGTAGTTTGTGCAGAGATTTGTGTAGTTTTTGATGAGATTTGTGCAGTTTGATTGCATGTTAGCATGAAGTATCAAAAAAGAGCTGAACGCTGAATTGAGCCTGTTTTTGAACTCTGTATTAAAAGTAGTGAAAACAGTAAATCCCAGCAGAAAATCAAAAGGAATCATGTAGTTCCTTCATATTCAAGTAGTTCTGAGTATTTTGTGCAGAGAATTGTGTAGTTTTTGAAGATATTTGTGCAGTTTGACTGCACTTCAAGTTTATGTGTCATGAAGGCACTCAACGCTGAATTGAGCCTGTTTTTCAACTCTGTATTAAATGTAGTGAAATCATTAAATCCGGGCAGAAAATCAACATGAATCATGTAGTTCCTTCATATTCAAGTAGTTTTTAGTACTTTCTGCAGAGATTTGTGTAGTTTTTGAGGAGATTTGTGCAATTTGACTGCACTTCAAGTTTATGTGTCATGAAGGCACTCAACGCTGAATTGAGCCTGTTTTTCAACTCTGTATTAAATGTAGTGAAATCATTAAATCCGGGCAGAAAATCAACATGAATCATGTAGTTCCTTCATATTCAAGTAGTTCTGAGTAGTTTGTGCAGAGATTTGTGTAGATTTCGAAAAGATTTTGCAGTGTGATTGTATGTTACCATGAAGTATCAGAAACGCACTCAAGGCTGAATTGAACATGTTTTTGAACTCTGTATGAAATGTAGTGAAATCATTAAATCCGGGCAGAAAATCAACAGGAATCATGTAGTTCCTTCATATTCAAGTAGTTCTGAGTAGTTTGTGCAGAGATTTGTGTAGATTTCGAAAAGATTTTGCAGTGTGATTGTATGTTACCATGAAGTGTTAAAAACGCACTGAACGCTGAATTGAGCCTGTTTTTGAACTCTGTATTAAAAGTAGTGCAAACAGCAAATCCCAGTAGAAAATCAACAGGAATCATGTAGTTCCTTCATATTCAAGTTGTTCTGAGTAGTTTCTGCAGAGATTTGTGTAGTTTTTGAAGATATTTGTGCAGTTTGATTGCATGTTAGCATGAAGTGTCAAAAACGCACTGAACGCTGAATTTATCCTGTTTTTGAACTCTGTATTAAAAGTAGTGAAAACAGCAAATCCCAGCAGAAAATCAATGAGAATCAGGTACTTCCTTCATATTTAAGTAGTTCTGAGTAGTTTGTGCACAGAATTGTGTAGTTTTTGAAGATATTTGTGCAGTTTGACTGCACTTCAAGTTTATGTGTCATGAAGGCACTCAACGCTGAATTGAGCCTGTTTTTCAACTTTGTATTAAATGTAGTGAAAACAGCAAATCCCAGCAGAAAATCAACCAGAATCATGTATTCCCTTCATATTCAAGTAGTTCTGAGTAGTTTGTGCAGAGATTTATGTAGTTTTTGATGAGATTTATGCAGTTTGATTGCATGTTAGCATGAAGTGTCAAAAACGCACTGAACGCTGAATTGAGCCTGTTTTTGAACTCTGTATTAAAAGTAGTGAAAACAGCAAATCCCAGCAGAAAATCAACATGAATCATGTAGTTCCTTCATATTCAAGTAGTTTTTAGTACTTTCTGCAGAGATTTGTGTAGTTTTTGAAGAGATTTGTGCAATTTGACTGCACTTCAAGTTTATGTGTCATGAAGGCACTCAACGCTGAATTGAGCCTGTTTTTCAACTCTGTATTAAATGTAGTGAAATCATTAAATCCGGGCAGAAAATCAACATGAATCATGTAGTTCCTTCATATTCAAGTAGTTCTGAGTAGTTTGTGCAGAGATTTGTGTAGATTTCGAAAAGATTTTGCAGTGTGATTGTATGTTACCATGAAGTATCAGAAACGCACTCAAGGCTGAATTGAACATGTTTTTGAACTCTGTATGAAATGTAGTGAAATCATTAAATCCGGGCAGAAAATCAACAGGAATCATGTAGTTCCTTCATATTCAAGTAGTTCTGAGTAGTTTGTGCAGAGATTTGTGTAGATTTCGAAAAGATTTTGCAGTGTGATTGTATGTTACCATGAAGTGTTAAAAACGCACTGAACGCTGAATTGAGCCTGTTTTTGAACTCTGTATTAAAAGTAGTGCAAACAGCAAATCCCAGTAGAAAATCAACAGGAATCATGTAGTTCCTTCATATTCAAGTTGTTCTGAGTAGTTTCTGCAGAGATTTGTGTAGTTTTTGAAGATATTTGTGCAGTTTGATTGCATGTTAGCATGAAGTGTCAAAAACGCACTGAACGCTGAATTTATCCTGTTTTTGAACTCTGTATTAAAAGTAGTGAAAACAGCAAATCCCAGCAGAAAATCAATGAGAATCAGGTACTTCCTTCATATTTAAGTAGTTCTGAGTAGTTTGTGCACAGAATTGTATAGTTTTTGAAGATATTTGTGCAGTTTGACTGCACTTCAAGTGTATGTGTCATGAAGGCACTCAACGCTGAATTGAGCCTGTTTTTCAACTTTGTATTAAATGTAGTGAAAACAGCAAATCCCAGCAGAAAATCAACCAGAATCATGTATTCCCTTCATATTCAAGTAGTTCTGAGTAGTTTGTGCAGAGATTTATGTAGTTTTTGATGAGATTTATGCAGTTTGATTGCATGTTAGCATGAAGTGTCAAAAACGCACTGAACGCTGAATTGAGCCTGTTTTTGAACTCTGTATTAAAAGTAGTGAAAACAGCAAATCCCAGCAGAAAATCAACATGAATCATGTAGTTCCTTCATATTCAAGTAGTTTTCAGTAGTTTCTGCAGAGATTTGTGTAGTTTTTGAAGAGATTTGTGCAGTTTGACTGCACTTCAAGTTTATGTGTCATAAAGGCACTGAACGCTGAATTGAGCCTGTTTTTGAACTCTGTATTAAATGTAGTGAAATCATTAAATCCCAGAAGAAAATCAATAGGAATCATGTAGTTCCTTCATATTCAAGTTGTTCTGAGTAGTTTGTGCAGAGATTTGTGTAGTTTTTGATGAGATTTGTGCAGTTTGATTGCATGTTAGCATGAAGTATCAAAAACGCATTGAACGCTGAATTGAGCCTGTTTTTGAACTGTGTATTAAATGTAAGGAAATCATTAAATCCCAGAAGAAAATCAACAGGAATCATGTAGGTCTTTCATATTGAAGTAGTTCTGAGTAGTTTGTGCACAGAATTGTGTAGTTTTTGAAGATATTTGTGCAGTTTGACTGCACTTCAAGTTTATGTGTCATGAAGGCACTCAACGCTGAATTGAGCCTGTTTTTCAACTCTGTATTAAATGTAGTGAAATCATTAAATCCGGGCAGAAAATCAACATGAATCATGTAGTTCCTTCATATTCAAGTAGTTCTGAGTAGTTTGTGCAGAGATTTGTGTAGATTTCGAAAAGATTTTGCAGTGTGATTGTATGTTACCATGAAGTATCAGAAACGCACTCAAGGCTGAATTGAACATGTTTTTGAACTCTGTATGAAATGTAGTGAAATCATTAAATCCGGGCAGAAAATCAACAGGAATCATGTAGTTCCTTCATATTCAAGTAGTTCTGAGTAGTTTGTGCAGAGAATTGTGTAGTTTTTGACGAGATCTGTGCAGTTTGATTGCATGTTAGGATGAAGTATCAATAACGCACTGAACGCTGAATTGAGCCTGTTTTTGAACTCTGTATTAAAAGTAGTGAAAACAGCAAATCCTAGCAGAAAATCAACAGGAATCATGTAGTTCCTTCATATTGAAGTTGTTCTGAGTAGTTTGTGCAGAGATTTGTGTAGTTTTTGATGAGATTTGTGCAGTTTGACTGCACTTCAAGTTTCTGTGTCATAAAGGCACTCAATGCTGAAGTGAGCCTGTTTTTGAACTTTGTATTAAATGTAGTGAAAACAGCAAATCCCAGCAGAAAATCAACAGGAATCATGTAGTTCCTTCATATTCAAGTAGTTCTGAGTACTTTGTGCAGAGATTTGTGTAGATTTCGAAAAGATTTTGCAGTGTGATTGTATGTTACCATGAAGTATCAGAAACGCACTCAAGGCTGAATTGAACATGTTTTTGAACTCTGTATGAAATGTAGTGAAATCATTAAATCCGGGCAGAAAATCAACAGGAATCATGTAGTTCCTTCATATTCAAGTAGTTTTTAGTACTTTCTGCAGAGATTTGTGTAGTTTTTGAAGAGATTTGTGCAATTTGACTGCACTCGAAGTTGATGTGTCATATAGGCACTCAACGCTGAATTGATCCTGTTCTTGAACTCTGTATTAAATGTAGTGAAATAATTAAATCCCAGAAGAAAATAAACAGGAATAATGTAGTTCCTTCATATTCAAGTAGTTCTGAGTAGTTTCTGCAGAGATTTGTGCAGTTTTTGAAGAGATTTGTTTAGTATGATTCCATGTTAGCATGAAGTATCAAAAACGCACTGAACGCTGAATTGAGCCTGTTTTTGAACTCTGTGTTAAAAGTAGTGAAAACAGTAAATCCCAGCAGAAAATCAACAGGAATCATGTAGTTCCTTCATATTGAAGTAGTTCTGAGTAGTTTGGGCAGAGATTTGTGTAGTTTTTGAAGAGATTTGTGCAGTTTGACTGCACTTCAAGTTGATGTGTCATAAAGGCACTCAACGCTGAATTGAGCCTGTTTTTGAACTTTGTATTAAATGTAGTGAAATCATTAAATCCCAACAGAAAATCAACAGGAATCATGTAGTTCCTTCATATTCAAGTAGTTCTGAGTAGTTTGTGCAGAGATTTGTGTAGATTTCGAAAAGATTTTGCAGTGTGATTGTATGTTACCATGAAGTGTTAAAAACGCACTGAACGCTGAATTGAGCCTGTTTTTGAACTCTGTATTAAAAGTAGTGAAAACAGCAAATCCCAGCAGAAAATCAACAGGAATCATGTAGTTCCTTCATATTCAAGTTGTTCTGAGTAGTTTCTGCAGAGATTTGTGTAGTTTTTGAAGATATTTGTGCAGTTTGATTGCATGTTAGCATGAAGTGTCAAAAACGCACTGAACGCTGAATTGAGCCTGTTTTTGAACTCTGTATTAAAAGTAGTGAAAACAGCAAATCCCAGCAGAAAATCAACAGGAATCATGTAGTTCCTTCATATTCAAGTAGTTCTGAGTAGTTTGTGCAGAGAATTGTGTAGTTTTTGAAGATATTTGTGCAGTTTGACTGCACTTGAAGTTGATGTGTTACATAGGCACTCAACCCTGAATTGAGCCTGTTTTTGAACTCTGTATTAAAAGTAGTGAAAACAGCAAATCCCAGCAGAAAATCAACATGAATCATGTAGTTCCTTCATATTCAAATTGTTCTGAGTAGTTTGTGCAGAGATTTGTGTAGTTTTTGATGAGATTTGTGCAGTTTGATTGCATGTTAGCATGAAGTATCAATAACGCACTGAACGCTGAATTTAGCCTGTTTTTGATCTCTGTATTAAAAGTAGTGAAAACAGCAAATCCCAGCAGAAAATCAACAGGAATCATGTAGTTCCTTCATATTGAAGTAGTTTTTAGTAGTTTGTGCAGAGATTTGTGTAGTTTTTGATGAGATTTGTGCAGTTTGACTGCACTTCAAGTTTCTGTGTCATAAAGGCACTCAATGCTGAAGTGAGCCTGTTTTTGAACTTTGTATTAAATGTAGTGAAAACAGCAAATCCCAGCAGAAAATCAACCAGAATCATGTAGTTCCTTCATATTCAAGTAGTTCTGAGTAGTTTGTGCAGAGATTTGTGTAGTTTTTGATGAGATTTGTGCAGTTTGATTGCATGTTAGCTTGAAGTATCAAAAACGCATTGAACGCTGAATTGAGCCTGTTTTTCAACTGTGTATTAAATGTAAGGAAATCATTAAATCCCAGAAGAAAATCAACAGGAATCATGTAGGTCCTTCATATTGAAGTAGTTCTGAGTAGTTTGTGCAGAGAATTGTGTAGTTTTTGAAGATATTTGTGCAGTTTGACTGCACTTGAAGTTGATGTGTTACATAGGCACTCAACCCTGAATTGAGCCTGTTTTTGAACTCTGTATTAAAAGTAGTGAAAACAGTAAATCCCAGCAAAAATCAATAGGAATCATGTAGTTCCTTCATATTCAAGTTGTTCTGAGTAGTTTGTGCAGAGATTTGTGTAGTTTTTGATGAGATTTATGCAGTTTGATTGCATGTTAGCATGAAGTGTCAAAAACGCACTGAACGCTGAATTGAGCCTGTTTTTGAACTCTGTATTAAAAGTAGTGAAAACAGCAAATCCCAGCAGAAAATCAACATGAATCATGTAGTTCCTTCATATTCAAGTTGTTCTGAGTAGTTTGTGCAGAGATTTGTGTAGTTTTTGATGAGATTTGTGCAGTTTGATTGCATGTTAGCATGAAGTATCAATAACGCACTGAACGCTGAATTGAGCCTGTTTTTGATCTCTGTATTAAAAGTAGTGAAAACAGCAAATCCCAGCAGAAAATCAACGAGAATCATGTATTCCCTTCATATTCAAGTAGTTCTGAGTACTTTGTGCAAAGATTTGTGTAGTTTTTGATGAGATTTGTGCAGTTTGATTTCATTTGAAGTTGATGAGTCACAAATGCACCCAATGCTGAATTGAGCCTGTTTTTGAACTTTGTATTAAATGTAGTGAAAACAGCAAATCCCAGCAGAAAATCAAAAGGAATCATGTAGTTCCTTCATATTCAAGTAGTTCTGAGTATTTTGTGCAGAGAATTGTGTAGTTTTTGAAGATATTTGTGCAGTTTGACTGCACTTCAAGTTTATGTGTCATGAAGGCACTCAACGCTGAATTGAGCCTGTTTTTCAACTCTGTATTAAATGTAGTGAAATCATTAAATCCGGCCAGAAAATCAACATGAATCATGTAGTTCCTTCATATTCAAGTAGTTTTTAGTACTTTCTGCAGAGATTTGTGTAGTTTTTGAAGAGATTTGTGCAATTTGACTGCACTTCAAGTTTATGTGTCATGAAGGCACTCAACGCTGAATTGAGCCTGTTTTTCAACTCTGTATTAAATGTAGTGAAATCATTAAATCCGGGCAGAAAATCAACATGAATCATGTAGTTCCTTCATATTCAAGTAGTTCTGAGTAGTTTGTGCAGAGATTTGTGTAGATTTCGAAAAGATTTTGCAGTGTGATTGTATGTTACCATGAAGTATCAGAAACGCACTCAAGGCTGAATTGAACATGTTTTTGAACTCTGTATGAAATGTAGTGAAATCATTAAATCCGGGCAGAAAATCAACAGGAATCATGTAGTTCCTTCATATTCAAGTAGTTCTGAGTAGTTTGTGCAGAGATTTGTGTAGATTTCGAAAAGATTTTGCAGTGTGATTGTATGTTACCATGAAGTGTTAAAAACGCACTGAACGCTGAATTGAGCCTGTTTTTGAACTCTGTATTAAAAGTAGTGCAAACAGCAAATCCCAGTAGAAAATCAACAGGAATCATGTAGTTCCTTCATATTCAAGTTGTTCTGAGTAGTTTCTGCAGAGATTTGTGTAGTTTTTGAAGATATTTGTGCAGTTTGATTGCATGTTAGCATGAAGTGTCAAAAACGCACTGAACGCTGAATTGAGCCTGTTTTTGAACTCTATATTAAAAGTAGTGAAAACAGCAAATCCCAGCAGAAAATCAACAAGAATCAGGTACTTCCTTCATATTCAAGTAGTTTTGAGTATTTTGTGCAGAGATTTGTGTAGTTTTTGAAGATATTTGTGCAGTTTGACTGCACTTCAAGTTTATGTGTCATGAAGGCACTCAACGCTGAATTGAGCCTGTTTTTCAACTCTGTATTAAATGTGGTGAAATCATTAAATCCGGGCAGAAAATCAACATGAATCATGTAGTTCCTTCATATTCAAGTAGTTTTTAGTACTTTCTGCAGAGATTTGTGTAGTTTTTGATGAGATTTGTGCAGTTTGATTGCATGTTAGCATGAAGTATCAAAAACGCACTGAACGCTGAATTGAGCCTGTTTTTGAACTCTGTATTAAAAGTAGTGAAAACAGCAAATCCCAGCAGAAAATCAACGAGAATCATGTATTCCCTTCATATTCAAGTAGTTCTGAGTACTTTGTGCAAAGATTTGTGTAGTTTTTAATGAGATTTGTGCAGTTTGACTGCACTTGAAGTTGATGTGTCATATAGGCACTCAACGCTGAATTGAGCCTGTTTTTGAACTCTGTATTAAATGTAGTGAAATCATTAAATCCCAGAAGAAAATAAACAGGAATAATGTAGTTCCTTCATATTCAAGTAGTTCTGAGTAGTTTGTGTAGAGATTTGTGCAGTTTTTGAAGAGATTTGTTTAGTATGATTCCATGTTAGCATGAAGTATCAAAAAAGCACTGAACGCTGAATTGAGCCTGTTTTTGAACTCTGTATTAAAAGTAGTGAAAACAGCAAATCCCAGCAGAAAATCAACAGGAATCATGTAGTTCCTTCATATTCAAGTAGTTCTGAGTAGTTTGTGCAGAGATTTGTGTAGATTTCGAAAAGATTTTGCAGTGTGATTGTATGTTACCATGAAGTATCAGAAACGCACTCAAGGCTGAATTGAACATGTTTTTGAACTCTGTATGAAATGTAGTGAAATCATTAAATCCGGGCAGAAAATCAACAGGAATCATGTAGTTCCTTCATATTCAAGTAGTTTTTAGTACTTTCTGCAGAGATTTGTGTAGTTTTTGAAGAGATTTGTGCAATTTGACTGCACTTGAAGTTGATGTGTCATATAGGCACTCAACGCTGAATTGATCCTGTTCTTGAACTCTGTATTAAATGTAGTGAAATAATTAAATCCCAGAAGAAAATCAACATGAATCATGTAGTTCCTTCATATTCAAATTGTTCTGAGTAGTTTGTGCAGAGATTTGTGTAGTTTTTGATGAGATTTGTGCAGTTTGATTGCATGTTAGCATGAAGTATCAATAACGCACTGAACGCTGAATTGAGCCTGTTTTTGATCTCTGTATTAAAAGTAGTGAAAACAGCAAATCCCAGCAGAAAATCAACAGGAATCATGTAGTTCCTTCATATTGAAGTAGTTTTTAGTAGTTTCTGCAGAGATTTGTGTAGTTTTTGAAGAGATTTGTGCAGTTTGACTGCACTTCAAGTTTCTGTGTCATAAAGGCACTCAATGCTGAAGTGAGCCTGTTTTTGAACTTTGTATTAAATGTAGTGAAAACAGCAAATCCCAGCAGAAAATCAACAGGAATCATGTAGTTCCTTCATATTCAAGTAGTTCTGAGTAGTTTGTGCAGAGATTTGTGTAGATTTCGAAAAGATTTTGCAGTGTGATTGTATGTTACCATGAAGTATCAGAAACGCACTCAAGGCTGAATTGAGCCTGTTTTTGAACTCTGTATTAAAAGTAGTGAAAACAGCAAATCCCAGCAGAAAATCAACAGGAATAATGTAGTTCCTTCATATTCAAGTAGTTCTGAGTAGTTTGTGTAGAGATTTGTGCAGTTTTTGAAGAGATTTGTTTAGTATGATTCCATGTTAGCATGAAGTATCAAAAAAGCACTGAACGCTGAATTGAGCCTGTTTTTGAACTCTGTATTAAAAGTAGTGAAAACAGCAAATCCCAGCAGAAAATCAACAGGAATCATGTAGTTCCTTCATATTCAAGTAGTTCTGAGTAGTTTGTGCAGAGATTTGTGTAGATTTCGAAAAGATTTTGCAGTGTGATTGTATGTTACCATGAAGTATCAGAAACGCACTCAAGGCTGAATTGAACATGTTTTTGAACTCTGTATGAAATGTAGTGAAATCATTAAATCCGGGCAGAAAATCAACAGGAATCATGCAGTTCCTTCATATTCAAGTAGTTTTTAGTACTTTCTGCAGAGATTTGTGTAGTTTTTGAAGAGATTTGTGCAATTTGACTGCACTTGAAGTTGATGTGTCATATAGGCACTCAACGCTGAATTGATCCTGTTCTTGAACTCTGTATTAAATGTAGTGAAATAATTAAATCCCAGAAGAAAATAAACAGGAATAATGTAGTTCCTTCATATTCAAGTAGTTCTGAGTAGTTTCTGCAGAGATTTGTGCAGTTTTTGAAGAGATTTGTTTAGTATGATTCCATGTTAGCATGAAGTATCAAAAACGCACTGAACGCTGAATTGAGCCTGTTTTTGAACTCTGTGTTAAAAGTAGTGAAAACAGCAAATCCCAGCAGAAAATCAATAAGAATCAGGTACTTCCTTCATATCTAAGTAGTTCTGAGTAGTTTGTGCAGAGATTTGTGTAGTTTTTGATGAGATTTGTGCAGTTTGATTGCATGTTAGCATGAAGTATCAATAACGCACTGAACGCTGAATTGAGCCTGTTTTTGATCTCTGTATTAAAAGTAGTGAAAACAGCAAATCCCAGCAGAAAATCAACAGGAATCATGTAGTTCCTTCATATTGAAGTAGTTTTTAGTAGTTTCTGCAGAGATTTGTGTAGTTTTTGAAGAGATTTGTGCAGTTTGACTGCACTTCAAGTTTCTGTGTCATAAAGGCACTCAATGCTGAAGTGAGCCTGTTTTTGAACTTTGTATTAAATGTAGTGAAAACAGCAAATCCCAGCAGAAAATCAACAGGAATCATGTAGTTCCTTCATATTGAAGTAGTTCTGAGTAGTTTGGGCAGAGATTTGTGTAGTTTTTGAAGAGATTTGTGCAGTTTGACTGCACTTCAAGTTGATGTGTCATAAAGGCACTCAACGCTGAATTGAGCCTGTTTTTGAACTTTGTATTAAATGTAGTGAAATCATTAAATCCCAACAGAAAATCAACAGGAATCATGTAGTTCCTTCATATTCAAGTAGTTCTGAGTAGTTTGTGCAGAGATTTGTGTAGATTTCGAAAAGATTTTGCAGTGTGATTGTATGTTACCATGAAGTGTTAAAAACGCACTGAACGCTGAATTGAGCCTGTTTTTGAACTCTGTATTAAAAGTAGTGAAAACAGCAAATCCCAGCAGAAAATCAACAGGAATCATGTAGTTCCTTCATATTCAAGTTGTTCTGAGTAGTTTCTGCAGAGATTTGTGTAGTTTTGGAAGATATTTGTGCAGTTTGATTGAATGTTAGCATGAAGTGTCAAAAACGCACTGAACGCTGAATTGAGCCTGTTTTTGAACTCTGTATTAAAAGTAGTGAAAACAGCAAATCCCAGCAGAAAATCAACAGGAATCATGTAGTTCCTTCATATTCAAGTAGTTTTTAGTACTTTCTGCAGAGATTTGTGTAGTTTTTGAAGAGATTTGTGCAATTTGACTGCACTTGAAGTTGATGTGTCATATAGGCACTCAACGCTGAATTGATCCTGTTCTTGAACTCTGTATTAAATGTAGTGAAATAATTAAATCCCAGAAGAAAATAAACAGGAATCATGTAGTTCCTTCATATTGAAGTAGTTTTTAGTAGTTTCTGCAGAGATTTGTGTAGTTTTTGAAGAGATTTGTGCAGTTTGACTGCACTTCAAGTTTCTGTGTCATAAAGGCACTCAATGCTGAAGTGAGCCTGTTTTTGAACTTTGTATTAAATGTAGTGAAAACAGCAAATCCCAGCAGAAAATCAACAGGAATCATGTAGTTCCTTCATATTCAAGTAGTTCTGAGTAGTTTGTGCAGAGATTTGTGTAGATTTCGAAAAGATTTTGCAGTGTGATTGTATGTTACCATGAAGTATCAGAAACGCACTCAAGGCTGAATTGAACATGTTTTTGAACTCTGTATGAAATGTAGTGAAATCATTAAATCCGGGCAGAAAATCAACAGGAATCATGTAGTTCCTTCATATTCAAGTAGTTTTTAGTACTTTCTGCAGAGATTTGTGTAGTTTTTGAAGAGATTTGTGCAATTTGATTGCATGTTAGCATGAAGTGTCAAAAACGCACTGAACGCTGAATAGAGCCTGTTTTTGAACTCTGTATTAAAAGTAGTGAAAACAGCAAATCCCAGCAGAAAATCAATAAGAATCAGGTACTTCCTTCATATCTAAGTAGTTCTGAGTAGTTTGTGCAGAGATTTGTGTAGTTTTTGATGAGATTTGTGCAGTTTGATTGCATGTTAGCATGAAGTATCAAAAACGCATTGAACGCTGAATTGAGCCTGTTTTTGAACTGTGTATTAAATGTAAGGAAATCATTAAATCCCAGAAGAAAATCAACAGGAATCATGTAGGTCCTTCATATTCAAGTAGTTCTGAGTAGTTTGTGCAGAGATTTGTGCAGTTTTTGAAGAGATTTGTTTAGTATGATTCCATGTTAGCACGAAGTATCAAAAACGTACTGAACGCTGAATTGAGCCTGTTTTTGAACTCTGTATTAAAAGTAGTGAAAACAGCAAATCCCAGCAGAAAATCAACAGGAATCATGTAGTTCCTTCATATTCAAGTAGTTCTGAGTAGTTTGTGCAGAGAATTGTGTAGTTTTTGAAGATATTTGTGCAGTTTGACTGCACTTGAAGTTGATGTGTTACATAGGCACTCAACCCTGAATTGAGCCTGTTTTTGAACTCTGTATTAAAAGTAGTGAAAACAGTAAATCCCAGCAGAAAATCAATAGGAATCATGTAGTTCCTTCATATTCAAGTTGTTCTGAGTAGTTTGTGCAGAGATTTGTGTAGTTTTTGATGAGATTTATGCAGTTTGATTGCATGTTAGCATGAAGTGTCAAAAACGCACTGAACGCTGAATTGAGCCTGTTTTTGAACTCTGTATTAAAAGTAGTGAAAACAGCAAATCCCAGCAGAAAATCAACAGGAATCATGTAGTTCCTTCATATTCAAGTTGTTTTGAGTAGTTTCTGCAGAGATTTGTGTAGTTTTTGAAGATATTTGTGCAGTTTGATTGCATGTTAGCATGAAGTGTCAAAAACGCACTGAACGCTGAATTGAGCCTGTTTTTGAACTCTGTATTAAAAGTAGTGAAAACAGCAAATCCCAGCAGAAAATCAACAAGAATCAGGTACTTCCTTCATATTTAAGTAGTTCTGAGTAGTTTGTGCAGAGAACTGTGTAGTTTTTGAAGATATTTGTGCAGTTTGACTGCACTTGAAGTTGATGTGTTACATAGGCACTCAACCCTGAATTGAGCCTGTTTTTGAACTCTGTATTAAAAGTAGTGAAAATAGTAAATCCCAGCAGAAAATCAATAGGAATCATGTAGTTCCTTCATATTCCAGTTGTTCTGAGTAGTTTGTGCAGAGATTTGTGTAGTTTTTGATGAGATTTATGCAGTTTGATTGCATGTTAGCATGAAGTGTCAAAAACGCACTGAACGCTGAATTGAGCCTGTTTTTGAACTCTGTATTAAAAGTAGTGAAAACAGCAAATCCCAGCAGAAAATCAACAGGAATCATGTAGTTCCTTCATATTGAAGTAGTTTTTAGTAGTTTCTGCAGAGATTTGTGTAGTTTTTGAAGAGATTTGTGCAGTTTGACTGCACTTCAAGTTTATGTGTCATGAAGGCAGTCAACGCTGAATTGAGCCTGTTTTTCAACTTTGTATTAAATGTAGTGAAAACAGCAAATCCCAGCAGAAAATCAACCAGAATCATGTATTCCCTTCATATTCAAGTAGTTCTGAGTAGTTTGTGCAGAGATTTGTGTAGTTTTTGATGAGATTTGTGCAGTTTGATTGCATGTTAGCATGAAGTATCAAAAACGCACTGAACGCTGAATTGAGCCTGTTTTTGAACTCTGTATTAAAAGTAGTGAAAACAGCAAATCCCAGCAGAAAATCAACAGGAATCATGTAGTTCTGTCATATTCAAGTTGTTCTGAGTAGTTTGTGCAGAGATTTGTGTAGTTTTTGATGAGATTTGTGCAGTTTGATTTCATTTCAAGTTGATGAGTCACAAACGCACCCAATGCTGAATTGAGCCTGTTTTTGAACTTTGTATTAAATGTAGTGAGAACAGCAAATCCCAGCAGAAAATCAACGAGAATCATGTATTCCCTTCATATTCAAGTAGTTCTGAGTACTTTGTGCAAAGATTTGTGTAGTTTTTAATGAGATTTGTGCAGTTTGACTGCACTTGAAGTTGATGTGTCATATAGGCACTCAACGCTGAATTGAGCCTGTTTTTGAACTCTGTATTAAAAGTAGTGAAAACAGAACTACTTGAATATGAAGGAACTACATGATTCCTGTTGATTTTCTGCTGGGATTTGCTGAGTAGTTTGTGCAGAGAATTGTGTAGTTTTTGAAGATATTTGTGCAGTTTGACTGCACTTGAAGTTGATGTGTTACATAGGCACTCAACCCTGAATTGAGCCTGTTTTTGAACTCTGTATTAAAAGTAGTGAAAACAGTAAATCCCAGCAGAAAATCAATAGGAATCATGTAGTTCCTTCATATTCAAGTTGTTCTGAGTAGTTTGTGCAGAGATTTGTGTAGTTTTTGATGAGATTTATGCAGTTTGATTGCATGTTAGCATGAAGTGTCAAAAACGCACTGAACGCTGAATTGAGCCTGTTTTTGAACTCTGTATTAAAAGTAGTGAAAACAGCAAATCCCAGCAGAAAATCAACATGAATCATGTAGTTCCTTCATATTCAAGTTGTTCTGAGTAGTTTGTGCAGAGATTTGTGTAGTTTTTGATGAGATTTATGCAGTTTGATTGCATGTTAGCATGAAGTGTCAAAAACGCACTGAACGCTGAATTGAGCCTGTTTTTGATCTCTGTATTAAAAGTAGTGAAAACAGCAAATCCCAGCAGAAAATCAACAGGAATCATGTAGTTCCTTCATATTGAAGTAGTTTTTAGTAGTTTCTGCAGAGATTTGTGTAGTTTTTGAAGATATTTGTGCAGTTTGACTGCACTTCAAGTTTATGTGTCATGAAGGCACTCAACGCTGAATTGAGCCTGTTTTTCAACTTTGTATTAAATGTAGTGAAAACAGCAAATCCCAGCAGAAAATCAACCAGAATCATATATTCCCTTCATATTCAAGTAGTTCTGAGTAGTTTGTGCAGAGATTTGTGTAGTTTTTGAGGAGATTTGTGCAGTTTGATTGCATGTTAGCATGAAGTATCAAAAACGCACTGAACGCTGAATTGAGCCTGTTTTTGAACTCTGTATTAAAACTAGTGAAAACAGCAAATCCCAGCAGAAAATCAACAGGAATCATGTAGTTCCTTCATATTGAAGTAGTTTTTAGTAGTTTCTGCAGAGATTTGTGTAGTTTTTGAAGAGATTTGTGCAATTTGATTGCATGTTAGCATGAAGTGTCAAAAACGCACTGAACGCTGAATAGAGCCTGTTTTTGAACTCTGTATTAAAAGTAGTGAAAACAGCAAATCCCAGCAGAAAATCAATAAGAATCAGGTACTTCCTTCATATCTAAGTAGTTCTGAGTAGTTTGTGCAGAGATTTGTGTAGTTTTTGATGAGATTTGTGCAGTTTGATTGCATGTTAGCATGAAGTATCAAAAACGCATTGAACGCTGAATTGAGCCTGTTTTTGAACTGTGTATTAAATGTAAGGAAATCATTAAATCCCAGAAGAAAATCAACAGGAATCATGTAGGTCCTTCATATTCAAGTAGTTCTGAGTAGTTTGTGCAGAGATTTGTGCAGTTTTTGAAGAGATTTGTTTAGTATGATTCCATGTTAGCACGAAGTATCAAAAACGTACTGAACGCTGAATTGAGCCTGTTTTTGAACTCTGTATTAAAAGTAGTGAAAACAGCAAATCCCAGCAGAAAATCAACAGGAATCATGTAGTTCCTTCATATTCAAGTAGTTCTGAGTAGTTTGTGCAGAGAATTGTGTAGTTTTTGAAGATATTTGTGCAGTTTGACTGCACTTGAAGTTGATGTGTTACATAGGCACTCAACCCTGAATTGAGCCTGTTTTTGAACTCTGTATTAAAAGTAGTGAAAACAGTAAATCCCAGCAGAAAATCAATAGGAATCATGTAGTTCCTTCATATTCAAGTTGTTCTGAGTAGTTTGTGCAGAGATTTGTGTAGTTTTTGATGAGATTTATGCAGTTTGATTGCATGTTAGCATGAAGTGTCAAAAACGCACTGAACGCTGAATTGAGCCTGTTTTTGAACTCTGTATTAAAAGTAGTGAAAACAGCAAATCCCAGCAGAAAATCAACAGGAATCATGTAGTTCCTTCATATTCAAGTTGTTTTGAGTAGTTTCTGCAGAGATTTGTGTAGTTTTTGAAGATATTTGTGCAGTTTGATTGCATGTTAGCATGAAGTGTCAAAAACGCACTGAACGCTGAATTGAGCCTGTTTTTGAACTCTGTATTAAAAGTAGTGAAAACAGCAAATCCCAGCAGAAAATCAACAAGAATCAGGTACTTCCTTCATATTTAAGTAGTTCTGAGTAGTTTGTGCAGAGAACTGTGTAGTTTTTGAAGATATTTGTGCAGTTTGACTGCACTTGAAGTTGATGTGTTACATAGGCACTCAACCCTGAATTGAGCCTGTTTTTGAACTCTGTATTAAAAGTAGTGAAAATAGTAAATCCCAGCAGAAAATCAATAGGAATCATGTAGTTCCTTCATATTCAAGTTGTTCTGAGTAGTTTGTGCAGAGATTTGTGTAGTTTTTGATGAGATTTATGCAGTTTGATTGCATGTTAGCATGAAGTGTCAAAAACGCACTGAACGCTGAATTGAGCCTGTTTTTGAACTCTGTATTAAAAGTAGTGAAAACAGCAAATCCCAGCAGAAAATCAACAGGAATCATGTAGTTCCTTCATATTGAAGTAGTTTTTAGTAGTTTCTGCAGAGATTTGTGTAGTTTTTGATGAGATTTGTGCAGTTTGACTGCACTTCAAGTTTATGTGTCATGAAGGCAGTCAACGCTGAATTGAGCCTGTTTTTCAACTTTGTATTAAATGTAGTGAAAACAGCAAATCCCAGCAGAAAATCAACGAGAATCATGTATTCCCTTCATATTCAAGTAGTTCTGAGTACTTTGTGCAAAGATTTGTGCAGTTTTTGAAGAGATTTGTTTAGTATGATTCCATGTTAGCATGAAGTATCAAAAAAGCACTGAATGCTGAATTG
The DNA here is from genome assembly GCA_034769265.1 of Remorina albescens. Lineage (NCBI taxonomy): Eukaryota > Metazoa > Chordata > Actinopteri > Carangiformes > Echeneidae > Remorina > Remorina albescens. The sequence continues at coordinate 17,946,658 of CM068484.1, read as the reverse complement.
AGCCTGTTTTTGAAATCTGTATTAAAAGTAGTGAAAACAGTAAATCCCAGCAGAGAATCAATAGGAATCATGTAGTTCCTTCATATTCAAGTAGTTCTGAGTAGTTTGTGCAGAGATTTGTGTAGTTTTTGATGAGATTTGTGCAGTTTGACTGCACTTCAAGTTTATGTGTCATAAAGGCACTCAATGCTGAAGTGAGCCTGTTTTTGAACTTTGTATTAAATGTAGTGAAAACAGCAAATCCCAGCAGAAAATCAACGAGAATCATGTATTCCCTTCATATTCAAGTAGTTCTGAGTACTTTGTGCAAAGATTTGTGCAGTTTTTGAAGAGATTTGTTTAGTATGATTCCATGTTAGCATGAAGTATCAAAAAAGCACTGAACGCTGAATTGAGCCTGTTTTTGAAATCTGTATTAAAAGTAGTGAAATCATTAAATCCGGGCAGAAAATCAACATGAATCATGTAGTTCCTTCATATTCAAATTGTTCTGAGTAGTTTGTGCAGACATTTGTGTAGTTTTTGATGAGATTTGTGCAGTTTGATTGCATGTTAGCATGAAGTATCAATAACGCACTGAACGCTGAATTGAGCCTGTTTTTGATCTCTGTATTAAAAGTAGTGAAAACAGCAAATCCCAGCAGAAAATCAACAGGAATCATGTAGTTCCTTCATATTGAAGTAGTTTTTAGTAGTTTCTGCAGAGATTTGTGTAGTTTTTGAAGAGATTTGTGCAGTTTGACTGCACTTCAAGTTTCTGTGTCATAAAGGCACTCAATGCTGAAGTGAGCCTGTTTTTGAACTCTGTATTAAAAGTAGTGAAAACAGCAAATCCCAGCAGAAAATCAACAGGAATAATGTAGTTCCTTCATATTCAAGTAGTTCTGAGTAGTTTGTGTAGAGATTTGTGCAGTTTTTGAAGAGATTTGTTTAGTATGATTCCATGTTAGCATGAAGTATCAAAAAAGCACTGAACGCTGAATTGAGCCTGTTTTTGAACTCTGTATTAAAAGTAGTGAAAACAGCAAATCCCAGCAGAAAATCAACAGGAATCATGTAGTTCCTTCATATTCAAGTAGTTCTGAGTAGTTTGTGCAGAGATTTGTGTAGATTTCGAAAAGATTTTGCAGTGTGATTGTATGTTACCATGAAGTATCAGAAACGCACTCAAGGCTGAATTGAACATGTTTTTGAACTCTGTATTAAATGTAGTGAAATAATTAAATCCCAGAAGAAAATAAACAGGAATAATGTAGTTCCTTCATATTCAAGTAGTTCTGAGTAGTTTGTGCAGAGATTTGTGTAGTTTTTGATGAGATTTGTGCAGTTTGATTGCATGTTAGCATGAAGTATCAATAACGCACTGAACGCTGAATTGAGCCTGTTTTTGATCTCTGTATTAAAAGTAGTGAAAACAGCAAATCCCAGCAGAAAATCAACAGGAATCATGTAGTTCCTTCATATTGAAGTAGTTTTTAGTAGTTTCTGCAGAGATTTGTGTAGTTTTTGAAGATATTTGTGCAATTTGACTGCACTTCAAGTTTATGTGTCATATAGGCACTCAACGCTGAATTGATCCTGTTCTTGAACTCTGTATTAAATGTAGTGAAATAATTAAATCCCAGAAGAAAATAAACAGGAATAATGTAGTTCCTTCATATTCAAGTAGTTCTGAGTAGTTTGTGCAGAGATTTGTATAGTTTTTGAAGAGATTTGTTTAGTATGATTCCATGTTAGCATGAAGTATCAAAAAAGCACTGAACGCTGAATTGAGCCTGTTTTTGAAATCTGTATTAAAAGTAGTGAAAACAGTAAATCCCAGCAGAGAATCAATAGGAATCATGTAGTTCCTTCATATTCAAGTTGTTCTGAGTAGTTTGTGCAGAGATTTGTGTAGTTTTTGATGAGATTTGTGCAGTTTGATTGCATGTTAGCATGAAGTGTCAAAAACGCACTGAACGCTGAATTGAGCCTGTTTTTGAACTCTGTATTAAAAGTAGTGAAAACAGCAAATCCCAGCAGAAAATCAACAAGAATCAGGTACTTCCTTCATATTCAAGTAGTTCTGAGTAGTTTGTGCAGAGAATTGTGTAGTTTTTGAAGATATTTGTGCAGTTTGACTGCACTTCAAGTTTATGTGTCATAAAGGCAGTGAACGCTGAATTGAGCCTGTTTTTGACCTCTGTATTCAATGTAAGGAAATCATTAAAACTCAAAAGAAAATCAACAGGAATCATGTAGTTCCTTCATATTCAAGTTGTTCTGAGTAGTTTCTGCAGAGATTTGTGTAGTTTTTGAAGATATTTGTGCAGTTTGATTGCATGTTAGCATGAAGTGTCAAAAACGCACTGAACGCTGAATTGAGCCTGTTTTTGAACTCTGTATTAAAAGTAGTGAAAACAGCAAATCCCAGCAGAAAATCAACAAGAATCAGGTACTTCCTTCATATTTAAGTAGTTCTGAGTAGTTTGTGCAGAGATTTGTGTAGTTTTTGATGAGATTTGTGCAGTTTGATTGCATGTTAGCTTGAAGTATCAAAAACGCATTGAACGCTGAATTGAGCCTGTTTTTCAACTGTGTATTAAATGTAAGGAAATCATTAAATCCCAGAAGAAAATCAACAGGAATCATGTAGGTCCTTCATATTCAAGTTGTTCTGAGTAGTTTGTGCAGAGATTTGTGTAGTTTTTGATGAGATTTATGCAGTTTGATTGCATGTTAGCATGAAGTGTCAAAAACGCACTGAACGCTGAATTGAGCCTGTTTTTGAACTCTGTATTAAAAGTAGTGAAAACAGCAAATCCCAGCAGAAAATCAACATGAATCATGTAGTTCCTTCATATTCAAGTAGTTTTTAGTAGTTTCTGCAGAGATTTGTGTAGTTTTTGAAGAGATTTGTGCAGTTTGACTGCACTTCAAGTTTATGTGTCATAAAGGCACTGAACGCTGAATTGAGCCTGTTTTTGAACTCTGTATTAAATGTAGTGAAATCATTAAATCCCAGAAGAAAATCAATAGGAATCATGTAGTTCCTTCATATTCAAGTTGTTCTGAGTAGTTTGTGCAGAGATTTGTGTAGTTTTTGATGAGATTTGTGCAGTTTGATTGCATGTTAGCATGAAGTGTCAAAAACGCACTGAACGCTGAATTGAGCCTGTTTTTGAACTCTGTATTAAAAGTAGTGAAAACAGCAAATCCCAGCAGAAAATCAACAAGAATCAGGTACTTCCTTCATATTCAAGTAGTTTTGAGTATTTTGTGCAGAGATTTGTGTAGTTTTTGATGAGATTTGTGCAGTTTGATTGCATGTTAGCATGAAGTGTTAAAAACGCACTGAACGCTGAATTGAGCCTGTTTTTGAACTCTCTATTAAAAGTAGTGAAAATAGCAAATCACAGCAGAAGATCAACAGGAATCATGTAGTTCCTTCATATTCAAGTTGTTCTGAGTAGTTTGTGCAGAGATTTGTGTAGTTTTTGATGAGATTTGTGTAGTTTGATTGCATGTTAGCATGAAGTATCAAAAACGCATTGAACACTGAATTGAGCCTGTTTTTGAACTGTGTATTAAATGTAGTGAAAACACCAATTCCCAGCAGAAAATCAACGGGAATCATGTAGTCCCTTCATATTAAAGTAGTTCTGAGTAGTTTGTGCAGAGATTTGTGCAGTTTTTGAAGAGATTTGTGCAGTTTGATTCCATGTTAGCATGAAGTATCAAAAAAGCACTGAACGCTGAATTGAGCCTGTTTTTCAACTCTGTATTAAATGTAGTGAAATCATTAAATCCGGGCAGAAAATCAACATGAATCATGTAGTTCCTTCATATTCAAGTAGTTTTTAGTACTTTCTGCAGAGATTTTTGTAGTTTTTGAAGAGATTTGTGCAATTTGACTGCACTTCAAGTTTATGTGTCATGAAGGCACTCAACGCTGAATTGAGCCTGTTTTTCAACTCTGTATTAAATGTAGTGAAATCATTAAATACGGGCAGAAAATCAACATGAATCATGTAGTTCCTTCATATTCAAGTAGTTCTGAGTAGTTTGTGCAGAGATTTGTGTAGATTTCGAAAAGATTTTGCAGTGTGATTGTATGTTACCATGAAGTATCAGAAACGCACTCAAGGCTGAATTGAACATGTTTTTGAACTCTGTATGAAATGTAGTGAAATCATTAAATCCGGGCAGAAAATCAACAGGAATCATGTAGTTCCTTCATATTCAAGTAGTTCTGAGTAGTTTGTGCAGAGAATTGTGTAGTTTTTGACGAGATCTGTGCAGTTTGATTGCATGTTAGGATGAAGTATCAATAACGCACTGAACGCTGAATTGAGCCTGTTTTTGAACTCTGTATTAAAAGTAGTGAAAACAGCAAATCCCAGCAGAAAATCAACAGGAATCATGTAGTTCCTTCATATTGAAGTTGTTCTGAGTAGTTTGTGCAGAGATTTGTGTAGTTTTTGATGAGATTTGTGCAGTTTGATTGCATGGTAGCATGAAGTATCAAAAACGCACTGAACGCTGAATTGAGCCTGTTTTTGAACTCTGTATTAAATGTAGTGAAATCATTAAATCCCAGAAGAAAATCAACAGGAATAATGTAGTTCCTTCATATTCAAGTAGTTCTGAGTAGTTTGTGCAGAGATTTGTGCAGTTTTTGAAGAGATTTGTTTAGTATGATTCCATGTTAGCATGAAGTATCAAAAACGCACTGAACGCTGAATTGAGCCTGTTTTTGAACTCTGTGTTAAAAGTAGTGAAAACAGTAAATCCCAGCAGAAAATCAACAGGAATCATGTAGTTCCTTCATATTGAAGTAGTTCTGAGTAGTTTGGGCAGAGATTTGTGTAGTTTTTGAAGAGATTTGTGCAGTTTGACTGCACTTCAAGTTGATGTGTCATAAAGGCACTCAACGCTGAATTGAGCCTGTTTTTGAACTTTGTATTAAATGTAGTGAAATCATTAAATCCCAACAGAAAATCAACAGGAATCATGTAGTTCCTTCATATTCAAGTAGTTCTGAGTAGTTTGTGCAGAGATTTGTGTAGATTTCGAAAAGATTTTGCAGTGTGATTGTATGTTACCATGAAGTGTTAAAAACGCACTGAACGCTGAATTGAGCCTGTTTTTGAACTCTGTATTAAAAGTAGTGCAAACAGCAAATCCCAGTAGAAAATCAACAGGAATCATGAAGTTCCTTCATATTCAAGTTGTTCTGAGTAGTTTCTGCAGAGATTTGTGTAGTTTTTGAAGATATTTGTGCAGTTTGATTGCATGTTAGCATGAAGTGTCAAAAACGCACTGAACGCTGAATTGAGCCTGTTTTTGAACTCTGTATTAAAAGTAGTGAAAACAGCAAATCCCAGCAGAAAATCAATGAGAATCAGGTACTTCCTTCATATTTAAGTAGTTCTGAGTAGTTTGTGCAGAGATTTGTGTAGTTTTTGATGAGATTTGTGCAGTTTGATTGCATGTTAGCATGAAGTATCAAAAACGCATTGAACGCTGAATTGAGCCTGTTTTTGAACTGTGTATTAAATGTAAGGAAATCATTAAATCCCAGAAGAAAATCAACAGGAATCATGTAGGTCCTTCATATTGAAGTAGTTCTGAGTAGTTTGTGCAGAGATTTGTGTAGTTTTTGATGAGATTTGTGCAGTTTGATTGCATGTTAGCATGAAGTATCAATAACGCACTGAACGCTGAATTGAGCCTGTTTTTGATCTCTGTATTAAAAGTAGTGAAAACAGCAAATCCCAGCAGAAAATCAACAGGAATCATGTAGTTCCTTCATATTGAAGTAGTTTTTAGTAGTTTCTGCAGAGATTTGTGTAGTTTTTGAAGAGATTTGTGCAGTTTGACTGCACTTCAAGTTTATGTGTCATAAAGGCACTGAACGCTGAATTGAGCCTGTTTTTGAACTCTGTATTAAATGTAGTGAAATCATTAAATCCCAGAAGAAAATCAATAGGAATCATGTAGTTCCTTCATATTCAAGTTGTTCTGAGTAGTTTGTGCAGAGATTTGTGTAGTTTTTGATGAGATTTGTGCAGTTTGATTGCATGTTAGCATGAAGTATCAAAAAAGCACTGAACGCTGAATTGAGCCTGTTTTTGAACTCTGTATTAAAAGTAGTGAAAACAGTAAATCCCAGCAGAAAATCAAAAGGAATCATGTAGTTCCTTCATATTCAAGTAGTTCTGAGTATTTTGTGCAGAGAATTGTGTAGTTTTTGAAGATATTTGTGCAGTTTGACTGCACTTCAAGTTTATGTGTCATGAAGGCACTCAACGCTGAATTGAGCCTGTTTTTCAACTCTGTATTAAATGTAGTGAAATCATTAAATACGGGCAGAAAATCAACATGAATCATGTAGTTCCTTCATATTCAAGTAGTTCTGAGTAGTTTGTGCAGAGATTTGTGTAGATTTCGAAAAGATTTTGCAGTGTGATTGTATGTTACCATGAAGTATCAGAAACGCACTCAAGGCTGAATTGAACATGTTTTTGAACTCTGTATGAAATGTAGTGAAATCATTAAATCCCAGCAGAAAATCAACAGGAATCATGTAGTTCCTTCATATTCAAGTAGTTCTGAGTAGTTTGTGCAGAGAATTGTGTAGTTTTTGAAGATATTTGTGCAGTTTGACTGCACTTGAAGTTGATGTGTCATAAAGGCACTCAATGCTGAAGTGAGCCTGTTTTTGAACTTTGTATTAAATGTAGTGAAAACAGCAAATCCCAGCAGAAAATCAACGAGAATCATGTATTCCCTTCATATTCAAGTAGTTTTGAGTAGTTTGTGCAGAGAATTGTGTAGTTTTTGAAGATATTTGTGCAGTTTGATTTCATTTCAAGTTGATGAGTCACAAACGCACCCAATGCTGAATTGAGCCTGTTTTTGAACTCTGTATTAAATGTAGTGAAATCATTAAATCCCAGAAGAAAATAAACAGGAATAATGTAGTTCCTTCATATTCAAGTAGTTCTGAGTAGTTTGTGTAGAGATTTGTGCAGTTTTTGAAGAGATTTGTTTAGTATGATTCCATGTTAGCATGAAGTATCAAAAAAGCACTGAACGCTGAATTGAGCCTGTTTTTGAACTCTGTATTAAAAGTAGTGAAAACAGTAAATCCCAGCAGAAAATCAATAGGAATCATGTAGTTCCTTCATATTCAAGTTGTTCTGAGTAGTTTGTGCAGAGATTTGTGTAGTTTTTGATGAGATTTATGCAGTTTGATTGCATGTTAGCATGAAGTGTCAAAAACGCACTGAACGCTGAATTGAGCCTGTTTTTGAACTCTGTATTAAAAGTAGTGAAAACAGCAAATCCCAGCAGAAAATCAACATGAATCATGTAGTTCCTTCATATTCAAGTTGTTCTGAGTAGTTTGTGCAGAGATTTGTGTAGTTTTTGATGAGATTTGTGCAGTTTGATTGCATGTTAGCATGAAGTATCAATAACGCACTGAACGCTGAATTGAGCCTGTTTTTGATCTCTGTATTAAAAGTAGTGAAAACAGCAAATCCCAGCAGAAAATCAACAGGAATCATGTAGTTCCTTCATATTGAAGTAGTTTTTAGTAGTTTCTGCAGAGATTTGTGTAGTTTTTGAAGATATTTGTGCAGTTTGACTGCACGTCAAGTTTATGTGTCATGAAGGCACTCAACGCTGAATTGAGCCTGTTTTTCAACTTTGTATTAAATGTAGTGAAAACAGCAAATCCCAGCAGAAAATCAACCAGAATCATGTATTCCCTTCATATTCAAGTAGTTCTGAGTAGTTTGTGCAGAGATTTGTGTAGTTTTTGATGAGATTTGTGCAGTTTGATTGCATGTTAGCATGAAGTATCAAAAACGCACTGAACGCTGAATTGAGCCTGTTTTTGAACTCTGTATTAAAAGTAGTGAAAACAGTAAATCCCAGCAGAAAATCAACAGGAATCATGTAGTTCCTTCATATTGAAGTAGTTCTGAGTAGTTTGGGCAGAGATTTGTGTAGTTTTTGAAGAGATTTGTGCAGTTTGACTGCACTTCAAGTTGATGTGTCATAAAGGCACTCAACGCTGAATTGAGCCTGTTTTTGAACTTTGTATTAAATGTAGTGAAATCATTAAATCCCAACAGAAAATCAACAGGAATCATGTAGTTCCTTCATATTCAAGTAGTTCTGAGTAGTTTGTGCAGAGATTTGTGTAGATTTCGAAAAGATTTTGCAGTGTGATTGTATGTTACCATGAAGTGTTAAAAACGCACTGAACGCTGAATTGAGCCTGTTTTTGAACTCTGTATTAAAAGTAGTGCAAACAGCAAATCCCAGTAGAAAATCAACAGGAATCATGAAGTTCCTTCATATTCAAGTTGTTCTGAGTAGTTTCTGCAGAGATTTGTGTAGTTTTTGAAGATATTTGTGCAGTTTGATTGCATGTTAGCATGAAGTGTCAAAAACGCACTGAACGCTGAATTGAGCCTGTTTTTGAACTCTGTATTAAAAGTAGTGAAAACAGCAAATCCCAGCAGAAAATCAATGAGAATCAGGTACTTCCTTCATATTTAAGTAGTTCTGAGTAGTTTGTGCAGAGATTTGTGTAGTTTTTGATGAGATTTGTGCAGTTTGATTGCATGTTAGCATGAAGTATCAAAAACGCATTGAACGCTGAATTGAGCCTGTTTTTGAACTGTGTATTAAATGTAAGGAAATCATTAAATCCCAGAAGAAAATCAACAGGAATCATGTAGGTCCTTCATATTGAAGTAGTTCTGAGTAGTTTGTGCAGAGATTTGTGTAGTTTTTGATGAGATTTGTGCAGTTTGATTGCATGTTAGCATGAAGTATCAATAACGCACTGAACGCTGAATTGAGCCTGTTTTTGATCTCTGTATTAAAAGTAGTGAAAACAGCAAATCCCAGCAGAAAATCAACAGGAATCATGTAGTTCCTTCATATTGAAGTAGTTTTTAGTAGTTTCTGCAGAGATTTGTGTAGTTTTTGAAGAGATTTGTGCAGTTTGACTGCACTTCAAGTTTATGTGTCATAAAGGCACTGAACGCTGAATTGAGCCTGTTTTTGAACTCTGTATTAAATGTAGTGAAATCATTAAATCCCAGAAGAAAATCAATAGGAATCATGTAGTTCCTTCATATTCAAGTTGTTCTGAGTAGTTTGTGCAGAGATTTGTGTAGTTTTTGATGAGATTTGTGCAGTTTGATTGCATGTTAGCATGAAGTATCAAAAAAGCACTGAACGCTGAATTGAGCCTGTTTTTGAACTCTGTATTAAAAGTAGTGAAAACAGTAAATCCCAGCAGAAAATCAAAAGGAATCATGTAGTTCCTTCATATTCAAGTAGTTCTGAGTATTTTGTGCAGAGAATTGTGTAGTTTTTGAAGATATTTGTGCAGTTTGACTGCACTTCAAGTTTATGTGTCATGAAGGCACTCAACGCTGAATTGAGCCTGTTTTTCAACTCTGTATTAAATGTAGTGAAATCATTAAATACGGGCAGAAAATCAACATGAATCATGTAGTTCCTTCATATTCAAGTAGTTCTGAGTAGTTTGTGCAGAGATTTGTGTAGATTTCGAAAAGATTTTGCAGTGTGATTGTATGTTACCATGAAGTATCAGAAACGCACTCAAGGCTGAATTGAACATGTTTTTGAACTCTGTATGAAATGTAGTGAAATCATTAAATCCGGGCAGAAAATCAACAGGAATCATGTAGTTCCTTCATATTCAAGTTGTTCTGAGTAGTTTGTGCAGAGATTTGTGTAGTTTTTGATGAGATTTGTGCAGTTTGATTTCATTTCAAGTTGATGAGTCACAAATGCACCCAATGCTGAATTGAGCCTGTTTTTGAACTTTGTATTAAATGTAGTGAAAACAGCAAATCCCAGCAGAAAATCAACGAGAATCATGTATTCCCTTCATATTCAAGTAGTTCTGAGTACTTTGTGCAAAGATTTGTGTAGTTTTTAATGAGATTTGTGCAGTTTGACTGCACTTGAAGTTGATGTGTCATATAGGCACTCAACGCTGAATTGAGCCTGTTTTTGAACTCTGTATTAAAAGTAGTGAAAACAGCAAATCCCAGCAGAAAATCAACCAGAATCAGGTACTTCCTTCATATTCAAGTAGTTCTGAGTAGTTTGTGCAGAGAATTGTGTAGTTTTTGAAGATATTTGTGCAGTTTGACTGCACTTCAAGTTTATGTGTCATAAAGGCAGTGAACGCTGAACTGAGCCTGTTTTTGACCTCTGTATTCAATGTAAGGAAATCATTAAAACTCAAAAGAAAATCAACAGGAATCATGTAGTTCCTTCATATTCAAGTTGTTCTGAGTAGTTTGTGCAGAGATTTGTGTAGTTTTTGATGAGATTTGTGCAGTTTGATTGCATGTTAGCATGAAGTGTTAAAAACGCACTGAACGCTGAATTGAGCCTGTTTTTGAACTCTGTATTAAAAGTAGTGAAAACAGCAAATCCCAGCAGAAAATCAACAAGAATCAGGTACTTCCTTCATATTCAAGTAGTTCTGAGTAGTTTGTGCAGAGATTTGTGTAGATTTCGAAAAGATTTTGCAGTGTGATTGTATGTTACCATGAAGTATCAGAAACGCACTCAAGGCTGAATTGAACATGTTTTTGAACTCTGTATGAAATGTAGTGAAATCATTAAATCCGGGCAGAAAATCAACAGGAATCATGTAGTTCCTTCATATTCAAGTAGTTCTGAGTAGTTTGTGCAGAGATTTGTGTAGATTTCGAAAAGATTTTGCAGTGTGATTGTATGTTACCATGAAGTGTTAAAAACGCACTGAACGCTGAATTGAGCCTGTTTTTGAACTCTGTATTAAAAGTAGTGCAAACAGCAAATCCCAGTAGAAAATCAACAGGAATCATGTAGTTCCTTCATATTCAAGTTGTTCTGAGTAGTTTCTGCAGAGATTTGTGTAGTTTTTGAAGATATTTGTGCAGTTTGATTGCATGTTAGCATGAAGTGTCAAAAACGCACTGAACGCTGAATTTATCCTGTTTTTGAACTCTGTATTAAAAGTAGTGAAAACAGCAAATCCCAGCAGAAAATCAATGAGAATCAGGTACTTCCTTCATATTTAAGTAGTTCTGAGTAGTTTGTGCAGAGATTTGTGTAGTTTTTGATGAGATTTGTGCAGTTTGATTGCATGTTAGCATGAAGTATCAAAAACGCATTGAACGCTGAATTGAGCCTGTTTTTGAACTGTGTATTAAATGTAAGGAAATCATTAAATCCCAGAAGAAAATCAACAGGAATCATGTAGGTCCTTCATATTGAAGTAGTTCTGAGTAGTTTGTGCACAGAATTGTGTAGTTTTTGAAGATATTTGTGCAGTTTGACTGCACTTCAAGTTTATGTGTCATGAAGGCACTCAACGCTGAATTGAGCCTGTTTTTCAACTTTGTATTAAATGTAGTGAAAACAGCAAATCCCAGCAGAAAATCAACCAGAATCATGTATTCCCTTCATATTCAAGTAGTTCTGAGTAGTTTGTGCAGAGATTTATGTAGTTTTTGATGAGATTTATGCAGTTTGATTGCATGTTAGCATGAAGTGTCAAAAACGCACTGAACGCTGAATTGAGCCTGTTTTTGAACTCTGTATTAAAAGTAGTGAAAACAGCAAATCCCAGCAGAAAATCAACATGAATCATGTAGTTCCTTCATATTCAAGTAGTTTTTAGTAGTTTCTGCAGAGATTTGTGTAGTTTTTGAAGAGATTTGTGCAGTTTGACTGCACTTCAAGTTTATGTGTCATAAAGGCACTGAACGCTGAATTGAGCCTGTTTTTGAACTCTGTATTAAATGTAAGGAAATCATTAAATCCCAGAAGAAAATCAATAGGAATCATGTAGTTCCTTCATATTCAAGTTGTTCTGAGTAGTTTGTGCAGAGATTTGTGTAGTTTTTGATGAGATTTGTGCAGTTTGATTGCATGTTAGCATGAAGTATCAAAAACGCATTGAACGCTGAATTGAGCCTGTTTTTGAACTGTGTATTAAATGTAAGGAAATCATTAAATCCCAGAAGAAAATCAACAGGAATCATGTAGGTCTTTCATATTGAAGTAGTTCTGAGTAGTTTGTGCACAGAATTGTGTAGTTTTTGAAGATATTTGTGCAGTTTGACTGCACTTCAAGTTTATGTGTCATGAAGGCACTCAACGCTGAATTGAGCCTGTTTTTCAACTCTGTATTAAATGTAGTGAAATCATTAAATCCGGGCAGAAAATCAACATGAATCATGTAGTTCCTTCATATTCAAGTAGTTCTGAGTAGTTTGTGCAGAGATTTGTGTAGATTTCGAAAAGATTTTGCAGTGTGATTGTATGTTACCATGAAGTATCAGAAACGCACTCAAGGCTGAATTGAACATGTTTTTGAACTCTGTATGAAATGTAGTGAAATCATTAAATCCGGGCAGAAAATCAACAGGAATCATGTAGTTCCTTCATATTCAAGTAGTTCTGAGTAGTTTGTGCAGAGAATTGTGTAGTTTTTGACGAGATCTGTGCAGTTTGATTGCATGTTAGGATGAAGTATCAATAACGCACTGAACGCTGAATTGAGCCTGTTTTTGAACTCTGTATTAAAAGTAGTGAAAACAGCAAATCCTAGCAGAAAATCAACAGGAATCATGTAGTTCCTTCATATTGAAGTTGTTCTGAGTAGTTTGTGCAGAGATTTGTGTAGTTTTTGAAGAGATTTGTGCAATTTGACTGCACTTGAAGTTGATGTGTCATATAGGCACTCAACGCTGAATTGATCCTGTTCTTGAACTCTGTATTAAATGTAGTGAAATAATTAAATCCCAGAAGAAAATAAACAGGAATAATGTAGTTCCTTCATATTCAAGTAGTTCTGAGTAGTTTCTGCAGAGATTTGTGCAGTTTTTGAAGAGATTTGTTTAGTATGATTCCATGTTAGCATGAAGTATCAAAAACGCACTGAACGCTGAATTGAGCCTGTTTTTGAACTCTGTGTTAAAAGTAGTGAAAACAGTAAATCCCAGCAGAAAATCAACAGGAATCATGTAGTTCCTTCATATTGAAGTAGTTCTGAGTAGTTTGGGCAGAGATTTGTGTAGTTTTTGAAGAGATTTGTGCAGTTTGACTGCACTTCAAGTTGATGTGTCATAAAGGCACTCAACGCTGAATTGAGCCTGTTTTTGAACTTTGTATTAAATGTAGTGAAATCATTAAATCCCAACAGAAAATCAACAGGAATCATGTAGTTCCTTCATATTCAAGTAGTTCTGAGTAGTTTGTGCAAAGATTTGTGTAGATTTCGAAAAGATTTTGCAGTGTGATTGTATGTTACCATGAAGTGTTAAAAACGCACTGAACGCTGAATTGAGCCTGTTTTTGAACTCTGTATTAAAAGTAGTGAAAACAGCAAATCCCAGCAGAAAATCAACAGGAATCATGTAGTTCCTTCATATTCAAGTTGTTCTGAGTAGTTTCTGCAGAGATTTGTGTAGTTTTTGAAGATATTTGTGCAGTTTGATTGCATGTTAGCATGAAGTGTCAAAAACGCACTGAACGCTGAATTGAGCCTGTTTTTGAACTCTGTATTAAAAGTAGTGAAAACAGCAAATCCCAGCAGAAAATCAACAGGAATCATGTAGTTCCTTCATATTCAAGTAGTTCTGAGTAGTTTGTGCAGAGAATTGTGTAGTTTTTGAAGATATTTGTGCAGTTTGACTGCACTTGAAGTTGATGTGTTACATAGGCACTCAACCCTGAATTGAGCCTGTTTTTGAACTCTATATTAAAAGTAGTGAAAACAGCAAATCCCAGCAGAAAATCAACATGAATCATGTAGTTCCTTCATATTCAAATTGTTCTGAGTAGTTTGTGCAGAGATTTGTGTAGTTTTTGATGAGATTTGTGCAGTTTGATTGCATGTTAGCATGAAGTATCAATAACGCACTGAACGCTGAATTTAGCCTGTTTTTGATCTCTGTATTAAAAGTAGTGAAAACAGCAAATCCCAGCAGAAAATCAACAGGAATCATGTAGTTCCTTCATATTCAAGTAGTTCTGAGTAGTTTGTGCAGAGATTTGTGTAGATTTCGAAAAGATTTTGCAGTGTGATTGTATGTTACCATGAAGTATCAGAAACGCACTCAAGGCTGAATTGAACATGTTTTTGAACTCTGTATGAAATGTAGTGAAATCATTAAATCCGGGCAGAAAATCAACAGGAATCATGTAGTTCCTTCATATTCAAGTAGTTTTTAGTACTTTCTGCAGAGATTTGTGTAGTTTTTGAAGAGATTTGTGCAATTTGATTGCATGTTAGCATGAAGTGTCAAAAACGCACTGAACGCTGAATAGAGCCTGTTTTTGAACTCTGTATTAAAAGTAGTGAAAACAGCAAATCCCAGCAGAAAATCAATAAGAATCAGGTACTTCCTTCATATCTAAGTAGTTCTGAGTAGTTTGTGCAGAGATTTGTGTAGTTTTTGATGAGATTTGTGCAGTTTGATTGCATGTTAGCATGAAGTATCAAAAACGCATTGAACGCTGAATTGAGCCTGTTTTTGAACTGTGTATTAAATGTAAGGAAATCATTAAATCCCAGAAGAAAATCAACAGGAATCATGTAGTTCCTTCATATTGAAGTAGTTTTTAGTAGTTTCTGCAGAGATTTGTGTAGTTTTTGAAGATATTTGTGCAGTTTGACTGCACTTCAAGTTTATGTGTCATGAAGGCACTCAACGCTGAATTGAGCCTGTTTTTCAACTTTGTATTAAATGTAGTGAAAACAGCAAATCCCAGCAGAAAATCAACCAGAATCATATATTCCCTTCATATTCAAGTAGTTCTGAGTAGTTTGTGCAGAGATTTGTGTAGTTTTTGAGGAGATTTGTGCAGTTTGATTGCATGTTAGCATGAAGTATCAAAAACGCACTGAACGCTGAATTGAGCCTGTTTTTGAACTCTGTATTAAAACTAGTGAAAACAGCAAATCCCAGCAGAAAATCAACAGGAATCATGTAGTTCCTTCATATTGAAGTAGTTTTTAGTAGTTTCTGCAGAGATTTGTGTAGTTTTTGAAGAGATTTGTGCAATTTGATTGCATGTTAGCATGAAGTGTCAAAAACGCACTGAACGCTGAATAGAGCCTGTTTTTGAACTCTGTATTAAAAGTAGTGAAAACAGCAAATCCCAGCAGAAAATCAATAAGAATCAGGTACTTCCTTCATATCTAAGTAGTTCTGAGTAGTTTGTGCAGAGATTTGTGTAGTTTTTGATGAGATTTGTGCAGTTTGATTGCATGTTAGCATGAAGTATCAAAAACGCATTGAACGCTGAATTGAGCCTGTTTTTGAACTGTGTATTAAATGTAAGGAAATCATTAAATCCCAGAAGAAAATCAACAGGAATCATGTAGGTCCTTCATATTCAAGTAGTTCTGAGTAGTTTGTGCAGAGATTTGTGCAGTTTTTGAAGAGATTTGTTTAGTATGATTCCATGTTAGCACGAAGTATCAAAAACGTACTGAACGCTGAATTGAGCCTGTTTTTGAACTCTGTATTAAAAGTAGTGAAAACAGCAAATCCCAGCAGAAAATCAACAGGAATCATGTAGTTCCTTCATATTCAAGTAGTTCTGAGTAGTTTGTGCAGAGAATTGTGTAGTTTTTGAAGATATTTGTGCAGTTTGACTGCACTTGAAGTTGATGTGTTACATAGGCACTCAACCCTGAATTGAGCCTGTTTTTGAACTCTGTATTAAAAGTAGTGAAAACAGTAAATCCCAGCAGAAAATCAATAGGAATCATGTAGTTCCTTCATATTCAAGTTGTTCTGAGTAGTTTGTGCAGAGATTTGTGTAGTTTTTGATGAGATTTATGCAGTTTGATTGCATGTTAGCATGAAGTGTCAAAAACGCACTGAACGCTGAATTGAGCCTGTTTTTGAACTCTGTATTAAAAGTAGTGAAAACAGCAAATCCCAGCAGAAAATCAACAGGAATCATGTAGTTCCTTCATATTCAAGTTGTTTTGAGTAGTTTCTGCAGAGATTTGTGTAGTTTTTGAAGATATTTGTGCAGTTTGATTGCATGTTAGCATGAAGTGTCAAAAACGCACTGAACGCTGAATTGAGCCTGTTTTTGAACTCTGTATTAAAAGTAGTGAAAACAGCAAATCCCAGCAGAAAATCAACAAGAATCAGGTACTTCCTTCATATTTAAGTAGTTCTGAGTAGTTTGTGCAGAGAACTGTGTAGTTTTTGAAGATATTTGTGCAGTTTGACTGCACTTGAAGTTGATGTGTTACATAGGCACTCAACCCTGAATTGAGCCTGTTTTTGAACTCTGTATTAAAAGTAGTGAAAATAGTAAATCCCAGCAGAAAATCAATAGGAATCATGTAGTTCCTTCATATTCAAGTTGTTCTGAGTAGTTTGTGCAGAGATTTGTGTAGTTTTTGATGAGATTTATGCAGTTTGATTGCATGTTAGCATGAAGTGTCAAAAACGCACTGAACGCTGAATTGAGCCTGTTTTTGAACTCTGTATTAAAAGTAGTGAAAACAGCAAATCCCAGCAGAAAATCAACAGGAATCATGTAGTTCCTTCATATTGAAGTAGTTTTTAGTAGTTTCTGCAGAGATTTGTGTAGTTTTTGATGAGATTTGTGCAGTTTGACTGCACTTCAAGTTTATGTGTCATGAAGGCAGTCAACGCTGAATTGAGCCTGTTTTTCAACTTTGTATTAAATGTAGTGAAAACAGCAAATCCCAGCAGAAAATCAACGAGAATCATGTATTCCCTTCATATTCAAGTAGTTCTGAGTACTTTGTGCAAAGATTTGTGCAGTTTTTGAAGAGATTTGTTTAGTATGATTCCATGTTAGCATGAAGTATCAAAAAAGCACTGAACGCTGAATTGAGCCTGTTTTTGAAATCTGTATTAAAAGTAGTGAAAACAGTAAATCCCAGCAGAGAATCAATAGGAATCATGTAGTTCCTTCATATTCAAGTAGTTCTGAGTAGTTTGTGCAGAGATTTGTGTAGTTTTTGATGAGATTTGTGCAGTTTGACTGCACTTCAAGTTTATGTGTCATAAAGGCACTCAATGCTGAAGTGAGCCTGTTTTTGAACTTTGTATTAAATGTAGTGAAAACAGCAAATCCCAGCAGAAAATCAACGAGAATCATGTATTCCCTTCATATTCAAGTAGTTCTGAGTACTTTGTGCAAAGATTTGTGCAGTTTTTGAAGAGATTTGTTTAGTATGATTCCATGTTAGCATGAAGTATCAAAAAAGCACTGAACGCTGAATTGAGCCTGTTTTTGAAATCTGTATTAAAAGTAGTGAAATCATTAAATCCGGGCAGAAAATCAACATGAATCATGTAGTTCCTTCATATTCAAATTGTTCTGAGTAGTTTGTGCAGACATTTGTGTAGTTTTTGATGAGATTTGTGCAGTTTGATTGCATGTTAGCATGAAGTATCAATAACGCACTGAACGCTGAATTGAGCCTGTTTTTGATCTCTGTATTAAAAGTAGTGAAAACAGCAAATCCCAGCAGAAAATCAACAGGAATCATGTAGTTCCTTCATATTGAAGTAGTTTTTAGTAGTTTCTGCAGAGATTTGTGTAGTTTTTGAAGAGATTTGTGCAGTTTGACTGCACTTCAAGTTTCTGTGTCATAAAGGCACTCAATGCTGAAGTGAGCCTGTTTTTGAACTTTGTATTAAATGTAGTGAAAACAGCAAATCCCAGCAGAAAATCAACAGGAATCATGTAGTTCCTTCATATTCAAGTAGTTCTGAGTACTTTGTGCAGAGATTTGTGTAGATTTCGAAAAGATTTTGCAGTGTGATTGTATGTTACCATGAAGTATCAGAAACGCACTCAAGGCTGAATTGAGCCTGTTTTTGAACTCTGTATTAAAAGTAGTGAAAACAGCAAATCCCAGCAGAAAATCAACAGGAATAATGTAGTTCCTTCATATTCAAGTAGTTCTGAGTAGTTTGTGTAGAGATTTGTGCAGTTTTTGAAGAGATTTGTTTAGTATGATTCCATGTTAGCATGAAGTATCAAAAAAGCACTGAACGCTGAATTGAGCCTGTTTTTGAACTCTGTATTAAAAGTAGTGAAAACAGCAAATCCCAGCAGAAAATCAACAGGAATCATGTAGTTCCTTCATATTCAAGTAGTTCTGAGTAGTTTGTGCAGAGATTTGTGTAGATTTCGAAAAGATTTTGCAGTGTGATTGTATGTTACCATGAAGTATCAGAAACGCACTCAAGGCTGAATTGAACATGTTTTTGAACTCTGTATGAAATGTAGTGAAATCATTAAATCCGGGCAGAAAATCAACAGGAATCATGCAGTTCCTTCATATTCAAGTAGTTTTTAGTACTTTCTGCAGAGATTTGTGTAGTTTTTGAAGAGATTTGTGCAATTTGACTGCACTTGAAGTTGATGTGTCATATAGGCACTCAACGCTGAATTGATCCTGTTCTTGAACTCTGTATTAAATGTAGTGAAATAATTAAATCCCAGAAGAAAATAAACAGGAATAATGTAGTTCCTTCATATTCAAGTAGTTCTGAGTAGTTTCTGCAGAGATTTGTGCAGTTTTTGAAGAGATTTGTTTAGTATGATTCCATGTTAGCATGAAGTATCAAAAACGCACTGAACGCTGAATTGAGCCTGTTTTTGAACTCTGTATTAAAAGTAGTGAAAACAGCAAATCCCAGCAGAAAATCAACAGGAATCATGTAGTTCCTTCATATTCAAGTAGTTTTTAGTACTTTCTGCAGAGATTTGTGTAGTTTTTGAAGAGATTTGTGCAATTTGACTGCACTTGAAGTTGATGTGTCATATAGGCACTCAACGCTGAATTGATCCTGTTCTTGAACTCTGTATTAAATGTAGTGAAATAATTAAATCCCAGAAGAAAATAAACAGGAATAATGTAGTTCCTTCATATTCAAGTAGTTCTGAGTAGTTTCTGCAGAGATTTGTGTAGTTTTTGAAGATATTTGTGCAGTTTGACTGCACTTCAAGTTTCTGTGTCATAAAGGCACTCAATGCTGAAGTGAGCCTGTTTTTGAACTTTGTATTAAATGTAGTGAAAACAGCAAATCCCAGCAGAAAATCAACAGGAATCATGTAGTTCCTTCATATTCAAGTAGTTCTGAGTAGTTTGTGCAGAGATTTGTATAGATTTCGAAAAGATTTTGCAGTGTGATTGTATGTTACCATGAAGTATCAGAAACGCACTCAAGGCTGAATTGAACATGTTTTTGAACTCTGTATGAAATGTAGTGAAATCATTAAATCCGGGCAGAAAATCAACAGGAATCATGTAGTTCCTTCATATTCAAGTAGTTTTTAGTACTTTCTGCAGAGATTTGTGTAGTTTTTGAAGAGATTTGTGCAATTTGATTGCATGTTAGCATGAAGTGTCAAAAACGCACTGAACGCTGAATAGAGCCTGTTTTTGAACTCTGTATTAAAAGTAGTGAAAACAGCAAATCCCAGCAGAAAATCAATAAGAATCAGGTACTTCCTTCATATCTAAGTAGTTCTGAGTAGTTTGTGCAGAGATTTGTGTAGTTTTTGATGAGATTTGTGCAGTTTGATTGCATGTTAGCATGAAGTATCAAAAACGCATTGAACGCTGAATTGAGCCTGTTTTTGAACTCTGTATTAAAAGTAGTGAAAACAGCAAATCCCAGCAGAAAATCAACATGAATCATGTAGTTCCTTCATATTCAAGTAGTTTTTAGTAGTTTCTGCAGAGATTTGTGTAGTTTTTGAAGAGATTTGTGCAGTTTGACTGCACTTCAAGTTTATGTGTCATAAAGGCACTGAACGCTGAATTGAGCCTGTTTTTGAACTCTGTATTAAATGTAGTGAAATCATTAAATCCCAGAAGAAAATCAATAGGAATCATGTAGTTCCTTCATATTCAAGTTGTTCTGAGTAGTTTGTGCAGAGATTTGTGTAGTTTTTGATGAGATTTGTGCAGTTTGATTGCATGTTAGCATGAAGTATCAAAAAAGAGCTGAACGCTGAATTGAGCCTGTTTTTGAACTCTGTATTAAAAGTAGTGAAAACAGTAAATCCCAGCAGAAAATCAAAAGGAATCATGTAGTTCCTTCATATTCAAGTAGTTCTGAGTATTTTGTGCAGAGAATTGTGTAGTTTTTGAAGATATTTGTGCAGTTTGACTGCACTTCAAGTTTATGTGTCATGAAGGCACTCAACGCTGAATTGAGCCTGTTTTTCAACTCTGTATTAAATGTAGTGAAATCATTAAATCCGGGGAGAAAATCAACATGAATCATGTAGTTCCTTCATATTCAAGTAGTTTTTAGTACTTTCTGCAGAGATTTGTGTAGTTTTTGAAGAGATTTGTGCAATTTGACTGCACTTCAAGTTTATGTGTCATGAAGGCACTCAACGCTGAATTGAGCCTGTTTTTCAACTCTGTATTAAATGTAGTGAAATCATTAAATCCGGGCAGAAAATCAACATGAATCATGTAGTTCCTTCATATTCAAGTAGTTCTGAGTAGTTTGTGCAGAGATTTGTGTAGATTTCGAAAAGATTTTGCAGTGTGATTGTATGTTACCATGAAGTATCAGAAACGCACTCAAGGCTGAATTGAACATGTTTTTGAACTCTGTATGAAATGTAGTGAAATCATTAAATCCGGGCAGAAAATCAACAGGAATCATGTAGTTCCTTCATATTCAAGTAGTTCTGAGTAGTTTGTGCAGAGATTTGTGTAGATTTCGAAAAGATTTTGCAGTGTGATTGTATGTTACCATGAAGTGTTAAAAACGCACTGAACGCTGAATTGAGCCTGTTTTTGAACTCTGTATTAAAAGTAGTGCAAACAGCAAATCCCAGTAGAAAATCAACAGGAATCATGTAGTTCCTTCATATTCAAGTTGTTCTGAGTAGTTTCTGCAGAGATTTGTGTAGTTTTTGAAGATATTTGTGCAGTTTGATTGCATGTTAGCATGAAGTGTCAAAAACGCACTGAACGCTGAATTTATCCTGTTTTTGAACTCTGTATTAAAAGTAGTGAAAACAGCAAATCCCAGCAGAAAATCAATGAGAATCAGGTACTTCCTTCATATTTAAGTAGTTCTGAGTAGTTTGTGCACAGAATTGTGTAGTTTTTGAAGATATTTGTGCAGTTTGACTGCACTTCAAGTTTATGTGTCATGAAGGCACTCAACGCTGAATTGAGCCTGTTTTTCAACTTTGTATTAAATGTAGTGAAAACAGCAAATCCCAGCAGAAAATCAACCAGAATCATGTATTCCCTTCATATTCAAGTAGTTCTGAGTAGTTTGTGCAGAGATTTATGTAGTTTTTGATGAGATTTATGCAGTTTGATTGCATGTTAGCATGAAGTGTCAAAAACGCACTGAACGCTGAATTGAGCCTGTTTTTGAACTCTGTATTAAAAGTAGTGAAAACAGCAAATCCCAGCAGAAAATCAACATGAATCATGTAGTTCCTTCATATTCAAGTAGTTTTTAGTACTTTCTGCAGAGATTTGTGTAGTTTTTGAAGAGATTTGTGCAATTTGACTGCACTTCAAGTTTATGTGTCATGAAGGCACTCAACGCTGAATTGAGCCTGTTTTTCAACTCTGTATTAAATGTAGTGAAATCATTAAATCCGGGCAGAAAATCAACATGAATCATGTAGTTCCTTCATATTCAAGTAGTTCTGAGTAGTTTGTGCAGAGATTTGTGTAGATTTCGAAAAGATTTTGCAGTGTGATTGTATGTTACCATGAAGTATCAGAAACGCACTCAAGGCTGAATTGAACATGTTTTTGAACTCTGTATGAAATGTAGTGAAATCATTAAATCCGGGCAGAAAATCAACAGGAATCATGTAGTTCCTTCATATTCAAGTAGTTCTGAGTAGTTTGTGCAGAGATTTGTGTAGATTTCGAAAAGATTTTGCAGTGTGATTGTATGTTACCATGAAGTGTTAAAAACGCACTGAACGCTGAATTGAGCCTGTTTTTGAACTCTGTATTAAAAGTAGTGCAAACAGCAAATCCCAGTAGAAAATCAACAGGAATCATGTAGTTCCTTCATATTCAAGTTGTTCTGAGTAGTTTCTGCAGAGATTTGTGTAGTTTTTGAAGATATTTGTGCAGTTTGATTGCATGTTAGCATGAAGTGTCAAAAACGCACTGAACGCTGAATTTATCCTGTTTTTGAACTCTGTATTAAAAGTAGTGAAAACAGCAAATCCCAGCAGAAAATCAATGAGAATCAGGTACTTCCTTCATATTTAAGTAGTTCTGAGTAGTTTGTGCACAGAATTGTGTAGTTTTTGAAGATATTTGTGCAGTTTGACTGCACTTCAAGTTTATGTGTCATGAAGGCACTCAACGCTGAATTGAGCCTGTTTTTCAACTTTGTATTAAATGTAGTGAAAACAGCAAATCCCAGCAGAAAATCAACCAGAATCATGTATTCCCTTCATATTCAAGTAGTTCTGAGTAGTTTGTGCAGAGATTTATGTAGTTTTTGATGAGATTTATGCAGTTTGATTGCATGTTAGCATGAAGTGTCAAAAACGCACTGAACGCTGAATTGAGCCTGTTTTTGAACTCTGTATTAAAAGTAGTGAAAACAGCAAATCCCAGCAGAAAATCAACATGAATCATGTAGTTCCTTCATATTCAAGTAGTTTTCAGTAGTTTCTGCAGAGATTTGTGTAGTTTTTGAAGAGATTTGTGCAGTTTGACTGCACTTCAAGTTTATGTGTCATAAAGGCACTGAACGCTGAATTGAGCCTGTTTTTGAACTCTGTATTAAATGTAGTGAAATCATTAAATCCCAGAAGAAAATCAATAGGAATCATGTAGTTCCTTCATATTCAAGTTGTTCTGAGTAGTTTGTGCAGAGATTTGTGTAGTTTTTGATGAGATTTGTGCAGTTTGATTGCATGTTAGCATGAAGTATCAAAAACGCATTGAACGCTGAATTGAGCCTGTTTTTGAACTGTGTATTAAATGTAAGGAAATCATTAAATCCCAGAAGAAAATCAACAGGAATCATGTAGGTCTTTCATATTGAAGTAGTTCTGAGTAGTTTGTGCACAGAATTGTGTAGTTTTTGAAGATATTTGTGCAGTTTGACTGCACTTCAAGTTTATGTGTCATGAAGGCACTCAACGCTGAATTGAGCCTGTTTTTCAACTCTGTATTAAATGTAGTGAAATCATTAAATCCGGGCAGAAAATCAACATGAATCATGTAGTTCCTTCATATTCAAGTAGTTCTGAGTAGTTTGTGCAGAGATTTGTGTAGATTTCGAAAAGATTTTGCAGTGTGATTGTATGTTACCATGAAGTATCAGAAACGCACTCAAGGCTGAATTGAACATGTTTTTGAACTCTGTATGAAATGTAGTGAAATCATTAAATCCGGGCAGAAAATCAACAGGAATCATGTAGTTCCTTCATATTCAAGTAGTTCTGAGTAGTTTGTGCAGAGAATTGTATAGTTTTTGACGAGATCTGTGCAGTTTGATTGCATGTTAGGATGAAGTATCAATAACGCACTGAACGCTGAATTGAGCCTGTTTTTGAACTCTGTATTAAAAGTAGTGAAAACAGCAAATCCTAGCAGAAAATCAACAGGAATCATGTAGTTCCTTCATATTGAAGTTGTTCTGAGTAGTTTGTGCAGAGATTTGTGTAGTTTTTGATGAGATTTGTGCAGTTTGACTGCACTTCAAGTTTCTGTGTCATAAAGGCACTCAATGCTGAAGTGAGCCTGTTTTTGAACTTTGTATTAAATGTAGTGAAAACAGCAAATCCCAGCAGAAAATCAACAGGAATCATGTAGTTCCTTCATATTCAAGTAGTTCTGAGTACTTTGTGCAGAGATTTGTGTAGATTTCGAAAAGATTTTGCAGTGTGATTGTATGTTACCATGAAGTATCAGAAACGCACTCAAGGCTGAATTGAACATGTTTTTGAACTCTGTATGAAATGTAGTGAAATCATTAAATCCGGGCAGAAAATCAACAGGAATCATGTAGTTCCTTCATATTCAAGTAGTTTTTAGTACTTTCTGCAGAGATTTGTGTAGTTTTTGAAGAGATTTGTGCAATTTGACTGCACTCGAAGTTGATGTGTCATATAGGCACTCAACGCTGAATTGATCCTGTTCTTGAACTCTGTATTAAATGTAGTGAAATAATTAAATCCCAGAAGAAAATAAACAGGAATAATGTAGTTCCTTCATATTCAAGTAGTTCTGAGTAGTTTCTGCAGAGATTTGTGCAGTTTTTGAAGAGATTTGTTTAGTATGATTCCATGTTAGCATGAAGTATCAAAAACGCACTGAACGCTGAATTGAGCCTGTTTTTGAACTCTGTGTTAAAAGTAGTGAAAACAGTAAATCCCAGCAGAAAATCAACAGGAATCATGTAGTTCCTTCATATTGAAGTAGTTCTGAGTAGTTTGGGCAGAGATTTGTGTAGTTTTTGAAGAGATTTGTGCAGTTTGACTGCACTTCAAGTTGATGTGTCATAAAGGCACTCAACGCTGAATTGAGCCTGTTTTTGAACTTTGTATTAAATGTAGTGAAATCATTAAATCCCAACAGAAAATCAACAGGAATCATGTAGTTCCTTCATATTCAAGTAGTTCTGAGTAGTTTGTGCAGAGATTTGTGTAGATTTCGAAAAGATTTTGCAGTGTGATTGTATGTTACCATGAAGTGTTAAAAACGCACTGAACGCTGAATTGAGCCTGTTTTTGAACTCTGTATTAAAAGTAGTGAAAACAGCAAATCCCAGCAGAAAATCAACAGGAATCATGTAGTTCCTTCATATTCAAGTTGTTCTGAGTAGTTTCTGCAGAGATTTGTGTAGTTTTTGAAGATATTTGTGCAGTTTGATTGCATGTTAGCATGAAGTGTCAAAAACGCACTGAACGCTGAATTGAGCCTGTTTTTGAACTCTGTATTAAAAGTAGTGAAAACAGCAAATCCCAGCAGAAAATCAACAGGAATCATGTAGTTCCTTCATATTCAAGTAGTTCTGAGTAGTTTGTGCAGAGAATTGTGTAGTTTTTGAAGATATTTGTGCAGTTTGACTGCACTTGAAGTTGATGTGTTACATAGGCACTCAACCCTGAATTGAGCCTGTTTTTGAACTCTGTATTAAAAGTAGTGAAAACAGCAAATCCCAGCAGAAAATCAACATGAATCATGTAGTTCCTTCATATTCAAATTGTTCTGAGTAGTTTGTGCAGAGATTTGTGTAGTTTTTGATGAGATTTGTGCAGTTTGATTGCATGTTAGCATGAAGTATCAATAACGCACTGAACGCTGAATTTAGCCTGTTTTTGATCTCTGTATTAAAAGTAGTGAAAACAGCAAATCCCAGCAGAAAATCAACAGGAATCATGTAGTTCCTTCATATTGAAGTAGTTTTTAGTAGTTTGTGCAGAGATTTGTGTAGTTTTTGATGAGATTTGTGCAGTTTGACTGCACTTCAAGTTTCTGTGTCATAAAGGCACTCAATGCTGAAGTGAGCCTGTTTTTGAACTTTGTATTAAATGTAGTGAAAACAGCAAATCCCAGCAGAAAATCAACCAGAATCATGTAGTTCCTTCATATTCAAGTAGTTCTGAGTAGTTTGTGCAGAGATTTGTGTAGTTTTTGATGAGATTTGTGCAGTTTGATTGCATGTTAGCTTGAAGTATCAAAAACGCATTGAACGCTGAATTGAGCCTGTTTTTCAACTGTGTATTAAATGTAAGGAAATCATTAAATCCCAGAAGAAAATCAACAGGAATCATGTAGGTCCTTCATATTGAAGTAGTTCTGAGTAGTTTGTTCAGAGAATTGTGTAGTTTTTGAAGATATTTGTGCAGTTTGACTGCACTTGAAGTTGATGTGTTACATAGGCACTCAACCCTGAATTGAGCCTGTTTTTGAACTCTGTATTAAAAGTAGTGAAAACAGTAAATCCCAGCAAAAATCAATAGGAATCATGTAGTTCCTTCATATTCAAGTTGTTCTGAGTAGTTTGTGCAGAGATTTGTGTAGTTTTTGATGAGATTTATGCAGTTTGATTGCATGTTAGCATGAAGTGTCAAAAACGCACTGAACGCTGAATTGAGCCTGTTTTTGAACTCTGTATTAAAAGTAGTGAAAACAGCAAATCCCAGCAGAAAATCAACATGAATCATGTAGTTCCTTCATATTCAAGTTGTTCTGAGTAGTTTGTGCAGAGATTTGTGTAGTTTTTGATGAGATTTGTGCAGTTTGATTGCATGTTAGCATGAAGTATCAATAACGCACTGAACGCTGAATTGAGCCTGTTTTTGATCTCTGTATTAAAAGTAGTGAAAACAGCAAATCCCAGCAGAAAATCAACGAGAATCATGTATTCCCTTCATATTCAAGTAGTTCTGAGTACTTTGTGCAAAGATTTGTGTAGTTTTTGATGAGATTTGTGCAGTTTGATTTCATTTGAAGTTGATGAGTCACAAATGCACCCAATGCTGAATTGAGCCTGTTTTTGAACTTTGTATTAAATGTAGTGAAAACAGCAAATCCCAGCAGAAAATCAAAAGGAATCATGTAGTTCCTTCATATTCAAGTAGTTCTGAGTATTTTGTGCAGAGAATTGTGTAGTTTTTGAAGATATTTGTGCAGTTTGACTGCACTTCAAGTTTATGTGTCATGAAGGCACTCAACGCTGAATTGAGCCTGTTTTTCAACTCTGTATTAAATGTAGTGAAATCATTAAATCCGGCCAGAAAATCAACATGAATCATGTAGTTCCTTCATATTCAAGTAGTTTTTAGTACTTTCTGCAGAGATTTGTGTAGTTTTTGAAGAGATTTGTGCAATTTGACTGCACTTCAAGTTTATGTGTCATGAAGGCACTCAACGCTGAATTGAGCCTGTTTTTCAACTCTGTATTAAATGTAGTGAAATCATTAAATCCGGGCAGAAAATCAACATGAATCATGTAGTTCCTTCATATTCAAGTAGTTCTGAGTAGTTTGTGCAGAGATTTGTGTAGATTTCGAAAAGATTTTGCAGTGTGATTGTATGTTACCATGAAGTATCAGAAACGCACTCAAGGCTGAATTGAACATGTTTTTGAACTCTGTATGAAATGTAGTGAAATCATTAAATCCGGGCAGAAAATCAACAGGAATCATGTAGTTCCTTCATATTCAAGTAGTTCTGAGTAGTTTGTGCAGAGATTTGTGTAGATTTCGAAAAGATTTTGCAGTGTGATTGTATGTTACCATGAAGTGTTAAAAACGCACTGAACGCTGAATTGAGCCTGTTTTTGAACTCTGTATTAAAAGTAGTGCAAACAGCAAATCCCAGTAGAAAATCAACAGGAATCATGTAGTTCCTTCATATTCAAGTTGTTCTGAGTAGTTTCTGCAGAGATTTGTGTAGTTTTTGAAGATATTTGTGCAGTTTGATTGCATGTTAGCATGAAGTGTCAAAAACGCACTGAACGCTGAATTGAGCCTGTTTTTGAACTCTATATTAAAAGTAGTGAAAACAGCAAATCCCAGCAGAAAATCAACAAGAATCAGGTACTTCCTTCATATTCAAGTAGTTTTGAGTATTTTGTGCAGAGATTTGTGTAGTTTTTGAAGAGATTTGTGCAGTTTGATTGCATGTTAGCATGAAGTGTTAAAAACGCACTGAACGCTGAATTGAGCCTGTTTTTGAACTCTCTATTAAAAGTAGTGAAAACAGCAAATCACAGCAGAAGATCAACAGGAATCATGTAGTTCCTTCATATTCAAGTTGTTCTGAGTAGTTTGTGCAGAGATTTGTGTAGTTTTTGATGAGATTTGTGCAGTTTGATTGCATGTTAGCATGAAGTATCAAAAACGCATTGAACGCTGAATTGAGCCTGTTTTTGAACTGTGTATTAAATGTAGTGAAAACACCAATTCCCAGCAGAAAATCAACGGGAATCATGTAGTCCCTTCATATTAAAGTAGTTCTGAGTAGTTTGTGCAGAGATTTGTGCAGTTTTTGAAGAGATTTGTGCAGTTTGATTCCATGTTAGCATGAAGTATCAAAAAAGCACTGAACGCTGAATTGAGCCTGTTTTTGAACTCTGTATTAAAAGTAGTGAAAACAGTAAATCCCAGCAGAAAATCAATAGGAATCATGTAGTTCCTTCATATTCAAGTAGTTCTGAGTATTTTGTGCAGAGAATTGTGTAGATTTTGAAGATATTTGTGCAGTTTGACTGCACTTCAAGTTTATGTGTCATGAAGGCACTCAACGCTGAATTGAGCCTGTTTTTCAACTCTGTATTAAATGTGGTGAAATCATTAAATCCGGGCAGAAAATCAACATGAATCATGTAGTTCCTTCATATTCAAGTAGTTTTTAGTACTTTCTGCAGAGATTTGTGTAGTTTTTGATGAGATTTGTGCAGTTTGATTGCATGTTAGCATGAAGTATCAAAAACGCACTGAACGCTGAATTGAGCCTGTTTTTGAACTCTGTATTAAAAGTAGTGAAAACAGCAAATCCCAGCAGAAAATCAACGAGAATCATGTATTCCCTTCATATTCAAGTAGTTCTGAGTACTTTGTGCAAAGATTTGTGTAGTTTTTAATGAGATTTGTGCAGTTTGACTGCACTTGAAGTTGATGTGTCATATAGGCACTCAACGCTGAATTGAGCCTGTTTTTGAACTCTGTATTAAATGTAGTGAAATCATTAAATCCCAGAAGAAAATAAACAGGAATAATGTAGTTCCTTCATATTCAAGTAGTTCTGAGTAGTTTGTGTAGAGATTTGTGCAGTTTTTGAAGAGATTTGTTTAGTATGATTCCATGTTAGCATGAAGTATCAAAAAAGCACTGAACGCTGAATTGAGCCTGTTTTTGAACTCTGTATTAAAAGTAGTGAAAACAGCAAATCCCAGCAGAAAATCAACAGGAATCATGTAGTTCCTTCATATTCAAGTAGTTCTGAGTAGTTTGTGCAGAGATTTGTGTAGATTTCGAAAAGATTTTGCAGTGTGATTGTATGTTACCATGAAGTATCAGAAACGCACTCAAGGCTGAATTGAACATGTTTTTGAACTCTGTATGAAATGTAGTGAAATCATTAAATCCGGGCAGAAAATCAACAGGAATCATGTAGTTCCTTCATATTCAAGTAGTTTTTAGTACTTTCTGCAGAGATTTGTGTAGTTTTTGAAGAGATTTGTGCAATTTGACTGCACTTGAAGTTGATGTGTCATATAGGCACTCAACGCTGAATTGATCCTGTTCTTGAACTCTGTATTAAATGTAGTGAAATAATTAAATCCCAGAAGAAAATCAACATGAATCATGTAGTTCCTTCATATTCAAATTGTTCTGAGTAGTTTGTGCAGAGATTTGTGTAGTTTTTGATGAGATTTGTGCAGTTTGATTGCATGTTAGCATGAAGTATCAATAACGCACTGAACGCTGAATTGAGCCTGTTTTTGATCTCTGTATTAAAAGTAGTGAAAACAGCAAATCCCAGCAGAAAATCAACAGGAATCATGTAGTTCCTTCATATTGAAGTAGTTTTTAGTAGTTTCTGCAGAGATTTGTGTAGTTTTTGAAGAGATTTGTGCAGTTTGACTGCACTTCAAGTTTCTGTGTCATAAAGGCACTCAATGCTGAAGTGAGCCTGTTTTTGAACTTTGTATTAAATGTAGTGAAAACAGCAAATCCCAGCAGAAAATCAACAGGAATCATGTAGTTCCTTCATATTCAAGTAGTTCTGAGTAGTTTGTGCAGAGATTTGTGTAGATTTCGAAAAGATTTTGCAGTGTGATTGTATGTTACCATGAAGTATCAGAAACGCACTCAAGGCTGAATTGAGCCTGTTTTTGAACTCTGTATTAAAAGTAGTGAAAACAGCAAATCCCAGCAGAAAATCAACAGGAATAATGTAGTTCCTTCATATTCAAGTAGTTCTGAGTAGTTTGTGTAGAGATTTGTGCAGTTTTTGAAGAGATTTGTTTAGTATGATTCCATGTTAGCATGAAGTATCAAAAAAGCACTGAACGCTGAATTGAGCCTGTTTTTGAACTCTGTATTAAAAGTAGTGAAAACAGCAAATCCCAGCAGAAAATCAACAGGAATCATGTAGTTCCTTCATATTCAAGTAGTTCTGAGTAGTTTGTGCAGAGATTTGTGTAGATTTCGAAAAGATTTTGCAGTGTGATTGTATGTTACCATGAAGTATCAGAAACGCACTCAAGGCTGAATTGAACATGTTTTTGAACTCTGTATGAAATGTAGTGAAATCATTAAATCCGGGCAGAAAATCAACAGGAATCATGCAGTTCCTTCATATTCAAGTAGTTTTTAGTACTTTCTGCAGAGATTTGTGTAGTTTTTGAAGAGATTTGTGCAATTTGACTGCACTTGAAGTTGATGTGTCATATAGGCACTCAACGCTGAATTGATCCTGTTCTTGAACTCTGTATTAAATGTAGTGAAATAATTAAATCCCAGAAGAAAATAAACAGGAATAATGTAGTTCCTTCATATTCAAGTAGTTCTGAGTAGTTTCTGCAGAGATTTGTGCAGTTTTTGAAGAGATTTGTTTAGTATGATTCCATGTTAGCATGAAGTATCAAAAACGCACTGAACGCTGAATTGAGCCTGTTTTTGAACTCTGTGTTAAAAGTAGTGAAAACAGTAAATCCCAGCAGAAAATCAACAGGAATCATGTAGTTCCTTCATATTGAAGTAGTTCTGAGTAGTTTGGGCAGAGATTTGTGTAGTTTTTGAAGAGATTTGTGCAGTTTGACTGCACTTCAAGTTGATGTGTCATAAAGGCACTCAACGCTGAATTGAGCCTGTTTTTGAACTTTGTATTAAATGTAGTGAAATCATTAAATCCCAACAGAAAATCAACAGGAATCATGTAGTTCCTTCATATTCAAGTAGTTCTGAGTAGTTTGTGCAGAGATTTGTGTAGATTTCGAAAAGATTTTGCAGTGTGATTGTATGTTACCATGAAGTGTTAAAAACGCACTGAACGCTGAATTGAGCCTGTTTTTGAACTCTGTATTAAAAGTAGTGAAAACAGCAAATCCCAGCAGAAAATCAACAGGAATCATGTAGTTCCTTCATATTCAAGTTGTTCTGAGTAGTTTCTGCAGAGATTTGTGTAGTTTTGGAAGATATTTGTGCAGTTTGATTGAATGTTAGCATGAAGTGTCAAAAACGCACTGAACGCTGAATTGAGCCTGTTTTTGAACTCTGTATTAAAAGTAGTGAAAACAGCAAATCCCAGCAGAAAATCAACAGGAATCATGTAGTTCCTTCATATTGAAGTAGTTTTTAGTAGTTTCTGCAGAGATTTGTGTAGTTTTTGAAGAGATTTGTGCAGTTTGACTGCACTTCAAGTTTCTGTGTCATAAAGGCACTCAATGCTGAAGTGAGCCTGTTTTTGAACTTTGTATTAAATGTAGTGAAAACAGCAAATCCCAGCAGAAAATCAACAGGAATCATGTAGTTCCTTCATATTCAAGTAGTTCTGAGTAGTTTGTGCAGAGATTTGTGTAGATTTCGAAAAGATTTTGCAGTGTGATTGTATGTTACCATGAAGTATCAGAAACGCACTCAAGGCTGAATTGAACATGTTTTTGAACTCTGTATGAAATGTAGTGAAATCATTAAATCCGGGCAGAAAATCAACAGGAATCATGTAGTTCCTTCATATTCAAGTAGTTTTTAGTACTTTCTGCAGAGATTTGTGTAGTTTTTGAAGAGATTTGTGCAATTTGATTGCATGTTAGCATGAAGTGTCAAAAACGCACTGAACGCTGAATAGAGCCTGTTTTTGAACTCTGTATTAAAAGTAGTGAAAACAGCAAATCCCAGCAGAAAATCAATAAGAATCAGGTACTTCCTTCATATCTAAGTAGTTCTGAGTAGTTTGTGCAGAGATTTGTGTAGTTTTTGATGAGATTTGTGCAGTTTGATTGCATGTTAGCATGAAGTATCAAAAACGCATTGAACGCTGAATTGAGCCTGTTTTTGAACTGTGTATTAAATGTAAGGAAATCATTAAATCCCAGAAGAAAATCAACAGGAATCATGTAGGTCCTTCATATTCAAGTAGTTCTGAGTAGTTTGTGCAGAGATTTGTGCAGTTTTTGAAGAGATTTGTTTAGTATGATTCCATGTTAGCACGAAGTATCAAAAACGTACTGAACGCTGAATTGAGCCTGTTTTTGAACTCTGTATTAAAAGTAGTGAAAACAGCAAATCCCAGCAGAAAATCAACAGGAATCATGTAGTTCCTTCATATTCAAGTTGTTCTGAGTAGTTTGTGCAGAGATTTGTGTAGTTTTTGATGAGATTTATGCAGTTTGATTGCATGTTAGCATGAAGTGTCAAAAACGCACTGAACGCTGAATTGAGCCTGTTTTTGAACTCTGTATTAAAAGTAGTGAAAACAGCAAATCCCAGCAGAAAATCAACAGGAATCATGTAGTTCCTTCATATTCAAGTTGTTTTGAGTAGTTTCTGCAGAGATTTGTGTAGTTTTTGAAGATATTTGTGCAGTTTGATTGCATGTTAGCATGAAGTGTCAAAAACGCACTGAACGCTGAATTGAGCCTGTTTTTGAACTCTGTATTAAAAGTAGTGAAAACAGCAAATCCCAGCAGAAAATCAACAAGAATCAGGTACTTCCTTCATATTTAAGTAGTTCTGAGTAGTTTGTGCAGAGAACTGTGTAGTTTTTGAAGATATTTGTGCAGTTTGACTGCACTTGAAGTTGATGTGTTACATAGGCACTCAACCCTGAATTGAGCCTGTTTTTGAACTCTGTATTAAAAGTAGTGAAAATAGTAAATCCCAGCAGAAAATCAATAGGAATCATGTAGTTCCTTCATATTCAAGTTGTTCTGAGTAGTTTGTGCAGAGATTTGTGTAGTTTTTGATGAGATTTATGCAGTTTGATTGCATGTTAGCATGAAGTGTCAAAAACGCACTGAACGCTGAATTGAGCCTGTTTTTGAACTCTGTATTAAAAGTAGTGAAAACAGCAAATCCCAGCAGAAAATCAACAGGAATCATGTAGTTCCTTCATATTGAAGTAGTTTTTAGTAGTTTCTGCAGAGATTTGTGTAGTTTTTGAAGAGATTTGTGCAGTTTGACTGCACTTCAAGTTTATGTGTCATGAAGGCAGTCAACGCTGAATTGAGCCTGTTTTTCAACTTTGTATTAAATGTAGTGAAAACAGCAAATCCCAGCAGAAAATCAACCAGAATCATGTATTCCCTTCATATTCAAGTAGTTCTGAGTAGTTTGTGCAGAGATTTGTGTAGTTTTTGATGAGATTTGTGCAGTTTGATTGCATGTTAGCATGAAGTATCAAAAACGCACTGAACGCTGAATTGAGCCTGTTTTTGAACTCTGTATTAAAAGTAGTGAAAACAGCAAATCCCAGCAGAAAATCAACAGGAATCATGTAGTTCTGTCATATTCAAGTTGTTCTGAGTAGTTTGTGCAGAGATTTGTGTAGTTTTTGATGAGATTTGTGCAGTTTGATTTCATTTCAAGTTGATGAGTCACAAACGCACCCAATGCTGAATTGAGCCTGTTTTTGAACTTTGTATTAAATGTAGTGAAAACAGCAAATCCCAGCAGAAAATCAACGAGAATCATGTATTCCCTTCATATTCAAGTAGTTCTGAGTACTTTGTGCAAAGATTTGTGTAGTTTTTAATGAGATTTGTGCAGTTTGACTGCACTTGAAGTTGATGTGTCATATAGGCACTCAACGCTGAATTGAGCCTGTTTTTGAACTCTGTATTAAAAGTAGTGAAAACAGAACTACTTGAATATGAAGGAACTACATGATTCCTGTTGATTTTCTGCTGGGATTTGCTGAGTAGTTTGTGCAGAGAATTGTGTAGTTTTTGAAGATATTTGTGCAGTTTGACTGCACTTGAAGTTGATGTGTTACATAGGCACTCAACCCTGAATTGAGCCTGTTTTTGAACTCTGTATTAAAAGTAGTGAAAACAGTAAATCCCAGCAGAAAATCAATAGGAATCATGTAGTTCCTTCATATTCAAGTTGTTCTGAGTAGTTTGTGCAGAGATTTGTGTAGTTTTTGATGAGATTTATGCAGTTTGATTGCATGTTAGCATGAAGTGTCAAAAACGCACTGAACGCTGAATTGAGCCTGTTTTTGAACTCTGTATTAAAAGTAGTGAAAACAGCAAATCCCAGCAGAAAATCAACATGAATCATGTAGTTCCTTCATATTCAAGTTGTTCTGAGTAGTTTGTGCAGAGATTTGTGTAGTTTTTGATGAGATTTATGCAGTTTGATTGCATGTTAGCATGAAGTGTCAAAAACGCACTGAACGCTGAATTGAGCCTGTTTTTGATCTCTGTATTAAAAGTAGTGAAAACAGCAAATCCCAGCAGAAAATCAACAGGAATCATGTAGTTCCTTCATATTGAAGTAGTTTTTAGTAGTTTCTGCAGAGATTTGTGTAGTTTTTGAAGATATTTGTGCAGTTTGACTGCACTTCAAGTTTATGTGTCATGAAGGCACTCAACGCTGAATTGAGCCT
This sequence comes from Remorina albescens, assembly GCA_034769265.1. Taxonomy (NCBI): domain Eukaryota; kingdom Metazoa; phylum Chordata; class Actinopteri; order Carangiformes; family Echeneidae; genus Remorina; species Remorina albescens. Next base: position 17,912,010 of record CM068484.1, on the reverse strand, counting down.
GTTTTTCAACTTTGTATTAAATGTAGTGAAAACAGCAAATCCCAGCAGAAAATCAACCAGAATCATATATTCCCTTCATATTCAAGTAGTTCTGAGTAGTTTGTGCAGAGATTTGTGTAGTTTTTGAGGAGATTTGTGCAGTTTGATTGCATGTTAGCATGAAGTATCAAAAACGCACTGAACGCTGAATTGAGCCTGTTTTTGAACTCTGTATTAAAACTAGTGAAAACAGCAAATCCCAGCAGAAAATCAACAGGAATCATGTAGTTCCTTCATATTGAAGTAGTTTTTAGTAGTTTCTGCAGAGATTTGTGTAGTTTTTGAAGAGATTTGTGCAATTTGATTGCATGTTAGCATGAAGTGTCAAAAACGCACTGAACGCTGAATAGAGCCTGTTTTTGAACTCTGTATTAAAAGTAGTGAAAACAGCAAATCCCAGCAGAAAATCAATAAGAATCAGGTACTTCCTTCATATCTAAGTAGTTCTGAGTAGTTTGTGCAGAGATTTGTGTAGTTTTTGATGAGATTTGTGCAGTTTGATTGCATGTTAGCATGAAGTATCAAAAACGCATTGAACGCTGAATTGAGCCTGTTTTTGAACTGTGTATTAAATGTAAGGAAATCATTAAATCCCAGAAGAAAATCAACAGGAATCATGTAGGTCCTTCATATTCAAGTAGTTCTGAGTAGTTTGTGCAGAGATTTGTGCAGTTTTTGAAGAGATTTGTTTAGTATGATTCCATGTTAGCACGAAGTATCAAAAACGTACTGAACGCTGAATTGAGCCTGTTTTTGAACTCTGTATTAAAAGTAGTGAAAACAGCAAATCCCAGCAGAAAATCAACAGGAATCATGTAGTTCCTTCATATTGAAGTAGTTCTGAGTAGTTTGGGCAGAGATTTGTGTAGTTTTTGAAGAGATTTGTGCAGTTTGACTGCACTTCAAGTTGATGTGTCATAAAGGCACTCAACGCTGAATTGAGCCTGTTTTTGAACTTTGTATTAAATGTAGTGAAATCATTAAATCCCAACAGAAAATCAACAGGAATCATGTAGTTCCTTCATATTCAAGTAGTTCTGAGTAGTTTGTGCAGAGATTTGTGTAGATTTCGAAAAGATTTTGCAGTGTGATTGTATGTTACCATGAAGTGTTAAAAACGCACTGAACGCTGAATTGAGCCTGTTTTTGAACTCTGTATTAAAAGTAGTGAAAACAGCAAATCCCAGCAGAAAATCAACAGGAATCATGTAGTTCCTTCATATTCAAGTTGTTCTGAGTAGTTTCTGCAGAGATTTGTGTAGTTTTGGAAGATATTTGTGCAGTTTGATTGAATGTTAGCATGAAGTGTCAAAAACGCACTGAACGCTGAATTGAGCCTGTTTTTGAACTCTGTATTAAAAGTAGTGAAAACAGCAAATCCCAGCAGAAAATCAACAGGAATCATGTAGTTCCTTCATATTCAAGTAGTTTTTAGTACTTTCTGCAGAGATTTGTGTAGTTTTTGAAGAGATTTGTGCAATTTGACTGCACTTGAAGTTGATGTGTCATATAGGCACTCAACGCTGAATTGATCCTGTTCTTGAACTCTGTATTAAATGTAGTGAAATAATTAAATCCCAGAAGAAAATAAACAGGAATCATGTAGTTCCTTCATATTGAAGTAGTTTTTAGTAGTTTCTGCAGAGATTTGTGTAGTTTTTGAAGAGATTTGTGCAGTTTGACTGCACTTCAAGTTTCTGTGTCATAAAGGCACTCAATGCTGAAGTGAGCCTGTTTTTGAACTTTGTATTAAATGTAGTGAAAACAGCAAATCCCAGCAGAAAATCAACAGGAATCATGTAGTTCCTTCATATTCAAGTAGTTCTGAGTAGTTTGTGCAGAGATTTGTGTAGATTTCGAAAAGATTTTGCAGTGTGATTGTATGTTACCATGAAGTATCAGAAACGCACTCAAGGCTGAATTGAACATGTTTTTGAACTCTGTATGAAATGTAGTGAAATCATTAAATCCGGGCAGAAAATCAACAGGAATCATGTAGTTCCTTCATATTCAAGTAGTTTTTAGTACTTTCTGCAGAGATTTGTGTAGTTTTTGAAGAGATTTGTGCAATTTGATTGCATGTTAGCATGAAGTGTCAAAAACGCACTGAACGCTGAATAGAGCCTGTTTTTGAACTCTGTATTAAAAGTAGTGAAAACAGCAAATCCCAGCAGAAAATCAATAAGAATCAGGTACTTCCTTCATATCTAAGTAGTTCTGAGTAGTTTGTGCAGAGATTTGTGTAGTTTTTGATGAGATTTGTGCAGTTTGATTGCATGTTAGCATGAAGTATCAAAAACGCATTGAACGCTGAATTGAGCCTGTTTTTGAACTGTGTATTAAATGTAAGGAAATCATTAAATCCCAGAAGAAAATCAACAGGAATCATGTAGGTCCTTCATATTCAAGTAGTTCTGAGTAGTTTGTGCAGAGATTTGTGCAGTTTTTGAAGAGATTTGTTTAGTATGATTCCATGTTAGCACGAAGTATCAAAAACGTACTGAACGCTGAATTGAGCCTGTTTTTGAACTCTGTATTAAAAGTAGTGAAAACAGCAAATCCCAGCAGAAAATCAACAGGAATCATGTAGTTCCTTCATATTCAAGTAGTTCTGAGTAGTTTGTGCAGAGAATTGTGTAGTTTTTGAAGATATTTGTGCAGTTTGACTGCACTTGAAGTTGATGTGTTACATAGGCACTCAACCCTGAATTGAGCCTGTTTTTGAACTCTGTATTAAAAGTAGTGAAAACAGTAAATCCCAGCAGAAAATCAATAGGAATCATGTAGTTCCTTCATATTCAAGTTGTTCTGAGTAGTTTGTGCAGAGATTTGTGTAGTTTTTGATGAGATTTATGCAGTTTGATTGCATGTTAGCATGAAGTGTCAAAAACGCACTGAACGCTGAATTGAGCCTGTTTTTGAACTCTGTATTAAAAGTAGTGAAAACAGCAAATCCCAGCAGAAAATCAACAGGAATCATGTAGTTCCTTCATATTCAAGTTGTTTTGAGTAGTTTCTGCAGAGATTTGTGTAGTTTTTGAAGATATTTGTGCAGTTTGATTGCATGTTAGCATGAAGTGTCAAAAACGCACTGAACGCTGAATTGAGCCTGTTTTTGAACTCTGTATTAAAAGTAGTGAAAACAGCAAATCCCAGCAGAAAATCAACAAGAATCAGGTACTTCCTTCATATTTAAGTAGTTCTGAGTAGTTTGTGCAGAGAACTGTGTAGTTTTTGAAGATATTTGTGCAGTTTGACTGCACTTGAAGTTGATGTGTTACATAGGCACTCAACCCTGAATTGAGCCTGTTTTTGAACTCTGTATTAAAAGTAGTGAAAATAGTAAATCCCAGCAGAAAATCAATAGGAATCATGTAGTTCCTTCATATTCAAGTTGTTCTGAGTAGTTTGTGCAGAGATTTGTGTAGTTTTTGATGAGATTTATGCAGTTTGATTGCATGTTAGCATGAAGTGTCAAAAACGCACTGAACGCTGAATTGAGCCTGTTTTTGAACTCTGTATTAAAAGTAGTGAAAACAGCAAATCCCAGCAGAAAATCAACAGGAATCATGTAGTTCCTTCATATTGAAGTAGTTTTTAGTAGTTTCTGCAGAGATTTGTGTAGTTTTTGAAGAGATTTGTGCAGTTTGACTGCACTTCAAGTTTATGTGTCATGAAGGCAGTCAACGCTGAATTGAGCCTGTTTTTCAACTTTGTATTAAATGTAGTGAAAACAGCAAATCCCAGCAGAAAATCAACCAGAATCATGTATTCCCTTCATATTCAAGTAGTTCTGAGTAGTTTGTGCAGAGATTTGTGTAGTTTTTGATGAGATTTGTGCAGTTTGATTGCATGTTAGCATGAAGTATCAAAAACGCACTGAACGCTGAATTGAGCCTGTTTTTGAACTCTGTATTAAAAGTAGTGAAAACAGCAAATCCCAGCAGAAAATCAACAGGAATCATGTAGTTCTGTCATATTCAAGTTGTTCTGAGTAGTTTGTGCAGAGATTTGTGTAGTTTTTGATGAGATTTGTGCAGTTTGATTTCATTTCAAGTTGATGAGTCACAAACGCACCCAATGCTGAATTGAGCCTGTTTTTGAACTTTGTATTAAATGTAGTGAGAACAGCAAATCCCAGCAGAAAATCAACGAGAATCATGTATTCCCTTCATATTCAAGTAGTTCTGAGTACTTTGTGCAAAGATTTGTGTAGTTTTTAATGAGATTTGTGCAGTTTGACTGCACTTGAAGTTGATGTGTCATATAGGCACTCAACGCTGAATTGAGCCTGTTTTTGAACTCTGTATTAAAAGTAGTGAAAACAGAACTACTTGAATATGAAGGAACTACATGATTCCTGTTGATTTTCTGCTGGGATTTGCTGAGTAGTTTGTGCAGAGAATTGTGTAGTTTTTGAAGATATTTGTGCAGTTTGACTGCACTTGAAGTTGATGTGTTACATAGGCACTCAACCCTGAATTGAGCCTGTTTTTGAACTCTGTATTAAAAGTAGTGAAAACAGTAAATCCCAGCAGAAAATCAATAGGAATCATGTAGTTCCTTCATATTCAAGTTGTTCTGAGTAGTTTGTGCAGAGATTTGTGTAGTTTTTGATGAGATTTATGCAGTTTGATTGCATGTTAGCATGAAGTGTCAAAAACGCACTGAACGCTGAATTGAGCCTGTTTTTGAACTCTGTATTAAAAGTAGTGAAAACAGCAAATCCCAGCAGAAAATCAACATGAATCATGTAGTTCCTTCATATTCAAGTTGTTCTGAGTAGTTTGTGCAGAGATTTGTGTAGTTTTTGATGAGATTTATGCAGTTTGATTGCATGTTAGCATGAAGTGTCAAAAACGCACTGAACGCTGAATTGAGCCTGTTTTTGATCTCTGTATTAAAAGTAGTGAAAACAGCAAATCCCAGCAGAAAATCAACAGGAATCATGTAGTTCCTTCATATTGAAGTAGTTTTTAGTAGTTTCTGCAGAGATTTGTGTAGTTTTTGAAGATATTTGTGCAGTTTGACTGCACTTCAAGTTTATGTGTCATGAAGGCACTCAACGCTGAATTGAGCCTGTTTTTCAACTTTGTATTAAATGTAGTGAAAACAGCAAATCCCAGCAGAAAATCAACCAGAATCATATATTCCCTTCATATTCAAGTAGTTCTGAGTAGTTTGTGCAGAGATTTGTGTAGTTTTTGAGGAGATTTGTGCAGTTTGATTGCATGTTAGCATGAAGTATCAAAAACGCACTGAACGCTGAATTGAGCCTGTTTTTGAACTCTGTATTAAAACTAGTAAAAACAGCAAATCCCAGCAGAAAATCAACAGGAATCATGTAGTTCCTTCATATTGAAGTAGTTTTTAGTAGTTTCTGCAGAGATTTGTGTAGTTTTTGAAGAGATTTGTGCAATTTGATTGCATGTTAGCATGAAGTGTCAAAAACGCACTGAACGCTGAATAGAGCCTGTTTTTGAACTCTGTATTAAAAGTAGTGAAAACAGCAAATCCCAGCAGAAAATCAATAAGAATCAGGTACTTCCTTCATATCTAAGTAGTTCTGAGTAGTTTGTGCAGAGATTTGTGTAGTTTTTGATGAGATTTGTGCAGTTTGATTGCATGTTAGCATGAAGTATCAAAAACGCATTGAACGCTGAATTGAGCCTGTTTTTGAACTGTGTATTAAATGTAAGGAAATCATTAAATCCCAGAAGAAAATCAACAGGAATCATGTAGGTCCTTCATATTCAAGTAGTTCTGAGTAGTTTGTGCAGAGATTTGTGCAGTTTTTGAAGAGATTTGTTTAGTATGATTCCATGTTAGCACGAAGTATCAAAAACGTACTGAACGCTGAATTGAGCCTGTTTTTGAACTCTGTATTAAAAGTAGTGAAAACAGCAAATCCCAGCAGAAAATCAACAGGAATCATGTAGTTCCTTCATATTCAAGTAGTTCTGAGTAGTTTGTGCAGAGAATTGTGTAGTTTTTGAAGATATTTGTGCAGTTTGACTGCACTTGAAGTTGATGTGTTACATAGGCACTCAACCCTGAATTGAGCCTGTTTTTGAACTCTGTATTAAAAGTAGTGAAAACAGTAAATCCCAGCAGAAAATCAATAGGAATCATGTAGTTCCTTCATATTCAAGTTGTTCTGAGTAGTTTGTGCAGAGATTTGTGTAGTTTTTGATGAGATTTATGCAGTTTGATTGCATGTTAGCATGAAGTGTCAAAAACGCACTGAACGCTGAATTGAGCCTGTTTTTGAACTCTGTATTAAAAGTAGTGAAAACAGCAAATCCCAGCAGAAAATCAACAGGAATCATGTAGTTCCTTCATATTCAAGTTGTTTTGAGTAGTTTCTGCAGAGATTTGTGTAGTTTTTGAAGATATTTGTGCAGTTTGATTGCATGTTAGCATGAAGTGTCAAAAACGCACTGAACGCTGAATTGAGCCTGTTTTTGAACTCTGTATTAAAAGTAGTGAAAACAGCAAATCCCAGCAGAAAATCAACAAGAATCAGGTACTTCCTTCATATTTAAGTAGTTCTGAGTAGTTTGTGCAGAGAACTGTGTAGTTTTTGAAGATATTTGTGCAGTTTGACTGCACTTGAAGTTGATGTGTTACATAGGCACTCAACCCTGAATTGAGCCTGTTTTTGAACTCTGTATTAAAAGTAGTGAAAATAGTAAATCCCAGCAGAAAATCAATAGGAATCATGTAGTTCCTTCATATTCAAGTTGTTCTGAGTAGTTTGTGCAGAGATTTGTGTAGTTTTTGATGAGATTTATGCAGTTTGATTGCATGTTAGCATGAAGTGTCAAAAACGCACTGAACGCTGAATTGAGCCTGTTTTTGAACTCTGTATTAAAAGTAGTGAAAACAGCAAATCCCAGCAGAAAATCAACAGGAATCATGTAGTTCCTTCATATTGAAGTAGTTTTTAGTAGTTTCTGCAGAGATTTGTGTAGTTTTTGATGAGATTTGTGCAGTTTGACTGCACTTCAAGTTTATGTGTCATGAAGGCAGTCAACGCTGAATTGAGCCTGTTTTTCAACTTTGTATTAAATGTAGTGAAAACAGCAAATCCCAGCAGAAAATCAACGAGAATCATGTATTCCCTTCATATTCAAGTAGTTCTGAGTACTTTGTGCAAAGATTTGTGCAGTTTTTGAAGAGATTTGTTTAGTATGATTCCATGTTAGCATGAAGTATCAAAAAAGCACTGAACGCTGAATTGAGCCTGTTTTTGAAATCTGTATTAAAAGTAGTGAAAACAGTAAATCCCAGCAGAGAATCAATAGGAATCATGTAGTTCCTTCATATTCAAGTAGTTCTGAGTAGTTTGTGCAGAGATTTGTGTAGTTTTTGATGAGATTTGTGCAGTTTGACTGCACTTCAAGTTTATGTGTCATAAAGGCACTCAATGCTGAAGTGAGCCTGTTTTTGAACTTTGTATTAAATGTAGTGAAAACAGCAAATCCCAGCAGAAAATCAACGAGAATCATGTATTCCCTTCATATTCAAGTAGTTCTGAGTACTTTGTGCAAAGATTTGTGCAGTTTTTGAAGAGATTTGTTTAGTATGATTCCATGTTAGCATGAAGTATCAAAAAAGCACTGAACGCTGAATTGAGCCTGTTTTTGAAATCTGTATTAAAAGTAGTGAAATCATTAAATCCGGGCAGAAAATCAACATGAATCATGTAGTTCCTTCATATTCAAATTGTTCTGAGTAGTTTGTGCAGACATTTGTGTAGTTTTTGATGAGATTTGTGCAGTTTGATTGCATGTTAGCATGAAGTATCAATAACGCACTGAACGCTGAATTGAGCCTGTTTTTGATCTCTGTATTAAAAGTAGTGAAAACAGCAAATCCCAGCAGAAAATCAACAGGAATCATGTAGTTCCTTCATATTGAAGTAGTTTTTAGTAGTTTCTGCAGAGATTTGTGTAGTTTTTGAAGAGATTTGTGCAGTTTGACTGCACTTCAAGTTTCTGTGTCATAAAGGCACTCAATGCTGAAGTGAGCCTGTTTTTGAACTTTGTATTAAATGTAGTGAAAACAGCAAATCCCAGCAGAAAATCAACAGGAATCATGTAGTTCCTTCATATTCAAGTAGTTCTGAGTACTTTGTGCAGAGATTTGTGTAGATTTCGAAAAGATTTTGCAGTGTGATTGTATGTTACCATGAAGTATCAGAAACGCACTCAAGGCTGAATTGAGCCTGTTTTTGAACTCTGTATTAAAAGTAGTGAAAACAGCAAATCCCAGCAGAAAATCAACAGGAATAATGTAGTTCCTTCATATTCAAGTAGTTCTGAGTAGTTTGTGTAGAGATTTGTGCAGTTTTTGAAGAGATTTGTTTAGTATGATTCCATGTTAGCATGAAGTATCAAAAAAGCACTGAACGCTGAATTGAGCCTGTTTTTGAACTCTGTATTAAAAGTAGTGAAAACAGCAAATCCCAGCAGAAAATCAACAGGAATCATGTAGTTCCTTCATATTCAAGTAGTTCTGAGTAGTTTGTGCAGAGATTTGTGTAGATTTCGAAAAGATTTTGCAGTGTGATTGTATGTTACCATGAAGTATCAGAAACGCACTCAAGGCTGAATTGAACATGTTTTTGAACTCTGTATTAAATGTAGTGAAATAATTAAATCCCAGAAGAAAATAAACAGGAATAATGTAGTTCCTTCATATTCAAGTAGTTCTGAGTAGTTTGTGCAGAGATTTGTGTAGTTTTTGATGAGATTTGTGCAGTTTGATTGCATGTTAGCATGAAGTATCAATAACGCACTGAACGCTGAATTGAGCCTGTTTTTGATCTCTGTATTAAAAGTAGTGAAAACAGCAAATCCCAGCAGAAAATCAACAGGAATCATGTAGTTCCTTCATATTGAAGTAGTTTTTAGTAGTTTCTGCAGAGATTTGTGTAGTTTTTGAAGATATTTGTGCAATTTGACTGCACTTCAAGTTTATGTGTCATATAGGCACTCAACGCTGAATTGATCCTGTTCTTGAACTCTGTATTAAATGTAGTGAAATAATTAAATCCCAGAAGAAAATAAACAGGAATAATGTAGTTCCTTCATATTCAAGTAGTTCTGAGTAGTTTGTGCAGAGATTTGTATAGTTTTTGAAGAGATTTGTTTAGTATGATTCCATGTTAGCATGAAGTATCAAAAAAGCACTGAACGCTGAATTGAGCCTGTTTTTGAAATCTGTATTAAAAGTAGTGAAAACAGTAAATCCCAGCAGAGAATCAATAGGAATCATGTAGTTCCTTCATATTCAAGTTGTTCTGAGTAGTTTGTGCAGAGATTTGTGTAGTTTTTGATGAGATTTGTGCAGTTTGATTGCATGTTAGCATGAAGTGTCAAAAACGCACTGAACGCTGAATTGAGCCTGTTTTTGAACTCTGTATTAAAAGTAGTGAAAACAGCAAATCCCAGCAGAAAATCAACAAGAATCAGGTACTTCCTTCATATTCAAGTAGTTCTGAGTAGTTTGTGCAGAGAATTGTGTAGTTTTTGAAGATATTTGTGCAGTTTGACTGCACTTCAAGTTTATGTGTCATAAAGGCAGTGAACGCTGAATTGAGCCTGTTTTTGACCTCTGTATTCAATGTAAGGAAATCATTAAAACTCAAAAGAAAATCAACAGGAATCATGTAGTTCCTTCATATTCAAGTTGTTCTGAGTAGTTTCTGCAGAGATTTGTGTAGTTTTTGAAGATATTTGTGCAGTTTGATTGCATGTTAGCATGAAGTGTCAAAAACGCACTGAACGCTGAATTGAGCCTGTTTTTGAACTCTGTATTAAAAGTAGTGAAAACAGCAAATCCCAGCAGAAAATCAACAAGAATCAGGTACTTCCTTCATATTTAAGTAGTTCTGAGTAGTTTGTGCAGAGATTTGTGTAGTTTTTGATGAGATTTGTGCAGTTTGATTGCATGTTAGCTTGAAGTATCAAAAACGCATTGAACGCTGAATTGAGCCTGTTTTTCAACTGTGTATTAAATGTAAGGAAATCATTAAATCCCAGAAGAAAATCAACAGGAATCATGTAGGTCCTTCATATTCAAGTTGTTCTGAGTAGTTTGTGCAGAGATTTGTGTAGTTTTTGATGAGATTTATGCAGTTTGATTGCATGTTAGCATGAAGTGTCAAAAACGCACTGAACGCTGAATTGAGCCTGTTTTTGAACTCTGTATTAAAAGTAGTGAAAACAGCAAATCCCAGCAGAAAATCAACATGAATCATGTAGTTCCTTCATATTCAAGTAGTTTTTAGTAGTTTCTGCAGAGATTTGTGTAGTTTTTGAAGAGATTTGTGCAGTTTGACTGCACTTCAAGTTTATGTGTCATAAAGGCACTGAACGCTGAATTGAGCCTGTTTTTGAACTCTGTATTAAATGTAGTGAAATCATTAAATCCCAGAAGAAAATCAATAGGAATCATGTAGTTCCTTCATATTCAAGTTGTTCTGAGTAGTTTGTGCAGAGATTTGTGTAGTTTTTGATGAGATTTGTGCAGTTTGATTGCATGTTAGCATGAAGTGTCAAAAACGCACTGAACGCTGAATTGAGCCTGTTTTTGAACTCTGTATTAAAAGTAGTGAAAACAGCAAATCCCAGCAGAAAATCAACAAGAATCAGGTACTTCCTTCATATTCAAGTAGTTTTGAGTATTTTGTGCAGAGATTTGTGTAGTTTTTGATGAGATTTGTGCAGTTTGATTGCATGTTAGCATGAAGTGTTAAAAACGCACTGAACGCTGAATTGAGCCTGTTTTTGAACTCTCTATTAAAAGTAGTGGAAATAGCAAATCACAGCAGAAGATCAACAGGAATCATGTAGTTCCTTCATATTCAAGTTGTTCTGAGTAGTTTGTGCAGAGATTTGTGTAGTTTTTGATGAGATTTGTGTAGTTTGATTGCATGTTAGCATGAAGTATCAAAAACGCATTGAACACTGAATTGAGCCTGTTTTTGAACTGTGTATTAAATGTAGTGAAAACACCAATTCCCAGCAGAAAATCAACGGGAATCATGTAGTCCCTTCATATTAAAGTAGTTCTGAGTAGTTTGTGCAGAGATTTGTGCAGTTTTTGAAGAGATTTGTGCAGTTTGATTCCATGTTAGCATGAAGTATCAAAAAAGCACTGAACGCTGAATTGAGCCTGTTTTTCAACTCTGTATTAAATGTAGTGAAATCATTAAATCCGGGCAGAAAATCAACATGAATCATGTAGTTCCTTCATATTCAAGTAGTTTTTAGTACTTTCTGCAGAGATTTTTGTAGTTTTTGAAGAGATTTGTGCAATTTGACTGCACTTCAAGTTTATGTGTCATGAAGGCACTCAACGCTGAATTGAGCCTGTTTTTCAACTCTGTATTAAATGTAGTGAAATCATTAAATACGGGCAGAAAATCAACATGAATCATGTAGTTCCTTCATATTCAAGTAGTTCTGAGTAGTTTGTGCAGAGATTTGTGTAGATTTCGAAAAGATTTTGCAGTGTGATTGTATGTTACCATGAAGTATCAGAAACGCACTCAAGGCTGAATTGAGCCTGTTTTTGAACTCTGTATTAAAAGTAGTGCAAACAGCAAATCCCAGTAGAAAATCAACAGGAATCATGAAGTTCCTTCATATTCAAGTTGTTCTGAGTAGTTTCTGCAGAGATTTGTGTAGTTTTTGAAGATATTTGTGCAGTTTGATTGCATGTTAGCATGAAGTGTCAAAAACGCACTGAACGCTGAATTGAGCCTGTTTTTGAACTCTGTATTAAAAGTAGTGAAAACAGCAAATCCCAGCAGAAAATCAATGAGAATCAGGTACTTCCTTCATATTTAAGTAGTTCTGAGTAGTTTGTGCAGAGATTTGTGTAGTTTTTGATGAGATTTGTGCAGTTTGATTGCATGTTAGCATGAAGTATCAAAAACGCATTGAACGCTGAATTGAGCCTGTTTTTGAACTGTGTATTAAATGTAAGGAAATCATTAAATCCCAGAAGAAAATCAACAGGAATCATGTAGGTCCTTCATATTGAAGTAGTTCTGAGTAGTTTGTGCAGAGATTTGTGTAGTTTTTGATGAGATTTGTGCAGTTTGATTGCATGTTAGCATGAAGTATCAATAACGCACTGAACGCTGAATTGAGCCTGTTTTTGATCTCTGTATTAAAAGTAGTGAAAACAGCAAATCCCAGCAGAAAATCAACAGGAATCATGTAGTTCCTTCATATTGAAGTAGTTTTTAGTAGTTTCTGCAGAGATTTGTGTAGTTTTTGAAGAGATTTGTGCAGTTTGACTGCACTTCAAGTTTATGTGTCATAAAGGCACTGAACGCTGAATTGAGCCTGTTTTTGAACTCTGTATTAAATGTAGTGAAATCATTAAATCCCAGAAGAAAATCAATAGGAATCATGTAGTTCCTTCATATTCAAGTTGTTCTGAGTAGTTTGTGCAGAGATTTGTGTAGTTTTTGATGAGATTTGTGCAGTTTGATTGCATGTTAGCATGAAGTATCAAAAAAGCACTGAACGCTGAATTGAGCCTGTTTTTGAACTCTGTATTAAAAGTAGTGAAAACAGTAAATCCCAGCAGAAAATCAAAAGGAATCATGTAGTTCCTTCATATTCAAGTAGTTCTGAGTATTTTGTGCAGAGAATTGTGTAGTTTTTGAAGATATTTGTGCAGTTTGACTGCACTTCAAGTTTATGTGTCATGAAGGCACTCAACGCTGAATTGAGCCTGTTTTTCAACTCTGTATTAAATGTAGTGAAATCATTAAATACGGGCAGAAAATCAACATGAATCATGTAGTTCCTTCATATTCAAGTAGTTCTGAGTAGTTTGTGCAGAGATTTGTGTAGATTTCGAAAAGATTTTGCAGTGTGATTGTATGTTACCATGAAGTATCAGAAACGCACTCAAGGCTGAATTGAACATGTTTTTGAACTCTGTATGAAATGTAGTGAAATCATTAAATCCGGGCAGAAAATCAACAGGAATCATGTAGTTCCTTCATATTCAAGTTGTTCTGAGTAGTTTGTGCAGAGATTTGTGTAGTTTTTGATGAGATTTGTGCAGTTTGATTTCATTTCAAGTTGATGAGTCACAAATGCACCCAATGCTGAATTGAGCCTGTTTTTGAACTTTGTATTAAATGTAGTGAAAACAGCAAATCCCAGCAGAAAATCAACGAGAATCATGTATTCCCTTCATATTCAAGTAGTTCTGAGTACTTTGTGCAAAGATTTGTGTAGTTTTTAATGAGATTTGTGCAGTTTGACTGCACTTGAAGTTGATGTGTCATATAGGCACTCAACGCTGAATTGAGCCTGTTTTTGAACTCTGTATTAAAAGTAGTGAAAACAGCAAATCCCAGCAGAAAATCAACCAGAATCAGGTACTTCCTTCATATTCAAGTAGTTCTGAGTAGTTTGTGCAGAGAATTGTGTAGTTTTTGAAGATATTTGTGCAGTTTGACTGCACTTCAAGTTTATGTGTCATAAAGGCAGTGAACGCTGAACTGAGCCTGTTTTTGACCTCTGTATTCAATGTAAGGAAATCATTAAAACTCAAAAGAAAATCAACAGGAATCATGTAGTTCCTTCATATTCAAGTTGTTCTGAGTAGTTTGTGCAGAGATTTGTGTAGTTTTTGATGAGATTTGTGCAGTTTGATTGCATGTTAGCATGAAGTGTTAAAAACGCACTGAACGCTGAATTGAGCCTGTTTTTGAACTCTGTATTAAAAGTAGTGAAAACAGCAAATCCCAGCAGAAAATCAACAAGAATCAGGTACTTCCTTCATATTCAAGTAGTTCTGAGTAGTTTGTGCAGAGATTTGTGTAGATTTCGAAAAGATTTTGCAGTGTGATTGTATGTTACCATGAAGTATCAGAAACGCACTCAAGGCTGAATTGAACATGTTTTTGAACTCTGTATGAAATGTAGTGAAATCATTAAATCCGGGCAGAAAATCAACAGGAATCATGTAGTTCCTTCATATTCAAGTAGTTCTGAGTAGTTTGTGCAGAGATTTGTGTAGATTTCGAAAAGATTTTGCAGTGTGATTGTATGTTACCATGAAGTGTTAAAAACGCACTGAACGCTGAATTGAGCCTGTTTTTGAACTCTGTATTAAAAGTAGTGCAAACAGCAAATCCCAGTAGAAAATCAACAGGAATCATGTAGTTCCTTCATATTCAAGTTGTTCTGAGTAGTTTCTGCAGAGATTTGTGTAGTTTTTGAAGATATTTGTGCAGTTTGATTGCATGTTAGCATGAAGTGTCAAAAACGCACTGAACGCTGAATTTATCCTGTTTTTGAACTCTGTATTAAAAGTAGTGAAAACAGCAAATCCCAGCAGAAAATCAATGAGAATCAGGTACTTCCTTCATATTTAAGTAGTTCTGAGTAGTTTGTGCAGAGATTTGTGTAGTTTTTGATGAGATTTGTGCAGTTTGATTGCATGTTAGCATGAAGTATCAAAAACGCATTGAACGCTGAATTGAGCCTGTTTTTGAACTGTGTATTAAATGTAAGGAAATCATTAAATCCCAGAAGAAAATCAACAGGAATCATGTAGGTCCTTCATATTGAAGTAGTTCTGAGTAGTTTGTGCACAGAATTGTGTAGTTTTTGAAGATATTTGTGCAGTTTGACTGCACTTCAAGTTTATGTGTCATGAAGGCACTCAACGCTGAATTGAGCCTGTTTTTCAACTTTGTATTAAATGTAGTGAAAACAGCAAATCCCAGCAGAAAATCAACCAGAATCATGTATTCCCTTCATATTCAAGTAGTTCTGAGTAGTTTGTGCAGAGATTTATGTAGTTTTTGATGAGATTTATGCAGTTTGATTGCATGTTAGCATGAAGTGTCAAAAACGCACTGAACGCTGAATTGAGCCTGTTTTTGAACTCTGTATTAAAAGTAGTGAAAACAGCAAATCCCAGCAGAAAATCAACATGAATCATGTAGTTCCTTCATATTCAAGTAGTTTTTAGTAGTTTCTGCAGAGATTTGTGTAGTTTTTGAAGAGATTTGTGCAGTTTGACTGCACTTCAAGTTTATGTGTCATAAAGGCACTGAACGCTGAATTGAGCCTGTTTTTGAACTCTGTATTAAATGTAAGGAAATCATTAAATCCCAGAAGAAAATCAATAGGAATCATGTAGTTCCTTCATATTCAAGTTGTTCTGAGTAGTTTGTGCAGAGATTTGTGTAGTTTTTGATGAGATTTGTGCAGTTTGATTGCATGTTAGCATGAAGTATCAAAAACGCATTGAACGCTGAATTGAGCCTGTTTTTGAACTGTGTATTAAATGTAAGGAAATCATTAAATCCCAGAAGAAAATCAACAGGAATCATGTAGGTCTTTCATATTGAAGTAGTTCTGAGTAGTTTGTGCACAGAATTGTGTAGTTTTTGAAGATATTTGTGCAGTTTGACTGCACTTCAAGTTTATGTGTCATGAAGGCACTCAACGCTGAATTGAGCCTGTTTTTCAACTCTGTATTAAATGTAGTGAAATCATTAAATCCGGGCAGAAAATCAACATGAATCATGTAGTTCCTTCATATTCAAGTAGTTCTGAGTAGTTTGTGCAGAGATTTGTGTAGATTTCGAAAAGATTTTGCAGTGTGATTGTATGTTACCATGAAGTATCAGAAACGCACTCAAGGCTGAATTGAACATGTTTTTGAACTCTGTATGAAATGTAGTGAAATCATTAAATCCGGGCAGAAAATCAACAGGAATCATGTAGTTCCTTCATATTCAAGTAGTTCTGAGTAGTTTGTGCAGAGAATTGTGTAGTTTTTGACGAGATCTGTGCAGTTTGATTGCATGTTAGGATGAAGTATCAATAACGCACTGAACGCTGAATTGAGCCTGTTTTTGAACTCTGTATTAAAAGTAGTGAAAACAGCAAATCCTAGCAGAAAATCAACAGGAATCATGTAGTTCCTTCATATTGAAGTTGTTCTGAGTAGTTTGTGCAGAGATTTGTGTAGTTTTTGAAGAGATTTGTGCAATTTGACTGCACTTGAAGTTGATGTGTCATATAGGCACTCAACGCTGAATTGATCCTGTTCTTGAACTCTGTATTAAATGTAGTGAAATAATTAAATCCCAGAAGAAAATAAACAGGAATAATGTAGTTCCTTCATATTCAAGTAGTTCTGAGTAGTTTCTGCAGAGATTTGTGCAGTTTTTGAAGAGATTTGTTTAGTATGATTCCATGTTAGCATGAAGTATCAAAAACGCACTGAACGCTGAATTGAGCCTGTTTTTGAACTCTGTGTTAAAAGTAGTGAAAACAGTAAATCCCAGCAGAAAATCAACAGGAATCATGTAGTTCCTTCATATTGAAGTAGTTCTGAGTAGTTTGGGCAGAGATTTGTGTAGTTTTTGAAGAGATTTGTGCAGTTTGACTGCACTTCAAGTTGATGTGTCATAAAGGCACTCAACGCTGAATTGAGCCTGTTTTTGAACTTTGTATTAAATGTAGTGAAATCATTAAATCCCAACAGAAAATCAACAGGAATCATGTAGTTCCTTCATATTCAAGTAGTTCTGAGTAGTTTGTGCAAAGATTTGTGTAGATTTCGAAAAGATTTTGCAGTGTGATTGTATGTTACCATGAAGTGTTAAAAACGCACTGAACGCTGAATTGAGCCTGTTTTTGAACTCTGTATTAAAAGTAGTGAAAACAGCAAATCCCAGCAGAAAATCAACAGGAATCATGTAGTTCCTTCATATTCAAGTTGTTCTGAGTAGTTTCTGCAGAGATTTGTGTAGTTTTTGAAGATATTTGTGCAGTTTGATTGCATGTTAGCATGAAGTGTCAAAAACGCTCTGAACGCTGAATTGAGCCTGTTTTTGAACTCTGTATTAAAAGTAGTGAAAACAGCAAATCCCAGCAGAAAATCAACAGGAATCATGTAGTTCCTTCATATTCAAGTAGTTCTGAGTAGTTTGTGCAGAGAATTGTGTAGTTTTTGAAGATATTTGTGCAGTTTGACTGCACTTGAAGTTGATGTGTTACATAGGCACTCAACCCTGAATTGAGCCTGTTTTTGAACTCTGTATTAAAAGTAGTGAAAACAGCAAATCCCAGCAGAAAATCAACATGAATCATGTAGTTCCTTCATATTCAAATTGTTCTGAGTAGTTTTTGCAGAGATTTGTGTAGTTTTTGATGAGATTTGTGCAGTTTGATTGCATGTTAGCATGAAGTATCAATAACGCACTGAACGCTGAATTTAGCCTGTTTTTGATCTCTGTATTAAAAGTAGTGAAAACAGCAAATCCCAGCAGAAAATCAACAGGAATCATGTAGTTCCTTCATATTCAAGTAGTTCTGAGTAGTTTGTGCAGAGATTTGTGTAGATTTCGAAAAGATTTTGCAGTGTGATTGTATGTTACCATGAAGTATCAGAAACGCACTCAAGGCTGAATTGAACATGTTTTTGAACTCTGTATGAAATGTAGTGAAATCATTAAATCCGGGCAGAAAATCAACAGGAATCATGTAGTTCCTTCATATTCAAGTAGTTTTTAGTACTTTCTGCAGAGATTTGTGTAGTTTTTGAAGAGATTTGTGCAATTTGATTGCATGTTAGCATGAAGTGTCAAAAACGCACTGAACGCTGAATAGAGCCTGTTTTTGAACTCTGTATTAAAAGTAGTGAAAACAGCAAATCCCAGCAGAAAATCAATAAGAATCAGGTACTTCCTTCATATCTAAGTAGTTCTGAGTAGTTTGTGCAGAGATTTGTGTAGTTTTTGATGAGATTTGTGCAGTTTGATTGCATGTTAGCATGAAGTACCAAAAACGCATTGAACGCTGAATTGAGCCTGTTTTTGAACTGTGTATTAAATGTAAGGAAATCATTAAATCCCAGAAGAAAATCAACAGGAATCATGTAGTTCCTTCATATTGAAGTAGTTTTTAGTAGTTTCTGCAGAGATTTGTGTAGTTTTTGAAGATATTTGTGCAATTTGACTGCACTTCAAGTTTATGTGTCATATAGGCACTCAACGCTGAATTGATCCTGTTCTTGAACTCTGTATTAAATGTAGTGAAATAATTAAATCCCAGAAGAAAATAAACAGGAATAATGTAGTTCCTTCATATTCAAGTAGTTCTGAGTAGTTTGTGCAGAGATTTGTGTAGTTTTTGAAGAGATTTGTTTAGTATGATTCCATGTTAGCATGAAGTATCAAAAAAGCACTGAACGCTGAATTGAGCCTGTTTTTGAAATCTGTATTAAAAGTAGTGAAAACAGTAAATCCCAGCAGAGAATCAATAGGAATCATGTAGTTCCTTCATATTCAAGTTGTTCTGAGTAGTTTGTGCAGAGATTTGTGTAGTTTTTGATGAGATTTGTGCAGTTTGACTGCACTTCAAGTTTATGTGTCATAAAGGCAGTGAACGCTGAATTGAGCCTGTTTTTGACCTCTGTATTCAATGTAAGGAAATCATTAAAACTCAAAAGAAAATCAACAGGAATCATGTAGTTCCTTCATATTCAAGTTGTTCTGAGTAGTTTGTGCAGAGATTTGTGTAGTTTTTGATGAGATTTGTGCAGTTTGATTGCATGTTAGCATGAAGTGTCAAAAACGCACTGAACGCTGAATTGAGCCTGTTTTTGAACTCTGTATTAAAAGTAGTGAAAACAGCAAATCCCAGCAGAAAATCAATGAGAATCAGGTACTTCCTTCATATTTAAGTAGTTCTGAGTAGTTTGTGCAGAGATTTGTGTAGTTTTTGATGAGATTTGTGCAGTTTGATTGCATGTTAGCTTGAAGTATCAAAAACGCATTGAACGCTGAATTGAGCCTGTTTTTCAACTGTGTATTAAATGTAAGGAAATCATTAAATCCCAGAAGAAAATCAACAGGAATCATGTAGGTCCTTCATATTCAAGTTGTTCTGAGTAGTTTGTGCAGAGATTTGTGTAGTTTTTGATGAGATTTATGCAGTTTGATTGCATGTTAGCATGAAGTGTCAAAAACGCACTGAACGCTGAATTGAGCCTGTTTTTGAACTCTGTATTAAAAGTAGTGAAAACAGCAAATCCCAGCAGAAAATCAAAAGGAATCATGTAGTTCCTTCATATTCAAGTAGTTCTGAGTATTTTGTGCAGAGAATTGTGTAGTTTTTGAAGATATTTGTGCAGTTTGACTGCACTTCAAGTTTATGTGTCATGAAGGCACTCAACGCTGAATTGAGCCTGTTTTTCAACTCTGTATTAAATGTAGTGAAATCATTAAATCCGGGCAGAAAATCAACATGAATCATGTAGTTCCTTCATATTCAAGTAGTTTTTAGTACTTTCTGCAGAGATTTTTGTAGTTTTTGAAGAGATTTGTGCAATTTGACTGCACTTCAAGTTTATGTGTCATGAAGGCACTCAACGCTGAATTGAGCCTGTTTTTCAACTCTGTATTAAATGTAGTGAAATCATTAAATACGGGCAGAAAATCAACATGAATCATGTAGTTCCTTCATATTCAAGTAGTTCTGAGTAGTTTGTGCAGAGATTTGTGTAGATTTCGAAAAGATTTTGCAGTGTGATTGTATGTTACCATGAAGTATCAGAAACGCACTCAAGGCTGAATTGAACATGTTTTTGAACTCTGTATGAAATGTAGTGAAATCATTAAATCCGGGCAGAAAATCAACAGGAATCATGTAGTTCCTTCATATTCAAGTAGTTCTGAGTAGTTTGTGCAGAGAATTGTGTAGTTTTTGACGAGATCTGTGCAGTTTGATTGCATGTTAGGATGAAGTATCAATAACGCACTGAACGCTGAATTGAGCCTGTTTTTGAACTCTGTATTAAAAGTAGTGAAAACAGCAAATCCCAGCAGAAAATCAACAGGAATCATGTAGTTCCTTCATATTCAAGTTGTTCTGAGTAGTTTGTGCAGAGATTTGTGTAGTTTTTGATGAGATTTGTGCAGTTTGATTGCATGGTAGCATGAAGTATCAAAAACGCACTGAACGCTGAATTGAGCCTGTTTTTGAACTCTGTATTAAATGTAGTGAAATCATTAAATCCCAGAAGAAAATCAACAGGAATAATGTAGTTCCTTCATATTCAAGTAGTTCTGAGTAGTTTGTGCAGAGATTTGTGCAGTTTTTGAAGAGATTTGTTTAGTATGATTCCATGTTAGCATGAAGTATCAAAAACGCACTGAACGCTGAATTGAGCCTGTTTTTGAACTCTGTGTTAAAAGTAGTGAAAACAGTAAATCCCAGCAGAAAATCAACAGGAATCATGTAGTTCTTTCATATTGAAGTAGTTCTGAGTAGTTTGGGCAGAGATTTGTGTAGTTTTTGAAGAGATTTGTGCAGTTTGACTGCACTTCAAGTTGATGTGTCATAAAGGCACTCAACGCTGAATTGAGCCTGTCTTTGAACTCTGTATTAAAAGTAGTGAAAACAGCAAATCCCAGCAGAAAATCAACAGGAATCATGTAGTTCCTTCATATTCAAGTAGTTCTGAGTAGTTTGTGCAGAGATTTGTGTAGATTTCGAAAAGATTTTGCAGTGTGATTGTATGTTACCATGAAGTGTTAAAAACGCACTGAACGCTGAATTGAGCCTGTTTTTGAACTCTGTATTAAAAGTAGTGCAAACAGCAAATCCCAGTAGAAAATCAACAGGAATCATGTAGTTCCTTCATATTCAAGTTGTTCTGAGTAGTTTCTGCAGAGATTTGTGTAGTTTTTGAAGATATTTGTGCAGTTTGATTGCATGTTAGCATGAAGTGTCAAAAACGCACTGAACGCTGAATTGAGCCTGTTTTTGAACTCTGTATTAAAAGTAGTGAAAACAGCAAATCCCAGCAGAAAATCAATGAGAATCAGGTACTTCCTTCATATTTAAGTAGTTCTGAGTAGTTTGTGCAGAGATTTGTGTAGTTTTTGATGAGATTTGTGCAGTTTGATTGCATGTTAGCATGAAGTATCAAAAACGCATTGAACGCTGAATTGAGCCTGTTTTTGAACTGTGTATTAAATGTAAGGAAATCATTAAATCCCAGAAGAAAATCAACAGGAATCATGTAGGTCCTTCATATTGAAGTAGTTCTGAGTAGTTTGTGCAGAGATTTGTGTAGTTTTTGATGAGATTTGTGCAGTTTGATTGCATGTTAGCATGAAGTATCAATAACGCACTGAACGCTGAATTGAGCCTGTTTTTGATCTCTGTATTAAAAGTAGTGAAAACAGCAAATCCCAGCAGAAAATCAACAGGAATCATGTAGTTCCTTCATATTGAAGTAGTTTTTAGTAGTTTCTGCAGAGATTTGTGTAGTTTTTGAAGATATTTGTGCAGTTTGACTGCACTTCAAGTTTATGTGTCATGAAGGCACTCAACGCTGAATTGAGCCTGTTTTTCAACTTTGTATTAAATGTAGTGAAAACAGCAAATCCCAGCAGAAAATCAACCAGAATCATGTATTCCCTTCATATTCAAGTAGTTCTGAGTAGTTTGTGCAGATATTTGTGTAGTTTTTGATGAGATTTGTGCAGTTTGATTGCATGTTAGCATGAAGTATCAAAAACGCACTGAACGCTGAATTGAGCCTGTTTTTGAACTCTGTATTAAAAGTAGTGAAAACAGCAAATCCCAGCAGAAAATCAACAGGAATCATGTAGTTCTGTCATATTCAAGTTGTTCTGAGTAGTTTGTGCAGAGATTTGTGTAGTTTTTGATGAGATTTGTGTAGTTTGATTTCATTTCAAGTTGATGAGTCACAAATGCACCCAATGCTGAATTGAGCCTGTTTTTGAACTTTGTATTAAATGTAGTGAAAACAGCAAATCCCAGCAGAAAATCAACGAGAATCATGTATTCCCTTCATATTCAAGTAGTTCTGAGTACTTTGTGCAAAGATTTGTGTAGTTTTTAATGAGATTTGTGCAGTTTGACTGCACTTGAAGTTGATGTGTCATATAGGCACTCAACGCTGAATTGAGCCTGTTTTTGAACTCTGTATTAAAAGTAGTGAAAACAGCAAATCCCAGCAGAAAATCAACCAGAATCAGGTACTTCCTTCATATTCAAGTAGTTATGAGTAGTTTGTGCAGAGAATTGTGTAGTTTTTGAAGATATTTGTGCAGTTTGACTGCACTTCAAGTTTATGTGTCATAAAGGCAGTGAACGCTGAATTGAGCCTGTTTTTGACCTCTGTATTCAATGTAAGGAAATCATTAAAACTCAAAAGAAAATCAACAGGAATCATGTAGTTCCTTCATATTCAAGTTGTTCTGAGTAGTTTGTGCAGAGATTTGTGTAGTTTTTGATGAGATTTGTGCAGTTTGATTGCATGTTAGCATGAAGTGTTAAAAACGCACTGAACGCTGAATTGAGCCTGTTTTTGAACTCTGTATTAAAAGTAGTGAAAACAGCAAATCCCAGCAGAAAATCAATAAGAATCAGGTACTTCCTTCATATCTAAGTAGTTCTGAGTAGTTTGTGCAGAGATTTGTGTAGTTTTTGATGAGATTTGTGCAGTTTGATTGCATGTTAGCATGAAGTATCAAAAACGCATTGAACGCTGAATTGAGCCTGTTTTTGAACTGTGTATTAAATGTAAGGAAATCATTAAATCCCAGAAGAAAATCAACAGGAATCATGTAGTTCCTTCATATTGAAGTAGTTTTTAGTAGTTTCTGCAGAGATTTGTGTAGTTTTTGAAGATATTTGTGCAATTTGACTGCACTTCAAGTTTATGTGTCATATAGGCACTCAACGCTGAATTGATCCTGTTCTTGAACTCTGTATTAAATGTAGTGAAATAATTAAATCCCAGAAGAAAATAAACAGGAATAATGTAGTTCCTTCATATTCAAGTAGTTCTGAGTAGTTTGTGCAGAGATTTGTGTAGTTTTTGAAGAGATTTGTTTAGTATGATTCCATGTTAGCATGAAGTATCAAAAAAGCACTGAACGCTGAATTGAGCCTGTTTTTGAAATCTGTATTAAAAGTAGTGAAAACAGTAAATCCCAGCAGAGAATCAATAGGAATCATGTAGTTCCTTCATATTCAAGTTGTTCTGAGTAGTTTGTGCAGAGATTTGTGTAGTTTTTGATGAGATTTGTGCAGTTTGACTGCACTTCAAGTTTATGTGTCATAAAGGCAGTGAACGCTGAATTGAGCCTGTTTTTGACCTCTGTATTCAATGTAAGGAAATCATTAAAACTCAAAAGAAAATCAACAGGAATCATGTAGTTCCTTCATATTCAAGTTGTTCTGAGTAGTTTGTGCAGAGATTTGTGTAGTTTTTGATGAGATTTGTGCAGTTTGATTGCATGTTAGCATGAAGTGTCAAAAACGCACTGAACGCTGAATTGAGCCTGTTTTTGAACTCTGTATTAAAAGTAGTGAAAACAGCAAATCCCAGCAGAAAATCAATGAGAATCAGGTACTTCCTTCATATTTAAGTAGTTCTGAGTAGTTTGTGCAGAGATTTGTGTAGTTTTTGATGAGATTTGTGCAGTTTGATTGCATGTTAGCTTGAAGTATCAAAAACGCATTGAACGCTGAATTGAGCCTGTTTTTCAACTGTGTATTAAATGTAAGGAAATCATTAAATCCCAGAAGAAAATCAACAGGAATCATGTAGGTCCTTCATATTCAAGTTGTTCTGAGTAGTTTGTGCAGAGATTTGTGTAGTTTTTGATGAGATTTATGCAGTTTGATTGCATGTTAGCATGAAGTGTCAAAAACGCACTGAACGCTGAATTGAGCCTGTTTTTGAACTCTGTATTAAAAGTAGTGAAAACAGCAAATCCCAGCAGAAAATCAAAAGGAATCATGTAGTTCCTTCATATTCAAGTAGTTCTGAGTATTTTGTGCAGAGAATTGTGTAGTTTTTGAAGATATTTGTGCAGTTTGACTGCACTTCAAGTTTATGTGTCATGAAGGCACTCAACGCTGAATTGAGCCTGTTTTTCAACTCTGTATTAAATGTAGTGAAATCATTAAATCCGGGCAGAAAATCAACATGAATCATGTAGTTCCTTCATATTCAAGTAGTTTTTAGTACTTTCTGCAGAGATTTTTGTAGTTTTTGAAGAGATTTGTGCAATTTGACTGCACTTCAAGTTTATGTGTCATGAAGGCACTCAACGCTGAATTGAGCCTGTTTTTCAACTCTGTATTAAATGTAGTGAAATCATTAAATACGGGCAGAAAATCAACATGAATCATGTAGTTCCTTCATATTCAAGTAGTTCTGAGTAGTTTGTGCAGAGATTTGTGTAGATTTCGAAAAGATTTTGCAGTGTGATTGTATGTTACCATGAAGTATCAGAAACGCACTCAAGGCTGAATTGAACATGTTTTTGAACTCTGTATGAAATGTAGTGAAATCATTAAATCCGGGCAGAAAATCAACAGGAATCATGTAGTTCCTTCATATTCAAGTAGTTCTGAGTAGTTTGTGCAGAGAATTGTGTAGTTTTTGACGAGATCTGTGCAGTTTGATTGCATGTTAGGATGAAGTATCAATAACGCACTGAACGCTGAATTGAGCCTGTTTTTGAACTCTGTATTAAAAGTAGTGAAAACAGCAAATCCCAGCAGAAAATCAACAGGAATCATGTAGTTCCTTCATATTCAAGTTGTTCTGAGTAGTTTGTGCAGAGATTTGTGTAGTTTTTGATGAGATTTGTGCAGTTTGATTGCATGGTAGCATGAAGTATCAAAAACGCACTGAACGCTGAATTGAGCCTGTTTTTGAACTCTGTATTAAATGTAGTGAAATCATTAAATCCCAGAAGAAAATCAACAGGAATAATGTAGTTCCTTCATATTCAAGTAGTTCTGAGTAGTTTGTGCAGAGATTTGTGCAGTTTTTGAAGAGATTTGTTTAGTATGATTCCATGTTAGCATGAAGTATCAAAAACGCACTGAACGCTGAATTGAGCCTGTTTTTGAACTCTGTGTTAAAAGTAGTGAAAACAGTAAATCCCAGCAGAAAATCAACAGGAATCATGTAGTTCTTTCATATTGAAGTAGTTCTGAGTAGTTTGGGCAGAGATTTGTGTAGTTTTTGAAGAGATTTGTGCAGTTTGACTGCACTTCAAGTTGATGTGTCATAAAGGCACTCAACGCTGAATTGAGCCTGTCTTTGAACTCTGTATTAAAAGTAGTGAAAACAGCAAATCCCAGCAGAAAATCAACAGGAATCATGTAGTTCCTTCATATTCAAGTAGTTCTGAGTAGTTTGTGCAGAGATTTGTGTAGATTTCGAAAAGATTTTGCAGTGTGATTGTATGTTACCATGAAGTGTTAAAAACGCACTGAACGCTGAATTGAGCCTGTTTTTGAACTCTGTATTAAAAGTAGTGCAAACAGCAAATCCCAGTAGAAAATCAACAGGAATCATGTAGTTCCTTCATATTCAAGTTGTTCTGAGTAGTTTCTGCAGAGATTTGTGTAGTTTTTGAAGATATTTGTGCAGTTTGATTGCATGTTAGCATGAAGTGTCAAAAACGCACTGAACGCTGAATTGAGCCTGTTTTTGAACTCTGTATTAAAAGTAGTGAAAACAGCAAATCCCAGCAGAAAATCAATGAGAATCAGGTACTTCCTTCATATTTAAGTAGTTCTGAGTAGTTTGTGCAGAGATTTGTGTAGTTTTTGATGAGATTTGTGCAGTTTGATTGCATGTTAGCATGAAGTATCAAAAACGCATTGAACGCTGAATTGAGCCTGTTTTTGAACTGTGTATTAAATGTAAGGAAATCATTAAATCCCAGAAGAAAATCAACAGGAATCATGTAGGTCCTTCATATTGAAGTAGTTCTGAGTAGTTTGTGCAGAGATTTGTGTAGTTTTTGATGAGATTTGTGCAGTTTGATTGCATGTTAGCATGAAGTATCAATAACGCACTGAACGCTGAATTGAGCCTGTTTTTGATCTCTGTATTAAAAGTAGTGAAAACAGCAAATCCCAGCAGAAAATCAACAGGAATCATGTAGTTCCTTCATATTGAAGTAGTTTTTAGTAGTTTCTGCAGAGATTTGTGTAGTTTTTGAAGATATTTGTGCAGTTTGACTGCACTTCAAGTTTATGTGTCATGAAGGCACTCAACGCTGAATTGAGCCTGTTTTTCAACTTTGTATTAAATGTAGTGAAAACAGCAAATCCCAGCAGAAAATCAACCAGAATCATGTATTCCCTTCATATTCAAGTAGTTCTGAGTAGTTTGTGCAGATATTTGTGTAGTTTTTGATGAGATTTGTGCAGTTTGATTGCATGTTAGCATGAAGTATCAAAAACGCACTGAACGCTGAATTGAGCCTGTTTTTGAACTCTGTATTAAAAGTAGTGAAAACAGCAAATCCCAGCAGAAAATCAACAGGAATCATGTAGTTCTGTCATATTCAAGTTGTTCTGAGTAGTTTGTGCAGAGATTTGTGTAGTTTTTGATGAGATTTGTGTAGTTTGATTTCATTTCAAGTTGATGAGTCACAAATGCACCCAATGCTGAATTGAGCCTGTTTTTGAACTTTGTATTAAATGTAGTGAAAACAGCAAATCCCAGCAGAAAATCAACGAGAATCATGTATTCCCTTCATATTCAAGTAGTTCTGAGTACTTTGTGCAAAGATTTGTGTAGTTTTTAATGAGATTTGTGCAGTTTGACTGCACTTGAAGTTGATGTGTCATATAGGCACTCAACGCTGAATTGAGCCTGTTTTTGAACTCTGTATTAAAAGTAGTGAAAACAGCAAATCCCAGCAGAAAATCAACCAGAATCAGGTACTTCCTTCATATTCAAGTAGTTATGAGTAGTTTGTGCAGAGAATTGTGTAGTTTTTGAAGATATTTGTGCAGTTTGACTGCACTTCAAGTTTATGTGTCATAAAGGCAGTGAACGCTGAATTGAGCCTGTTTTTGACCTCTGTATTCAATGTAAGGAAATCATTAAAACTCAAAAGAAAATCAACAGGAATCATGTAGTTCCTTCATATTCAAGTTGTTCTGAGTAGTTTGTGCAGAGATTTGTGTAGTTTTTGATGAGATTTGTGCAGTTTGATTGCATGTTAGCATGAAGTGTTAAAAACGCACTGAACGCTGAATTGAGCCTGTTTTTGAACTCTGTATTAAAAGTAGTGAAAACAGCAAATCCCAGCAGAAAATCAACAAGAATCAGGTACTTCCTTCATATTCAAGTAGTTCTGAGTAGTTTGTGCAGAGATTTGTGTAGTTTTTGATGAGATTTGTGCAGTTTGATTGCATGTTAGCATGAAGTGTTAAAAACGCACTGAACGCTGAATTGAGCCTGTTTTTGAACTCTGTATTAAAAGTAGTGAAAACAGCAAATCCCAGCAGAAAATCAACAGGAATCATGTAGTTCCTTCATATTCAAGTTGTTCTGAGTAGTTTGTGCAGAGATTTGTGTAGTTTTTGATGAGATTTATGCAGTTTGATTGCATGTTAGCATGAAGTGTCAAAAACGCACTGAACGCTGAATTGAGCCTGTTTTTGAACTCTGTATTAAAAGTAGTGAAAACAGCAAATCCCAGCAGAAAATCAACATGAATCATGTAGTTCCTTCATATTCAAGTAGTTTTTAGTAGTTTCTGCAGAGATTTGTGTAGTTTTTGAAGAGATTTGTGCAGTTTGACTGCACTTCAAGTTTATGTGTCATAAAGGCACTGAACGCTGAATTGAGCCTGTTTTTGAACTCTGTATTAAATGTAGTGAAATCATTAAATCCCAGAAGAAAATCAATAGGAATCATGTAGTTCCTTCATATTCAAGTTGTTCTGAGTAGTTTGTGCAGAGATTTGTGTAGTTTTTGATGAGATTTATGCAGTTTGATTGCATGTTAGCATGAAGTGTCAAAAACGCACTGAACGCTGAATTGAGCCTGTTTTTGAACTCTGTATTAAAAGTAGTGAAAACAGCAAATCCCAGCAGAAAATCAACATGAATCATGTAGTTCCTTCATATTCAAGTAGTTTTTAGTAGTTTCTGCAGAGATTTGTGTAGTTTTTGAAGAGATTTGTGCAGTTTGACTGCACTTCAAGTTTATGTGTCATAAAGGCACTGAACGCTGAATTGAGCCTGTTTTTGAACTCTGTATTAAATGTAGTGAAATCATTAAATCCCAGAAGAAAATCAATAGGAATCATGTAGTTCCTTCATATTCAAGTTGTTCTGAGTAGTTTGTGCAGAGATTTGTGTAGTTTTTGATGAGATTTGTGCAGTTTGATTGCATGTTAGCATGAAGTATCAAAAAAGAGCTGAACGCTGAATTGAGCCTGTTTTTGAACTCTGTATTAAAAGTAGTGAAAACAGTAAATCCCAGCAGAAAATCAAAAGGAATCATGTAGTTCCTTCATATTCAAGTAGTTCTGAGTATTTTGTGCAGAGAATTGTGTAGTTTTTGAAGATATTTGTGCAGTTTGACTGCACTTCAAGTTTATGTGTCATGAAGGCACTCAACGCTGAATTGAGCCTGTTTTTCAACTCTGTATTAAATGTAGTGAAATCATTAAATCCGGGCAGAAAATCAACATGAATCATGTAGTTCCTTCATATTCAAGTAGTTTTTAGTACTTTCTGCAGAGATTTGTGTAGTTTTTGAAGAGATTTGTGCAATTTGACTGCACTTCAAGTTTATGTGTCATGAAGGCACTCAACGCTGAATTGAGCCTGTTTTTCAACTCTGTATTAAATGTAGTGAAATCATTAAATCCGGGCAGAAAATCAACATGAATCATGTAGTTCCTTCATATTCAAGTAGTTCTGAGTAGTTTGTGCAGAGATTTGTGTAGATTTCGAAAAGATTTTGCAGTGTGATTGTATGTTACCATGAAGTATCAGAAACGCACTCAAGGCTGAATTGAACATGTTTTTGAACTCTGTATGAAATGTAGTGAAATCATTAAATCCGGGCAGAAAATCAACAGGAATCATGTAGTTCCTTCATATTCAAGTAGTTCTGAGTAGTTTGTGCAGAGATTTGTGTAGATTTCGAAAAGATTTTGCAGTGTGATTGTATGTTACCATGAAGTGTTAAAAACGCACTGAACGCTGAATTGAGCCTGTTTTTGAACTCTGTATTAAAAGTAGTGCAAACAGCAAATCCCAGTAGAAAATCAACAGGAATCATGTAGTTCCTTCATATTCAAGTTGTTCTGAGTAGTTTCTGCAGAGATTTGTGTAGTTTTTGAAGATATTTGTGCAGTTTGATTGCATGTTAGCATGAAGTGTCAAAAACGCACTGAACGCTGAATTTATCCTGTTTTTGAACTCTGTATTAAAAGTAGTGAAAACAGCAAATCCCAGCAGAAAATCAATGAGAATCAGGTACTTCCTTCATATTTAAGTAGTTCTGAGTAGTTTGTGCACAGAATTGTGTAGTTTTTGAAGATATTTGTGCAGTTTGACTGCACTTCAAGTTTATGTGTCATGAAGGCACTCAACGCTGAATTGAGCCTGTTTTTCAACTTTGTATTAAATGTAGTGAAAACAGCAAATCCCAGCAGAAAATCAACCAGAATCATGTATTCCCTTCATATTCAAGTAGTTCTGAGTAGTTTGTGCAGAGATTTATGTAGTTTTTGATGAGATTTATGCAGTTTGATTGCATGTTAGCATGAAGTGTCAAAAACGCACTGAACGCTGAATTGAGCCTGTTTTTGAACTCTGTATTAAAAGTAGTGAAAACAGCAAATCCCAGCAGAAAATCAACATGAATCATGTAGTTCCTTCATATTCAAGTAGTTTTCAGTAGTTTCTGCAGAGATTTGTGTAGTTTTTGAAGAGATTTGTGCAGTTTGACTGCACTTCAAGTTTATGTGTCATAAAGGCACTGAACGCTGAATTGAGCCTGTTTTTGAACTCTGTATTAAATGTAGTGAAATCATTAAATCCCAGAAGAAAATCAATAGGAATCATGTAGTTCCTTCATATTCAAGTTGTTCTGAGTAGTTTGTGCAGAGATTTGTGTAGTTTTTGATGAGATTTGTGCAGTTTGATTGCATGTTAGCATGAAGTATCAAAAACGCATTGAACGCTGAATTGAGCCTGTTTTTGAACTGTGTATTAAATGTAAGGAAATCATTAAATCCCAGAAGAAAATCAACAGGAATCATGTAGGTCCTTCATATTGAAGTAGTTCTGAGTAGTTTGTGCAGAGATTTGTGTAGTGTTTGATGAGATTTGTGCAGTTTGACTGCACTTCAAGTTTATGTGTCATGAAGGCACTCAACGCTGAATTGAGCCTGTTTTTCAACTCTGTATTAAATGTAGTGAAATCATTAAATCCGGGCAGAAAATCAACATGAATCATGTAGTTCCTTCATATTCAAGTAGTTCTGAGTAGTTTGTGCAGAGAATTGTGTAGTTTTTGAAGATATTTGTGCAGTTTGACTGCACTTCAAGTTTATGTGTCATGAAGGCACTCAACGCTGAATTGAGCCTGTTTTTCAACTCTGTATTAAATGTAGTGAAATCATTAAATCCGGGCAGAAAATCAACATGAATCATGTAGTTCCTTCATATTCAAGTAGTTCTGAGTAGTTTGTGCAGAGATTTGTGTAGATTTCGAAAAGATTTTGCAGTGTGATTGTATGTTACCATGAAGTATCAGAAACGCACTCAAGGCTGAATTGAACATGTTTTTGAACTCTGTATGAAATGTAGTGAAATCATTAAATCCGGGCAGAAAATCAACAGGAATCATGTAGTTCCTTCATATTCAAGTAGTTCTGAGTAGTTTGTGCAGAGAATTGTGTAGTTTTTGACGAGATCTGTGCAGTTTGATTGCATGTTAGGATGAAGTATCAATAACGCACTGAACGCTGAATTGAGCCTGTTTTTGAACTCTGTATTAAAAGTAGTGAAAACAGCAAATCCTAGCAGAAAATCAACAGGAATCATGTAGTTCCTTCATATTGAAGTTGTTCTGAGTAGTTTGTGCAGAGATTTGTGTAGTTTTTGATGAGATTTGTGCAGTTTGACTGCACTTCAAGTTTCTGTGTCATAAAGGCACTCAATGCTGAAGTGAGCCTGTTTTTGAACTTTGTATTAAATGTAGTGAAAACAGCAAATCCCAGCAGAAAATCAACAGGAATCATGTAGTTCCTTCATATTCAAGTAGTTCTGAGTACTTTGTGCAGAGATTTGTGTAGATTTCGAAAAGATTTTGCAGTGTGATTGTATGTTACCATGAAGTATCAGAAACGCACTCAAGGCTGAATTGAACATGTTTTTGAACTCTGTATGAAATGTAGTGAAATCATTAAATCCGGGCAGAAAATCAACAGGAATCATGTAGTTCCTTCATATTCAAGTAGTTTTTAGTACTTTCTGCAGAGATTTGTGTAGTTTTTGAAGAGATTTGTGCAATTTGACTGCACTCGAAGTTGATGTGTCATATAGGCACTCAACGCTGAATTGATCCTGTTCTTGAACTCTGTATTAAATGTAGTGAAATAATTAAATCCCAGAAGAAAATAAACAGGAATAATGTAGTTCCTTCATATTCAAGTAGTTCTGAGTAGTTTCTGCAGAGATTTGTGCAGTTTTTGAAGAGATTTGTTTAGTATGATTCCATGTTAGCATGAAGTATCAAAAACGCACTGAACGCTGAATTGAGCCTGTTTTTGAACTCTGTGTTAAAAGTAGTGAAAACAGTAAATCCCAGCAGAAAATCAACAGGAATCATGTAGTTCCTTCATATTGAAGTAGTTCTGAGTAGTTTGGGCAGAGATTTGTGTAGTTTTTGAAGAGATTTGTGCAGTTTGACTGCACTTCAAGTTGATGTGTCATAAAGGCACTCAACGCTGAATTGAGCCTGTTTTTGAACTTTGTATTAAATGTAGTGAAATCATTAAATCCCAACAGAAAATCAACAGGAATCATGTAGTTCCTTCATATTCAAGTAGTTCTGAGTAGTTTGTGCAGAGATTTGTGTAGATTTCGAAAAGATTTTGCAGTGTGATTGTATGTTACCATGAAGTGTTAAAAACGCACTGAACGCTGAATTGAGCCTGTTTTTGAACTCTGTATTAAAAGTAGTGAAAACAGCAAATCCCAGCAGAAAATCAACAGGAATCATGTAGTTCCTTCATATTCAAGTTGTTCTGAGTAGTTTCTGCAGAGATTTGTGTAGTTTTTGAAGATATTTGTGCAGTTTGATTGCATGTTAGCATGAAGTGTCAAAAACGCACTGAACGCTGAATTGAGCCTGTTTTTGAACTCTGTATTAAAAGTAGTGAAAACAGCAAATCCCAGCAGAAAATCAACAGGAATCATGTAGTTCCTTCATATTCAAGTAGTTCTGAGTAGTTTGTGCAGAGAATTGTGTAGTTTTTGAAGATATTTGTGCAGTTTGACTGCACTTGAAGTTGATGTGTTACATAGGCACTCAACCCTGAATTGAGCCTGTTTTTGAACTCTGTATTAAAAGTAGTGAAAACAGCAAATCCCAGCAGAAAATCAACATGAATCATGTAGTTCCTTCATATTCAAATTGTTCTGAGTAGTTTGTGCAGAGATTTGTGTAGTTTTTGATGAGATTTGTGCAGTTTGATTGCATGTTAGCATGAAGTATCAATAACGCACTGAACGCTGAATTTAGCCTGTTTTTGATCTCTGTATTAAAAGTAGTGAAAACAGCAAATCCCAGCAGAAAATCAACAGGAATCATGTAGTTCCTTCATATTGAAGTAGTTTTTAGTAGTTTGTGCAGAGATTTGTGTAGTTTTTGATGAGATTTGTGCAGTTTGACTGCACTTCAAGTTTCTGTGTCATAAAGGCACTCAATGCTGAAGTGAGCCTGTTTTTGAACTTTGTATTAAATGTAGTGAAAACAGCAAATCCCAGCAGAAAATCAACAGGAATCATGTAGTTCCTTCATATTCAAGTAGTTCTGAGTAGTTTGTGCAGAGATTTGTGTAGTTTTTGAAGAGATTTGTTTAGTATGATTCCATGTTAGCATGAAGTATCAAAAAAGCACTGAACGCTGAATTGAGCCTGTTTTTGAAATCTGTATTAAAAGTAGTGAAAACAGCAAATCCCAGCAGAAAATCAACAAGAATCAGGTACTTCCTTCATATTCAAGTAGTTCTGAGTAGTTTGTGCAGAGAATTGTGTAGTTTTTGAAGATATTTGTGCAGTTTGACTGCACTTCAAGTTTATGTGTCATAAAGGCAGTGAACGCTGAATTGAGCCTGTTTTTGACCTCTGTATTCAATGTAAGGAAATCATTAAAACTCAAAAGAAAATCAACAGGAATCATGTAGTTCCTTCATATTCAAGTTGTTCTGAGTAGTTTGTGCAGAGATTTGTGTAGTTTTTGATGAGATTTGTGCAGTTTGATTGCATGTTAGCATGAAGTGTCAAAAACGCACTGAACGCTGAATTGAGCCTGTTTTTGAACTCTGTATTAAAAGTAGTGAAAACAGCAAATCCCAGCAGAAAATCAACAAGAATCAGGTACTTCCTTCATATTCAAGTAGTTCTGAGTAGTTTGTGCAGAGATTTGTGTAGTTTTTGATGAGATTTGTGCAGTTTGATTGCATGTTAGCATGAAGTGTTAAAAACGCACTGAACGCTGAATTGAGCCTGTTTTTGAACTCTGTATTAAAAGTAGTGAAAACAGCAAATCCCAGCAGAAAATCAACAGGAATCATGTAGTTCCTTCATATTCAAGTTGTTCTGAGTAGTTTCTGCAGAGATTTGTGTAGTTTTTGAAGATATTTGTGCAGTTTGATTGCATGTTAGCATGAAGTGTCAAAAACGCACTGAACGCTGAATTGAGCCTGTTTTTGAACTCTGTATTAAAAGTAGTGAAAACAGCAAATCCCAGCAGAAAATCAACAAGAATCAGGTACTTCCTTCATATTTAAGTAGTTCTGAGTAGTTTGTGCAGAGATTTGTGTAGTTTTTGATGAGATTTGTGCAGTTTGATTGCATGTTAGCTTGAAGTATCAAAAACGCATTGAACGCTGAATTGAGCCTGTTTTTCAACTGTGTATTAAATGTAAGGAAATCATTAAATCCCAGAAGAAAATCAACAGGAATCATGTAGGTCCTTCATATTGAAGTAGTTCTGAGTAGTTTGTGCAGAGAATTGTGTAGTTTTTGAAGATATTTGTGCAGTTTGACTGCACTTGAAGTTGATGTGTTACATAGGCACTCAACCCTGAATTGAGCCTGTTTTTGAACTCTGTATTAAAAGTAGTGAAAACAGTAAATCCCAGCAAAAATCAATAGGAATCATGTAGTTCCTTCATATTCAAGTTGTTCTGAGTAGTTTGTGCAGAGATTTGTGTAGTTTTTGATGAGATTTATGCAGTTTGATTGCATGTTAGCATGAAGTGTCAAAAACGCACTGAACGCTGAATTGAGCCTGTTTTTGAACTCTGTATTAAAAGTAGTGAAAACAGCAAATCCCAGCAGAAAATCAACATGAATCATGTAGTTCCTTCATATTCAAGTTGTTCTGAGTAGTTTGTGCAGAGATTTGTGTAGTTTTTGATGAGATTTGTGCAGTTTGATTGCATGTTAGCATGAAGTATCAATAACGCACTGAACGCTGAATTGAGCCTGTTTTTGATCTCTGTATTAAAAGTAGTGAAAACAGCAAATCCCAGCAGAAAATCAACGAGAATCATGTATTCCCTTCATATTCAAGTAGTTCTGAGTACTTTGTGCAAAGATTTGTGTAGTTTTTGATGAGATTTGTGCAGTTTGATTTCATTTGAAGTTGATGAGTCACAAATGCACCCAATGCTGAATTGAGCCTGTTTTTGAACTTTGTATTAAATGTAGTGAAAACAGCAAATCCCAGCAGAAAATCAAAAGGAATCATGTAGTTCCTTCATATTCAAGTAGTTCTGAGTATTTTGTGCAGAGAATTGTGTAGTTTTTGAAGATATTTGTGCAGTTTGACTGCACTTCAAGTTTATGTGTCATGAAGGCACTCAACGCTGAATTGAGCCTGTTTTTCAACTCTGTATTAAATGTAGTGAAATCATTAAATCCGGCCAGAAAATCAACATGAATCATGTAGTTCCTTCATATTCAAGTAGTTTTTAGTACTTTCTGCAGAGATTTGTGTAGTTTTTGAAGAGATTTGTGCAATTTGACTGCACTTCAAGTTTATGTGTCATGAAGGCACTCAACGCTGAATTGAGCCTGTTTTTCAACTCTGTATTAAATGTAGTGAAATCATTAAATCCGGGCAGAAAATCAACATGAATCATGTAGTTCCTTCATATTCAAGTAGTTCTGAGTAGTTTGTGCAGAGATTTGTGTAGATTTCGAAAAGATTTTGCAGTGTGATTGTATGTTACCATGAAGTATCAGAAACGCACTCAAGGCTGAATTGAACATGTTTTTGAACTCTGTATGAAATGTAGTGAAATCATTAAATCCGGGCAGAAAATCAACAGGAATCATGTAGTTCCTTCATATTCAAGTAGTTCTGAGTAGTTTGTGCAGAGATTTGTGTAGATTTCGAAAAGATTTTGCAGTGTGATTGTATGTTACCATGAAGTGTTAAAAACGCACTGAACGCTGAATTGAGCCTGTTTTTGAACTCTGTATTAAAAGTAGTGCAAACAGCAAATCCCAGTAGAAAATCAACAGGAATCATGTAGTTCCTTCATATTCAAGTTGTTCTGAGTAGTTTCTGCAGAGATTTGTGTAGTTTTTGAAGATATTTGTGCAGTTTGATTGCATGTTAGCATGAAGTGTCAAAAACGCACTGAACGCTGAATTGAGCCTGTTTTTGAACTCTATATTAAAAGTAGTGAAAACAGCAAATCCCAGCAGAAAATCAACAAGAATCAGGTACTTCCTTCATATTCAAGTAGTTTTGAGTATTTTGTGCAGAGATTTGTGTAGTTTTTGAAGAGATTTGTGCAGTTTGATTGCATGTTAGCATGAAGTGTTAAAAACGCACTGAACGCTGAATTGAGCCTGTTTTTGAACTCTCTATTAAAAGTAGTGAAAACAGCAAATCACAGCAGAAGATCAACAGGAATCATGTAGTTCCTTCATATTCAAGTTGTTCTGAGTAGTTTGTGCAGAGATTTGTGTAGTTTTTGATGAGATTTGTGCAGTTTGATTGCATGTTAGCATGAAGTATCAAAAACGCATTGAACGCTGAATTGAGCCTGTTTTTGAACTGTGTATTAAATGTAGTGAAAACACCAATTCCCAGCAGAAAATCAACGGGAATCATGTAGTCCCTTCATATTAAAGTAGTTCTGAGTAGTTTGTGCAGAGATTTGTGCAGTTTTTGAAGAGATTTGTGCAGTTTGATTCCATGTTAGCATGAAGTATCAAAAAAGCACTGAACGCTGAATTGAGCCTGTTTTTGAACTCTGTATTAAAAGTAGTGAAAACAGTAAATCCCAGCAGAAAATCAATAGGAATCATGTAGTTCCTTCATATTCAAGTAGTTCTGAGTATTTTGTGCAGAGAATTGTGTAGATTTTGAAGATATTTGTGCAGTTTGACTGCACTTCAAGTTTATGTGTCATGAAGGCACTCAACGCTGAATTGAGCCTGTTTTTCAACTCTGTATTAAATGTGGTGAAATCATTAAATCCGGGCAGAAAATCAACATGAATCATGTAGTTCCTTCATATTCAAGTAGTTTTTAGTACTTTCTGCAGAGATTTGTGTAGTTTTTGATGAGATTTGTGCAGTTTGATTGCATGTTAGCATGAAGTATCAAAAACGCACTGAACGCTGAATTGAGCCTGTTTTTGAACTCTGTATTAAAAGTAGTGAAAACAGCAAATCCCAGCAGAAAATCAACGAGAATCATGTATTCCCTTCATATTCAAGTAGTTCTGAGTACTTTGTGCAAAGATTTGTGTAGTTTTTAATGAGATTTGTGCAGTTTGACTGCACTTGAAGTTGATGTGTCATATAGGCACTCAACGCTGAATTGAGCCTGTTTTTGAACTCTGTATTAAATGTAGTGAAATCATTAAATCCCAGAAGAAAATAAACAGGAATCATGTAGTTCCTTCATATTCAAGTAGTTCTGAGTAGTTTGTGCAGAGATTTGTGTAGATTTCGAAAAGATTTTGCAGTGTGATTGTATGTTACCATGAAGTATCAGAAACGCACTCAAGGCTGAATTGAACATGTTTTTGAACTCTGTATGAAATGTAGTGAAATCATTAAATCCGGGCAGAAAATCAACAGGAATCATGTAGTTCCTTCATATTCAAGTAGTTTTTAGTACTTTCTGCAGAGATTTGTGTAGTTTTTGAAGAGATTTGTGCAATTTGACTGCACTTGAAGTTGATGTGTCATATAGGCACTCAACGCTGAATTGATCCTGTTCTTGAACTCTGTATTAAATGTAGTGAAATAATTAAATCCCAGAAGAAAATAAACAGGAATAATGTAGTTCCTTCATATTCAAGTAGTTCTGAGTAGTTTCTGCAGAGATTTGTGCAGTTTTTGAAGAGATTTGTTTAGTATGATTCCATGTTAGCATGAAGTATCAAAAACGCACTGAACGCTGAATTGAGCCTGTTTTTGAACTCTGTGTTAAAAGTAGTGAAAACAGTAAATCCCAGCAGAAAATCAACAGGAATCATGTAGTTCCTTCATATTGAAGTAGTTCTGAGTAGTTTGGGCAGAGATTTGTGTAGTTTTTGAAGAGATTTGTGCAGTTTGACTGCACTTCAAGTTGATGTGTCATAAAGGCACTCAACGCTGAATTGAGCCTGTTTTTGAACTTTGTATTAAATGTAGTGAAATCATTAAATCCCAACAGAAAATCAACAGGAATCATGTAGTTCCTTCATATTCAAGTAGTTCTGAGTAGTTTGTGCAGAGATTTGTGTAGATTTCGAAAAGATTTTGCAGTGTGATTGTATGTTACCATGAAGTGTTAAAAACGCACTGAACGCTGAATTGAGCCTGTTTTTGAACTCTGTATTAAAAGTAGTGAAAACAGCAAATCCCAGCAGAAAATCAACAGGAATCATGTAGTTCCTTCATATTCAAGTTGTTCTGAGTAGTTTCTGCAGAGATTTGTGTAGTTTTGGAAGATATTTGTGCAGTTTGATTGAATGTTAGCATGAAGTGTCAAAAACGCACTGAACGCTGAGTTGAGCCTGTTTTTGAACTCTGTATTAAAAGTAGTGAAAACAGCAAATCCCAGCAGAAAATCAACAGGAATCATGTAGTTCCTTCATATTCAAGTAGTTTTTAGTACTTTCTGCAGAGATTTGTGTAGTTTTTGAAGAGATTTGTGCAATTTGACTGCACTTGAAGTTGATGTGTCATATAGGCACTCAACGCTGAATTGATCCTGTTCTTGAACTCTGTATTAAATGTAGTGAAATAATTAAATCCCAGAAGAAAATAAACAGGAATCATGTAGTTCCTTCATATTGAAGTAGTTTTTAGTAGTTTCTGCAGAGATTTGTGTAGTTTTTGAAGAGATTTGTGCAGTTTGACTGCACTTCAAGTTTCTGTGTCATAAAGGCACTCAATGCTGAAGTGAGCCTGTTTTTGAACTTTGTATTAAATGTAGTGAAAACAGCAAATCCCAGCAGAAAATCAACAGGAATCATGTAGTTCCTTCATATTCAAGTAGTTCTGAGTAGTTTGTGCAGAGATTTGTGTAGATTTCGAAAAGATTTTGCAGTGTGATTGTATGTTACCATGAAGTATCAGAAACGCACTCAAGGCTGAATTGAACATGTTTTTGAACTCTGTATGAAATGTAGTGAAATCATTAAATCCGGGCAGAAAATCAACAGGAATCATGTAGTTCCTTCATATTCAAGTAGTTTTTAGTACTTTCTGCAGAGATTTGTGTAGTTTTTGAAGAGATTTGTGCAATTTGATTGCATGTTAGCATGAAGTGTCAAAAACGCACTGAACGCTGAATAGAGCCTGTTTTTGAACTCTGTATTAAAAGTAGTGAAAACAGCAAATCCCAGCAGAAAATCAATAAGAATCAGGTACTTCCTTCATATCTAAGTAGTTCTGAGTAGTTTGTGCAGAGATTTGTGTAGTTTTTGATGAGATTTGTGCAGTTTGATTGCATGTTAGCATGAAGTATCAAAAACGCATTGAACGCTGAATTGAGCCTGTTTTTGAACTGTGTATTAAATGTAAGGAAATCATTAAATCCCAGAAGAAAATCAACAGGAATCATGTAGGTCCTTCATATTCAAGTAGTTCTGAGTAGTTTGTGCAGAGATTTGTGCAGTTTTTGAAGAGATTTGTTTAGTATGATTCCATGTTAGCACGAAGTATCAAAAACGTACTGAACGCTGAATTGAGCCTGTTTTTGAACTCTGTATTAAAAGTAGTGAAAACAGCAAATCCCAGCAGAAAATCAACAGGAATCATGTAGTTCCTTCATATTCAAGTAGTTCTGAGTAGTTTGTGCAGAGAATTGTGTAGTTTTTGAAGATATTTGTGCAGTTTGACTGCACTTGAAGTTGATGTGTTACATAGGCACTCAACCCTGAATTGAGCCTGTTTTTGAACTCTGTATTAAAAGTAGTGAAAACAGTAAATCCCAGCAGAAAATCAATAGGAATCATGTAGTTCCTTCATATTCAAGTTGTTCTGAGTAGTTTGTGCAGAGATTTGTGTAGTTTTTGATGAGATTTATGCAGTTTGATTGCATGTTAGCATGAAGTGTCAAAAACGCACTGAACGCTGAATTGAGCCTGTTTTTGAACTCTGTATTAAAAGTAGTGAAAACAGCAAATCCCAGCAGAAAATCAACAGGAATCATGTAGTTCCTTCATATTCAAGTTGTTTTGAGTAGTTTCTGCAG
This sequence comes from Remorina albescens, assembly GCA_034769265.1. NCBI lineage: Eukaryota > Metazoa > Chordata > Actinopteri > Carangiformes > Echeneidae > Remorina > Remorina albescens. Next base: position 17,872,134 of record CM068484.1, on the reverse strand, counting down.
AGATTTGTGTAGTTTTTGAAGATATTTGTGCAGTTTGATTGCATGTTAGCATGAAGTGTCAAAAACGCACTGAACGCTGAATTGAGCCTGTTTTTGAACTCTGTATTAAAAGTAGTGAAAACAGCAAATCCCAGCAGAAAATCAACAAGAATCAGGTACTTCCTTCATATTTAAGTAGTTCTGAGTAGTTTGTGCAGAGAACTGTGTAGTTTTTGAAGATATTTGTGCAGTTTGACTGCACTTGAAGTTGATGTGTTACATAGGCACTCAACCCTGAATTGAGCCTGTTTTTGAACTCTGTATTAAAAGTAGTGAAAATAGTAAATCCCAGCAGAAAATCAATAGGAATCATGTAGTTCCTTCATATTCAAGTTGTTCTGAGTAGTTTGTGCAGAGATTTGTGTAGTTTTTGATGAGATTTATGCAGTTTGATTGCATGTTAGCATGAAGTGTCAAAAACGCACTGAACGCTGAATTGAGCCTGTTTTTGAACTCTGTATTAAAAGTAGTGAAAACAGCAAATCCCAGCAGAAAATCAACAGGAATCATGTAGTTCCTTCATATTGAAGTAGTTTTTAGTAGTTTCTGCAGAGATTTGTGTAGTTTTTGAAGAGATTTGTGCAGTTTGACTGCACTTCAAGTTTATGTGTCATGAAGGCAGTCAACGCTGAATTGAGCCTGTTTTTCAACTTTGTATTAAATGTAGTGAAAACAGCAAATCCCAGCAGAAAATCAACCAGAATCATGTATTCCCTTCATATTCAAGTAGTTCTGAGTAGTTTGTGCAGAGATTTGTGTAGTTTTTGATGAGATTTGTGCAGTTTGATTGCATGTTAGCATGAAGTATCAAAAACGCACTGAACGCTGAATTGAGCCTGTTTTTGAACTCTGTATTAAAAGTAGTGAAAACAGCAAATCCCAGCAGAAAATCAACAGGAATCATGTAGTTCTGTCATATTCAAGTTGTTCTGAGTAGTTTGTGCAGAGATTTGTGTAGTTTTTGATGAGATTTGTGCAGTTTGATTTCATTTCAAGTTGATGAGTCACAAACGCACCCAATGCTGAATTGAGCCTGTTTTTGAACTTTGTATTAAATGTAGTGAAAACAGCAAATCCCAGCAGAAAATCAACGAGAATCATGTATTCCCTTCATATTCAAGTAGTTCTGAGTACTTTGTGCAAAGATTTGTGTAGTTTTTAATGAGATTTGTGCAGTTTGACTGCACTTGAAGTTGATGTGTCATATAGGCACTCAACGCTGAATTGAGCCTGTTTTTGAACTCTGTATTAAAAGTAGTGAAAACAGAACTACTTGAATATGAAGGAACTACATGATTCCTGTTGATTTTCTGCTGGGATTTGCTGAGTAGTTTGTGCAGAGAATTGTGTAGTTTTTGAAGATATTTGTGCAGTTTGACTGCACTTGAAGTTGATGTGTTACATAGGCACTCAACCCTGAATTGAGCCTGTTTTTGAACTCTGTATTAAAAGTAGTGAAAACAGTAAATCCCAGCAGAAAATCAATAGGAATCATGTAGTTCCTTCATATTCAAGTTGTTCTGAGTAGTTTGTGCAGAGATTTGTGTAGTTTTTGATGAGATTTATGCAGTTTGATTGCATGTTAGCATGAAGTGTCAAAAACGCACTGAACGCTGAATTGAGCCTGTTTTTGAACTCTGTATTAAAAGTAGTGAAAACAGCAAATCCCAGCAGAAAATCAACATGAATCATGTAGTTCCTTCATATTCAAGTTGTTCTGAGTAGTTTGTGCAGAGATTTGTGTAGTTTTTGATGAGATTTATGCAGTTTGATTGCATGTTAGCATGAAGTGTCAAAAACGCACTGAACGCTGAATTGAGCCTGTTTTTGATCTCTGTATTAAAAGTAGTGAAAACAGCAAATCCCAGCAGAAAATCAACAGGAATCATGTAGTTCCTTCATATTGAAGTAGTTTTTAGTAGTTTCTGCAGAGATTTGTGTAGTTTTTGAAGATATTTGTGCAGTTTGACTGCACTTCAAGTTTATGTGTCATGAAGGCACTCAACGCTGAATTGAGCCTGTTTTTCAACTTTGTATTAAATGTAGTGAAAACAGCAAATCCCAGCAGAAAATCAACCAGAATCATATATTCCCTTCATATTCAAGTAGTTCTGAGTAGTTTGTGCAGAGATTTGTGTAGTTTTTGAGGAGATTTGTGCAGTTTGATTGCATGTTAGCATGAAGTATCAAAAACGCACTGAACGCTGAATTGAGCCTGTTTTTGAACTCTGTATTAAAACTAGTGAAAACAGCAAATCCCAGCAGAAAATCAACAGGAATCATGTAGTTCCTTCATATTGAAGTAGTTTTTAGTAGTTTCTGCAGAGATTTGTGTAGTTTTTGAAGAGATTTGTGCAATTTGATTGCATGTTAGCATGAAGTGTCAAAAACGCACTGAACGCTGAATAGAGCCTGTTTTTGAACTCTGTATTAAAAGTAGTGAAAACAGCAAATCCCAGCAGAAAATCAATAAGAATCAGGTACTTCCTTCATATCTAAGTAGTTCTGAGTAGTTTGTGCAGAGATTTGTGTAGTTTTTGATGAGATTTGTGCAGTTTGATTGCATGTTAGCATGAAGTATCAAAAACGCATTGAACGCTGAATTGAGCCTGTTTTTGAACTGTGTATTAAATGTAAGGAAATCATTAAATCCCAGAAGAAAATCAACAGGAATCATGTAGGTCCTTCATATTCAAGTAGTTCTGAGTAGTTTGTGCAGAGATTTGTGCAGTTTTTGAAGAGATTTGTTTAGTATGATTCCATGTTAGCACGAAGTATCAAAAACGTACTGAACGCTGAATTGAGCCTGTTTTTGAACTCTGTATTAAAAGTAGTGAAAACAGCAAATCCCAGCAGAAAATCAACAGGAATCATGTAGTTCCTTCATATTCAAGTAGTTCTGAGTAGTTTGTGCAGAGAATTGTGTAGTTTTTGAAGATATTTGTGCAGTTTGACTGCACTTGAAGTTGATGTGTTACATAGGCACTCAACCCTGAATTGAGCCTGTTTTTGAACTCTGTATTAAAAGTAGTGAAAACAGTAAATCCCAGCAGAAAATCAATAGGAATCATGTAGTTCCTTCATATTCAAGTTGTTCTGAGTAGTTTGTGCAGAGATTTGTGTAGTTTTTGATGAGATTTATGCAGTTTGATTGCATGTTAGCATGAAGTGTCAAAAACGCACTGAACGCTGAATTGAGCCTGTTTTTGAACTCTGTATTAAAAGTAGTGAAAACAGCAAATCCCAGCAGAAAATCAACAGGAATCATGTAGTTCCTTCATATTCAAGTTGTTTTGAGTAGTTTCTGCAGAGATTTGTGTAGTTTTTGAAGATATTTGTGCAGTTTGATTGCATGTTAGCATGAAGTGTCAAAAACGCACTGAACGCTGAATTGAGCCTGTTTTTGAACTCTGTATTAAAAGTAGTGAAAACAGCAAATCCCAGCAGAAAATCAACAAGAATCAGGTACTTCCTTCATATTTAAGTAGTTCTGAGTAGTTTGTGCAGAGAACTGTGTAGTTTTTGAAGATATTTGTGCAGTTTGACTGCACTTGAAGTTGATGTGTTACATAGGCACTCAACCCTGAATTGAGCCTGTTTTTGAACTCTGTATTAAAAGTAGTGAAAATAGTAAATCCCAGCAGAAAATCAATAGGAATCATGTAGTTCCTTCATATTCAAGTTGTTCTGAGTAGTTTGTGCAGAGATTTGTGTAGTTTTTGATGAGATTTATGCAGTTTGATTGCATGTTAGCATGAAGTGTCAAAAACGCACTGAACGCTGAATTGAGCCTGTTTTTGAACTCTGTATTAAAAGTAGTGAAAACAGCAAATCCCAGCAGAAAATCAACAGGAATCATGTAGTTCCTTCATATTGAAGTAGTTTTTAGTAGTTTCTGCAGAGATTTGTGTAGTTTTTGAAGAGATTTGTGCAGTTTGACTGCACTTCAAGTTTATGTGTCATGAAGGCAGTCAACGCTGAATTGAGCCTGTTTTTCAACTTTGTATTAAATGTAGTGAAAACAGCAAATCCCAGCAGAAAATCAACCAGAATCATGTATTCCCTTCATATTCAAGTAGTTCTGAGTAGTTTGTGCAGAGATTTGTGTAGTTTTTGATGAGATTTGTGCAGTTTGATTGCATGTTAGCATGAAGTATCAAAAACGCACTGAACGCTGAATTGAGCCTGTTTTTGAACTCTGTATTAAAAGTAGTGAAAACAGCAAATCCCAGCAGAAAATCAACAGGAATCATGTAGTTCTGTCATATTCAAGTTGTTCTGAGTAGTTTGTGCAGAGATTTGTGTAGTTTTTGATGAGATTTGTGCAGTTTGATTTCATTTCAAGTTGATGAGTCACAAACGCACCCAATGCTGAATTGAGCCTGTTTTTGAACTTTGTATTAAATGTAGTGAAAACAGCAAATCCCAGCAGAAAATCAACGAGAATCATGTATTCCCTTCATATTCAAGTAGTTCTGAGTACTTTGTGCAAAGATTTGTGTAGTTTTTAATGAGATTTGTGCAGTTTGACTGCACTTGAAGTTGATGTGTCATATAGGCACTCAACGCTGAATTGAGCCTGTTTTTGAACTCTGTATTAAAAGTAGTGAAAACAGAACTACTTGAATATGAAGGAACTACATGATTCCTGTTGATTTTCTGCTGGGATTTGCTGAGTAGTTTGTGCAGAGAATTGTGTAGTTTTTGAAGATATTTGTGCAGTTTGACTGCACTTGAAGTTGATGTGTTACATAGGCACTCAACCCTGAATTGAGCCTGTTTTTGAACTCTGTATTAAAAGTAGTGAAAACAGTAAATCCCAGCAGAAAATCAATAGGAATCATGTAGTTCCTTCATATTCAAGTTGTTCTGAGTAGTTTGTGCAGAGATTTGTGTAGTTTTTGATGAGATTTATGCAGTTTGATTGCATGTTAGCATGAAGTGTCAAAAACGCACTGAACGCTGAATTGAGCCTGTTTTTGAACTCTGTATTAAAAGTAGTGAAAACAGCAAATCCCAGCAGAAAATCAACAAGAATCAGGTACTTCCTTCATATTTAAGTAGTTCTGAGTAGTTTGTGCAGAGAACTGTGTAGTTTTTGAAGATATTTGTGCAGTTTGACTGCACTTGAAGTTGATGTGTTACATAGGCACTCAACGCTGAATTGAGCCTGTTTTTGAACTCTGTATTAAAAGTAGTGAAAACAGAACTACTTGAATATGAAGGAACTACATGATTCCTGTTGATTTTCTGCTGGGATTTGCTGAGTAGTTTGTGCAGAGAATTGTGTAGTTTTTGAAGATATTTGTGCAGTTTGACTGCACTTGAAGTTGATGTGTTACATAGGCACTCAACCCTGAATTGAGCCTGTTTTTGAACTCTGTATTAAAAGTAGTGAAAACAGTAAATCCCAGCAGAAAATCAATAGGAATCATGTAGTTCCTTCATATTCAAGTTGTTCTGAGTAGTTTGTGCAGAGATTTGTGTAGTTTTTGATGAGATTTATGCAGTTTGATTGCATGTTAGCATGAAGTGTCAAAAACGCACTGAACGCTGAATTGAGCCTGTTTTTGAACTCTGTATTAAAAGTAGTGAAAACAGCAAATCCCAGCAGAAAATCAACATGAATCATGTAGTTCCTTCATATTCAAGTTGTTCTGAGTAGTTTGTGCAGAGATTTGTGTAGTTTTTGATGAGATTTATGCAGTTTGATTGCATGTTAGCATGAAGTGTCAAAAACGCACTGAACGCTGAATTGAGCCTGTTTTTGATCTCTGTATTAAAAGTAGTGAAAACAGCAAATCCCAGCAGAAAATCAACAGGAATCATGTAGTTCCTTCATATTCAAGTAGTTTTTAGTAGTTTCTGCAGAGATTTGTGTAGTTTTTGAAGATATTTGTGCAGTTTGACTGCACTTCAAGTTTATGTGTCATGAAGGCACTCAACGCTGAATTGAGCCTGTTTTTCAACTTTGTATTAAATGTAGTGAAAACAGCAAATCCCAGCAGAAAATCAACCAGAATCATATATTCCCTTCATATTCAAGTAGTTCTGAGTAGTTTGTGCAGAGATTTGTGTAGTTTTTGAGGAGATTTGTGCAGTTTGATTGCATGTTAGCATGAAGTATCAAAAACGCACTGAACGCTGAATTGAGCCTGTTTTTGAACTCTGTATTAAAACTAGTGAAAACAGCAAATCCCAGCAGAAAATCAACAGGAATCATGTAGTTCCTTCATATTGAAGTAGTTTTTAGTAGTTTCTGCAGAGATTTGTGTAGTTTTTGAAGAGATTTGTGCAGTTTGACTGCACTTCAAGTTTCTGTGTCATAAAGGCACTCAATGCTGAAGTGAGCCTGTTTTTGAACTTTGTATTAAATGTAGTGAAAACAGCAAATCCCAGCAGAAAATCAACAAGAATCAGGTACTTCCTTCATATTCAAGTAGTTCTGAGTAGTTTGTGCAGAGAATTGTGTAGTTTTTGAAGATATTTGTGCAGTTTGACTGCACTTCAAGTTTATGTGTCATAAAGGCAGTGAACGCTGAATTGAGCCTGTTTTTGACCTCTGTATTAAATGTAAGGAAATCATTAAAACTCAGAAGAAAATCAACAGGAATCATGTAGTTCCTTCATATTCAAGTAGTTCTGAGTAGTTTGTGCAGAGATTTGTGTAGTTTTTGATGAGATTTGTGCAGTTTGACTGCACTTCAAGTTTATGTGTCATAAAGGCACTCAATGCTGAAGTGAGCTGTTTTTGAACTTTGTATTAAATGTAGTGAAAACAGCAAATCCCAGCAGAAAATCAACGAGAATCATGTATTCCCTTCATATTCAAGTAGTTCTGAGTACTTTGTGCAAAGATTTGTGCAGTTTTTGAAGAGATTTGTTTAGTATGATTCCATGTTAGCATGAAGTATCAAAAAAGCACTGAACGCTGAATTGAGCCTGTTTTTGAAATCTGTATTAAAAGTAGTGAAAACAGTAAATCCCAGCAGAGAATCAATAGGAATCATGTAGTTCCTTCATATTCAAGTAGTTCTGAGTAGTTTGTGCAGAGATTTGTGTAGTTTTTGATGAGATTTGTGCAGTTTGACTGCACTTCAAGTTTATGTGTCATAAAGGCACTCAATGCTGAAGTGAGCCTGTTTTTGAACTTTGTATTAAATGTAGTGAAAACAGCAAATCCCAGCAGAAAATCAACGAGAATCATGTATTCCCTTCATATTCAAGTAGTTCTGAGTACTTTGTGCAAAGATTTGTGCAGTTTTTGAAGAGATTTGTTTAGTATGATTCCATGTTAGCATGAAGTATCAAAAAAGCACTGAACGCTGAATTGAGCCTGTTTTTGAAATCTGTATTAAAAGTAGTGAAATCATTAAATCCGGGCAGAAAATCAACATGAATCATGTAGTTCCTTCATATTCAAATTGTTCTGAGTAGTTTGTGCAGACATTTGTGTAGTTTTTGATGAGATTTGTGCAGTTTGATTGCATGTTAGCATGAAGTATCAATAACGCACTGAACGCTGAATTGAGCCTGTTTTTGATCTCTGTATTAAAAGTAGTGAAAACAGCAAATCCCAGCAGAAAATCAACAGGAATCATGTAGTTCCTTCATATTGAAGTAGTTTTTAGTAGTTTCTGCAGAGATTTGTGTAGTTTTTGAAGAGATTTGTGCAGTTTGACTGCACTTCAAGTTTCTGTGTCATAAAGGCACTCAATGCTGAAGTGAGCCTGTTTTTGAACTTTGTATTAAATGTAGTGAAAACAGCAAATCCCAGCAGAAAATCAACAGGAATCATGTAGTTCCTTCATATTCAAGTAGTTCTGAGTACTTTGTGCAGAGATTTGTGTAGATTTCGAAAAGATTTTGCAGTGTGATTGTATGTTACCATGAAGTATCAGAAACGCACTCAAGGCTGAATTGAGCCTGTTTTTGAACTCTGTATTAAAAGTAGTGAAAACAGCAAATCCCAGCAGAAAATCAACAAGAATCAGGTACTTCCTTCATATTTAAGTAGTTCTGAGTAGTTTGTGCAGAGATTTGTGTAGTTTTTGATGAGATTTGTGCAGTTTGATTGCATGTTAGCTTGAAGTATCAAAAACGCATTGAACGCTGAATTGAGCCTGTTTTTCAACTGTGTATTAAATGTAAGGAAATCATTAAATCCCAGAAGAAAATCAACAGGAATCATGTAGGTCCTTCATATTCAAGTTGTTCTGAGTAGTTTGTGCAGAGATTTGTGTAGTTTTTGATGAGATTTATGCAGTTTGATTGCATGTTAGCATGAAGTGTCAAAAACGCACTGAACGCTGAATTGAGCCTGTTTTTGAACTCTTTATTAAAAGTAGTGAAAACAGCAAATCCCAGCAGAAAATCAACATGAATCATGTAGTTCCTTCATATTCAAGTAGTTTTTAGTAGTTTCTGCAGAGATTTGTGTAGTTTTTGAAGAGATTTGTGCAGTTTGACTGCACTTCAAGTTTATGTGTCATAAAGGCACTGAACGCTGAATTGAGCCTGTTTTTGAACTCTGTATTAAATGTAGTGAAATCATTAAATCCCAGAAGAAAATCAATAGGAATCATGTAGTTCCTTCATATTCAAGTTGTTCTGAGTAGTTTGTGCAGAGATTTGTGTAGTTTTTGATGAGATTTGTGCAGTTTGATTGCATGTTAGCATGAAGTGTCAAAAACGCACTGAACGCTGAATTGAGCCTGTTTTTGAACTCTGTATTAAAAGTAGTGAAAACAGCAAATCCCAGCAGAAAATCAACAAGAATCAGGTACTTCCTTCATATTCAAGTAGTTTTGAGTATTTTGTGCAGAGATTTGTGTAGTTTTTGATGAGATTTGTGCAGTTTGATTGCATGTTAGCATGAAGTGTTAAAAACGCACTGAACGCTGAATTGAGCCTGTTTTTGAACTCTCTATTAAAAGTAGTGAAAATAGCAAATCACAGCAGAAGATCAACAGGAATCATGTAGTTCCTTCATATTCAAGTTGTTCTGAGTAGTTTGTGCAGAGATTTGTGTAGTTTTTGATGAGATTTGTGTAGTTTGATTGCATGTTAGCATGAAGTATCAAAAACGCATTGAACACTGAATTGAGCCTGTTTTTGAACTGTGTATTAAATGTAGTGAAAACACCAATTCCCAGCAGAAAATCAACGGGAATCATGTAGTCCCTTCATATTAAAGTAGTTCTGAGTAGTTTGTGCAGAGATTTGTGCAGTTTTTGAAGAGATTTGTGCAGTTTGATTCCATGTTAGCATGAAGTATCAAAAAAGCACTGAACGCTGAATTGAGCCTGTTTTTCAACTCTGTATTAAATGTAGTGAAATCATTAAATCCGGGCAGAAAATCAACATGAATCATGTAGTTCCTTCATATTCAAGTAGTTTTTAGTACTTTCTGCAGAGATTTTTGTAGTTTTTGAAGAGATTTGTGCAATTTGACTGCACTTCAAGTTTATGTGTCATGAAGGCACTCAACGCTGAATTGAGCCTGTTTTTCAACTCTGTATTAAATGTAGTGAAATCATTAAATACGGGCAGAAAATCAACATGAATCATGTAGTTCCTTCATATTCAAGTAGTTCTGAGTAGTTTGTGCAGAGATTTGTGTAGATTTCGAAAAGATTTTGCAGTGTGATTGTATGTTACCATGAAGTATCAGAAACGCACTCAAGGCTGAATTGAACATGTTTTTGAACTCTGTATGAAATGTAGTGAAATCATTAAATCCGGGCAGAAAATCAACAGGAATCATGTAGTTCCTTCATATTCAAGTAGTTCTGAGTAGTTTGTGCAGAGAATTGTGTAGTTTTTGACGAGATCTGTGCAGTTTGATTGCATGTTAGGATGAAGTATCAATAACGCACTGAACGCTGAATTGAGCCTGTTTTTGAACTCTGTATTAAAAGTAGTGAAAACAGCAAATCCCAGCAGAAAATCAACAGGAATCATGTAGTTCCTTCATATTGAAGTTGTTCTGAGTAGTTTGTGCAGAGATTTGTGTAGTTTTTGATGAGATTTGTGCAGTTTGATTGCATGGTAGCATGAAGTATCAAAAACGCACTGAACGCTGAATTGAGCCTGTTTTTGAACTCTGTATTAAATGTAGTGAAATCATTAAATCCCAGAAGAAAATCAACAGGAATAATGTAGTTCCTTCATATTCAAGTAGTTCTGAGTAGTTTGTGCAGAGATTTGTGCAGTTTTTGAAGAGATTTGTTTAGTATGATTCCATGTTAGCATGAAGTATCAAAAACGCACTGAACGCTGAATTGAGCCTGTTTTTGAACTCTGTGTTAAAAGTAGTGAAAACAGTAAATCCCAGCAGAAAATCAACAGGAATCATGTAGTTCCTTCATATTGAAGTAGTTCTGAGTAGTTTGGGCAGAGATTTGTGTAGTTTTTGAAGAGATTTGTGCAGTTTGACTGCACTTCAAGTTGATGTGTCATAAAGGCACTCAACGCTGAATTGAGCCTGTTTTTGAACTTTGTATTAAATGTAGTGAAATCATTAAATCCCAACAGAAAATCAACAGGAATCATGTAGTTCCTTCATATTCAAGTAGTTCTGAGTAGTTTGTGCAGAGATTTGTGTAGATTTCGAAAAGATTTTGCAGTGTGATTGTATGTTACCATGAAGTGTTAAAAACGCACTGAACGCTGAATTGAGCCTGTTTTTGAACTCTGTATTAAAAGTAGTGCAAACAGCAAATCCCAGTAGAAAATCAACAGGAATCATGAAGTTCCTTCATATTCAAGTTGTTCTGAGTAGTTTCTGCAGAGATTTGTGTAGTTTTTGAAGATATTTGTGCAGTTTGATTGCATGTTAGCATGAAGTGTCAAAAACGCACTGAACGCTGAATTGAGCCTGTTTTTGAACTCTGTATTAAAAGTAGTGAAAACAGCAAATCCCAGCAGAAAATCAATGAGAATCAGGTACTTCCTTCATATTTAAGTAGTTCTGAGTAGTTTGTGCAGAGATTTGTGTAGTTTTTGATGAGATTTGTGCAGTTTGATTGCATGTTAGCATGAAGTATCAAAAACGCATTGAACGCTGAATTGAGCCTGTTTTTGAACTGTGTATTAAATGTAAGGAAATCATTAAATCCCAGAAGAAAATCAACAGGAATCATGTAGGTCCTTCATATTGAAGTAGTTCTGAGTAGTTTGTGCAGAGATTTGTGTAGTTTTTGATGAGATTTGTGCAGTTTGATTGCATGTTAGCATGAAGTATCAATAACGCACTGAACGCTGAATTGAGCCTGTTTTTGATCTCTGTATTAAAAGTAGTGAAAACAGCAAATCCCAGCAGAAAATCAACAGGAATCATGTAGTTCCTTCATATTGAAGTAGTTTTTAGTAGTTTCTGCAGAGATTTGTGTAGTTTTTGAAGATATTTGTGCAGTTTGACTGCACTTCAAGTTTATGTGTCATGAAGGCACTCAACGCTGAATTGAGCCTGTTTTTCAACTTTGTATTAAATGTAGTGAAAACAGCAAATCCCAGCAGAAAATCAACCAGAATCATGTATTCCCTTCATATTCAAGTAGTTCTGAGTAGTTTGTGCAGATATTTGTGTAGTTTTTGATGAGATTTGTGCAGTTTGATTGCATGTTAGCATGAAGTATCAAAAACGCACTGAACGCTGAATTGAGCCTGTTTTTGAACTCTGTATTAAAAGTAGTGAAAACAGCAAATCCCAGCAGAAAATCAACATGAATCATGTAGTTCCTTCATATTCAAGTTGTTCTGAGTAGTTTGTGCAGAGATTTGTGTAGTTTTTGATGAGATTTATGCAGTTTGATTGCATGTTAGCATGAAGTGTCAAAAACGCACTGAACGCTGAATTGAGCCTGTTTTTGATCTCTGTATTAAAAGTAGTGAAAACAGCAAATCCCAGCAGAAAATCAACAGGAATCATGTAGTTCCTTCATATTGAAGTAGTTTTTAGTAGTTTCTGCAGAGATTTGTGTAGTTTTTGAAGATATTTGTGCAGTTTGACTGCACTTCAAGTTTATGTGTCATGAAGGCACTCAACGCTGAATTGAGCCTGTTTTTCAACTTTGTATTAAATGTAGTGAAAACAGCAAATCCCAGCAGAAAATCAACCAGAATCATATATTCCCTTCATATTCAAGTAGTTCTGAGTAGTTTGTGCAGAGATTTGTGTAGTTTTTGAGGAGATTTGTGCAGTTTGATTGCATGTTAGCATGAAGTATCAAAAACGCACTGAACGCTGAATTGAGCCTGTTTTTGAACTCTGTATTAAAACTAGTGAAAACAGCAAATCCCAGCAGAAAATCAACAGGAATCATGTAGTTCCTTCATATTGAAGTAGTTTTTAGTAGTTTCTGCAGAGATTTGTGTAGTTTTTGAAGAGATTTGTGCAGTTTGACTGCACTTCAAGTTTCTGTGTCATAAAGGCACTCAATGCTGAAGTGAGCCTGTTTTTGAACTTTGTATTAAATGTAGTGAAAACAGCAAATCCCAGCAGAAAATCAACAAGAATCAGGTACTTCCTTCATATTCAAGTAGTTCTGAGTAGTTTGTGCAGAGAATTGTGTAGTTTTTGAAGATATTTGTGCAGTTTGACTGCACTTCAAGTTTATGTGTCATAAAGGCAGTGAACGCTGAATTGAGCCTGTTTTTGACCTCTGTATTAAATGTAAGGAAATCATTAAAACTCAGAAGAAAATCAACAGGAATCATGTAGTTCCTTCATATTCAAGTAGTTCTGAGTAGTTTGTGCAGAGATTTGTGTAGTTTTTGATGAGATTTGTGCAGTTTGACTGCACTTCAAGTTTATGTGTCATAAAGGCACTCAATGCTGAAGTGAGCTGTTTTTGAACTTTGTATTAAATGTAGTGAAAACAGCAAATCCCAGCAGAAAATCAACGAGAATCATGTATTCCCTTCATATTCAAGTAGTTCTGAGTACTTTGTGCAAAGATTTGTGCAGTTTTTGAAGAGATTTGTTTAGTATGATTCCATGTTAGCATGAAGTATCAAAAAAGCACTGAACGCTGAATTGAGCCTGTTTTTGAAATCTGTATTAAAAGTAGTGAAAACAGTAAATCCCAGCAGAGAATCACTAGGAATCATGTAGTTCCTTCATATTCAAGTAGTTCTGAGTAGTTTGTGCAGAGATTTGTGTAGTTTTTGATGAGATTTGTGCAGTTTGACTGCACTTCAAGTTTATGTGTCATAAAGGCACTCAATGCTGAAGTGAGCCTGTTTTTGAACTTTGTATTAAATGTAGTGAAAACAGCAAATCCCAGCAGAAAATCAACGAGAATCATGTATTCCCTTCATATTCAAGTAGTTCTGAGTACTTTGTGCAAAGATTTGTGCAGTTTTTGAAGAGATTTGTTTAGTATGATTCCATGTTAGCATGAAGTATCAAAAAAGCACTGAACGCTGAATTGAGCCTGTTTTTGAAATCTGTATTAAAAGTAGTGAAATCATTAAATCCGGGCAGAAAATCAACATGAATCATGTAGTTCCTTCATATTCAAATTGTTCTGAGTAGTTTGTGCAGACATTTGTGTAGTTTTTGATGAGATTTGTGCAGTTTGATTGCATGTTAGCATGAAGTATCAATAACGCACTGAACGCTGAATTGAGCCTGTTTTTGATCTCTGTATTAAAAGTAGTGAAAACAGCAAATCCCAGCAGAAAATCAACAGGAATCATGTAGTTCCTTCATATTGAAGTAGTTTTTAGTAGTTTCTGCAGAGATTTGTGTAGTTTTTGAAGAGATTTGTGCAGTTTGACTGCACTTCAAGTTTCTGTGTCATAAAGGCACTCAATGCTGAAGTGAGCCTGTTTTTGAACTTTGTATTAAATGTAGTGAAAACAGCAAATCCCAGCAGAAAATCAACAGGAATCATGTAGTTCCTTCATATTCAAGTAGTTCTGAGTACTTTGTGCAGAGATTTGTGTAGATTTCGAAAAGATTTTGCAGTGTGATTGTATGTTACCATGAAGTATCAGAAACGCACTCAAGGCTGAATTGAGCCTGTTTTTGAACTCTGTATTAAAAGTAGTGAAAACAGCAAATCCCAGCAGAAAATCAACAAGAATCAGGTACTTCCTTCATATTTAAGTAGTTCTGAGTAGTTTGTGCAGAGATTTGTGTAGTTTTTGATGAGATTTGTGCAGTTTGATTGCATGTTAGCTTGAAGTATCAAAAACGCATTGAACGCTGAATTGAGCCTGTTTTTCAACTGTGTATTAAATGTAAGGAAATCATTAAATCCCAGAAGAAAATCAACAGGAATCATGTAGGTCCTTCATATTCAAGTTGTTCTGAGTAGTTTGTGCAGAGATTTGTGTAGTTTTTGATGAGATTTATGCAGTTTGATTGCATGTTAGCATGAAGTGTCAAAAACGCACTGAACGCTGAATTGAGCCTGTTTTTGAACTCTGTATTAAAAGTAGTGAAAACAGCAAATCCCAGCAGAAAATCAACATGAATCATGTAGTTCCTTCATATTCAAGTAGTTTTTAGTAGTTTCTGCAGAGATTTGTGTAGTTTTTGAAGAGATTTGTGCAGTTTGACTGCACTTCAAGTTTATGTGTCATAAAGGCACTGAACGCTGAATTGAGCCTGTTTTTGAACTCTGTATTAAATGTAGTGAAATCATTAAATCCCAGAAGAAAATCAATAGGAATCATGTAGTTCCTTCATATTCAAGTTGTTCTGAGTAGTTTGTGCAGAGATTTGTGTAGTTTTTGATGAGATTTGTGCAGTTTGATTGCATGTTAGCATGAAGTGTCAAAAACGCACTGAACGCTGAATTGAGCCTGTTTTTGAACTCTGTATTAAAAGTAGTGAAAACAGCAAATCCCAGCAGAAAATCAACAAGAATCAGGTACTTCCTTCATATTCAAGTAGTTTTGAGTATTTTGTGCAGAGATTTGTGTAGTTTTTGATGAGATTTGTGCAGTTTGATTGCATGTTAGCATGAAGTGTTAAAAACGCACTGAACGCTGAATTGAGCCTGTTTTTGAACTCTCTATTAAAAGTAGTGAAAATAGCAAATCACAGCAGAAGATCAACAGGAATCATGTAGTTCCTTCATATTCAAGTTGTTCTGAGTAGTTTGTGCAGAGATTTGTGTAGTTTTTGATGAGATTTGTGTAGTTTGATTGCATGTTAGCATGAAGTATCAAAAACGCATTGAACACTGAATTGAGCCTGTTTTTGAACTGTGTATTAAATGTAGTGAAAACACCAATTCCCAGCAGAAAATCAACGGGAATCATGTAGTCCCTTCATATTAAAGTAGTTCTGAGTAGTTTGTGCAGAGATTTGTGCAGTTTTTGAAGAGATTTGTGCAGTTTGATTCCATGTTAGCATGAAGTATCAAAAAAGCACTGAACGCTGAATTGAGCCTTTTTTTCAACTCTGTATTAAATGTAGTGAAATCATTAAATCCGGGCAGAAAATCAACATGAATCATGTAGTTCCTTCATATTCAAGTAGTTTTTAGTACTTTCTGCAGAGATTTTTGTAGTTTTTGAAGAGATTTGTGCAATTTGACTGCACTTCAAGTTTATGTGTCATGAAGGCACTCAACGCTGAATTGAGCCTGTTTTTCAACTCTGTATTAAATGTAGTGAAATCATTAAATACGGGCAGAAAATCAACATGAATCATGTAGTTCCTTCATATTCAAGTAGTTCTGAGTAGTTTGTGCAGAGATTTGTGTAGATTTCGAAAAGATTTTGCAGTGTGATTGTATGTTACCATGAAGTATCAGAAACGCACTCAAGGCTGAATTGAACATGTTTTTGAACTCTGTATGAAATGTAGTGAAATCATTAAATCCGGGCAGAAAATCAACAGGAATCATGTAGTTCCTTCATATTCAAGTAGTTCTGAGTAGTTTGTGCAGAGAATTGTGTAGTTTTTGACGAGATCTGTGCAGTTTGATTGCATGTTAGGATGAAGTATCAATAACGCACTGAACGCTGAATTGAGCCTGTTTTTGAACTCTGTATTAAAAGTAGTGAAAACAGCAAATCCCAGCAGAAAATCAACAGGAATCATGTAGTTCCTTCATATTGAAGTTGTTCTGAGTAGTTTGTGCAGAGATTTGTGTAGTTTTTGATGAGATTTGTGCAGTTTGATTGCATGGTAGCATGAAGTATCAAAAACGCACTGAACGCTGAATTGAGCCTGTTTTTGAACTCTGTATTAAATGTAGTGAAATCATTAAATCCCAGAAGAAAATCAACAGGAATAATGTAGTTCCTTCATATTCAAGTAGTTCTGAGTAGTTTGTGCAGAGATTTGTGCAGTTTTTGAAGAGATTTGTTTAATATGATTCCATGTTAGCATGAAGTATCAAAAACGCACTGAACGCTGAATTGAGCCTGTTTTTGAACTCTGTGTTAAAAGTAGTGAAAACAGTAAATCCCAGCAGAAAATCAACAGGAATCATGTAGTTCCTTCATATTGAAGTAGTTCTGAGTAGTTTGGGCAGAGATTTGTGTAGTTTTTGAAGAGATTTGTGCAGTTTGACTGCACTTCAAGTTGATGTGTCATAAAGGCACTCAACGCTGAATTGAGCCTGTTTTTGAACTTTGTATTAAATGTAGTGAAATCATTAAATCCCAACAGAAAATCAACAGGAATCATGTAGTTCCTTCATATTCAAGTAGTTCTGAGTAGTTTGTGCAGAGATTTGTGTAGATTTCGAAAAGATTTTGCAGTGTGATTGTATGTTACCATGAAGTGTTAAAAACGCACTGAACGCTGAATTGAGCCTGTTTTTGAACTCTGTATTAAAAGTAGTGCAAACAGCAAATCCCAGTAGAAAATCAACAGGAATCATGAAGTTCCTTCATATTCAAGTTGTTCTGAGTAGTTTCTGCAGAGATTTGTGTAGTTTTTGAAGATATTTGTGCAGTTTGATTGCATGTTAGCATGAAGTGTCAAAAACGCACTGAACGCTGAATTGAGCCTGTTTTTGAACTCTGTATTAAAAGTAGTGAAAACAGCAAATCCCAGCAGAAAATCAATGAGAATCAGGTACTTCCTTCATATTTAAGTAGTTCTGAGTAGTTTGTGCAGAGATTTGTGTAGTTTTTGATGAGATTTGTGCAGTTTGATTGCATGTTAGCATGAAGTATCAAAAACGCATTGAACGCTGAATTGAGCCTGTTTTTGAACTGTGTATTAAATGTAAGGAAATCATTAAATCCCAGAAGAAAATCAACAGGAATCATGTAGGTCCTTCATATTGAAGTAGTTCTGAGTAGTTTGTGCAGAGATTTGTGTAGTTTTTGATGAGATTTGTGCAGTTTGATTGCATGTTAGCATGAAGTATCAATAACGCACTGAACGCTGAATTGAGCCTGTTTTTGATCTCTGTATTAAAAGTAGTGAAAACAGCAAATCCCAGCAGAAAATCAACAGGAATCATGTAGTTCCTTCATATTGAAGTAGTTTTTAGTAGTTTCTGCAGAGATTTGTGTAGTTTTTGAAGATATTTGTGCAGTTTGACTGCACTTCAAGTTTATGTGTCATGAAGGCACTCAACGCTGAATTGAGCCTGTTTTTCAACTTTGTATTAAATGTAGTGAAAACAGCAAATCCCAGCAGAAAATCAACCAGAATCATGTATTCCCTTCATATTCAAGTAGTTCTGAGTAGTTTGTGCAGATATTTGTGTAGTTTTTGATGAGATTTGTGCAGTTTGATTGCATGTTAGCATGAAGTATCAAAAACGCACTGAACGCTGAATTGAGCCTGTTTTTGAACTCTGTATTAAAAGTAGTGAAAACAGCAAATCCCAGCAGAAAATCAACAGGAATCATGTAGTTCTGTCATATTCAAGTTGTTCTGAGTAGTTTGTGCAGAGATTTGTGTAGTTTTTGATGAGATTTGTGCAGTTTGATTTCATTTCAAGTTGATGAGTCACAAATGCACCCAATGCTGAATTGAGCCTGTTTTTGAACTTTGTATTAAATGTAGTGAAAACAGCAAATCCCAGCAGAAAATCAACGAGAATCATGTATTCCCTTCATATTCAAGTAGTTCTGAGTACTTTGTGCAAAGATTTGTGTAGTTTTTAATGAGATTTGTGCAGTTTGACTGCACTTGAAGTTGATGTGTCATATAGGCACTCAACGCTGAATTGAGCCTGTTTTTGAACTCTGTATTAAAAGTAGTGAAAACAGCAAATCCCAGCAGAAAATCAACCAGAATCAGGTACTTCCTTCATATTCAAGTAGTTCTGAGTAGTTTGTGCAGAGAATTGTGTAGTTTTTGAAGATATTTGTGCAGTTTGACTGCACTTCAAGTTTATGTGTCATAAAGGCAGTGAACGCTGAATTGAGCCTGTTTTTGACCTCTGTATTCAATGTAAGGAAATCATTAAAACTCAAAAGAAAATCAACAGGAATCATGTAGTTCCTTCATATTCAAGTTGTTCTGAGTAGTTTGTGCAGAGATTTGTGTAGTTTTTGATGAGATTTGTGCAGTTTGATTGCATGTTAGCATGAAGTGTTAAAAACGCACTGAACGCTGAATTGAGCCTGTTTTTGAACTCTGTATTAAAAGTAGTGAAAACAGCAAATCCCAGCAGAAAATCAACAAGAATCAGGTACTTCCTTCATATTCAAGTAGTTCTGAGTAGTTTGTGCAGAGATTTGTGTAGTTTTTGATGAGATTTATGCAGTTTGATTGCATGTTAGCATGAAGTGTCAAAAACGCACTGAACGCTGAATTGAGCCTGTTTTTGAACTCTGTATTAAAAGTAGTGAAAACAGCAAATCCCAGCAGAAAATCAACATGAATCATGTAGTTCCTTCATATTCAAGTAGTTTTTAGTAGTTTCTGCAGAGATTTGTGTAGTTTTTGAAGAGATTTGTGCAGTTTGACTGCACTTCAAGTTTATGTGTCATAAAGGCACTGAACGCTGAATTGAGCCTGTTTTTGAACTCTGTATTAAATGTAGTGAAATCATTAAATCCCAGAAGAAAATCAATAGGAATCATGTAGTTCCTTCATATTCAAGTTGTTCTGAGTAGTTTGTGCAGAGATTTGTGTAGTTTTTGATGAGATTTGTGCAGTTTGATTGCATGTTAGCATGAAGTATCAAAAAAGCACTGAACGCTGAATTGAGCCTGTTTTTGAACTCTGTATTAAAAGTAGTGAAAACAGTAAATCCCAGCAGAAAATCAAAAGGAATCATGTAGTTCCTTCATATTCAAGTAGTTCTGAGTATTTTGTGCAGAGAATTGTGTAGTTTTTGAAGATATTTGTGCAGTTTGACTGCACTTCAAGTTTATGTGTCATGAAGGCACTCAACGCTGAATTGAGCCTGTTTTTCAACTCTGTATTAAATGTAGTGAAATCATTAAATACGGGCAGAAAATCAACATGAATCATGTAGTTCCTTCATATTCAAGTAGTTCTGAGTAGTTTGTGCAGAGATTTGTGTAGATTTCGAAAAGATTTTGCAGTGTGATTGTATGTTACCATGAAGTATCAGAAACGCACTCAAGGCTGAATTGAACATGTTTTTGAACTCTGTATGAAATGTAGTGAAATCATTAAATCCGGGCAGAAAATCAACAGGAATCATGTAGTTCCTTCATATTCAAGTTGTTCTGAGTAGTTTGTGCAGAGATTTGTGTAGTTTTTGATGAGATTTGTGCAGTTTGATTTCATTTCAAGTTGATGAGTCACAAATGCACCCAATGCTGAATTGAGCCTGTTTTTGAACTTTGTATTAAATGTAGTGAAAACAGCAAATCCCAGCAGAAAATCAACGAGAATCATGTATTCCCTTCATATTCAAGTAGTTCTGAGTACTTTGTGCAAAGATTTGTGTAGTTTTTAATGAGATTTGTGCAGTTTGACTGCATTTGAAGTTGATGTGTCATATAGGCACTCAACGCTGAATTGAGCCTGTTTTTGAACTCTGTATTAAAAGTAGTGAAAACAGCAAATCCCAGCAGAAAATCAACCAGAATCAGGTACTTCCTTCATATTCAAGTAGTTCTGAGTAGTTTGTGCAGAGAATTGTGTAGTTTTTGAAGATATTTGTGCAGTTTGACTGCACTTCAAGTTTATGTGTCATAAAGGCAGTGAACGCTGAACTGAGCCTGTTTTTGACCTCTGTATTCAATGTAAGGAAATCATTAAAACTCAAAAGAAAATCAACAGGAATCATGTAGTTCCTTCATATTCAAGTTGTTCTGAGTAGTTTGTGCAGAGATTTGTGTAGTTTTTGATGAGATTTGTGCAGTTTGATTGCATGTTAGCATGAAGTGTTAAAAACGCACTGAACGCTGAATTGAGCCTGTTTTTGAACTCTGTATTAAAAGTAGTGAAAACAGCAAATCCCAGCAGAAAATCAACAAGAATCAGGTACTTCCTTCATATTCAAGTAGTTCTGAGTAGTTTGTGCAGAGATTTGTGTAGATTTCGAAAAGATTTTGCAGTGTGATTGTATGTTACCATGAAGTATCAGAAACGCACTCAAGGCTGAATTGAACATGTTTTTGAACTCTGTATGAAATGTAGTGAAATCATTAAATCCGGGCAGAAAATCAACAGGAATCATGTAGTTCCTTCATATTCAAGTAGTTCTGAGTAGTTTGTGCAGAGATTTGTGTAGATTTCGAAAAGATTTTGCAGTGTGATTGTATGTTACCATGAAGTGTTAAAAACGCACTGAACGCTGAATTGAGCCTGTTTTTGAACTCTGTATTAAAAGTAGTGCAAACAGCAAATCCCAGTAGAAAATCAACAGGAATCATGTAGTTCCTTCATATTCAAGTTGTTCTGAGTAGTTTCTGCAGAGATTTGTGTAGTTTTTGAAGATATTTGTGCAGTTTGATTGCATGTTAGCATGAAGTGTCAAAAACGCACTGAACGCTGAATTTATCCTGTTTTTGAACTCTGTATTAAAAGTAGTGAAAACAGCAAATCCCAGCAGAAAATCAATGAGAATCAGGTACTTCCTTCATATTTAAGTAGTTCTGAGTAGTTTGTGCAGAGATTTGTGTAGTTTTTGATGAGATTTGTGCAGTTTGATTGCATGTTAGCATGAAGTATCAAAAACGCATTGAACGCTGAATTGAGCCTGTTTTTGAACTGTGTATTAAATGTAAGGAAATCATTAAATCCCAGAAGAAAATCAACAGGAATCATGTAGGTCCTTCATATTGAAGTAGTTCTGAGTAGTTTGTGCACAGAATTGTGTAGTTTTTGAAGATATTTGTGCAGTTTGACTGCACTTCAAGTTTATGTGTCATGAAGGCACTCAACGCTGAATTGAGCCTGTTTTTCAACTCTGTATTAAATGTAGTGAAATCATTAAATCCGGGCAGAAAATCAACATGAATCATGTAGTTCCTTCATATTCAAGTAGTTTTTAGTACTTTCTGCAGAGATTTGTGTAGTTTTTGAAGAGATTTGTGCAATTTGACTGCACTTCAAGTTTATGTGTCATGAAGGCACTCAACGCTGAATTGAGCCTGTTTTTCAACTCTGTATTAAATGTAGTGAAATCATTAAATCCGGGCAGAAAATCAACATGAATCATGTAGTTCCTTCATATTCAAGTAGTTCTGAGTAGTTTGTGCAGAGATTTGTGTAGATTTCGAAAAGATTTTGCAGTGTGATTGTATGTTACCATGAAGTATCAGAAACGCACTCAAGGCTGAATTGAACATGTTTTTGAACTCTGTATGAAATGTAGTGAAATCATTAAATCCGGGCAGAAAATCAACAGGAATCATGTAGTTCCTTCATATTCAAGTAGTTCTGAGTAGTTTGTGCAGAGATTTGTGTAGATTTCGAAAAGATTTTGCAGTGTGATTGTATGTTACCATGAAGTGTTAAAAACGCACTGAACGCTGAATTGAGCCTGTTTTTGAACTCTGTATTAAAAGTAGTGCAAACAGCAAATCCCAGTAGAAAATCAACAGGAATCATGTAGTTCCTTCATATTCAAGTTGTTCTGAGTAGTTTCTGCAGAGATTTGTGTAGTTTTTGAAGATATTTGTGCAGTTTGATTGCATGTTAGCATGAAGTGTCAAAAACGCACTGAACGCTGAATTTATCCTGTTTTTGAACTCTGTATTAAAAGTAGTGAAAACAGCAAATCCCAGCAGAAAATCAATGAGAATCAGGTACTTCCTTCATATTTAAGTAGTTCTGAGTAGTTTGTGCAGAGATTTGTGTAGTTTTTGATGAGATTTGTGCAGTTTGATTGCATGTTAGCATGAAGTATCAAAAACGCATTGAACGCTGAATTGAGCCTGTTTTTGAACTGTGTATTAAATGTAAGGAAATCATTAAATCCCAGAAGAAAATCAACAGGAATCATGTAGGTCCTTCATATTGAAGTAGTTCTGAGTAGTTTGTGCACAGAATTGTGTAGTTTTTGAAGATATTTGTGCAGTTTGACTGCACTTCAAGTTTATGTGTCATGAAGGCACTCAACGCTGAATTGAGCCTGTTTTTCAACTCTGTATTAAATGTAGTGAAATCATTAAATCCGGGCAGAAAATCAACATGAATCATGTAGTTCCTTCATATTCAAGTAGTTCTGAGTAGTTTGTGCAGAGATTTGTGTAGATTTCGAAAAGATTTTGCAGTGTGATTGTATGTTACCATGAAGTATCAGAAACGCACTCAAGGCTGAATTGAACATGTTTTTGAACTCTGTATGAAATGTAGTGAAATCATTAAATCCGGGCAGAAAATCAACAGGAATCATGTAGTTCCTTCATATTCAAGTAGTTCTGAGTAGTTTGTGCAGAGATTTGTGTAGTTTTTGATGAGATTTGTGCAGTTTGATTACATGGTAGCATGAAGTATCAAAAACGCACTGAACGCTGAATTGAGCCTGTTTTTGAACTCTGTATTAAATGTAGTGAAATCATTAAATCCCAGAAGAAAATCAACAGGAATAATGTAGTTCCTTCATATTCAAGTAGTTCTGAGTAGTTTGTGCAGAGATTTGTGCAGTTTTTGAAGAGATTTGTTTAGTATGATTCCATGTTAGCATGAAGTATCAAAAACGCACTGAACGCTGAATTGAGCCTGTTTTTGAACTCTGTGTTAAAAGTAGTGAAAACAGTAAATCCCAGCAGAAAATCAACAGGAATCATGTAGTTCCTTCATATTGAAGTAGTTCTGAGTAGTTTGGGCAGAGATTTGTGTAGTTTTTGAAGAGATTTGTGCAGTTTGACTGCACTTCAAGTTGATGTGTCATAAAGGCACTCAACGCTGAATTGAGCCTGTTTTTGAACTTTGTATTAAATGTAGTGAAATCATTAAATCCCAACAGAAAATCAACAGGAATCATGTAGTTCCTTCATATTCAAGTAGTTCTGAGTAGTTTGTGCAGAGATTTGTGTAGATTTCGAAAAGATTTTGCAGTGTGATTGTATGTTACCATGAAGTGTTAAAAACGCACTGAACGCTGAATTGAGCCTGTTTTTGAACTCTGTATTAAAAGTAGTGCAAACAGCAAATCCCAGTAGAAAATCAACAGGAATCATGTAGTTCCTTCATATTCAAGTTGTTCTGAGTAGTTTCTGCAGAGATTTGTGTAGTTTTTGAAGATATTTGTGCAGTTTGATTGCATGTTAGCATGAAGTGTCAAAAACGCACTGAACGCTGAATTTATCCTGTTTTTGAACTCTGTATTAAAAGTAGTGAAAACAGCAAATCCCAGCAGAAAATCAATGAGAATCAGGTACTTCCTTCATATTTAAGTAGTTCTGAGTAGTTTGTGCAGAGATTTGTGTAGTTTTTGATGAGATTTGTGCAGTTTGATTGCATGTTAGCATGAAGTATCAAAAACGCATTGAACGCTGAATTGAGCCTGTTTTTGAACTGTGTATTAAATGTAAGGAAATCATTAAATCCCAGAAGAAAATCAACAGGAATCATGTAGGTCCTTCATATTGAAGTAGTTCTGAGTAGTTTGTGCACAGAATTGTGTAGTTTTTGAAGATATTTGTGCAGTTTGACTGCACTTCAAGTTTATGTGTCATGAAGGCACTCAACGCTGAATTGAGCCTGTTTTTCAACTCTGTATTAAATGTAGTGAAATCATTAAATCCGGGCAGAAAATCAACATGAATCATGTAGTTCCTTCATATTCAAGTAGTTCTGAGTAGTTTGTGCAGAGATTTGTGTAGATTTCGAAAAGATTTTGCAGTGTGATTGTATGTTACCATGAAGTATCAGAAACGCACTCAAGGCTGAATTGAACATGTTTTTGAACTCTGTATGAAATGTAGTGAAATCATTAAATCCGGGCAGAAAATCAACAGGAATCATGTAGTTCCTTCATATTCAAGTAGTTCTGAGTAGTTTGTGCAGAGATTTGTGTAGTTTTTGATGAGATTTGTGCAGTTTGATTACATGGTAGCATGAAGTATCAAAAACGCACTGAACGCTGAATTGAGCCTGTTTTTGAACTCTGTATTAAATGTAGTGAAATCATTAAATCCCAGAAGAAAATCAACAGGAATAATGTAGTTCCTTCATATTCAAGTAGTTCTGAGTAGTTTGTGCAGAGATTTGTGCAGTTTTTGAAGAGATTTGTTTAGTATGATTCCATGTTAGCATGAAGTATCAAAAACGCACTGAACGCTGAATTGAGCCTGTTTTTGAACTCTGTGTTAAAAGTAGTGAAAACAGTAAATCCCAGCAGAAAATCAACAGGAATCATGTAGTTCCTTCATATTGAAGTAGTTCTGAGTAGTTTGTGCAGAGATTTGTGTAGTTTTTGATGAGATTTGTGCAGTTTGATTTCATTTCAAGTTGATGAGTCACAAATGCACCCAATGCTGAATTGAGCCTGTTTTTGAACTTTGTATTGAATGTAGTGAAAACAGCAAATCCCAGCAGAAAATCAACGAGAATCATGTATTCCCTTCATATTCAAGTAGTTCTGAGTACTTTGTGCAAAGATTTGTGTAGTTTTTAATGAGATTTGTGCAGTTTGACTGCACTTGAAGTTGATGTGTCATAAAGGCACTCAACGCTGAATTGAGCCTGTTTTTGAACTTTGTATTAAATGTAGTGAAATCATTAAATCCCAACAGAAAATCAACAGGAATCATGTAGTTCCTTCATATTCAAGTAGTTCTGAGTAGTTTGTGCAGAGATTTGTGTAGATTTCGAAAAGATTTTGCAGTGTGATTGTATGTTACCATGAAGTGTTAAAAACGCACTGAACGCTGAATTGAGCCTGTTTTTGAACTCTGTATTAAAAGTATTGCAAACAGCAAATCCCAGTAGAAAATCAACAGGAATCATGTAGTTCCTTCATATTCAAGTTGTTCTGAGTAGTTTCTGCAGAGATTTGTGTAGTTTTTGAAGATATTTGTGCAGTTTGATTGCATGTTAGCATGAAATGTCAAAAACGCACTGAACGCTGAATTGAGCCTGTTTTTGAACTCTGTATTAAAAGTAGTGAAAACAGCAAATCCCAGCAGAAAATCAATGAGAATCAGGTACTTCCTTCATATTTAAGTAGTTCTGAGTAATTTGTGCAGAGATTTGTGTAGTTTTTGATGAGATTTGTGCAGTTTGATTGCATGTTAGCATGAAGTATCAATAACGCACTGAACGCTGAATTGAGCCTGTTTTTGATCTCTGTATTAAAAGTAGTGAAAACAGCAAATCCCAGCAGAAAATCAACAGGAATCATGTAGTTCCTTCATATTGAAGTAGTTTTTAGTAGTTTCTGCAGAGATTTGTGTAGTTTTTGAAGATATTTGTGCAGTTTGACTGCACTTCAAGTTTATGTGTCATGAAGGCACTCAACGCTGAATTGAGCCTGTTTTTCAACTTTGTATTAAATGTAGTGAAAACAGCAAATCCCAGCAGAAAATCAACCAGAATCATGTATTCCCTTCATATTCAAGTAGTTCTGAGTAGTTTGTGCAGAGATTTGTGTAGTTTTTGATGAGATTTGTGCAGTTTGATTGCATGTTAGCATGAAGCATCAAAAACGCACTGAACGCTGAATTGAGCCTGTTTTTGAACTCTGTATTAAAAGTAGTGAAAACAGCAAATCCCAGCAGAAAATCAACAGGAATCATGTAGTTCTGTCATATTCAAGTTGTTCTGAGTAGTTTGTGCAGAGATTTGTGTAGTTTTTGATGAGATTTGTGCAGTTTGATTTCATTTCAAGTTGATGAGTCACAAATGCACCCAATGCTGAATTGAGCCTGTTTTTGAACTTTGTATTGAATGTAGTGAAAACAGCAAATCCCAGCAGAAAATCAACGAGAATCATGTATTCCCTTCATATTCAAGTAGTTCTGAGTACTTTGTGCAAAGATTTGTGTAGTTTTTAATGAGATTTGTGCAGTTTGACTGCACTTGAAGTTGATGTGTCATAAAGGCACTCAACGCTGAATTGAGCCTGTTTTTGAACTTTGTATTAAATGTAGTGAAATCATTAAATCCCAACAGAAAATCAACAGGAATCATGTAGTTCCTTCATATTCAAGTAGTTCTGAGTAGTTTGTGCAGAGATTTGTGTAGATTTCGAAAAGATTTTGCAGTGTGATTGTATGTTACCATGAAGTGTCAAAAACGCACTGAACGCTGAATTTATCCTGTTTTTGAACTCTGTATTAAAAGTAGTGAAAACAGCAAATCCCAGCAGAAAATCAATGAGAATCAGGTACTTCCTTCATATTTAAGTAGTTCTGAGTAGTTTGTGCAGAGATTTGTGTAGTTTTTGATGAGATTTGTGTAGTTTGATTGCATGTTAGCATGAAGTATCAAAAACGCATTGAACGCTGAATTGAGCCTGTTTTTGAACTGTGTATTAAATGTAAGGAAATCATTAAATCCCAGAAGAAAATCAACAGGAATCATGTAGGTCCTTCATATTGAAGTAGTTCTGAGTAGTTTGTGCACAGAATTGTGTAGCTTTTTGAAGATATTTGTGCAGTTTGACTGCACTTCAAGTTTATGTGTCATGAAGGCACTCAACGCTGAATTGAGCCTGTTTTTCAACTTTGTATTAAATGTAGTGAAAACAGCAAATCCCAGCAGAAAATCAACCAGAATCATGTATTCCCTTCATATTCAAGTAGTTCTGAGTAGTTTGTGCAGAGATTTGTGTAGTTTTTGATGAGATTTATGCAGTTTGATTGCATGTTAGCATGAAGTGTCAAAAACGCACTGAACGCTGAATTGAGCCTGTTTTTGAACTCTGTATTAAAAGTAGTGAAAACAGCAAATCCCAGCAGAAAATCAACATGAATCATGTAGTTCCTTCATATTCAAGTAGTTTTTAGTAGTTTCTGCAGAGATTTGTGTAGTTTTTGAAGAGATTTGTGCAGTTTGACTGCACTTCAAGTTTATGTGTCATAAAGGCACTGAACGCTGAATTGAGCCTGTTTTTGAACTCTGTATTAAAAGTAGTGAAAACAGCAAATCCCAGCAGAAAATCAACAGGAATCATGTAGTTCCTTCATATTGAAGTTATTCTGAGTAGTTTGTGCAGAGATTTGTGTAGTTTTTGATGAGATTTGTGCAGTTTGATTTCATTTCAAGTTAATGAGTCACAAATGCACCCAATGCTGAATTGAGCCTGTTTTTGAACGTTGTATTGAATGTAGTGAAAACAGCAAATCCCAGCAGAAAATCAACGAGAATCATGTATTCCCTTCATATTCAAGTAGTTCTGAGTACTTTGTGCAAAGATTTGTGTAGTTTTTAATGAGATTTGTGCAGTTTGACTGCACTTGAAGTTGATGTGTCAAATAGGCACTCAACGCTGAATTGAGCCTGTTTTTGAACTCTGTATTAAAAGTAGTGAAAACAGCAAATCCCAGCAGAAAATCAACAAGAATCAGGTACTTCCTTCATATTCAAGTAGTTCTGAGTAGTTTGTACAGAGATTTGTGTAGTTTTTGATGAGATTTGTGCAGTTTGATTGCATGTTAGCATGAAGTGTTAAAAACGCACTGAACGCTGAATTGAGCCTGTTTTTGAACTCTGTATTAAAAGTAGTGAAAACAGCAAATCCCAGCAGAAAATCAACAGGAATCATGTAGTTCCTTCATATTCAAGTTGTTCTGAGTAGTTTCTGCAGAGATTTGTGTAGTTTTTGAAGATATTTGTGCAGTTTGATTGCATGTTAGCATGAAGTGTCAAAAACGCACTGAACGCTGAATTGAGCCTGTTTTTGAACTCTGTATTAAAAGTAGTGAAAACAGCAAATCCCAGCAGAAAATCAACAAGAATCAGGTACTTCCTTCATATTTAAGTAGTTCTGAGTAGCTTGTGCAGAGATTTGTGTAGTTTTTGATGAGATTTGTGCAGTTTGATTGCATGTTAGCTTGAAGTATCAAAAACGCATTGAACGCTGAATTGAGCCTGTTTTTGAACTCTGTATTAAAAGTAGTGAAAACAGCAAATCCCAGCAGAAAATCAACATGAATCATGTAGTTCCTTCATATTCAAGTAGTTTTTAGTAGTTTCTGCAGAGATTTGTGTAGTTTTTGAAGATATTTGTGCAGTTTGACTGCACTTCAAGTTTATGTGTCATAAAGGCACTGAACGCTGAATTGAGCCTGTTTTTGAACTCTGTATTCAATGTAAGGAAATCATTAAAACTCAAAAGAAAATCAACAGGAATCATGTAGTTCCTTCATATTCAAGTTGTTCTGAGTAGTTTGTGCAGAGATTTGTTTAGTTTTTGATGAGATTTTTGCAGTTTGATTGCATGTTAGCATGAAGTGTCAAAAACGCACTGAACGCTGAATTTATCCTGTTTTTGAACTCTGTATTAAAAGTAGTGAAAACAGCAAATCCCAGCAGAAAATCGACAAGAATCAGGTACTTCCTTCATATTCAAGTAGTTCTGAGTAGTTTGTACAGAGATTTGTGTAGTTTTTGATGAGATTTGTGCAGTTTGATTGCATGTTAGCATGAAGTGTTAAAAACGCACTGAACGCTGAATTGAGCCTGTTTTTGAACTCTGTATTAAAAGTAGTGAAAACAGCAAATCCCAGCAGAAAATCAACAGGAATCATGTAGTTCCTTCATATTCAAGTTGTTCTGAGTAGTTTCTGCAGAGATTTGTGTAGTTTTTGATGAGATTTGTGCAGTTTGATTGCATGTTAGCATGAAGTGTCAAAAACGCACTGAACGCTGAATTGAGCCTGTTTTTGAACTCTGTATTAAAAGTAGTGAAAACAGCAAATCCCAGCAGAAAATCAACAAGAATCAGGTACTTCCTTCATATTCAAGTAGTTTTGAGTATTTTGTGCAGAGATTTGTGTAGTTTTTGATGAGATTTGTGCAGTTTGATTGCATGTTAGCATGAAGTGTTAAAAACGCACTGAACGCTGAATTGAGCCTGTTTTTGAACTCTCTATTAAAAGTAGTGAAAACAGCAAATCACAGCAGAAGATCAACAGGAATCATGTAGTTCCTTCATATTCAAGTTGTTCTGAGTAGTTTGTGCAGAGATTCGTGTAGTTTTTGATGAGATTTGTGCAGTTTGATTGCATGTTAGCATGAAGTATCAAAAACGCATTGAACGCTGAATTGAGCCTGTTTTTGAACTGTGTATTAAATGTAGTGAAAACACCAATTCCCAGCAGAAAATCAACGGGAATCATGTAGTCCCTTCATATTCAAGTAGTTCTGAGTAGTTTGTGCAGAAATTTGTGCAGTTTTTGAAGAGATTTGTGCAGTTTGATTCCATGTTAGCATGAAGTATCAAAAAAGCACCGAACGCTGAATTGAGCCTGTTTTTGAACTCTGTATTAAAAGTAGTGAAAACAGTAAATCCCAGCAGAAAATCAATAGGAATCATGTAGTTCCTTCATATTCAAGTAGTTCTGAGTATTTTGTGCAGAGAATTGTGTAGTTTTTGAAGATATTTGTGCAGTTTGACTGCACTTCAAGTTGATGTGTCATAAAGGCACTCAACGCTGAATTGAGCCTGTTTTTGAACTTTGTATTAAATGTAGTGAAATCATTAAATCCCAGCAGAAAATCAAAAGGAATCATGTAGTTCCTTCATATTCAAGTAGTTCTGAGTATTTTGTGCAGAGAATTGTGTAGTTTTTGAAGATATTTGTGCAGTTTGACTGCACTTCAAGTTTATGTGTCATGAAGGCACTCAACGCTGAATTGAGCCTGTTTTTCAACTCTGTATTAAATGTAGTGAAATCATTAAATCCGGGCAGAAAATCAACATGAATCATGTAGTTCCTTCATATTCAAGTAGTTCTGAGTAGTTTGTGCAGAGAATTGTGTAGTTTTTGACGAGATCTGTGCAGTTTGATTGCATGTTAGGATGAAGTATCAATAACGCACTGAACGCTGAGTTGAGCCTGTTTTTGAACTCTGTATTAAAAGTAGTGAAATAAGCAAATCCCATTAGAAAATCAACAGGAATCATGTAGTTCCTTCATATTCAAGTAGCTTTTATTAGTTTTTGCAGAGATTTGTCTAATTTTGAAGAGATTTGTGCAGTTTGGTTGCATGCTAGTATGAAGTAACAAAAAGGCACTCAATGCTGAATTGAGCCTGTTTTTGAACTCTGTGTTAAAAGTAGTGAAAACAGTAAATCCCAGCAGAAAATCAACAGGAATCATGTAGTTCCTTCATATTGAAGTAGTTCTGAGTAGTTTGGGCAGAGATTTGTGTAGTTTTTGAAGAGATTTGTGCAGTTTCACTGCACTTCAAGTTGATGTGTCATAAAGGCACTCAACGCTGAATTGAGCCTGTTTTTGAACTTTGTATTAAATGTAGTGAAATCATTAAATCCCAACAGAAAATCAACAGGAATCATGTAGTTCCTTCATATTCAAGTAGTTCTGAGTAGTTTGTGCAGAGATTTGTGTAGATTTCGAAAAGATTTTGCAGTGTGATTGTATGTTACCATGAAGTATCAGAAACGCACTCAAGGCTGAATTGAACATGTTTTTGAACTCTGTATGAAATGTAGTGAAATCATTAAATCCGGGCAGAAAATCAACAGGAATCATGTAGTTCCTTCATATTCAAGTAGTTTTTAGTACTTTCTGCAGAGATTTGTGTAGTTTTTGAAGAGATTTGTGCAATTTGACTGCACTTCAAGTTTATGTGTCATGAAGGCACTCAACGCTGAATTGAGCCTGTTTTTCAACTCTGTATTAAATGTAGTGAAATCATTAAATCCGGGCAGAAAATCAACATGAATCATGTAGTTCCTTCATATTCAAGTAGTTCTGAGTAGTTTCTGCAGAGATTTGTGTAGTTTTTGAAGAGATTTGTGCAGTTTGACTGCACTTCAAGTTTATGTGTCATAAAGGCACTGAACGCTGAATTGAGCCTGTTTTTGAACTCTGTATTAAATGTAGTGAAATCATTTAATCCCAGAAGAAAATCAATAGGAATCATGTAGTTCCTTCATATTCAAGTTGTTCTGAGTAGTTTGTGCAGAGATTTGTGTAGTTTTTGATGAGATTTGTGCAGTTTGATTGCATGTTAGCATGAAGTGTCAAAAACGCACTGAACGCTAAATTGAGCCTGTTTTTGAACTCTGTATTAAAAGTAGTGAAAACAGCAAATCCCAGCAGAAAATCAACAAGAATCAGGTACTTCCTTCATATTGAAGTAGTTTTGAGTATTTTGTGCAGAGATTTGTGTAGTTTTTGATGAGATTTGTGCAGTTTGATTGCATGTTAGCATGAAGTGTTAAAAACGCACTGAACGCTGAATTGAGCCTGTTTTTGAACTCTCTATTAAAAGTAGTGAAAACAGCAAATCACAGCAGAAGATCAACAGGAATCATGTAGTTCCTTCATATTCAAGTTGTTCTGAGTAGTTTGTGCAGAGATTTGTGTAGTTTTTGATGAGATTTGTGCAGTTTGATTGCATGTTAGCATGAAGTATCAAAAACGCATTGAACGCTGAATTGAGCCTGTTTTTGAACTGTGTATTAAATGTAGTGAAAACACCAATTCCCAGCAGAAAATCAACGGGAATCATGTAGTCCCTTCATATTAAAGTAGTTCTGAGTAGTTTGTGCAGAGATTTGTGCAGTTTGATTCCATGTTAGCACGAAGTATCAAAAAAGCACTGAACGCTGAATTGAGCCTGTTTTTGAACTCTGTATTAAAAGTAGTGAAAACAGTAAATCCCAGCAGAAAATCAAAAGGAATCATGTAGTTCCTTCATATTCAAGTAGTTCTGAGTATTTTGTGCAGAGAATTGTGTAGTTTTTGAAGATATTTGTGCAGTTTGACTGCACTTCAAGTTTATGTGTCATGAAGGCACTCAACGCTGAATTGAGCCTGTTTTTCAACTCTGTATTAAATGTAGTGAAATCATTAAATCCGGGCAGAAAATCAACATGAATCATGTAGTTCCTTCATATTCAAGTAGTTCTGAGTAGTTTGTGCAGAGATTTGTGTAGATTTCGAAAAGATTTTGCAGTGTGATTGTATGTTACCATGAAGTATCAGAAACGCACTCAAGGCTGAATTTAACATGTTTTTGAACTCTGTATGAAATGTAGTGAAATCATTAAATCCGGGCAGAAAATCAACAGGAATCATGTAGTTCCTTCATATTCAAGTAGTTCTGAGTAGTTTGTGCAGAGAATTGTGTAGTTTTTGACGAGATCTGTGCAGTTTGATTGCATGTTAGGATGAAGTATCAATAACGCACTGAACGCTGAATTGAGCCTGTTTTTGAACTCTGTATTAAAAGTAGTGAAATAATTAAATCCCAGAAGAAAATAAACAGGAATAATGTAGTTCCTTCATATTCAAGTAGTTCTGAGTAGTTTGTGCAGAGATTTGTGTAGTTTTTGATGAGATTTGTGCAGTTTGATTGCATGTTAGCATGAAGTGTTAAAAACGCACTGAACGCTGAATTGAGCCTGTTTTTGAACTCTCTATTAAAAGTAGTGAAAACAGCAAATCACAGCAGAAGATCAACAGGAATCATGTAGTTCCTTCATATTCAAGTTGTTCTGAGTAGTTTGTGCAGAGATTTGTGTAGTTTTTGATGAGATTTGTGCAGTTTGATTGCATGTTAGCATGAAGTATCAAAAACGCATTGAACGCTGAATTGAGACTGTTTTTGAACTGTGTATTAAATGTAGTGAAAACACCAATTCCCAGCAGAAAATCAACGGGAATCATGTAGTCCCTTCATATTAAAGTAGTTCTGAGTAGTTTGTGCAGAGATTTGTGCAGTTTTTGAAGAGATTTGTGCAGTTTGATTCCATGTTAGCATGAAGTATCAAAAAAGCACTGAACGCTGAATTGAGCCTGTTTTTGAACTCTGTATTAAAAGTAGTGAAAACAGTAAATCCCAGCAGAAAATCAAAAGGAATCATGTAGTTCCTTCATATTCAAGTAGTTCTGAGTATTTTGTGCAGAGAATTGTGTAGTTTTTGAAGATATTTGTGCAGTTTGACTGCACTTGAAGTTGATGTGTCATATAGGCACTCAACGCTGAATTGAGCCTGTTTTTGAACTCTGTATTAAAAGTAGTGAAAACAGCAAATCCCAGCAGAAAATCAACAAGAATCAGGTACTTCCTTCATATTTAAGTAGTTCTGAGTAGTTTGTGCAGAGAATTGTGTAGTTTTTGAAGATATTTGTGCAGTTTGACTGCATTTGAAGTTGATGTGTCATAAAGGCACTCAATGCTGAAGTGAGCCTGTTTTTGAACTTTGTATTAAATGTAGTGAAAACAGCAAATCCCAGCAGAAAATCAACGAGAATCATGTATTCCCTTCATATTCAAGTAGTTTTGAGTAGTTTGTGCAGAGAATTGTGTAGTTTTTGAAGATATTTGTGCAGTTTGATTTCATTTCAAGTTGATGAGTCACAAACGCACCCAATGCTGAATTGAGCCTGTTTTTGAACTCTGTATTAAATGTAGTGAAATCATTAAATCCCAGAAGAAAATAAACAGGAATAATGTAGTTCCTTCATATTCAAGTAGTTCTGAGTAGTTTGTGTAGAGATTTGTGCAGTTTTTGAAGAGATTTGTTTAGTATGATTCCATGTTAGCATGAAGTATCAAAAAAGCACTGAACGCTGAATTGAGCCTGTTTTTGAACTCTGTATTAAAAGTAGTGAAAACAGTAAATCCCAGCAGAAAATCAATAGGAATCATGTAGTTCCTTCATATTCAAGTTGTTCTGAGTAGTTTGTGCAGAGATTTGTGTAGTTTTTGATGAGATTTATGCAGTTTGATTGCATGTTAGCATGAAGTGTCAAAAACGCACTGAACGCTGAATTGAGCCTGTTTTTGAACTCTGTATTAAAAGTAGTGAAAACAGCAAATCCCAGCAGAAAATCAACATGAATCATGTAGTTCCGTCATATTCAAGTAGTTCTGAGTAGTTTGTGCAGAGATTTGTGTAGATTTCGAAAAGATTTTGCAGTGTGATTGTATGTTACCATGAAGTATCAGAAACGCACTCAAGGCTGAATTGAACATGTTTTTGAACTCTGTATGAAATGTAGTGAAATCATTAAATCCGGGCAGAAAATCAACAGGAATCATGTAGTTCCTCCATATTCAAGTAGTTCTGAGTAGTTTGTGCAGAGAATTGTGTAGTTTTTGAAGATATTTGTTCAGTTTGATTGCATGTTAGCATGAAGTGTCAAAAACGCACTGAACGCTGAATTGAGCCTGTTTTTGAACTCTGTATTAAAAGTAGTGAAAACAGCAAATCCCAGCAGAAAATCAACAAGAATCAGGTACTTCCTTCATATTCAAGTAGTTCTGAGTAGTTTGTGCAGAGAATTGTGTAGTTTTTGAAGATATTTGTGCAGTTTGACTGCACTTCAAGTTTATGTGTCATAAAGGCAGTGAACGCTGAATTGAGCCTGTTTTTGACCTCTGTATTAAATGTAAGGAAATCATTAAAACTCAGAAGAAAATCAACAGGAATCATGTAGTTCCTTCATATTCAAGTAGTTCTGAGTTGTTTGTGCAGAGATTTGTGTAGTTTTTGATGAGATTTGTGCAGTTTGACTGCACTTCAAGTTTATGTGTCATAAAGGCACTCAATGCTGAAGTGAGCCTGTTTTTGAACTTTGTATTAAATGTAGTGAAAACAGCAAATCCCAGCAGAAAATCAACGAGAATCATGTATTCCCTTCATATTCAAGTAGTTCTGAGTACTTTGTGCAAAGATTTGTGCAGTTTTTGAAGAGATTTGTTTAGTATGATTCCATGTTAGCATGAAGTATCAAAAAAGCACTGAACGCTGAATTGAGCCTGTTTTTGAAATCTGTATTAAAAGTAGTGAAAACAGTAAATCCCAGCAGAGAATCAATAGGAATCATGTAGTTCCTTCATATTCAAGTTGTTCTGAGTAGTTTGTGCAGAGATTTGTGTAGTTTTTGATGAGATTTGTGCAGTTTGATTGCATGTTAGCATGAAGTATCAAAAACGCATTGAACGCTGAATTGAGCCTGTTTTTGAACTCTGTATTAAATGTAAGGAAATCATTAAATCCCAGAAGAAAATCAACAGGAATCATGTAGTTCCTTCATATTCAAGTTGTTCTGAGTAGTTTGTGCAGAGATTTGTGTAGCTTTTGATGAGATTTGTGCAGTTTGATTGCATGTTAGCATGAAGTGTCAAAAACGCACTGAACGCTGAATTGAGCCTGTTTTTGAACTCTGTATTAAAAGTAGTGAAAACAGCA
The DNA here is from genome assembly GCA_034769265.1 of Remorina albescens. NCBI lineage: Eukaryota > Metazoa > Chordata > Actinopteri > Carangiformes > Echeneidae > Remorina > Remorina albescens. The sequence continues at coordinate 17,836,393 of CM068484.1, read as the reverse complement.
AATCCCAGCAGAAAATCAACAGGAATCATGTAGTTCCTTCATATTGAAGTAGTTTTTAGTAGTTTCTGCAGAGATTTGTGTAGTTTTTGAAGAGATTTGTGCAGTTTGACTGCACTTCAAGTTTCTGTGTCATAAAGGCACTCAATGCTGAAGTGAGCCTGTTTTTGAACTTTGTATTAAATGTAGTGAAAACAGCAAATCCCAGCAGAAAATCAACGAGAATCATGTATTCCCTTCATATTCAAGTAGTTTTGAGTAGTTTGTGCAGAGATTTGTGTAGTTTTTGAAGAGATTTGTTTAGTATGATTCCATGTTAGCATGAAGTATCAAAAAAGCACTGAACGCTGAATTGAGCCTGTTTTTGAACTCTGTATTAAAAGTAGTGAAAACAGCAAATCAACAGGAATCATGTATTCCCTTCATATTCAAGTAGTTCTGAGTAGTTTGTGCAGAGATTTGTGTAGATTTCGAAAAGATTTTGTAGTGTGATTGTATGTTACCATGAAGTATCAGAAACGCACTCAAGGCTGAATTGAACATGTTTTTGAACTCTGTATGAAATGTAGTGAAATCATTAAATCCGGGCAGAAAATCAACAGGAATCATGTAGTTCCTTCATATTCAAGTTGTTCTGAGTAGTTTGTGCAGAGATTTGTGTAGTTTTTGATGAGATTTATGCAGTTTGATTGCATGTTAGCATGAAGTGTCAAAAACGCACTGAACGCTGAATTGAGCCTGTTTTTGAACTCTGTATTAAAAGTAGTGAAAACAGCAAATCCCAGCAGAAAATCAACATGAATCATGTAGTTCCTTCATATTCAAGTTGTTCTGAGTAGTTTGTGCAGAGATTTGTGTAGTTTTTGATGAGATTTGTGCAGTTTGATTGCATGTTAGCATGAAGTATCAATAACGCACTGAACGCTGAATTGAGCCTGTTTTTGATCTCTGTATTAAAAGTAGTGAAAACAGCAAATCCCAGCAGAAAATCAACAGGAATCATGTAGTTCCTTCATATTGAAGTAGTTTTTAGTAGTTTCTGCAGAGATTTGTGTAGTTTTTGAAGATATTTGTGCAGTTTGACTGCACGTCAAGTTTATGTGTCATGAAGGCACTCAACGCTGAATTGAGCCTGTTTTTCAACTTTGTATTAAATGTAGTGAAAACAGCAAATCCCAGCAGAAAATCAACCAGAATCATGTATTCCCTTCATATTCAAGTAGTTCTGAGTAGTTTGTGCAGAGATTTGTGTAGTTTTTGATGAGATTTGTGCAGTTTGATTGCATGTTAGCATGAAGTATCAAAAACGCACTGAACGCTGAATTGAGCCTGTTTTTGAACTCTGTATTAAAAGTAGTGAAAACAGCAAATCCCAGCAGAAAATCAACAGGAATCATGTAGTTCTGTCATATTCAAGTTGTTCTGAGTAGTTTGTGCAGAGATTTGTGTAGTTTTTGATGAGATTTGTGCAGTTTGACTGCACTTGAAGTTGATGTGTCATATAGGCACTCAACGCTGAATTGAGCCTGTTTTTGAACTCTGTATTAAAAGTAGTGAAAACAGCAAATCCCAGCAGAAAATCAACAAGAATCAGGTACTTCCTTCATATTTAAGTAGTTCTGAGTAGTTTGTGTAGAGATTTGTGTAGTTTTTGATGATATTTGTGCAGTTTGATTGCATGTTAGCATGAAGTATCAAAAACGCATTGAATGCTGAATTGAGCCTGTTTTTGAACTGTGTATTAAAAGTAGTGAAAACAGCAAATCCCAGCAGAAAATCAACAGGAATCATGTAGTTCCTTCATATTCAAGTAGTTCTGAGTAGTTTGTGCAGAGAATTGTGTAGTTTTTGAAGATATTTGTGCAGTTTGACTGCACTTGAAGTTGATGTGTCATAAAGGCACTCAATGCTGAAGTGAGCCTGTTTTTGAACTTTGTATTAAATGTAGTGAAAACAGCAAATCCCAGCAGAAAATCAACGAGAATCATGTATTCCCTTCATATTCAAGTAGTTTTGAGTAGTTTGTGCAGAGAATTGTGTAGTTTTTGAAGATATTTGTGCAGTTTGATTTCATTTCAAGTTGATGAGTCACAAACGCACCCAATGCTGAATTGAGCCTGTTTTTGAACTCTGTATTAAATGTAGTGAAATCATTAAATCCCAGAAGAAAATAAACAGGAATAATGTAGTTCCTTCATATTCAAGTAGTTCTGAGTAGTTTGTGTAGAGATTTGTGCAGTTTTTGAAGAGATTTGTTTAGTATGATTCCATGTTAGCATGAAGTATCAAAAAAGCACTGAACGCTGAATTGAGCCTGTTTTTGAACTCTGTATTAAAAGTAGTGAAAACAGCAAATCCCAGCAGAAAATCAACAGGAATCATGTAGTTCCGTCATATTCAAGTAGTTCTGAGTAGTTTGTGCAGAGATTTGTGTAGATTTCGAAAAGATTTTGCAGTGTGATTGTATGTTACCATGAAGTATCAGAAACGCACTCAAGGCTGAATTGAACATGTTTTTGAACTCTGTATGAAATGTAGTGAAATCATTAAATCCGGGCAGAAAATCAACAGGAATCATGTAGTTCCTCCATATTCAAGTAGTTCTGAGTAGTTTGTGCAGAGAATTGTGTAGTTTTTGAAGATATTTGTTCAGTTTGATTGCATGTTAGCATGAAGTGTCAAAAACGCACTGAACGCTGAATTGAGCCTGTTTTTGAACTCTGTATTAAAAGTAGTGAAAACAGCAAATCCCAGCAGAAAATCAACAAGAATCAGGTACTTCCTTCATATTCAAGTAGTTCTGAGTAGTTTGTGCAGAGAATTGTGTAGTTTTTGAAGATATTTGTGCAGTTTGACTGCACTTCAAGTTTATGTGTCATAAAGGCAGTGAACGCTGAATTGAGCCTGTTTTTGACCTCTGTATTAAATGTAAGGAAATCATTAAAACTCAGAAGAAAATCAACAGGAATCATGTAGTTCCTTCATATTCAAGTAGTTCTGAGTTGTTTGTGCAGAGATTTGTGTAGTTTTTGATGAGATTTGTGCAGTTTGACTGCACTTCAAGTTTATGTGTCATAAAGGCACTCAATGCTGAAGTGAGCCTGTTTTTGAACTTTGTATTAAATGTAGTGAAAACAGCAAATCCCAGCAGAAAATCAACGAGAATCATGTATTCCCTTCATATTCAAGTAGTTCTGAGTACTTTGTGCAAAGATTTGTGCAGTTTTTGAAGAGATTTGTTTAGTACGATTCCATGTTAGCATGAAGTATCAAAAAAGCACTGAACGCTGAATTGAGCCTGTTTTTGAAATCTGTATTAAAAGTAGTGAAAACAGTAAATCCCAGCAGAGAATCAATAGGAATCATGTAGTTCCTTCATATTCAAGTTGTTCTGAGTAGTTTGTGCAGAGATTTGTGTAGTTTTTGATGAGATTTGTGCAGTTTGATTGCATGTTAGCATGAAGTATCAAAAACGCATTGAACGCTGAATTGAGCCTGTTTTTGAACTGTGTATTAAATGTAAGGAAATCATTAAATCCCAGAAGAAAATCAACAGGAATCATGTAGGTCCTTCATATTGAAGTAGTTCTGAGTAGTTTGTGCACAGAATTGTGTAGCTTTTTGAAGATATTTGTGCAGTTTGACTGCACTTCAAGTTTATGTGTCATGAAGGCACTCAACGCTGAATTGAGCCTGTTTTTCAACTTTGTATTAAATGTAGTGAAAACAGCAAATCCCAGCAGAAAATCAACCAGAATCATGTATTCCCTTCATATTCAAGTAGTTCTGAGTAGTTTGTGCAGAGATTTGTGTAGTTTTTGATGAGATTTATGCAGTTTGATTGCATGTTAGCATGAAGTGTCAAAAACGCACTGAACGCTGAATTGAGCCTGTTTTTGAACTCTGTATTAAAAGTAGTGAAAACAGCAAATCCCAGCAGAAAATCAACATGAATCATGTAGTTCCTTCATATTCAAGTAGTTTTTAGTAGTTTCTGCAGAGATTTGTGTAGTTTTTGAAGAGATTTGTGCAGTTTGACTGCACTTCAAGTTTATGTGTCATAAAGGCACTGAACGCTGAATTGAGCCTGTTTTTGAACTCTGTATTAAAAGTAGTGAAAACAGCAAATCCCAGCAGAAAATCAACAGGAATCATGTAGTTCCTTCATATTGAAGTTATTCTGAGTAGTTTGTGCAGAGATTTGTGTAGTTTTTGATGAGATTTGTGCAGTTTGATTTCATTTCAAGTTGATGAGTCACAAATGCACCCAATGCTGAATTGAGCCTGTTTTTGAACGTTGTATTGAATGTAGTGAAAACAGCAAATCCCAGCAGAAAATCAACGAGAATCATGTATTCCCTTCATATTCAAGTAGTTCTGAGTACTTTGTGCAAAGATTTGTGTAGTTTTTAATGAGATTTGTGCAGTTTGACTGCACTTGAAGTTGATGTGTCATATAGGCACTCAACGCTGAATTGAGCCTGTTTTTGAACTCTGTATTAAAAGTAGTGAAAACAGCAAATCCCAGCAGAAAATCAACAAGAATCAGGTACTTCCTTCATATTCAAGTAGTTCTGAGTAGTTTGTACAGAGATTTGTGTAGTTTTTGATGAGATTTGTGCAGTTTGATTGCATGTTAGCATGAAGTGTTAAAAACGCACTGAACGCTGAATTGAGCCTGTTTTTGAACTCTGTATTAAAAGTAGTGAAAACAGCAAATCCCAGCAGAAAATCAACAGGAATCATGTAGTTCCTTCATATTCAAGTTGTTCTGAGTAGTTTCTGCAGAGATTTGTGTAGTTTTTGAAGATATTTGTGCAGTTTGATTGCATGTTAGCATGAAGTGTCAAAAACGCACTGAACGCTGAATTGAGCCTGTTTTTGAACTCTGTATTAAAAGTAGTGAAAACAGCAAATCCCAGCAGAAAATCAACAAGAATCAGGTACTTCCTTCATATTTAAGTAGTTCTGAGTAGCTTGTGCAGAGATTTGTGTAGTTTTTGATGAGATTTGTGCAGTTTGATTGCATGTTAGCTTGAAGTATCAAAAACGCATTGAACGCTGAATTGAGCCTGTTTTTGAACTCTGTATTAAAAGTAGTGAAAACAGCAAATCCCAGCAGAAAATCAACATGAATCATGTAGTTCCTTCATATTCAAGTAGTTTTTAGTAGTTTCTGCAGAGATTTGTGTAGTTTTTGAAGATATTTGTGCAGTTTGACTGCACTTCAAGTTTATGTGTCATAAAGGCACTGAACGCTGAATTGAGCCTGTTTTTGAACTCTGTATTCAATGTAAGGAAATCATTAAAACTCAAAAGAAAATCAACAGGAATCATGTAGTTCCTTCATATTCAAGTTGTTCTGAGTAGTTTGTGCAGAGATTTGTTTAGTTTTTGATGAGATTTTTGCAGTTTGATTGCATGTTAGCATGAAGTGTCAAAAACGCACTGAACGCTGAATTTATCCTGTTTTTGAACTCTGTATTAAAAGTAGTGAAAACAGCAAATCCCAGCAGAAAATCAACAAGAATCAGGTACTTCCTTCATATTCAAGTAGTTCTGAGTAGTTTGTACAGAGATTTGTGTAGTTTTTGATGAGATTTGTGCAGTTTGATTGCATGTTAGCATGAAGTGTTAAAAACGCACTGAACGCTGAATTGAGCCTGTTTTTGAACTCTGTATTAAAAGTAGTGAAAACAGCAAATCCCAGCAGAAAATCAACAGGAATCATGTAGTTCCTTCATATTCAAGTTGTTCTGAGTAGTTTCTGCAGAGATTTGTGTAGTTTTTGAAGATATTTGTGCAGTTTGACTGCACTTCCAGTTTATGTGTCATAAAGGCAGTGAACGCTGAATTGAGCCTGTTTTTGACCTCTGTATTCAATGTAAGGAAATCATTAAAACTCAAAAGAAAATCAACAGGAATCATGTAGTTCCTTCATATTCAAGTTGTTCTGAGTAGTTTGTGCAGAGATTTGTTTAGTTTTTGATGAGATTTTTGCAGTTTGATTGCATGTTAGCATGAAGTGTCAAAAACGCACTGAACGCTGAATTGAGCCTGTTTTTGAACTCTGTATTAAAAGTAGTGAAAACAGCAAATCCCAGCAGAAAATCAACAAGAATCAGGTACTTCCTTCATATTCAAGTAGTTCTGAGTAGTTTGTACAGAGATTTGTGTAGTTTTTGATGAGATTTGTGCAGTTTGATTGCATGTTAGCATGAAGTGTTAAAAACGCACTGAACGCTGAATTGAGCCTGTTTTTGAACTCTGTATTAAAAGTAGTGAAAACAGCAAATCCCAGCAGAAAATCAACAGGAATCATGTAGTTCCTTCATATTCAAGTAGTTTTTAGTAGTTTCTGCAGAGATTTGTGTAGTTTTTGAAGAGATTTGTGCAGTTTGACTGCACTTCAAGTTTATGTGTCATAAAGGCACTGAACGCTGAATTGAGCCTGTTTTTGAACTCTGTATTAAATGTAGCGAAATCATTAAATCCCAGAAGAAAATCAATAGGAATCATGTAGTTCCTTCATATTCAAGTTGTTCTGAGTAGTTTGTGCAGAGATTTGTGTAGTTTTTGATGAGATTTGTGCAGTTTGATTGCATGTTAGCATGAAGTGTCAAAAACGCACTGAACGCTGAATTGAGCCTGTTTTTGAACTCTGTATTAAAAGTAGTGAAAACAGCAAATCCCAGCAGAAAATCAACAAGAATCAGGTACTTCCTTCATATTCAAGTAGTTTTGAGTATTTTGTGCAGAGATTTGTGTAGTTTTTGATGAGATTTGTGCAGTTTGATTGCATGTTAGCATGAAGTGTTAAAAACGCACTGAACGCTGAATTGAGCCTGTTTTTGAACTCTCTATTAAAAGTAGTGAAAACAGCAAATCACAGCAGAAGATCAACAGGAATCATGTAGTTCCTTCATATTCAAGTTGTTCTGAGTAGTTTGTGCAGAGATTCGTGTAGTTTTTGATGAGATTTGTGCAGTTTGATTGCATGTTAGCATGAAGTATCAAAAACGCATTGAACGCTGAATTGAGCCTGTTTTTGAACTGTGTATTAAATGTAGTGAAAACACCAATTCCCAGCAGAAAATCAACGGGAATCATGTAGTCCCTTCATATTCAAGTAGTTCTGAGTAGTTTGTGCAGAAATTTGTGCAGTTTTTGAAGAGATTTGTGCAGTTTGATTCCATGTTAGCATGAAGTATCAAAAAAGCACCGAACGCTGAATTGAGCCTGTTTTTGAACTCTGTATTAAAAGTAGTGAAAACAGTAAATCCCAGCAGAAAATCAATAGGAATCATGTAGTTCCTTCATATTCAAGTAGTTCTGAGTATTTTGTGCAGAGAATTGTGTAGTTTTTGAAGATATTTGTGCAGTTTGACTGCACTTCAAGTTGATGTGTCATAAAGGCACTCAACGCTGAATTGAGCCTGTTTTTGAACTTTGTATTAAATGTAGTGAAATCATTAAATCCCAGCAGAAAATCAAAAGGAATCATGTAGTTCCTTCATATTCAAGTAGTTCTGAGTATTTTGTGCAGAGAATTGTGTAGTTTTTGAAGATATTTGTGCAGTTTGACTGCACTTCAAGTTTATGTGTCATGAAGGCACTCAACGCTGAATTGAGCCTGTTTTTCAACTCTGTATTAAATGTAGTGAAATCATTAAATCCGGGCAGAAAATCAACATGAATCATGTAGTTCCTTCATATTCAAGTAGTTCTGAGTAGTTTGTGCAGAGAATTGTGTAGTTTTTGACGAGATCTGTGCAGTTTGATTGCATGTTAGGATGAAGTATCAATAACGCACTGAACGCTGAGTTGAGCCTGTTTTTGAACTCTGTATTAAAAGTAGTGAAATAAGCAAATCCCATTAGAAAATCAACAGGAATCATGTAGTTCCTTCATATTCAAGTAGCTTTTATTAGTTTTTGCAGAGATTTGTCTAATTTTGAAGAGATTTGTGCAGTTTGGTTGCATGCTAGTATGAAGTAACAAAAAGGCACTCAATGCTGAATTGAGCCTGTTTTTGAACTCTGTGTTAAAAGTAGTGAAAACAGTAAATCCCAGCAGAAAATCAACAGGAATCATGTAGTTCCTTCATATTGAAGTAGTTCTGAGTAGTTTGGGCAGAGATTTGTGTAGTTTTTGAAGAGATTTGTGCAGTTTCACTGCACTTCAAGTTGATGTGTCATAAAGGCACTCAACGCTGAATTGAGCCTGTTTTTGAACTTTGTATTAAATGTAGTGAAATCATTAAATCCCAACAGAAAATCAACAGGAATCATGTAGTTCCTTCATATTCAAGTAGTTCTGAGTAGTTTGTGCAGAGATTTGTGTAGATTTCGAAAAGATTTTGCAGTGTGATTGTATGTTACCATGAAGTATCAGAAACGCACTCAAGGCTGAATTGAACATGTTTTTGAACTCTGTATGAAATGTAGTGAAATCATTAAATCCGGGCAGAAAATCAACAGGAATCATGTAGTTCCTTCATATTCAAGTAGTTTTTAGTACTTTCTGCAGAGATTTGTGTAGTTTTTGAAGAGATTTGTGCAATTTGACTGCACTTCAAGTTTATGTGTCATGAAGGCACTCAACGCTGAATTGAGCCTGTTTTTCAACTCTGTATTAAATGTAGTGAAATCATTAAATCCGGGCAGAAAATCAACATGAATCATGTAGTTCCTTCATATTCAAGTAGTTCTGAGTAGTTTCTGCAGAGATTTGTGTAGTTTTTGAAGAGATTTGTGCAGTTTGACTGCACTTCAAGTTTATGTGTCATAAAGGCACTGAACGCTGAATTGAGCCTGTTTTTGAACTCTGTATTAAATGTAGTGAAATCATTTAATCCCAGAAGAAAATCAATAGGAATCATGTAGTTCCTTCATATTCAAGTTGTTCTGAGTAGTTTGTGCAGAGATTTGTGTAGTTTTTGATGAGATTTGTGCAGTTTGATTGCATGTTAGCATGAAGTGTCAAAAACGCACTGAACGCTAAATTGAGCCTGTTTTTGAACTCTGTATTAAAAGTAGTGAAAACAGCAAATCCCAGCAGAAAATCAACAAGAATCAGGTACTTCCTTCATATTGAAGTAGTTTTGAGTATTTTGTGCAGAGATTTGTGTAGTTTTTGATGAGATTTGTGCAGTTTGATTGCATGTTAGCATGAAGTGTTAAAAACGCACTGAACGCTGAATTGAGCCTGTTTTTGAACTCTCTATTAAAAGTAGTGAAAACAGCAAATCACAGCAGAAGATCAACAGGAATCATGTAGTTCCTTCATATTCAAGTTGTTCTGAGTAGTTTGTGCAGAGATTTGTGTAGTTTTTGATGAGATTTGTGCAGTTTGATTGCATGTTAGCATGAAGTATCAAAAACGCATTGAACGCTGAATTGAGCCTGTTTTTGAACTGTGTATTAAATGTAGTGAAAACACCAATTCCCAGCAGAAAATCAACGGGAATCATGTAGTCCCTTCATATTAAAGTAGTTCTGAGTAGTTTGTGCAGAGATTTGTGCAGTTTTTGAAGAGATTTGTGCAGTTTGATTCCATGTTAGCACGAAGTATCAAAAAAGCACTGAACGCTGAATTGAGCCTGTTTTTGAACTCTGTATTAAAAGTAGTGAAAACAGTAAATCCCAGCAGAAAATCAAAAGGAATCATGTAGTTCCTTCATATTCAAGTAGTTCTGAGTATTTTGTGCAGAGAATTGTGTAGTTTTTGAAGATATTTGTGCAGTTTGACTGCACTTCAAGTTTATGTGTCATGAAGGCACTCAACGCTGAATTGAGCCTGTTTTTCAACTCTGTATTAAATGTAGTGAAATCATTAAATCCGGGCAGAAAATCAACATGAATCATGTAGTTCCTTCATATTCAAGTAGTTCTGAGTAGTTTGTGCAGAGATTTGTGTAGATTTCGAAAAGATTTTGCAGTGTGATTGTATGTTACCATGAAGTATCAGAAACGCACTCAAGGCTGAATTTAACATGTTTTTGAACTCTGTATGAAATGTAGTGAAAACACCAATTCCCAGCAGAAAATCAACGGGAATCATGTAGTCCCTTCATATTAAAGTAGTTCTGAGTAGTTTGTGCAGAGATTTGTGCAGTTTTTGAAGAGATTTGTGCAGTTTGATTCCATGTTAGCATGAAGTATCAAAAAAGCACTGAACGCTGAATTGAGCCTGTTTTTGAACTCTCTATTAAAAGTAGCGAAATCAGCAAATCCCTGCAGAAAATCAACAAGAATCAGGTACTTCCTTCATATTCAAGTAGTTCTGAGTAGTTTGTGCAAAGATTTGTGTAGTTTTTGATGAGATTTGTGCAGTTTGATTGCATGTTAGCATGAAGTGTTAAAAACGCACTGGACGCTGAATTGAGCCTGTTTTTGAACTCTCTATTAAAAGTAGTGAAAACAGCAAATCCCAGCAGAAAATCAACAGGAATCATGTAGTTCCTTCATATTCAAGTTGTTCTGAGTAGTTTGTGCAGAGATTTGTGTAGTTTTTGATGAGATTTGTGCAGTTTGATTTCATTTCAAGTTGATGAGTCACAAACGCACCCAATGTTGAATTGAGCCTGTTTTTGAACTTTCTATTAAAAGTAGCGAAATCAGCAAATCCCTGCAGAAAATCAACAAGAATCATGTAGTTCCTTCATATTCAAGTAGTTCTGAGTAGTTTGTGCAGAGATTTGTGTAGTTCTTGAAGAGATTTGTGCAGTTTGACTGCACTTCAAGTTTATGTGTCATAAAGGCACTGAACGCTGAATTGAGTCTGTTTTTGAACTCTGTATTAAAAGTAGTGAAAACAGCAAATCCCGGCAGAAAATCAACAAGAATCAGGTACTTCCTTCATATTCAAGTAGTTCTGAGTAGTTTGTGCAGAGATTTGTGTAGTTTTTGATGAGATTTGTGCAGTTTGATTGCATGTTAGCATGAAGTTTTAAAAACGCACTGAACGCTGAATTGAGCCTGTTTTTGAACTCTCTATTAAAAGTAGTGAAAACAGCAAATCCCAGCAGAAAATCAACAGGTATCATGTAGTTCCTTCATATTGAAGTAGTTCTGAGTAGTTTGGGCAGAAATTTGTGCAGTTTTTGATGAGATTTGTTTAGTATGATTCCATGTTAGCATGAAGTATCAAAAAAGCACTGAACGCTGAATTGAGCCTGTTTTTGAACTCTCTATTAAAAGTAGTGAAAACAGCAAATCCCAGCAGAAAATCAACAGGAATCATGTAGTTCCTTCATATTCAAGTAGTTTTTAGTAGTTTCTGCAGAGATTTGTGTAGTTCTTGAAGAGATTTGTGCAGTTTGACTGCACTTCAAGTTTATGTGTCATAAAGGCACTGAACGCTGAATTGAGTCTGTTTTTGAACTTTCTATTAAAAGTAGCGAAATCAGCAAATCCCTGCAGAAAATTAACAAGAATCATGTAGTTCCTTCATATTCAAGTAGTTCTGAGTAGTTTGTGCAGAGATTTGTGCAGTTTGATTTCATTTCAAGTTGGTTAGTTGTAAACGCACTCAATGCTGAATTGAGCCTGTTTTTGAATCTGTATTAAAAGTAGTGAAATCAGCAAATCCCAGCAGAAAATCAACAAGAATCAGGTACTTCCTTCATATTCAAGTAGTTCTGAGTAGTTTGTGCGGAGATTTGTGTAGTTTTTGATGAGATTTGTGCAGTTTGATTGCATGTTAGCATTAAGTGTTAAAAACGCACTGAACGCTGAATTGAGCCTGTTTTTGAACTCTGTATTATAAGTAGTGAAAACAGTAAATCCCAGCAGAAAATCAATAGGAATCATGTAGTTCCTTCATATTCAAGTAGTTCTGAGTAGTTTGTGCAAAGATTTGTGTAGTTTTTGATGAGATTTGTGCAGTTTGATTGCACTTCAAGTTTATGTGTCATAAAGGCACTGAACGCTGAATTGAGCCTGTTTTTGAACTCTGTATTAAAAGTAGTGAAAACAGCAAATCCCAGCACAAAATCAACAAGAATCAGGTACTTCCGTCATATTCAAGTAGTTCTGAGTAGTTTGTGCAAAGATTTGTGTAGTTTTTGATGAGATTTGTGCAGTTTGATTGCATGTTAGCATGAAGTGTTAAAAACGCACTGAACGCTGAATTGAGCCTGTTTTTGAACTCTCTATTAAAAGTAGTGAAAACAGCAAATCCCAGCAGAAAATCAACAGGAATCATGTAGTTCCTTCATATTCAAGTAGTTCTGAGTAGTTTGTGCAAAGATTTGTGTAGTTTTTGATGAGATTTGTGCAGTTTGATTGCACTTCAAGTTTATGTGTCATAAAGGCACTGAACGCTGAATTGAGCCTGTTTTTGAACTCTGTATTAAAAGTAGTGAAAACAGCAAATCCCAGCAGAAAATCAACAGGAATCATGTAGTTCCGTCATATTCAAGTTGTTCTGAGTAGTTTGTGCAGAGATTTGTGTAGTTTTTGATGAGATTTGTGCAGTTTGATTTCATTTCAAGTTGATGAGTCACAAACGCACCCAATGCTGAATTGAGCCTGTTTTTGAACTTTCTATTAAAAGTAGCGAAATCAGCAAATCCCTGCAGAAAATCAACAAGAATCATGTAGTTCCTTCATATTCAAGTAGTTCTGAGTAGTTTGTGCAGAGATTTGTGCAGTTTGATTTCATTTCAAGTTGGTTAGTCATAAACGCACTCAATGCTGAATTGAGCCTGTTTTTGAACTCTGTATTAAAAGTAGTGAAATCAGCAAATCCCAGCAGAAAACAACAAGAATCAGGTATGTCCTTCATATTCAAGTTGTTCTGAGTAGTTTGTGCAGAGATTTGTGTAGTTTTTGATGAGATTTGTGCAGTTTGATTGCATGTTAGCATGAAGTGTCAAAAACGCACTGAACGCTGAATTGAGCCTGTTTTTGAACTCTGTATTAAAAGTAGTGAAAACAGCAAATCCCAGCAGAAAATCAAAAAGAATCAGGTACTTCCTTCATATTCAAGTAGTTCTGAGTAGTTTGTGCAGAGATTTGTGTAGTTTTTGATGAGATTTGTGCAGTTTGATTGCATGTTAGCATGAAGTGTTAAAAACGCACTGAACGCTGAATTGAGCCTGTTTTTGACCTCTCTATTAAAAGTAGTGAAAACAGCAAATCCCAGCAGAAAATCAACAGGAATCATGTAGTTCCTTCATATTCAAGTAGTTCTGAGTAGTTTGTGCAGAGACTTGTGTAGTTTTTGATGAGATTTGTGCAGTTTGATTTCATTTCAAGTTGATGAGTCACAAACGCACCCAATGCTGAATTGAGCCTGTTTTTGAACTTTCTATTAAAAGTAGCGAAATCAGCAAATCCCTGCAGAAAATCAACAAGAATCATGTCGTTCCTTCATATTCAAGTAGTTCTGAGTAGTTTGTGCAAAGTTTTGTGTAGTTTTTGATGAGATTTGTGCAGTTTGATTGCATGTTAGCATGAAGTGTTAAAAACGCACTCAACGCTGAATTGAGCCTTTTTTTGAACTCTCTATTAAAAGTAGTGAAAACAGCAAATCCCAGCAGAAAATCAACAGGAATCATGTAGTTCCTTCATATTCAAGTAGTTTTTAGTAGTTTCTGCAGAGATTTGTGTAGTTCTTGAAGAGATTTGTGCAGTTTGACTGCACTTCAAGTTTATGTGTCATAAAGGCACTGAACGCTGAATTGAGCCTGTTTTTGAACTCTGTATTAAAAGTAGTGAAAACAGCAAATCCCAGCAGAAAATCAACAGGAATCATGTAGTTCCTTCATATTCAAGTAGTTCTGAGTAGTTTGTGCAGAGATTTGTGTAGATTTCGAAAAGATTTTGCAGTGTGATTGTATGTTACCATGAAGTATCAGAAACGCACTCAAGGCTGAATTGAACATGTTTTTGAACTCTGTATGAAATGTAGTGAAATCATTATATCCGGGCAGAAAATCAACAGGAATCATGTAGTTCCTTCATATTGAAGTAGTTCTGAGTAGTTTGGGCAGAGATTTGTGTAGTTTTTGAAGAGATTTGTGCAGTTTGACTGCACTTCAAGTTGATGTGTCATAAAGGCACTCAACGCTGAATTGAGCCTGTTTTTGAACTTTGTATTAAATGTAGTGAAATCATTAAATCCCAACAGAAAATCAACAGGAATCATGTAGTTCCTTCATATTCAAGTAGTTCTGAGTAGTTTGTGCAGAGATTTGTGTAGATTTCGAAAAGATTTTGCAGTGTGATTGTATGTTACCATGAAGTGTTAAAAACGCACTGAACGCTGAATTGAGCCTGTTTTTGAACTCTGTATTAAAAGTAGTGCAAACAGCAAATCCCAGCAGAAAATCAACAAGAATCAGGTACTTCCTTCATATTTAAGTAGTTCTGAGTAGTTTGTGCAGAGATTTGTGTAGTTTTTGATGAGATTTGTGCAGTTTGATTGCATGTTAGCTTGAAGTATCAAAAACGCATTGAACGCTGAATTGAGCCTGTTTTTGAACTGTGTATTAAATGTAAGGAAATCATTAAATCCCAGAAGAAAATCAACAGGAATCATGTAGGTCCTTCATATTCAAGTTGTTCTGAGTAGTTTGTGCAGAGATTTGTGTAGTTTTTGAAGAGATTTGTGCAGTTTGACTGCACTTCAAGTTTATGTGTCATAAAGGCACTGAACGCTGAATTGAGCCTGTTTTTGAACTCTGTATTAAAAGTAGTGAAAACAGCAAATCCCGGCAGAAAATCAACAAGAATCAGGTACTTCCTTCATATTCAAGTAGTTCTGAGTAGTTTGTGCAGAGATTTGTGTAGTTTTTGATGAGATTTGTGCAGTTTGATTGCATGTTAGCATGAAGTGTTAAAAACGCACTGAACGCTGAATTGAGCCTGTTTTTGACCTCTCTATTAAAAGTAGTGAAAACAGCAAATCCCAGCAGAAAATCAACAGGAATCATGTAGTTCCTTCATATTCAAGTAGTTCTGAGTAGTTTGTGCAGAGACTTGTGTAGTTTTTGATGAGATTTGTGCAGTTTGATTTCATTTCAAGTTGATGAGTCACAAACGCACCCAATGCTGAATTGAGCCTGTTTTTGAACTTTCTATTAAAAGTAGCGAAATCAGCAAATCCCTGCAGAAAATCAACAAGAATCATGTCGTTCCTTCATATTCAAGTAGTTCTGAGTAGTTTGTGCAAAGTTTTGTGTAGTTTTTGATGAGATTTGTGCAGTTTGATTGCATGTTAGCATGAAGTGTTAAAAACGCACTCAACGCTGAATTGAGCCTTTTTTTGAACTCTCTATTAAAAGTAGTGAAAACAGCAAATCCCAGCAGAAAATCAACAGGAATCATGTAGTTCCTTCATATTCAAGTAGTTTTTAGTAGTTTCTGCAGAGATTTGTGTAGTTCTTGAAGAGATTTGTGCAGTTTGACTGCACTTCAAGTTTATGTGTCATAAAGGCACTGAACGCTGAATTGAGCCTGTTTTTGAACTCTGTATTAAAAGTAGTGAAAACAGCAAATCCCAGCAGAAAATCAACAGGAATCATGTAGTTCCTTCATATCCAAGTAGTTCTGAGTAGTTTGTGCAGAGATTTGTGTAGATTTCGAAAAGATTTTGCAGTGTGATTGTATGTTACCATGAAGTATCAGAAACGCACTCAAGGCTGAATTGAACATGTTTTTGAACTCTGTATGAAATGTAGTGAAATCATTATATCCGGGCAGAAAATCAACAGGAATCATGTAGTTCCTTCATATTGAAGTAGTTCTGAGTAGTTTGGGCAGAGATTTGTGTAGTTTTTGAAGAGATTTGTGCAGTTTGACTGCACTTCAAGTTGATGTGTCATAAAGGCACTCAACGCTGAATTGAGCCTGTTTTTGAACTTTGTATTAAATGTAGTGAAATCATTAAATCCCAACAGAAAATCAACAGGAATCATGTAGTTCCTTCATATTCAAGTAGTTCTGAGTAGTTTGTGCAGAGATTTGTGTAGATTTCGAAAAGATTTTGCAGTGTGATTGTATGTTACCATGAAGTGTTAAAAACGCACTGAACGCTGAATTGAGCCTGTTTTTGAACTCTGTATTAAAAGTAGTGCAAACAGCAAATCCCAGCAGAAAATCAACAAGAATCAGGTACTTCCTTCATATTTAAGTAGTTCTGAGTAGTTTGTGCAGAGATTTGTGTAGTTTTTGATGAGATTTGTGCAGTTTGATTGCATGTTAGCTTGAAGTATCAAAAACGCATTGAACGCTGAATTGAGCCTGTTTTTGAACTGTGTATTAAATGTAAGGAAATCATTAAATCCCAGAAGAAAATCAACAGGAATCATGTAGGTCCTTCATATTCAAGTTGTTCTGAGTAGTTTGTGCAGAGATTTGTGTAGTTTTTGAAGAGATTTGTGCAGTTTGACTGCACTTCAAGTTTATGTGTCATAAAGGCACTGAACGCTGAATTGAGCCTGTTTTTGAACTCTGTATTAAAAGTAGTGAAAACAGCAAATCCCGGCAGAAAATCAACAAGAATCAGGTACTTCCTTCATATTCAAGTAGTTCTGAGTAGTTTGTGCAGAGATTTGTGTAGTTTTTGATGAGATTTGTGCAGTTTGATTGCATGTTAGCATGAAGTGTTAAAAACGCACTGAACGCTGAATTGAGCCTGTTTTTGAACTCTCTATTAAAAGTAGTGAAAACAGCAAATCCCAGCAGAAAATCAACAGGTATCATGTAGTTCCTTCATATTCAAGTAGTTCTGAGTAGTTTGTGCAGAGATTTGTGCAGTTTGATTTCATTTCAAGTTGGTTAGTCATAAACGCACTCAATGCTGAATTGAGCCTGTTTTTGAACTCTGTATTAAAAGTAAGGAAATCATTAAATCCCAGAAGAAAATCAACAGGAATCATGTAGTTCCTTCATATTCAAGTGGTTCTGAGTAGTTTGTGCAGAGATTTGTGTAGTTTTTGATGAGATTTGTGCAGTTTGATTGCATGTTAGCATGAAGTGTCAAAAACGCACTGAACGCTGAATTGAGCCTGTTTTTGAACTCTGTATTAAAAGTAGTGAAAAAAGCAAATCCCAGCAGAAAATCAACAGGAATCATGTAGTTCCGTCATATTCAAGTTGTTCTGAGTAGTTTGTGCAGAGATTTGTGTAGTTTTTGATGAGATTTGTGCAGTTTGATTTCATTTCAAGTTGATGAGTCACAAACGCACCCAATGCTGAATTGAGCCTGTTTTTGAACTTTCTATTAAAAGTAGCGAAATCAGTAAATCCCTGCAGAAAATCAACAAGAATCATGTAGTTCCTTCATATTCAAGTAGTTCTGAGTAGTTTGTGCAGAGATTTGTGCAGTTTGATTTCATTTCAAGTTGGTTAGTCATAAACGCACTCAATGCTGAATTGAGCCTGTTTTTAAACTCTGTATTAAAAGTAGTGAAATCAGCAAATCCCAGCAGAAAACAACAAGAATCAGGTACGTCCTTCATATTCAAGTAGTTCTGAGTAGTTTGTGCAGAGATTTGTGCAGTTTTTGAAGAGATTTGTTTAGTATGATTCCATGTTAGCATGAAGTATCAAAAAAGCACTGAACGCTGAATTGAGCCTATTTTTGAACTCTGTATTAAAAGTAGTGAAAACAGTAAATCCCAGCAGAAAATCAATAGGAATCATGTAGTTCCTTCATATTCAAGTTGTTCTGAGTAGTTTGTGCAGAGATTTGTGTAGTTTTTGAAGAGATTTGTGCAGTTTGACTGCACTTCAAGTTTATGTGTCATAAAGGCACTGAACGCTGAATTGAGTCTGTTTTTGAACTTTCTATTAAAAGTAGCGAAATCAGCAAATCCCTGCAGAAAATCAACAAGAATCAGGTACTTCCTTCATATTCAAGTAGTTCTGAGTAGTTTGTGCAAAGATTTGTGTAGTTTTTGATTAGATTTGTGCAGTTTGATTGCATGTTAGCATGAAGTGTCAAAAACGCACTGAACGCTGAATTGAGCCTGTTTTTGAACTCTGTATTAATAGTGAAAACAGCAAATCCCAGCAGAAAATCAACAGATATCATGTAGTTCCTTCATATTCAAGTAGTTCTGAGTAGTTTGTGCAGAGATTTGTGCAGTTTGATTTCTTTTCAAGTTTACTAGTCATAAACGCACTCAATGCTGAATTGAGGCTGTTTTTGAACTCTGTAGTAAAAGTAGTGAAATAAGCAAATCCCATTAGAAAATCAACAGGAATCATGTAGTTCCTTCATATTCAAGTAGCTTTTATTAGTTTGTGCAGAGATTTGTGCAGTTTTTGAAGAGATTTGTGCAGTTTGACTGCACTTCAAGTTTATGTGTCATAAAGGCACTCAACGCTGAATTGAGCCTGTTTTTAAACTCTGTATTAAAAGTAGTGAAAAAAGCAAATCCCAGCAGAAAATCAACAGGAATCATGTAGTTCCGTCATATTCAAGTTGTTCTGAGTAGTTTGTGCAGAGATTTGTGTAGTTTTTGATGAGATTTGTGCAGTTTGATTTCATTTCAAGTTGATGATTCACAAACGCACCCAATGCTGAATTGAGCCTGTTTTTGAACTTTCTATTAAAAGTAGCGAAATCAGTAAATCCCTGCAGAAAATCAACAAGAATCATGTAGTTCCTTCATATTCAAGTAGTTCTGAGAAGTTTGTGCAGAGATTTGTGCAGTTTGATTTCATTTCAAGTTGGTTAGTCATAAACGCACTCAATGCTGAATTGAGCCTGTTTTTAAACTCTGTATTAAAAGTAGTGAAATCAGCAAATCCCAGCAGAAAACAACAAGAATCAGGTACGTCCTTCATATTCAAGTAGTTCTGAGTAGTTTGTGCAGAGATTTGTGCAGTTTTTGAAGAGATTTGTTTAGTATGATTCCATGTTAGCATGAAGTATCAAAAAAGCACTGAACGCTGAATTGAGCCTATTTTTGAACTCTGTATTAAAAGTAGTGAAAACAGTAAATCCCAGCAGAAAATCAATAGGAATCATGTAGTTCCTTCATATTCAAGTTGTTCTGAGTAGTTTCTGCAGAGATTTGTGCAGTTTGATTTCATTTCAAGTTGGTTAGTCATAAACGCACTCAATGCTGAATTGAGCCTGTTTTTGAACTCTGTATTAAAAGTAAGGAAATCATTAAATCCCAGAAGAAAATCAACAGGAATCATGTAGTTCCTTCATATTCAAGTGGTTCTGAGTAGTTTGTGCAGAGATTTGTGTAGTTTTTGATGAGATTTGTGCAGTTTTATTGCATGTTAGCATGAAGTGTTAAAAACGCACTGAACGCTGAATTGAGCCTGTTTTTGAACTCTGTATTATAAGTAGTGAAAACAATAAATCCCAGCAGAAAATCAATAGGAATCATGTAGTTCCTTCATATTCAGGTAGTTCTGAGTAGTTTGTGCAAAGATTTGTGTAGTTTTTGATGAGATTTGTGCAGTTTGATTGCACTTCAAGTTTATGTGTCATAAAGGCACTGAACGCTGAATTGAGCCTGTTTTTGAACTCTGTATTAAAAGTAGTGAAAACAGCAAATCCCAGCAGAAAATCAACAAGAATCAGGTACTTCCTTCATATTCAAGTAGTTCTGAGTAGTTTGTGCAAAGATTTGTGTAGTTTTTGATGAGATTTGTGCAGTTTGATTACATGTTAGCATGAAGTGTTAAATACGCACTGAACGCTGAATTGAGCCTGTTTTTGAACTCTCTATTAAAAGTAGTGAAAACAGCAAATCCCAGCAGAAAATCAACAGGAATCATGTAGTTCCTTCATATTCAAGTAGTTCTGAGTAGTTTGTGCAGAGATTTGTGCAGTTTGATTTCATTTCAAGTTGGTTAGTCATAAACGCACTCAATGCTGAATTGAGCCTGTTTTTGAACTCTGTATTAAAAGTAGTGAAATCAGCAAATCCCAGCAGAAAACAACAAGAATCAGGTACGTCCTTCATATTCAAGTAGTTCTGAGTAGTTTGTGCAGAGATTTGTGTAGTTTTTGATGAGATTTGTGCAGTTTGATTGCATGTTAGCATGAAGTGTTAAAAACGCACTGAACGCTGAATTGAGCCTGTTTTTGAACTCTCTATTAAAAGTAGTGAAAACAGCAAATCCCAGCAGAAAATCAACAGGAATCATGTAGTTCCTTAATATTCAAGTTGTTCTGAGTAGTTTGTGCAGAGATTTGTGTAGTTTTTGATGAGATTTGTGCAGTTTGATTGCATGTTAGCATGAAGTGTTAAAAACGCACTGAACGCTGAATTGAGCCTGTTTTTGAACTTTCTATTAAAAGTAGCGAAATCAGCAAATCCCTGCAGAAAATCAACAAGAATCATGTAGTTCCTTCATATTCAAGTAGTTCTGAGTAGTTTGTGCAGAGATTTGTGCAGTTTGATTTCATTTCAAGTTGGTTAGTCATAAACGCACTGAACGCTGAATTGAGCCTGTTTTTGAACTCTGTATTAAAAGTAGTGAAAACAGCAAATCCCAGCAGAAAATCAAAAAGAATCAGGTACTTCCTTCATATTCAAGTAGTTCTGAGTAGTTTGTGCAGAGATTTGTGTAGTTTTTGATGAGATTTGTGCAGTTTGATTGCATGTTAGCATGAAGTGTTAAAAACGCACTGAACGCTGAATTGAGCCTGTTTTTGAACTCTGTATTAAAAGTAGTGAAAACAGCAAATCCCAGCAGAAAATCAACAGGTATCATGTAGTTCCTTCATATTGAAGTAGTTCTGAGTAGTTTGGGCAGAGATTTGTGCAGTTTTTGAAGAGATTTGTTTAGTATGATTCCATGTTAGCATGAAGTATCAAAAAAGCACTGAACGCTGAATTGAGCCTGTTTTTGAACTCTGTATTAAAAGTAGTGAAAACAGTAAATCCCAGCAGAAAATCACAATAGGAATCATGTAGTTCCTTCATATTCAAGTAGTTCTGAGTAGTTTGTGCAGAGATTTGTGCAGTTTGATTTCATTTCAAGTTGGTTAGTCATAAACGCACTCAATGCTGAATTGAGTCTGTTTTTGAACTTTCTATTAAAAATAGCGAAATCAGCAAATCCCTGCAGAAAATCAACAAGAATCATGTAGTTCCTTCATATTCAAGTAGTTCTGAGTAGTTTGTGCAAAGATTTGTGTAGTTTTTGATGAGATTTGTGCAGTTTGATTGCATGTTAGCATGAAGTGTTAAAAACGCACTGAACGCTGAATTGAGCCTGTTTTTGACCTCTCTATTAAAAGTAGTGAAAACAGCAAATCCCAGCAGAAAATCAACAGGAATCATGTAGTTCCTTCATATTCAAGTTGTTCTGAGTAGTTTGTGCAGAGATTTGTGTAGTTTTTGAAGAGATTTGTGCAGTTTGACTGCACTTCAAGTTTCTGTGTCATAAAGGCACTCAATGCTGAAGTGAGCCTGTTTTTGAACTTTGTATTAAATGTAGTGAAAACAGCAAATCCCAGCAGAAAATCAACAGGAATCATGTAGTTCCTTCATATTCAAGTAGTTCTGAGTAGTTTGTGCAGAGATTTGTGTAGATTTCGAAAAGATTTTGCAGTGTGAATGTATGTTACCATGAAGTATCAGAAACGCACTCAAGGCTGAATTGAACATGTTTTTGAACTCTGTATGAAATGTAGTGAAATCATTAAATCCGGGCAGAAAATCAACAGGAATCATGTAGTTCCTTCATATTCAAGTAGTTTTTAGTACTTTCTGCAGAGATTTGTGTAGTTTTTGAAGAGATTTGTTTAGTATGATTCCATGTTAGCATGAAGTATCAAAAATGCACTGAACGCTGAATTGAGCCTGTTTTTGAACTCTGTGTTAAAAGTAGTGAAAACAGTAAATCCCAGCAGAAAATCAATAGGAATCATGTAGTTCCTTCATATTGAAGTAGTTCTGAGTAGTTTGGGCAGAGATTTGTGTAGTTTTTGAAGAGATTTGTGCAGTTTGACTGCACTTCAAGTTGATGTGTCATAAAGGCACTCAACGCTGAATTGAGCCTGTTTTTGAACTTTGTATTAAATGTAGTGAAATCATTAAATCCCAACAGAAAATCAACAGGAATCATGTAGTTCTTTCATATTTAAGTAGTTCTGAGTAGTTTGTGCAGAGATTTGTGTAGTTTTTGAAGAGATTTGTTTAGTATGATTCCATGTTAGCATGAAGTATCAAAAAAGCACTGAACGCTGAATTGAGCCTGTTTTTGAAATCTGTATTAAAAGTAGTGAAAACAGTAAATCCCAGCAGAGAATCAATAGGAATCATGTAGTTCCTTCATATTCAAGTTGTTCTGAGTAGTTTGTGCAGAGATTTGTGTAGTTTTTGATGAGATTTGTGCAGTTTGATTGCATGTTAGCATGAAGTGTCAAAAACGCACTGAACGCTGAATTGAGCCTGTTTTTGAACTCTGTATTAAAAGTAGTGAAAACAGCAAATCCCAGCAGAAAATCAACAAGAATCAGGTACTTCCTTCATATTTAAGTAGTTCTGAGTAGTTTGTGCAGAGATTTGTGTAGTTTTTGATGATATTTGTGCAGTTTGATTGCATGTTAGCATGAAGTATCAAAAACGCATTGAATGCTGAATTGAGCCTGTTTTTGAACTGTGTATTAAAAGTAGTGAAAACAGCAAATCCCAGCAGAAAATCAACAGGAATCATGTAGTTCCTTCATATTCAAGTAGTTCTGAGTAGTTTGTGCAGAGAATTGTGTAGTTTTTGAAGATATTTGTGCAGTTTGACTGCACTTGAAGTTGATGTGTCATAAAGGCACTCAATGCTGAAGTGAGCCTGTTTTTGAACTTTGTATTAAATGTAGTGAAAACAGCAAATCCCAGCAGAAAATCAACGAGAATCATGTATTCCCTTCATATTCAAGTAGTTTTGAGTAGTTTGTGCAGAGATTTGTGTAGTTTTTGAAGAGATTTGTTTAGTATGATTCCATGTTAGCATGAAGTATCAAAAAAGCACTGAACCCTGAATTGAGCCTGTTTTTGAACTCTGTATTAAAAGTAGTGAAAACAACAAATCAACAGGAATCATGTAGTTCCTTCATATTCAAGTAGTTCTGAGTATTTTGTGCAGAGAATTGTGTAGTTTTTGAAGATATTTGTGCAGTTTGACTGCACATCAAGTTTATGTGTCATGAAGGCACTCAACGCCGAATTGAGCCTGTTTTTCAACTCTGTATTAAATGTAGTGAAATCATTAAATCCGGGCAGAAAATCAACATGAATCATGTAGTTCCTTCATATTCAAGTAGTTTTTAGTACTCTCTGCAGAGATTTGTGTAGTTTTTGAAGAGATTTGTGCAGTTTGACTGCACTTGAAGTTGATGTGTCATATAGGCACTCAACGCTGAATTGATCCTGTTTTTGAACTCTGTATTAAATGTAGTGAAATCATTAAATCCCAGAAGAAAATAAACAGGAATAATGTAGTTCCTTCATATTCAAGTAGTTCTGAGTAGTTTGTGCAGAGATTTGTGCAGTTTGTGCAGAGATTTGTGTAGATTTCGAAAAGATTTTGCAGTGTGATTGTATGTTACCATGAAGTATCAGAAACGCACTCAAGGCTGAATTGAACATGTTTTTGAACTCTGTATGAAATGTAGTGAAATCATTAAATCCGGGCAGAAAATCAACAGGAATCATGTAGTTCCTTCATATTCAAGTAGTTCTGAGTAGTTTGTGCAGAGATTTGTGTAGATTTCGAAAAGATTTTGCAGTGTGATTGTATGTTACCATGAAGTGTTAAAAACGCACTGAACGCTGAATTGAGCCTGTTTTTGAACTCTGTATTAAAAGTAGTGCAAACAGCAAATCCCAGTAGAAAATCAACAGGAATCATGTAGTTCCTTCATATTCAAGTTGTTCTGAGTAGTTTCTGCAGAGATTTGTGTAGTTTTTGAAGATATTTGTGCAGTTTGATTGCATGTTAGCATGAAGTGTCAAAAACGCACTGAACGCTGAATTTATCCTGTTTTTGAACTCTGTATTAAAAGTAGTGAAAACAGCAAATCCCAGCAGAAAATCAATGAGAATCAGGTACTTCCTTCATATTTAAGTAGTTCTGAGTAGTTTGTGCAGAGATTTGTGTAGTTTTTGATGAGATTTGTGCAGTTTGATTGCATGTTAGCATGAAGTATCAAAAACGCATTGAACGCTGAATTGAGCCTGTTTTTGAACTGTGTATTAAATGTAAGGAAATCATTAAATCCCAGAAGAAAATCAACAGGAATCATGTAGGTCCTTCATATTGAAGTAGTTCTGAGTAGTTTGTGCACAGAATTGTGTAGTTTTTGAAGATATTTGTGCAGTTTGACTGCACTTCAAGTTTATGTGTCATGAAGGCACTCAACGCTGAATTGAGCCTGTTTTTCAACTCTGTATTAAATGTAGTGAAATCATTAAATCCGGGCAGAAAATCAACATGAATCATGTAGTTCCTTCATATTCAAGTAGTTTTTAGTACTTTCTGCAGAGATTTGTGTAGTTTTTGAAGAGATTTGTGCAATTTGACTGCACTTCAAGTTTATGTGTCATGAAGGCACTCAACGCTGAATTGAGCCTGTTTTTCAACTCTGTATTAAATGTAGTGAAATCATTAAATCCGGGCAGAAAATCAACATGAATCATGTAGTTCCTTCATATTCAAGTAGTTCTGAGTAGTTTGTGCAGAGATTTGTGTAGATTTCGAAAAGATTTTGCAGTGTGATTGTATGTTACCATGAAGTATCAGAAACGCACTCAAGGCTGAATTGAACATGTTTTTGAACTCTGTATGAAATGTAGTGAAATCATTAAATCCGGGCAGAAAATCAACAGGAATCATGTAGTTCCTTCATATTCAAGTAGTTCTGAGTAGTTTGTGCAGAGATTTGTGTAGATTTCGAAAAGATTTTGCAGTGTGATTGTATGTTACCATGAAGTGTTAAAAACGCACTGAACGCTGAATTGAGCCTGTTTTTGAACTCTGTATTAAAAGTAGTGCAAACAGCAAATCCCAGTAGAAAATCAACAGGAATCATGTAGTTCCTTCATATTCAAGTTGTTCTGAGTAGTTTCTGCAGAGATTTGTGTAGTTTTTGAAGATATTTGTGCAGTTTGATTGCATGTTAGCATGAAGTGTCAAAAACGCACTGAACGCTGAATTTATCCTGTTTTTGAACTCTGTATTAAAAGTAGTGAAAACAGCAAATCCCAGCAGAAAATCAATGAGAATCAGGTACTTCCTTCATATTTAAGTAGTTCTGAGTAGTTTGTGCAGAGATTTGTGTAGTTTTTGATGAGATTTGTGCAGTTTGATTGCATGTTAGCATGAAGTATCAAAAACGCATTGAACGCTGAATTGAGCCTGTTTTTGAACTGTGTATTAAATGTAAGGAAATCATTAAATCCCAGAAGAAAATCAACAGGAATCATGTAGGTCCTTCATATTGAAGTAGTTCTGAGTAGTTTGTGCACAGAATTGTGTAGTTTTTGAAGATATTTGTGCAGTTTGACTGCACTTCAAGTTTATGTGTCATGAAGGCACTCAACGCTGAATTGAGCCTGTTTTTCAACTCTGTATTAAATGTAGTGAAATCATTAAATCCGGGCAGAAAATCAACATGAATCATGTAGTTCCTTCATATTCAAGTAGTTCTGAGTAGTTTGTGCAGAGATTTGTGTAGATTTCGAAAAGATTTTGCAGTGTGATTGTATGTTACCATGAAGTATCAGAAACGCACTCAAGGCTGAATTGAACATGTTTTTGAACTCTGTATGAAATGTAGTGAAATCATTAAATCCGGGCAGAAAATCAACA
The DNA here is from genome assembly GCA_034769265.1 of Remorina albescens. Taxonomy (NCBI): domain Eukaryota; kingdom Metazoa; phylum Chordata; class Actinopteri; order Carangiformes; family Echeneidae; genus Remorina; species Remorina albescens. The sequence continues at coordinate 17,810,603 of CM068484.1, read as the reverse complement.
GGAATCATGTAGTTCCTTCATATTCAAGTAGTTCTGAGTAGTTTGTGCAGAGATTTGTGTAGTTTTTGATGAGATTTGTGCAGTTTGATTACATGGTAGCATGAAGTATCAAAAACGCACTGAACGCTGAATTGAGCCTGTTTTTGAACTCTGTATTAAATGTAGTGAAATCATTAAATCCCAGAAGAAAATCAACAGGAATAATGTAGTTCCTTCATATTCAAGTAGTTCTGAGTAGTTTGTGCAGAGATTTGTGCAGTTTTTGAAGAGATTTGTTTAGTATGATTCCATGTTAGCATGAAGTATCAAAAACGCACTGAACGCTGAATTGAGCCTGTTTTTGAACTCTGTGTTAAAAGTAGTGAAAACAGTAAATCCCAGCAGAAAATCAACAGGAATCATGTAGTTCCTTCATATTGAAGTAGTTCTGAGTAGTTTGGGCAGAGATTTGTGTAGTTTTTGAAGAGATTTGTGCAGTTTGACTGCACTTCAAGTTGATGTGTCATAAAGGCACTCAACGCTGAATTGAGCCTGTTTTTGAACTTTGTATTAAATGTAGTGAAATCATTAAATCCCAACAGAAAATCAACAGGAATCATGTAGTTCCTTCATATTCAAGTAGTTCTGAGTAGTTTGTGCAGAGATTTGTGTAGATTTCGAAAAGATTTTGCAGTGTGATTGTATGTTACCATGAAGTGTTAAAAACGCACTGAACGCTGAATTGAGCCTGTTTTTGAACTCTGTATTAAAAGTAGTGCAAACAGCAAATCCCAGTAGAAAATCAACAGGAATCATGTAGTTCCTTCATATTCAAGTTGTTCTGAGTAGTTTCTGCAGAGATTTGTGTAGTTTTTGAAGATATTTGTGCAGTTTGATTGCATGTTAGCATGAAGTGTCAAAAACGCACTGAACGCTGAATTTATCCTGTTTTTGAACTCTGTATTAAAAGTAGTGAAAACAGCAAATCCCAGCAGAAAATCAATGAGAATCAGGTACTTCCTTCATATTTAAGTAGTTCTGAGTAGTTTGTGCAGAGATTTGTGTAGTTTTTGATGAGATTTGTGCAGTTTGATTGCATGTTAGCATGAAGTATCAAAAACGCATTGAACGCTGAATTGAGCCTGTTTTTGAACTGTGTATTAAATGTAAGGAAATCATTAAATCCCAGAAGAAAATCAACAGGAATCATGTAGGTCCTTCATATTGAAGTAGTTCTGAGTAGTTTGTGCACAGAATTGTGTAGTTTTTGAAGATATTTGTGCAGTTTGACTGCACTTCAAGTTTATGTGTCATGAAGGCACTCAACGCTGAATTGAGCCTGTTTTTCAACTCTGTATTAAATGTAGTGAAATCATTAAATCCGGGCAGAAAATCAACATGAATCATGTAGTTCCTTCATATTCAAGTAGTTCTGAGTAGTTTGTGCAGAGATTTGTGTAGATTTCGAAAAGATTTTGCAGTGTGATTGTATGTTACCATGAAGTATCAGAAACGCACTCAAGGCTGAATTGAACATGTTTTTGAACTCTGTATGAAATGTAGTGAAATCATTAAATCCGGGCAGAAAATCAACAGGAATCATGTAGTTCCTTCATATTCAAGTAGTTCTGAGTAGTTTGTGCAGAGATTTGTGTAGTTTTTGATGAGATTTGTGCAGTTTGATTACATGGTAGCATGAAGTATCAAAAACGCACTGAACGCTGAATTGAGCCTGTTTTTGAACTCTGTATTAAATGTAGTGAAATCATTAAATCCCAGAAGAAAATCAACAGGAATAATGTAGTTCCTTCATATTCAAGTAGTTCTGAGTAGTTTGTGCAGAGATTTGTGCAGTTTTTGAAGAGATTTGTTTAGTATGATTCCATGTTAGCATGAAGTATCAAAAACGCACTGAACGCTGAATTGAGCCTGTTTTTGAACTCTGTGTTAAAAGTAGTGAAAACAGTAAATCCCAGCAGAAAATCAACAGGAATCATGTAGTTCCTTCATATTGAAGTAGTTCTGAGTAGTTTGGGCAGAGATTTGTGTAGTTTTTGAAGAGATTTGTGCAGTTTGACTGCACTTCAAGTTGATGTGTCATAAAGGCACTCAACGCTGAATTGAGCCTGTTTTTGAACTTTGTATTAAATGTAGTGAAATCATTAAATCCCAACAGAAAATCAACAGGAATCATGTAGTTCCTTCATATTCAAGTAGTTCTGAGTAGTTTGTGCAGAGATTTGTGTAGATTTCGAAAAGATTTTGCAGTGTGATTGTATGTTACCATGAAGTGTTAAAAACGCACTGAACGCTGAATTGAGCCTGTTTTTGAACTCTGTATTAAAAGTATTGCAAACAGCAAATCCCAGTAGAAAATCAACAGGAATCATGTAGTTCCTTCATATTCAAGTTGTTCTGAGTAGTTTCTGCAGAGATTTGTGTAGTTTTTGAAGATATTTGTGCAGTTTGATTGCATGTTAGCATGAAATGTCAAAAACGCACTGAACGCTGAATTGAGCCTGTTTTTGAACTCTGTATTAAAAGTAGTGAAAACAGCAAATCCCAGCAGAAAATCAATGAGAATCAGGTACTTCCTTCATATTTAAGTAGTTCTGAGTAATTTGTGCAGAGATTTGTGTAGTTTTTGATGAGATTTGTGCAGTTTGATTGCATGTTAGCATGAAGTATCAATAACGCACTGAACGCTGAATTGAGCCTGTTTTTGATCTCTGTATTAAAAGTAGTGAAAACAGCAAATCCCAGCAGAAAATCAACAGGAATCATGTAGTTCCTTCATATTGAAGTAGTTTTTAGTAGTTTCTGCAGAGATTTGTGTAGTTTTTGAAGATATTTGTGCAGTTTGACTGCACTTCAAGTTTATGTGTCATGAAGGCACTCAACGCTGAATTGAGCCTGTTTTTCAACTTTGTATTAAATGTAGTGAAAACAGCAAATCCCAGCAGAAAATCAACCAGAATCATGTATTCCCTTCATATTCAAGTAGTTCTGAGTAGTTTGTGCAGAGATTTGTGTAGTTTTTGATGAGATTTGTGCAGTTTGATTGCATGTTAGCATGAAGCATCAAAAACGCACTGAACGCTGAATTGAGCCTGTTTTTGAACTCTGTATTAAAAGTAGTGAAAACAGCAAATCCCAGCAGAAAATCAACAGGAATCATGTAGTTCTGTCATATTCAAGTTGTTCTGAGTAGTTTGTGCAGAGATTTGTGTAGTTTTTGATGAGATTTGTGCAGTTTGATTTCATTTCAAGTTGATGAGTCACAAATGCACCCAATGCTGAATTGAGCCTGTTTTTGAACTTTGTATTGAATGTAGTGAAAACAGCAAATCCCAGCAGAAAATCAACGAGAATCATGTATTCCCTTCATATTCAAGTAGTTCTGAGTACTTTGTGCAAAGATTTGTGTAGTTTTTAATGAGATTTGTGCAGTTTGACTGCACTTGAAGTTGATGTGTCATAAAGGCACTCAACGCTGAATTGAGCCTGTTTTTGAACTTTGTATTAAATGTAGTGAAATCATTAAATCCCAACAGAAAATCAACAGGAATCATGTAGTTCCTTCATATTCAAGTAGTTCTGAGTAGTTTGTGCAGAGATTTGTGTAGATTTCGAAAAGATTTTGCAGTGTGATTGTATGTTACCATGAAGTGTTAAAAACGCACTGAACGCTGAATTGAGCCTGTTTTTGAACTCTGTATTAAAAGTATTGCAAACAGCAAATCCCAGTAGAAAATCAACAGGAATCATGTAGTTCCTTCATATTCAAGTTGTTCTGAGTAGTTTCTGCAGAGATTTGTGTAGTTTTTGAAGATATTTGTGCAGTTTGATTGCATGTTAGCATGAAATGTCAAAAACGCACTGAACGCTGAATTGAGCCTGTTTTTGAACTCTGTATTAAAAGTAGTGAAAACAGCAAATCCCAGCAGAAAATCAATGAGAATCAGGTACTTCCTTCATATTTAAGTAGTTCTGAGTAATTTGTGCAGAGATTTGTGTAGTTTTTGATGAGATTTGTGCAGTTTGATTGCATGTTAGCATGAAGTATCAATAACGCACTGAACGCTGAATTGAGCCTGTTTTTGATCTCTGTATTAAAAGTAGTGAAAACAGCAAATCCCAGCAGAAAATCAACAGGAATCATGTAGTTCCTTCATATTGAAGTAGTTTTTAGTAGTTTCTGCAGAGATTTGTGTAGTTTTTGAAGATATTTGTGCAGTTTGACTGCACTTCAAGTTTATGTGTCATGAAGGCACTCAACGCTGAATTGAGCCTGTTTTTCAACTTTGTATTAAATGTAGTGAAAACAGCAAATCCCAGCAGAAAATCAACCAGAATCATGTATTCCCTTCATATTCAAGTAGTTCTGAGTAGTTTGTGCAGAGATTTGTGTAGTTTTTGATGAGATTTGTGCAGTTTGATTGCATGTTAGCATGAAGCATCAAAAACGCACTGAACGCTGAATTGAGCCTGTTTTTGAACTCTGTATTAAAAGTAGTGAAAACAGCAAATCCCAGCAGAAAATCAACAGGAATCATGTAGTTCTGTCATATTCAAGTTGTTCTGAGTAGTTTGTGCAGAGATTTGTGTAGTTTTTGATGAGATTTGTGCAGTTTGATTTCATTTCAAGTTGATGAGTCACAAATGCACCCAATGCTGAATTGAGCCTGTTTTTGAACTTTGTATTGAATGTAGTGAAAACAGCAAATCCCAGCAGAAAATCAACGAGAATCATGTATTCCCTTCATATTCAAGTAGTTCTGAGTACTTTGTGCAAAGATTTGTGTAGTTTTTAATGAGATTTGTGCAGTTTGACTGCACTTGAAGTTGATGTGTCATAAAGGCACTCAACGCTGAATTGAGCCTGTTTTTGAACTTTGTATTAAATGTAGTGAAATCATTAAATCCCAACAGAAAATCAACAGGAATCATGTAGTTCCTTCATATTCAAGTAGTTCTGAGTAGTTTGTGCAGAGATTTGTGTAGATTTCGAAAAGATTTTGCAGTGTGATTGTATGTTACCATGAAGTGTTAAAAACGCACTGAACGCTGAATTGAGCCTGTTTTTGAACTCTGTATTAAAAGTAGTGCAAACAGCAAATCCCAGTAGAAAATCAACAGGAATCATGTAGTTCCTTCATATTCAAGTTGTTCTGAGTAGTTTCTGCAGAGATTTGTGTAGTTTTTGAAGATATTTGTGCAGTTTGATTGCATGTTAGCATGAAGTGTCAAAAACGCACTGAACGCTGAATTTATCCTGTTTTTGAACTCTGTATTAAAAGTAGTGAAAACAGCAAATCCCAGCAGAAAATCAATGAGAATCAGGTACTTCCTTCATATTTAAGTAGTTCTGAGTAGTTTGTGCAGAGATTTGTGTAGTTTTTGATGAGATTTGTGCAGTTTGATTGCATGTTAGCATGAAGTATCAATAACGCACTGAACGCTGAATTGAGCCTGTTTTTGATCTCTGTATTAAAAGTAGTGAAAACAGCAAATCCCAGCAGAAAATCAACAGGAATCATGTAGTTCCTTCATATTGAAGTAGTTTTTAGTAGTTTCTGCAGAGATTTGTGTAGTTTTTGAAGATATTTGTGCAGTTTGACTGCACTTCAAGTTTATGTGTCATGAAGGCACTCAACGCTGAATTGAGCCTGTTTTTCAACTTTGTATTAAATGTAGTGAAAACAGCAAATCCCAGCAGAAAATCAACCAGAATCATGTATTCCCTTCATATTCAAGTAGTTCTGAGTAGTTTGTGCAGAGATTTGTGTAGTTTTTGATGAGATTTGTGCAGTTTGATTGCATGTTAGCATGAAGCATCAAAAACGCACTGAACGCTGAATTGAGCCTGTTTTTGAACTCTGTATTAAAAGTAGTGAAAACAGCAAATCCCAGCAGAAAATCAACAGGAATCATGTAGTTCTGTCATATTCAAGTTGTTCTGAGTAGTTTGTGCAGAGATTTGTGTAGTTTTTGATGAGATTTGTGCAGTTTGATTTCATTTCAAGTTGATGAGTCACAAATGCACCCAATGCTGAATTGAGCCTGTTTTTGAACTTTGTATTGAATGTAGTGAAAACAGCAAATCCCAGCAGAAAATCAACGAGAATCATGTATTCCCTTCATATTCAAGTAGTTCTGAGTACTTTGTGCAAAGATTTGTGTAGTTTTTAATGAGATTTGTGCAGTTTGACTGCACTTGAAGTTGATGTGTCATAAAGGCACTCAACGCTGAATTGAGCCTGTTTTTGAACTTTGTATTAAATGTAGTGAAATCATTAAATCCCAACAGAAAATCAACAGGAATCATGTAGTTCCTTCATATTCAAGTAGTTCTGAGTAGTTTGTGCAGAGATTTGTGTAGATTTCGAAAAGATTTTGCAGTGTGATTGTATGTTACCATGAAGTGTTAAAAACGCACTGAACGCTGAATTGAGCCTGTTTTTGAACTCTGTATTAAAAGTAGTGCAAACAGCAAATCCCAGTAGAAAATCAACAGGAATCATGTAGTTCCTTCATATTCAAGTTGTTCTGAGTAGTTTCTGCAGAGATTTGTGTAGTTTTTGAAGATATTTGTGCAGTTTGATTGCATGTTAGCATGAAGTGTCAAAAACGCACTGAACGCTGAATTGAGCCTGTTTTTGAACTCTGTATTAAAAGTAGTGAAAACAGCAAATCCCAGCAGAAAATCAATGAGAATCAGGTACTTCCTTCATATTTAAGTAGTTCTGAGTAATTTGTGCAGAGATTTGTGTAGTTTTTGATGAGATTTGTGCAGTTTGATTGCATGTTAGCATGAAGTATCAATAACGCACTGAACGCTGAATTGAGCCTGTTTTTGATCTCTGTATTAAAAGTAGTGAAAACAGCAAATCCCAGCAGAAAATCAACAGGAATCATGTAGTTCCTTCATATTGAAGTAGTTTTTAGTAGTTTCTGCAGAGATTTGTGTAGTTTTTGAAGATATTTGTGCAGTTTGACTGCACTTCAAGTTTATGTGTCATGAAGGCACTCAACGCTGAATTGAGCCTGTTTTTCAACTTTGTATTAAATGTAGTGAAAACAGCAAATCCCAGCAGAAAATCAACCAGAATCATGTATTCCCTTCATATTCAAGTAGTTCTGAGTAGTTTGTGCAGAGATTTGTGTAGTTTTTGATGAGATTTGTGCAGTTTGATTGCATGTTAGCATGAAGCATCAAAAACGCACTGAACGCTGAATTGAGCCTGTTTTTGAACTCTGTATTAAAAGTAGTGAAAACAGCAAATCCCAGCAGAAAATCAACAGGAATCATGTAGTTCTGTCATATTCAAGTTGTTCTGAGTAGTTTGTGCAGAGATTTGTGTAGTTTTTGATGAGATTTGTGCAGTTTGATTTCATTTCAAGTTGATGAGTCACAAATGCACCCAATGCTGAATTGAGCCTGTTTTTGAACTTTGTATTGAATGTAGTGAAAACAGCAAATCCCAGCAGAAAATCAACGAGAATCATGTATTCCCTTCATATTCAAGTAGTTCTGAGTACTTTGTGCAAAGATTTGTGTAGTTTTTAATGAGATTTGTGCAGTTTGACTGCACTTGAAGTTGATGTGTCATAAAGGCACTCAACGCTGAATTGAGCCTGTTTTTGAACTTTGTATTAAATGTAGTGAAATCATTAAATCCCAACAGAAAATCAACAGGAATCATGTAGTTCCTTCATATTCAAGTAGTTCTGAGTAGTTTGTGCAGAGATTTGTGTAGATTTCGAAAAGATTTTGCAGTGTGATTGTATGTTACCATGAAGTGTTAAAAACGCACTGAACGCTGAATTGAGCCTGTTTTTGAACTCTGTATTAAAAGTAGTGCAAACAGCAAATCCCAGTAGAAAATCAACAGGAATCATGTAGTTCCTTCATATTCAAGTTGTTCTGAGTAGTTTCTGCAGAGATTTGTGTAGTTTTTGAAGATATTTGTGCAGTTTGATTGCATGTTAGCATGAAGTGTCAAAAACGCACTGAACGCTGAATTTATCCTGTTTTTGAACTCTGTATTAAAAGTAGTGAAAACAGCAAATCCCAGCAGAAAATCAATGAGAATCAGGTACTTCCTTCATATTTAAGTAGTTCTGAGTAGTTTGTGCAGAGATTTGTGTAGTTTTTGATGAGATTTGTGCAGTTTGATTGCATGTTAGCATGAAGTATCAATAACGCACTGAACGCTGAATTGAGCCTGTTTTTGATCTCTGTATTAAAAGTAGTGAAAACAGCAAATCCCAGCAGAAAATCAACAGGAATCATGTAGTTCCTTCATATTGAAGTAGTTTTTAGTAGTTTCTGCAGAGATTTGTGTAGTTTTTGAAGATATTTGTGCAGTTTGACTGCACTTCAAGTTTATGTGTCATGAAGGCACTCAACGCTGAATTGAGCCTGTTTTTCAACTTTGTATTAAATGTAGTGAAAACAGCAAATCCCAGCAGAAAATCAACCAGAATCATGTATTCCCTTCATATTCAAGTAGTTCTGAGTAGTTTGTGCAGAGATTTGTGTAGTTTTTGATGAGATTTGTGCAGTTTGATTGCATGTTAGCATGAAGCATCAAAAACGCACTGAACGCTGAATTGAGCCTGTTTTTGAACTCTGTATTAAAAGTAGTGAAAACAGCAAATCCCAGCAGAAAATCAACAGGAATCATGTAGTTCTGTCATATTCAAGTTGTTCTGAGTAGTTTGTGCAGAGATTTGTGTAGTTTTTGATGAGATTTGTGCAGTTTGATTTCATTTCAAGTTGATGAGTCACAAATGCACCCAATGCTGAATTGAGCCTGTTTTTGAACTTTGTATTGAATGTAGTGAAAACAGCAAATCCCAGCAGAAAATCAACGAGAATCATGTATTCCCTTCATATTCAAGTAGTTCTGAGTACTTTGTGCAAAGATTTGTGTAGTTTTTAATGAGATTTGTGCAGTTTGACTGCACTTGAAGTTGATGTGTCATAAAGGCACTCAACGCTGAATTGAGCCTGTTTTTGAACTTTGTATTAAATGTAGTGAAATCATTAAATCCCAACAGAAAATCAACAGGAATCATGTAGTTCCTTCATATTCAAGTAGTTCTGAGTAGTTTGTGCAGAGATTTGTGTAGATTTCGAAAAGATTTTGCAGTGTGATTGTATGTTACCATGAAGTGTTAAAAACGCACTGAACGCTGAATTGAGCCTGTTTTTGAACTCTGTATTAAAAGTAGTGCAAACAGCAAATCCCAGTAGAAAATCAACAGGAATCATGTAGTTCCTTCATATTCAAGTTGTTCTGAGTAGTTTCTGCAGAGATTTGTGTAGTTTTTGAAGATATTTGTGCAGTTTGATTGCATGTTAGCATGAAGTGTCAAAAACGCACTGAACGCTGAATTTATCCTGTTTTTGAACTCTGTATTAAAAGTAGTGAAAACAGCAAATCCCAGCAGAAAATCAATGAGAATCAGGTACTTCCTTCATATTTAAGTAGTTCTGAGTAGTTTGTGCAGAGATTTGTGTAGTTTTTGATGAGATTTGTGTAGTTTGATTGCATGTTAGCATGAAGTATCAAAAACGCATTGAACGCTGAATTGAGCCTGTTTTTGAACTGTGTATTAAATGTAAGGAAATCATTAAATCCCAGAAGAAAATCAACAGGAATCATGTAGGTCCTTCATATTGAAGTAGTTCTGAGTAGTTTGTGCACAGAATTGTGTAGCTTTTTGAAGATATTTGTGCAGTTTGACTGCACTTCAAGTTTATGTGTCATGAAGGCACTCAACGCTGAATTGAGCCTGTTTTTCAACTTTGTATTAAATGTAGTGAAAACAGCAAATCCCAGCAGAAAATCAACCAGAATCATGTATTCCCTTCATATTCAAGTAGTTCTGAGTAGTTTGTGCAGAGATTTGTGTAGTTTTTGATGAGATTTATGCAGTTTGATTGCATGTTAGCATGAAGTGTCAAAAACGCACTGAACGCTGAATTGAGCCTGTTTTTGAACTCTGTATTAAAAGTAGTGAAAACAGCAAATCCCAGCAGAAAATCAACATGAATCATGTAGTTCCTTCATATTCAAGTAGTTTTTAGTAGTTTCTGCAGAGATTTGTGTAGTTTTTGAAGAGATTTGTGCAGTTTGACTGCACTTCAAGTTTATGTGTCATGAAGGCACTCAACGCTGAATTGAGCCTGTTTTTCAACTTTGTATTAAATGTAGTGAAAACAGCAAATCCCAGCAGAAAATCAACCAGAATCATGTATTCCCTTCATATTCAAGTAGTTCTGAGTAGTTTGTGCAGAGATTTGTGTAGTTTTTGATGAGATTTGTGCAGTTTGATTGCATGTTAGCATGAAGCATCAAAAACGCACTGAACGCTGAATTGAGCCTGTTTTTGAACTCTGTATTAAAAGTAGTGAAAACAGCAAATCCCAGCAGAAAATCAACAGGAATCATGTAGTTCTGTCATATTCAAGTTGTTCTGAGTAGTTTGTGCAGAGATTTGTGTAGTTTTTGATGAGATTTGTGCAGTTTGATTTCATTTCAAGTTGATGAGTCACAAATGCACCCAATGCTGAATTGAGCCTGTTTTTGAACTTTGTATTGAATGTAGTGAAAACAGCAAATCCCAGCAGAAAATCAACGAGAATCATGTATTCCCTTCATATTCAAGTAGTTCTGAGTACTTTGTGCAAAGATTTGTGTAGTTTTTAATGAGATTTGTGCAGTTTGACTGCACTTGAAGTTGATGTGTCATAAAGGCACTCAACGCTGAATTGAGCCTGTTTTTGAACTTTGTATTAAATGTAGTGAAATCATTAAATCCCAACAGAAAATCAACAGGAATCATGTAGTTCCTTCATATTCAAGTAGTTCTGAGTAGTTTGTGCAGAGATTTGTGTAGATTTCGAAAAGATTTTGCAGTGTGATTGTATGTTACCATGAAGTGTTAAAAACGCACTGAACGCTGAATTGAGCCTGTTTTTGAACTCTGTATTAAAAGTATTGCAAACAGCAAATCCCAGTAGAAAATCAACAGGAATCATGTAGTTCCTTCATATTCAAGTTGTTCTGAGTAGTTTCTGCAGAGATTTGTGTAGTTTTTGAAGATATTTGTGCAGTTTGATTGCATGTTAGCATGAAATGTCAAAAACGCACTGAACGCTGAATTGAGCCTGTTTTTGAACTCTGTATTAAAAGTAGTGAAAACAGCAAATCCCAGCAGAAAATCAATGAGAATCAGGTACTTCCTTCATATTTAAGTAGTTCTGAGTAATTTGTGCAGAGATTTGTGTAGTTTTTGATGAGATTTGTGCAGTTTGATTGCATGTTAGCATGAAGTATCAATAACGCACTGAACGCTGAATTGAGCCTGTTTTTGATCTCTGTATTAAAAGTAGTGAAAACAGCAAATCCCAGCAGAAAATCAACAGGAATCATGTAGTTCCTTCATATTGAAGTAGTTTTTAGTAGTTTCTGCAGAGATTTGTGTAGTTTTTGAAGATATTTGTGCAGTTTGACTGCACTTCAAGTTTATGTGTCATGAAGGCACTCAACGCTGAATTGAGCCTGTTTTTCAACTTTGTATTAAATGTAGTGAAAACAGCAAATCCCAGCAGAAAATCAACCAGAATCATGTATTCCCTTCATATTCAAGTAGTTCTGAGTAGTTTGTGCAGAGATTTGTGTAGTTTTTGATGAGATTTGTGCAGTTTGATTGCATGTTAGCATGAAGCATCAAAAACGCACTGAACGCTGAATTGAGCCTGTTTTTGAACTCTGTATTAAAAGTAGTGAAAACAGCAAATCCCAGCAGAAAATCAACAGGAATCATGTAGTTCTGTCATATTCAAGTTGTTCTGAGTAGTTTGTGCAGAGATTTGTGTAGTTTTTGATGAGATTTGTGCAGTTTGATTTCATTTCAAGTTGATGAGTCACAAATGCACCCAATGCTGAATTGAGCCTGTTTTTGAACTTTGTATTGAATGTAGTGAAAACAGCAAATCCCAGCAGAAAATCAACGAGAATCATGTATTCCCTTCATATTCAAGTAGTTCTGAGTACTTTGTGCAAAGATTTGTGTAGTTTTTAATGAGATTTGTGCAGTTTGACTGCACTTGAAGTTGATGTGTCATAAAGGCACTCAACGCTGAATTGAGCCTGTTTTTGAACTTTGTATTAAATGTAGTGAAATCATTAAATCCCAACAGAAAATCAACAGGAATCATGTAGTTCCTTCATATTCAAGTAGTTCTGAGTAGTTTGTGCAGAGATTTGTGTAGATTTCGAAAAGATTTTGCAGTGTGATTGTATGTTACCATGAAGTGTTAAAAACGCACTGAACGCTGAATTGAGCCTGTTTTTGAACTCTGTATTAAAAGTAGTGCAAACAGCAAATCCCAGTAGAAAATCAACAGGAATCATGTAGTTCCTTCATATTCAAGTTGTTCTGAGTAGTTTCTGCAGAGATTTGTGTAGTTTTTGAAGATATTTGTGCAGTTTGATTGCATGTTAGCATGAAGTGTCAAAAACGCACTGAACGCTGAATTTATCCTGTTTTTGAACTCTGTATTAAAAGTAGTGAAAACAGCAAATCCCAGCAGAAAATCAATGAGAATCAGGTACTTCCTTCATATTTAAGTAGTTCTGAGTAGTTTGTGCAGAGATTTGTGTAGTTTTTGATGAGATTTGTGCAGTTTGATTGCATGTTAGCATGAAGTATCAATAACGCACTGAACGCTGAATTGAGCCTGTTTTTGATCTCTGTATTAAAAGTAGTGAAAACAGCAAATCCCAGCAGAAAATCAACAGGAATCATGTAGTTCCTTCATATTGAAGTAGTTTTTAGTAGTTTCTGCAGAGATTTGTGTAGTTTTTGAAGATATTTGTGCAGTTTGACTGCACTTCAAGTTTATGTGTCATGAAGGCACTCAACGCTGAATTGAGCCTGTTTTTCAACTTTGTATTAAATGTAGTGAAAACAGCAAATCCCAGCAGAAAATCAACCAGAATCATGTATTCCCTTCATATTCAAGTAGTTCTGAGTAGTTTGTGCAGAGATTTGTGTAGTTTTTGATGAGATTTGTGCAGTTTGATTGCATGTTAGCATGAAGCATCAAAAACGCACTGAACGCTGAATTGAGCCTGTTTTTGAACTCTGTATTAAAAGTAGTGAAAACAGCAAATCCCAGCAGAAAATCAACAGGAATCATGTAGTTCTGTCATATTCAAGTTGTTCTGAGTAGTTTGTGCAGAGATTTGTGTAGTTTTTGATGAGATTTGTGCAGTTTGATTTCATTTCAAGTTGATGAGTCACAAATGCACCCAATGCTGAATTGAGCCTGTTTTTGAACTTTGTATTGAATGTAGTGAAAACAGCAAATCCCAGCAGAAAATCAACGAGAATCATGTATTCCCTTCATATTCAAGTAGTTCTGAGTACTTTGTGCAAAGATTTGTGTAGTTTTTAATGAGATTTGTGCAGTTTGACTGCACTTGAAGTTGATGTGTCATAAAGGCACTCAACGCTGAATTGAGCCTGTTTTTGAACTTTGTATTAAATGTAGTGAAATCATTAAATCCCAACAGAAAATCAACAGGAATCATGTAGTTCCTTCATATTCAAGTAGTTCTGAGTAGTTTGTGCAGAGATTTGTGTAGATTTCGAAAAGATTTTGCAGTGTGATTGTATGTTACCATGAAGTGTTAAAAACGCACTGAACGCTGAATTGAGCCTGTTTTTGAACTCTGTATTAAAAGTAGTGCAAACAGCAAATCCCAGTAGAAAATCAACAGGAATCATGTAGTTCCTTCATATTCAAGTTGTTCTGAGTAGTTTCTGCAGAGATTTGTGTAGTTTTTGAAGATATTTGTGCAGTTTGATTGCATGTTAGCATGAAGTGTCAAAAACGCACTGAACGCTGAATTTATCCTGTTTTTGAACTCTGTATTAAAAGTAGTGAAAACAGCAAATCCCAGCAGAAAATCAATGAGAATCAGGTACTTCCTTCATATTTAAGTAGTTCTGAGTAGTTTGTGCAGAGATTTGTGTAGTTTTTGATGAGATTTGTGTAGTTTGATTGCATGTTAGCATGAAGTATCAAAAACGCATTGAACGCTGAATTGAGACTGTTTTTGAACTGTGTATTAAATGTAAGGAAATCATTAAATCCCAGAAGAAAATCAACAGGAATCATGTAGGTCCTTCATATTGAAGTAGTTCTGAGTAGTTTGTGCACAGAATTGTGTAGCTTTTTGAAGATATTTGTGCAGTTTGACTGCACTTCAAGTTTATGTGTCATGAAGGCACTCAACGCTGAATTGAGCCTGTTTTTCAACTTTGTATTAAATGTAGTGAAAACAGCAAATCCCAGCAGAAAATCAACCAGAATCATGTATTCCCTTCATATTCAAGTAGTTCTGAGTAGTTTGTGCAGAGATTTGTGTAGTTTTTGATGAGATTTATGCAGTTTGATTGCATGTTAGCATGAAGTGTCAAAAACGCACTGAACGCTGAATTGAGCCTGTTTTTGAACTCTGTATTAAAAGTAGTGAAAACAGCAAATCCCAGCAGAAAATCAACATGAATCATGTAGTTCCTTCATATTCAAGTAGTTTTTAGTAGTTTCTGCAGAGATTTGTGTAGTTTTTGAAGAGATTTGTGCAGTTTGACTGCACTTCAAGTTTATGTGTCATAAAGGCACTGAACGCTGAATTGAGCCTGTTTTTGAACTCTGTATTAAAAGTAGTGAAAACAGCAAATCCCAGCAGAAAATCAACAGGAATCATGTAGTTCCTTCATATTGAAGTTATTCTGAGTAGTTTGTGCAGAGATTTGTGTAGTTTTTGATGAGATTTGTGCAGTTTGATTTCATTTCAAGTTGATGAGTCACAAATGCACCCAATGCTGAATTGAGCCTGTTTTTGAACGTTGTATTGAATGTAGTGAAAACAGCAAATCCCAGCAGAAAATCAACGAGAATCATGTATTCCCTTCATATTCAAGTAGTTCTGAGTACTTTGTGCAAAGATTTGTGTAGTTTTTAATGAGATTTGTGCAGTTTGACTGCACTTGAAGTTGATGTGTCATATAGGCACTCAACGCTGAATTGAGCCTGTTTTTGAACTCTGTATTAAAAGTAGTGAAAACAGCAAATCCCAGCAGAAAATCAACAAGAATCAGGTACTTCCTTCATATTCAAGTAGTTCTGAGTAGTTTGTACAGAGATTTGTGTAGTTTTTGATGAGATTTGTGCAGTTTGATTGCATGTTAGCATGAAGTGTTAAAAACGCACTGAACGCTGAATTGAGCCTGTTTTTGAACTCTGTATTAAAAGTAGTGAAAACAGCAAATCCCAGCAGAAAATCAACAGGAATCATGTAGTTCCTTCATATTGAAGTTATTCTGAGTAGTTTGTGCAGAGATTTGTGTAGTTTTTGATGAGATTTGTGCAGTTTGATTTCATTTCAAGTTGATGAGTCACAAATGCACCCAATGCTGAATTGAGCCTGTTTTTGAACGTTGTATTGAATGTAGTGAAAACAGCAAATCCCAGCAGAAAATCAACGAGAATCATGTATTCCCTTCATATTCAAGTAGTTCTGAGTACTTTGTGCAAAGATTTGTGTAGTTTTTAATGAGATTTGTGCAGTTTGACTGCACTTGAAGTTGATGTGTCATATAGGCACTCAACGCTGAATTGAGCCTGTTTTTGAACTCTGTATTAAAAGTAGTGAAAACAGCAAATCCCAGCAGAAAATCAACAAGAATCAGGTACTTCCTTCATATTCAAGTAGTTCTGAGTAGTTTGTACAGAGATTTGTGTAGTTTTTGATGAGATTTGTGCAGTTTGATTGCATGTTAGCATGAAGTGTTAAAAACGCACTGAACGCTGAATTGAGCCTGTTTTTGAACTCTGTATTAAAAGTAGTGAAAACAGCAAATCCCAGCAGAAAATCAACAGGAATCATGTAGTTCCTTCATATTCAAGTTGTTCTGAGTAGTTTCTGCAGAGATTTGTGTAGTTTTTGAAGATATTTGTGCAGTTTGATTGCATGTTAGCATGAAGTGTCAAAAACGCACTGAACGCTGAATTGAGCCTGTTTTTGAACTCTGTATTAAAAGTAGTGAAAACAGCAAATCCCAGCAGAAAATCAACAAGAATCAGGTACTTCCTTCATATTTAAGTAGTTCTGAGTAGCTTGTGCAGAGATTTGTGTAGTTTTTGATGAGATTTGTGCAGTTTGATTGCATGTTAGCTTGAAGTATCAAAAACGCATTGAACGCTGAATTGAGCCTGTTTTTGAACTCTGTATTAAAAGTAGTGAAAACAGCAAATCCCAGCAGAAAATCAACATGAATCATGTAGTTCCTTCATATTCAAGTAGTTTTTAGTAGTTTCTGCAGAGATTTGTGTAGTTTTTGAAGATATTTGTGCAGTTTGACTGCACTTCAAGTTTATGTGTCATAAAGGCACTGAACGCTGAATTGAGCCTGTTTTTGAACTCTGTATTCAATGTAAGGAAATCATTAAAACTCAAAAGAAAATCAACAGGAATCATGTAGTTCCTTCATATTCAAGTTGTTCTGAGTAGTTTGTGCAGAGATTTGTTTAGTTTTTGATGAGATTTTTGCAGTTTGATTGCATGTTAGCATGAAGTGTCAAAAACGCACTGAACGCTGAATTTATCCTGTTTTTGAACTCTGTATTAAAAGTAGTGAAAACAGCAAATCCCAGCAGAAAATCAACAAGAATCAGGTACTTCCTTCATATTCAAGTAGTTCTGAGTAGTTTGTACAGAGATTTGTGTAGTTTTTGATGAGATTTGTGCAGTTTGATTGCATGTTAGCATGAAGTGTTAAAAACGCACTGAACGCTGAATTGAGCCTGTTTTTGAACTCTGTATTAAAAGTAGTGAAAACAGCAAATCCCAGCAGAAAATCAACAGGAATCATGTAGTTCCTTCATATTCAAGTTGTTCTGAGTAGTTTCTGCAGAGATTTGTGTAGTTTTTGATGAGATTTGTGCAGTTTGATTGCATGTTAGCATGAAGTGTCAAAAACGCACTGAACGCTGAATTGAGCCTGTTTTTGAACTCTGTATTAAAAGTAGTGAAAACAGCAAATCCCAGCAGAAAATCAACAAGAATCAGGTACTTCCTTCATATTCAAGTAGTTTTGAGTATTTTGTGCAGAGATTTGTGTAGTTTTTGATGAGATTTGTGCAGTTTGATTGCATGTTAGCATGAAGTGTTAAAAACGCACTGAACGCTGAATTGAGCCTGTTTTTGAACTTTGTATTAAATGTAGTGAAATCATTAAATCCCAGCAGAAAATCAAAAGGAATCATGTAGTTCCTTCATATTCAAGTAGTTCTGAGTATTTTGTGCAGAGAATTGTGTAGTTTTTGAAGATATTTGTGCAGTTTGACTGCACTTCAAGTTTATGTGTCATGAAGGCACTCAACGCTGAATTGAGCCTGTTTTTCAACTCTGTATTAAATGTAGTGAAATCATTAAATCCGGGCAGAAAATCAACATGAATCATGTAGTTCCTTCATATTCAAGTAGTTCTGAGTAGTTTGTGCAGAGAATTGTGTAGTTTTTGACGAGATCTGTGCAGTTTGATTGCATGTTAGGATGAAGTATCAATAACGCACTGAACGCTGAGTTGAGCCTGTTTTTGAACTCTGTATTAAAAGTAGTGAAATAAGCAAATCCCATTAGAAAATCAACAGGAATCATGTAGTTCCTTCATATTCAAGTAGCTTTTATTAGTTTTTGCAGAGATTTGTCTAATTTTGAAGAGATTTGTGCAGTTTGGTTGCATGCTAGTATGAAGTAACAAAAAGGCACTCAATGCTGAATTGAGCCTGTTTTTGAACTCTGTGTTAAAAGTAGTGAAAACAGTAAATCCCAGCAGAAAATCAACAGGAATCATGTAGTTCCTTCATATTGAAGTAGTTCTGAGTAGTTTGGGCAGAGATTTGTGTAGTTTTTGAAGAGATTTGTGCAGTTTCACTGCACTTCAAGTTGATGTGTCATAAAGGCACTCAACGCTGAATTGAGCCTGTTTTTGAACTTTGTATTAAATGTAGTGAAATCATTAAATCCCAACAGAAAATCAACAGGAATCATGTAGTTCCTTCATATTCAAGTAGTTCTGAGTAGTTTGTGCAGAGATTTGTGTAGATTTCGAAAAGATTTTGCAGTGTGATTGTATGTTACCATGAAGTATCAGAAACGCACTCAAGGCTGAATTGAACATGTTTTTGAACTCTGTATGAAATGTAGTGAAATCATTAAATCCGGGCAGAAAATCAACAGGAATCATGTAGTTCCTTCATATTCAAGTAGTTTTTAGTACTTTCTGCAGAGATTTGTGTAGTTTTTGAAGAGATT
Source organism: Remorina albescens (assembly GCA_034769265.1). Classification (NCBI taxonomy): domain Eukaryota; kingdom Metazoa; phylum Chordata; class Actinopteri; order Carangiformes; family Echeneidae; genus Remorina; species Remorina albescens. The sequence continues at coordinate 17,792,217 of CM068484.1, read as the reverse complement.
TGTGCAATTTGACTGCACTTCAAGTTTATGTGTCATGAAGGCACTCAACGCTGAATTGAGCCTGTTTTTCAACTCTGTATTAAATGTAGTGAAATCATTAAATCCGGGCAGAAAATCAACATGAATCATGTAGTTCCTTCATATTCAAGTAGTTCTGAGTAGTTTCTGCAGAGATTTGTGTAGTTTTTGAAGAGATTTGTGCAGTTTGACTGCACTTCAAGTTTATGTGTCATAAAGGCACTGAACGCTGAATTGAGCCTGTTTTTGAACTCTGTATTAAATGTAGTGAAATCATTTAATCCCAGAAGAAAATCAATAGGAATCATGTAGTTCCTTCATATTCAAGTTGTTCTGAGTAGTTTGTGCAGAGATTTGTGTAGTTTTTGATGAGATTTGTGCAGTTTGATTGCATGTTAGCATGAAGTGTCAAAAACGCACTGAACGCTAAATTGAGCCTGTTTTTGAACTCTGTATTAAAAGTAGTGAAAACAGCAAATCCCAGCAGAAAATCAACAAGAATCAGGTACTTCCTTCATATTGAAGTAGTTTTGAGTATTTTGTGCAGAGATTTGTGTAGTTTTTGATGAGATTTGTGCAGTTTGATTGCATGTTAGCATGAAGTGTTAAAAACGCACTGAACGCTGAATTGAGCCTGTTTTTGAACTCTCTATTAAAAGTAGTGAAAACAGCAAATCACAGCAGAAGATCAACAGGAATCATGTAGTTCCTTCATATTCAAGTTGTTCTGAGTAGTTTGTGCAGAGATTTGTGTAGTTTTTGATGAGATTTGTGCAGTTTGATTGCATGTTAGCATGAAGTATCAAAAACGCATTGAACGCTGAATTGAGCCTGTTTTTGAACTGTGTATTAAATGTAGTGAAAACACCAATTCCCAGCAGAAAATCAACGGGAATCATGTAGTCCCTTCATATTAAAGTAGTTCTGAGTAGTTTGTGCAGAGATTTGTGCAGTTTGATTCCATGTTAGCACGAAGTATCAAAAAAGCACTGAACGCTGAATTGAGCCTGTTTTTGAACTCTGTATTAAAAGTAGTGAAAACAGTAAATCCCAGCAGAAAATCAAAAGGAATCATGTAGTTCCTTCATATTCAAGTAGTTCTGAGTATTTTGTGCAGAGAATTGTGTAGTTTTTGAAGATATTTGTGCAGTTTGACTGCACTTCAAGTTTATGTGTCATGAAGGCACTCAACGCTGAATTGAGCCTGTTTTTCAACTCTGTATTAAATGTAGTGAAATCATTAAATCCGGGCAGAAAATCAACATGAATCATGTAGTTCCTTCATATTCAAGTAGTTCTGAGTAGTTTGTGCAGAGATTTGTGTAGATTTCGAAAAGATTTTGCAGTGTGATTGTATGTTACCATGAAGTATCAGAAACGCACTCAAGGCTGAATTTAACATGTTTTTGAACTCTGTATGAAATGTAGTGAAATCATTAAATCCGGGCAGAAAATCAACAGGAATCATGTAGTTCCTTCATATTCAAGTAGTTCTGAGTAGTTTGTGCAGAGAATTGTGTAGTTTTTGACGAGATCTGTGCAGTTTGATTGCATGTTAGGATGAAGTATCAATAACGCACTGAACGCTGAATTGAGCCTGTTTTTGAACTCTGTATTAAAAGTAGTGAAATAATTAAATCCCAGAAGAAAATAAACAGGAATAATGTAGTTCCTTCATATTCAAGTAGTTCTGAGTAGTTTGTGCAGAGATTTGTGTAGTTTTTGATGAGATTTGTGCAGTTTGATTGCATGTTAGCATGAAGTGTTAAAAACGCACTGAACGCTGAATTGAGCCTGTTTTTGAACTCTCTATTAAAAGTAGTGAAAACAGCAAATCACAGCAGAAGATCAACAGGAATCATGTAGTTCCTTCATATTCAAGTTGTTCTGAGTAGTTTGTGCAGAGATTTGTGTAGTTTTTGATGAGATTTGTGCAGTTTGATTGCATGTTAGCATGAAGTATCAAAAACGCATTGAACGCTGAATTGAGACTGTTTTTGAACTGTGTATTAAATGTAGTGAAAACACCAATTCCCAGCAGAAAATCAACGGGAATCATGTAGTCCCTTCATATTAAAGTAGTTCTGAGTAGTTTGTGCAGAGATTTGTGCAGTTTTTGAAGAGATTTGTGCAGTTTGATTCCATGTTAGCATGAAGTATCAAAAAAGCACTGAACGCTGAATTGAGCCTGTTTTTGAACTCTGTATTAAAAGTAGTGAAAACAGTAAATCCCAGCAGAAAATCAAAAGGAATCATGTAGTTCCTTCATATTCAAGTAGTTCTGAGTATTTTGTGCAGAGAATTGTGTAGTTTTTGAAGATATTTGTGCAGTTTGACTGCACTTCAAGTTTATGTGTCATGAAGGCACTCAACGCTGAATTGAGCCTGTTTTTCAACTCTGTATTAAATGTAGTGAAATCATTAAATCCGGGCAGAAAATCAACATGAATCATGTAGTTCCTTCATATTCAAGTAGTTTTTAGTACTTTCTGCAGAGATTTGTGTAGTTTTTGAAGAGATTTGTGCAATTTGACTGCACTTCAAGTTTATGTGTCATAAAGGCAGTGAACGCTGAATTGAGCCTGTTTTTGAACTCTGTGTTAAAAGTAGTGAAAACAGTAAATCCCAGCAGAAAATCAACAGGAATCATGTAGTTCCTTCATATTGAAGTAGTTCTGAGTAGTTTGGGCAGAGATTTGTGTAGTTTTTGAAGAGATTTGTGCAGTTTGACTGCACTTCAAGTTGATGTGTCATAAAGGCACTCAATGCTGAATTGAGCCTGTTTTTGAACTTTGTATTAAATGTAGTGAAATCATTAAATCCCAACAGAAAATCAACAGGAATCATGTAGTTCCTTCATATTCAAGTAGTTCTGAGTAGTTTGTGCAGAGAATTGTGTAGATTTCGAAAAGATTTTGCAGTGTGATTGTATGTTACCATGAAGTGTTAAAAACGCACTGAACGCTGAATTGAGCTGTTTTTGAACTCTGTATTAAAAGTAGTGAAAACAGCAAATCCCAGCAGAAAATCAACAAGAATCAGGTACTTCCTTCATATTCAAGTAGTTCTGAGTAGTTTGTGCAGAGATTTGTGTAGTTTTTGATGAGATTTGTGCAGTTTGATTGCATGTTAGCATGAAGTGTTAAAAACGCACTGAACGCTGAATTGAGCCTGTTTTTGAACTCTGTATTAAAAGTAGTGAAAACAGCAAATCCCAGCAGAAAATCAACAGGAATCATGTAGTTCCTTCATATTCAAGTTGTTCTGAGTAGTTTCTGCAGAGATTTGTGTAGTTTTTGAAGATATTTGTGCAGTTTGATTGCATGTTAGCATGAAGTGTCAAAAACGCACTGAACGCTGAATTGAGCCTGTTTTTGAACTCTGTATTAAAAGTAGTGAAAACAGCAAATCCCAGCAGAAAATCAACAAGAATCAGGTACTTCCTTCATATTTAAGTAGTTCTGAGTAGTTTGTGCAGAGATTTGTGTAGTTTTTGATGAGATTTGTGCAGTTTGATTGCATGTTAGCTTGAATTATCAAAAACGCATTGAACGCTGAATTGAGCCTGTTTTTGAACTGTATATTAAATGTAAGGAAATCATTAAATCCCAGAAGAAAATCAACAGGAATCATGTAGGTCCTTCATATTCAAGTTGTTCTGAGTAGTTTGTGCAGAGATTTGTGTAGTTTTTGATGAGATTTATGCAGTTTGATTATATGTTAGCATGAAGTGTCAAAAACGCACTGAACGCTGAATTGAGCCTGTTTTTGAACTCTGTATTAAAAGTAGTGAAAACAGCAAATCCCAGCAGAAAATCAACATGAATCATGTAGTTCCTTCATATTCAAGTAGTTTTTAGTAGTTTCTGCAGAGATTTGTGTAGTTTTTGAAGAGATTTGTGCAGTTTGACTGCACTTCAAGTTTATGTGTCATAAAGGCACTGAACGCTGAATTGAGCCTGTTTTTGAACTCTGTATTAAATGTAGTGAAATCATTAAATCCCAGAAGAAAATCAACAGGAATCATGTAGTTCCTTCATATTCAAGTAGTTCTGAGTAGTTTGTGCAGAGATTTGTGTAGATTTCGAAAAGATTTTGCAGTGTGATTGTATGTTACCATGAAGTATCAGAAACGCACTCAAGGCTGAATTGAACATGTTTTTGAACTCTGTATGAAATGTAGTGAAATCATTATATCCGGGCAGAAAATCAACAGGAATCATGTAGTTCCTTCATATTGAAGTAGTTCTGAGTAGTTTGGGCAGAGATTTGTGTAGTTTTTGAAGAGATTTGTGCAGTTTGACTGCACTTCAAGTTGATGTGTCATAAAGGCACTCAACGCTGAATTGAGCCTGTTTTTGAACTTTGTATTAAATGTAGTGAAATCATTAAATCCCAACAGAAAATCAACAGGAATCATGTAGTTCCTTCATATTCAAGTAGTTCTGAGTAGTTTGTGCAGAGATTTGTGTAGATTTCGAAAAGATTTTGCAGTGTGATTGTATGTTACCATGAAGTGTTAAAAACGCACTGAACGCTGAATTGAGCCTGTTTTTGAACTCTGTATTAAAAGTAGTGCAAACAGCAAATCCCAGCAGAAAATCAACAAGAATCAGGTACTTCCTTCATATTTAAGTAGTTCTGAGTAGTTTGTGCAGAGATTTGTGTAGTTTTTGATGAGATTTGTGCAGTTTGATTGCATGTTAGCTTGAAGTATCAAAAACGCATTGAACGCTGAATTGAGCCTGTTTTTGAACTGTGTATTAAATGTAAGGAAATCATTAAATCCCAGAAGAAAATCAACAGGAATCATGTAGGTCCTTCATATTCAAGTTGTTCTGAGTAGTTTGTGCAGAGATTTGTGTAGTTTTTGAAGAGATTTGTGCAGTTTGACTGCACTTCAAGTTTATGTGTCATAAAGGCACTGAACGCTGAATTGAGCCTGTTTTTGAACTCTGTATTAAATGTAGTGAAATCATTAAATACCAGAAGAAAATCAATAGGAATCATGTAGTTCCTTCATATTCAAGTTGTTCTGAGTAGTTTGTGCAGAGATTTGTGTAGTTTTTGATGAGATTTGTGCAGTTTGATTGCATGTTAGCATGAAGTGTCAAAAACGCACTGAACGCTAAATTGAGCCTGTTTTTGACCTCTGTATTAAAAGTAGTGAAAACAGCAAATCCCAGCAGAAAATCAACAAGAATCAGGTACTTCCTTCATATTCAAGTAGTTTTGAGTATTTTGTGCAGAGATTTGTGTAGTTTTTGATGAGATTTGTGCAGTTTGATTGCATGTTAGCATGAAGTGTTAAAAACGCACTGAACGCTGAATTGAGCCTGTTTTTGAACTCTCTATTAAAAGTAGTGAAAACAGCAAATCACAGCAGAAGACCAACAGGAATCATGTAGTTCCTTCATATTCAAGTTGTTCTGAGTAGTTTGTGCAGAGATTTGTGTAGTTTTTGATGAGATTTGTGCAGTTTGATTGCATGTTAGCATGAAGTATCAAAAACGCATTGAACGCTGAATTGAGCCTGTTTTTGAACTGTGTATTAAATGTATTGAAAACACCAATTCCCAGCAGAAAATCAACGGGAATCATGTAGTCCCTTCATATTAAAGTAGTTCTGAGTAGTTTGTGCAGAGATTTGTGCAGTTTTTGAAGAGATTTGTGCAGTTTGATTCCATGTTAGCACGAAGTATCAAAAAAGCACTGAACGCTGAATTGAGCCTGTTTTTGAACTCTGTATTAAAAGTAGTGAAAACAGTAAATCCCAGCAGAAAATCAAAAGGAATCATGTAGTTCCTTCATATTCAAGTAGTTCTGAGTATTTTGTGCAGAGAATTGTGTAGTTTTTGAAGATATTTGTGCAGTTTGACTGCACTTCAAGTTTATGTGTCATAAAGGCACTGAACGCTGAATTGAGTCTGTTTTTGAACTTTCTATTAAAAGTAGCGAAATCAGCAAATCCCTGCAGAAAATCAACAAGAATCAGGTACTTCCTTCATATTCAAGTAGTTCTGAGTAGTTTGTGCAAAGATTTGTGTAGTTTTTGATGAGATTTGTGCAGTTTGATTGCATGTTAGCATGAAGTGTTAAAAACGCACTGGACGCTGAATTGAGCCTGTTTTTGAACTCTCTATTAAAAGTAGTGAAAACAGCAAATCCCAGCAGAAAATCAACAGGAATCATGTAGTTCCTTCATATTCAAGTTGTTCTGAGTAGTTTGTGCAGAGATTTGTGTAGTTTTTGATGAGATTTGTGCAGTTTGATTTCATTTCAAGTTGATGAGTCACAAACGCACCCAATGTTGAATTGAGCCTGTTTTTGAACTTTCTATTAAAAGTAGCGAAATCAGCAAATCCCTGCAGAAAATCAACAAGAATCATGTAGTTCCTTCATATTCAAGTAGTTCTGAGTAGTTTGTGCAGAGATTTGTGTAGTTTTTGATGAGATTTGTGCAGTTTGATTGCATGTTAGCATGAAGTTTTAAAAACGCACTGAACGCTGAATTGAGCCTGTTTTTGAACTCTCTATTAAAAGTAGTGAAAACAGCAAATCCCAGCAGAAAATCAACAGGTATCATGTAGTTCCTTCATATTGAAGTAGTTCTGAGTAGTTTGGGCAGAAATTTGTGCAGTTTTTGATGAGATTTGTTTAGTATGATTCCATGTTAGCATGAAGTATCAAAAAAGCACTGAACGCTGAATTGAGCCTGTTTTTGAACTCTCTATTAAAAGTAGTGAAAACAGCAAATCCCAGCAGAAAATCAACAGGAATCATGTAGTTCCTTCATATTCAAGTAGTTTTTAGTAGTTTCTGCAGAGATTTGTGTAGTTCTTGAAGAGATTTGTGCAGTTTGACTGCACTTCAAGTTTATGTGTCATAAAGGCACTGAACGCTGAATTGAGTCTGTTTTTGAACTTTCTATTAAAAGTAGCGAAATCAGCAAATCCCTGCAGAAAATTAACAAGAATCATGTAGTTCCTTCATATTCAAGTAGTTCTGAGTAGTTTGTGCAGAGATTTGTGCAGTTTGATTTCATTTCAAGTTGGTTAGTTGTAAACGCACTCAATGCTGAATTGAGCCTGTTTTTGAATCTGTATTAAAAGTAGTGAAATCAGCAAATCCCAGCAGAAAATCAACAAGAATCAGGTACTTCCTTCATATTCAAGTAGTTCTGAGTAGTTTGTGCGGAGATTTGTGTAGTTTTTGATGAGATTTGTGCAGTTTGATTGCATGTTAGCATTAAGTGTTAAAAACGCACTGAACGCTGAATTGAGCCTGTTTTTGAACTCTGTATTATAAGTAGTGAAAACAGTAAATCCCAGCAGAAAATCAATAGGAATCATGTAGTTCCTTCATATTCAAGTAGTTCTGAGTAGTTTGTGCAAAGATTTGTGTAGTTTTTGATGAGATTTGTGCAGTTTGATTGCACTTCAAGTTTATGTGTCATAAAGGCACTGAACGCTGAATTGAGCCTGTTTTTGAACTCTGTATTAAAAGTAGTGAAAACAGCAAATCCCAGCAGAAAATCAACAAGAATCAGGTACTTCCGTCATATTCAAGTAGTTCTGAGTAGTTTGTGCAAAGATTTGTGTAGTTTTTGATGAGATTTGTGCAGTTTGATTGCATGTTAGCATGAAGTGTTAAAAACGCACTGAACGCTGAATTGAGCCTGTTTTTGAACTCTCTATTAAAAGTAGTGAAAACAGCAAATCCCAGCAGAAAATCAACAGGAATCATGTAGTTCCTTCATATTCAAGTAGTTCTGAGTAGTTTGTGCAAAGATTTGTGTAGTTTTTGATGAGATTTGTGCAGTTTGATTGCACTTCAAGTTTATGTGTCATAAAGGCACTGAACGCTGAATTGAGCCTGTTTTTGAACTCTGTATTAAAAGTAGTGAAAACAGCAAATCCCAGCAGAAAATCAACAGGAATCATGTAGTTCCGTCATATTCAAGTTGTTCTGAGTAGTTTGTGCAGAGATTTGTGTAGTTTTTGATGAGATTTGTGCAGTTTGATTTCATTTCAAGTTGATGAGTCACAAACGCACCCAATGCTGAATTGAGCCTGTTTTTGAACTTTCTATTAAAAGTAGCGAAATCAGCAAATCCCTGCAGAAAATCAACAAGAATCATGTAGTTCCTTCATATTCAAGTAGTTCTGAGTAGTTTGTGCAGAGATTTGTGCAGTTTGATTTCATTTCAAGTTGGTTAGTCATAAACGCACTCAATGCTGAATTGAGCCTGTTTTTGAACTCTGTATTAAAAGTAGTGAAATCAGCAAATCCCAGCAGAAAACAACAAGAATCAGGTATGTCCTTCATATTCAAGTTGTTCTGAGTAGTTTGTGCAGAGATTTGTGTAGTTTTTGATGAGATTTGTGCAGTTTGATTGCATGTTAGCATGAAGTGTCAAAAACGCACTGAACGCTGAATTGAGCCTGTTTTTGAACTCTGTATTAAAAGTAGTGAAAACAGCAAATCCCAGCAGAAAATCAAAAAGAATCAGGTACTTCCTTCATATTCAAGTAGTTCTGAGTAGTTTGTGCAGAGATTTGTGTAGTTTTTGATGAGATTTGTGCAGTTTGATTGCATGTTAGCATGAAGTGTTAAAAACGCACTGAACGCTGAATTGAGCCTGTTTTTGACCTCTCTATTAAAAGTAGTGAAAACAGCAAATCCCAGCAGAAAATCAACAGGAATCATGTAGTTCCTTCATATTCAAGTAGTTCTGAGTAGTTTGTGCAGAGACTTGTGTAGTTTTTGATGAGATTTGTGCAGTTTGATTTCATTTCAAGTTGATGAGTCACAAACGCACCCAATGCTGAATTGAGCCTGTTTTTGAACTTTCTATTAAAAGTAGCGAAATCAGCAAATCCCTGCAGAAAATCAACAAGAATCATGTCGTTCCTTCATATTCAAGTAGTTCTGAGTAGTTTGTGCAAAGTTTTGTGTAGTTTTTGATGAGATTTGTGCAGTTTGATTGCATGTTAGCATGAAGTGTTAAAAACGCACTCAACGCTGAATTGAGCCTTTTTTTGAACTCTCTATTAAAAGTAGTGAAAACAGCAAATCCCAGCAGAAAATCAACAGGAATCATGTAGTTCCTTCATATTCAAGTAGTTTTTAGTAGTTTCTGCAGAGATTTGTGTAGTTCTTGAAGAGATTTGTGCAGTTTGACTGCACTTCAAGTTTATGTGTCATAAAGGCACTGAACGCTGAATTGAGCCTGTTTTTGAACTCTGTATTAAAAGTAGTGAAAACAGCAAATCCCAGCAGAAAATCAACAGGAATCATGTAGTTCCTTCATATTCAAGTAGTTCTGAGTAGTTTGTGCAGAGATTTGTGTAGATTTCGAAAAGATTTTGCAGTGTGATTGTATGTTACCATGAAGTATCAGAAACGCACTCAAGGCTGAATTGAACATGTTTTTGAACTCTGTATGAAATGTAGTGAAATCATTATATCCGGGCAGAAAATCAACAGGAATCATGTAGTTCCTTCATATTGAAGTAGTTCTGAGTAGTTTGGGCAGAGATTTGTGTAGTTTTTGAAGAGATTTGTGCAGTTTGACTGCACTTCAAGTTGATGTGTCATAAAGGCACTCAACGCTGAATTGAGCCTGTTTTTGAACTTTGTATTAAATGTAGTGAAATCATTAAATCCCAACAGAAAATCAACAGGAATCATGTAGTTCCTTCATATTCAAGTAGTTCTGAGTAGTTTGTGCAGAGATTTGTGTAGATTTCGAAAAGATTTTGCAGTGTGATTGTATGTTACCATGAAGTGTTAAAAACGCACTGAACGCTGAATTGAGCCTGTTTTTGAACTCTGTATTAAAAGTAGTGCAAACAGCAAATCCCAGCAGAAAATCAACAAGAATCAGGTACTTCCTTCATATTTAAGTAGTTCTGAGTAGTTTGTGCAGAGATTTGTGTAGTTTTTGATGAGATTTGTGCAGTTTGATTGCATGTTAGCTTGAAGTATCAAAAACGCATTGAACGCTGAATTGAGCCTGTTTTTGAACTGTGTATTAAATGTAAGGAAATCATTAAATCCCAGAAGAAAATCAACAGGAATCATGTAGGTCCTTCATATTCAAGTTGTTCTGAGTAGTTTGTGCAGAGATTTGTGTAGTTTTTGAAGAGATTTGTGCAGTTTGACTGCACTTCAAGTTTATGTGTCATAAAGGCACTGAACGCTGAATTGAGCCTGTTTTTGAACTCTGTATTAAAAGTAGTGAAAACAGCAAATCCCGGCAGAAAATCAACAAGAATCAGGTACTTCCTTCATATTCAAGTAGTTCTGAGTAGTTTGTGCAGAGATTTGTGTAGTTTTTGATGAGATTTGTGCAGTTTGATTGCATGTTAGCATGAAGTGTTAAAAACGCACTGAACGCTGAATTGAGCCTGTTTTTGACCTCTCTATTAAAAGTAGTGAAAACAGCAAATCCCAGCAGAAAATCAACAGGAATCATGTAGTTCCTTCATATTCAAGTAGTTCTGAGTAGTTTGTGCAGAGACTTGTGTAGTTTTTGATGAGATTTGTGCAGTTTGATTTCATTTCAAGTTGATGAGTCACAAACGCACCCAATGCTGAATTGAGCCTGTTTTTGAACTTTCTATTAAAAGTAGCGAAATCAGCAAATCCCTGCAGAAAATCAACAAGAATCATGTCGTTCCTTCATATTCAAGTAGTTCTGAGTAGTTTGTGCAAAGTTTTGTGTAGTTTTTGATGAGATTTGTGCAGTTTGATTGCATGTTAGCATGAAGTGTTAAAAACGCACTCAACGCTGAATTGAGCCTTTTTTTGAACTCTCTATTAAAAGTAGTGAAAACAGCAAATCCCAGCAGAAAATCAACAGGAATCATGTAGTTCCTTCATATTCAAGTAGTTCTGAGTAGTTTGTGCAGAGATTTGTGTAGATTTCGAAAAGATTTTGCAGTGTGAATGTATGTTACCATGAAGTATCAGAAACGCACTCAAGGCTGAATTGAACATGTTTTTGAACTCTGTATGAAATGTAGTGAAATCATTAAATCCGGGCAGAAAATCAACAGGAATCATGTAGTTCCTTCATATTCAAGTAGTTTTTAGTACTTTCTGCAGAGATTTGTGTAGTTTTTGAAGAGATTTGTTTAGTATGATTCCATGTTAGCATGAAGTATCAAAAATGCACTGAACGCTGAATTGAGCCTGTTTTTGAACTCTGTGTTAAAAGTAGTGAAAACAGTAAATCCCAGCAGAAAATCAATAGGAATCATGTAGTTCCTTCATATTGAAGTAGTTCTGAGTAGTTTGGGCAGAGATTTGTGTAGTTTTTGAAGAGATTTGTGCAGTTTGACTGCACTTCAAGTTGATGTGTCATAAAGGCACTCAACGCTGAATTGAGCCTGTTTTTGAACTTTGTATTAAATGTAGTGAAATCATTAAATCCCAACAGAAAATCAACAGGAATCATGTAGTTCCTTCATATTTAAGTAGTTCTGAGTAGTTTGTGCAGAGATTTGTGTAGTTTTTGAAGAGATTTGTTTAGTATGATTCCATGTTAGCATGAAGTATCAAAAAAGCACTGAACGCTGAATTGAGCCTGTTTTTGAAATCTGTATTAAAAGTAGTGAAAACAGTAAATCCCAGCAGAGAATCAATAGGAATCATGTAGTTCCTTCATATTCAAGTTGTTCTGAGTAGTTTGTGCAGAGATTTGTGTAGTTTTTGATGAGATTTGTGCAGTTTGATTGCATGTTAGCATGAAGTGTCAAAAACGCACTGAACGCTGAATTGAGCCTGTTTTTGAACTCTGTATTAAAAGTAGTGAAAACAGCAAATCCCAGCAGAAAATCAACAAGAATCAGGTACTTCCTTCATATTTAAGTAGTTCTGAGTAGTTTGTGCAGAGATTTGTGTAGTTTTTGATGATATTTGTGCAGTTTGATTGCATGTTAGCATGAAGTATCAAAAACGCATTGAATGCTGAATTGAGCCTGTTTTTGAACTGTGTATTAAAAGTAGTGAAAACAGCAAATCCCAGCAGAAAATCAACAGGAATCATGTAGTTCCTTCATATTCAAGTAGTTCTGAGTAGTTTGTGCAGAGAATTGTGTAGTTTTTGAAGATATTTGTGCAGTTTGACTGCACTTGAAGTTGATGTGTCATAAAGGCACTCAATGCTGAAGTGAGCCTGTTTTTGAACTTTGTATTAAAAGTAGTGCAAACAGCAAATCCCAGCAGAAAATCAACAAGAATCAGGTACTTCCTTCATATTTAAGTAGTTCTGAGTAGTTTGTGCAGAGATTTGTGTAGTTTTTGATGAGATTTGTGCAGTTTGATTGCATGTTAGCTTGAAGTATCAAAAACGCATTGAACGCTGAATTGAGCCTGTTTTTGAACTGTGTATTAAATGTAAGGAAATCATTAAATCCCAGAAGAAAATCAACAGGAATCATGTAGGTCCTTCATATTCAAGTTGTTCTGAGTAGTTTGTGCAGAGATTTGTGTAGTTTTTGAAGAGATTTGTGCAGTTTGACTGCACTTCAAGTTTATGTGTCATAAAGGCACTGAACGCTGAATTGAGCCTGTTTTTGAACTCTGTATTAAAAGTAGTGAAAACAGCAAATCCCGGCAGAAAATCAACAAGAATCAGGTACTTCCTTCATATTCAAGTAGTTCTGAGTAGTTTGTGCAGAGATTTGTGTAGTTTTTGATGAGATTTGTGCAGTTTGATTGCATGTTAGCATGAAGTGTTAAAAACGCACTGAACGCTGAATTGAGCCTGTTTTTGACCTCTCTATTAAAAGTAGTGAAAACAGCAAATCCCAGCAGAAAATCAACAGGAATCATGTAGTTCCTTCATATTCAAGTAGTTCTGAGTAGTTTGTGCAGAGACTTGTGTAGTTTTTGATGAGATTTGTGCAGTTTGATTTCATTTCAAGTTGATGAGTCACAAACGCACCCAATGCTGAATTGAGCCTGTTTTTGAACTTTCTATTAAAAGTAGCGAAATCAGCAAATCCCTGCAGAAAATCAACAAGAATCATGTCGTTCCTTCATATTCAAGTAGTTCTGAGTAGTTTGTGCAAAGTTTTGTGTAGTTTTTGATGAGATTTGTGCAGTTTGATTGCATGTTAGCATGAAGTGTTAAAAACGCACTCAACGCTGAATTGAGCCTTTTTTTGAACTCTCTATTAAAAGTAGTGAAAACAGCAAATCCCAGCAGAAAATCAACAGGAATCATGTAGTTCCTTCATATTCAAGTAGTTCTGAGTAGTTTGTGCAGAGATTTGTGTAGATTTCGAAAAGATTTTGCAGTGTGAATGTATGTTACCATGAAGTATCAGAAACGCACTCAAGGCTGAATTGAACATGTTTTTGAACTCTGTATGAAATGTAGTGAAATCATTAAATCCGGGCAGAAAATCAACAGGAATCATGTAGTTCCTTCATATTCAAGTAGTTTTTAGTACTTTCTGCAGAGATTTGTGTAGTTTTTGAAGAGATTTGTTTAGTATGATTCCATGTTAGCATGAAGTATCAAAAATGCACTGAACGCTGAATTGAGCCTGTTTTTGAACTCTGTGTTAAAAGTAGTGAAAACAGTAAATCCCAGCAGAAAATCAATAGGAATCATGTAGTTCCTTCATATTGAAGTAGTTCTGAGTAGTTTGGGCAGAGATTTGTGTAGTTTTTGAAGAGATTTGTGCAGTTTGACTGCACTTCAAGTTGATGTGTCATAAAGGCACTCAACGCTGAATTGAGCCTGTTTTTGAACTTTGTATTAAATGTAGTGAAATCATTAAATCCCAACAGAAAATCAACAGGAATCATGTAGTTCCTTCATATTTAAGTAGTTCTGAGTAGTTTGTGCAGAGATTTGTGTAGTTTTTGAAGAGATTTGTTTAGTATGATTCCATGTTAGCATGAAGTATCAAAAAAGCACTGAACGCTGAATTGAGCCTGTTTTTGAAATCTGTATTAAAAGTAGTGAAAACAGTAAATCCCAGCAGAGAATCAATAGGAATCATGTAGTTCCTTCATATTCAAGTTGTTCTGAGTAGTTTGTGCAGAGATTTGTGTAGTTTTTGATGAGATTTGTGCAGTTTGATTGCATGTTAGCATGAAGTGTCAAAAACGCACTGAACGCTGAATTGAGCCTGTTTTTGAACTCTGTATTAAAAGTAGTGAAAACAGCAAATCCCAGCAGAAAATCAACAAGAATCAGGTACTTCCTTCATATTTAAGTAGTTCTGAGTAGTTTGTGCAGAGATTTGTGTAGTTTTTGATGATATTTGTGCAGTTTGATTGCATGTTAGCATGAAGTATCAAAAACGCATTGAATGCTGAATTGAGCCTGTTTTTGAACTGTGTATTAAAAGTAGTGAAAACAGCAAATCCCAGCAGAAAATCAACAGGAATCATGTAGTTCCTTCATATTCAAGTAGTTCTGAGTAGTTTGTGCAGAGAATTGTGTAGTTTTTGAAGATATTTGTGCAGTTTGACTGCACTTGAAGTTGATGTGTCATAAAGGCACTCAATGCTGAAGTGAGCCTGTTTTTGAACTTTGTATTAAATGTAGTGAAAACAGCAAATCCCAGCAGAAAATCAACGAGAATCATGTATTCCCTTCATATTCAAGTAGTTTTGAGTAGTTTGTGCAGAGATTTGTGTAGTTTTTGAAGAGATTTGTTTAGTATGATTCCATGTTAGCATGAAGTATCAAAAAAGCACTGAACCCTGAATTGAGCCTGTTTTTGAACTCTGTATTAAAAGTAGTGAAAACAACAAATCAACAGGAATCATGTAGTTCCTTCATATTCAAGTAGTTCTGAGTATTTTGTGCAGAGAATTGTGTAGTTTTTGAAGATATTTGTGCAGTTTGACTGCACATCAAGTTTATGTGTCATGAAGGCACTCAACGCCGAATTGAGCCTGTTTTTCAACTCTGTATTAAATGTAGTGAAATCATTAAATCCGGGCAGAAAATCAACATGAATCATGTAGTTCCTTCATATTCAAGTAGTTTTTAGTACTCTCTGCAGAGATTTGTGTAGTTTTTGAAGAGATTTGTGCAGTTTGACTGCACTTGAAGTTGATGTGTCATATAGGCACTCAACGCTGAATTGATCCTGTTTTTGAACTCTGTATTAAATGTAGTGAAATCATTAAATCCCAGAAGAAAATAAACAGGAATAATGTAGTTCCTTCATATTCAAGTAGTTCTGAGTAGTTTGTGCAGAGATTTGTGCAGTTTGTGCAGAGATTTGTGTAGTTTTTGATGAGATTTGTGCAGTTTGATTGCATGATAGCATGAAGTGTCAAAAACGCACTGAACGCTGAATTGAGCCTGTTTTTGAACTCTGTATTAAAAGTAGTGAAAACAGCAAATCCCAGCAGAAAATCAACAAGAATCAGGTACTTCCTTCATATTCAAGTAGTTCTGAGTAGTTTGTGCAAAGATTTGTGTAGTTTTTGATGAGATTTGTGCAGTTTGATTACATGTTAGCATGAAGTGTTAAATACGCACTGAACGCTGAATTGAGCCTGTTTTTGAACTCTCTATTAAAAGTAGTGAAAACAGCAAATCCCAGCAGAAAATCAACAGGAATCATGTAGTTCCTTCATATTCAAGTTGTTCTGAGTAGTTTGTGCAGAGATTTGTGTAGTTTTTGATGAGATTTGTGCAGTTTGATTTCATTTCAAGTTGATGAGTCACAAACGCACCCAATGCTGAATTGAGCCTGTTTTTGAACTTTCTATTAAAAGTAGCGAAATCAGCAAATCCCTGCAGAAAATCAACAAGAATCATGTAGTTCCTTCATATTCAAGTAGTTCTGAGTAGTTTGTGCAGAGATTTGTGCAGTTTGATTTCATTTCAAGTTGGTTAGTCATAAACGCACTCAATGCTGAATTGAGCCTGTTTTTGAACTCTGTATTAAAAGTAGTGAAATCAGCAAATCCCAGCAGAAAACAACAAGAATCAGGTACGTCCTTCATATTCAAGTAGTTCTGAGTAGTTTGTGCAGAGATTTGTGTAGTTTTTGATGAGATTTGTGCAGTTTGATTGCATGTTAGCATGAAGTGTTAAAAACGCACTGAACGCTGAATTGAGCCTGTTTTTGAACTCTCTATTAAAAGTAGTGAAAACAGCAAATCCCAGCAGAAAATCAACAGGAATCATGTAGTTCCTTAATATTCAAGTTGTTCTGAGTAGTTTGTGCAGAGATTTGTGTAGTTTTTGATGAGATTTGTGCAGTTTGATTGCATGTTAGCATGAAGTGTTAAAAACGCACTGAACGCTGAATTGAGCCTGTTTTTGAACTTTCTATTAAAAGTAGCGAAATCAGCAAATCCCTGCAGAAAATCAACAAGAATCATGTAGTTCCTTCATATTCAAGTAGTTCTGAGTAGTTTGTGCAGAGATTTGTGCAGTTTGATTTCATTTCAAGTTGGTTAGTCATAAACGCACTGAACGCTGAATTGAGCCTGTTTTTGAACTCTGTATTAAAAGTAGTGAAAACAGCAAATCCCAGCAGAAAATCAAAAAGAATCAGGTACTTCCTTCATATTCAAGTAGTTCTGAGTAGTTTGTGCAGAGATTTGTGTAGTTTTTGATGAGATTTGTGCAGTTTGATTGCATGTTAGCATGAAGTGTTAAAAACGCACTGAACGCTGAATTGAGCCTGTTTTTGAACTCTGTATTAAAAGTAGTGAAAACAGCAAATCCCAGCAGAAAATCAACAGGTATCATGTAGTTCCTTCATATTGAAGTAGTTCTGAGTAGTTTGGGCAGAGATTTGTGCAGTTTTTGAAGAGATTTGTTTAGTATGATTCCATGTTAGCATGAAGTATCAAAAAAGCACTGAACGCTGAATTGAGCCTGTTTTTGAACTCTGTATTAAAAGTAGTGAAAACAGTAAATCCCAGCAGAAAATCACAATAGGAATCATGTAGTTCCTTCATATTCAAGTAGTTCTGAGTAGTTTGTGCAGAGATTTGTGCAGTTTGATTTCATTTCAAGTTGGTTAGTCATAAACGCACTCAATGCTGAATTGAGTCTGTTTTTGAACTTTCTATTAAAAATAGCGAAATCAGCAAATCCCTGCAGAAAATCAACAAGAATCATGTAGTTCCTTCATATTCAAGTAGTTCTGAGTAGTTTGTGCAAAGATTTGTGTAGTTTTTGATGAGATTTGTGCAGTTTGATTGCATGTTAGCATGAAGTGTTAAAAACGCACTGAACGCTGAATTGAGCCTGTTTTTGACCTCTCTATTAAAAGTAGTGAAAACAGCAAATCCCAGCAGAAAATCAACAGGAATCATGTAGTTCCTTCATATTCAAGTTGTTCTGAGTAGTTTGTGCAGAGATTTGTGTAGTTTTTGAAGAGATTTGTGCAGTTTGACTGCACTTCAAGTTTCTGTGTCATAAAGGCACTCAATGCTGAAGTGAGCCTGTTTTTGAACTTTGTATTAAATGTAGTGAAAACAGCAAATCCCAGCAGAAAATCAACAGGAATCATGTAGTTCCTTCATATTCAAGTAGTTCTGAGTAGTTTGTGCAGAGATTTGTGTAGATTTCGAAAAGATTTTGCAGTGTGAATGTATGTTACCATGAAGTATCAGAAACGCACTCAAGGCTGAATTGAACATGTTTTTGAACTCTGTATGAAATGTAGTGAAATCATTAAATCCGGGCAGAAAATCAACAGGAATCATGTAGTTCCTTCATATTCAAGTAGTTTTTAGTACTTTCTGCAGAGATTTGTGTAGTTTTTGAAGAGATTTGTTTAGTATGATTCCATGTTAGCATGAAGTATCAAAAATGCACTGAACGCTGAATTGAGCCTGTTTTTGAACTCTGTGTTAAAAGTAGTGAAAACAGTAAATCCCAGCAGAAAATCAATAGGAATCATGTAGTTCCTTCATATTGAAGTAGTTCTGAGTAGTTTGGGCAGAGATTTGTGTAGTTTTTGAAGAGATTTGTGCAGTTTGACTGCACTTCAAGTTGATGTGTCATAAAGGCACTCAACGCTGAATTGAGCCTGTTTTTGAACTTTGTATTAAATGTAGTGAAATCATTAAATCCCAACAGAAAATCAACAGGAATCATGTAGTTCCTTCATATTTAAGTAGTTCTGAGTAGTTTGTGCAGAGATTTTTGTAGTTTTTGAAGAGATTTGTTTAGTATGATTCCATGTTAGCATGAAGTATCAAAAAAGCACTGAACGCTGAATTGAGCCTGTTTTTGAAATCTGTATTAAAAGTAGTGAAAACAGTAAATCCCAGCAGAGAATCAATAGGAATCATGTAGTTCCTTCATATTCAAGTTGTTCTGAGTAGTTTGTGCAGAGATTTGTGTAGTTTTTGATGAGATTTGTGCAGTTTGATTGCATGTTAGCATGAAGTGTCAAAAACGCACTGAACGCTGAATTGAGCCTGTTTTTGAACTCTGTATTAAAAGTAGTGAAAACAGCAAATCCCAGCAGAAAATCAACAAGAATCAGGTACTTCCTTCATATTCAAGTAGTTCTGAGTAGTTTGTGCAGAGATTTGTGTAGTTTTTGATGAGATTTGTGCAGTTTGATTGCATGTTAGCATGAAGTGTTAAAAACGCACTGAACGCTGAATTGAGCCTGTTTTTGAACTCTGTATTAAAAGTAGTGAAAACAGCAAATCCCAGCAGAAAATCAACAGGAATCATGTAGTTCCTTCATATTCAAGTTGTTCTGAGTAGTTTCTGCAGAGATTTGTGTAGTTTTTGAAGATATTTGTGCAGTTTGATTGCATGTTAGCATGAAGTGTCAAAAACGCACTGAACGCTGAATTGAGCCTGTTTTTGAACTCTGTATTAAAAGTAGTGAAAACAGCAAATCCCAGCAGAAAATCAACAAGAATCAGGTACTTCCTTCATATTTAAGTAGTTCTGAGTAGTTTGTGCAGAGATTTGTGTAGTTTTTGATGATATTTGTGCAGTTTGATTGCATGTTAGCATGAAGTATCAAAAACGCATTGAATGCTGAATTGAGCCTGTTTTTGAACTGTGTATTAAAAGTAGTGAAAACAGCAAATCCCAGCAGAAAATCAACAGGAATCATGTAGTTCCTTCATATTCAAGTAGTTCTGAGTAGTTTGTGCAGAGAATTGTGTAGTTTTTGAAGATATTTGTGCAGTTTGACTGCACTTGAAGTTGATGTGTCATAAAGGCACTCAATGCTGAAGTGAGCCTGTTTTTGAACTTTGTATTAAATGTAGTGAAAACAGCAAATCCCAGCAGAAAATCAACGAGAATCATGTATTCCCTTCATATTCAAGTAGTTTTGAGTAGTTTGTGCAGAGATTTGTGTAGTTTTTGAAGAGATTTGTTTAGTATGATTCCATGTTAGCATGAAGTATCAAAAAAGCACTGAACCCTGAATTGAGCCTGTTTTTGAACTCTGTATTAAAAGTAGTGAAAACAACAAATCAACAGGAATCATGTAGTTCCTTCATATTCAAGTAGTTCTGAGTATTTTGTGCAGAGAATTGTGTAGTTTTTGAAGATATTTGTGCAGTTTGACTGCACATCAAGTTTATGTGTCATGAAGGCACTCAACGCCGAATTGAGCCTGTTTTTCAACTCTGTATTAAATGTAGTGAAATCATTAAATCCGGGCAGAAAATCAACATGAATCATGTAGTTCCTTCATATTCAAGTAGTTTTTAGTACTCTCTGCAGAGATTTGTGTAGTTTTTGAAGAGATTTGTGCAGTTTGACTGCACTTGAAGTTGATGTGTCATATAGGCACTCAACGCTGAATTGATCCTGTTTTTGAACTCTGTATTAAATGTAGTGAAATCATTAAATCCCAGAAGAAAATAAACAGGAATAATGTAGTTCCTTCATATTCAAGTAGTTCTGAGTAGTTTGTGCAGAGATTTGTGCAGTTTGTGCAGAGATTTGTGTAGTTTTTGATGAGATTTGTGCAGTTTGATTGCATGATAGCATGAAGTGTCAAAAACGCACTGAACGCTGAATTGAGCCTGTTTTTGAACTCTGTATTAAAAGTAGTGAAAACAGCAAATCCCAGCAGAAAATCAACAGGAATCATGTAGTTCCTTCATATTCAAGTAGTTCTGAGTAGTTTGTGCAGAGATTTGTGCAGTTTTTGAAGAGATTTGTTTAGTATGATTCCATGTTAGCATGAAGTATCAATAACGCACTGAAAGCTGAATTGAGCCTGTTTTTGAACTTTGTATTAAATGTAGTGAAAACAGCAAATCCCAGCAGAAAATCAACCAGAATCATGTATTCCCTTCATATTCAAGTAGTTGTGAGTAGTTTGTGCAGAGATTTGTGTAGTTTTTGATGAGATTTGTGCAGTTTGATTGCATGTTAGCATGAAGTATCAAAAACGCACTGAACGCTGAATTGAGCCTGTTTTTGAACTCTCTATTAAATGTAGTGAAATCATTAAATCCCAGAAGAAAATCAACAGGAATCATGTAGTTCCTTCATATTCAAGTAGTTCTGAGTAGTTTGTGCAGAGATTTGTGCAGTTTTTGAAGAGATTTGTTTAGTATGATTCCATGTTAGCATGAAGTATCAAAAAAGCACTGAATGCTGAATTGAGCCTGTTTTTGAACTCTGTATTAAAAGTAGTGAAAACAGCAAATCCCAGCAGAAAATCAACAGGAATCATGTAGTTCTGTCATATTCAAGTTGTTCTGAGTAGTTTGTGCAGAGATTTGTGTAGTTTTTGATGAGATTTGTGCAGTTTGATTGCATGTTAGCATGAAGTATCAAAAACGCATTGAACGCTGAATTGAGCCTGTTTTTGAACTCTGTATTAAATGTAAGGAAATCATTAAATCCCAGAAGAAAATCAACAGGAATCATGTAGTTCCTTCATATTCAAGTTGTTCTGAGTAGTTTGTGCAGAGATTTGTGTAGTTTTTCATGAGATTTGTGCAGTTTGATTGCATGTTAGCATGAAGTGTCAAAAACGCACTGAACGCTGAATTGAGCCTGTTTTTGAACTCTGTATTAAAAGTAGTGAAAACAGCAAATCCCAGCAGAAAATCAACAGGAATCATGTAGTTCCTTCATATTGAAGTAGTTTTTAGTAGTTTCTGCAGAGATTTGTGTAGTTTTTGAAGAGATTTGTGCAGTTTGACTGCACTTCAAGTTTCTGTGTCATAAAGGCACTCAATGCTGAAGTGAGCCTGTTTTTGAACTTTGTATTAAATGTAGTGAAAACAGCAAATCCCAGCAGAAAATCAACGAGAATCATGTATTCCCTTCATATTCAAGTAGTTTTGAGTAGTTTGTGCAGAGATTTGTGTAGTTTTTGAAGAGATTTGTTTAGTATGATTCCATGTTAGCATGAAGTATCAAAAAAGCACTGAACGCTGAATTGAGCCTGTTTTTGAACTCTGTATTAAAAGTAGTGAAAACAGCAAATCAACAGGAATCATGTATTCCCTTCATATTCAAGTAGTTCTGAGTAGTTTGTGCAGAGATTTGTGTAGATTTCGAAAAGATTTTGTAGTGTGATTGTATGTTACCATGAAGTATCAGAAACGCACTCAAGGCTGAATTGAACATGTTTTTGAACTCTGTATGAAATGTAGTGAAATCATTAAATCCGGGCAGAAAATCAACAGGAATCATGTAGTTCCTTCATATTCAAGTAGTTTTTAGTACTTTCTGCAGAGATCTGTGTAGTTTTTGAAGAGATTTGTGCAATTTGACTGCACTTGAAGTTGATGTGTCATATAGGCACTCAACGCTGAATTGATCCTGTTCTTGAACTCTGTATTAAATGTAGTGAAATAATTAAATCCCAGAAGAAAATAAACAGGAATAATGTAGTTCCTTCATATTCAAGTAGTTCTGAGTAGTTTCTGCAGAGATTTGTGCAGTTTTTGAAGAGATTTGTTTAGTATGATTCCATGTTAGCATGAAGTATCAAAAACGTACTGAACGCTGAATTGAGCCTGTTTTTGAACTCTGTATTAAAAGTAGTGAAAACAGCAAATCCCAGCAGAAAATCAACAGGAATCATGTAGTTCCTTCATATTCAAGTAGTTCTGAGTAGTTTGTGCAGAGAATTGTGTAGTTTTTGAAGATATTTGTGCAGTTTGACTGCACTTGAAGTTGATGTGTTACATAGGCACTCAACCCTGAATTGAGCCTGTTTTTGAACTCTGTATTAAAAGTAGTGAAAACAGCAAATCCCAGCAGAAAATCAACATGAATCATGTAGTTCCTTCATATTCAAGTTGTCCTGAGTAGTTTGTGCAGAGATTTGTGTAGTTTTTGATGAGATTTGTGCAGTTTGATTGCATGTTAGCATGAAGTATCAATAACGCACTGAACGCTGAATTGAGCCTGTTTTTGATCTCTGTATTAAAAGTAGTGAAAACAGCAAATCCCAGCAGAAAATCAACAGGAATCATGTAGTTCCTTCATATTGAAGTAGTTTTTAGTAGTTTCTGCAGAGATTTGTGTAGTTTTTGAAGAGATTTGTGCAGTTTGACTGCACTTCAAGTTTCTGTGTCATAAAGGCACTCAATGCTGAAGTGAGCCTGTTTTTGAACTTTGTATTAAAAGTAGTGAAAACAGCAAATCCCAGCAGAAAATCAACAGGAATCATGTAGTTCCTTCATATTGAAGTTGTTCTGAGTAGTTTGTGCAGAGATTTGTGTAGTTTGATTGCATGTTAGCATGAAGTATCAAAAACGCATTGAACGCTGAATTGAGCCTGTTTTTGAACTGTGTATTAAATGTAAGGAAATCATTAAATCCCAGAAGAAAATCAACAGGAATCATGTAGGTCCTTCATATTCAAGTAGTTTTTAGTACTTTCTGCAGAGATTTGTGTAGTTTTTGAAGAGATTTGTGCAATTTGACTGCACTTCAAGTTTATGTGTCATGAAGGCACTCAACGCTGAATTGAGCCTGTTTTTCAACTCTGTATTAAATGTAGTGAAATCATTAAATCCGGGCAGAAAATCAACATGAATCATGTAGTTCCTTCATATTCAAGTAGTTCTGAGTAGTTTGTGCAGAGATTTGTGTAGATTTCGAAAAGATTTTGCAGTGTGATTGTATGTTACCATGAAGTATCAGAAACGCACTCAAGGCTGAATTGAACATGTTTTTGAACTCTGTATGAAATGTAGTGAAATCATTAAATCCGGGCAGAAAATCAACAGGAATCATGTAGTTCCTTCATATTCAAGTAGTTTTTAGTACTTTCTGCAGAGATTTGTGTAGTTTTTGAAGAGATTTGTGCAATTTGACTGCACTTGAATTTGATGTGTCATATAGGCACTCAACGCTGAATTGATCCTGTTCTTGAACTCTGTATTAAATGTAGTGAAATAATTAAATCCCAGAAGAAAATAAACAGGAATCATGTAGTTCCTTCATATTCAAGTAGTTCTGAGTAGTTTGTGCAGAGATTTGTGTAGATTTCGAAAAGATTTTGCAGTGTGATTGTATGTTACCATGAAGTATCAGAAACGCACTCAAGGCTGAATTGAACATGTTTTTGAACTCTGTATGAAATGTAGTGAAATCATTAAATCCGGGCAGAAAATCAACAGGAATCATGTAGTTCCTTCATATTGAAGTTGTTCTGAGTAGTTTGTGCAGAGATTTGTGTAGTTTTTGATGAGATTTGTGCAGTTTGATTGCATGTTAGCATGAAGTATCAATAACGCACTGAACGCTGAATTGAGCCTGTTTTTGAACTCTGTATTAAAAGTAGTGATAACAGCAAATCCCAGCAGAAAATCAACAGGAATCATGTAGTTCCTTCATATTGAAGTTGTTCTGAGTAGTTTGTGCAGAGATTTGTGTAGTTTTTGATGAGATTTGTGCAGTTTGATTGCATGTTAGCATGAAGTATCAATAACGCACTGAACGCTGAATTGAGCCTGTTTTTGATCTCTGTATTAAAAGTAGTGAAAACAGCAAATCCCAGCAGAAAATCAACAGGAATCATGTATTTCCTTCATATTGAAGTAGTTTTTAGTAGTTTCTGCAGAGATTTGTGTAGTTTTTGAAGAGATTTGTGCAGTTTGACTGCACTTCAAGTTTCTGTGTCATAAAGGCACTCAATGCTGAAGTGAGCCTGTTTTTGAACTTTGTATTAAATGTAGTGAAAACAGCAAATCCCAGCAGAAAATCAACCAGAATCATGTATTCCCTTCATATTCAAGTAGTTCTGAGTAGTTTGTGCAGAGATTTGTGCAGTTTGTGCAGAGATTTGTGTAGTTTTTGATGAGATTTGTGCAGTTTGATTGCATGATAGCATGAAGTGTCAAAAACGCACTGAACGCTGAATTGAGCCTGTTTTTGAACTCTGTATTAAAAGTAGTGAAAACAGCAAATCCCAGCAGAAAATCAACAGGAATCATGTAGTTCCTTCATATTCAAGTAGTTCTGAGTAGTTTGTGCAGAGATTTGTGCAGTTTTTGAAGAGATTTGTTTAGTATGATTCCATGTTAGCATGAAGTATCAATAACGCACTGAAAGCTGAATTGAGCCTGTTTTTGAACTTTGTATTAAATGTAGTGAAAACAGCAAATCCCAGCAGAAAATCAACCAGAATCATGTATTCCCTTCATATTCAAGTAGTTCTGAGTAGTTTGTGCAGAGATTTGTGCAGTTTTTGAAGAGATTTGTTTAGTATGATTCCATGTTAGCATGAAGTATCAAAAAAGCACTGAATCCTGAATTGAGCCTGTTTTTGAACTCTGTATTAAAAGTAGTGAAAACAGCAAATCCCAGCAGAAAATCAACAGGAATCATGTAGTTCTGTCATATTCAAGTTGTTCTGAGTAGTTTGTGCAGAGATTTGTGTAGTTTTTGATGAGATTTGTGCAGTTTGATTTCATTTCAAGTTGATGAGTCACAAACGCACCCAATGCTGAATTGAGCCTGTTTTTGAACTTTGTATTAAATGTAGTGAAAACAGCAAATCCCAGTAGAAAATCAACGAGAATCATGTATTCCCTTCATATTCAAGTAGTTTTGAGTAGTTTGTGCAGAGATTTGTGTAGTTTTTGTTGAGATTTGTGCAGTTTGATTGCATGTTAGCATGAAGTATCAAAAAAGCACTGAACGCTGAATTGAGCCTGTTTTTGAACTCTGTTTTAAAAGTAGTGAAAACAGTAAATCCCAGCAGAAAATCAACATGAATCATGTAGTTCCTTCATATTCAAGTAGTTTTTACTAGTTTCTGCAAAGATTTGTGTAGTTTTTAATGAGATTTGTGCAGTTTGATTGCATGTTAGCATGAAGTGTCAAAAACGCACTGAACGCTGAATTGAACCTGTTTTTGAAGTCTGTATTAAAAGTAGTGAAAACAGCAAATCCCAGCAGAAAATCAACATGAATCATGTAGTTCCTTCATATTCAAGTAGTTTTTACTAGTTTCTGCAGAGATTTGTGTAGTTTTTGAAGAGATTTGTGCAGTTTGACTGCACTTGAAGTTGATGTGTCATATAGGCACTCAACGCTGAATTGAGCCTGTTTTTGAACTCTGTATTAAATGTAGTGAAATCATTAAATCCCAGAAGAAAATAAACAGGAATAATGTAGTTCCTTCATATTCAAGTAGTTCTGAGTAGTTTGTGTAGAGATTTGTGCAGTTTTTGAAGAGATTTGTTTAGTATGATTCCATGTTAGCATGAAGTATCAAAAAAGCACTGAACGCTGAATTGAGCCTGTTTGTGAACTCTGTATTAAAAGTAGTGAAAACAGCAAATCCCAGCAGAAAATCAACAGGAATCATGTAGTTCCTTCATATTCAAGTTGTTCTGAGTAGTTTCTGCAGAGATTTGTGTAGTTTTTGAAGATATTTGTGCAGTTTGATTGCATGTTAGCATGAAGTGTCAAAAACGCACTGAACGCTGAATTGAGCCTGTTTTTGAACTCTGTATTAAAAGTAGTGAAAACAGCAAATCCCAGCAGAAAATCAACATGAATCATGTAGTTCGTTCATATTCAAATTGTTCTGAGTAGTTTGTGCAGAGATTTGTGTAGTTTTTGATGAGATTTGTGCAGTTTGATTGCATGTTAGCATGAAGTATCAATAACGCACTGAACGCTGAATTGAGCCTGTTTTTGATCTCTGTATTAAAAGTAGTGAAAACAGCAAATCCGGGCAGAAAATCAACAGGAATCATGTAGTTCCTTCATATTCAAGTTGTTCTGAGTAGTTTCTGCAGAGATTTGTGTAGTTTTTGAAGAGATTTGTGCAATTTGACTGCACTTGAAGTTGATGTGTCATATAGGCACTCAACGCTGAATTGATCCTGTTCTTGAACTCTGTATTAAATGTAGTGAAATAATTAAATCCCAGAAGAAAATAAACAGGAATCATGTAGTTCCTTCATATTCAAGTAGTTCTGAGTAGTTTGTGCAGAGATTTGTGTAGATTTCGAAAAGATTTTGCAGTGTGATTGTATGTTACCATGAAGTATCAGAAACGCACTCAAGGCTGAATTGAACATGGTTTTGAACTCTGTATGAAATGTAGTGAAATCATTAAATCCGGGCAGAAAATCAACAGGAATCATGTAGTTCCTTCATATTCAAGTAGTTCTGAGTAGTTTGTGCAGAGAATTGTGTAGTTTTTGACGAGATTTGTGCAGTTTGATTGCATGTTAGGATGAAGTATCAATAACGCACTGAACGCTGAATTGAGCCTGTTTTTGAACTCTGTATTAAAAGTAGTGAAAACAGCAAATCCCAGCAGAAAATCAACAGGAATCATGTAGTTCCTTCATATTGAAGTTGTTCTGAGTAGTTTGTGCAGAGATTTGTGTAGTTTTTGATGAGATTTGTGCAGTTTGATTGCATGGTAGCATGAAGTATCAAAAACGCACTGAACGCTGAATTGAGCCTGTTTTTGAACTCTGTATTAAATGTAGTGAAATCATTAAATCCCAGAAGAAAATCAACAGGAATGATGTAGTTCCTTCATATTCAAGTAGTTCTGAGTAGTTTGTGCAGAGATTTGTGCAGTTTTTGAAGAGATTTGTTTAGTATGATTCCATGTTAGCATGAAGTATCAAAAACGCACTGAACGCTGAATTGAGCCTGTTTTTGAACTCTGTGTTAAAAGTAGTGAAAACAGTAAATCCCAGCAGAAAATCAACAGGAATCATGTAGTTCCTTCATATTGAAGTAGTTCTGAGTAGTTTGGGCAGAGATTTGTGTAGTTTTTGAAGAGATTTGTGCAGTTTGACTGCACTTCAAGTTGATGTGTCATAAAGGCACTCAACGCTGAATTGAGCCTGTTTTTGAACTTTGTATTAAATGTAGTGAAATCATTAAATCCCAACAGAAAATCAACAGGAATCATGTAGTTCCTTCATATTCAAGTTGTTCTGAGTAGTTTCTGCAGAGATTTGTGTAGTTTTTGAAGATATTTGTGCAGTTTGATTGCATGTTATCATGAAGTGTCAAAAACGCACTGAACGCTGAATTGAGCCTGTTTTTGAACTCTGTATTAAAAGTAGTGAAAACAGCAAATCCCAGCAGAAAATTAATAAGAATCAGGTACTTCCTTCATATTTAAGTAGTTCTGAGTAATTTGTGCAGAGATTTGTGTAGTTTTTGATGAGATTTGTGCAGTTTGATTGCATGTTAGCATGAAGTATCAAAAACGCATTGAACGCTGAATTGAGCCTGTTTTTGAACTGTGTATTAAATGTAAGGAAATCATTAAATCCCAGAAGAAAATCAACAGGAATCATGTAGGTCCTTCATATTCAAGTAGTTCTGAGTAGTTTGTGCAGAGATTTGTGCAGTTTTTGAAGAGATTTGTTTAGTATGATTCCATGTTAGCACGAAGTATCAAAAACGTACTGAACGCTGAATTGAGCCTGTTTTTGAACTCTGTATTAAAAGTAGTGAAAACAGCAAATCCCAGCAGAAAATCAACAGGAATCATGTAGTTCCTTCATATTCAAGTAGTTCTGAGTAGTTTGTGCAGAGAATTGTGTAGTTTTTGAAGATATTTGTGCAGTTTGACTGCACTTGAAGTTGATGTGTTACATAGGCACTCAACCCTGAATTGAGCCTGTTTTTGAACTCTGTATTAAAAGTAGTGAAAACAGTAAATCCCAGCAGAAAATCAATAGGAATCATGTAGTTCCTTCATATTCAAGTTGTTCTGAGTAGTTTGTGCAGAGATTTGTGTAGTTTTTGATGAGATTTATGCAGTTTGATTTCATGTTAGCATGAAGTGTCAAAAACGCACTGAACGCTGAATTGAGCCTGTTTTTGAACTCTGTATTAAAAGTAGTGAAAACAGCAAATCCCAGCAGAAAATCAACATGAATCATGTAGTTCCTTCATATTCAAGTTGTTCTGAGTAGTTTGTGCAGAGATTTGTGTAGTTTTTGATGAGATTTGTGCAGTTTGATTGCATGTTAGCATGAAGTATCAATAACGCACTGAACGCTGAATTGAGCCTGTTTTTGATCTCTGTATTAAAAGTAGTGAAAACAGCAAATCCCAGCAGAAAATCAACAGGAATCATGTAGTTCCTTCATATTGAAGTAGTTTTTAGTAGTTTCTGCAGAGATTTGTGTAGTTTTTGAAGATATTTGTGCAGTTTGACTGCACGTCAAGTTTATGTGTCATGAAGGCACTCAACGCTGAATTGAGCCTGTTTTTCAACTTTGTATTAAATGTAGTGAAAACAGCAAATCCCAGCAGAAAATCAACCAGAATCATGTATTCCCTTCATATTCAAGTAGTTCTGAGTAGTTTGTGCAGAGATTTGTGTAGTTTTTGATGAGATTTGTGCAGTTTGATTGCATGTTAGCATGAAGTATCAAAAACGCACTGAACGCTGAATTGAGCCTGTTTTTGAACTCTGTATTAAAAGTAGTGAAAACAGCAAATCCCAGCAGAAAATCAACAGGAATCATGTAGTTCTGTCATATTCAAGTTGTTCTGAGTAGTTTGTGCAGAGATTTGTGTAGTTTTTGATGAGATTTGTGCAGTTTGACTGCACTTGAAGTTGATGTGTCATATAGGCACTCAACGCTGAATTGAGCCTGTTTTTGAACTCTGTATTAAAAGTAGTGAAAACAGCAAATCCCAGCAGAAAATCAACAAGAATCAGGTACTTCCTTCATATTTAAGTAGTTCTGAGTAGTTTGTGTAGAGATTTGTGTAGTTTTTGATGATATTTGTGCAGTTTGATTGCATGTTAGCATGAAGTATCAAAAACGCATTGAATGCTGAATTGAGCCTGTTTTTGAACTGTGTATTAAAAGTAGTGAAAACAGCAAATCCCAGCAGAAAATCAACAGGAATCATGTAGTTCCTTCATATTCAAGTAGTTCTGAGTAGTTTGTGCAGAGAATTGTGTAGTTTTTGAAGATATTTGTGCAGTTTGACTGCACTTGAAGTTGATGTGTCATAAAGGCACTCAATGCTGAAGTGAGCCTGTTTTTGAACTTTGTATTAAATGTAGTGAAAACAGCAAATCCCAGCAGAAAATCAACGAGAATCATGTATTCCCTTCATATTCAAGTAGTTTTGAGTAGTTTGTGCAGAGAATTGTGTAGTTTTTGAAGATATTTGTGCAGTTTGATTTCATTTCAAGTTGACGAGTCACAAACGCACCCAATGCTGAATTGAGCCTGTTTTTAAACTCTGTATTAAATGTAGTGAAATCATTAAATCCCAGAAGAAAATAAACAGGAATAATGTAGTTCCTTCATATTCAAGTAGTTCTGAGTAGTTTGTGTAGAGATTTGTGCAGTTTTTGAAGAGATTTGTTTAGTATGATTCCATGTTAGCATGAAGTATCAAAAAAGCACTGAACGCTGAATTGAGCCTGTTTTTGAACTCTGTATTAAAAGTAGTGAAAACAGTAAATCCCAGCAGAAAATCAATAGGAATCATGTAGTTCCTTCATATTCAAGTTGTTCTGAGTAGTTTGTGCAGAGATTTGTGTAGTTTTTGATGAGATTTATGCAGTTTGATTGCATGTTAGCATGAAGTGTCAAAAACGCACTGAACGCTGAATTGAGCCTGTTTTTGAACTCTGTATTAAAAGTAGTGAAAACAGCAAATCCCAGCAGAAAATCAACATGAATCATGTAGTTCCTTCATATTCAAGTTGTTCTGAGTAGTTTGTGCAGAGATTTGTGTAGTTTTTGATGAGATTTGTGCAGTTTGATTGCATGTTAGCATGAAGTATCAATAACGCACTGAACGCTGAATTGAGCCTGTTTTTGATCTCTGTATTAAAAGTAGTGAAAACAGCAAATCCCAGCAGAAAATCAACAGGAATCATGTAGTTCCTTCATATTGAAGTAGTTTTTAGTAGTTTCTGCAGAGATTTGTGTAGTTTTTGAAGATATTTGTGCAGTTTGACTGCACGTCAAGTTTATGTGTCATGAAGGCACTCAACGCTGAATTGAGCCTGTTTTTCAACTTTGTATTAAATGTAGTGAAAACAGCAAATCCCAGCAGAAAATCAACCAGAATCATGTATTCCATTCATATTCAAGTAGTTCTGAGTAGTTTGTGCAGAGATTTGTGTAGTTTTTGATGAGATTTGTGCAGTTTGATTGCATGTTAGCATGAAGTATCAAAAACGCACTGAACGCTGAATTGAGCCTGTTTTTGAACTCTGTATTAAAAGTAGTGAAAACAGCAAATCCCAGCAGAAAATCAACAGGAATCATGTAGTTCTGTCATATTCAAGTTGTTCTGAGTAGTTTGTGCAGAGATTTGTGTAGTTTTTGATGAGATTTGTGCAGTTTGACTGCACTTGAAGTTGATGTGTCATATAGGCACTCAACGCTGAATTGAGCCTGTTTTTGAACTCTGTATTAAAAGTAGTGAAAACAGCAAATCCCAGCAGAAAATCAACAAGAATCAGGTACTTCCTTCATATTTAAGTAGTTCTGAGTAGTTTGTGTAGAGATTTGTGTAGTTTTTGATGATATTTGTGCAGTTTGATTGCATGTTAGCATGAAGTATCAAAAACGCATTGAATGCTGAATTGAGCCTGTTTTTGAACTGTGTATTAAAAGTAGTGAAAACAGCAAATCCCAGCAGAAAATCAACAGGAATCATGTAGTTCCTTCATATTCAAGTAGTTCTGAGTAGTTTGTGCAGAGAATTGTGTAGTTTTTGAAGATATTTGTGCAGTTTGACTGCACTTGAAGTTGATGTGTCATAAAGGCACTCAATGCTGAAGTGAGCCTGTTTTTGAACTTTGTATTAAATGTAGTGAAAACAGCAAATCCCAGCAGAAAATCAACGAGAATCATGTATTCCCTTCATATTCAAGTAGTTTTGAGTAGTTTGTGCAGAGAATTGTGTAGTTTTTGAAGATATTTGTGCAGTTTGATTTCATTTCAAGTTGATGAGTCACAAACGCACCCAATGCTGAATTGAGCCTGTTTTTGAACTCTGTATTAAATGTAGTGAAATCATTAAATCCCAGAAGAAAATAAACAGGAATAATGTAGTTCCTTCATATTCAAGTAGTTCTGAGTAGTTTGTGTAGAGATTTGTGCAGTTTTTGAAGAGATTTGTTTAGTATGATTCCATGTTAGCATGAAGTATCAAAAAAGCACTGAACGCTGAATTGAGCCTGTTTTTGAACTCTGTATTAAAAGTAGTGAAAACAGCAAATCCCAGCAGAAAATCAACAGGAATCATGTAGTTCCGTCATATTCAAGTAGTTCTGAGTAGTTTGTGCAGAGATTTGTGTAGATTTCGAAAAGATTTTGCAGTGTGATTGTATGTTACCATGAAGTATCAGAAACGCACTCAAGGCTGAATTGAACATGTTTTTGAACTCTGTATGAAATGTAGTGAAATCATTAAATCCGGGCAGAAAATCAACAGGAATCATGTAGTTCCTCCATATTCAAGTAGTTCTGAGTAGTTTGTGCAGAGAATTGTGTAGTTTTTGAAGATATTTGTTCAGTTTGATTGCATGTTAGCATGAAGTGTCAAAAACGCACTGAACGCTGAATTGAGCCTGTTTTTGAACTCTGTATTAAAAGTAGTGAAAACAGCAAATCCCAGCAGAAAATCAACAAGAATCAGGTACTTCCTTCATATTCAAGTAGTTCTGAGTAGTTTGTGCAGAGAATTGTGTAGTTTTTGAAGATATTTGTGCAGTTTGACTGCACTTCAAGTTTATGTGTCATAAAGGCAGTGAACGCTGAATTGAGCCTGTTTTTGACCTCTGTATTAAATGTAAGGAAATCATTAAAACTCAGAAGAAAATCAACAGGAATCATGTAGTTCCTTCATATTCAAGTAGTTCTGAGTTGTTTGTGCAGAGATTTGTGTAGTTTTTGATGAGATTTGTGCAGTTTGACTGCACTTCAAGTTTATGTGTCATAAAGGCACTCAATGCTGAAGTGAGCCTGTTTTTGAACTTTGTATTAAATGTAGTGAAAACAGCAAATCCCAGCAGAAAATCAACGAGAATCATGTATTCCCTTCATATTCAAGTAGTTCTGAGTACTTTGTGCAAAGATTTGTGCAGTTTTTGAAGAGATTTGTTTAGTATGATTCCATGTTAGCATGAAGTATCAAAAAAGCACTGAACGCTGAATTGAGCCTGTTTTTGAAATCTGTATTAAAAGTAGTGAAAACAGTAAATCCCAGCAGAGAATCAATAGGAATCATGTAGTTCCTTCATATTCAAGTTGTTCTGAGTAGTTTGTGCAGAGATTTGTGTAGTTTTTGATGAGATTTGTGCAGTTTGATTGCATGTTAGCATGAAGTATCAAAAACGCATTGAACGCTGAATTGAGCCTGTTTTTGAACTGTGTATTAAATGTAAGGAAATCATTAAATCCCAGAAGAAAATCAACAGGAATCATGTAGGTCCTTCATATTGAAGTAGTTCTGAGTAGTTTGTGCACAGAATTGTGTAGCTTTTTGAAGATATTTGTGCAGTTTGACTGCACTTCAAGTTTATGTGTCATGAAGGCACTCAACGCTGAATTGAGCCTGTTTTTCAACTTTGTATTAAATGTAGTGAAAACAGCAAATCCCAGCAGAAAATCAACCAGAATCATGTATTCCCTTCATATTCAAGTAGTTCTGAGTAGTTTGTGCAGAGATTTGTGTAGTTTTTGATGAGATTTATGCAGTTTGATTGCATGTTAGCATGAAGTGTCAAAAACGCACTGAACGCTGAATTGAGCCTGTTTTTGAACTCTGTATTAAAAGTAGTGAAAACAGCAAATCCCAGCAGAAAATCAACATGAATCATGTAGTTCCTTCATATTCAAGTAGTTTTTAGTAGTTTCTGCAGAGATTTGTGTAGTTTTTGAAGAGATTTGTGCAGTTTGACTGCACTTCAAGTTTATGTGTCATAAAGGCACTGAACGCTGAATTGAGCCTGTTTTTGAACTCTGTATTAAAAGTAGTGAAAACAGCAAATCCCAGCAGAAAATCAACAGGAATCATGTAGTTCCTTCATATTGAAGTTATTCTGAGTAGTTTGTGCAGAGATTTGTGTAGTTTTTGATGAGATTTGTGCAGTTTGATTTCATTTCAAGTTGATGAGTCACAAATGCACCCAATGCTGAATTGAGCCTGTTTTTGAACGTTGTATTGAATGTAGTGAAAACAGCAAATCCCAGCAGAAAATCAACGAGAATCATGTATTCCCTTCATATTCAAGTAGTTCTGAGTACTTTGTGCAAAGATTTGTGTAGTTTTTAATGAGATTTGTGCAGTTTGACTGCACTTGAAGTTGATGTGTCATATAGGCACTCAACGCTGAATTGAGCCTGTTTTTGAACTCTGTATTAAAAGTAGTGAAAACAGCAAATCCCAGCAGAAAATCAACAAGAATCAGGTACTTCCTTCATATTCAAGTAGTTCTGAGTAGTTTGTACAGAGATTTGTGTAGTTTTTGATGAGATTTGTGCAGTTTGATTGCATGTTAGCATGAAGTGTTAAAAACGCACTGAACGCTGAATTGAGCCTGTTTTTGAACTCTGTATTAAAAGTAGTGAAAACAGCAAATCCCAGCAGAAAATCAACAGGAATCATGTAGTTCCTTCATATTCAAGTTGTTCTGAGTAGTTTCTGCAGAGATTTGTGTAGTTTTTGAAGATATTTGTGCAGTTTGATTGCATGTTAGCATGAAGTGTCAAAAACGCACTGAACGCTGAATTGAGCCTGTTTTTGAACTCTGTATTAAAAGTAGTGAAAACAGCAAATCCCAGCAGAAAATCAACAAGAATCAGGTACTTCCTTCATATTTAAGTAGTTCTGAGTAGCTTGTGCAGAGATTTGTGTAGTTTTTGATGAGATTTGTGCAGTTTGATTGCATGTTAGCTTGAAGTATCAAAAACGCATTGAACGCTGAATTGAGCCTGTTTTTGAACTCTGTATTAAAAGTAGTGAAAACAGCAAATCCCAGCAGAAAATCAACATGAATCATGTAGTTCCTTCATATTCAAGTAGTTTTTAGTAGTTTCTGCAGAGATTTGTGTAGTTTTTGAAGATATTTGTGCAGTTTGACTGCACTTCAAGTTTATGTGTCATAAAGGCACTGAACGCTGAATTGAGCCTGTTTTTGAACTCTGTATTCAATGTAAGGAAATCATTAAAACTCAAAAGAAAATCAACAGGAATCATGTAGTTCCTTCATATTCAAGTTGTTCTGAGTAGTTTGTGCAGAGATTTGTTTAGTTTTTGATGAGATTTTTGCAGTTTGATTGCATGTTAGCATGAAGTGTCAAAAACGCACTGAACGCTGAATTTATCCTGTTTTTGAACTCTGTATTAAAAGTAGTGAAAACAGCAAATCCCAGCAGAAAATCAACAAGAATCAGGTACTTCCTTCATATTCAAGTAGTTCTGAGTAGTTTGTACAGAGATTTGTGTAGTTTTTGATGAGATTTGTGCAGTTTGATTGCATGTTAGCATGAAGTGTTAAAAACGCACTGAACGCTGAATTGAGCCTGTTTTTGAACTCTGTATTAAAAGTAGTGAAAACAGCAAATCCCAGCAGAAAATCAACAGGAATCATGTAGTTCCTTCATATTCAAGTTGTTCTGAGTAGTTTCTGCAGAGATTTGTGTAGTTTTTGAAGATATTTGTGCAGTTTGACTGCACTTCCAGTTTATGTGTCATAAAGGCAGTGAACGCTGAATTGAGCCTGTTTTTGACCTCTGTATTCAATGTAAGGAAATCATTAAAACTCAAAAGAAAATCAACAGGAATCATGTAGTTCCTTCATATTCAAGTTGTTCTGAGTAGTTTGTGCAGAGATTTGTTTAGTTTTTGATGAGATTTTTGCAGTTTGATTGCATGTTAGCATGAAGTGTCAAAAACGCACTGAACGCTGAATTGAGCCTGTTTTTGAACTCTGTATTAAAAGTAGTGAAAACAGCAAATCCCAGCAGAAAATCAACAAGAATCAGGTACTTCCTTCATATTCAAGTAGTTCTGAGTAGTTTGTACAGAGATTTGTGTAGTTTTTGATGAGATTTGTGCAGTTTGATTGCATGTTAGCATGAAGTGTTAAAAACGCACTGAACGCTGAATTGAGCCTGTTTTTGAACTCTGTATTAAAAGTAGTGAAAACAGCAAATCCCAGCAGAAAATCAACAGGAATCATGTAGTTCCTTCATATTCAAGTAGTTTTTAGTAGTTTCTGCAGAGATTTGTGTAGTTTTTGAAGAGATTTGTGCAGTTTGACTGCACTTCAAGTTTATGTGTCATAAAGGCACTGAACGCTGAATTGAGCCTGTTTTTGAACTCTGTATTAAATGTAGCGAAATCATTAAATCCCAGAAGAAAATCAATAGGAATCATGTAGTTCCTTCATATTCAAGTTGTTCTGAGTAGTTTGTGCAGAGATTTGTGTAGTTTTTGATGAGATTTGTGCAGTTTGATTGCATGTTAGCATGAAGTGTCAAAAACGCACTGAACGCTGAATTGAGCCTGTTTTTGAACTCTGTATTAAAAGTAGTGAAAACAGCAAATCCCAGCAGAAAATCAACAAGAATCAGGTACTTCCTTCATATTCAAGTAGTTTTGAGTATTTTGTGCAGAGATTTGTGTAGTTTTTGATGAGATTTGTGCAGTTTGATTGCATGTTAGCATGAAGTGTTAAAAACGCACTGAACGCTGAATTGAGCCTGTTTTTGAACTCTCTATTAAAAGTAGTGAAAACAGCAAATCACAGCAGAAGATCAACAGGAATCATGTAGTTCCTTCATATTCAAGTTGTTCTGAATAGTTTGTGCAGAGATTCGTGTAGTTTTTGATGAGATTTGTGCAGTTTGATTGCATGTTAGCATGAAGTATCAAAAACGCATTGAACGCTGAATTGAGCCTGTTTTTGAACTGTGTATTAAATGTAGTGAAAACACCAATTCCCAGCAGAAAATCAACGGGAATCATGTAGTCCCTTCATATTCAAGTAGTTCTGAGTAGTTTGTGCAGAAATTTGTGCAGTTTTTGAAGAGATTTGTGCAGTTTGATTCCATGTTAGCATGAAGTATCAAAAAAGCACCGAACGCTGAATTGAGCCTGTTTTTGAACTCTGTATTAAAAGTAGTGAAAACAGTAAATCCCAGCAGAAAATCAATAGGAATCATGTAGTTCCTTCATATTCAAGTAGTTCTGAGTATTTTGTGCAGAGAATTGTGTAGTTTTTGAAGATATTTGTGCAGTTTGACTGCACTTCAAGTTGATGTGTCATAAAGGCACTCAACGCTGAATTGAGCCTGTTTTTGAACTTTGTATTAAATGTAGTGAAATCATTAAATCCCAGCAGAAAATCAAAAGGAATCATGTAGTTCCTTCATATTCAAGTAGTTCTGAGTATTTTGTGCAGAGAATTGTGTAGTTTTTGAAGATATTTGTGCAGTTTGACTGCACTTCAAGTTTATGTGTCATGAAGGCACTCAACGCTGAATTGAGCCTGTTTTTCAACTCTGTATTAAATGTAGTGAAATCATTAAATCCGGGCAGAAAATCAACATGAATCATGTAGTTCCTTCATATTCAAGTAGTTCTGAGTAGTTTGTGCAGAGAATTGTGTAGTTTTTGACGAGATCTGTGCAGTTTGATTGCATGTTAGGATGAAGTATCAATAACGCACTGAACGCTGATTTGAGCCTGTTTTTGAACTCTGTATTAAAAGTAGTGAAATAAGCAAATCCCATTAGAAAATCAACAGGAATCATGTAGTTCCTTCATATTCAAGTAGCTTTTATTAGTTTTTGCAGAGATTTGTCTAATTTTGAAGAGATTTGTGCAGTTTGGTTGCATGCTAGTATGAAGTAACAAAAAGGCACTCAATGCTGAATTGAGCCTGTTTTTGAACTCTGTGTTAAAAGTAGTGAAAACAGTAAATCCCAGCAGAAAATCAACAGGAATCATGTAGTTCCTTCATATTGAAGTAGTTCTGAGTAGTTTGGGCAGAGATTTGTGTAGTTTTTGAAGAGATTTGTGCAGTTTCACTGCACTTCAAGTTGATGTGTCATAAAGGCACTCAACGCTGAATTGAGCCTGTTTTTGAACTTTGTATTAAATGTAGTGAAATCATTAAATCCCAACAGAAAATCAACAGGAATCATGTAGTTCCTTCATATTCAAGTAGTTCTGAGTAGTTTGTGCAGAGATTTGTGCAGTTTGATTTCATTTCAAGTTGGTTAGTTGTAAACGCACTCAATGCTGAATTGAGCCTGTTTTTGAATCTGTATTAAAAGTAGTGAAATCAGCAAATCCCAGCAGAAAATCAACAAGAATCAGGTACTTCCTTCATATTCAAGTAGTTCTGAGTAGTTTGTGCGGAGATTTGTGTAGTTTTTGATGAGATTTGTGCAGTTTGATTGCATGTTAGCATTAAGTGTTAAAAACGCACTGAACGCTGAATTGAGCCTGTTTTTGAACTCTCTATTAAAAGTAGTGAAAACAGCAAATCACAGCAGAAGATCAACAGGAATCATGTAGTTCCTTCATATTCAAGTTGTTCTGAGTAGTTTGTGCAGAGATTTGTGTAGTTTTTGATGAGATTTGTGCAGTTTGATTGCATGTTAGCATGAAGTATCAAAAACGCATTGAACGCTGAATTGAGCCTGTTTTTGAACTGTGTATTAAATGTAGTGAAAACACCAATTCCCAGCAGAAAATCAACGGGAATCATGTAGTCCCTTCATATTAAAGTAGTTCTGAGTAGTTTGTGCAGAGATTTGTGCAGTTTTTGAAGAGATTTGTGCAGTTTGATTCCATGTTAGCACGAAGTATCAAAAAAGCACTGAACGCTGAATTGAGCCTGTTTTTGAACTCTGTATTAAAAGTAGTGAAAACAGTAAATCCCAGCAGAAAATCAAAAGGAATCATGTAGTTCCTTCATATTCAAGTAGTTCTGAGTATTTTGTGCAGAGAATTGTGTAGTTTTTGAAGATATTTGTGCAGTTTGACTGCACTTCAAGTTTATGTGTCATGAAGGCACTCAACGCTGAATTGAGCCTGTTTTTCAACTCTGTATTAAATGTAGTGAAATCATTAAATCCGGGCAGAAAATCAACATGAATCATGTAGTTCCTTCATATTCAAGTAGTTCTGAGTAGTTTGTGCAGAGATTTGTGTAGATTTCGAAAAGATTTTGCAGTGTGATTGTATGTTACCATGAAGTATCAGAAACGCACTCAAGGCTGAATTTAACATGTTTTTGAACTCTGTATGAAATGTAGTGAAATCATTAAATCCGGGCAGAAAATCAACAGGAATCATGTAGTTCCTTCATATTCAAGTAGTTCTGAGTAGTTTGTGCAGAGAATTGTGTAGTTTTTGACGAGATCTGTGCAGTTTGATTGCATGTTAGGATGAAGTATCAATAACGCACTGAACGCTGAATTGAGCCTGTTTTTGAACTCTGTATTAAAAGTAGTGAAATAATTAAATCCCAGAAGAAAATAAACAGGAATAATGTAGTTCCTTCATATTCAAGTAGTTCTGAGTAGTTTGTGCAGAGATTTGTGTAGTTTTTGATGAGATTTGTGCAGTTTGATTGCATGTTAGCATGAAGTGTTAAAAACGCACTGAACGCTGAATTGAGCCTGTTTTTGAACTCTCTATTAAAAGTAGTGAAAACAGCAAATCACAGCAGAAGATCAACAGGAATCATGTAGTTCCTTCATATTCAAGTTGTTCTGAGTAGTTTGTGCAGAGATTTGTGTAGTTTTTGATGAGATTTGTGCAGTTTGATTGCATGTTAGCATGAAGTATCAAAAACGCATTGAACGCTGAATTGAGACTG
Organism: Remorina albescens; assembly: GCA_034769265.1. Taxonomy (NCBI): domain Eukaryota; kingdom Metazoa; phylum Chordata; class Actinopteri; order Carangiformes; family Echeneidae; genus Remorina; species Remorina albescens. Next base: position 17,752,915 of record CM068484.1, on the reverse strand, counting down.
TTTTTGAACTGTGTATTAAATGTAGTGAAAACACCAATTCCCAGCAGAAAATCAACGGGAATCATGTAGTCCCTTCATATTAAAGTAGTTCTGAGTAGTTTGTGCAGAGATTTGTGCAGTTTTTGAAGAGATTTGTGCAGTTTGATTCCATGTTAGCATGAAGTATCAAAAAAGCACTGAACGCTGAATTGAGCCTGTTTTTGAACTCTGTATTAAAAGTAGTGAAAACAGTAAATCCCAGCAGAAAATCAAAAGGAATCATGTAGTTCCTTCATATTCAAGTAGTTCTGAGTATTTTGTGCAGAGAATTGTGTAGTTTTTGAAGATATTTGTGCAGTTTGACTGCACTTCAAGTTTATGTGTCATGAAGGCACTCAACGCTGAATTGAGCCTGTTTTTCAACTCTGTATTAAATGTAGTGAAATCATTAAATCCGGGCAGAAAATCAACATGAATCATGTAGTTCCTTCATATTCAAGTAGTTTTTAGTACTTTCTGCAGAGATTTGTGTAGTTTTTGAAGAGATTTGTGCAATTTGACTGCACTTCAAGTTTATGTGTCATAAAGGCAGTGAACGCTGAATTGAGCCTGTTTTTGAACTCTGTGTTAAAAGTAGTGAAAACAGTAAATCCCAGCAGAAAATCAACAGGAATCATGTAGTTCCTTCATATTGAAGTAGTTCTGAGTAGTTTGGGCAGAGATTTGTGTAGTTTTTGAAGAGATTTGTGCAGTTTGACTGCACTTCAAGTTTATGTGTCATAAAGGCACTGAACGCTGAATTGAGTCTGTTTTTGAACTTTCTATTAAAAGTAGCGAAATCAGCAAATCCCTGCAGAAAATCAACAAGAATCAGGTACTTCCTTCATATTCAAGTAGTTCTGAGTAGTTTGTGCAAAGATTTGTGTAGTTTTTGATGAGATTTGTGCAGTTTGATTGCATGTTAGCATGAAGTGTTAAAAACGCACTGGACGCTGAATTGAGCCTGTTTTTGAACTCTCTATTAAAAGTAGTGAAAACAGCAAATCCCAGCAGAAAATCAACAGGTATCATGTAGTTCCTTCATATTGAAGTAGTTCTGAGTAGTTTGGGCAGAAATTTGTGCAGTTTTTGATGAGATTTGTTTAGTATGATTCCATGTTAGCATGAAGTATCAAAAAAGCACTGAACGCTGAATTGAGCCTGTTTTTGAACTCTCTATTAAAAGTAGTGAAAACAGCAAATCCCAGCAGAAAATCAACAGGAATCATGTAGTTCCTTCATATTCAAGTAGTTTTTAGTAGTTTCTGCAGAGATTTGTGTAGTTCTTGAAGAGATTTGTGCAGTTTGACTGCACTTCAAGTTTATGTGTCATAAAGGCACTGAACGCTGAATTGAGTCTGTTTTTGAACTTTCTATTAAAAGTAGCGAAATCAGCAAATCCCTGCAGAAAATTAACAAGAATCATGTAGTTCCTTCATATTCAAGTAGTTCTGAGTAGTTTGTGCAGAGATTTGTGCAGTTTGATTTCATTTCAAGTTGGTTAGTTGTAAACGCACTCAATGCTGAATTGAGCCTGTTTTTGAATCTGTATTAAAAGTAGTGAAATCAGCAAATCCCAGCAGAAAATCAACAAGAATCAGGTACTTCCTTCATATTCAAGTAGTTCTGAGTAGTTTGTGCGGAGATTTGTGTAGTTTTTGATGAGATTTGTGCAGTTTGATTGCATGTTAGCATTAAGTGTTAAAAACGCACTGAACGCTGAATTGAGCCTGTTTTTGAACTCTGTATTATAAGTAGTGAAAACAGTAAATCCCAGCAGAAAATCAATAGGAATCATGTAGTTCCTTCATATTCAAGTAGTTCTGAGTAGTTTGTGCAAAGATTTGTGTAGTTTTTGATGAGATTTGTGCAGTTTGATTGCACTTCAAGTTTATGTGTCATAAAGGCACTGAACGCTGAATTGAGCCTGTTTTTGAACTCTGTATTAAAAGTAGTGAAAACAGCAAATCCCAGCAGAAAATCAACAAGAATCAGGTACTTCCGTCATATTCAAGTAGTTCTGAGTAGTTTGTGCAAAGATTTGTGTAGTTTTTGATGAGATTTGTGCAGTTTGATTGCATGTTAGCATGAAGTGTTAAAAACGCACTGAACGCTGAATTGAGCCTGTTTTTGAACTCTCTATTAAAAGTAGTGAAAACAGCAAATCCCAGCAGAAAATCAACAGGAATCATGTAGTTCCTTCATATTCAAGTAGTTCTGAGTAGTTTGTGCAAAGATTTGTGTAGTTTTTGATGAGATTTGTGCAGTTTGATTGCACTTCAAGTTTATGTGTCATAAAGGCACTGAACGCTGAATTGAGCCTGTTTTTGAACTCTGTATTAAAAGTAGTGAAAACAGCAAATCCCAGCAGAAAATCAACAGGAATCATGTAGTTCCGTCATATTCAAGTTGTTCTGAGTAGTTTGTGCAGAGATTTGTGTAGTTTTTGATGAGATTTGTGCAGTTTGATTTCATTTCAAGTTGATGAGTCACAAACGCACCCAATGCTGAATTGAGCCTGTTTTTGAACTTTCTATTAAAAGTAGCGAAATCAGCAAATCCCTGCAGAAAATCAACAAGAATCATGTAGTTCCTTCATATTCAAGTAGTTCTGAGTAGTTTGTGCAGAGATTTGTGCAGTTTGATTTCATTTCAAGTTGGTTAGTCATAAACGCACTCAATGCTGAATTGAGCCTGTTTTTGAACTCTGTATTAAAAGTAGTGAAATCAGCAAATCCCAGCAGAAAACAACAAGAATCAGGTATGTCCTTCATATTCAAGTTGTTCTGAGTAGTTTGTGCAGAGATTTGTGTAGTTTTTGATGAGATTTGTGCAGTTTGATTGCATGTTAGCATGAAGTGTCAAAAACGCACTGAACGCTGAATTGAGCCTGTTTTTGAACTCTGTATTAAAAGTAGTGAAAACAGCAAATCCCAGCAGAAAATCAAAAAGAATCAGGTACTTCCTTCATATTCAAGTAGTTCTGAGTAGTTTGTGCAGAGATTTGTGTAGTTTTTGATGAGATTTGTGCAGTTTGATTGCATGTTAGCATGAAGTGTTAAAAACGCACTGAACGCTGAATTGAGCCTGTTTTTGACCTCTCTATTAAAAGTAGTGAAAACAGCAAATCCCAGCAGAAAATCAACAGGAATCATGTAGTTCCTTCATATTCAAGTAGTTCTGAGTAGTTTGTGCAGAGACTTGTGTAGTTTTTGATGAGATTTGTGCAGTTTGATTTCATTTCAAGTTGATGAGTCACAAACGCACCCAATGCTGAATTGAGCCTGTTTTTGAACTTTCTATTAAAAGTAGCGAAATCAGCAAATCCCTGCAGAAAATCAACAAGAATCATGTCGTTCCTTCATATTCAAGTAGTTCTGAGTAGTTTGTGCAAAGTTTTGTGTAGTTTTTGATGAGATTTGTGCAGTTTGATTGCATGTTAGCATGAAGTGTTAAAAACGCACTCAACGCTGAATTGAGCCTTTTTTTGAACTCTCTATTAAAAGTAGTGAAAACAGCAAATCCCAGCAGAAAATCAACAGGAATCATGTAGTTCCTTCATATTCAAGTAGTTTTTAGTAGTTTCTGCAGAGATTTGTGTAGTTCTTGAAGAGATTTGTGCAGTTTGACTGCACTTCAAGTTTATGTGTCATAAAGGCACTGAACGCTGAATTGAGCCTGTTTTTGAACTCTGTATTAAAAGTAGTGAAAACAGCAAATCCCAGCAGAAAATCAACAGGAATCATGTAGTTCCTTCATATTCAAGTAGTTCTGAGTAGTTTGTGCAGAGATTTGTGTAGATTTCGAAAAGATTTTGCAGTGTGATTGTATGTTACCATGAAGTATCAGAAACGCACTCAAGGCTGAATTGAACATGTTTTTGAACTCTGTATGAAATGTAGTGAAATCATTATATCCGGGCAGAAAATCAACAGGAATCATGTAGTTCCTTCATATTGAAGTAGTTCTGAGTAGTTTGGGCAGAGATTTGTGTAGTTTTTGAAGAGATTTGTGCAGTTTGACTGCACTTCAAGTTGATGTGTCATAAAGGCACTCAACGCTGAATTGAGCCTGTTTTTGAACTTTGTATTAAATGTAGTGAAATCATTAAATCCCAACAGAAAATCAACAGGAATCATGTAGTTCCTTCATATTCAAGTAGTTCTGAGTAGTTTGTGCAGAGATTTGTGTAGATTTCGAAAAGATTTTGCAGTGTGATTGTATGTTACCATGAAGTGTTAAAAACGCACTGAACGCTGAATTGAGCCTGTTTTTGAACTCTGTATTAAAAGTAGTGCAAACAGCAAATCCCAGCAGAAAATCAACAAGAATCAGGTACTTCCTTCATATTTAAGTAGTTCTGAGTAGTTTGTGCAGAGATTTGTGTAGTTTTTGATGAGATTTGTGCAGTTTGATTGCATGTTAGCTTGAAGTATCAAAAACGCATTGAACGCTGAATTGAGCCTGTTTTTGAACTGTGTATTAAATGTAAGGAAATCATTAAATCCCAGAAGAAAATCAACAGGAATCATGTAGGTCCTTCATATTCAAGTTGTTCTGAGTAGTTTGTGCAGAGATTTGTGTAGTTTTTGAAGAGATTTGTGCAGTTTGACTGCACTTCAAGTTTATGTGTCATAAAGGCACTGAACGCTGAATTGAGCCTGTTTTTGAACTCTGTATTAAAAGTAGTGAAAACAGCAAATCCCGGCAGAAAATCAACAAGAATCAGGTACTTCCTTCATATTCAAGTAGTTCTGAGTAGTTTGTGCAGAGATTTGTGTAGTTTTTGATGAGATTTGTGCAGTTTGATTGCATGTTAGCATGAAGTGTTAAAAACGCACTGAACGCTGAATTGAGCCTGTTTTTGACCTCTCTATTAAAAGTAGTGAAAACAGCAAATCCCAGCAGAAAATCAACAGGAATCATGTAGTTCCTTCATATTCAAGTAGTTCTGAGTAGTTTGTGCAGAGACTTGTGTAGTTTTTGATGAGATTTGTGCAGTTTGATTTCATTTCAAGTTGATGAGTCACAAACGCACCCAATGCTGAATTGAGCCTGTTTTTGAACTTTCTATTAAAAGTAGCGAAATCAGCAAATCCCTGCAGAAAATCAACAAGAATCATGTCGTTCCTTCATATTCAAGTAGTTCTGAGTAGTTTGTGCAAAGTTTTGTGTAGTTTTTGATGAGATTTGTGCAGTTTGATTGCATGTTAGCATGAAGTGTTAAAAACGCACTCAACGCTGAATTGAGCCTTTTTTTGAACTCTCTATTAAAAGTAGTGAAAACAGCAAATCCCAGCAGAAAATCAACAGGAATCATGTAGTTCCTTCATATTCAAGTAGTTTTTAGTAGTTTCTGCAGAGATTTGTGTAGTTCTTGAAGAGATTTGTGCAGTTTGACTGCACTTCAAGTTTATGTGTCATAAAGGCACTGAACGCTGAATTGAGCCTGTTTTTGAACTCTGTATTAAAAGTAGTGAAAACAGCAAATCCCAGCAGAAAATCAACAGGAATCATGTAGTTCCTTCATATCCAAGTAGTTCTGAGTAGTTTGTGCAGAGATTTGTGTAGATTTCGAAAAGATTTTGCAGTGTGATTGTATGTTACCATGAAGTATCAGAAACGCACTCAAGGCTGAATTGAACATGTTTTTGAACTCTGTATGAAATGTAGTGAAATCATTATATCCGGGCAGAAAATCAACAGGAATCATGTAGTTCCTTCATATTGAAGTAGTTCTGAGTAGTTTGGGCAGAGATTTGTGTAGTTTTTGAAGAGATTTGTGCAGTTTGACTGCACTTCAAGTTGATGTGTCATAAAGGCACTCAACGCTGAATTGAGCCTGTTTTTGAACTTTGTATTAAATGTAGTGAAATCATTAAATCCCAACAGAAAATCAACAGGAATCATGTAGTTCCTTCATATTCAAGTAGTTCTGAGTAGTTTGTGCAGAGATTTGTGTAGATTTCGAAAAGATTTTGCAGTGTGATTGTATGTTACCATGAAGTGTTAAAAACGCACTGAACGCTGAATTGAGCCTGTTTTTGAACTCTGTATTAAAAGTAGTGCAAACAGCAAATCCCAGCAGAAAATCAACAAGAATCAGGTACTTCCTTCATATTTAAGTAGTTCTGAGTAGTTTGTGCAGAGATTTGTGTAGTTTTTGATGAGATTTGTGCAGTTTGATTGCATGTTAGCTTGAAGTATCAAAAACGCATTGAACGCTGAATTGAGCCTGTTTTTGAACTGTGTATTAAATGTAAGGAAATCATTAAATCCCAGAAGAAAATCAACAGGAATCATGTAGGTCCTTCATATTCAAGTTGTTCTGAGTAGTTTGTGCAGAGATTTGTGTAGTTTTTGAAGAGATTTGTGCAGTTTGACTGCACTTCAAGTTTATGTGTCATAAAGGCACTGAACGCTGAATTGAGCCTGTTTTTGAACTCTGTATTAAAAGTAGTGAAAACAGCAAATCCCGGCAGAAAATCAACAAGAATCAGGTACTTCCTTCATATTCAAGTAGTTCTGAGTAGTTTGTGCAGAGATTTGTGTAGTTTTTGATGAGATTTGTGCAGTTTGATTGCATGTTAGCATGAAGTGTTAAAAACGCACTGAACGCTGAATTGAGCCTGTTTTTGAACTCTCTATTAAAAGTAGTGAAAACAGCAAATCCCAGCAGAAAATCAACAGGTATCATGTAGTTCCTTCATATTCAAGTAGTTCTGAGTAGTTTGTGCAGAGATTTGTGCAGTTTGATTTCATTTCAAGTTGGTTAGTCATAAACGCACTCAATGCTGAATTGAGCCTGTTTTTGAACTCTGTATTAAAAGTAAGGAAATCATTAAATCCCAGAAGAAAATCAACAGGAATCATGTAGTTCCTTCATATTCAAGTGGTTCTGAGTAGTTTGTGCAGAGATTTGTGTAGTTTTTGATGAGATTTGTGCAGTTTGATTGCATGTTAGCATGAAGTGTCAAAAACGCACTGAACGCTGAATTGAGCCTGTTTTTGAACTCTGTATTAAAAGTAGTGAAAAAAGCAAATCCCAGCAGAAAATCAACAGGAATCATGTAGTTCCGTCATATTCAAGTTGTTCTGAGTAGTTTGTGCAGAGATTTGTGTAGTTTTTGATGAGATTTGTGCAGTTTGATTTCATTTCAAGTTGATGAGTCACAAACGCACCCAATGCTGAATTGAGCCTGTTTTTGAACTTTCTATTAAAAGTAGCGAAATCAGTAAATCCCTGCAGAAAATCAACAAGAATCATGTAGTTCCTTCATATTCAAGTAGTTCTGAGTAGTTTGTGCAGAGATTTGTGCAGTTTGATTTCATTTCAAGTTGGTTAGTCATAAACGCACTCAATGCTGAATTGAGCCTGTTTTTAAACTCTGTATTAAAAGTAGTGAAATCAGCAAATCCCAGCAGAAAACAACAAGAATCAGGTACGTCCTTCATATTCAAGTAGTTCTGAGTAGTTTGTGCAGAGATTTGTGCAGTTTTTGAAGAGATTTGTTTAGTATGATTCCATGTTAGCATGAAGTATCAAAAAAGCACTGAACGCTGAATTGAGCCTATTTTTGAACTCTGTATTAAAAGTAGTGAAAACAGTAAATCCCAGCAGAAAATCAATAGGAATCATGTAGTTCCTTCATATTCAAGTTGTTCTGAGTAGTTTGTGCAGAGATTTGTGTAGTTTTTGAAGAGATTTGTGCAGTTTGACTGCACTTCAAGTTTATGTGTCATAAAGGCACTGAACGCTGAATTGAGTCTGTTTTTGAACTTTCTATTAAAAGTAGCGAAATCAGCAAATCCCTGCAGAAAATCAACAAGAATCAGGTACTTCCTTCATATTCAAGTAGTTCTGAGTAGTTTGTGCAAAGATTTGTGTAGTTTTTGATTAGATTTGTGCAGTTTGATTGCATGTTAGCATGAAGTGTCAAAAACGCACTGAACGCTGAATTGAGCCTGTTTTTGAACTCTGTATTAATAGTGAAAACAGCAAATCCCAGCAGAAAATCAACAGATATCATGTAGTTCCTTCATATTCAAGTAGTTCTGAGTAGTTTGTGCAGAGATTTGTGCAGTTTGATTTCTTTTCAAGTTTACTAGTCATAAACGCACTCAATGCTGAATTGAGGCTGTTTTTGAACTCTGTAGTAAAAGTAGTGAAATAAGCAAATCCCATTAGAAAATCAACAGGAATCATGTAGTTCCTTCATATTCAAGTAGCTTTTATTAGTTTGTGCAGAGATTTGTGCAGTTTTTGAAGAGATTTGTGCAGTTTGACTGCACTTCAAGTTTATGTGTCATAAAGGCACTCAACGCTGAATTGAGCCTGTTTTTAAACTCTGTATTAAAAGTAGTGAAAAAAGCAAATCCCAGCAGAAAATCAACAGGAATCATGTAGTTCCGTCATATTCAAGTTGTTCTGAGTAGTTTGTGCAGAGATTTGTGTAGTTTTTGATGAGATTTGTGCAGTTTGATTTCATTTCAAGTTGATGATTCACAAACGCACCCAATGCTGAATTGAGCCTGTTTTTGAACTTTCTATTAAAAGTAGCGAAATCAGTAAATCCCTGCAGAAAATCAACAAGAATCATGTAGTTCCTTCATATTCAAGTAGTTCTGAGAAGTTTGTGCAGAGATTTGTGCAGTTTGATTTCATTTCAAGTTGGTTAGTCATAAACGCACTCAATGCTGAATTGAGCCTGTTTTTAAACTCTGTATTAAAAGTAGTGAAATCAGCAAATCCCAGCAGAAAACAACAAGAATCAGGTACGTCCTTCATATTCAAGTAGTTCTGAGTAGTTTGTGCAGAGATTTGTGCAGTTTTTGAAGAGATTTGTTTAGTATGATTCCATGTTAGCATGAAGTATCAAAAAAGCACTGAACGCTGAATTGAGCCTATTTTTGAACTCTGTATTAAAAGTAGTGAAAACAGTAAATCCCAGCAGAAAATCAATAGGAATCATGTAGTTCCTTCATATTCAAGTTGTTCTGAGTAGTTTCTGCAGAGATTTGTGCAGTTTGATTTCATTTCAAGTTGGTTAGTCATAAACGCACTCAATGCTGAATTGAGCCTGTTTTTGAACTCTGTATTAAAAGTAAGGAAATCATTAAATCCCAGAAGAAAATCAACAGGAATCATGTAGTTCCTTCATATTCAAGTGGTTCTGAGTAGTTTGTGCAGAGATTTGTGTAGTTTTTGATGAGATTTGTGCAGTTTTATTGCATGTTAGCATGAAGTGTTAAAAACGCACTGAACGCTGAATTGAGCCTGTTTTTGAACTCTGTATTATAAGTAGTGAAAACAATAAATCCCAGCAGAAAATCAATAGGAATCATGTAGTTCCTTCATATTCAGGTAGTTCTGAGTAGTTTGTGCAAAGATTTGTGTAGTTTTTGATGAGATTTGTGCAGTTTGATTGCACTTCAAGTTTATGTGTCATAAAGGCACTGAACGCTGAATTGAGCCTGTTTTTGAACTCTGTATTAAAAGTAGTGAAAACAGCAAATCCCAGCAGAAAATCAACAAGAATCAGGTACTTCCTTCATATTCAAGTAGTTCTGAGTAGTTTGTGCAAAGATTTGTGTAGTTTTTGATGAGATTTGTGCAGTTTGATTACATGTTAGCATGAAGTGTTAAATACGCACTGAACGCTGAATTGAGCCTGTTTTTGAACTCTCTATTAAAAGTAGTGAAAACAGCAAATCCCAGCAGAAAATCAACAGGAATCATGTAGTTCCTTCATATTCAAGTTGTTCTGAGTAGTTTGTGCAGAGATTTGTGTAGTTTTTGATGAGATTTGTGCAGTTTGATTTCATTTCAAGTTGATGAGTCACAAACGCACCCAATGCTGAATTGAGCCTGTTTTTGAACTTTCTATTAAAAGTAGCGAAATCAGCAAATCCCTGCAGAAAATCAACAAGAATCATGTAGTTCCTTCATATTCAAGTAGTTCTGAGTAGTTTGTGCAGAGATTTGTGCAGTTTGATTTCATTTCAAGTTGGTTAGTCATAAACGCACTCAATGCTGAATTGAGCCTGTTTTTGAACTCTGTATTAAAAGTAGTGAAATCAGCAAATCCCAGCAGAAAACAACAAGAATCAGGTACGTCCTTCATATTCAAGTAGTTCTGAGTAGTTTGTGCAGAGATTTGTGTAGTTTTTGATGAGATTTGTGCAGTTTGATTGCATGTTAGCATGAAGTGTTAAAAACGCACTGAACGCTGAATTGAGCCTGTTTTTGAACTCTCTATTAAAAGTAGTGAAAACAGCAAATCCCAGCAGAAAATCAACAGGAATCATGTAGTTCCTTAATATTCAAGTTGTTCTGAGTAGTTTGTGCAGAGATTTGTGTAGTTTTTGATGAGATTTGTGCAGTTTGATTGCATGTTAGCATGAAGTGTTAAAAACGCACTGAACGCTGAATTGAGCCTGTTTTTGAACTTTCTATTAAAAGTAGCGAAATCAGCAAATCCCTGCAGAAAATCAACAAGAATCATGTAGTTCCTTCATATTCAAGTAGTTCTGAGTAGTTTGTGCAGAGATTTGTGCAGTTTGATTTCATTTCAAGTTGGTTAGTCATAAACGCACTGAACGCTGAATTGAGCCTGTTTTTGAACTCTGTATTAAAAGTAGTGAAAACAGCAAATCCCAGCAGAAAATCAAAAAGAATCAGGTACTTCCTTCATATTCAAGTAGTTCTGAGTAGTTTGTGCAGAGATTTGTGTAGTTTTTGATGAGATTTGTGCAGTTTGATTGCATGTTAGCATGAAGTGTTAAAAACGCACTGAACGCTGAATTGAGCCTGTTTTTGAACTCTGTATTAAAAGTAGTGAAAACAGCAAATCCCAGCAGAAAATCAACAGGTATCATGTAGTTCCTTCATATTGAAGTAGTTCTGAGTAGTTTGGGCAGAGATTTGTGCAGTTTTTGAAGAGATTTGTTTAGTATGATTCCATGTTAGCATGAAGTATCAAAAAAGCACTGAACGCTGAATTGAGCCTGTTTTTGAACTCTGTATTAAAAGTAGTGAAAACAGTAAATCCCAGCAGAAAATCACAATAGGAATCATGTAGTTCCTTCATATTCAAGTAGTTCTGAGTAGTTTGTGCAGAGATTTGTGCAGTTTGATTTCATTTCAAGTTGGTTAGTCATAAACGCACTCAATGCTGAATTGAGTCTGTTTTTGAACTTTCTATTAAAAATAGCGAAATCAGCAAATCCCTGCAGAAAATCAACAAGAATCATGTAGTTCCTTCATATTCAAGTAGTTCTGAGTAGTTTGTGCAAAGATTTGTGTAGTTTTTGATGAGATTTGTGCAGTTTGATTGCATGTTAGCATGAAGTGTTAAAAACGCACTGAACGCTGAATTGAGCCTGTTTTTGACCTCTCTATTAAAAGTAGTGAAAACAGCAAATCCCAGCAGAAAATCAACAGGAATCATGTAGTTCCTTCATATTCAAGTTGTTCTGAGTAGTTTGTGCAGAGATTTGTGTAGTTTTTGAAGAGATTTGTGCAGTTTGACTGCACTTCAAGTTTCTGTGTCATAAAGGCACTCAATGCTGAAGTGAGCCTGTTTTTGAACTTTGTATTAAATGTAGTGAAAACAGCAAATCCCAGCAGAAAATCAACAGGAATCATGTAGTTCCTTCATATTCAAGTAGTTCTGAGTAGTTTGTGCAGAGATTTGTGTAGATTTCGAAAAGATTTTGCAGTGTGAATGTATGTTACCATGAAGTATCAGAAACGCACTCAAGGCTGAATTGAACATGTTTTTGAACTCTGTATGAAATGTAGTGAAATCATTAAATCCGGGCAGAAAATCAACAGGAATCATGTAGTTCCTTCATATTCAAGTAGTTTTTAGTACTTTCTGCAGAGATTTGTGTAGTTTTTGAAGAGATTTGTTTAGTATGATTCCATGTTAGCATGAAGTATCAAAAATGCACTGAACGCTGAATTGAGCCTGTTTTTGAACTCTGTGTTAAAAGTAGTGAAAACAGTAAATCCCAGCAGAAAATCAATAGGAATCATGTAGTTCCTTCATATTGAAGTAGTTCTGAGTAGTTTGGGCAGAGATTTGTGTAGTTTTTGAAGAGATTTGTGCAGTTTGACTGCACTTCAAGTTGATGTGTCATAAAGGCACTCAACGCTGAATTGAGCCTGTTTTTGAACTTTGTATTAAATGTAGTGAAATCATTAAATCCCAACAGAAAATCAACAGGAATCATGTAGTTCCTTCATATTTAAGTAGTTCTGAGTAGTTTGTGCAGAGATTTGTGTAGTTTTTGAAGAGATTTGTTTAGTATGATTCCATGTTAGCATGAAGTATCAAAAAAGCACTGAACGCTGAATTGAGCCTGTTTTTGAAATCTGTATTAAAAGTAGTGAAAACAGTAAATCCCAGCAGAGAATCAATAGGAATCATGTAGTTCCTTCATATTCAAGTTGTTCTGAGTAGTTTGTGCAGAGATTTGTGTAGTTTTTGATGAGATTTGTGCAGTTTGATTGCATGTTAGCATGAAGTGTCAAAAACGCACTGAACGCTGAATTGAGCCTGTTTTTGAACTCTGTATTAAAAGTAGTGAAAACAGCAAATCCCAGCAGAAAATCAACAAGAATCAGGTACTTCCTTCATATTTAAGTAGTTCTGAGTAGTTTGTGCAGAGATTTGTGTAGTTTTTGATGATATTTGTGCAGTTTGATTGCATGTTAGCATGAAGTATCAAAAACGCATTGAATGCTGAATTGAGCCTGTTTTTGAACTGTGTATTAAAAGTAGTGAAAACAGCAAATCCCAGCAGAAAATCAACAGGAATCATGTAGTTCCTTCATATTCAAGTAGTTCTGAGTAGTTTGTGCAGAGAATTGTGTAGTTTTTGAAGATATTTGTGCAGTTTGACTGCACTTGAAGTTGATGTGTCATAAAGGCACTCAATGCTGAAGTGAGCCTGTTTTTGAACTTTGTATTAAATGTAGTGAAAACAGCAAATCCCAGCAGAAAATCAACGAGAATCATGTATTCCCTTCATATTCAAGTAGTTTTGAGTAGTTTGTGCAGAGATTTGTGTAGTTTTTGAAGAGATTTGTTTAGTATGATTCCATGTTAGCATGAAGTATCAAAAAAGCACTGAACCCTGAATTGAGCCTGTTTTTGAACTCTGTATTAAAAGTAGTGAAAACAACAAATCAACAGGAATCATGTAGTTCCTTCATATTCAAGTAGTTCTGAGTATTTTGTGCAGAGAATTGTGTAGTTTTTGAAGATATTTGTGCAGTTTGACTGCACATCAAGTTTATGTGTCATGAAGGCACTCAACGCCGAATTGAGCCTGTTTTTCAACTCTGTATTAAATGTAGTGAAATCATTAAATCCGGGCAGAAAATCAACATGAATCATGTAGTTCCTTCATATTCAAGTAGTTTTTAGTACTCTCTGCAGAGATTTGTGTAGTTTTTGAAGAGATTTGTGCAGTTTGACTGCACTTGAAGTTGATGTGTCATATAGGCACTCAACGCTGAATTGATCCTGTTTTTGAACTCTGTATTAAATGTAGTGAAATCATTAAATCCCAGAAGAAAATAAACAGGAATAATGTAGTTCCTTCATATTCAAGTAGTTCTGAGTAGTTTGTGCAGAGATTTGTGCAGTTTGTGCAGAGATTTGTGTAGTTTTTGATGAGATTTGTGCAGTTTGATTGCATGATAGCATGAAGTGTCAAAAACGCACTGAACGCTGAATTGAGCCTGTTTTTGAACTCTGTATTAAAAGTAGTGAAAACAGCAAATCCCAGCAGAAAATCAACAAGAATCAGGTACTTCCTTCATATTCAAGTAGTTCTGAGTAGTTTGTGCAAAGATTTGTGTAGTTTTTGATGAGATTTGTGCAGTTTGATTACATGTTAGCATGAAGTGTTAAATACGCACTGAACGCTGAATTGAGCCTGTTTTTGAACTCTCTATTAAAAGTAGTGAAAACAGCAAATCCCAGCAGAAAATCAACAGGAATCATGTAGTTCCTTCATATTCAAGTTGTTCTGAGTAGTTTGTGCAGAGATTTGTGTAGTTTTTGATGAGATTTGTGCAGTTTGATTTCATTTCAAGTTGATGAGTCACAAACGCACCCAATGCTGAATTGAGCCTGTTTTTGAACTTTCTATTAAAAGTAGCGAAATCAGCAAATCCCTGCAGAAAATCAACAAGAATCATGTAGTTCCTTCATATTCAAGTAGTTCTGAGTAGTTTGTGCAGAGATTTGTGCAGTTTGATTTCATTTCAAGTTGGTTAGTCATAAACGCACTCAATGCTGAATTGAGCCTGTTTTTGAACTCTGTATTAAAAGTAGTGAAATCAGCAAATCCCAGCAGAAAACAACAAGAATCAGGTACGTCCTTCATATTCAAGTAGTTCTGAGTAGTTTGTGCAGAGATTTGTGTAGTTTTTGATGAGATTTGTGCAGTTTGATTGCATGTTAGCATGAAGTGTTAAAAACGCACTGAACGCTGAATTGAGCCTGTTTTTGAACTCTCTATTAAAAGTAGTGAAAACAGCAAATCCCAGCAGAAAATCAACAGGAATCATGTAGTTCCTTAATATTCAAGTTGTTCTGAGTAGTTTGTGCAGAGATTTGTGTAGTTTTTGATGAGATTTGTGCAGTTTGATTGCATGTTAGCATGAAGTGTTAAAAACGCACTGAACGCTGAATTGAGCCTGTTTTTGAACTTTCTATTAAAAGTAGCGAAATCAGCAAATCCCTGCAGAAAATCAACAAGAATCATGTAGTTCCTTCATATTCAAGTAGTTCTGAGTAGTTTGTGCAGAGATTTGTGCAGTTTGATTTCATTTCAAGTTGGTTAGTCATAAACGCACTGAACGCTGAATTGAGCCTGTTTTTGAACTCTGTATTAAAAGTAGTGAAAACAGCAAATCCCAGCAGAAAATCAAAAAGAATCAGGTACTTCCTTCATATTCAAGTAGTTCTGAGTAGTTTGTGCAGAGATTTGTGTAGTTTTTGATGAGATTTGTGCAGTTTGATTGCATGTTAGCATGAAGTGTTAAAAACGCACTGAACGCTGAATTGAGCCTGTTTTTGAACTCTGTATTAAAAGTAGTGAAAACAGCAAATCCCAGCAGAAAATCAACAGGTATCATGTAGTTCCTTCATATTGAAGTAGTTCTGAGTAGTTTGGGCAGAGATTTGTGCAGTTTTTGAAGAGATTTGTTTAGTATGATTCCATGTTAGCATGAAGTATCAAAAAAGCACTGAACGCTGAATTGAGCCTGTTTTTGAACTCTGTATTAAAAGTAGTGAAAACAGTAAATCCCAGCAGAAAATCACAATAGGAATCATGTAGTTCCTTCATATTCAAGTAGTTCTGAGTAGTTTGTGCAGAGATTTGTGCAGTTTGATTTCATTTCAAGTTGGTTAGTCATAAACGCACTCAATGCTGAATTGAGTCTGTTTTTGAACTTTCTATTAAAAATAGCGAAATCAGCAAATCCCTGCAGAAAATCAACAAGAATCATGTAGTTCCTTCATATTCAAGTAGTTCTGAGTAGTTTGTGCAAAGATTTGTGTAGTTTTTGATGAGATTTGTGCAGTTTGATTGCATGTTAGCATGAAGTGTTAAAAACGCACTGAACGCTGAATTGAGCCTGTTTTTGACCTCTCTATTAAAAGTAGTGAAAACAGCAAATCCCAGCAGAAAATCAACAGGAATCATGTAGTTCCTTCATATTCAAGTTGTTCTGAGTAGTTTGTGCAGAGATTTGTGTAGTTTTTGAAGAGATTTGTGCAGTTTGACTGCACTTCAAGTTTCTGTGTCATAAAGGCACTCAATGCTGAAGTGAGCCTGTTTTTGAACTTTGTATTAAATGTAGTGAAAACAGCAAATCCCAGCAGAAAATCAACAGGAATCATGTAGTTCCTTCATATTCAAGTAGTTCTGAGTAGTTTGTGCAGAGATTTGTGTAGATTTCGAAAAGATTTTGCAGTGTGAATGTATGTTACCATGAAGTATCAGAAACGCACTCAAGGCTGAATTGAACATGTTTTTGAACTCTGTATGAAATGTAGTGAAATCATTAAATCCGGGCAGAAAATCAACAGGAATCATGTAGTTCCTTCATATTCAAGTAGTTTTTAGTACTTTCTGCAGAGATTTGTGTAGTTTTTGAAGAGATTTGTTTAGTATGATTCCATGTTAGCATGAAGTATCAAAAATGCACTGAACGCTGAATTGAGCCTGTTTTTGAACTCTGTGTTAAAAGTAGTGAAAACAGTAAATCCCAGCAGAAAATCAATAGGAATCATGTAGTTCCTTCATATTGAAGTAGTTCTGAGTAGTTTGGGCAGAGATTTGTGTAGTTTTTGAAGAGATTTGTGCAGTTTGACTGCACTTCAAGTTGATGTGTCATAAAGGCACTCAACGCTGAATTGAGCCTGTTTTTGAACTTTGTATTAAATGTAGTGAAATCATTAAATCCCAACAGAAAATCAACAGGAATCATGTAGTTCCTTCATATTTAAGTAGTTCTGAGTAGTTTGTGCAGAGATTTGTGTAGTTTTTGAAGAGATTTGTTTAGTATGATTCCATGTTAGCATGAAGTATCAAAAAAGCACTGAACGCTGAATTGAGCCTGTTTTTGAAATCTGTATTAAAAGTAGTGAAAACAGTAAATCCCAGCAGAGAATCAATAGGAATCATGTAGTTCCTTCATATTCAAGTTGTTCTGAGTAGTTTGTGCAGAGATTTGTGTAGTTTTTGATGAGATTTGTGCAGTTTGATTGCATGTTAGCATGAAGTGTCAAAAACGCACTGAACGCTGAATTGAGCCTGTTTTTGAACTCTGTATTAAAAGTAGTGAAAACAGCAAATCCCAGCAGAAAATCAACAAGAATCAGGTACTTCCTTCATATTTAAGTAGTTCTGAGTAGTTTGTGCAGAGATTTGTGTAGTTTTTGATGATATTTGTGCAGTTTGATTGCATGTTAGCATGAAGTATCAAAAACGCATTGAATGCTGAATTGAGCCTGTTTTTGAACTGTGTATTAAAAGTAGTGAAAACAGCAAATCCCAGCAGAAAATCAACAGGAATCATGTAGTTCCTTCATATTCAAGTAGTTCTGAGTAGTTTGTGCAGAGAATTGTGTAGTTTTTGAAGATATTTGTGCAGTTTGACTGCACTTGAAGTTGATGTGTCATAAAGGCACTCAATGCTGAAGTGAGCCTGTTTTTGAACTTTGTATTAAATGTAGTGAAAACAGCAAATCCCAGCAGAAAATCAACGAGAATCATGTATTCCCTTCATATTCAAGTAGTTTTGAGTAGTTTGTGCAGAGATTTGTGTAGTTTTTGAAGAGATTTGTTTAGTATGATTCCATGTTAGCATGAAGTATCAAAAAAGCACTGAACCCTGAATTGAGCCTGTTTTTGAACTCTGTATTAAAAGTAGTGAAAACAACAAATCAACAGGAATCATGTAGTTCCTTCATATTCAAGTAGTTCTGAGTATTTTGTGCAGAGAATTGTGTAGTTTTTGAAGATATTTGTGCAGTTTGACTGCACATCAAGTTTATGTGTCATGAAGGCACTCAACGCCGAATTGAGCCTGTTTTTCAACTCTGTATTAAATGTAGTGAAATCATTAAATCCGGGCAGAAAATCAACATGAATCATGTAGTTCCTTCATATTCAAGTAGTTTTTAGTACTCTCTGCAGAGATTTGTGTAGTTTTTGAAGAGATTTGTGCAGTTTGACTGCACTTGAAGTTGATGTGTCATATAGGCACTCAACGCTGAATTGATCCTGTTTTTGAACTCTGTATTAAATGTAGTGAAATCATTAAATCCCAGAAGAAAATAAACAGGAATAATGTAGTTCCTTCATATTCAAGTAGTTCTGAGTAGTTTGTGCAGAGATTTGTGCAGTTTGTGCAGAGATTTGTGTAGTTTTTGATGAGATTTGTGCAGTTTGATTGCATGATAGCATGAAGTGTCAAAAACGCACTGAACGCTGAATTGAGCCTGTTTTTGAACTCTGTATTAAAAGTAGTGAAAACAGCAAATCCCAGCAGAAAATCAACAAGAATCAGGTACTTCCTTCATATTCAAGTAGTTCTGAGTAGTTTGTGCAAAGATTTGTGTAGTTTTTGATGAGATTTGTGCAGTTTGATTACATGTTAGCATGAAGTGTTAAATACGCACTGAACGCTGAATTGAGCCTGTTTTTGAACTCTCTATTAAAAGTAGTGAAAACAGCAAATCCCAGCAGAAAATCAACAGGAATCATGTAGTTCCTTCATATTCAAGTTGTTCTGAGTAGTTTGTGCAGAGATTTGTGTAGTTTTTGATGAGATTTGTGCAGTTTGATTTCATTTCAAGTTGATGAGTCACAAACGCACCCAATGCTGAATTGAGCCTGTTTTTGAACTTTCTATTAAAAGTAGCGAAATCAGCAAATCCCTGCAGAAAATCAACAAGAATCATGTAGTTCCTTCATATTCAAGTAGTTCTGAGTAGTTTGTGCAGAGATTTGTGCAGTTTGATTTCATTTCAAGTTGGTTAGTCATAAACGCACTCAATGCTGAATTGAGCCTGTTTTTGAACTCTGTATTAAAAGTAGTGAAATCAGCAAATCCCAGCAGAAAACAACAAGAATCAGGTACGTCCTTCATATTCAAGTAGTTCTGAGTAGTTTGTGCAGAGATTTGTGTAGTTTTTGATGAGATTTGTGCAGTTTGATTGCATGTTAGCATGAAGTGTTAAAAACGCACTGAACGCTGAATTGAGCCTGTTTTTGAACTCTCTATTAAAAGTAGTGAAAACAGCAAATCCCAGCAGAAAATCAACAGGAATCATGTAGTTCCTTAATATTCAAGTTGTTCTGAGTAGTTTGTGCAGAGATTTGTGTAGTTTTTGATGAGATTTGTGCAGTTTGATTGCATGTTAGCATGAAGTGTTAAAAACGCACTGAACGCTGAATTGAGCCTGTTTTTGAACTTTCTATTAAAAGTAGCGAAATCAGCAAATCCCTGCAGAAAATCAACAAGAATCATGTAGTTCCTTCATATTCAAGTAGTTCTGAGTAGTTTGTGCAGAGATTTGTGCAGTTTGATTTCATTTCAAGTTGGTTAGTCATAAACGCACTGAACGCTGAATTGAGCCTGTTTTTGAACTCTGTATTAAAAGTAGTGAAAACAGCAAATCCCAGCAGAAAATCAAAAAGAATCAGGTACTTCCTTCATATTCAAGTAGTTCTGAGTAGTTTGTGCAGAGATTTGTGTAGTTTTTGATGAGATTTGTGCAGTTTGATTGCATGTTAGCATGAAGTGTTAAAAACGCACTGAACGCTGAATTGAGCCTGTTTTTGAACTCTGTATTAAAAGTAGTGAAAACAGCAAATCCCAGCAGAAAATCAACAGGTATCATGTAGTTCCTTCATATTGAAGTAGTTCTGAGTAGTTTGGGCAGAGATTTGTGCAGTTTTTGAAGAGATTTGTTTAGTATGATTCCATGTTAGCATGAAGTATCAAAAAAGCACTGAACGCTGAATTGAGCCTGTTTTTGAACTCTGTATTAAAAGTAGTGAAAACAGTAAATCCCAGCAGAAAATCACAATAGGAATCATGTAGTTCCTTCATATTCAAGTAGTTCTGAGTAGTTTGTGCAGAGATTTGTGCAGTTTGATTTCATTTCAAGTTGGTTAGTCATAAACGCACTCAATGCTGAATTGAGTCTGTTTTTGAACTTTCTATTAAAAATAGCGAAATCAGCAAATCCCTGCAGAAAATCAACAAGAATCATGTAGTTCCTTCATATTCAAGTAGTTCTGAGTAGTTTGTGCAAAGATTTGTGTAGTTTTTGATGAGATTTGTGCAGTTTGATTGCATGTTAGCATGAAGTGTTAAAAACGCACTGAACGCTGAATTGAGCCTGTTTTTGACCTCTCTATTAAAAGTAGTGAAAACAGCAAATCCCAGCAGAAAATCAACAGGAATCATGTAGTTCCTTCATATTCAAGTTGTTCTGAGTAGTTTGTGCAGAGATTTGTGTAGTTTTTGAAGAGATTTGTGCAGTTTGACTGCACTTCAAGTTTCTGTGTCATAAAGGCACTCAATGCTGAAGTGAGCCTGTTTTTGAACTTTGTATTAAATGTAGTGAAAACAGCAAATCCCAGCAGAAAATCAACAGGAATCATGTAGTTCCTTCATATTCAAGTAGTTCTGAGTAGTTTGTGCAGAGATTTGTGTAGATTTCGAAAAGATTTTGCAGTGTGAATGTATGTTACCATGAAGTATCAGAAACGCACTCAAGGCTGAATTGAACATGTTTTTGAACTCTGTATGAAATGTAGTGAAATCATTAAATCCGGGCAGAAAATCAACAGGAATCATGTAGTTCCTTCATATTCAAGTAGTTTTTAGTACTTTCTGCAGAGATTTGTGTAGTTTTTGAAGAGATTTGTTTAGTATGATTCCATGTTAGCATGAAGTATCAAAAATGCACTGAACGCTGAATTGAGCCTGTTTTTGAACTCTGTGTTAAAAGTAGTGAAAACAGTAAATCCCAGCAGAAAATCAATAGGAATCATGTAGTTCCTTCATATTGAAGTAGTTCTGAGTAGTTTGGGCAGAGATTTGTGTAGTTTTTGAAGAGATTTGTGCAGTTTGACTGCACTTCAAGTTGATGTGTCATAAAGGCACTCAACGCTGAATTGAGCCTGTTTTTGAACTTTGTATTAAATGTAGTGAAATCATTAAATCCCAACAGAAAATCAACAGGAATCATGTAGTTCCTTCATATTTAAGTAGTTCTGAGTAGTTTGTGCAGAGATTTGTGTAGTTTTTGAAGAGATTTGTTTAGTATGATTCCATGTTAGCATGAAGTATCAAAAAAGCACTGAACGCTGAATTGAGCCTGTTTTTGAAATCTGTATTAAAAGTAGTGAAAACAGTAAATCCCAGCAGAGAATCAATAGGAATCATGTAGTTCCTTCATATTCAAGTTGTTCTGAGTAGTTTGTGCAGAGATTTGTGTAGTTTTTGATGAGATTTGTGCAGTTTGATTGCATGTTAGCATGAAGTGTTAAAAACGCACTGAACGCTGAATTGAGCCTGTTTTTGAACTCTGTATTAAAAGTAGTGAAAACAGCAAATCCCAGCAGAAAATCAACAGGAATCATGTAGTTCCTTCATATTCAAGTTGTTCTGAGTAGTTTCTGCAGAGATTTGTGTAGTTTTTGAAGATATTTGTGCAGTTTGATTGCATGTTAGCATGAAGTGTCAAAAACGCACTGAACGCTGAATTGAGCCTGTTTTTGAACTCTGTATTAAAAGTAGTGAAAACAGCAAATCCCAGCAGAAAATCAACAAGAATCAGGTACTTCCTTCATATTTAAGTAGTTCTGAGTAGTTTGTGCAGAGATTTGTGTAGTTTTTGATGATATTTGTGCAGTTTGATTGCATGTTAGCATGAAGTATCAAAAACGCATTGAATGCTGAATTGAGCCTGTTTTTGAACTGTGTATTAAAAGTAGTGAAAACAGCAAATCCCAGCAGAAAATCAACAGGAATCATGTAGTTCCTTCATATTCAAGTAGTTCTGAGTAGTTTGTGCAGAGAATTGTGTAGTTTTTGAAGATATTTGTGCAGTTTGACTGCACTTGAAGTTGATGTGTCATAAAGGCACTCAATGCTGAAGTGAGCCTGTTTTTGAACTTTGTATTAAATGTAGTGAAAACAGCAAATCCCAGCAGAAAATCAACGAGAATCATGTATTCCCTTCATATTCAAGTAGTTTTGAGTAGTTTGTGCAGAGATTTGTGTAGTTTTTGAAGAGATTTGTTTAGTATGATTCCATGTTAGCATGAAGTATCAAAAAAGCACTGAACCCTGAATTGAGCCTGTTTTTGAACTCTGTATTAAAAGTAGTGAAAACAACAAATCAACAGGAATCATGTAGTTCCTTCATATTCAAGTAGTTCTGAGTATTTTGTGCAGAGAATTGTGTAGTTTTTGAAGATATTTGTGCAGTTTGACTGCACATCAAGTTTATGTGTCATGAAGGCACTCAACGCCGAATTGAGCCTGTTTTTCAACTCTGTATTAAATGTAGTGAAATCATTAAATCCGGGCAGAAAATCAACATGAATCATGTAGTTCCTTCATATTCAAGTAGTTTTTAGTACTCTCTGCAGAGATTTGTGTAGTTTTTGAAGAGATTTGTGCAGTTTGACTGCACATCAAGTTTATGTGTCATGAAGGCACTCAACGCCGAATTGAGCCTGTTTTTCAACTCTGTATTAAATGTAGTGAAATCATTAAATCCCAGAAGAAAATAAACAGGAATAATGTAGTTCCTTCATATTCAAGTAGTTCTGAGTAGTTTGTGCAGAGATTTGTGCAGTTTGTGCAGAGATTTGTGTAGTTTTTGATGAGATTTGTGCAGTTTGATTGCATGATAGCATGAAGTGTCAAAAACGCACTGAACGCTGAATTGAGCCTGTTTTTGAACTCTGTATTAAAAGTAGTGAAAACAGCAAATCCCAGCAGAAAATCAACAGGAATCATGTAGTTCCTTCATATTCAAGTAGTTCTGAGTAGTTTGTGCAGAGATTTGTGCAGTTTTTGAAGAGATTTGTTTAGTATGATTCCATGTTAGCATGAAGTATCAATAACGCACTGAAAGCTGAATTGAGCCTGTTTTTGAACTTTGTATTAAATGTAGTGAAAACAGCAAATCCCAGCAGAAAATCAACCAGAATCATGTATTCCCTTCATATTCAAGTAGTTGTGAGTAGTTTGTGCAGAGATTTGTGTAGTTTTTGATGAGATTTGTGCAGTTTGATTGCATGTTAGCATGAAGTATCAAAAACGCACTGAACGCTGAATTGAGCCTGTTTTTGAACTCTCTATTAAATGTAGTGAAATCATTAAATCCCAGAAGAAAATCAACAGGAATCATGTAGTTCCTTCATATTCAAGTAGTTCTGAGTAGTTTGTGCAGAGATTTGTGCAGTTTTTGAAGAGATTTGTTTAGTATGATTCCATGTTAGCATGAAGTATCAAAAAAGCACTGAATGCTGAATTGAGCCTGTTTTTGAACTCTGTATTAAAAGTAGTGAAAACAGCAAATCCCAGCAGAAAATCAACAGGAATCATGTAGTTCTGTCATATTCAAGTTGTTCTGAGTAGTTTGTGCAGAGATTTGTGTAGTTTTTGATGAGATTTGTGCAGTTTGATTTCATTTCAAGTTGATGAGTCACAAACGCACCCAATGCTGAATTGAGCCTGTTTTTGAACTCTGTATTAAATGTAGTGAAATCATTAAATCCCAGAAGAAAATAAACAGGAATAATGTAGTTCCTTCATATTCAAGTAGTTCTGAGTAGTTTGTGTAGAGATTTGTGCAGTTTTTGAAGAGATTTGTTTAGTATGATTCCATGTTAGCATGAAGTATCAAAAAAGCACTGAACGCTGAATTGAGCCTGTTTTTGAACTCTGTATTAAAAGTAGTGAAAACAGCAAATCCCAGCAGAAAATCAACAGGAATCATGTAGTTCCGTCATATTCAAGTAGTTCTGAGTAGTTTGTGCAGAGATTTGTGTAGATTTCGAAAAGATTTTGCAGTGTGATTGTATGTTACCATGAAGTATCAGAAACGCACTCAAGGCTGAATTGAACATGTTTTTGAACTCTGTATGAAATGTAGTGAAATCATTAAATCCGGGCAGAAAATCAACAGGAATCATGTAGTTCCTCCATATTCAAGTAGTTCTGAGTAGTTTGTGCAGAGAATTGTGTAGTTTTTGAAGATATTTGTTCAGTTTGATTGCATGTTAGCATGAAGTGTCAAAAACGCACTGAACGCTGAATTGAGCCTGTTTTTGAACTCTGTATTAAAAGTAGTGAAAACAGCAAATCCCAGCAGAAAATCAACAAGAATCAGGTACTTCCTTCATATTCAAATAGTTCTGAGTAGTTTGTGCAGAGAATTGTGTAGTTTTTGAAGATATTTGTGCAGTTTGACTGCACATCAAGTTTATGTGTCATGAAGGCACTCAACGCCGAATTGAGCCTGTTTTTCAACTCTGTATTAAATGTAGTGAAATCATTAAATCCCAGAAGAAAATAAACAGGAATAATGTAGTTCCTTCATATTCAAGTAGTTCTGAGTAGTTTGTGCAGAGATTTGTGCAGTTTGTGCAGAGATTTGTGTAGTTTTTGATGAGATTTGTGCAGTTTGATTGCATGATAGCATGAAGTGTCAAAAACGCACTGAACGCTGAATTGAGCCTGTTTTTGAACTCTGTATTAAAAGTAGTGAAAACAGCAAATCCCAGCAGAAAATCAACAGGAATCATGTAGTTCCTTCATATTCAAGTAGTTCTGAGTAGTTTGTGCAGAGATTTGTGCAGTTTTTGAAGAGATTTGTTTAGTATGATTCCATGTTAGCATGAAGTATCAATAACGCACTGAAAGCTGAATTGAGCCTGTTTTTGAACTTTGTATTAAATGTAGTGAAAACAGCAAATCCCAGCAGAAAATCAACCAGAATCATGTATTCCCTTCATATTCAAGTAGTTGTGAGTAGTTTGTGCAGAGATTTGTGTAGTTTTTGATGAGATTTGTGCAGTTTGATTGCATGTTAGCATGAAGTATCAAAAACGCACTGAACGCTGAATTGAGCCTGTTTTTGAACTCTCTATTAAATGTAGTGAAATCATTAAATCCCAGAAGAAAATCAACAGGAATCATGTAGTTCCTTCATATTCAAGTAGTTCTGAGTAGTTTGTGCAGAGATTTGTGCAGTTTTTGAAGAGATTTGTTTAGTATGATTCCATGTTAGCATGAAGTATCAAAAAAGCACTGAATGCTGAATTGAGCCTGTTTTTGAACTCTGTATTAAAAGTAGTGAAAACAGCAAATCCCAGCAGAAAATCAACAGGAATCATGTAGTTCTGTCATATTCAAGTTGTTCTGAGTAGTTTGTGCAGAGATTTGTGTAGTTTTTGATGAGATTTGTGCAGTTTGATTTCATTTCAAGTTGATGAGTCACAAACGCACCCAATGCTGAATTGAGCCTGTTTTTGAACTCTGTATTAAATGTAGTGAAATCATTAAATCCCAGAAGAAAATAAACAGGAATAATGTAGTTCCTTCATATTCAAGTAGTTCTGAGTAGTTTGTGTAGAGATTTGTGCAGTTTTTGAAGAGATTTGTTTAGTATGATTCCATGTTAGCATGAAGTATCAAAAAAGCACTGAACGCTGAATTGAGCCTGTTTTTGAACTCTGTATTAAAAGTAGTGAAAACAGCAAATCCCAGCAGAAAATCAACAGGAATCATGTAGTTCCGTCATATTCAAGTAGTTCTGAGTAGTTTGTGCAGAGATTTGTGTAGATTTCGAAAAGATTTTGCAGTGTGATTGTATGTTACCATGAAGTATCAGAAACGCACTCAAGGCTGAATTGAACATGTTTTTGAACTCTGTATGAAATGTAGTGAAATCATTAAATCCGGGCAGAAAATCAACAGGAATCATGTAGTTCCTCCATATTCAAGTAGTTCTGAGTAGTTTGTGCAGAGAATTGTGTAGTTTTTGAAGATATTTGTTCAGTTTGATTGCATGTTAGCATGAAGTGTCAAAAACGCACTGAACGCTGAATTGAGCCTGTTTTTGAACTCTGTATTAAAAGTAGTGAAAACAGCAAATCCCAGCAGAAAATCAACAAGAATCAGGTACTTCCTTCATATTCAAATAGTTCTGAGTAGTTTGTGCAGAGAATTGTGTAGTTTTTGAAGATATTTGTGCAGTTTGACTGCACTTCAAGTTTATGTGTCATAAAGGCAGTGAACGCTGAATTGAGCCTGTTTTTGACCTCTGTATTAAATGTAAGGAAATCATTAAAACTCAGAAGAAAATCAACAGGAATCATGTAGTTCCTTCATATTCAAGTAGATCTGAGTTGTTTGTGCAGAGATTTGTGTAGTTTTTGATGAGATTTGTGCAGTTTGACTGCACTTCAAGTTTATGTGTCATAAAGGCACTCAATGCTGAAGTGAGCCTGTTTTTGAACTTTGTATTAAATGTAGTGAAAACAGCAAATCCCAGCAGAAAATCAACGAGAATCATGTATTCCCTTCATATTCAAGTAGTTCTGAGTACTTTGTGCAAAGATTTGTGCAGTTTTTGAAGAGATTTGTTTAGTATGATTCCATGTTAGCATGAAGTATCAAAAAAGCACTGAACGCTGAATTGAGCCTGTTTTTGAAATCTGTATTAAAAGTAGTGAAAACAGTAAATCCCAGCAGAGAATCAATAGGAATCATGTAGTTCCTTCATATTCAAGTTGTTCTGAGTAGTTTGTGCAGAGATTTGTGTAGTTTTTGATGAGATTTGTGCAGTTTGATTGCATGTTAGCATGAAGTATCAAAAACGCATTGAACGCTGAATTGAGCCTGTTTTTGAACTCTGTATTAAATGTAAGGAAATCATTAAATCCCAGAAGAAAATCAACAGGAATCATGTAGTTCCTTCATATTCAAGTTGTTCTGAGTAGTTTGTGCAGAGATTTGTGTAGTTTTTGATGAGATTTGTGCAGTTTGATTGCATGTTAGCATGAAGTGTCAAAAACGCACTGAACGCTGAATTGAGCCTGTTTTTGAACTCTGTATTAAAAGTAGTGAAAACAGCAAATCCCAGCAGAAAATCAACAGGAATCATGTAGTTCCTTCATATTGAAGTAGTTTTTAGTAGTTTCTGCAGAGATTTGTGTAGTTTTTGAAGAGATTTGTGCAGTTTGACTGCACTTCAAGTTTCTGTGTCATAAAGGCACTCAATGCTGAAGTGAGCCTGTTTTTGAACTTTGTATTAAATGTAGTGAAAACAGCAAATCCCAGCAGAAAATCAACGAGAATCATGTATTCCCTTCATATTCAAGTAGTTTTGAGTAGTTTGTGCAGAGATTTGTGTAGTTTTTGAAGAGATTTGTTTAGTATGATTCCATGTTAGCATGAAGTATCAAAAAAGCACTGAACGCTGAATTGAGCCTGTTTTTGAACTCTGTATTAAAAGTAGTGAAAACAGCAAATCAACAGGAATCATGTATTCCCTTCATATTCAAGTAGTTCTGAGTAGTTTGTGCAGAGATTTGTGTAGATTTCGAAAAGATTTTGTAGTGTGATTGTATGTTACCATGAAGTATCAGAAACGCACTCAAGGCTGAATTGAACATGTTTTTGAACTCTGTATGAAATGTAGTGAAATCATTAAATCCGGGCAGAAAATCAACAGGAATCATGTAGTTCCTTCATATTCAAGTAGTTTTTAGTACTTTCTGCAGAGATCTGTGTAGTTTTTGAAGAGATTTGTGCAATTTGACTGCACTTGAAGTTGATGTGTCATATAGGCACTCAACGCTGAATTGATCCTGTTCTTGAACTCTGTATTAAATGTAGTGAAATAATTAAATCCCAGAAGAAAATAAACAGGAATAATGTAGTTCCTTCATATTCAAGTAGTTCTGAGTAGTTTCTGCAGAGATTTGTGCAGTTTTTGAAGAGATTTGTTTAGTATGATTCCATGTTAGCATGAAGTATCAAAAACGTACTGAACGCTGAATTGAGCCTGTTTTTGAACTCTGTATTAAAAGTAGTGAAAACAGCAAATCCCAGCAGAAAATCAACAAGAATCAGGTACTTCCTTCATATTCAAGTAGTTCTGAGTAGTTTGTGCAGAGATTTGTGTAGTTTTTGATGAGATTTGTGCAGTTTGATTGCATGTTAGCATGAAGTGTTAAAAACGCACTGAACGCTGAATTGAGCCTGTTGTTGAACTCTGTATTAAAAGTAGTGAAAACAGCAAATCCCAGCAGAAAATCAACAGGAATCATGTAGTTCCTTCATATTCAAGTTGTTCTGAGTAGTTTCTGCAGAGATTTGTGTAGTTTTTGAAGATATTTGTGCAGTTTGATTGCATGTTAGCATGAAGTGTCAAAAACGCACTGAACGCTGAATTGAGCCTGTTTTTGAACTCTGTATTAAAAGTAGTGAAAACAGCAAATCCCAGCAGAAAATCAACAAGAATCAGGTACTTCCTTCATATTTAAGTAGTTCTGAGTAGTTTGTGTAGAGATTTGTGTAGTTTTTGATGATATTTGTGCAGTTTGATTGCATGTTAGCATGAAGTATCAAAAACGCATTGAATGCTGAATTGAGCCTGTTTTTGAACTGTGTATTAAAAGTAGTGAAAACAGCAAATCCCAGCAGAAAATCAACAGGAATCATGTAGTTCCTTCATATTCAAGTAGTTCTGAGTAGTTTGTGCAGAGAATTGTGTAGTTTTTGAAGATATTTGTGCAGTTTGACTGCACTTGAAGTTGATGTGTCATAAAGGCACTCAATGCTGAAGTGAGCCTGTTTTTGAACTTTGTATTAAATGTAGTGAAAACAGCAAATCCCAGCAGAAAATCAACGAGAATCATGTATTCCCTTCATATTCAAGTAGTTTTGAGTAGTTTGTGCAGAGAATTGTGTAGTTTTTGAAGATATTTGTGCAGTTTGACTGCACATCAAGTTTATGTGTCATGAAGGCACTCAACGCCGAATTGAGCCTGTTTTTCAACTCTGTATTAAATGTAGTGAAATCATTAAATCCCAGAAGAAAATAAACAGGAATAATGTAGTTCCTTCATATTCAAGTAGTTCTGAGTAGTTTGTGCAGAGATTTGTGCAGTTTGTGCAGAGATTTGTGTAGTTTTTGATGAGATTTGTGCAGTTTGATTGCATGATAGCATGAAGTGTCAAAAACGCACTGAACGCTGAATTGAGCCTGTTTTTGAACTCTGTATTAAAAGTAGTGAAAACAGCAAATCCCAGCAGAAAATCAACAGGAATCATGTAGTTCCTTCATATTCAAGTAGTTCTGAGTAGTTTGTGCAGAGATTTGTGCAGTTTTTGAAGAGATTTGTTTAGTATGATTCCATGTTAGCATGAAGTATCAATAACGCACTGAAAGCTGAATTGAGCCTGTTTTTGAACTTTGTATTAAATGTAGTGAAAACAGCAAATCCCAGCAGAAAATCAACCAGAATCATGTATTCCCTTCATATTCAAGTAGTTGTGAGTAGTTTGTGCAGAGATTTGTGTAGTTTTTGATGAGATTTGTGCAGTTTGATTGCATGTTAGCATGAAGTATCAAAAACGCACTGAACGCTGAATTGAGCCTGTTTTTGAACTCTCTATTAAATGTAGTGAAATCATTAAATCCCAGAAGAAAATCAACAGGAATCATGTAGTTCCTTCATATTCAAGTAGTTCTGAGTAGTTTGTGCAGAGATTTGTGCAGTTTTTGAAGAGATTTGTTTAGTATGATTCCATGTTAGCATGAAGTATCAAAAAAGCACTGAATGCTGAATTGAGCCTGTTTTTGAACTCTGTATTAAAAGTAGTGAAAACAGCAAATCCCAGCAGAAAATCAACAGGAATCATGTAGTTCTGTCATATTCAAGTTGTTCTGAGTAGTTTGTGCAGAGATTTGTGTAGTTTTTGATGAGATTTGTGCAGTTTGATTTCATTTCAAGTTGATGAGTCACAAACGCACCCAATGCTGAATTGAGCCTGTTTTTGAACTCTGTATTAAATGTAGTGAAATCATTAAATCCCAGAAGAAAATAAACAGGAATAATGTAGTTCCTTCATATTCAAGTAGTTCTGAGTAGTTTGTGTAGAGATTTGTGCAGTTTTTGAAGAGATTTGTTTAGTATGATTCCATGTTAGCATGAAGTATCAAAAAAGCACTGAACGCTGAATTGAGCCTGTTTTTGAACTCTGTATTAAAAGTAGTGAAAACAGCAAATCCCAGCAGAAAATCAACAGGAATCATGTAGTTCCGTCATATTCAAGTAGTTCTGAGTAGTTTGTGCAGAGATTTGTGTAGATTTCGAAAAGATTTTGCAGTGTGATTGTATGTTACCATGAAGTATCAGAAACGCACTCAAGGCTGAATTGAACATGTTTTTGAACTCTGTATGAAATGTAGTGAAATCATTAAATCCGGGCAGAAAATCAACAGGAATCATGTAGTTCCTCCATATTCAAGTAGTTCTGAGTAGTTTGTGCAGAGAATTGTGTAGTTTTTGAAGATATTTGTTCAGTTTGATTGCATGTTAGCATGAAGTGTCAAAAACGCACTGAACGCTGAATTGAGCCTGTTTTTGAACTCTGTATTAAAAGTAGTGAAAACAGCAAATCCCAGCAGAAAATCAACAAGAATCAGGTACTTCCTTCATATTCAAATAGTTCTGAGTAGTTTGTGCAGAGAATTGTGTAGTTTTTGAAGATATTTGTGCAGTTTGACTGCACTTCAAGTTTATGTGTCATAAAGGCAGTGAACGCTGAATTGAGCCTGTTTTTGACCTCTGTATTAAATGTAAGGAAATCATTAAAACTCAGAAGAAAATCAACAGGAATCATGTAGTTCCTTCATATTCAAGTAGATCTGAGTTGTTTGTGCAGAGATTTGTGTAGTTTTTGATGAGATTTGTGCAGTTTGACTGCACTTCAAGTTTATGTGTCATAAAGGCACTCAATGCTGAAGTGAGCCTGTTTTTGAACTTTGTATTAAATGTAGTGAAAACAGCAAATCCCAGCAGAAAATCAACGAGAATCATGTATTCCCTTCATATTCAAGTAGTTCTGAGTACTTTGTGCAAAGATTTGTGCAGTTTTTGAAGAGATTTGTTTAGTATGATTCCATGTTAGCATGAAGTATCAAAAAAGCACTGAACGCTGAATTGAGCCTGTTTTTGAAATCTGTATTAAAAGTAGTGAAAACAGTAAATCCCAGCAGAGAATCAATAGGAATCATGTAGTTCCTTCATATTCAAGTTGTTCTGAGTAGTTTGTGCAGAGATTTGTGTAGTTTTTGATGAGATTTGTGCAGTTTGATTGCATGTTAGCATGAAGTATCAAAAACGCATTGAACGCTGAATTGAGCCTGTTTTTGAACTCTGTATTAAATGTAAGGAAATCATTAAATCCCAGAAGAAAATCAACAGGAATCATGTAGTTCCTTCATATTCAAGTTGTTCTGAGTAGTTTGTGCAGAGATTTGTGTAGTTTTTGATGAGATTTGTGCAGTTTGATTTCATTTCAAGTTGATGAGTCACAAACGCACCCAATGCTGAATTGAGCCTGTTTTTGAACTCTGTATTAAATGTAGTGAAATCATTAAATCCCAGAAGAAAATAAACAGGAATAATGTAGTTCCTTCATATTCAAGTAGTTCTGAGTAGTTTGTGTAGAGATTTGTGCAGTTTTTGAAGAGATTTGTTTAGTATGATTCCATGTTAGCATGAAGTATCAAAAAAGCACTGAACGCTGAATTGAGCCTGTTTTTGAACTCTGTATTAAAAGTAGTGAAAACAGCAAATCCCAGCAGAAAATCAACAGGAATCATGTAGTTCCGTCATATTCAAGTAGTTCTGAGTAGTTTGTGCAGAGATTTGTGTAGATTTCGAAAAGATTTTGCAGTGTGATTGTATGTTACCATGAAGTATCAGAAACGCACTCAAGGCTGAATTGAACATGTTTTTGAACTCTGTATGAAATGTAGTGAAATCATTAAATCCGGGCAGAAAATCAACAGGAATCATGTAGTTCCTCCATATTCAAGTAGTTCTGAGTAGTTTGTGCAGAGAATTGTGTAGTTTTTGAAGATATTTGTTCAGTTTGATTGCATGTTAGCATGAAGTGTCAAAAACGCACTGAACGCTGAATTGAGCCTGTTTTTGAACTCTGTATTAAAAGTAGTGAAAACAGCAAATCCCAGCAGAAAATCAACAAGAATCAGGTACTTCCTTCATATTCAAATAGTTCTGAGTAGTTTGTGCAGAGAATTGTGTAGTTTTTGAAGATATTTGTGCAGTTTGACTGCACTTCAAGTTTATGTGTCATAAAGGCAGTGAACGCTGAATTGAGCCTGTTTTTGACCTCTGTATTAAATGTAAGGAAATCATTAAAACTCAGAAGAAAATCAACAGGAATCATGTAGTTCCTTCATATTCAAGTAGATCTGAGTTGTTTGTGCAGAGATTTGTGTAGTTTTTGATGAGATTTGTGCAGTTTGACTGCACTTCAAGTTTATGTGTCATAAAGGCACTCAATGCTGAAGTGAGCCTGTTTTTGAACTTTGTATTAAATGTAGTGAAAACAGCAAATCCCAGCAGAAAATCAACGAGAATCATGTATTCCCTTCATATTCAAGTAGTTCTGAGTACTTTGTGCAAAGATTTGTGCAGTTTTTGAAGAGATTTGTTTAGTATGATTCCATGTTAGCATGAAGTATCAAAAAAGCACTGAACGCTGAATTGAGCCTGTTTTTGAAATCTGTATTAAAAGTAGTGAAAACAGTAAATCCCAGCAGAGAATCAATAGGAATCATGTAGTTCCTTCATATTCAAGTTGTTCTGAGTAGTTTGTGCAGAGATTTGTGTAGTTTTTGATGAGATTTGTGCAGTTTGATTGCATGTTAGCATGAAGTATCAAAAACGCATTGAACGCTGAATTGAGCCTGTTTTTGAACTCTGTATTAAATGTAAGGAAATCATTAAATCCCAGAAGAAAATCAACAGGAATCATGTAGTTCCTTCATATTCAAGTTGTTCTGAGTAGTTTGTGCAGAGATTTGTGTAGTTTTTGATGAGATTTGTGCAGTTTGATTGCATGTTAGCATGAAGTGTCAAAAACGCACTGAACGCTGAATTGAGCCTGTTTTTGAACTCTGTATTAAAAGTAGTGAAAACAGCAAATCCCAGCAGAAAATCAACAGGAATCATGTAGTTCCTTCATATTGAAGTAGTTTTTAGTAGTTTCTGCAGAGATTTGTGTAGTTTTTGAAGAGATTTGTGCAGTTTGACTGCACTTCAAGTTTCTGTGTCATAAAGGCACTCAATGCTGAAGTGAGCCTGTTTTTGAACTTTGTATTAAATGTAGTGAAAACAGCAAATCCCAGCAGAAAATCAACGAGAATCATGTATTCCCTTCATATTCAAGTAGTTTTGAGTAGTTTGTGCAGAGATTTGTGTAGTTTTTGAAGAGATTTGTTTAGTATGATTCCATGTTAGCATGAAGTATCAAAAAAGCACTGAACGCTGAATTGAGCCTGTTTTTGAACTCTGTATTAAAAGTAGTGAAAACAGCAAATCAACAGGAATCATGTATTCCCTTCATATTCAAGTAGTTCTGAGTAGTTTGTGCAGAGATTTGTGTAGATTTCGAAAAGATTTTGTAGTGTGATTGTATGTTACCATGAAGTATCAGAAACGCACTCAAGGCTGAATTGAACATGTTTTTGAACTCTGTATGAAATGTAGTGAAATCATTAAATCCGGGCAGAAAATCAACAGGAATCATGTAGTTCCTTCATATTCAAGTAGTTTTTAGTACTTTCTGCAGAGATCTGTGTAGTTTTTGAAGAGATTTGTGCAATTTGACTGCACTTGAAGTTGATGTGTCATATAGGCACTCAACGCTGAATTGATCCTGTTCTTGAACTCTGTATTAAATGTAGTGAAATAATTAAATCCCAGAAGAAAATAAACAGGAATAATGTAGTTCCTTCATATTCAAGTAGTTCTGAGTAGTTTCTGCAGAGATTTGTGCAGTTTTTGAAGAGATTTGTTTAGTATGATTCCATGTTAGCATGAAGTATCAAAAACGTACTGAACGCTGAATTGAGCCTGTTTTTGAACTCTGTATTAAAAGTAGTGAAAACAGCAAATCCCAGCAGAAAATCAACAGGAATCATGTAGTTCCTTCATATTCAAGTAGTTCTGAGTAGTTTGTGCAGAGAATTGTGTAGTTTTTGAAGATATTTGTGCAGTTTGACTGCACTTGAAGTTGATGTGTTACATAGGCACTCAACCCTGAATTGAGCCTGTTTTTGAACTCTGTATTAAAAGTAGTGAAAACAGCAAATCCCAGCAGAAAATCAACATGAATCATGTAGTTCCTTCATATTCAAGTTGTCCTGAGTAGTTTGTGCAGAGATTTGTGTAGTTTTTGATGAGATTTGTGCAGTTTGATTGCATGTTAGCATGAAGTATCAATAACGCACTGAACGCTGAATTGAGCCTGTTTTTGATCTCTGTATTAAAAGTAGTGAAAACAGCAAATCCCAGCAGAAAATCAACAGGAATCATGTAGTTCCTTCATATTGAAGTTGTTCTGAGTAGTTTGTGCAGAGATTTGTGTAGTTTGATTGCATGTTAGCATGAAGTATCAAAAACGCATTGAACGCTGAATTGAGCCTGTTTTTGAACTGTGTATTAAATGTAAGGAAATCATTAAATCCCAGAAGAAAATCAACAGGAATCATGTAGGTCCTTCATATTCAAGTAGTTTTTAGTACTTTCTGCAGAGATTTGTGTAGTTTTTGAAGAGATTTGTGCAATTTGACTGCACTTCAAGTTTATGTGTCATGAAG
The DNA here is from genome assembly GCA_034769265.1 of Remorina albescens. NCBI lineage: Eukaryota > Metazoa > Chordata > Actinopteri > Carangiformes > Echeneidae > Remorina > Remorina albescens. The sequence goes on along the minus strand of CM068484.1, from coordinate 17,718,404 downwards.
GCACTCAACGCTGAATTGAGCCTGTTTTTCAACTCTGTATTAAATGTAGTGAAATCATTAAATCCGGGCAGAAAATCAACATGAATCATGTAGTTCCTTCATATTCAAGTAGTTCTGAGTAGTTTGTGCAGAGATTTGTGTAGATTTCGAAAAGATTTTGCAGTGTGATTGTATGTTACCATGAAGTATCAGAAACGCACTCAAGGCTGAATTGAACATGTTTTTGAACTCTGTATGAAATGTAGTGAAATCATTAAATCCGGGCAGAAAATCAACAGGAATCATGTAGTTCCTTCATATTCAAGTAGTTTTTAGTACTTTCTGCAGAGATTTGTGTAGTTTTTGAAGAGATTTGTGCAATTTGACTGCACTTGAATTTGATGTGTCATATAGGCACTCAACGCTGAATTGATCCTGTTCTTGAACTCTGTATTAAATGTAGTGAAATAATTAAATCCCAGAAGAAAATAAACAGGAATCATGTAGTTCCTTCATATTCAAGTAGTTCTGAGTAGTTTGTGCAGAGATTTGTGTAGATTTCGAAAAGATTTTGCAGTGTGATTGTATGTTACCATGAAGTATCAGAAACGCACTCAAGGCTGAATTGAACATGTTTTTGAACTCTGTATGAAATGTAGTGAAATCATTAAATCCGGGCAGAAAATCAACAGGAATCATGTAGTTCCTTCATATTCAAGTAGTTCTGAGTAGTTTGTGCAGAGAATTGTGTAGTTTTTGACGAGATTTGTGCAGTTTGATTGCATGTTAGGATGAAGTATCAATAACGCACTGAACGCTGAATTGAGCCTGTTTTTGAACTCTGTATTAAAAGTAGTGATAACAGCAAATCCCAGCAGAAAATCAACAGGAATCATGTAGTTCCTTCATATTGAAGTTGTTCTGAGTAGTTTGTGCAGAGATTTGTGTAGTTTTTGATGAGATTTGTGCAGTTTGATTGCATGTTAGCATGAAGTATCAATAACGCACTGAACGCTGAATTGAGCCTGTTTTTGATCTCTGTATTAAAAGTAGTGAAAACAGCAAATCCCAGCAGAAAATCAACAGGAATCATGTATTTCCTTCATATTGAAGTAGTTTTTAGTAGTTTCTGCAGAGATTTGTGTAGTTTTTGAAGAGATTTGTGCAGTTTGACTGCACTTCAAGTTTCTGTGTCATAAAGGCACTCAATGCTGAAGTGAGCCTGTTTTTGAACTTTGTATTAAATGTAGTGAAAACAGCAAATCCCAGCAGAAAATCAACCAGAATCATGTATTCCCTTCATATTCAAGTAGTTCTGAGTAGTTTGTGCAGAGATTTGTGCAGTTTGTGCAGAGATTTGTGTAGTTTTTGATGAGATTTGTGCAGTTTGATTGCATGATAGCATGAAGTGTCAAAAACGCACTGAACGCTGAATTGAGCCTGTTTTTGAACTCTGTATTAAAAGTAGTGAAAACAGCAAATCCCAGCAGAAAATCAACAGGAATCATGTAGTTCCTTCATATTCAAGTAGTTCTGAGTAGTTTGTGCAGAGATTTGTGCAGTTTTTGAAGAGATTTGTTTAGTATGATTCCATGTTAGCATGAAGTATCAATAACGCACTGAAAGCTGAATTGAGCCTGTTTTTGAACTTTGTATTAAATGTAGTGAAAACAGCAAATCCCAGCAGAAAATCAACCAGAATCATGTATTCCCTTCATATTCAAGTAGTTCTGAGTAGTTTGTGCAGAGATTTGTGCAGTTTTTGAAGAGATTTGTTTAGTATGATTCCATGTTAGCATGAAGTATCAAAAAAGCACTGAATCCTGAATTGAGCCTGTTTTTGAACTCTGTATTAAAAGTAGTGAAAACAGCAAATCCCAGCAGAAAATCAACAGGAATCATGTAGTTCTGTCATATTCAAGTTGTTCTGAGTAGTTTGTGCAGAGATTTGTGTAGTTTTTGATGAGATTTGTGCAGTTTGATTTCATTTCAAGTTGATGAGTCACAAACGCACCCAATGCTGAATTGAGCCTGTTTTTGAACTTTGTATTAAATGTAGTGAAAACAGCAAATCCCAGTAGAAAATCAACGAGAATCATGTATTCCCTTCATATTCAAGTAGTTTTGAGTAGTTTGTGCAGAGATTTGTGTAGTTTTTGTTGAGATTTGTGCAGTTTGATTGCATGTTAGCATGAAGTATCAAAAAAGCACTGAACGCTGAATTGAGCCTGTTTTTGAACTCTGTTTTAAAAGTAGTGAAAACAGTAAATCCCAGCAGAAAATCAACATGAATCATGTAGTTCCTTCATATTCAAGTAGTTTTTACTAGTTTCTGCAAAGATTTGTGTAGTTTTTAATGAGATTTGTGCAGTTTGATTGCATGTTAGCATGAAGTGTCAAAAACGCACTGAACGCTGAATTGAACCTGTTTTTGAAGTCTGTATTAAAAGTAGTGAAAACAGCAAATCCCAGCAGAAAATCAACATGAATCATGTAGTTCCTTCATATTCAAGTAGTTTTTACTAGTTTCTGCAGAGATTTGTGTAGTTTTTGAAGAGATTTGTGCAGTTTGACTGCACTTGAAGTTGATGTGTCATATAGGCACTCAACGCTGAATTGAGCCTGTTTTTGAACTCTGTATTAAATGTAGTGAAATCATTAAATCCCAGAAGAAAATAAACAGGAATAATGTAGTTCCTTCATATTCAAGTAGTTCTGAGTAGTTTGTGTAGAGATTTGTGCAGTTTTTGAAGAGATTTGTTTAGTATGATTCCATGTTAGCATGAAGTATCAAAAAAGCACTGAACGCTGAATTGAGCCTGTTTGTGAACTCTGTATTAAAAGTAGTGAAAACAGCAAATCCCAGCAGAAAATCAACAGGAATCATGTAGTTCCTTCATATTCAAGTTGTTCTGAGTAGTTTCTGCAGAGATTTGTGTAGTTTTTGAAGATATTTGTGCAGTTTGATTGCATGTTAGCATGAAGTGTCAAAAACGCACTGAACGCTGAATTGAGCCTGTTTTTGAACTCTGTATTAAAAGTAGTGAAAACAGCAAATCCCAGCAGAAAATCAACATGAATCATGTAGTTCGTTCATATTCAAATTGTTCTGAGTAGTTTGTGCAGAGATTTGTGTAGTTTTTGATGAGATTTGTGCAGTTTGATTGCATGTTAGCATGAAGTATCAATAACGCACTGAACGCTGAATTGAGCCTGTTTTTGATCTCTGTATTAAAAGTAGTGAAAACAGCAAATCCGGGCAGAAAATCAACAGGAATCATGTAGTTCCTTCATATTCAAGTTGTTCTGAGTAGTTTCTGCAGAGATTTGTGTAGTTTTTGAAGAGATTTGTGCAATTTGACTGCACTTGAAGTTGATGTGTCATATAGGCACTCAACGCTGAATTGATCCTGTTCTTGAACTCTGTATTAAATGTAGTGAAATAATTAAATCCCAGAAGAAAATAAACAGGAATCATGTAGTTCCTTCATATTCAAGTAGTTCTGAGTAGTTTGTGCAGAGATTTGTGTAGATTTCGAAAAGATTTTGCAGTGTGATTGTATGTTACCATGAAGTATCAGAAACGCACTCAAGGCTGAATTGAACATGGTTTTGAACTCTGTATGAAATGTAGTGAAATCATTAAATCCGGGCAGAAAATCAACAGGAATCATGTAGTTCCTTCATATTCAAGTAGTTCTGAGTAGTTTGTGCAGAGAATTGTGTAGTTTTTGACGAGATTTGTGCAGTTTGATTGCATGTTAGGATGAAGTATCAATAACGCACTGAACGCTGAATTGAGCCTGTTTTTGAACTCTGTATTAAAAGTAGTGAAAACAGCAAATCCCAGCAGAAAATCAACAGGAATCATGTAGTTCCTTCATATTGAAGTTGTTCTGAGTAGTTTGTGCAGAGATTTGTGTAGTTTTTGATGAGATTTGTGCAGTTTGATTGCATGGTAGCATGAAGTATCAAAAACGCACTGAACGCTGAATTGAGCCTGTTTTTGAACTCTGTATTAAATGTAGTGAAATCATTAAATCCCAGAAGAAAATCAACAGGAATGATGTAGTTCCTTCATATTCAAGTAGTTCTGAGTAGTTTGTGCAGAGATTTGTGCAGTTTTTGAAGAGATTTGTTTAGTATGATTCCATGTTAGCATGAAGTATCAAAAACGCACTGAACGCTGAATTGAGCCTGTTTTTGAACTCTGTGTTAAAAGTAGTGAAAACAGTAAATCCCAGCAGAAAATCAACAGGAATCATGTAGTTCCTTCATATTGAAGTAGTTCTGAGTAGTTTGGGCAGAGATTTGTGTAGTTTTTGAAGAGATTTGTGCAGTTTGACTGCACTTCAAGTTGATGTGTCATAAAGGCACTCAACGCTGAATTGAGCCTGTTTTTGAACTTTGTATTAAATGTAGTGAAATCATTAAATCCCAACAGAAAATCAACAGGAATCATGTAGTTCCTTCATATTCAAGTTGTTCTGAGTAGTTTCTGCAGAGATTTGTGTAGTTTTTGAAGATATTTGTGCAGTTTGATTGCATGTTATCATGAAGTGTCAAAAACGCACTGAACGCTGAATTGAGCCTGTTTTTGAACTCTGTATTAAAAGTAGTGAAAACAGCAAATCCCAGCAGAAAATTAATAAGAATCAGGTACTTCCTTCATATTTAAGTAGTTCTGAGTAATTTGTGCAGAGATTTGTGTAGTTTTTGATGAGATTTGTGCAGTTTGATTGCATGTTAGCATGAAGTATCAAAAACGCATTGAACGCTGAATTGAGCCTGTTTTTGAACTGTGTATTAAATGTAAGGAAATCATTAAATCCCAGAAGAAAATCAACAGGAATCATGTAGGTCCTTCATATTCAAGTAGTTCTGAGTAGTTTGTGCAGAGATTTGTGCAGTTTTTGAAGAGATTTGTTTAGTATGATTCCATGTTAGCACGAAGTATCAAAAACGTACTGAACGCTGAATTGAGCCTGTTTTTGAACTCTGTATTAAAAGTAGTGAAAACAGCAAATCCCAGCAGAAAATCAACAGGAATCATGTAGTTCCTTCATATTCAAGTAGTTCTGAGTAGTTTGTGCAGAGAATTGTGTAGTTTTTGAAGATATTTGTGCAGTTTGACTGCACTTGAAGTTGATGTGTTACATAGGCACTCAACCCTGAATTGAGCCTGTTTTTGAACTCTGTATTAAAAGTAGTGAAAACAGTAAATCCCAGCAGAAAATCAATAGGAATCATGTAGTTCCTTCATATTCAAGTTGTTCTGAGTAGTTTGTGCAGAGATTTGTGTAGTTTTTGATGAGATTTATGCAGTTTGATTGCATGTTAGCATGAAGTGTCAAAAACGCACTGAACGCTGAATTGAGCCTGTTTTTGAACTCTGTATTAAAAGTAGTGAAAACAGCAAATCCCAGCAGAAAATCAACATGAATCATGTAGTTCCTTCATATTCAAGTTGTTCTGAGTAGTTTGTGCAGAGATTTGTGTAGTTTTTGATGAGATTTGTGCAGTTTGATTGCATGTTAGCATGAAGTATCAATAACGCACTGAACGCTGAATTGAGCCTGTTTTTGATCTCTGTATTAAAAGTAGTGAAAACAGCAAATCCCAGCAGAAAATCAACAGGAATCATGTAGTTCCTTCATATTGAAGTAGTTTTTAGTAGTTTCTGCAGAGATTTGTGTAGTTTTTGAAGATATTTGTGCAGTTTGACTGCACGTCAAGTTTATGTGTCATGAAGGCACTCAACGCTGAATTGAGCCTGTTTTTCAACTTTGTATTAAATGTAGTGAAAACAGCAAATCCCAGCAGAAAATCAACCAGAATCATGTATTCCCTTCATATTCAAGTAGTTCTGAGTAGTTTGTGCAGAGATTTGTGTAGTTTTTGATGAGATTTGTGCAGTTTGATTGCATGTTAGCATGAAGTATCAAAAACGCACTGAACGCTGAATTGAGCCTGTTTTTGAACTCTGTATTAAAAGTAGTGAAAACAGCAAATCCCAGCAGAAAATCAACAGGAATCATGTAGTTCTGTCATATTCAAGTTGTTCTGAGTAGTTTGTGCAGAGATTTGTGTAGTTTTTGATGAGATTTGTGCAGTTTGACTGCACTTGAAGTTGATGTGTCATATAGGCACTCAACGCTGAATTGAGCCTGTTTTTGAACTCTGTATTAAAAGTAGTGAAAACAGCAAATCCCAGCAGAAAATCAACAAGAATCAGGTACTTCCTTCATATTTAAGTAGTTCTGAGTAGTTTGTGTAGAGATTTGTGTAGTTTTTGATGATATTTGTGCAGTTTGATTGCATGTTAGCATGAAGTATCAAAAACGCATTGAATGCTGAATTGAGCCTGTTTTTGAACTGTGTATTAAAAGTAGTGAAAACAGCAAATCCCAGCAGAAAATCAACAGGAATCATGTAGTTCCTTCATATTCAAGTAGTTCTGAGTAGTTTGTGCAGAGAATTGTGTAGTTTTTGAAGATATTTGTGCAGTTTGACTGCACTTGAAGTTGATGTGTCATAAAGGCACTCAATGCTGAAGTGAGCCTGTTTTTGAACTTTGTATTAAATGTAGTGAAAACAGCAAATCCCAGCAGAAAATCAACGAGAATCATGTATTCCCTTCATATTCAAGTAGTTTTGAGTAGTTTGTGCAGAGAATTGTGTAGTTTTTGAAGATATTTGTGCAGTTTGATTTCATTTCAAGTTGATGAGTCACAAACGCACCCAATGCTGAATTGAGCCTGTTTTTGAACTCTGTATTAAATGTAGTGAAATCATTAAATCCCAGAAGAAAATAAACAGGAATAATGTAGTTCCTTCATATTCAAGTAGTTCTGAGTAGTTTGTGTAGAGATTTGTGCAGTTTTTGAAGAGATTTGTTTAGTATGATTCCATGTTAGCATGAAGTATCAAAAAAGCACTGAACGCTGAATTGAGCCTGTTTTTGAACTCTGTATTAAAAGTAGTGAAAACAGTAAATCCCAGCAGAAAATCAATAGGAATCATGTAGTTCCTTCATATTCAAGTTGTTCTGAGTAGTTTGTGCAGAGATTTGTGTAGTTTTTGATGAGATTTATGCAGTTTGATTGCATGTTAGCATGAAGTGTCAAAAACGCACTGAACGCTGAATTGAGCCTGTTTTTGAACTCTGTATTAAAAGTAGTGAAAACAGCAAATCCCAGCAGAAAATCAACATGAATCATGTAGTTCCTTCATATTCAAGTTGTTCTGAGTAGTTTGTGCAGAGATTTGTGTAGTTTTTGATGAGATTTGTGCAGTTTGATTGCATGTTAGCATGAAGTATCAATAACGCACTGAACGCTGAATTGAGCCTGTTTTTGATCTCTGTATTAAAAGTAGTGAAAACAGCAAATCCCAGCAGAAAATCAACAGGAATCATGTAGTTCCTTCATATTGAAGTAGTTTTTAGTAGTTTCTGCAGAGATTTGTGTAGTTTTTGAAGATATTTGTGCAGTTTGACTGCACGTCAAGTTTATGTGTCATGAAGGCACTCAACGCTGAATTGAGCCTGTTTTTCAACTTTGTATTAAATGTAGTGAAAACAGCAAATCCCAGCAGAAAATCAACCAGAATCATGTATTCCCTTCATATTCAAGTAGTTCTGAGTAGTTTGTGCAGAGATTTGTGTAGTTTTTGATGAGATTTGTGCAGTTTGATTGCATGTTAGCATGAAGTATCAAAAACGCACTGAACGCTGAATTGAGCCTGTTTTTGAACTCTGTATTAAAAGTAGTGAAAACAGCAAATCCCAGCAGAAAATCAACAGGAATCATGTAGTTCTGTCATATTCAAGTTGTTCTGAGTAGTTTGTGCAGAGATTTGTGTAGTTTTTGATGAGATTTGTGCAGTTTGACTGCACTTGAAGTTGATGTGTCATATAGGCACTCAACGCTGAATTGAGCCTGTTTTTGAACTCTGTATTAAAAGTAGTGAAAACAGCAAATCCCAGCAGAAAATCAACAAGAATCAGGTACTTCCTTCATATTTAAGTAGTTCTGAGTAGTTTGTGTAGAGATTTGTGTAGTTTTTGATGATATTTGTGCAGTTTGATTGCATGTTAGCATGAAGTATCAAAAACGCATTGAATGCTGAATTGAGCCTGTTTTTGAACTGTGTATTAAAAGTAGTGAAAACAGCAAATCCCAGCAGAAAATCAACAGGAATCATGTAGTTCCTTCATATTCAAGTAGTTCTGAGTAGTTTGTGCAGAGAATTGTGTAGTTTTTGAAGATATTTGTGCAGTTTGACTGCACTTGAAGTTGATGTGTCATAAAGGCACTCAATGCTGAAGTGAGCCTGTTTTTGAACTTTGTATTAAATGTAGTGAAAACAGCAAATCCCAGCAGAAAATCAACGAGAATCATGTATTCCCTTCATATTCAAGTAGTTTTGAGTAGTTTGTGCAGAGAATTGTGTAGTTTTTGAAGATATTTGTGCAGTTTGATTTCATTTCAAGTTGATGAGTCACAAACGCACCCAATGCTGAATTGAGCCTGTTTTTGAACTCTGTATTAAATGTAGTGAAATCATTAAATCCCAGAAGAAAATAAACAGGAATAATGTAGTTCCTTCATATTCAAGTAGTTCTGAGTAGTTTGTGTAGAGATTTGTGCAGTTTTTGAAGAGATTTGTTTAGTATGATTCCATGTTAGCATGAAGTATCAAAAAAGCACTGAACGCTGAATTGAGCCTGTTTTTGAACTCTGTATTAAAAGTAGTGAAAACAGTAAATCCCAGCAGAAAATCAATAGGAATCATGTAGTTCCTTCATATTCAAGTTGTTCTGAGTAGTTTGTGCAGAGATTTGTGTAGTTTTTGATGAGATTTATGCAGTTTGATTGCATGTTAGCATGAAGTGTCAAAAACGCACTGAACGCTGAATTGAGCCTGTTTTTGAACTCTGTATTAAAAGTAGTGAAAACAGCAAATCCCAGCAGAAAATCAACATGAATCATGTAGTTCCTTCATATTCAAGTTGTTCTGAGTAGTTTCTGCAGAGATTTGTGTAGTTTTTGAAGAGATTTGTGCAATTTGACTGCACTTGAAGTTGATGTGTCATATAGGCACTCAACGCTGAATTGATCCTGTTCTTGAACTCTGTATTAAATGTAGTGAAATAATTAAATCCCAGAAGAAAATAAACAGGAATCATGTAGTTCCTTCATATTCAAGTAGTTCTGAGTAGTTTGTGCAGAGATTTGTGTAGATTTCGAAAAGATTTTGCAGTGTGATTGTATGTTACCATGAAGTATCAGAAACGCACTCAAGGCTGAATTGAACATGGTTTTGAACTCTGTATGAAATGTAGTGAAATCATTAAATCCGGGCAGAAAATCAACAGGAATCATGTAGTTCCTTCATATTCAAGTAGTTCTGAGTAGTTTGTGCAGAGAATTGTGTAGTTTTTGACGAGATTTGTGCAGTTTGATTGCATGTTAGGATGAAGTATCAATAACGCACTGAACGCTGAATTGAGCCTGTTTTTGAACTCTGTATTAAAAGTAGTGAAAACAGCAAATCCCAGCAGAAAATCAACAGGAATCATGTAGTTCCTTCATATTGAAGTTGTTCTGAGTAGTTTGTGCAGAGATTTGTGTAGTTTTTGATGAGATTTGTGCAGTTTGATTGCATGGTAGCATGAAGTATCAAAAACGCACTGAACGCTGAATTGAGCCTGTTTTTGAACTCTGTATTAAATGTAGTGAAATCATTAAATCCCAGAAGAAAATCAACAGGAATGATGTAGTTCCTTCATATTCAAGTAGTTCTGAGTAGTTTGTGCAGAGATTTGTGCAGTTTTTGAAGAGATTTGTTTAGTATGATTCCATGTTAGCATGAAGTATCAAAAACGCACTGAACGCTGAATTGAGCCTGTTTTTGAACTCTGTGTTAAAAGTAGTGAAAACAGTAAATCCCAGCAGAAAATCAACAGGAATCATGTAGTTCCTTCATATTGAAGTAGTTCTGAGTAGTTTGGGCAGAGATTTGTGTAGTTTTTGAAGAGATTTGTGCAGTTTGACTGCACTTCAAGTTGATGTGTCATAAAGGCACTCAACGCTGAATTGAGCCTGTTTTTGAACTTTGTATTAAATGTAGTGAAATCATTAAATCCCAACAGAAAATCAACAGGAATCATGTAGTTCCTTCATATTCAAGTTGTTCTGAGTAGTTTCTGCAGAGATTTGTGTAGTTTTTGAAGATATTTGTGCAGTTTGATTGCATGTTATCATGAAGTGTCAAAAACGCACTGAACGCTGAATTGAGCCTGTTTTTGAACTCTGTATTAAAAGTAGTGAAAACAGCAAATCCCAGCAGAAAATTAATAAGAATCAGGTACTTCCTTCATATTTAAGTAGTTCTGAGTAATTTGTGCAGAGATTTGTGTAGTTTTTGATGAGATTTGTGCAGTTTGATTGCATGTTAGCATGAAGTATCAAAAACGCATTGAACGCTGAATTGAGCCTGTTTTTGAACTGTGTATTAAATGTAAGGAAATCATTAAATCCCAGAAGAAAATCAACAGGAATCATGTAGGTCCTTCATATTCAAGTAGTTCTGAGTAGTTTGTGCAGAGATTTGTGCAGTTTTTGAAGAGATTTGTTTAGTATGATTCCATGTTAGCACGAAGTATCAAAAACGTACTGAACGCTGAATTGAGCCTGTTTTTGAACTCTGTATTAAAAGTAGTGAAAACAGCAAATCCCAGCAGAAAATCAACAGGAATCATGTAGTTCCTTCATATTCAAGTAGTTCTGAGTAGTTTGTGCAGAGAATTGTGTAGTTTTTGAAGATATTTGTGCAGTTTGACTGCACTTGAAGTTGATGTGTTACATAGGCACTCAACCCTGAATTGAGCCTGTTTTTGAACTCTGTATTAAAAGTAGTGAAAACAGTAAATCCCAGCAGAAAATCAATAGGAATCATGTAGTTCCTTCATATTCAAGTTGTTCTGAGTAGTTTGTGCAGAGATTTGTGTAGTTTTTGATGAGATTTATGCAGTTTGATTGCATGTTAGCATGAAGTGTCAAAAACGCACTGAACGCTGAATTGAGCCTGTTTTTGAACTCTGTATTAAAAGTAGTGAAAACAGCAAATCCCAGCAGAAAATCAACATGAATCATGTAGTTCCTTCATATTCAAGTTGTTCTGAGTAGTTTGTGCAGAGATTTGTGTAGTTTTTGATGAGATTTGTGCAGTTTGATTGCATGTTAGCATGAAGTATCAATAACGCACTGAACGCTGAATTGAGCCTGTTTTTGATCTCTGTATTAAAAGTAGTGAAAACAGCAAATCCCAGCAGAAAATCAACAGGAATCATGTAGTTCCTTCATATTGAAGTAGTTTTTAGTAGTTTCTGCAGAGATTTGTGTAGTTTTTGAAGATATTTGTGCAGTTTGACTGCACGTCAAGTTTATGTGTCATGAAGGCACTCAACGCTGAATTGAGCCTGTTTTTCAACTTTGTATTAAATGTAGTGAAAACAGCAAATCCCAGCAGAAAATCAACCAGAATCATGTATTCCCTTCATATTCAAGTAGTTCTGAGTAGTTTGTGCAGAGATTTGTGTAGTTTTTGATGAGATTTGTGCAGTTTGATTGCATGTTAGCATGAAGTATCAAAAACGCACTGAACGCTGAATTGAGCCTGTTTTTGAACTCTGTATTAAAAGTAGTGAAAACAGCAAATCCCAGCAGAAAATCAACAGGAATCATGTAGTTCTGTCATATTCAAGTTGTTCTGAGTAGTTTGTGCAGAGATTTGTGTAGTTTTTGATGAGATTTGTGCAGTTTGACTGCACTTGAAGTTGATGTGTCATATAGGCACTCAACGCTGAATTGAGCCTGTTTTTGAACTCTGTATTAAAAGTAGTGAAAACAGCAAATCCCAGCAGAAAATCAACAAGAATCAGGTACTTCCTTCATATTTAAGTAGTTCTGAGTAGTTTGTGTAGAGATTTGTGTAGTTTTTGATGATATTTGTGCAGTTTGATTGCATGTTAGCATGAAGTATCAAAAACGCATTGAATGCTGAATTGAGCCTGTTTTTGAACTGTGTATTAAAAGTAGTGAAAACAGCAAATCCCAGCAGAAAATCAACAGGAATCATGTAGTTCCTTCATATTCAAGTAGTTCTGAGTAGTTTGTGCAGAGAATTGTGTAGTTTTTGAAGATATTTGTGCAGTTTGACTGCACTTGAAGTTGATGTGTCATAAAGGCACTCAATGCTGAAGTGAGCCTGTTTTTGAACTTTGTATTAAATGTAGTGAAAACAGCAAATCCCAGCAGAAAATCAACGAGAATCATGTATTCCCTTCATATTCAAGTAGTTTTGAGTAGTTTGTGCAGAGAATTGTGTAGTTTTTGAAGATATTTGTGCAGTTTGATTTCATTTCAAGTTGATGAGTCACAAACGCACCCAATGCTGAATTGAGCCTGTTTTTGAACTCTGTATTAAATGTAGTGAAATCATTAAATCCCAGAAGAAAATAAACAGGAATAATGTAGTTCCTTCATATTCAAGTAGTTCTGAGTAGTTTGTGTAGAGATTTGTGCAGTTTTTGAAGAGATTTGTTTAGTATGATTCCATGTTAGCATGAAGTATCAAAAAAGCACTGAACGCTGAATTGAGCCTGTTTTTGAACTCTGTATTAAAAGTAGTGAAAACAGTAAATCCCAGCAGAAAATCAATAGGAATCATGTAGTTCCTTCATATTCAAGTTGTTCTGAGTAGTTTGTGCAGAGATTTGTGTAGTTTTTGATGAGATTTATGCAGTTTGATTGCATGTTAGCATGAAGTGTCAAAAACGCACTGAACGCTGAATTGAGCCTGTTTTTGAACTCTGTATTAAAAGTAGTGAAAACAGCAAATCCCAGCAGAAAATCAACATGAATCATGTAGTTCCTTCATATTCAAGTTGTTCTGAGTAGTTTGTGCAGAGATTTGTGTAGTTTTTGATGAGATTTGTGCAGTTTGATTGCATGTTAGCATGAAGTATCAATAACGCACTGAACGCTGAATTGAGCCTGTTTTTGATCTCTGTATTAAAAGTAGTGAAAACAGCAAATCCCAGCAGAAAATCAACAGGAATCATGTAGTTCCTTCATATTGAAGTAGTTTTTAGTAGTTTCTGCAGAGATTTGTGTAGTTTTTGAAGATATTTGTGCAGTTTGACTGCACGTCAAGTTTATGTGTCATGAAGGCACTCAACGCTGAATTGAGCCTGTTTTTCAACTTTGTATTAAATGTAGTGAAAACAGCAAATCCCAGCAGAAAATCAACCAGAATCATGTATTCCCTTCATATTCAAGTAGTTCTGAGTAGTTTGTGCAGAGATTTGTGTAGTTTTTGATGAGATTTGTGCAGTTTGATTGCATGTTAGCATGAAGTATCAAAAACGCACTGAACGCTGAATTGAGCCTGTTTTTGAACTCTGTATTAAAAGTAGTGAAAACAGCAAATCCCAGCAGAAAATCAACAGGAATCATGTAGTTCTGTCATATTCAAGTTGTTCTGAGTAGTTTGTGCAGAGATTTGTGTAGTTTTTGATGAGATTTGTGCAGTTTGACTGCACTTGAAGTTGATGTGTCATATAGGCACTCAACGCTGAATTGAGCCTGTTTTTGAACTCTGTATTAAAAGTAGTGAAAACAGCAAATCCCAGCAGAAAATCAACAAGAATCAGGTACTTCCTTCATATTTAAGTAGTTCTGAGTAGTTTGTGTAGAGATTTGTGTAGTTTTTGATGATATTTGTGCAGTTTGATTGCATGTTAGCATGAAGTATCAAAAACGCATTGAATGCTGAATTGAGCCTGTTTTTGAACTGTGTATTAAAAGTAGTGAAAACAGCAAATCCCAGCAGAAAATCAACAGGAATCATGTAGTTCCTTCATATTCAAGTAGTTCTGAGTAGTTTGTGCAGAGAATTGTGTAGTTTTTGAAGATATTTGTGCAGTTTGACTGCACTTGAAGTTGATGTGTCATAAAGGCACTCAATGCTGAAGTGAGCCTGTTTTTGAACTTTGTATTAAATGTAGTGAAAACAGCAAATCCCAGCAGAAAATCAACGAGAATCATGTATTCCCTTCATATTCAAGTAGTTTTGAGTAGTTTGTGCAGAGAATTGTGTAGTTTTTGAAGATATTTGTGCAGTTTGATTTCATTTCAAGTTGATGAGTCACAAACGCACCCAATGCTGAATTGAGCCTGTTTTTGAACTCTGTATTAAATGTAGTGAAATCATTAAATCCCAGAAGAAAATAAACAGGAATAATGTAGTTCCTTCATATTCAAGTAGTTCTGAGTAGTTTGTGTAGAGATTTGTGCAGTTTTTGAAGAGATTTGTTTAGTATGATTCCATGTTAGCATGAAGTATCAAAAAAGCACTGAACGCTGAATTGAGCCTGTTTTTGAACTCTGTATTAAAAGTAGTGAAAACAGTAAATCCCAGCAGAAAATCAATAGGAATCATGTAGTTCCTTCATATTCAAGTTGTTCTGAGTAGTTTGTGCAGAGATTTGTGTAGTTTTTGATGAGATTTATGCAGTTTGATTGCATGTTAGCATGAAGTGTCAAAAACGCACTGAACGCTGAATTGAGCCTGTTTTTGAACTCTGTATTAAAAGTAGTGAAAACAGCAAATCCCAGCAGAAAATCAACATGAATCATGTAGTTCCGTCATATTCAAGTAGTTCTGAGTAGTTTGTGCAGAGATTTGTGTAGATTTCGAAAAGATTTTGCAGTGTGATTGTATGTTACCATGAAGTATCAGAAACGCACTCAAGGCTGAATTGAACATGTTTTTGAACTCTGTATGAAATGTAGTGAAATCATTAAATCCGGGCAGAAAATCAACAGGAATCATGTAGTTCCTCCATATTCAAGTAGTTCTGAGTAGTTTGTGCAGAGAATTGTGTAGTTTTTGAAGATATTTGTTCAGTTTGATTGCATGTTAGCATGAAGTGTCAAAAACGCACTGAACGCTGAATTGAGCCTGTTTTTGAACTCTGTATTAAAAGTAGTGAAAACAGCAAATCCCAGCAGAAAATCAACAAGAATCAGGTACTTCCTTCATATTCAAGTAGTTCTGAGTAGTTTGTGCAGAGAATTGTGTAGTTTTTGAAGATATTTGTGCAGTTTGACTGCACTTCAAGTTTATGTGTCATAAAGGCAGTGAACGCTGAATTGAGCCTGTTTTTGACCTCTGTATTAAATGTAAGGAAATCATTAAAACTCAGAAGAAAATCAACAGGAATCATGTAGTTCCTTCATATTCAAGTAGTTCTGAGTTGTTTGTGCAGAGATTTGTGTAGTTTTTGATGAGATTTGTGCAGTTTGACTGCACTTCAAGTTTATGTGTCATAAAGGCACTCAATGCTGAAGTGAGCCTGTTTTTGAACTTTGTATTAAATGTAGTGAAAACAGCAAATCCCAGCAGAAAATCAACGAGAATCATGTATTCCCTTCATATTCAAGTAGTTCTGAGTACTTTGTGCAAAGATTTGTGCAGTTTTTGAAGAGATTTGTTTAGTATGATTCCATGTTAGCATGAAGTATCAAAAAAGCACTGAACGCTGAATTGAGCCTGTTTTTGAAATCTGTATTAAAAGTAGTGAAAACAGTAAATCCCAGCAGAGAATCAATAGGAATCATGTAGTTCCTTCATATTCAAGTTGTTCTGAGTAGTTTGTGCAGAGATTTGTGTAGTTTTTGATGAGATTTGTGCAGTTTGATTGCATGTTAGCATGAAGTATCAAAAACGCATTGAACGCTGAATTGAGCCTGTTTTTGAACTCTGTATTAAATGTAAGGAAATCATTAAATCCCAGAAGAAAATCAACAGGAATCATGTAGTTCCTTCATATTCAAGTTGTTCTGAGTAGTTTGTGCAGAGATTTGTGTAGCTTTTGATGAGATTTGTGCAGTTTGATTGCATGTTAGCATGAAGTGTCAAAAACGCACTGAACGCTGAATTGAGCCTGTTTTTGAACTCTGTATTAAAAGTAGTGAAAACAGCAAATCCCAGCAGAAAATCAACAGGAATCATGTAGTTCCTTCATATTGAAGTAGTTTTTAGTAGTTTCTGCAGAGATTTGTGTAGTTTTTGAAGAGATTTGTGCAGTTTGACTGCACTTCAAGTTTCTGTGTCATAAAGGCACTCAATGCTGAAGTGAGCCTGTTTTTGAACTTTGTATTAAATGTAGTGAAAACAGCAAATCCCAGCAGAAAATCAACGAGAATCATGTATTCCCTTCATATTCAAGTAGTTTTGAGTAGTTTGTGCAGAGATTTGTGTAGTTTTTGAAGAGATTTGTTTAGTATGATTCCATGTTAGCATGAAGTATCAAAAAAGCACTGAACGCTGAATTGAGCCTGTTTTTGAACTCTGTATTAAAAGTAGTGAAAACAGCAAATCAACAGGAATCATGTATTCCCTTCATATTCAAGTAGTTCTGAGTAGTTTGTGCAGAGATTTGTGTAGATTTCGAAAAGATTTTGTAGTGTGATTGTATGTTACCATGAAGTATCAGAAACGCACTCAAGGCTGAATTGAACATGTTTTTGAACTCTGTATGAAATGTAGTGAAATCATTAAATCCGGGCAGAAAATCAACAGGAATCATGTAGTTCCTTCATATTCAAGTAGTTTTTAGTACTTTCTGCAGAGATTTGTGTAGTTTTTGAAGAGATTTGTGCAATTTGACTGCACTTGAAGTTGATGTGTCATATAGGCACTCAACGCTGAATTGATCCTGTTCTTGAACTCTGTATTAAATGTAGTGAAATAATTAAATCCCAGAAGAAAATAAACAGGAATAATGTAGTTCCTTCATATTCAAGTAGTTCTGAGTAGTTTCTGCAGAGATTTGTGCAGTTTTTGAAGAGATTTGTTTAGTATGATTCCATGTTAGCATGAAGTATCAAAAACGTACTGAACGCTGAATTGAGCCTGTTTTTGAACTCTGTATTAAAAGTAGTGAAAACAGCAAATCCCAGCAGAAAATCAACAGGAATCATGTAGTTCCTTCATATTCAAGTAGTTCTGAGTAGTTTGTGCAGAGAATTGTGTAGTTTTTGAAGATATTTGTGCAGTTTGACTGCACTTGAAGTTGATGTGTTACATAGGCACTCAACCCTGAATTGAGCCTGTTTTTGAACTCTGTATTAAAAGTAGTGAAAACAGCAAATCCCAGCAGAAAATCAACAAGAATCAGGTACTTCCTTCATATTTAAGTAGTTCTGAGTAGTTTGTGTAGAGATTTGTGTAGTTTTTGATGATATTTGTGCAGTTTGATTGCATGTTAGCATGAAGTATCAAAAACGCATTGAATGCTGAATTGAGCCTGTTTTTGAACTGTGTATTAAAAGTAGTGAAAACAGCAAATCCCAGCAGAAAATCAACAGGAATCATGTAGTTCCTTCATATTCAAGTAGTTCTGAGTAGTTTGTGCAGAGAATTGTGTAGTTTTTGAAGATATTTGTGCAGTTTGACTGCACTTGAAGTTGATGTGTCATAAAGGCACTCAATGCTGAAGTGAGCCTGTTTTTGAACTTTGTATTAAATGTAGTGAAAACAGCAAATCCCAGCAAAAAATCAACGAGAATCATGTATTCCCTTCATATTCAAGTAGTTTTGAGTAGTTTGTGCAGAGAATTGTGTAGTTTTTGAAGATATTTGTGCAGTTTGATTTCATTTCAAGTTGATGAGTCACAAACGCACCCAATGCTGAATTGAGCCTGTTTTTGAACTCTGTATTAAATGTAGTGAAATCATTAAATCCCAGAAGAAAATAAACAGGAATAATGTAGTTCCTTCATATTCAAGTAGTTCTGAGTAGTTTGTGTAGAGATTTGTGCAGTTTTTGAAGAGATTTGTTTAGTATGATTCCATGTTAGCATGAAGTATCAAAAAAGCACTGAACGCTGAATTGAGCCTGTTTTTGAACTCTGTATTAAAAGTAGTGAAAACAGTAAATCCCAGCAGAAAATCAATAGGAATCATGTAGTTCCTTCATATTCAAGTTGTTCTGAGTAGTTTGTGCAGAGATTTGTGTAGTTTTTGATGAGATTTATGCAGTTTGATTGCATGTTAGCATGAAGTGTCAAAAACGCACTGAACGCTGAATTGAGCCTGTTTTTGAACTCTGTATTAAAAGTAGTGAAAACAGCAAATCCCAGCAGAAAATCAACATGAATCATGTAGTTCCGTCATATTCAAGTAGTTCTGAGTAGTTTGTGCAGAGATTTGTGTAGATTTCGAAAAGATTTTGCAGTGTGATTGTATGTTACCATGAAGTATCAGAAACGCACTCAAGGCTGAATTGAACATGTTTTTGAACTCTGTATGAAATGTAGTGAAATCATTAAATCCGGGCAGAAAATCAACAGGAATCATGTAGTTCCTCCATATTCAAGTAGTTCTGAGTAGTTTGTGCAGAGAATTGTGTAGTTTTTGAAGATATTTGTTCAGTTTGATTGCATGTTAGCATGAAGTGTCAAAAACGCACTGAACGCTGAATTGAGCCTGTTTTTGAACTCTGTATTAAAAGTAGTGAAAACAGCAAATCCCAGCAGAAAATCAACAAGAATCAGGTACTTCCTTCATATTCAAGTAGTTCTGAGTAGTTTGTGCAGAGAATTGTGTAGTTTTTGAAGATATTTGTGCAGTTTGACTGCACTTCAAGTTTATGTGTCATAAAGGCAGTGAACGCTGAATTGAGCCTGTTTTTGACCTCTGTATTAAATGTAAGGAAATCATTAAAACTCAGAAGAAAATCAACAGGAATCATGTAGTTCCTTCATATTCAAGTAGTTCTGAGTTGTTTGTGCAGAGATTTGTGTAGTTTTTGATGAGATTTGTGCAGTTTGACTGCACTTCAAGTTTATGTGTCATAAAGGCACTCAATGCTGAAGTGAGCCTGTTTTTGAACTTTGTATTAAATGTAGTGAAAACAGCAAATCCCAGCAGAAAATCAACGAGAATCATGTATTCCCTTCATATTCAAGTAGTTCTGAGTACTTTGTGCAAAGATTTGTGCAGTTTTTGAAGAGATTTGTTTAGTATGATTCCATGTTAGCATGAAGTATCAAAAAAGCACTGAACGCTGAATTGAGCCTGTTTTTGAAATCTGTATTAAAAGTAGTGAAAACAGTAAATCCCAGCAGAGAATCAATAGGAATCATGTAGTTCCTTCATATTCAAGTTGTTCTGAGTAGTTTGTGCAGAGATTTGTGTAGTTTTTGATGAGATTTGTGCAGTTTGATTGCATGTTAGCATGAAGTATCAAAAACGCATTGAACGCTGAATTGAGCCTGTTTTTGAACTCTGTATTAAATGTAAGGAAATCATTAAATCCCAGAAGAAAATCAACAGGAATCATGTAGTTCCTTCATATTCAAGTTGTTCTGAGTAGTTTGTGCAGAGATTTGTGTAGCTTTTGATGAGATTTGTGCAGTTTGATTGCATGTTAGCATGAAGTGTCAAAAACGCACTGAACGCTGAATTGAGCCTGTTTTTGAACTCTGTATTAAAAGTAGTGAAAACAGCAAATCCCAGCAGAAAATCAACAGGAATCATGTAGTTCCTTCATATTGAAGTAGTTTTTAGTAGTTTCTGCAGAGATTTGTGTAGTTTTTGAAGAGATTTGTGCAGTTTGACTGCACTTCAAGTTTCTGTGTCATAAAGGCACTCAATGCTGAAGTGAGCCTGTTTTTGAACTTTGTATTAAATGTAGTGAAAACAGCAAATCCCAGCAGAAAATCAACGAGAATCATGTATTCCCTTCATATTCAAGTAGTTTTGAGTAGTTTGTGCAGAGATTTGTGTAGTTTTTGAAGAGATTTGTTTAGTATGATTCCATGTTAGCATGAAGTATCAAAAAAGCACTGAACGCTGAATTGAGCCTGTTTTTGAACTCTGTATTAAAAGTAGTGAAAACAGCAAATCAACAGGAATCATGTATTCCCTTCATATTCAAGTAGTTCTGAGTAGTTTGTGCAGAGATTTGTGTAGATTTCGAAAAGATTTTGTAGTGTGATTGTATGTTACCATGAAGTATCAGAAACGCACTCAAGGCTGAATTGAACATGTTTTTGAACTCTGTATGAAATGTAGTGAAATCATTAAATCCGGGCAGAAAATCAACAGGAATCATGTAGTTCCTTCATATTCAAGTTGTTCTGAGTAGTTTGTGCAGAGATTTGTGTAGTTTTTGATGAGATTTATGCAGTTTGATTGCATGTTAGCATGAAGTGTCAAAAACGCACTGAACGCTGAATTGAGCCTGTTTTTGAACTCTGTATTAAAAGTAGTGAAAACAGCAAATCCCAGCAGAAAATCAACATGAATCATGTAGTTCCTTCATATTCAAGTTGTTCTGAGTAGTTTGTGCAGAGATTTGTGTAGTTTTTGATGAGATTTGTGCAGTTTGATTGCATGTTAGCATGAAGTATCAATAACGCACTGAACGCTGAATTGAGCCTGTTTTTGATCTCTGTATTAAAAGTAGTGAAAACAGCAAATCCCAGCAGAAAATCAACAGGAATCATGTAGTTCCTTCATATTGAAGTAGTTTTTAGTAGTTTCTGCAGAGATTTGTGTAGTTTTTGAAGATATTTGTGCAGTTTGACTGCACGTCAAGTTTATGTGTCATGAAGGCACTCAACGCTGAATTGAGCCTGTTTTTCAACTTTGTATTAAATGTAGTGAAAACAGCAAATCCCAGCAGAAAATCAACCAGAATCATGTATTCCCTTCATATTCAAGTAGTTCTGAGTAGTTTGTGCAGAGATTTGTGTAGTTTTTGATGAGATTTGTGCAGTTTGATTGCATGTTAGCATGAAGTATCAAAAACGCACTGAACGCTGAATTGAGCCTGTTTTTGAACTCTGTATTAAAAGTAGTGAAAACAGCAAATCCCAGCAGAAAATCAACAGGAATCATGTAGTTCTGTCATATTCAAGTTGTTCTGAGTAGTTTGTGCAGAGATTTGTGTAGTTTTTGATGAGATTTGTGCAGTTTGACTGCACTTGAAGTTGATGTGTCATATAGGCACTCAACGCTGAATTGAGCCTGTTTTTGAACTCTGTATTAAAAGTAGTGAAAACAGCAAATCCCAGCAGAAAATCAACAAGAATCAGGTACTTCCTTCATATTTAAGTAGTTCTGAGTAGTTTGTGTAGAGATTTGTGTAGTTTTTGATGATATTTGTGCAGTTTGATTGCATGTTAGCATGAAGTATCAAAAACGCATTGAATGCTGAATTGAGCCTGTTTTTGAACTGTGTATTAAAAGTAGTGAAAACAGCAAATCCCAGCAGAAAATCAACAGGAATCATGTAGTTCCTTCATATTCAAGTAGTTCTGAGTAGTTTGTGCAGAGAATTGTGTAGTTTTTGAAGATATTTGTGCAGTTTGACTGCACTTGAAGTTGATGTGTCATAAAGGCACTCAATGCTGAAGTGAGCCTGTTTTTGAACTTTGTATTAAATGTAGTGAAAACAGCAAATCCCAGCAGAAAATCAACGAGAATCATGTATTCCCTTCATATTCAAGTAGTTTTGAGTAGTTTGTGCAGAGAATTGTGTAGTTTTTGAAGATATTTGTGCAGTTTGATTTCATTTCAAGTTGATGAGTCACAAACGCACCCAATGCTGAATTGAGCCTGTTTTTGAACTCTGTATTAAATGTAGTGAAATCATTAAATCCCAGAAGAAAATAAACAGGAATAATGTAGTTCCTTCATATTCAAGTAGTTCTGAGTAGTTTGTGTAGAGATTTGTGCAGTTTTTGAAGAGATTTGTTTAGTATGATTCCATGTTAGCATGAAGTATCAAAAAAGCACTGAACGCTGAATTGAGCCTGTTTTTGAACTCTGTATTAAAAGTAGTGAAAACAGCAAATCCCAGCAGAAAATCAACAGGAATCATGTAGTTCCGTCATATTCAAGTAGTTCTGAGTAGTTTGTGCAGAGATTTGTGTAGATTTCGAAAAGATTTTGCAGTGTGATTGTATGTTACCATGAAGTATCAGAAACGCACTCAAGGCTGAATTGAACATGTTTTTGAACTCTGTATGAAATGTAGTGAAATCATTAAATCCGGGCAGAAAATCAACAGGAATCATGTAGTTCCTCCATATTCAAGTAGTTCTGAGTAGTTTGTGCAGAGAATTGTGTAGTTTTTGAAGATATTTGTTCAGTTTGATTGCATGTTAGCATGAAGTGTCAAAAACGCACTGAACGCTGAATTGAGCCTGTTTTTGAACTCTGTATTAAAAGTAGTGAAAACAGCAAATCCCAGCAGAAAATCAACAAGAATCAGGTACTTCCTTCATATTCAAGTAGTTCTGAGTAGTTTGTGCAGAGAATTGTGTAGTTTTTGAAGATATTTGTGCAGTTTGACTGCACTTCAAGTTTATGTGTCATAAAGGCAGTGAACGCTGAATTGAGCCTGTTTTTGACCTCTGTATTAAATGTAAGGAAATCATTAAAACTCAGAAGAAAATCAACAGGAATCATGTAGTTCCTTCATATTCAAGTAGTTCTGAGTTGTTTGTGCAGAGATTTGTGTAGTTTTTGATGAGATTTGTGCAGTTTGACTGCACTTCAAGTTTATGTGTCATAAAGGCACTCAATGCTGAAGTGAGCCTGTTTTTGAACTTTGTATTAAATGTAGTGAAAACAGCAAATCCCAGCAGAAAATCAACGAGAATCATGTATTCCCTTCATATTCAAGTAGTTCTGAGTACTTTGTGCAAAGATTTGTGCAGTTTTTGAAGAGATTTGTTTAGTATGATTCCATGTTAGCATGAAGTATCAAAAAAGCACTGAACGCTGAATTGAGCCTGTTTTTGAAATCTGTATTAAAAGTAGTGAAAACAGTAAATCCCAGCAGAGAATCAATAGGAATCATGTAGTTCCTTCATATTCAAGTTGTTCTGAGTAGTTTGTGCAGAGATTTGTGTAGTTTTTGATGAGATTTGTGCAGTTTGATTGCATGTTAGCATGAAGTATCAAAAACGCATTGAACGCTGAATTGAGCCTGTTTTTGAACTCTGTATTAAATGTAAGGAAATCATTAAATCCCAGAAGAAAATCAACAGGAATCATGTAGTTCCTTCATATTCAAGTTGTTCTGAGTAGTTTGTGCAGAGATTTGTGTAGCTTTTGATGAGATTTGTGCAGTTTGATTGCATGTTAGCATGAAGTGTCAAAAACGCACTGAACGCTGAATTGAGCCTGTTTTTGAACTCTGTATTAAAAGTAGTGAAAACAGCAAATCCCAGCAGAAAATCAACAGGAATCATGTAGTTCCTTCATATTGAAGTAGTTTTTAGTAGTTTCTGCAGAGATTTGTGTAGTTTTTGAAGAGATTTGTGCAGTTTGACTGCACTTCAAGTTTCTGTGTCATAAAGGCACTCAATGCTGAAGTGAGCCTGTTTTTGAACTTTGTATTAAATGTAGTGAAAACAGCAAATCCCAGCAGAAAATCAACGAGAATCATGTATTCCCTTCATATTCAAGTAGTTTTGAGTAGTTTGTGCAGAGATTTGTGTAGTTTTTGAAGAGATTTGTTTAGTATGATTCCATGTTAGCATGAAGTATCAAAAAAGCACTGAACGCTGAATTGAGCCTGTTTTTGAACTCTGTATTAAAAGTAGTGAAAACAGCAAATCAACAGGAATCATGTATTCCCTTCATATTCAAGTAGTTCTGAGTAGTTTGTGCAGAGATTTGTGTAGATTTCGAAAAGATTTTGTAGTGTGATTGTATGTTACCATGAAGTATCAGAAACGCACTCAAGGCTGAATTGAACATGTTTTTGAACTCTGTATGAAATGTAGTGAAATCATTAAATCCGGGCAGAAAATCAACAGGAATCATGTAGTTCCTTCATATTCAAGTAGTTTTTAGTACTTTCTGCAGAGATTTGTGTAGTTTTTGAAGAGATTTGTGCAATTTGACTGCACTTGAAGTTGATGTGTCATATAGGCACTCAACGCTGAATTGATCCTGTTCTTGAACTCTGTATTAAATGTAGTGAAATAATTAAATCCCAGAAGAAAATAAACAGGAATAATGTAGTTCCTTCATATTCAAGTAGTTCTGAGTAGTTTCTGCAGAGATTTGTGCAGTTTTTGAAGAGATTTGTTTAGTATGATTCCATGTTAGCATGAAGTATCAAAAACGTACTGAACGCTGAATTGAGCCTGTTTTTGAACTCTGTATTAAAAGTAGTGAAAACAGCAAATCCCAGCAGAAAATCAACAGGAATCATGTAGTTCCTTCATATTCAAGTAGTTCTGAGTAGTTTGTGCAGAGAATTGTGTAGTTTTTGAAGATATTTGTGCAGTTTGACTGCACTTGAAGTTGATGTGTTACATAGGCACTCAACCCTGAATTGAGCCTGTTTTTGAACTCTGTATTAAAAGTAGTGAAAACAGCAAATCCCAGCAGAAAATCAACATGAATCATGTAGTTCCTTCATATTCAAGTTGTTCTGAGTAGTTTGTGCAGAGATTTGTGTAGTTTTTGATGAGATTTGTGCAGTTTGATTGCATGTTAGCATGAAGTATCAATAACGCACTGAACGCTGAATTGAGCCTGTTTTTGATCTCTATATTAAAAGTAGTGAAAACAGCAAATCCCAGCAGAAAATCAACAGGAATCATGTAGTTCCTTCATATTGAAGTAGTTTTTAGTAGTTTCTGCAGAGATTTGTGTAGTTTTTGAAGAGATTTGTGCAGTTTGACTGCACTTCAAGTTTCTGTGTCATAAAGGCACTCAATGCTGAAGTGAGCCTGTTTTTGAACTTTGTATTAAATGTAGTGAAAACAGCAAATCCCAGCAGAAAATCAACAGGAATCATGTAGTTCCTTCATATTCAAGTAGTTCTGAGTAGTTTGTGCAGAGATTTGTGCAGTTTTTGAAGAGATTTGTTTAGTATGATTCCATGTTAGCATGAAGTATCAATAACGCACTGAAAGCTGAATTGAGCCTGTTTTTGAACTTTGTATTAAATGTAGTGAAAACAGCAAATCCCAGCAGAAAATCAACCAGAATCATGTATTCCCTTCATATTCAAGTAGTTCTGAGTAGTTTGTGCAGAGATTTGTGCAGTTTTTGAAGAGATTTGTTTTGTATGATTCCATGTTAGCATGAAGTATCAAAAAAGCACTGAATGCTGAATTGAGCCTGTTTTTGAACTCTGTATTAAATGTAGTGAAATCATTAAATCCCAGAAGAAAATAAACAGGAATAATGTAGTTCCTTCATATTCAAGTAGTTCTGAGTAGTTTCTGCAGAGATTTGTGTAGTTTTTGAAGATGTTTGTGCAGTTTGATTGCATGTTAGCATGAAGTGTCAAAAACGCACTGAACGCTGAATTGAGCCTGTTTTTGAACTCTGTATTAAAAGTAGTGAAAACAGCAAATCCCAGCAGAAAATCAACATGAATCATGTAGTTCGTTCATATTCAAATTGTTCTGAGTAGTTTGTGCAGAGATTTGTGTAGATTTCGAAAAGATTTTGCAGTGTGATTGTATGTTACCATGAAGTATCAGAAACGCACTCAAGGCTGAATTGAACATGTTTTTGAACTCTGTATGAAATGTAGTGAAATCATTAAATCCGGGCAGAAAATCAACAGGAATCATGTAGTTCCTTCATATTCAAGTAGTTTTTAGTACTTTCTGCAGAGATTTGTGTAGTTTTTGAAGAGATTTGTGCAATTTGACTGCACTTGAATTTGATGTGTCATATAGGCACTCAACGCTGAATTGATCCTGTTCTTGAACTCTGTATTAAATGTAGTGAAATAATTAAATCCCAGAAGAAAATAAACAGGAATCATGTAGTTCCTTCATATTCAAGTAGTTCTGAGTAGTTTGTGCAGAGATTTGTGTAGATTTCGAAAAGATTTTGCAGTGTGATTGTATGTTACCATGAAGTATCAGAAACGCACTCAAGGCTGAATTGAACATGTTTTTGAACTCTGTATGAAATGTAGTGAAATCATTAAATCCGGGCAGAAAATCAACAGGAATCATGTAGTTCCTTCATATTCAAGTAGTTCTGAGTAGTTTGTGCAGAGAATTGTGTAGTTTTTGACGAGATTTGTGCAGTTTGATTGCATGTTAGGATGAAGTATCAATAACGCACTGAACGCTGAATTGAGCCTGTTTTTGAACTCTGTATTAAAAGTAGTGATAACAGCAAATCCCAGCAGAAAATCAACAGGAATCATGTAGTTCCTTCATATTGAAGTTGTTCTGAGTAGTTTGTGCAGAGATTTGTGTAGTTTTTGATGAGATTTGTGCAGTTTGATTGCATGTTAGCATGAAGTATCAATAACGCACTGAACGCTGAATTGAGCTTGTTTTTGATCTCTGTATTAAAAGTAGTGAAAACAGCAAATCCCAGCAGAAAATCAACAGGAATCATGTATTTCCTTCATACTGAAGTAGTTTTTAGTAGTTTCTGCAGAGATTTGTGTAGTTTTTGAAGAGATTTGTGCAGTTTGACTGCACTTCAAGTTTCTGTGTCATAAAGGCACTCAATGCTGAAGTGAGCCTGTTTTTGAACTTTGTATTAAATGTAGTGAAAACAGCAAATCCCAGCAGAAAATCAACCAGAATCATGTATTCCCTTCATATTCAAGTAGTTCTGAGTAGTTTGTGCAGAGATTTGTGCAGTTTGTGCAGAGATTTGTGTAGTTTTTGATGAGATTTGTGCAGTTTGATTGCATGATAGCATGAAGTGTCAAAAACGCACTGAACGCTGAATTGAGCCTGTTTTTGATCTCTGTATTAAAAGTAGTGAAAACAGCAAATCCCAGCAGAAAATCAACAGGAATCATGTAGTTCCTTCATATTCAAGTAGTTCTGAGTAGTTTGTGCAGAGATTTGTGCAGTTTTTGAAGAGATTTGTTTAGTATGATTCCATGTTAGCATGAAGTATCAATAACGCACTGAAAGCTGAATTGAGCCTGTTTTTGAACTTTGTATTAAATGTAGTGAAAACAGCAAATCCCAGCAGAAAATCAACCAGAATCATGTATTCCCTTCATATTCAAGTAGTTCTGAGTAGTTTGTGCAGAGATTTGTGCAGTTTTTGAAGAGATTTGTTTAGTATGATTCCATGTTAGCATGAAGTATCAAAAAAGCACTGAATCCTGAATTGAGCCTGTTTTTGAACTCTGTATTAAAAGTAGTGAAAACAGCAAATCCCAGCAGAAAATCAACAGGAATCATGTAGTTCTGTCATATTCAAGTTGTTCTGAGTAGTTTGTGCAGAGATTTGTGTAGTTTTTGATGAGATTTGTGCAGTTTGATTTCATTTCAAGTTGATGAGTCACAAACGCACCCAATGCTGAATTGAGCCTGTTTTTGAACTTTGTATTAAATGTAGTGAAAACAGCAAATCCCAGCAGAAAATCAACATGAATCATGTAGTTCCTTCATATTCAAGTAGTTTTTACTAGTTTCTGCAAAGATTTGTGTAGTTTTTAATGAGATTTGTGCAGTTTGATTGCATGTTAGCATGAAGTGTCAAAAACGCACTGAACGCTGAATTGAACCTGTTTTTGAAGTCTGTATTAAAAGTAGTGAAAACAGCAAATCCCAGCAGAAAATCAACATGAATCATGTAGTTCCTTCATATTCAAGTAGTTTTTACTAGTTTCTGCAGAGATTTGTGTAGTTTTTGAAGAGATTTGTGCAGTTTGACTGCACTTGAAGTTGATGTGTCATATAGGCACTCAACGCTGAATTGAGCCTGTTTTTGAACTCTGTATTAAATGTAGTGAAATCATTAAATCCCAGAAGAAAATAAACAGGAATAATGTAGTTCCTTCATATTCAAGTAGTTCTGAGTAGTTTGTGTAGAGATTTGTGCAGTTTTTGAAGAGATTTGTTTAGTATGATTCCATGTTAGCATGAAGTATCAAAAAAGCACTGAACGCTGAATTGAGCCTGTTTGTGAACTCTGTATTAAAAGTAGTGAAAACAGCAAATCCCAGCAGAAAATCAACAGGAATCATGTAGTTCCTTCATATTCAAGTTGTTCTGAGTAGTTTCTGCAGAGATTTGTGTAGTTTTTGAAGATATTTGTGCAGTTTGATTGCATGTTAGCATGAAGTGTCAAAAACGCACTGAACGCTGAATTGAGCCTGTTTTTGAACTCTGTATTAAAAGTAGTGAAAACAGCAAATCCCAGCAGAAAATCAACATGAATCATGTAGTTCGTTCATATTCAAATTGTTCTGAGTAGTTTGTGCAGAGATTTGTGTAGTTTTTGATGAGATTTGTGCAGTTTGATTGCATGTTAGCATGAAGTATCAATAACGCACTGAACGCTGAATTGAGCCTGTTTTTGATCTCTGTATTAAAAGTAGTGAAAACAGCAAATCCGGGCAGAAAATCAACAGGAATCATGTAGTTCCTTCATATTCAAGTTGTTCTGAGTAGTTTCTGCAGAGATTTGTGTAGTTTTTGAAGAGATTTGTGCAATTTGACTGCACTTGAAGTTGATGTGTCATATAGGCACTCAACGCTGAATTGATCCTGTTCTTGAACTCTGTATTAAATGTAGTGAAATAATTAAATCCCAGAAGAAAATAAACAGGAATCATGTAGTTCCTTCATATTCAAGTAGTTCTGAGTAGTTTGTGCAGAGATTTGTGTAGATTTCGAAAAGATTTTGCAGTGTGATTGTATGTTACCATGAAGTATCAGAAACGCACTCAAGGCTGAATTGAACATGGTTTTGAACTCTGTATGAAATGTAGTGAAATCATTAAATCCGGGCAGAAAATCAACAGGAATCATGTAGTTCCTTCATATTCAAGTAGTTCTGAGTAGTTTGTGCAGAGAATTGTGTAGTTTTTGACGAGATTTGTGCAGTTTGATTGCATGTTAGGATGAAGTATCAATAACGCACTGAACGCTGAATTGAGCCTGTTTTTGAACTCTGTATTAAAAGTAGTGAAAACAGCAAATCCCAGCAGAAAATCAACAGGAATCATGTAGTTCCTTCATATTGAAGTTGTTCTGAGTAGTTTGTGCAGAGATTTGTGTAGTTTTTGATGAGATTTGTGCAGTTTGATTGCATGGTAGCATGAAGTATCAAAAACGCACTGAACGCTGAATTGAGCCTGTTTTTGAACTCTGTATTAAATGTAGTGAAATCATTAAATCCCAGAAGAAAATCAACAGGAATGATGTAGTTCCTTCATATTCAAGTAGTTCTGAGTAGTTTGTGCAGAGATTTGTGCAGTTTTTGAAGAGATTTGTTTAGTATGATTCCATGTTAGCATGAAGTATCAAAAACGCACTGAACGCTGAATTGAGCCTGTTTTTGAACTCTGTGTTAAAAGTAGTGAAAACAGTAAATCCCAGCAGAAAATCAACAGGAATCATGTAGTTCCTTCATATTGAAGTAGTTCTGAGTAGTTTGGGCAGAGATTTGTGTAGTTTTTGAAGAGATTTGTGCAGTTTGACTGCACTTCAAGTTGATGTGTCATAAAGGCACTCAACGCTGAATTGAGCCTGTTTTTGAACTTTGTATTAAATGTAGTGAAATCATTAAATCACAACAGAAAATCAACAGGAATCATGTAGTTCCTTCATATTCAAGTTGTTCTGAGTAGTTTCTGCAGAGATTTGTGTAGTTTTTGAAGATATTTGTGCAGTTTGATTGCATGTTATCATGAAGTGTCAAAAACGCACTGAACGCTGAATTGAGCCTGTTTTTGAACTCTGTATTAAAAGTAGTGAAAACAGCAAATCCCAGCAGAAAATTAATAAGAATCAGGTACTTCCTTCATATTTAAGTAGTTCTGAGTAATTTGTGCAGAGATTTGTGTAGTTTTTGATGAGATTTGTGCAGTTTGATTGCATGTTAGCATGAAGTATCAAAAACGCATTGAACGCTGAATTGAGCCTGTTTTTGAACTGTGTATTAAATGTAAGGAAATCATTAAATCCCAGAAGAAAATCAACAGGAATCATGTAGGTCCTTCATATTCAAGTAGTTCTGAGTAGTTTGTGCAGAGATTTGTGCAGTTTTTGAAGAGATTTGTTTAGTATGATTCCATGTTAGCACGAAGTATCAAAAACGTACTGAACGCTGAATTGAGCCTGTTTTTGAACTCTGTATTAAAAGTAGTGAAAACAGCAAATCCCAGCAGAAAATCAACAGGAATCATGTAGTTCCTTCATATTCAAGTAGTTCTGAGTAGTTTGTGCAGAGAATTGTGTAGTTTTTGAAGATATTTGTGCAGTTTGACTGCACTTGAAGTTGATGTGTTACATAGGCACTCAACCCTGAATTGAGCCTGTTTTTGAACTCTGTATTAAAAGTAGTGAAAACAGTAAATCCCAGCAGAAAATCAATAGGAATCATGTAGTTCCTTCATATTCAAGTTGTTCTGAGTAGTTTGTGCAGAGATTTGTGTAGTTTTTGATGAGATTTATGCAGTTTGATTGCATGTTAGCATGAAGTGTCAAAAACGCACTGAACGCTGAATTGAGCCTGTTTTTGAACTCTGTATTAAAAGTAGTGAAAACAGCAAATCCCAGCAGAAAATCAACATGAATCATGTAGTTCCTTCATATTCAAGTTGTTCTGAGTAGTTTGTGCAGAGATTTGTGTAGTTTTTGATGAGATTTGTGCAGTTTGATTGCATGTTAGCATGAAGTATCAATAACGCACTGAACGCTGAATTGAGCCTGTTTTTGATCTCTGTATTAAAAGTAGTGAAAACAGCAAATCCCAGCAGAAAATCAACAGGAATCATGTAGTTCCTTCATATTGAAGTAGTTTTTAGTAGTTTCTGCAGAGATTTGTGTAGTTTTTGAAGATATTTGTGCAGTTTGACTGCACGTCAAGTTTATGTGTCATGAAGGCACTCAACGCTGAATTGAGCCTGTTTTTCAACTTTGTATTAAATGTAGTGAAAACAGCAAATCCCAGCAGAAAATCAACCAGAATCATGTATTCCCTTCATATTCAAGTAGTTCTGAGTAGTTTGTGCAGAGATTTGTGTAGTTTTTGATGAGATTTGTGCAGTTTGATTGCATGTTAGCATGAAGTATCAAAAACGCACTGAACGCTGAATTGAGCCTGTTTTTGAACTCTGTATTAAAAGTAGTGAAAACAGCAAATCCCAGCAGAAAATCAACAGGAATCATGTAGTTCTGTCATATTCAAGTTGTTCTGAGTAGTTTGTGCAGAGATTTGTGTAGTTTTTGATGAGATTTGTGCAGTTTGACTGCACTTGAAGTTGATGTGTCATATAGGCACTCAACGCTGAATTGAGCCTGTTTTTGAACTCTGTATTAAATGTAGTGAAATCATTAAATCCCAGAAGAAAATAAACAGGAATAATGTAGTTCCTTCATATTCAAGTAGTTCTGAGTAGTTTGTGTAGAGATTTGTGCAGTTTGTGCAGAGATTTGTGTAGTTTTTGATGAGATTTGTTTAGTATGATTCCATGTTAGCATGAAGTATCAATAACGCACTGAACGCTGAATTGAGCCTGTTTTTGATCTCTGTATTAAAAGTAGTGAAAACAGCAAATCCCAGCAGAAAATCAACAGGAATCATGTAGTTCCTTCATATTGAAGTAGTTTTTAGTAGTTTCTGCAGAGATTTGTGTAGTTTTTGAAGAGATTTGTGCAGTTTGACTGCACTTCAAGTTTATGTGTCATGAAGGCACTCAACGCTGAATTGAGCCTGTTTTTCAACTCTGTATTAAATGTAGTGAAATCATTAAATCCGGGCAGAAAATCAACATGAATCATGTAGTTCCTTCATATTCAAGTAGTTTTTAGTACTTTCTGCAGAGATTTGTGTAGTTTTTGAAGAGATTTGTGCAATTTGACTGCACTTCAAGTTTATGTGTCATGAAGGCACTCAACGCTGAATTGAGCCTGTTTTTCAACTCTGTATTAAATGTAGTGAAATCATTAAATCCGGGCAGAAAATCAACATGAATCATGTAGTTCCTTCATATTCAAGTAGTTCTGAGTAGTTTGTGCAGAGATTTGTGTAGATTTCGAAAAGATTTTGCAGTGTGATTGTATGTTACCATGAAGTATCAGAAACGCAATCAAGGCTGAATTGAACATGTTTTTGAACTCTGTATGAAATGTAGTGAAATCATTAAATCCGGGCAGAAAATCAACAGGAATCATGTAGTTCCTTCATATTCAAGTAGTTTTTAGTACTTTCTGCAGAGATTTGTGTAGTTTTTGAAGAGATTTTGCAGTGTGATTGTATGTTACCATGAAGTATCAGAAACGCACTCAAGGCTGAATTGAACATGTTTTTGAACTCTGTATGAAATGTAGTGAAATCATTAAATCCGGGCAGAAAATCAACAGGAATCATGTAGTTCCTTCATATTCAAGTAGTTCTGAGTAGTTTGTGCAGAGAATTGTGTAGTTTTTGACGAGATTTGTGCAGTTTGATTGCATGTTAGGATGAAGTATCAATAACGCACTGAACGCTGAATTGAGCCTGTTTTTGAACTCTGTATTAAAAGTAGTGAAAACAGCAAATCCCAGCAGAAAATCAACAGGAATCATGTAGTTCCTTCATATTGAAGTAGTTCTGAGTAGTTTGGGCAGAGATTTGTGTAGTTTTTGAAGAGATTTGTGCAGTTTGACTGCACTTCAAGTTGATGTGTCATAAAGGCACTCAACGCTGAATTGAGCCTGTTTTTGAACTTTGTATTAAATGTAGTGAAATCATTAAATCCCAACAGAAAATCAACAGGAATCATGTAGTTCCTTCATATTCAAGTAGTTCTGAGTAGTTTGTGCAGAGATTTGTGTAGATCTCGAAAAGATTTTGCAGTGTGATTGTATGTTACCATGAAGTGTTAAAAACGCACTGAACGCTGAATTGAGCCTGTTTTTGAACTCTGTATTAAAAGTAGTGAAAACAGCAAATCCCAGCAGAAAATCAACAGGAATCATGTAGTTCCTTCATATTCAAGTTGTTCTGAGTAGTTTCTGCAGAGATTTGTGTAGTTTTTGAAGATATTTGTGCAGTTTGATTGCATGTTAGCATGAAGTGTCAAAAACGCACTGAACGCTGAATTGATCCTGTTCTTGAACTCTGTATTAAATGTAGTGAAATAATTAAATCCCAGAAGAAAATAAACAGGAATAATGTAGTTCCTTCATATTCAAGCAGTTCTGAGTAGTTTGTGCAGAGAATTGTGTAGTTTTTGAAGATATTTGTGCAGTTTGACTGCACTTGAAGTTGATGTGTTACATAGGCACTCAACCCTGAATTGAGCCTGTTTTTGAACTCTGTATTAAAAGTAGTGAAAACAGCAAATCCCAGCAGAAAATCAACAGGAATCATGTAGTTCCTTCATATTGAAGTAGTTTTTAGTAGTTTCTGCAGAGATTTGTGTAGTTTTTGAAGAGATTTGTGCAGTTTGACTGCACTTCAAGTTTCTGTGTCATAAAGGCACTCAATGCTGAAGTGAGCCTGTTTTTGAACTTTGTATTAAATGTAGTGAAAACAGCAAATCCCAGCAGAAAATCAACAGGAATCATGTAGTTCCTTCATATTCAAGTAGTTCTGAGTAGTTTGTGCAGAGATTTGTGTAGATTTCGAAAAGATTTTGCAGTGTGATTGTATGTTACCATGAAGTATCAGAAACGCACTCAAGGCTGAATTGAACATGTTTTTGAACTCTGTATGAAATGTAGTGAAATCATTAAATCCGGGCAGAAAATCAACAGGAATCATGTAGTTCCTTCATATTCAAGTAGTTTTTAGTACTTTCTGCAGAGATTTGTGTAGTTTTTGAAGAGATTTGTGCAATTTGACTGCACTTGAAGTTGATGTGTCATATAGGCACTCAACGCTGAATTGATCCTGTTCTTGAACTCTGTATTAAATGTAGTGAAATAATTAAATCCCAGAAGAAAATAAACAGGAATAATGTAGTTCCTTCATATTCAAGTAGTTCTGAGTAGTTTCTGCAGAGATTTGTGCAGTTTTTGAAGAGATTTGTTTAGTATGATTCCATGTTAGCATGAAGTATCAAAAACGCACTGAACGCTGAATTGAGCCTGTTTTTTAACTCTGTGTTAAAAGTAGTGAAAACAGTAAATCCCAGCAGAAAATCAACAGGAATCATGTAGTTCCTTCATATTGAAGTAGTTCTGAGTAGTTTGGGCAGAGATTTGTGTAGTTTTTGAAGAGATTTGTGCAGTTTGACTGCACTTCAAGTTGATGTGTCATAAAGGCACTCAACGCTGAATTGAGCCTGTTTTTGAACTTTGTATTAAATGTAGTGAAATCATTAAATCCCAACAGAAAATCAACAGGAATCATGTAGTTCCTTCATATTTAAGTAGTTCTGAGTAGTTTGTGCAGAGATTTGTGTAGATTTCGAAAAGATTTTGCAGTGTGATTGTATGTTACCATGAAGTGTTAAAAACGCACTGAACGCTGAATTGAGCCTGTTTTTGAACTCTGTATTAAAAGTAGTGAAAACAGCAAATCCCAGCAGAAAATCAACAGGAATCATGTAGTTCCTTCATATTCAAGTTGTTCTGAGTAGTTTCTGCAGAGATTTGTGTAGTTTTTGATGAGATTTGTGCAGTTTGATTGCATGTTAGCATGAAGTGTCAAAAACGCACTGAACGCTGAATTGAGCCTGTTTTTGAACTCTGTATTAAAAGTAGTGAAAACAGCAAATCCCAGCAGAAAATCAACAGGAATCATGTAGTTCCTTCATATTCAAGTAGTTCTGAGTATTTTGTGCAGAGAATTGTGTAGTTTTTGAAGATATTTGTGCAGTTTGACTGCACATCAAGTTTATGTGTCATGAAGGCACTCAACGCTGAATTGAGCCTGTTTTTCAACTCTGTATTAAATGTAGTGAAATCATTAAATCCGGGCAGAAAATCAACATGAATCATGTAGTTCCTTCATATTCAAGTAGTTTTTAGTACTTTCTGCAGAGATTTGTGTAGTTTTTGACGAGATTTGTGCAGTTTGATTGCATGTTAGGATGAAGTATCAATAACGCACTGAACGCTGAATTGAGCCTGTTTTTTAACTCTGTATTAAAAGTAGTGAAAACAGCAAATCCCAGCAGAAAATCAACAGGAATCATGTAGTTCCTTCATATTGAAGTAGTTCTGAGTAGTTTGGGCAGAGATTTGTGTAGTTTTTGAAGAGATTTGTGCAGTTTGACTGCACTTCAAGTTGATGTGTCATAAAGGCACTCAACGCTGAATTGAGCCTGTTTTTGAACTTTGTATTAAATGTAGTGAAATCATTAAATCCCAACAGAAAATCAACAGGAATCATGTAGTTCCTTCATATTCAAGTAGTTCTGAGTAGTTTGTGCAGAGATTTGTGTAGATCTCGAAAAGATTTTGCAGTGTGATTGTATGTTACCATGAAGTGTTAAAAACGCACTGAACGCTGAATTGAGCCTGTTTTTGAACTCTGTATTAAAAGTAGTGAAAACAGCAAATCCCAGCAGAAAATCAACAGGAATCATGTAGTTCCTTCATATTCAAGTTGTTCTGAGTAGTTTGTGCAGAGAATTGTGTAGTTTTTGAAGATATTTGTGCAGTTTGACTGCACATCAAGTTTATGTGTCATGAAGGCACTCAACGCTGAATTGAGCCTGTTTTTCAACTCTGTATTAAATGTAGTGAAATCATTAAATCCGGGCAGAAAATCAACATGAATCATGTAGTTCCTTCATATTCAAGTAGTTTTTAGTACTTTCTGCAGAGATTTGTGTAGTTTTTGAAGAGATTTGTGCAGTTTGACTGCACTTGAAGTTGATGTGTCATATAGGCACTCAACGCTGAATTGATCCTGTTTTTGAACTCTGTATTAAATGTAGTGAAATCATTAAATCCGAGCAGAAAATCAACCAGAATCATGTATTCCCTTCATATTCAAGTAGTTCTGAGTAGTTTGTGCAGAGATTTGTGCAGTTTGTGCAGAGATTTGTGTAGTTTTTGATGAGATTTGTGCAGTTTGATTGCATGATAGCATGAAGTGTCAAAAACGCACTGAACGCTGAATTGAGCCTGTTTTTGAACTCTGTATTAAAAGTAGTGAAAACAGCAAATCCCAGCAGAAAATCAACAGGAATCATGTAGTTCCTTCATATTCAAGTAGTTCTGAGTAGTTTGTGCAGAGATTTGTGCAGTTTTTGAAGAGATTTGTTTAGTATGATTCCATGTTAGCATGAAGTATCAATAACGCACTGAAAGCTGAATTGAGCCCTATTTTGAACTTTGTATTAAATGTAGTGAAAACAGCAAATCCCAGCAGAAAATCAACAAGAATCAGGTACTTCCTTCATATTCAAGTAGTTCTGAGTAGTTTGTGCAGAGAATTGTGTAGTTTTTGAAGATATTTGTGCAGTTTGACTGCACTTCAAGTTTATGTGTCATAAAGGCAGTGAACGCTGAATTGAGCCTGTTTTTGACCTCTGTATTAAATGTAAGGAAATCATTAAAACTCAGAAGAAAATCAACAGGAATCATGTAGTTCCTTCATATTCAAGTAGTTCTGAGTAGTTTGTGCAGAGATTTGTGTAGTTTTTGATGAGATTTGTGCAGTTTGACTGCACTTCAAGTTTATGTGTCATAAAGGCACTCAATGCTGAAGTGAGCCTGTTTTTGAACTTTGTATTAAATGTAGTGAAAACAGCAAATCCCAGCAGAAAATCAACGAGAATCATGTATTCCCTTCATATTCAAGTAGTTCTGAGTACTTTGTGCAAAGATTTGTGCAGTTTTTGAAGAGATTTGTTTAGTATGATTCCATGTTAGCATGAAGTATCAAAAAAGCACTGAACGCTGAATTGAGCCTGTTTTTGAAATCTGTATTAAAAGTAGTGAAAACAGTAAATCCCAGCAGAGAATCAATAGGAATCATGTAGTTCCTTCATATTCAAGTTGTTCTGAGTAGTTTGTGCAGAGATTTGTGTAGTTTTTGATTAGATTTGTGCAGTTTGGTTGCATGTTAGTATGAAGTAACAAAAACGCACTCAATGCTGAAATAAGCCTGTTTTTGAACTCTGTATTAAAAGTAGTGAAATCAGCAAATCCCAGCAGAAAATCAACAAGAATCATGTAGTTCCTTCATATTCAAGTAGTTCTGAGCAGTTTGTGCAGAGATTTGTGCAGTTTGATTTCATTTCAAGTTGATTAGTCATAAACGCACTCAATGCTGAATTGAGCCTGTTTTTGAACTCTGTATTAAAAGTAGTGAAATCAGCAAATCCCATTAGAAAATCAACAGGAATCATGTAGTTCCTTCATATTCAAGTTGCTTTTATTAGTTTGTGCAGAGATTTGTCTAGTTCTTGAAGAGATTTGTGCAGTTTGGTTGCATGTTAGTATGAAGTAAAAAAATGGCACTCAATGCTGAAATAAGCCGGTTTTTGAACTCTGTATTAAAAGTAGTGAAATCAGCAAATCCCAGCAGAAAATCAACAAGAATCATGTAGTTCCTTCATATTCAAGTAGTTCTGAGTAGTTTGTGCAGAGATTTGTGCAGTTTGGTTGCATGTTAGTATGAAGTAACAAAAACGCACTCAATGCTGAAATAAGCCGGTTTTTGAACTCTGTATTAAAAGTAGTGAAATCAGCAAATCCCAGCAGAAAATCAACAAGAATCAGGTACTTCCTTCATATTCAAGTAGCTTTTATTAGTTTGTGCAGAGATGTATTTGGGTTTTGAAGAGATTTGTGCAGTTTGATTTCATTTCAAGTTGATGAGTCAGAAACGCAACCAATGCTGAATTGAGCCTGTTTTTGAACTTTCTATTAAAAGTAGCGAAATCAGCAAATCCCAGCAGAAAATCAACAAGATTCATGTAGTTCCTTCATATTGAAGTAGTTCTGAGCAGTTTGTGCGGAGATTTGTGCAGTTTGATTTCATTTCAAGTTGATTAGTCATA
Organism: Remorina albescens; assembly: GCA_034769265.1. NCBI lineage: Eukaryota > Metazoa > Chordata > Actinopteri > Carangiformes > Echeneidae > Remorina > Remorina albescens. The sequence goes on along the minus strand of CM068484.1, from coordinate 17,680,423 downwards.
AACGCACTCAATGCTGAATTGAGCCTGTTTTTGAACTCTATATTAAAAGTAGTGAAATAAGCAAATCCCATTAGAAAATCAACAAGAATCATGCAGTTCCTTCATATTCAAGTAGCTTTTATTAGTTTGTGCAGAGATTTGTCTAGTTTTGGAAGAGATTTGTGCAGTTTGGTTGCATGTTAGTATGAAGTAACAAAAACGCACTCAATGCTGAAATAAGCCTGTTTTTGAACTCTGTATTAAAAGTAGTGAAATCAGCAAATCCCAGCAGAAAATCAACAAGAATCATGTAGTTCCTTCATATTCAAGTAGTTCTGAGCAGTTTGTGCAGAGATTTGTGCAGTTTGATTTCATTTCAAGTTGATGAGTCATAAACGCACTCAATGCTGAATTGAGCCTGTTTTTGAACTCTGTATTAAAATGAGTGAAATTAGCAAATCCCATTAGAAAATCAACATGAATCATGTAGTTCCTTCATATTCAAGTAGCTTTTATTAGTTTGTGCAGAGATTTGTCTAGTTTTTGAAGAGATTTGTGCAGTTTGGTTGCATGTTAGTATGAAGTAACAAAAACGCACTCAATGCTGAAATAAGCCTGTTTTTGAACTCTGTATTAAAAGTAGTGAAATCAGCAAATCCCAGCAGAAAATCAACAAGAATCATGTAGTTCCTTCATATTCAAGTAGTTCTGAGCAGTTTGTGCAGAGATTTGTGCAGTTTGATTTCATTTCAAGTTGATTAGTCATAAAAGCACTCAATGCTGAATTGAGCCTGTTTTTGAACTCTGTATTAAAATGAGTAAAATCAGTAAATCCCAGTAGAAAATCAACAGGAATCAGGTATTTCCTTCATATTCAAGTAGCTTTTATTAGTTTGTGCAAAGATTTATGTAGGTTTTGAAGAGATTTGTGCAGTTTGATTTCATTTCAAGTTGATGAGTTACAAACGCACCCAATGCTGAATTGAGCCTGTTTTTGAACTCTGTATTAAAAGTAGTGAAATCAGCAAATCCCATTAGAAAATCAACAGGAATCATGTAGTTCCTTCATATTCAAGTTGCTTTTATTAGTTTGTGCAGAGATTTGTCTAGTTCTTGAAGAGATTTGTGCAGTTTGGTTGCATGTTTGTATGAAGTAACAAAAAGGCACTCAATGCTGAAATAAGCCTGTTTTTGAACTCTGTATTAAAAGTAGTGAAATCAGCAAATCCCAGCAGAAAATCAACAAGAATCATGTAGTTCCTTCATATTCAAGTAGTTCTGAGCAGTTTGTGCAGAGATTTGTGCAGTTTGATTTCATTTTAAGTTGATTAGTCATAAAAGCACTCAATGCTGAATTGAGCCTGTTTTTGAACTCTGTATTAAAATGAGTAAAATCAGTAAATCCCAGTAGAAAATCAACAGGAATCAGGTATTTCCTTCATATTCAAGTAGCTTTTATTAGTTTGTGCAAAGATTTATGTAGGTTTTGAAGAGATTTGTGCAGTTTGATTTCATTTCAAGTTGATGAATCACAAACGCACCCAATGTTGAATTGAGCCTGTTTTTGAACTTTCTATTAAAAGTAGCGAAATCAGCAAATCCCAGCAGAAAACCAACAGGAATCAGGTACTTCCTTCATAGTCAAGTAGCTTTTATTAGTTTGTGCAGAGATTTATGTAGGTTTTTAATAGATTTGTGCAGTTTGATTTCATTTCAAGTTGATGAGTCATAAACGCACTCAATGCTGAATTGAGCCTGTTTTTGAACTCTGTATTAAAAGTAGTCAAATCAGCAAATCCCATTAGAAAATCAACAGGAATCATGTAGTTCCTTCATATTCAAGTTGCTTTTATTAGTTTGTGCAGAGATTTGTCTAGTTCTTGAAGAGATTTGTGCAGTTTGGTTGCATGTTAGTATGAAGTAAGAAAAAGGCACTCAATGCTGAAATAAGCCTGTTTTTGAACTCTATATTAAAAGTAGTGAAATAAGCAAATCCCAGAAAAAAATCAACAGGAATCAGGTACTTCCTTCATATTCAAGTAGCTTTTATTAGTTTGTGCAGAGATTTATTTGGGTTTTGAAGAGATTTGTGCAGTTTGATTTCATTTCAAGTTGATGAATCACAAACGCACCCAATGTTGAATTGAGCCTGTTTTTGAACTCTGTATTAAAAGTAGTGAAATCAGCAAATCCCAGCAGAAAACCAACAGGAATCAGGTACTTCCTTCATAGTCAAGTAGCTTTTATTAGTTTGTGCAGAGATTTATGTAGGTTTTGAAGAGATTTGTGCAGTTTGATTTCATTTCAAGTTGATGAATCACAAACGCACCCAATGTTGAATTGAGCCTGTTTTTGAACTTTCTATTAAAAGTAGCGAAATCAGCAAATCCCAGCAGAAAACCAACAGGAATCAGGTATTTCCTTCATAGTCAAGTAGCTTTTATTAGTTTGTGCAGAGATTTATGTAGGTTTTGAAGAGATTTGTGCAGTTTGATTTCATTTCAAGTTGATTAGTCATAAACGCACTCAATGCTGAAGTGAGCCTGTTTTTGAACTCTGTATTAAAATGAGTGAAATTAGCAAATCCCATTAGAAAATCAACATGAATCATGTAGTTCCTTCATATTCAAGTAGCTTTTATTAGTTTGTGCAGAGATTTGTCTAGTTTTTGAAGAGATTTGTGCAGTTTGGTTGCATGTTAGTATGAAGTAAAAAAATGGCACTCAAAGCTAAATTAAGCCTGTTTTTGAACTCTGTATTAAAATGAGTGAAATAAGTAAATCCCAGCAGAAAATAAACAGGAATCATGTAGTTCCTTCATATTCAAGTAGTTCTGAGTAGTTTGTGCAGAGATTTGTGCAGTTTGATTTCATTTCAAGTTGATTAGTCATAAACGCACTCAATGCTAAATTGAGCCTGTTTTTGAACTCTGTATTAAAATGAGTGAAATCAGTAAATCCCAGCAGAAAATCAACAGGAATCTGGTACTTCCTTCATATTCAAGTAGCTTTTATTAGTTTGTGCAAAGATTTATGTAGGTTTTTAATAGATTTGTGCAGTTTGATTTCATTTCAAGTTGATGAGTTACAAACGCACCCAATGCTGAATTGAGCCTGTTTTTGAACTCTGTATTAAAAGTAGTGAAATCAGCAAATCCCATTAGAAAATCAACAGGAATCATGTAGTTCCTTCATATTCAAGTTGCTTTTATTAGTTTGTGCAGAGATTTGTGCAGTTTGATTTCATTTCAAGTTGATTAGTCATAAACGCACTCAATGCTAAATTGAGCCTGTTTTTGAACTCTGTATTAAAAGTAGTGAAATCAGCAAATCCCAGCAGAAAATCAACAAGAATCAGGTACTTCCTTCATATTCAAGTAGCTTTTATTAGTTTGTGCAGAGATGTATTTGGGTTTTGAAGAGATTTGTGCAGTTTGATTTCATTTCAAGTTGATGAGTCAGAAACGCAACCAATGCTGAATTGAGCCTGTTTTTGAACTTTCTATTAAAAGTAGCGAAATCAGCAAATCCCAGCAGAAAATCAACAAGAATCATGTAGTTCCTTCATATTCAAGTAGTTCTGAGCAGTTTGTGCAGAGATTTGTGCAGTTTGATTTCATTTCAAGTTGATGAGTCATAAACGCACTCAATGCTGAATTGAGCCTGTTTTTGAACTCTGTATTAAAATGAGTGAAATTAGCAAATCCCATTAGGAAATCAACATGAATCATGTAGTTCCTTCATATTCAAGTAGCTTTTATTAGTTTGTGCAGAGATTTGTCTAGTTTTTGAAGAGATTTGTGCAGTTTGGTTGCATGTTAGTATGAAGTAACAAAAACGCACTCTATGCTGAAATAAGCCTGTTTTTGAACTCTGTATTAAAAGTAGTGAAATCAGCAAATCCCAGCAGAAAATCAACAAGAATCATGTAGTTCCTTCATATTCAAGTAGTTCTGAGCAGTTTGTGCAGAGATTTGTGCAGTTTGATTTCATTTCAAGTTGATTAGTCATAAAAGCACTCAATGCTGAATTGAGCCTGTTTTTGAACTCTGTATTAAAATGAGTAAAATCAGTAAATCCCAGTAGAAAATCAACAGGAATCAGGTATTTCCTTCATATTCAAGTAGCTTTTATTAGTTTGTGCAAAGATTTATGTAGGTTTTGAAGAGATTTGTGCAGTTTGATTTCATTTCAAGTTGATGAGTTACAAACGCACCCAATGCTGAATTGAGCCTGTTTTTGAACTCTGTATTAAAAGTAGTGAAATCAGCAAATCCCATTAGAAAATCAACAGGAATCATGTAGTTCCTTCATATTCAAGTTGCTTTTATTAGTTTGTGCAGAGATTTGTGCAGTTTGATTTCATTTCAAGTTGATTAGTCATAAACGCACTCAATGCTAAATTGAGCCTGTTTTTGAACTCTGTATTAAAAGTAGTGAAATCAGCAAATCCCAGCAGAAAATCAACAAGAATCAGGTACTTCCTTCATATTCAAGTAGCTTTTATTAGTTTGTGCAGAGATGTATTTGGGTTTTGAAGAGATTTGTGCAGTTTGATTTCATTTCAAGTTGATGAGTCAGAAACGCAACCAATGCTGAATTGAGCCTGTTTTTGAACTTTCTATTAAAAGTAGCGAAATCAGCAAATCCCAGCAGAAAATCAACAAGATTCATGTAGTTCCTTCATATTCAAGTTGCTTTTATTAGTTTGTGCAGAGATTTGTGCAGTTTGATTTCATTTCAAGTTGATTAGTCATAAACGCACTCAATGCTGAATTGAGCCTGTTTTTGAACTCTATATTAAAAGTAGTGAAATAAGCAAATCCCATTAGAAAATCAACAAGAATCATGTAGTTCCTTCATATTCAAGTAGCTTTTATTAGTTTGTGCAGAGATTTGTCTAGTTTTGGATGAGATTTGTGCAGTTTGGTTGCATGTTAGTATGAAGTAACAAAAACGCACTCAATGCTGAAATAAGCCTGTTTTTGAACTCTGTATTAAAAGTAGTGAAATCAGAAAATCCCAGCAGAAAATCAACAAGAATCATGTAGTTCCTTCATATTCAAGTAGTTCTGAGCAGTTTGTGCAGAGATTTGTGCAGTTTGATTTCATTTCAAGTTGATGAGTCATAAACGCACTCAATGCTGAATTGAGCCTGTTTTTGAACTCTGTATTAAAATGAGTGAAATTAGCAAATCCCATTAGAAAATCAACATGAATCATGTAGTTCCTTCATATTCAAGTAGCTTTTATTAGTTTGTGCAGAGATTTGTCTAGTTTTTGAAGAGATTTGTGCAGTTTGGTTGCATGTTAGTATGAAGTAACAAAAACGCACTCAATGCTGAAATAAGCCTGTTTTTGAACTCTGTATTAAAAGTAGTGAAATCAGCAAATCCCAGCAGAAAATCAACAAGAATCATGTAGTTCCTTCATATTCAAGTAGTTCTGAGCAGTTTGTGCAGAGATTTGTGCAGTTTGATTTCATTTCAAGTTGATTAGTCATAAAAGCACTCAATGCTGAATTGAGCCTGTTTTTGAACTCTGTATTAAAATGAGTAAAATCAGTAAATCCCAGTAGAAAATCAACAAGAATCATGTAGTTCCTTCATATTCAAGTAGCTTTTATTAGTTTGTGCAGAGATTTATGTAGGTTTTGAAGAGATTTGTGCAGTTTGATTTCTTTTCAAGTTTACTAGTCATAAACGCACTCAATGCTGAATTGAGCCTGTTTTTGAGTTTTGTATTAAAATGAGTGAAATCAGCAAATCCCAGCAGAAAATCAACAGGAATCATGTAGTTCCTTCATATTCAAGTTGCTTTTATTAGTTTGTGCAGAGATTTGTCTAGTTCTTGAAGAGATTTGTGCAGTTTGGTTGCATGTTAGTATGAAGTCACAAAAAGGCACTCAATGCTGAAATAAGTCTGTTTTTGAACTCTGTATTAAAAGTAGTGAAATCAGCAAATCCCAGCAGAAAATCAACAAGAATCATGTAGTTCCTTCATATTGAAGTAGTTCTGAGTAGTTTGTGCAGAGATTTGTGCAGTTTGATTTCATTTCAAGTTGATGAGTTACAAACGCACCCAATGCTGAATTGAGCCTGTTTTTGAACTCTGTATTAAAAGTAGTGAAATCAGCAAATCCCATTAGAAAATCAACAGGAATCATGTAGTTCCTTCATATTCAAGTTGCTTTTATTAGTTTGTGCAGAGATTTGTCTAGTTCTTGAAGAGATTTGTGCAGTTTGGTTGCATGTTAGTATGAAGTAAGAAAAAGGCACTCAATGCTGAAATAAGCCTGTTTTTGAACTCTATATTAAAAGTAGTGAAATAAGCAAATCCCATTACAAAATCAACAGGAATCATGTAATTCCTTCATATTTAAGTAGCTTTTATTAGTTTGTGCAGAGATTTGTCTAGTTTTGAAGAGATTTGTGCAGTTTGGTTGCATGTTAGTATGAAGTAAAAAAATGGCACTCAATGCTGAAATAAGCCGGTTTTTGAACTCTGTATTAAAAGTAGTGAAATCAGCAAATCCCAGCAGAAAATCAACAAGAATCATGTAGTTCCTTCATATTCAAGTAGTTCTGAGTAGTTTGTGCAGAGATTTGTGCAGTTTGGTTGCATGTTAGTATGAAGTAACAAAAACGCACTCAATGCTGAAATAAGCCGGTTTTTGAACTCTGTATTAAAAGTAGTGAAATCAGCAAATCCCAGCAGAAAATCAACAAGAATCAGGTACTTCCTTCATATTCAAGTAGCTTTTATTAGTTTGTGCAGAGATGTATTTGGGTTTTGAAGAGATTTGTGCAGTTTGATTTCATTTCAAGTTGATGAGTCAGAAACGCAACCAATGCTGAATTGAACCTGTTTTTGAACTTTCTACTAAAAGTAGCGAAATCAGCAAATCCCAGCAGAAAATCAACATGAATCATGTAGTTCCTTCATATTCAAGTAGCTTTTATTAGTTTGTGCAGAGATTTGTCTAGTTTTTGAAGAGATTTGTGCAGTTTGGTTGCATGTTAGTATGAAGTAACAAAAACGCACTCTATGCTGAAATAAGCCTGTTTTTGAACTCTGTATTAAAAGTAGTGAAATCAGCAAATCCCAGCAGAAAATCAACAAGAATCATGTAGTTCCTTCATATTCAAGTAGTTCTGAGCAGTTTGTGCAGAGATTTGTGCAGTTTGATTTCATTTCAAGTTGATTAGTCATAAAAGCACTCAATGCTGAATTGAGCCTGTTTTTGAACTCTGTATTAAAATGAGTAAAATCAGTAAATCCCAGTAGAAAATCAACAGGAATCAGGTATTTCCTTCATATTCAAGTAGCTTTTATTAGTTTGTGCAAAGATTTATGTAGGTTTTGAAGAGATTTGTGCAGTTTGATTTCATTTCAAGTTGATGAGTTACAAACGCACCCAATGCTGAATTGAGCCTGTTTTTGAACTCTGTATTAAAAGTAGTGAAATCAGCAAATCCCATTAGAAAATCAACAAGAATCATGTAGTTCCTTCATATTCAAGTAGCTTTTATTAGTTTGTGCAGAGATTTCTCTAGTTTTGAAGAGATTTGTGCAGTTTGGTTGCATGTTAGTATGAAGTAAAAAAATGGCACTCAAAGCTAAATTAAGCCTGTTTTTGAACTCTGTATTAAAATGAGTGAAATAAGTAAATCCCAGCAGAAAATCAACAAGAATCATGTAGTTCCTTCATATTCAAGTAGTTCTGAGCAGTTTGTGCAGAGATTTGTGCAGTTTGATTTCATTTCAAGTTGATTAGTCATAAAAGCACTCAATGCTGAATTGAGCCTGTTTTTGAACTCTGTATTAAAATGAGTAAAATCAGTAAATCCCAGTAGAAAATCAACAGGAATCAGGTATTTCCTTCATATTCAAGTAGCTTTTATTAGTTTGTGCAAAGATTTATGTAGGTTTTGAAGAGATTTGTGCAGTTTGATTTCATTTCAAGTTGATGAGTTACAAACGCACCCAATGCTGAATTGAGCCTGTTTTTGAACTCTGTATTAAAAGTAGTGAAATCAGCAAATCCCATTAGAAAATCAACAAGAATCATGTAGTTCCTTCATATTCAAGTAGCTTTTATTAGTTTGTGCAGAGATTTCTCTAGTTTTGAAGAGATTTGTGCAGTTTGGTTGCATGTTAGTATGAAGTAAAAAAATGGCACTCAAAGCTAAATTAAGCCTGTTTTTGAACTCTGTATTAAAATGAGTGAAATAAGTAAATCCCAGCAGAAAATCAACAAGAATCATGTAGTTCCTTCATATTCAAGTAGCTTTTATTAGTTTGTGCAGAGATTTATGTAGGTTTTGAAGAGATTTGTGCAGTTTGATTTCATTTCAAGTTGATGAATCACAAACGCACCCAATGTTGAATTGAGCCTGTTTTTGAACTTTCTATTAAAAGTAGCGAAATCAGCAAATCCCAGCAGAAAACCAACAGGAATCAGGTACTTCCTTCATAGTCAAGTAGCTTTTATTAGTTTGTGCAGAGATTTGTGCAGTTTGGTTGCATGTTAGTATGAAGTCACAAAAAGGCACTCAATGCTGAAATAAGTCTGTTTTTGAACTCTGTATTAAAAGTATGAAATCAGCAAATCCCAGCAGAAAATCAACAAGAATCATGTAGTTCCTTCATATTCAAGTAGTTCTGAGTAGTTTGTGCAGAGATTTGTGCAGTTTGATTTCATTTCAAGTTGATGAGTTACAAACGCACCCAATGCTGAATTGAGCCTGTTTTTGAACTCTGTATTAAAAGTAGTGAAATCAGCAAATCCCATTAGAAAATCAACATGAATCATGTAGTTCCTTCATATTCAAGTAGCTTTTATTAGTTTGTGCAGAGATTTGTCTAGTTTTTGAAGAGATTTGTGCAGTTTGGCTGCATGTTAGTATGAAGTAACAAAAACGCACTCAATGCTGAAATAAGCCTGTTTTTGAACTCTGTATTAAAAGTAGTGAAATCAGCAAATCCCATTAGAAAATCAACAGGAATCATGTAGTTCCTTCATATTCAAGTTGCTTTTATTAGTTTGTGCAGAGATTTGTCTAGTTCTTGAAGAGATTTGTGCAGTTTGGTTGCATGTTAGTATGAAGTAAAAAAATGGCACTCAATGCTGAAATAAGCCGGTTTTTGAACTCTGTATTAAAAGTAGTGAAATCAGCAAATCCCAGCAGAAAATCAACAAGAATCATGTAGTTCCTTCATATTCAAGTAGTTCTGAGTAGTTTGTGCAGAGATTTGCGCAGTTTGGTTGCATGTTAGTATGAAGTAACAAAAACGCACTCAATGCTGAAATAAGCCGGTTTTTGAACTCTGTATTAAAAGTAGTGAAATCAGCAAATCCCAGCAGAAAATCAACAAGAATCAGGTACTTCCTTCATATTCAAGTAGCTTTTATTAGTTTGTGCAGAGATGTATTTGGGTTTTGAAGAGATTTGTGCAGTTTGATTTCATTTCAAGTTGATGAGTCAGAAACGCAACCAATGCTGAATTGAGCCTGTTTTTGAACTTTCTATTAAAAGTAGCGAAATCAGCAAATCCCAGCAGAAAATAAACAAGATTCATGTAGTTCCTTCATATTGAAGTAGTTCTGAGCAGTTTGTGCAGAGATTTGTGCAGTTTGATTTCATTTCAAGTTGATTAGTCATAAACGCACTCAATGCTGAATTGAGCCTGTTTTTGAACTCTATATTAAAAGTAGTGAAATAAGCAAATCCCATTAGAAAATCAACAAGAATCATGCAGTTCCTTCATATTCAAGTAGCTTTTATTAGTTTGTGCAGAGATTTGTCTAGTTTTGGAAGAGATTTGTGCAGTTTGGTTGCATGTTAGTATGAAGTAACAAAAACGCACTCAATGCTGAAATAAGCCTGTTTTTGAACTCTGTATTAAAAGTAGTGAAATCAGCAAATCCCAGCAGAAAATCAACAAGAATCATGTAGTTCCTTCATATTCAAGTAGTTCTGAGCAGTTTGTGCAGAGATTTGTGCAGTTTGATTTCATTTCAAGTTGATGAGTCATAAACGCACTCAATGCTGAATTGAGCCTGTTTTTGAACTCTGTATTAAAATGAGTGAAATTAGCAAATCCCATTATAAAATCAACATGAATCATGTAGTTCCTTCATATTCAAGTAGCTTTTATTAGTTTGTGCAGAGATTTGTCTAGTTTTTGAAGAGATTTGTGCAGTTTGGTTGCATGTTAGTATGAAGTAACAAAAACGCACTCAATGCTGAAATAAGCCTGTTTTTGAACTCTGTATTAAAAGTAGTGAAATCAGCAAATCCCAGCAGAAAATCAACAAGAATCATGTAGTTCCTTCATATTCAAGTAGTTCTGAGCAGTTTGTGCAGAGATTTGTGCAGTTTGATTTCATTTCAAGTTGATTAGTCATAAAAGCACTCAATGCTGAATTGAGCCTGTTTTTGAACTCTGTATTAAAATGAGTAAAATCAGTAAATCCCAGTAGAAAATCAACAGGAATCAGGTACTTCCTTCATATTCAAGTAGCTTTTATTAGTTTGTGCAAAGATTCATGTAGGTTTTTAATAGATTTGTGCAGTTTGATTTCATTTCAAGTTGATGAGTTACAAACGCACCCAATGCTGAATTGAGCCTGTTTTTGAACTCTGTATTAAAAGTAGTGAAATCAGCAAATCCCATTAGAAAATCAACAGGAATCATGTAGTTCCTTCATATTCAAGTTGCTTTCATTAGTTTGTGCAGAGATTTGTGCAGTTTGATTTCATTTCAAGTTGATTAGTCATAAACGCACTCAATGCTAAATTGAGCCTGTTTTTGAACTCTGTATTAAAAGTAGTGAAATCAGCAAATCCCATTAGAAAATCAACAGGAATCATGTAGTTCCTTCATATTCAAGTTGCTTTTATTAGTTTGTGCAGAGATTTGTCTAGTTCTTGAAGAGATTTGTGCAGTTTGGTTGCATGTTAGTATGAAGTAAGAAAAAGGCACTCAATGCTGAAATAAGCCTGTTTTTGAACTCTGTATTAAAAGTAGTGAAATAAGCAAATCCCAGAAAAAAATCAACAGGAATCAGGTACTTCCTTCATATTCAATTAGCTTTTATTAGTTTGTGCAAAGATTTATGTAGGTTTTGAAGAGATTTGTGCAGTTTGATTTCATTTCAAGTTGATGAATCACAAACGCACCCAATGTTGAATTGAGCCTGTTTTTGAACTTTCTATTAAAAGTAGCGAAATCAGCAAATCCCAGCAGAAAACCAACAGGAATCAGGTACTTCCTTCATAGTCAAGTAGCTTTTATTAGTTTGTGCAGAGATTTATGTAGGTTTTGAAGAGTTTTGTGCAGTTTGATTTCATTTCAAGTTGATTAGTCATAAACGCACTCAATGCTGAAGTGAGCCTGTTTTTGAACTCTGTATTAAAATGAGTGAAATTAGCAAATCCCATTAGAAAATCAACATGAATCATGTAGTTCCTTCATATTCAAGTAGCTTTTATTAGTTTGTGCAGAGATTTGTCTAGTTTTTGAAGAGATTTGTGCAGTTTGGTTGCATGTTAGTATGAAGTAAAAAAATGGCACTCAAAGCTAAATTAAGCCTGTTTTTGAACTCTGTATTAAAATGAGTGAAATAAGTAAATCCCAGCAGAAAATAAACAGGAATCATGTAGTTCCTTCATATTCAAGTAGTTCTGAGTAGTTTGTGCAGAGATTTGTGCAGTTTGATTTCATTTCAAGTTGATTAGTCATAAACGTACTCAATGCTAAATTGAGCCTGTTTTTGAACTCTGTATTAAAATGAGTGAAATCAGTAAATCCCAGCAGAAAATCAACAGGAATCAGGTACTTCCTTCATATTCAAGTAGCTTTTATTAGTTTGTGCAAAGATTTATGTAGGTTTTTAATAGATTTGTGCAGTTTGATTTCATTTCAAGTTGATGAGTTACAAAAGCACCCAATGCTGAATTGAGCCTGTTTTTGAACTCTGTATTAAAAGTAGTGAAATCAGCAAATCCCATTAGAAAATCAACAGGAATCATGTAGTTCCTTCATATTCAAGTTGCTTTTATGAGTTTGTGCAGAGATTTGTCTAGTTCTTGAAGAGATTTGTGCAGTTTGGTTGCATGTTAGTATGAAGTAACAAAAAGGCACTCAATGCTGAAATAAGCCTGTTTTTGAACTCTGTATTAAAAGTAGTGAAATCAGCAAATCCCAGCAGAAAATCAACAAGAATCATGTAGTTCCTTCATATTCAAGTAGCTTTTATTAGTTTGTGCAGAGATTTATGTAGGTTTTGAAGAGATTTGTGCAGTTTGATTTCATATTCAAGTAGTTCTGAGTAGTTTGTGCAGAGATTTGTGCAGTTTGATTTCATTTCAAGTTGATTAGTCATAAACGTACTCAATGCTAAATTGAGCCTGTTTTTGAACTCTGTATTAAAATGAGTGAAATCAGTAAATCCCAGCAGAAAATCAACAGGAATCAGGTACTTCCTTCATATTCAAGTAGCTTTTATTAGTTTGTGCAAAGATTTATGTAGGTTTTTAATAGATTTGTGCAGTTTGATTTCATTTCAAGTTGATGAGTTACAAAAGCACCCAATGCTGAATTGAGCCTGTTTTTGAACTCTGTATTAAAAGTAGTGAAATCAGCAAATCCCATTAGAAAATCAACAGGAATCATGTAGTTCCTTCATATTTAAGTAGCTTTTATTAGTTTGTGCAGAGATTTGTCTAGTTTTGAAGAGATTTGTGCAGTTTGGTTGCATGTTAGTATGAAGTAACAAAAACGCACTCAATGCTGAAATAAGCCGGTTTTTGAACTCTGTATTAAAAGTAGTGAAATCAGCAAATCCCAGCAGAAAATCAACAAGAATCAGGTACTTCCTTCATATTCAAGTAGCTTTTATTAGTTTGTGCAGAGATGTATTTGGGTTTTGAAGAGATTTGTGCAGTTTGATTTCATTTCAAGTTGATGAGTCAGAAACGCAACCAATGCTGAATTGAGCCTGTTTTTGAACTTTCTATTAAAAGTAGCGAAATCAGCAAATCCCAGCAGAAAATCAACAAGATTCATGTAGTTCCTTCATATTCAAGTAGTTCTGAGCAGTTTGTGCAGAGATTTGTGCAGTTTGATTTCATTTCAAGTTGATTAGTCATAAACGCACTCAATGCTGAATTGAGCCTGTTTTTGAACTCTATATTAAAAGTAGTGAAATAAGCAAATCCCATTAGAAAATCAACAAGAATCATGTAGTTCCTTCATATTCAAGTAGCTTTTATTAGTTTGTGCAGAGATTTGTCTAGTTTTGGATGAGATTTGTGCAGTTTGGTTGCATGTTAGTATGAAGTAACAAAAACGCACTCAATGCTGAAATAAGCCTGTTTTTGAACTCTGTATTAAAAGTAGTGAAATCAGCAAATCCCAGCAGAAAATCAACAAGAATCATGTAGTTCCTTCATATTCAAGTAGTTCTGAGCAGTTTGTGCAGAGATTTGTGCAGTTTGATTTCATTTCAAGTTGATGAGTCATAAACGCACTCAATGCTGAATTGAGCCTGTTTTTGAACTCTGTATTAAAATGAGTGAAATTAGCAAATCCCATTAGAAAATCAACATGAATCATGTAGTTCCTTCATATTCAAGTAGCTTTTATTAGTTTGTGCAGAGATTTGTCTAGTTTTTGAAGAGATTTGTGCAGTTTGGTTGCATGTTAGTATGAAGTAACAAAAACGCACTCAATGCTGAAATAAGCCTGTTTTTGAACTCTGTATTAAAAGTAGTGAAATCAGCAAATCCCAGCAGAAAATCAACAAGAATCATGTAGTTCCTTCATATTCAAGTAGTTCTGAGTAGTTTGTGCAGAGATTTGTGCAGTTTGGTTGCATGTTAGTATGAAGTAACAAAAACGCACTCAATGCTGAAATAAGCCGGTTTTTGAACTCTGTATTAAAAGTAGTGAAATCAGCAAATCCCAGCAGAAAATCAACAAGAATCAGGTACTTCCTTCATATTCAAGTAGCTTTTATTAGTTTGTGCAGAGATGTATTTGGGTTTTGAAGAGATTTGTGCAGTTTGATTTCATTTCAAGTTGATGAGTCAGAAACGCAACCAATGCTGAATTGAGCCTGTTTTTGAACTTTCTATTAAAAGTAGCGAAATCAGCAAATCCCAGCAGAAAATCAACAAGAATCATGTAGTTCCTTCATATTCAAGTAGTTCTGAGCAGTTTGTGCAGAGATTTGTGCAGTTTGATTTCATTTCAAGTTGATGAGTCATAAACGCAATCAATGCTGAATTGAGCCTGTTTTTGAACTCTGTATTAAAATGAGTGAAATTAGCAAATCCCATTAGAAAATCAACATGAATCATGTAGTTCCTTCATATTCAAGTAGCTTTTATTAGTTTGTGCAGAGATTTGTCTAGTTTTTGAAGAGATTTGTGCAGTTTGGTTGCATGTTAGTATGAAGTAACAAAAACGCACTCTATGCTGAAATAAGCCTGTTTTTGAACTCTGTATTAAAAGTAGTGAAATCAGCAAATCCCAGCAGAAAATCAACAAGAATCATGTAGTTCCTTCATATTCAAGTAGTTCTGAGCAGTTTGTGCAGAGATTTGTGCAGTTTGATTTCATTTCAAGTTGATTAGTCATAAAAGCACTCAATGCTGAATTGAGCCTGTTTTTGAACTCTGTATTAAAATGAGTAAAATCAGTAAATCCCAGTAGAAAATCAACAGGAATCAGGTATTTCCTTCATATTCAAGTAGCTTTTATTAGTTTGTGCAAAGATTTATGTAGGTTTTGAAGAGATTTGTGCAGTTTGATTTCATTTCAAGTTGATGAGTTACAAACGCACCCAATGCTGAATTGAGCCTGTTTTTGAACTCTGTATTAAAAGTAGTGAAATCAGCAAATCCCATTAGAAAATCAACAAGAATCATGTAGTTCCTTCATATTCAAGTAGCTTTTATTAGTTTGTGCAGAGATTTATGTAGGTTTTGAAGAGATTTGTGCAGTTTGATTGCATGTTAGTATGAAGTCACAAAAAGGCACTCAATGCTGAAATAAGTCTGTTTTTGAACTCTGTATTAAAAGTAGTGAAATCAACAAATCCCAGCAGAAAATCAACAAGAATCATGTAGTTCCTTCACATTCAAGTAGTTCTGAGTAGTTTGTGCAGAGATTTGTGCAGTTTGATTTCATTTCAAGTTGATGAGTTACAAACGCACCCAATGCTGAATTGAGCCTGTTTTTGAACTCTGTATTAAAAGTAGTGAAATCAGCAAATCCCATTAGAAAATCAACAGGAATCATGTAGTTCCTTCATATTCAAGTTGCTTTTATTAGTTTGTGCAGAGATTTGTCTAGTTCTTGAAGAGATTTGTGCAGTTTGGTTGCATGTTAGTATGAAGTAAGAAAAAGGTACTCAATGCTGGAATAAGCCTGTTTTTGAACTCTATATTAAAAGTAGTGAAATAAGCAAATCCCAGAAAAAAATCAACAGGAATCAGGTACTTCCTTCATATTCAAGTAGCTTTTATTAGTTTGTGCAGAGATTTATTTGGGTTTTGAAGAGATTTGTGCAGTTTGATTTCATTTCAAGTTGATGAGTCACAAACGCACCCAATGCTGAATTGAGCCTGTTTTTGAACTCTGTATTAAAAGTAGTGAAATAAGCAAATCCCATTACAAAATCAACAGGAATCATGTAGTTCCTTCATATTTAAGTAGCTTTTATTAGTTTGTGCAGAGATTTCTCTAGTTTTGAAGAGATTTGTGCAGTTTGGTTGCATGTTAGTATGAAGTAAAAAAATGGCACTCAAAGCTAAATTAAGCCTGTTTTTGAACTCTGTATTAAAATGAGTGAAATAAGTAAATCCCAGCAGAAAATCAACAAGAATCATGTAGTTCCTTCATATTCAAGTAGCTTTTATTAGTTTGTGCAGAGATTTATGTAGGTTTTGAAGAGATTTGTGCAGTTTGATTTCATTTCAAGTTGATGAATCACAAACGCACCCAATGTTGAATTGAGCCTGTTTTTGAACTTTCTATTAAAAGTAGCGAAATCAGCAAATCCCAGCAGAAAACCAACAGGAATCAGGTACTTCCTTCATAGTCAAGTAGCTTTTATTAGTTTGTGCAGAGATTTGTGCAGTTTGGTTGCATGTTAGTATGAAGTCACAAAAAGGCACTCAATGCTGAAATAAGTCTGTTTTTGAACTCTGTATTAAAAGTAGTGAAATCAGCAAATCCCAGCAGAAAATCAACAAGAATCATGTAGTTCCTTCATATTCAAGTAGTTCTGAGCAGTTTGTGCAGAGATTTGTGCAGTTTGATTTCTTTTCAAGTTTACTAGTCATAAACGCACTCAATGCTGAATTGAGCCTGTTTTTGAGTTCTGTATTAAAATGAGTGAAATCAGCAAATCCCAGCAGAAAATCAACAGGAATCATGTAGTTCCTTCATATTCAAGTAGTTCTGAGTAGTTTGTGCAGAGATTTGTGCAGTTTGATTTCATTTCAAGTTGATTAGTCATAAACGCACTCAATGCTGAATTCAGCCTGTTTTTGAACTCTGTATTAAAATGAGTGAAATCAGTAAATCCCAGCAGAAAATCAACAGGAATCATGTAGTTCCTTCATATTCAAGTTGCTTTTATTAGTTTGTGCAGAGATTTGTCTAGTTCTTGAAGAGATTTGTGCAGTTTGGTTGCATGTTAGTATGAAGTCACAAAAAGGCACTCAATGCTGAAATAAGTCTGTTTTTGAACTCTGTATTAAAAGTAGTGAAATCAGCAAATCCCAGCAGAAAATCAACAAGAATCATGTAGTTCCTTCATATTCAAGTAGTTCTGAGTAGTTTGTGCAGAGATTTGTGCAGTTTGATTTCATTTCAAGTTGATGAGTCATAAACGCACTCAATTCTGAATTGAGCCTGTTTTTGAATTCTGTATTAAAAGTAGTGAAATAAGCAAATCCCATTAGAAAATCAACAAGAATCATGTCGTTCCTTCATATTCAAGTAGCTTTTATTAGTTTGTGCAGAGATTTGTCTAGTTTTGGAAGAGATTTGTGCAGTTTGGTTGCATGTTAGTATGAAGTAACAAAAACGCACTCAATGCTGAAATAAGCCTGTTTTTGAACTCTGTATTAAAAGTAGTGAAATCAGCAAATCCCAGCAGAAAATCAACAAGAATCATGTAGTTCCTTCATATTCAAGTAGTTCTGAGCAGTTTGTGCAGAGATTTGTGCAGTTTGATTTCATTTCAAGTTGATAGTCATAAAAGCACTCAATGCTGAATTGAGCCTGTTTTTGAACTCTATATTAAAAGTAGTGAAATCAGCAAATCCCAGCAGAAAATCAACAAGAATCATGTAGTTCTTTCATATTCAAGTAGCTTTTATTAGTTTGTGCAGAGATTTATGTAGGTTTTGAAGAGATTTGTGCAGTTTGATTTCATTTCAAGTTGATTAGTCATAAACGCACTCGACGCTGAATTGAGCCTGTTTTTGAACTCTGTATTAAAAGTAGTGAAATAAGCAAATCCCAGAAAAAAATCAACAGGAATCAGGTACTTCCTTCATATTCAAGTAGCTTTTATTAGTTTGTGCAGAGATTTATTTGGGTTTTGAAGAGATTTGTGCAGTTTGATTTCATTTCAAGTTGATGAGTCAGAAACGCAACCAATGCTGAATTGAGCCTGTTTTTGAACTTTCTATTAAAAGTAGCAAAATCAGCAAATCCCAGCAGAAAATCAACAAGATTCATGTAGTTCTTTCATATTCAAGTAGTTCTGAGCAGTTTGTGCAGAGATTTGTGCAGTTTGATTTCATTTCAAGTTGATTAGTCATAAACGCACTCAATGCTGAATTGAGCCTGTTTTTGAACTCTGTATTAAAATGAGTGAAATAAGTAAATCCCAGCAGAAAATAAACAGGAATCATGTAGTTCCTTCATATTCAAGTAGTTCTGAGTAGTTTGTGCAGAGATTTGTGCAGTTTGATTTCATTTCAAGTTGATTAGTCATAAACGCACTCAATGCTAAATTGAGCCTGTTTTTGAACTCTGTATTAAAATGAGTGAAATCAGTAAATCCCAGCAGAAAATCAACAGGAATCAGGTACTTCCTTCATATTTAAGTAGCTTTTATTAGTTTGTGCAGAGATTTCTCTAGTTTTGAAGAGATTTGTGCAGTTTGGTTGCATGTTAGTATGAAGTAAAAAAATGGCACTCAAAGCTAAATTAAGCCTGTTTTTGAACTCTGTATTAAAATGAGTGAAATAAGTAAATCCCAGCAGAAAATCAACAAGAATCATGTAGTTCCTTCATATTCAAGTAGCTTTTATTAGTTTGTGCAGAGATTTATGTAGGTTTTGAAGAGATTTGTGCAGTTTGATTTCATTTCAAGTTGATGAATCACAAACGCACCCAATGTTGAATTGAGCCTGTTTTTGAACTTTCTATTAAAAGTAGCGAAATCAGCAAATCCCAGCAGAAAACCAACAGGAATCAGGTACTTCCTTCATAGTCAAGTAGCTTTTATTAGTTTGTGCAGAGATTTGTGCAGTTTGGTTGCATGTTAGTATGAAGTCACAAAAAGGCACTCAATGCTGAAATAAGTCTGTTTTTGAACTCTGTATTAAAAGTAGTGAAATCAGCAAATCCCAGCAGAAAATCAACAAGAATCATGTAGTTCCTTCATATTCAAGTAGTTCTGAGCAGTTTGTGCAGAGATTTGTGCAGTTTGATTTCTTTTCAAGTTTACTAGTCATAAACGCACTCAATGCTGAATTGAGCCTGTTTTTGAGTTCTGTATTAAAATGAGTGAAATCAGCAAATCCCAGCAGAAAATCAACAGGAATCATGTAGTTCCTTCATATTCAAGTAGTTCTGAGTAGTTTGTGCAGAGATTTGTGCAGTTTGATTTCATTTCAAGTTGATTAGTCATAAACGCACTCAATGCTGAATTCAGCCTGTTTTTGAACTCTGTATTAAAATGAGTGAAATCAGTAAATCCCAGCAGAAAATCAACAGGAATCATGTAGTTCCTTCATATTCAAGTTGCTTTTATTAGTTTGTGCAGAGATTTGTCTAGTTCTTGAAGAGATTTGTGCAGTTTGGTTGCATGTTAGTATGAAGTCACAAAAAGGCACTCAATGCTGAAATAAGTCTGTTTTTGAACTCTGTATTAAAAGTAGTGAAATCAGCAAATCCCAGCAGAAAATCAACAAGAATCATGTAGTTCCTTCATATTCAAGTAGTTCTGAGTAGTTTGTGCAGAGATTTGTGCAGTTTGATTTCATTTCAAGTTGATGAGTCATAAACGCACTCAATTCTGAATTGAGCCTGTTTTTGAATTCTGTATTAAAAGTAGTGAAATAAGCAAATCCCATTAGAAAATCAACAAGAATCATGTCGTTCCTTCATATTCAAGTAGCTTTTATTAGTTTGTGCAGAGATTTGTCTAGTTTTGGAAGAGATTTGTGCAGTTTGGTTGCATGTTAGTATGAAGTAACAAAAACGCACTCAATGCTGAAATAAGCCTGTTTTTGAACTCTGTATTAAAAGTAGTGAAATCAGCAAATCCCAGCAGAAAATCAACAAGAATCATGTAGTTCCTTCATATTCAAGTAGTTCTGAGCAGTTTGTGCAGAGATTTGTGCAGTTTGATTTCATTTCAAGTTGATTAGTCATAAAAGCACTCAATGCTGAATTGAGCCTGTTTTTGAACTCTATATTAAAAGTAGTGAAATCAGCAAATCCCAGCAGAAAATCAACAAGAATCATGTAGTTCTTTCATATTCAAGTAGCTTTTATTAGTTTGTGCAGAGATTTATGTAGGTTTTGAAGAGATTTGTGCAGTTTGATTTCATTTCAAGTTGATTAGTCATAAACGCACTCGACGCTGAATTGAGCCTGTTTTTGAACTCTGTATTAAAAGTAGTGAAATAAGCAAATCCCAGAAAAAAATCAACAGGAATCAGGTACTTCCTTCATATTCAAGTAGCTTTTATTAGTTTGTGCAGAGATTTATTTGGGTTTTGAAGAGATTTGTGCAGTTTGATTTCATTTCAAGTTGATGAGTCAGAAACGCAACCAATGCTGAATTGAGCCTGTTTTTGAACTTTCTATTAAAAGTAGCAAAATCAGCAAATCCCAGCAGAAAATCAACAAGATTCATGTAGTTCTTTCATATTCAAGTAGTTCTGAGCAGTTTGTGCAGAGATTTGTGCAGTTTGATTTCATTTCAAGTTGATTAGTCATAAACGCACTCAATGCTGAATTGAGCCTGTTTTTGAACTCTGTATTAAAATGAGTGAAATAAGTAAATCCCAGCAGAAAATAAACAGGAATCATGTAGTTCCTTCATATTCAAGTAGTTCTGAGTAGTTTGTGCAGAGATTTGTGCAGTTTGATTTCATTTCAAGTTGATTAGTCATAAACGCACTCAATGCTAAATTGAGCCTGTTTTTGAACTCTGTATTAAAATGAGTGAAATCAGTAAATCCCAGCAGAAAATCAACAGGAATCAGGTACTTCCTTCATATTCAAGTAGCTTTTATTAGTTTGTGCAAAGATTTATGTAGGTTTTTAATAGATTTGTGCAGTTTGATTTCATTTCAAGTTGATGAGTTACAAACGCACCCAATGCTGAATTGAGCCTGTTTTTGAACTCTGTATTAAAAGTAGTGAAATCAGCAAATCCCATTAGAAAATCAACAGGAATCATGTAGTTCCTTCATATTCAAGTTGCTTTTATTAGTTTGTGCGGAGATTTGTCTAGTTCTTGAAGAGATTTGTGCAGTTTGGTTGCATGTTAGTATGAAGTAACAAAAAGGCACTCAATGCTGAAATAAGCCTGTTTTTGAACTCTGTATTAAAAGTAGTGAAATCAGCAAATCCCAGCAGAAAATCAACAAGAATCATGTAGTTCCTTCGTATTCAAGTAGCTTTTATTAGTTTGTGCAGAGATTTATGTAGGTTTTGAAGAGATTTGTGCAGTTTATTTTCATTTCAAGTTGATGAATCACAAACGCACCCAATGTTGAATTGAGCCTGTTTTTGAACTTTCTATTAAAAGTAGCGAAATCAGCAAATCCCAGCAGAAAACCAACAGGAATCAGGTACTTCCTTCATAGTCAAGTAGCTTTTATTAGTTTGTGCAGAGATTTATGTAGGTTTTGAAGAGATTTGTGCAGTTTGATTTCATTTCAAGTTGATTAGTCATAAACGCACTCAATGCTGAAGTGCGCCTGTTTTTGAACTCTGTATTAAAATGAGTGAAATTAGCAAATCCCATTAGAAAATCAACATGAATCATGTAGTTCCTTCATATTCAAGTAGCTTTTATTAGTTTGTGCAGAGATTTGTCTAGTTTTTGAAGAGATTTGTGCAGTTTGGTTGCATGTTAGTATGAAGTAACAAAAACGCACTCAATGCTGAAATAAGCCTGTTTTTGAACTCTGTATTAAAAGTACTGAAATCAGCAAATCCCAGCAGAAAATCAACAAGAATCATGTAGTTCCTTCATATTCAAGTAGTTCTGAGCAGTTTGTGCAGAGATTTGTGCAGTTTGATTTCATTTCAAGTTGATTAGTCATAAAAGCACTCAATGCTGAATTGAGCCTGTTTTTGAACTCTGTATTAAAATGAGTAAAATCAGTAAATCCCAGTAGAAAATCAACAGGAATCATGTAGTTCCTTCATATTCAAGTTGCTTTTATTAGTTTGTGCAGAGATTTTTCTAGTTCTTGAAGAGATTTGTGCAGTTTGGTTGCATGTTAGTATGAAGTAAGAAAAAGGCACTCAATGCTGAAATAAGCCTGTTTTTGAACTCTATATTAAAAGTAGTGAAATAAGCAAATCCCAGAAAAAAATCAACAGGAATCAGGTACTTCCTTCATATTCAAGTAGCTTTTATTAGTTTGTGCAGAGATTTATTTGGGTTTTGAAGAGATTTGTGCAGTTTGATTTCATTTCAAGTTGATGAGTCACAAACGCACCCAATGCTGAATTGAGCCTGTTTTTGAACTCTGTATTAAAAGTAGTGAAATCAGCAAATCCCATTAGAAAATCAACAGGAATCATGTAGTTCCTTCATATTCAAGTTGCTTTTATTAGTTTGTGCAGAGATTTGTCTAGTTCTTGAAGAGATTTGTGCAGTTTGGTTGCATGTTAGTATGAAGTAACAAAAAGGCACTCAATGCTGAAATAAGCCTGTTTTTGAACTCTGTATTAAAAGTAGTGAAATCAGCAAATCCCAGCAGAAAATCAACAAGAATCATGTAGTTCCTTCATATTCAAGTAGTTCTGAGTAGTTTGTGCAGAGATTTGTGCAGTTTGATTTCATTTCAAGTTGATGAGTCATAAACGCACTCAATTCTGAATTGAGCCTGTTTTTGAACTCGGTATTAAAATGAGTGAAATTAGCAAATCCCATTAGAAAATAAACAGGAATCAGGTACTTCCTTCATATTCAAGTAGCTTTTATTAGTTTGTGCAAAGATTTATGTAGGTTTTGAAGAGATTTGTGCAGTTTGATTTCATTTCAAGTTGATGAGTCACAAAAGCACCCAATGCTGAATTGACCCTGTTTTTGAAATCTGTATTAAAAGTAGTGAAATAAGCAAATCCCATTAGAAAATCAACAGGAATCTTGTAGTTCCTTCATATTCAAGTAGTTCTGAGCAGTTTGTGTAGAGATTTGTGCAGTTTGATTTCATTTCAAGTTGATTAGTCATAAACGCACTCAATGCTGAATTGAGCCTGTTTTTGAACTTTGTATTAAAAGTAGTGAAATCAGCAAATCCCATTAGAAAATCAACAGGAATCATGTAGTTCCTTCATATTCAAGTTGCTTTTATTAGTTTGTGCAGAGATTTGTCTAGTTCTTGAAGAGATTTGTGCAGTTTGGTTGCATGTTAGTATGAAGTAAGAAAAAGGCACTCAATGCTGAAATAAGCCTGTTTTTGAACTCTATATTAAAAGTAGTGAAATAAGCAAATCCCAGAAAAAAATCAACAGGAATCAGGTACTTCCTTCATATTCAAGTAGCTTTTATTAGTTTGTGCAGAGATTTATTTGGGTTTTGAAGAGATTTGTGCAGTTTGATTCATTTCAAGTTGATGAATCACAAACGCACCCAATGTTGAATTGAGCCTGTTTTTGAACTTTCTATTAAAAGTAGCGAAATCAGCAAATCCCAGCAGAAAACCAACAGGAATCAGGTACTTCCTTCATAGTCAAGTAGCTTTTATTAGTTTGTGCAGAGATTTATGTAGGTTTTGAAGAGATTTGTGCAGTTTGATTTCATTTCAAGTTGATTAGTCATAAACGCACTCAATGCTGAAGTGAGCCTGTTTTTGAACTCTGTATTAAAAGTAGTGAAATCAGCAAATCCTAGCAGAAAATCAACAAGAATCATGTAGTTCCTTCATATTCAAGTAGTTCTGAGCAGTTTGTGCAGAGATTTGTGCAGTTTGATTTCATTTCAAGTTGATTAGTCATAAAAGCACTCAATGCTGAATTGAGCCTGTTTTTGAACTCTGTATTAAAATGAGTAAAATCAGTAAATCCCAGTAGAAAATCAACAGGAATCAGGTATTTCCTTCATATTCAAGTAGCTTTTATTAGTTTGTGCAAAGATTTATGTAGGTTTTGAAGAGATTTGTGCAGTTTGATTTCATTTCAAGTTGATGAGTCACAAACGCACCCAATGCTGAATTGAGCCTGTTTTTGAACTCTGTATTAAAAGTAGTGAAATAAGCAAATCCCAGAAAAAAATCAACAGGAATCAGGTACTTCCTTTATATTCAAGTAGCTTTTATTAGTTTGTGCAGAGATTTATTTGGGTTTTGAAGAGATTTGTGCAGTTTGATTTCATTTCAAGTTGATGAGTCACAAACGCACCCAATGCTGAATTGAGCCTGTTTTTGAACTCTGTATTAAAAGTAGTGAAATAAGCAGATCCCATTACAAAATCAACAGGAATCATGTAGTTCCTTTATATTTAAGTAGCTTTTATTAGTTTGTGCAGAGATTTGTGCAGTTTGATTTGATTTCAAGTTGATTAGTCATAAACGCACTCAATGCTAAATTGAGCCTGTTTTTGAACTCTGTATTGAAATGAGTGAAATCAGTAAATCCCAGCAGAAAATCAACAGGAATCAGGTACTTCCTTCATATTCAAGTAGCTTTTATTAGTTTGTGCAAAGATTTATGTAGGTTTTTAATAGATTTGTGCAGTTTGATTTCATTTCAAGTTGATGAGTTACAAACGCACCCAATGCTGAATTGAGCCTGTTTTTGAACTCTGTATTAAAAGTAGTGAAATCAGCAAATCCCATTAGAAAATCAACAGGAATCATGTAGTTCCTTCATATTCAAGTTGCTTTTATTAGTTTGTGCAGAGATTTGTCTAGTTCTTGAAGAGATTTGTGCAGTTTGGTTGCATGTTAGTATGAAGTAACAAAAAGGCACTCAATGCTGAAATAAGCCTGTTTTTGAACTCTGTATTAAAAGTAGTGAAATCAGCAAATCCCAGCAGAAAATCAACAAGAATCATGTAGTTCCTTCATATTCAAGTAGTTCTGAGTAGTTTGTGCAGAGATTTGTGCAGTTTGATTTCATTTCAAGTTGATGAGTCATAAACGCACTCAATACTGAATTGAGCCTGTTTTTGAACTCTGTATTAAAATGAGTGAAATAAGCAAAAATCCCATTAGAAAATCAACAGGAATCATGTAGTTCCTTCATATTCAAGTAGCTTTTATTAGTTTGTGCAAAGATTTATGTAGGTTTTGAAGAGATTTGTGCAGTTTGATTTCATTTCAAGTTGATGAGTCACAAACGCACCCAATGCTGAATTGAGCCTGTTTTTGAACTCTGTATTAAAAGTAGTGAAATAAGCAAATCCCATTAGAAAATCAACAGGAATCATGTAGTTCCTTCATATTCAAGTAGTTCTGAGCAGTTTGTGCAGAGATTTGTGCAGTTTGATTTCATTTCAAGTTGATTAGTCATAAACGCACTCAATGCTGAATTAAGCCTATTTTTGAACTCTGTATTAAAAGTAGTGAAATCAGCAAATCCCAGCAGAAAATCAACAGGAATCATGTAGTTCCTTCATATTCAAGTTGCTTTTATTAGTTTGTGCAGAGATTTTTCTAGTTCTTGAAGAGATTTGTGCAGTTTGGTTGCATGTTAGTATGAAGTAACAAAAAGGCACTCAGTGCTGAAATAAGCCTGTTTTTGAACTCTGTATTAAAAGTAGTGAAATCAGCAAATCCCAGCAGAAAATCAACAAGAATCATGTAGTTCCTTCATATTCAAGTAGTTCTGAGTAGTTTGTGCAGAGATTTGTGCAGTTTGATTTCATTTCAAGTTGATGAGTCATAAACGCACTCAATTCTGAATTGAGCCTGTTTTTGAACTCGGTATTAAAATGAGTGAAATTAGCAAATCCCATTAGAAAATCAACAGGAATCAGGTACTTCCTTCATATTCAAGTAGCTTTTATTAGTTTGTGCAGAGATTTGTGCAGTTTGGTTGCATGTTAGTATGAAGTAACAAAAACGCACTCAATGCTTAATTAAGCCTGTTTTTGAACTCTGTATTAAAAGTAGTGAAATCAGCAAATCCCATTAGAAAATCAACAGGAATCATGTAGTTCCTTCATATTCAAGTAGCTTTTATTAGTTTGTGCAGAGATTTGTCTAGTTTTTGAAGAGATTTGTGCAGTTTGGTTGAATGTTAGTATGAAGTAACAAAAAGGCACTCAATGCTGAAATAAGCCTATTTTTGAACTCTGTATTAAAAGTAGTGAAATCAGCAAATGCCAGGAGTAAATCAACAGGAATCATGTAGTTCCTTCATATTCAAGTAGCTTTCATTAGTTTTTACAGAGATTTGTCTAGTTTTGACGAGATTTGTGCAGTTTGATTTCATTTCAAGTTGATTAGTCGTAAACGCACTCAATGCTGAATTGAGCCTGTTTTTGAACTCTGTATTAAAAGTAGTGAAATCAGCAAATCCCAGCAGAAAATGAACAGGCATCAGGTACTTCCTTCATATTCAAGTAGCTTTTATTAGTTTGTGCAGAGATTCGTGCAGTTTGGTTGCATGTTAGTATGAAGTAACAAAAAGGTACTCAATGCTGAATGAAGCCTGTTTTTGAACTCTGTATTAAAAGTAGTGAAATAAGCAAATCCCATTAGAAAATCAACAGGAATCATGTAGTTCCTTCATATTCAAGTAGTTCTGAGTAGTTTGTGCAGAGATTTGTGCAGTTTGGTTGCATGTTAGTATGAAATAACAAAAACGCACTCAATGCTGAATTAAGCCTGTTTTTGAACTCTGTATTAAAAGTAATGAAATCAGCAAATCCCAGCAGAAAATGAACAGGCATCAGGTACTTCCTTCATATTCAAGTAGCTTTTATTAGTTTGTGCAGAGATTTGTGCAGTTTGGTTGCATGTTAGTATGAAGTAACAAAAAGGCACTCAATGCTGAATTGAGCCTGTTTTTGAACTCTGATTAAAATGAGTGAAATCAGCAAATCCCAGCAGAAAATGAACAGGCATCAGGTACTTCCTTCATATTCAAGTAGCTTTTATTAGTTTGTGCAGAGCTTTATGTAGGTTCTGAAGAGATTTGTGCAGTTTGATTTCATTTCAAATCGATTAGTCATAAACGCACTCAATGCTGAATTGAGCCTGTTTTTGAACTCTGTATTAAAAGTAGTGAAATAAGCAAATCCCATTAGAAAATCAAAAGGAATCATGAAGTTCCTTCATATTCAAGTAGCTTTTATTAGTTTTTGCAGAGATTTGTCTAGTTTTTGAAGAGATTTGTGCAGTTTGGTTGCATGTTAGTATGAATTAAAAAAAACGCACTCAATGCTGAATCAAGCCTGTTTTTGAACTCTGTATTAAAAGTAGTGAAATCAGCAAATCCCAGCAGAAAATCAACAGGAATCATGTCGTTCCTTTATATTCAAGTAGTTCTGAATAGTTTGTGCAGAGATTTGTGCAGTTTGATTTCATTTCAAGTTGATGAGTCACAAACGCACCCAATGCTGAATTGAGCCTGTTTTTGAACTTTCTATTAAAAGTAGCGAAATCAGCAAATTCCAGCAGAAAATCAACAAGAATCATGTAGTTCCTTCATATTCAAGTAGTTCTGAATAGTTTGTGCAGAGATTTGTGCAGTTTGATTTCATCTCAAGTTGATTAGTCATAAACGCACTCAATGCTGAATTGAGCCTGTTTTTGAACTCTTTATTAAAATGAGTGAAATCAGCAAATCCCAGCAGAAAATAAACAGGAATCAGGTACTTCCTTCATATTCAAGTAGCTTTCATTAGTTAGTGCAGAGATTTGTCTAGTTTTTGAAGAGATTAGTGCAGTTTGGTTGCATGTTAGTATGAAGTAAATAAAACGCACTCAATGCTGAATTGAGCCTGTTTTTGAACTTTCTATTAAAAGTAGCGAAATCAGCAAATCCCAGCAGAAAATCAACAAGAATCATGTAGTTCCTTCATATTCAAGTAGCTTTTATTAGTTTGTGCAGAGATTTGTGCAGTTTGGTTGCATGTTAGTATGAAGTAACAAAAAGGCACTCAATGCTGAATTAAGCCTGTTTTTGAACTCTGTATTAAAAGTAGTGAAATCAGCAAATCCCAGCAGAAAATCAACAAGAACCATGTAGTTCCTTCATATTCAAGTAGTTCTGAGTAGTTTGTGCAGAGATTTGTGCAGTTTGGTTGCATGTTAGTATGAAGTAACAAAAACGCACTCAATGCTGAATTGAGCCTGTTTTTGAACTTTCTATTAAAAGTAGCGAAATCAGCAAATCCCAGCAGAAAATCAACAAGAATCATGTAGTTCCTTCATAATCAAGTAGTCCTGAATAGTTTGTGCAGTTTGATTTCATTTCAAGTTGATTAGTCATAAACGCACTCAATGCTGAATTGAGCCTGTTTTTGAACTCTTTATTAAAATGAGTGAAATCAGCAAATCCCAGCAGAAAATAAACAGGAATCAGGTACTTCCTTCTGGGGCTAAAGGAAGAGGATCCCTTGTTACACTGCTCTCTAACACATCTGTCAACAAAATAATTGACATCATCAGCCACTTGATCAAAGAAAACATTTGGAGGGAAGTAAGGGAGGCAGGAATGTATTCTGTGCAGATTGATACGACACAGGATGTTACCTTCAGAGACCAGTGTGCTGTTGTCCTGAGGCATGTGACTGACACAGTCCATGAAAAGCTCATCAGTGTCATTTCACGCGAGTCATCAACAGGAGAGTATTTTGTGCAACAACTCAAAGAAACTCTGGCAAAGGTTGATATTGATATCCAAAACCCAAAATAAGACACAGGAGGATTTTCACAGGCGTCATCCTGCACCAGATAAACAAAAATCTGTATGAAAGAGACTGTACTGTTTGCAGAGAAAAGGAAGAGGATTTAGAACATCTTCTCCTCCACTGTCCCGTCTGCATCTACTTCACAAAGCGGATCAGGGGTCTCCTCCAAAGCTGCTGTGGACTGAAGATCACGGACGACAGAGAATGGGAATGGAGCCTTCTTTTTGGACTGACAACAAAAACCACAGGTATCAATAATCAACTCATCAACATTCTGCTCGCCATCACAAGACACGTCATTTTCACAGCAAGGAACTATTCACTGTATGAAAATAAGGACATGGACAGATGGAAACTCTTCACAAATACATTCAAAAATCATGTAACAACAATATACACAGCGGACAAACAGAAATTCCAAAGAGCTTTCTTGAACAAATCAACATTGATAAAAATAACAAAGGAAAATGAATTGGAATTTACACTGTAAATATGGGGGGGTACACAAGGGTTTGTAAATGTTGTATTTGCTGCTCTGGTTGAATTCTCTAAAAGTGTGTGAAGTGTGTCTTGCAACTACTACATAATGTCCAATGTTGTGTCTATTTTCTGTAAATATTCCACATGATGTAAACATGTAAATAACTGATTTTTGATAATAAAAGAGAAAAAAAAAACAAAAAACACGTCCAATCTTGTCCGATCTCGGAAGATAAGCAGGGTCGGCTTTGGTTAGTACTTGGATTGGAGACACCCTGGGAATACCAGGTGCTGTAAGCCTTTTCACTTTGTGGACAGACCTGTTGCTCTAATGTCACAGACAAAAACATTTAATTTATTTTGAGCATTTTTGCACTTTCTGACACATCACTGATCACATTAATAAACTGGAATTATGTTATACTATCTTAATAAACACATGGTGCCATCATGTATAAAGATGGTTTTTATCTCTTCCCGTGTGCCTTATGGCCATACAACCCTGAACACGCTGTTGTGCAAGTTTTATCTTAAAGCACTCTGAACAACAATTTAGTAAGCACAGAAAGACCACTGATTGGTTGGAAGGAATAATTATATTGTGCAATATAGGAGACAGCAAAAGAATTTCCTTTAAACACTTCATCCAAAACTTGACTGTGTGCTTTACACTTACAAACAGCTATTTGAGATGGAAGTAAAATAGCCTCAAGAAGATTGTTAACAAGCTGATGATGCTGAATAGACATTCCTTGAGAAGTAAAAAACCCTCTATTTTTCCAAAAAGTTCCAAAATCATGTACAACTCCAAATGCATATCTACTGTACTATCAGTAAAGATATTTACGGATTTTCCTGCAGCAAGAATGCATGCTCGCGTTAAGGCAAATAGTTCAGCCGCTTGGGCAGAAAGATTACAAGGAAGTCTTGCAGAATTGACAACTTCACTATGACTGACAAAAGCATAGCCAACCTCTCCTTCATTATTTATTTTCTGAGCTGATCTATCCACATAAAAGACCATATCAGGATTATGAAGGGGTACATTGGAAAGATCTGATCTCGGGGTTACGACTTCAGTGATTACTGCTAAGCAGTCATGTGGTTTCACATCTTCTGTTGGAAGAAGAGTAGCTGGATTCAGGATCTTACATCTTTCTAACGTAACATGCGGTAGATTCAGAATATTATAGTAATGAAGAGTTGATGCTGGTATAACGCAAGCTGTTTTTGCTTGTAACAAAATAGCTGCTACAGCATGTGGAACTAAGACCTTTAGCGGCCTATAAACTACAAGTGGCAATGATGCGGTAATAGCCGCTGCAGCTGCTGCTACGGCTCTAGCACAGGGAGGAAGGGCCCTCACTACAGCTGGAAGCCTTTGAGAATAATAAGCAACAGGTTTTAATCTATCCCAATGTTGCAGCAACACGGCACAATAGAAGCCATTTTTCTCATCCACAGTTAAGGTAAAGCTTCTTGACAAATCAGGGATGTCTAAAGCTGGTGCTGAAGCTAAAGCCTCTTTTAGCTTTTCAAATGACTCAGCAGTATCAGGAATCCAAGTCAGTACATCGAGTGCAGTCAAACCAGTCACACGCATCATATCAGAGAGGGATTGGGCTAGCTCAGCATAACCACAGATCCATTGTCTACAATAACCTGTGCACCCTAAGAAGCTCATCATTTGTTTTTTTTGTTACAGGCTTAGGTATAGACAATACAGCTTGAATTTGTTCCTTACTTACTATACTATCCTGAACCATTAATGATGGACTTATTTCTGTCAGCTGAACTGTTTTGTAAACCTTTAACAGGCCTCATCAGTGTCAGGACTGGTCAAACTTAATTCTCTTAACATTAAATCAATATTGTATTCTGTTAAATCTGAGGCCTTTGCAAGGATGACATGTGGAATGCCAGGTTTCCAAAACAAGGTATCTTGTTTTTCATTTAACTCAATAAGCAAGACTATAAAATCCTAGGTAAGCACTATTTTACTACTTTGTAACTGTTGTTGATCGTCTAAACTATTCCACTCTTTCATAAAGGAATCATCCATACAGCCATGTGCCTCATAAACCATACATCTATATTTGTCTAAGTCGAGTCTCTGTAGTGTTTTATTACTGTAAACTTCTACAAACTCTCACAAATCAGATGGAATAGAGGAAGGCTCAATTTCCCAAAAATAAAGAATCTTAAAGGAGGTTGGGAAGTGGCATACCATCTCTGTGGAAAGGTCGTCCCAAGGATCAGATTTTTTCAATACTAAACCTGTTTCATTACAAACAATGATTAGCCCTAATGCACATAATAAATCCCTACCAGCCAGGTTTACTGGACAGTCTGGGACGATTACGAATGAATGAATTATACTTGGAACATCAGAGTCATCGCACTCAACTGGACATGGTTCAGTCATTGCACGTCTTACTTGTTTTTGACAATTGGAAAACACCCGTTGTTGATCTCAATGTGGATTCAGTAGCTCCAGTATCAGCCAGCATCGCATAGGATATTCCATAGATTTTGATCTTAAACATGGGGAGGTCAATAGATCTATAATAGTGGAGGCGAGAAAACAATTCAGTTTTTTCAGAGTCAACCACTTGATTTTATTCCTTACTCTGTCCCATTTGGCCATGTGAGG
This sequence comes from Remorina albescens, assembly GCA_034769265.1. Taxonomy (NCBI): domain Eukaryota; kingdom Metazoa; phylum Chordata; class Actinopteri; order Carangiformes; family Echeneidae; genus Remorina; species Remorina albescens. The sequence continues at coordinate 17,648,943 of CM068484.1, read as the reverse complement.
ATTCTTCAGATATTCATGTCCTTTGCAGCTCTTGGTTTCTGTTTCCAAAGGGTCTATTTATGGTAACGTTACCCACTGGTGGACGTGCTCTTCGTTGCCTAGGATTCCACTCTTCTGGGAATTCTGCAAGACAGAGTCTGGCAATATCACCCGCTTTATGACATCTACAACATACCTCAGGGTCTTCTCTGTTACCATAGGGGAAGCTCTTGCCTTGATCTTTTCCTCGACCTCTCCCTCAGCCTCTGCCTCTGGCACCAGGATTGTAGTAGGCCAATTGAAGCATCTGGAGTCTTTCCGCTGCCTGCTTAGTTTTATTCACCTGTTGAGACTTTTCATCTTGGACAATAGCCTCAGCATGTAAGCAGTATTTTCTCATCTAATTTAAGCGGGCACTTTGCCATCCTACACAGTGTCGAACAAACAATGATCTGATTTCAAGACTCAGACCATCCACCAGAGTTTGGATAAACTGTCTCTCCCATCCTGAGTCATTTCCACTATGAGTGCTGAAAATTCTGAGCTTTCTGGAAAAGTAGTCGTCAAAACCTTCTTCTGGCTTTTGTAAACATGAGTTCACAGTGGTCATATTGATAACTGGTTTGAATTTCTCCGCTAGTGCTTGACATAGGGCTCTCAGTTGGGCCTGATAGTGGGAAGCATGAGTGGTTGCCCAAGGTATAGCTGAATTCCAGTTTGCAGGTTTAACCTCTCCCCAGGCCAGTCCCAATTTTGTCACACAAACATGTTCGAGCTCAGCCATCGTTGGTCTATACTGGACAACCAATTTCTCCAAAGCATTTGCAAATAGTTTTCCATTATGTTTAGGCTCTGGCAGCTTATCAATGATGGTCTGTAGTTCAGTTATTTTCCATGGTCTATAAACATGCTGACATGCTGATTTGTGTGACAGACCTTTCGACTTACGGTATCCCATACCCAAAGGCACTCTGTCATGTACTCATAGTCCCATTCGGCCGGCCCCATGGGACTAGGAGATTCGATGAATTCATGTAATAATTTTATAAGAGAACAATCAAAAGTGCCCTCTCGTGGCCAAGTCGGGTCAAAGTCCATTATCTGGTCACAAAATGGTGTTGTGTAATAAGTTGATCCGGTAATGTCTTCAACTAGAGCTTTTGGAGTCAAGTTCATAATTCTTTCATTTGCTTCATCTATGCTTAAAGAAACAAAGGCTTTTACATTTTTCAGTTTTTTATCAACTCGGTCTCTATTATCTGCTTCTTTTTTGCACAATTTCAGACTCTCAAGTTGTTTTGTGCACTGAGCAGTTACCTTTTTACATGCACGAATTTCTGCTTTTTAAATTTTTTCTTCAAACCTCTTTCCCATTTTTCTCCTAAGAGATCTAAGCAAAGAATACTGAAAACTGCCACTTTGATGGAAGCCCAGCTTTTTATGCCATTTTGGTAGGAACTGCACTGCTGTAGAACCACGCTTTTCGCACAAAATCTTAGCTGGGCCCTGCAAATCCTTCTGGCGGCTGTTAGCAGCACCCATAGTGAACCTTATATATATACATTCATACAGACAAACAGGTAGGCTGATAGACAGACAGGCAGGCCAGCCAAAACAATAAATCAAGAATTCTTACGTTTATAGAAGGCTTCTTTCCTCAAAGACAAATACAAGTTTACTTAGTAATCCTGTGCTTTAATACTTTTTTAATGCTTTATTAAGATATATTTTTCCTCGCTTTTTTCTTTTCTTTTTGTTTAATTTTATTCTTTTTAAGTAGGCTATGTTAATACTTGGTCAAGACTCACAGTGTGAACGCAGCCCTATTTTCTCTCTGCATGCTTTGTCAGCTATTCCTGTCTGACAGGACCCCCAGGCTAGGGTGCTTCCCTGCCTCATCTACGTTTTATTTGACCACTTTTCTTTATTTCTTTATTTCTCTATTTCTCTGTTTCTCCATTTCTCTGGTCAAAAAGGAACCCCTTCTCTCATTTCTAGGCCTCGGCCAGAGATCCCAGCTCTCTGCCTTTTCTCCAGGCGAACTCCCTCATGGAATTCCCTGTCCAAGCTTGGAAGTTTCCACCAAATCAGTGCATGTTTAAAGCTATACCCATAAAGTTTGAATAATTTTCTTCACACGACAATTACTTTTCAAATCAATTACTAAACCTTTCTAACAAATCCATATGGAAACAAGGTCACTCACTGTGCTGTTTTCCAAGAGGAGGGTCACCACTTGACAAAAAAGCAAAAATTCAGAAGCCCCGGGAGACGATCGTCCTGTTAAAAAACAGCCACAGATGAACTAGTCTCCATATCCCGGATCAAATCTCGGTGGGACCTCCAAAATGTTGTGGAAGTTTTATCTTAAAGCACTCTGAACAACAATTTAGTGAGCACACAAAGACCACTGATTTGTTGGAAGGAATAAGTATATTGCACAATATAGGAGACAACTCCCGCACATGAAGGTACAAGCAGTGTCTCAGAATCACAGAGTTCTGCACAACAGTTGTATAGGGCTTTTGACCGCATTCCTGCTCCAGATAATTTTAACTACATCCTTATATGGGGATTCAGGAGGCCCATCTCCAAGTTCATGTAGAGGTCTTGTCGATTAGCTGAAACCTATGTCTACATATAGGTATAGAAGTTTCAGATTACTTACAGTTACAAGAGTTATGGTTCTTTTTCACAGTAGCAGTTGTTGTTTTGAATGATGAACCTCCTGCTTTCCTTATCAACGCCCAATCTTGGAAGCTAAGAAGGGCAGGGCTTAGTTAGTACTTGGAATAGGAGACCGCCTGGTACTACCAGGTGCTGTAAGCTTTTTCACTTTGTGGACAGACCGCAGCGCTATTGCTCTAATGTCACAGACAAAATCAAAATTATTTAATTTATTTTGAGCATTTTTGCACTTTTGGAAACAGCACTGATGACATTAAAACACTACAAAATTATTCCACTATTTCAGAAATTGGACAACTTCAGCAAAAACTAAGAGGAAATACATTTGAAAGAAAAACAAATGCTGCAGTTAACCACGGCTGCGTTCGGTTAGTCAACCAACCAACCAACCGTAACGGCCACCAGCCGGGAACAGACCGGCCATTCGGGAAACCTCCCGAACCTCCCTATGGCCAGCCCGCCCCTGATGGGAGACCACCTGGGGAATTCCACGTGCTGTAAGCTTTTTCACTTTGTGGACAGACCTGTTGCTCTAATGTCACCGACAAAAACAACATTTAATTTATTTTGAGCATTTTTGCACTTTTTGACACAGCAATGATTGCATTAAAAAACTGCAAATTTATTCCACTATCTTGTAATTTTGACAATTTGAGCAAAAACAAAAAAGGAAATACATTTGAAGGAAAGACAAATGAGTGAAACTTTAAGGACTAATGAAGCAACCTTGCCCTAACTTCTGCAACACGGGGACTCTCCTTTACTTTGCCCACATCTATGTTGTACACAGTGGTATGGATGAATGTGAACATGTTGTTCAGCATAGGGTTGTATGCTGTGCCAAAGAAATAATATTCCTTAAACAGTTCATCAAACGCACCAAGAGAAGAGGTTGACCTGCAAGTGATGGCATCCTTGTCAAGGATGATGAAGAACTGGTGGGGGGCATTCTCCCTAACTCCAACAACCAAAACATAGGGTTGCGTACTGGTAGTGATGTCATCAAGATGCTCTTGGATGCTGGTTCCTGTCTGGGAAGATAAAACACAAACACATGGAGAGATAATTAGAGCTCTGTGTCTTTTTGTGTCTGTCTCTGCGTGTCTGTGTCTCATTGTATCTTTCTCTCTGTGTGTCTGTGTCTCTTTGTGTCTCTCTCTCTGTGTGTGTGTCTCTGGTTTCGAATATGTGTAACTGTGTGAATGTGATAATGGCTTTCCTGCAAAACAGAGGCTCACTCTCAGTGACACATTCCTGAATATAAGGTTACATAAAATTACAGACAAATACATACCTTCTTAAAGAGCACAAGATGCTTCTCTGCATGGGAAGCAGACACCTTTCCTGGTCTCTTTCGACCCTGTGCAGAGGGTGGAATCAGGTGTAACAGCAGCAAGATTGATGACAGGTCACTGTCCTAACCTGTAACAACACAAGTTTGATGTTAAGTGGACCATTAGCAAAATTCAGTGCTTCTGCAATTTCAAAATTTTTTAGAAAATACCAAAAAAGAAAGCAGTTCTGTATGATCATAAGTTCTCCCAATGTGTAAATAAACACATGGTGCCATCATGTATAATCATGGCTTTTATCTCTTTTGCTGTAGCTTACGGCCATACCTCCCCTGAACACGCCTGATCTCATCCGCTCTCGGAAGCTAAGCAGGGTCGAGCTTGGTAAGTATTTGGATGGGAGACTGCCTGGGGAATTCCAGGTGCTGTAAGCTTTTTCACTTTGTGGACAGACCTGTTGCTCTAATGTCACCGACAAAAACAACATTTAATTTATTTTGAGCATTTTTGCACTTTTTGACACAGTAATGATTGCATTAAAAATCTGCAAATGTATTCCACTATCTTATAATTTTGACAAATTGCTTCTGCAATTTCAAAATTTTTTAGAAAATACCAAAAAGAAAGCAGTTCTATATGATCATAAGTTCTCCAACTGTGATGTTTTATATTTCAATTGAGCTTTACATATTATGTTGATGTATAAATGTTAATATGATACATCATGTCGAGAAATTGCAAGTCTGAAAGTTCAGTCTATGAGTACAATACAACAAGGATGTATGTTCATGGCCATACTTACCAACGTTGACATCCACTTCAGTGCCATCCTCAGGAGGATCAGCTGCTAGGAGGAGATCTTCAAGCTCACTGGTGGATGGAAGCTTTCTGCATTGTTGGATGATCTTTTTCTTGAATGTAGTCAGCCATTTCTCCAGAAGCTTGCCTGAGACACCCTCCCCGAACATCAGAACGAAATCATGTTCCACTTAAAGTGGTGATAATGGGTGACAATTTCAAGACAAAGTTAATTGTGCCAATTGTTTCAGTATAATATTGTCTAAAAACTATTGAATTGTCAAAACACTGTCAAAATAATGAAAGATTACCAAGCCTTTGACGTCTTTGAAACGTGGAAAGACAGATAATATGGTGTTTGACTGCTGGGGGTCAAAGACCATGTCGCGGCGATAGTCAAATATCAGCTTCATCTTCTTCTTGATTGTGTCCTCATCAGCTGAATGTTTCATCAATGCGATGGCTTCCTTGCACTCATCTTCACTCAGGACAGTCTCTGGAACAAACTGTAACTCTCGTCTGGCAGCTGGTCCTCCAGGCCTGTCTTCATGAGATGTTCCTTCGGATCCTACACAATACGGGCAAAAAAACTCAAGAAATTTTATATATAAAAAAGGCTCTGAAGATCATCTTCCGGTATTATTAGTGTTACCTCCAAATGATGATCGCCTGTCTCTAACAGTGGATCTCTGAATAGTTTTAATCCTCCAGGCCAAGTACCCAGTGCCACTCTCACCATCATAATAGTGCTCCTTGGAGGATGAAAGAATAATAGACAATCCATTAATAAGATTTATCTAAATTTTGAGGTGCTGCAAAGTAATTTTTGACACACACACAAGATGAGGGGGCAAAAGAGGGTGAGATTTTGAATATCAGCCATTTTTAACAGTCATTTTATCAAAAACGTAGCACTTACAGCACCTTAAGAAACAACATGCTCTGGTAGGAATCAAAATGTTTCAATGTAGTATGCAACATTGCCACAGCCACTATAGTGTGTGACTTACATAACCGTTCCTGGAGTATGGGTCACTGAGGTAGGGGAATAAGCTCACAATTCCTCTGGCATATATTTCTTTCACTTGTCTGGGTGGTTATGTACTGCCATATTTTAAAAAAGACAGGATTTTTCAGTCATATATACTGGATTTAACTCAGATTTCAAATTAATCTGAAAGGTAGATTGAGAGCACAAGGACTAACTAAAAACAATTAGCAAATTACCCATACTTCTCCGTCATGTCAGCTGCCAGTATGTTCACCATTTTCCTTCTGGTTTCATCCGCCAAGGACTTGCCCCGATTATATTCATTTATTATACGTTCCCCACCAGATTTCTTGGTCAAAATGGATTCGACCAACTTAAAACACAAAGCAAAACAATTCCACATTTGGAAATAGAAGCGATTCAACAATTCATAGTCAAAGCAACAGTTCACCCCGTCACCCAAAATTTAAAGTTCAGTTTGTGTGTTAATTCTTACTTGCTTGGCCTCTGAATCCAGCCTCTGGCGTTTACTGGAAGGAGTCTCTGAAATGATGGCTGTATCTTGAGAGTCAGACAAATCAAGGGATGGTGGGTGGAACTGCTCAGGAGAGGATGACGTGGAGACAGATTCTGACCATGATAGAGGAAGCAAAAATGTTACACAGTTCACTGCAGTAGTATATCCATTCCTTATCAAATGAACAATACAGGCTTCAGATGACAGAGAACTTGCATATCCATTAAATAAATCAGAAATAAATACATACATACAGATTAGAAATGTAACTAAAACAAACCAGTGTCATATTTGATGGTTATCACTCCAGCTGAGGGATCCTTAATCCATCCTCAAAAATGTCGTCGTCCACCTCAGTCCCCGAACTGTCAACAACTTTCACGCCTTCTGTTACAGCTGGCACACCAAACTTTGCAAATGCTACCGAACAGGATAAAAGCATGTGTAAACCAAGAGGTAACTGTAACTTTTGAGTTCACATTGGTCTAATAATTGACTTACCAATATTCAATGAATCTGGAACATTACTTTTAAACTAACACTAATACACTAATGAGTGGAATAAAATTACTTTGGAGTATAACTGCATTTGAAGCAATGTATGCATTCAAAGTTAAAGAATGTGGATGGACAGGGAACATATTTGAACTGCTGATGTAAGAAAAATCATCATCCAATTCCAAAAAGCTGAGGACATTTCCATATTATGTTCCAAGTATTCCAGTACATCAATTTTAAATGGACAAATTCAGTTACTATTAGCACTTTAAAGCTTCTTGTGCAAAGCTTGATTCCACAATGTCAGTTTCTTACCTGCAATCAAAAACTCTTTCAGAACCGGCTCCGTTATTCTCACAAATTTTTGGACATCACCAAGTTTGGCTTTAAGCAACATGGTTCCTGCAGAGAGCATCAGCACAAAATTCATTTTTATCAAAATGTCATACATGCTCATTATGATAACAAAAGCACAAACATAATAACACGTGAATGCATTACAAAAGAACAGCCCTGCAGCAAGACCAACTTTTATGAATCATGTTCAATTAAAGAATAAGAAAATGTGTTTGTTTCAGGCTACTTAACAGCTGACAAATGGTCGACTGTTTGCAGAAATGACCAGCAAGAACCAATTCAACTTGCGTTTAATCATGTCATCTTGTGAACTAACCACATCAATTTACTAACCGTTTGGTCTGGGACTCACCTTACTTCAACCACTCAAACAGACGACGTTTGTGATTACAGCAGAGTGCCTCAGCGCCTTTCTGAAATACGACCGTTGCTCTTTTTAGCTCTTTTCAGCACTCTTTTTAGCACGTAAACCTTAATGAACATAAGAAAACACAAAGTTAGAGGTGACAGCTGCCATGACTGAAGGTACATCACATCACTGCGACAATGAGCCACATTTTACACAAACTATTTCCCCTTCCCCTTGAAAATAAAACTACAGATTATATACCGTTACCTTGGGCTAGTTGAAAAATCACTCCGAAAATAATAAAGTGTTCCAATGTTACCTTTTCCTGAAACCACAACGAGCTGAACAAACTGCTCTGTAAGTTACAGACCAGACCAAGTGGACACGGAGGCATGCGGTCATTTTTTTCAAAGTAAAAGCGGGCTGCTTCTCAAAACCGACTATAGCTTCATGTTATGCTGCCTTCACGTGGTATGGGAAAGATGATCCTTTCCAATTTTTAAGTGGAAATCACGAGTACATTGTGTTCAAGTGCTTTTGTTGTAGTGAAGTGAAACATGGCGGACCCACAGTTTCCCCTGACCTGTTACTTGGGTAAAACAGTTTTAGACTTCCTAATTCATTTGCTACAGCAAGAAGAGGATGCGTCAAAACGCAAATCCTGGTCCATGAACAACCTTCCATCTCCTTCCTGTTGATAGAGAGTTTGGGCTATGGGCTGGGTCATCTCCTGGTCCCAGTATATCATGGTGTCACTGGCGTACACTACAGAACAAATAAATTCACGTGAGAAAATTGCCTCCGACCCCACAGTACCCTACTGGAGGCTATCCTCGACTGATTGCTAGCTAGCATCTGCTCTTGGGAGGTAAAACCAAACAATACGGTATTTTAAAAAACAACACTAAGTTTAAATGGCGATGTTATTAAAGTTCTGTATGCCACAGCACTATGTAGGGTACAAACTAACCAACTAACATCAGCAGAGAACTTTTAACTGAATGCAATGCATTCACGATACTTTCGTTGCTCTCTGCCATGTTGAAAGGTCAAAGTTTATCTCATCTCCGCAGCTCGGGTATCATAAAAATCTTCCAGCTTTCCAGTGGAAATTACAACGTGAGTGTGTGTTCATGTGCAATTTTGATGTCGGTTTTTGGTATTTACCATAATTACTATAGGAAATGAAGGCAGCATTACCTCACATCAATTAACGTCACCATAAAATATAAAGACTAACGCTAATAAATTAATGTCTTGGCAGCAAATAATTTCAATCTCTGTGTTAGACAAGTTATTAAATTAACAATAACGTTGGCTTACCCAGTTTAATTAACTCCCCACACCACACCAGTCAGGACTAGGGCTGAAACGATTCCTCGAATAATTCGAGTACCTCGATTATAAAAAAATGATCGAGGAATTTCCTCCGCCCGGAGGAATCCTTTAATTTTTACGGAGCATGGTATTTACTACAGGTGTCTCTTGTCACTCTCCGTGTGCCAGCAAACACAAACAAATGCCCAAAAGCTGCTGTGTGGTAGGGTGCACTACAAGAACCCTGATCTAAGTTTTTATAAGCTGCCGAACAGAAAAAATTGTCTTTAAAGGGGAAGTGAAGCACTGAATCAAGTTAATGTGATTTGCTAAAAGAAAGCCCACTCTACTCAAAAATTATCTGACAAAGATTGAAAATGTAAACATAAAGGAAAAAAAGCAACTCGTGACGTCACCGGGCTGGTTGGGGTGTAGGAGTTACGGTGTTAGCAGTGGTTGTTCATGACAGATCGTTAAAGATGGAGCACGGAAAACAAAAGGGAGGCCGCTATTTTATTGCTCCTGGGTGTAAAAATGAGTTTTACAGGGTGAAAGCGCAGGGAAAAACAATAGTTTCCATAAACTGCAACTGGAGCGGAGAGCTGTACTGCGGCGCTGGCTAGCGGCAATGAAGAGGGAGAATCCTCCGATGGGCACCGACTCCAGGGTTTGCAGTGAGCATTTTTTGGAGGAAGATTATATAGGGGGGAAGACCTTTGAGTCAGGCAAACTAATTGTCCGCCGGACTAACAGACTAATGCCTGAAGCTGCGCCCTCTGTTTTTAATTTTAGTGTTTATAGCCCGGGTTTTATCGACCGCACAACATACTCAGACCACAGCTGGAAAGAGCCATCAGTCAGCCGCAAGGAAAGGGCACTAAAACGTGCTAGCCAGGCAGAAAAGAGACAGGTAGGGCAACCCAAAGCAGTCATCAAGCATGCCCATACCAAAAAGCAGTACTCACAAACTTAAAGTTTCAAAGGAGTATCCGTTATACCATGCACGGTTATTGTAAAAATAACAACACAATAGTATAGGTATATGATTATTCTTTAATATGTAGTCAGAATGTAAGTACAAAGTCATCCAAGTTAAGGCTTTCAACATCATTTTGGTACCCAAAAATGTAAACTTATGTTTACAGGTTAAACAGACATGCATGCAACTGGTGGCCAGAAGTAAATCCCCAGAGGCTGAAGTCAGTGAGGAGAGAGGGCAGGAGACAGGCAGCATCTGTACTCAGACTGTCAATGTCAGCACTCAGACTGACACATTTGTACTGGAGAGAGAGAGAGTCAATAAGCAGTACATTTGCACAGGCACTGTGACAGATGACATACTTATCAAGCAGGTCATAAACAATGAGCATTCATATTACACATCTGTTGAATGCCTCTCCCCAGCTGGGGTCCCATCATCTCAGCAAGATCTTGACCTTAGCAGTGAGGCCAGTGAAGAGTGTGAGGAGGAAAGCTTGATGGACGAGAGTCAAGATAATGCACATGATGATGAGTTTGACATGAGCAATGAAGGAAGCAGCAATGATGATGATCAAAGTATAAGTGACGTTGAGGATGAGAAACCGAATGTCTCACAAGACAGGAATTGTGTCAACAGGAGAACTGCTGAAGCTTTTTCATGTGTGCCATTGGGAGGGCTGTGGCAAATGTTTGGTGAGGCCACCAAAAGTTACCAAAAGTGTATTTGGGCTCAGGATTTGCACAGAATGTATTGATGGTCATGCTTATATATGGAATTCTCAGCCTGTACTTAGAGGAATGATGGAATGCAATTTTTCTGTCCCTGCTGCTGTATTTGTCACCGGAAATGAGTGCAGTCCATTCATGGAGGTATGTGAGATCCTCGGTCTGATAACCATCCCAAAAAGACAGTGGTTCAACATACAGAAGGCCTACGTCATTCCAGAGGTCAACCATTCCTGGACAATTCACAACAAGGCTGTACCGAGTGCCCTTGGTGACGAGCCCCTAATCGTGTCAGGAGACTCTAGATATGACAGCCCCGGTCACAGTGCGTCATATGGAACCTACTCACTGCTGGACATCAAGTCGAAGTTGGTGGTGGCACAGGAAACAGTGTCAGTCACAGAAGTGAAGAACAGTTATTGGCTTGAGGTGGATGGTCTGGAGAGGTCCCTTTCCAGGTTAAGAGACTATGATGTGTCCATATCGGTTTTAGCAACTGACTGCCACCCATCGGTGCAGAAAGTCATGCGATAGGAATATGAGTGCATACGGCATGAGTACGACCTTTGGCACATTGTGAAGTCCATCAAAAAACGACTGTTGCAGTGCCACAATGAGGAGTTGTTTGAGTGGATCAGAATGATCTCAAACCACCCGTGGTTTTGTGTCACAACATGTGAGGGAAATGTGACAAAGTTAAAAGAGAAGTGAACGTCAATCCTTCATCACATCACTAACCCTAACCCTGCTGCACTGGACCACAACAGTAATGTGAACAGGGAAACAGCTAAAACAAAGGTAGTTGAGGAGCAACATAAACAGCAGTACTCCAAGGCTGCTCAACACTATGTGGTGGCCCCAGTGAAGATGGACAAGGATTATACCTTCAGGAAGAACATTGTGAGAGGAGCGATCAATTGGTGCAAGTCTGCTTCTTTTCGGACAACACTGAAGGAGCTGAAAAGTGAGACTCATATCACCCTGGCCCAGCACAAAGGTGTGGAAAAACCAGAGAAGGCGCTCTCTGATGCCAAACATTTGAGCAGATTTGTGTCCTCATAGTCCCATAACACAGTTCACTGAAAAGCAGAGAGGACACTAAATGAGTTTCAAGTTCAAGTCTGTAACAGATGAAATCACACACAGGGTTCCTACACATTTTCAAGAATTAAGATCTGTGATTGTTCTATGATTATATAAATATTAAAATGCAGAAGTGTGTGGATTTTACATAACTGTAGGAACCCTACAGAATGTTCTTTTGACTGTATATAAATTAGTGGGCTCGTTTGTATTTTTAGAATTAGTTTTAAGATTTCAATCCAGCCCACATCCTATTTACTGTTCAAATCAAATATGTATATACAGCAAGTTATATACAAGTAGTCGGGGAGAAGAGTTCTTGGCTGCCCTCACGACATGGACCCAGATAAGCAGAACAAGACAGACAAATGAATAAATAATAACAATTATAATAATCGGTTTATTGTCCAAGTTTGTGTATTACTGTCAAAATGTGTATTACAGCTAGAAAAATAATTTAAAAAAAAAACATTCAAACACAACATTTAAAATTGCAGTACTTAATATTTGATGATCATCATAAATGTAGGCATATTCAAAGCCATGGTATTGTGGGGAGGGAAAAATGTCTCTGATGGCACTGACCACACAGGCTGGAATTGGATTGCGGTTTTTCTTCCCCAAAATCCCCCTGGCCCAAAGGGTAAACTGCCTGTATGCAATCAACCTAAACTCCAAATGCCTGTCCAGCTCCTAGTCATTAATTTCCTAAAATGTTTTCTTTAAAATAATACCTCCTTTGTGGTTCAGACTGGCCTCGACATCCAGCCGCAAACCAACCAACCCGGTGACGTAGCTTCTTGCGTCACTCCAACATGGCGACTCGCATGCTAAATTACCAGGCTAAACTTACAAAATACATCCATAAGATCTACGGTTTTACAGCTTTTTGAGAGCAAATTTTTTTCAGTGTTTTTTCTAAAATAGCTGAGCATCAGCATTGCCAAGATTGTGCACGTTTCACTTCCCTTTAACATCAGCCTTGAGACCGGGCAGTCAGAGTTGGCTGGTTTATGGTTTCATCATTTAACTATTTATCAAATAGCGATAAAAACCAAGTCCTGTATAAGTTAGGCTACATCCACACTACTACATCATCGTTTTAAAATAGCTTTTTATAAGCCAAATGTTTCAAATCTGCCCCACTTTTTGGAGTTAAAATGTAGCTGGTGGATGTACATTAGCCTTGGTTAGCTTCTGCTCCTGCAGTTAGCCTTGGTCAGCTTCAGCACCTACAGTTAGCCTTGCCAATTCAGCAACGAGTTTAAAAGAATGAATGTGCATAGCTGTTGTAGTGTATTTTTCACCTAATTTTCTTTATTTCAATACCTAAATTGTTGTATGTTCTATTCTTTGTTCTACTGTTAAGTCAAGTAAGGATGTCCATTAAGGCCTAGTCAAAGGTTTCTATATGACCCATTGTAGATTGAACTAAAGGAATGTGTCTTGGGGGTCAAACTGTCACCCATTTGCCTTCCTGATGGACATGGTAGAGCTGAAACAACACAGAGACAGGATGAGGAGGTTTATGCTGGCTCCTAAAAGGCCAAAGGCTAGAGACCTGGGACCAGATAATATCTATACCATCTGGTTGGAGGTTTCTTGTTTGGAATAAGTGTCCGTTTCAAAGACAGATAAGACCTATAAATATAGGGGTTTGGGAGACAGAGGGAAGGAGATCTCACATTGGCAGAGAGGCTCCAGGATTCTGCATTTTTGGCACTGTTCCTTTCTTGACAATAAACTTCTTTTTGACTGCAAGAAAAGACGTGTCAGCGGTGATCACTTCTTCACATCGGCATCTCAAGATACTACACTGTATTATCTTTTTATTAGATAAATTTAACATTACACCCCTTATGTTACAAAACATTCTAATAAAAGCTTGGCATGAGAAGAGTATCCAGTGAGGGCTCGTTATTTATCTTCCTTTTTGTTAGGGAATATACACATCTTAAAGAATAATTTTTTCTGTTCAGCAGCTCATAAAAACTTAGCTCGGGGTTCTTTACCCTGTTAGTAGTGCACCCTACCACACAGCAGCTTTTAGACATTTGTTTGTGTTTGCCGGAACACAGAGAGTGACAAGAGACACCTTCACACAACACAAAGTCAATGGAGAGCTCTTGATTATTTTCCTGTCCGGTGTGGGCGGGGCTTAAATGCGCTCTGTCTCTATGGAGGAAGGACGTGAGGACAGCGAAAGCGATGATAAAGATAAATGTTGATTATCTAAAAAAGGAAAGCAATTGTTCATTATTAAGTGAAATGTCTTATTTTCTCATTTATATTTATAATTGCTCTTTAATTAACAAAAATCTGTTTTATCCAGTTACTCAATCGATGGAATTTTCAGTCGAATACTCGATTGCTAAAATATTTGATAGCAACAGCCCTAGTCAGGACACAGGCAAATACTGAAATAATAACTAGAAAAATTCCAGGGAAATTTTGAGTGCCATGGGGACTGTGGCCAGGATTAGTACCCCATTTAATTTCCTGTGTTCAAAAGTCACCCCGATCATATTCTGCTTTGGAGAAATTACTTATATTGTTACTGTGTAGTGCGCCCCAAGTTTTCACAAAGGGCTCACATACGACACACTTCTGTATTGTGAGTGTATATACACAACATAAAATATTTGTTAGAACTTCAATTTTACCTTGAAGATGTATGGCAACTAACCATTAATGCATTAGGCAATGTCATGAAACTTAAGTGAATACTTTTCTTACTACAACATCTAACTGCACTGTGTAAATAATGCATGGATCATATGGAGCATCAGGTTGAAGCCAGTTCATTCTGAATATAATTTTTATTAAACATAAAATATAGGAGAAAACTAAGTAAAGACTTCAGATTCAAGTACATTTTACATATGTCCAAATGTAATATAGGTCTGCATCTTGCTTAGATAAAAAATGCATAAAGATTGTAAAAAATGAAATTACAAAGGAATTCAAATGGTATTGGAGCATACAACATCATTGTGCAAAAATACAACTCCTTTTTATTGTCAAGTCATCACAAAAAATAGGCTGCTTGTGCTGAAGGACAGCCTCAGAAAATGTGTCAGAGCTGTGCCCCCTGCTGTCGAAAAGGAGCCTCCGCAGAGCGAGTCGATGCAGCAGGTGGAAACGTGCTGCAGAAAAAGAGAGACTTTTGCTGACTATTATTGTTGCCGTGTATGTTGGGAGTTGAGAACTTTGCAGTGTGCGTTCAGAGACCAGTGAGTGTGATGTTTGTTTGTTCATCACTATGCCGTTCATTATGGTTTATATATGTTGATAATCCGGCTAACCAGTTAGCTTGTGAATGCTAATAATTGCTAGGCTATTAGCTCATGAATGATAATTGCCACTAGTAAGCAGTCTCACATTGTATAATTACTGTATATTATTGGTTGTGGTAAATTAAGATGAATGGTTCATTTATTCTATCGGTTGTTTACCATTCTACTACATACTGAACTGTATAGTCAATGTACATGCTGTTCTGATAACTGTATTTTTATTATGTTACAGAACCACACACACACACACACACACACACACACACACACACACACACACACACACACACACACACACACACACACACACACACACACACACACACAGAGAGAGAGAGAGAGAGAGAGAGAGAGAGCTGAACCGGAGGGTGTTCAGCAGGGGGAAGCACTCCTCCAGAAAAACAAAACACAGGTCTACTTCTGATTAAAATCTGTCTTGTCACAAACAATGATAGATAATCCCAAAAGGATTATTATTATTATTTAACAGAACAAACCTGCTGTTGAGCCATCCTGCGCTGAGGTGAACCTGTGGACCTGCGAGGTTCCCGGGCTGGTGCGCCTGTTACCAATGAAAATGTATTTTAAGTGTAATCCGCATCGTCATTGCCCCTTTTGGCAAACATTAACGCTATGAACAAATTCCAAACTAATAGAAAAGGGAGGACGACATACCGTCACAGCAGAGGAGGCCAGGCCTAAAGGTGCGCCCTCGTCCAAACTCCAGGACAATCTGGGTGGGGGTGTTCCAACCATCTGAGAAGATATAACATACAGACTATTTACCCTGCATTTTTTCCCCAGAGAATATGCGACATCTGAGTAATTATATCAATGTATCATATTTAGTTATTTTTAATAGGACACATACACAAAAAAATTTGAAATAGGTAATGAAGTTAAGACTCTGCATAAGAGCGTCAATCAAGAGATAAAGTTTGACACTGACCTTCTTGGACTTAGGAGATGGCTTAAAGTCCGCCAGGCAAGACAACTGAGAAGGAGAGACTTCCTCCATAGTATATAGGATGGTGCTGCTGAACCAGACGGGGTTCAGTGGAAGGAAGCACTCCTATACAACACAAAACAGGAAGTCTTCTGATTACAATCTCTCCTGTCAAAAACACGACCCAAAATGATAACAAATACATCCTAAGATAATAATTGAAAATCCGTAAACGAATCACAAACCTGTGGTTGAACCATCCTGGGCTGAGGTGAACCTCTGGACGGTGAAGGTTCCCCAGGCTGACTCTTCTGGATTTGCAAAAAGATTCACATCGTATTAAACAAATCTATCATTGCAACCCACATTAAAAGTTCCAGAAATATCACATTTAACACCGTATAATCACGTCACACCACACTACTATATTTTAAGTGCCAAGCACACCTTATAAAATGCATCTATTACTTTGCCACCAACAGTCCTCCATTCAAAGGGGTCAGGTGCTGGTGGAGCAGGGGACCTCTCCCTCACAACCAATTTAGGAAGGACTTTCCTAACTGGAGGTGATGGCCTGGGAGAGACCTGGGGGGCTGGTGGAGGTGTCCTCAGTTGCTCTGTAGCGGCAGAAGAGAACAACTGAACGAGGATACCCATCCCCTCACTATTGCTCAGGTGGACATTCAGAAATAAGAAAAGGAGAAAAAAAAACAAAACAAAACACATTTCACTTTCAATTAGCATATGCCATGTACTGAAGTTTTAATGACAACTACAAAGAACTAAAAATATGAGTTTTTCCACACACAGATATTGTACTTACACCATCTTTGCCCCACAACTCCAGTTTGCTCATGGGGAAGTCCTCCGTAGCTGAGAAGAGGTACTTCACACCTTGAAAAAGAGAGGAAAAGTTAGAGAGAAAAAAAAAAAAAAGTCATCATACATGTATGACTTTATTTGCTAAAATTCAATACATGCTTTTTATGTAGTACATTTTGGCAATTAGCTGTATGAAAGTTACATTTTTTTCCACATACCCATACAAGCAGCCACACAGCGATACGCCTGACGCAAGTGATCCTGGAAGTCAGGGTCACAAGCCAGGCGGGGAGGGAAGTCGACAATAAAAACCTGTAGGAAGAGGGGAGAGAAAAAAAAAAAAAAAAACCCACACACACAACAACAACAAAAGCTGATCATTAAATAAAATATTACTCTTTCACTAAAAAAAAAAAAAAAAAAAAAAAAATCACACAGAGCCTATATTAAGACGCCCACTCAGCAAACATAACATGTGAAAGAAAAGTTTACCTTATGCCAGCGGTTGCCAGTGGACTTGAGGAGATTGGCAAAGTCGATGGCAGCCTCATCGACAGTCCTGCTAGCAGTCAGGTTGTTGCTGGGAGCCAGCAGACAGACAGCCTCAGGAGTACGAGGAACTACGGCGTGTAGAACCTCAGTACGGCTCTGAGATGCACAGGCTCCCGGAGTCGACATGATGCCAAAGGAGAGGTTGTGAGACTCTGGCATCGGAACAAAGCCATCTACAATGGCACGTAGATGGGAATCCCCGACAATCAGAACTAACGGCACAAATAAATACCATTTAATTTGCATGAAAATCACGAAATCATCATAAAACCTCTTTTTTTAACAACAATAATACCTTCTTGTCAGTGACTCAGGCAGAATGACCAATTTGTGACCACACCCTGTGAAGGGTGAAATTGGCCACCGCAACACTTTGTAGCGCCATCCAGTGCCATGGCCTGTTTAGAAAAAGATGGAACATGAGACAAATAATGAGGGATAGATAGATAGATAGATATCTCTGTAAAAATCCTACAAGAATCACTCTTTACTATCAGTGAAAAAGTGCCGGAAAGAAAAGCAGTTAAACTTTTACCAGAAGTGTATATTGACCACAAATGCAAAAAGACTCTTAATATTAAAACGGCTGAACACTCACGTGCACAAAACTTGGCACACGCTTCATCCTCTCCTTGCAACTATCTGGCTGGCAGGGTGGATCCAACCACCTGGTGACAAACAGATTAACAGATTATGGATTAAATTTAAAATGAAAGGGACGGTGTAAATGTGTCTCAGTGAAGAGACTGAGTTATTGAAATGAGTGTGCATGTCATTTCTAATCATACATACGTTGTAGACTAAAGAGAGAGAGCAGAGGGGGGTGGTCTGGCTCGTTGACCTTCCCCCAGCGTTGCTTCTGAGCCTGGGAACGTTTTCCCTTCCGTGGCATTCTGAAAAACAGTTAAAAAAACCCTCCAAACAAAAGGGCGTTAAGCCTACACTACATCCTAACCTAAACAATTTATCTTAAATATAAATTGATATTATATCTAAACTGAATTTAAAATGAATCAATAAACTGTATTCTATGTTATATTATGTGCAAAGTAATCTTGAACAATTCAACAAGTAAACGTAGTGCAGGTGATTTGAAGTGAAATGTGGTGAGTCGAGGTCAAGCTCAGGATGCTGCAAAAGCTGCTCAAAACTTTGATCAATCAACAAGAAGCTGCAATGAAAAGAAAACTGTAAATTAATTAGACAGCTACCAATACTATAAGTAGCAATATTATACATCTTAACATGTCATGTCTGTGTCTATGGGTGGCTGTAGCAGGGTGGTAGTCAATCATTAAATCTATCTATTCCTCACCACAAGGAGTTCTAGAAAATGTAGACATATGTAAATCAATTCAAGTCAGTATTAGCACTCTGCTAGCAATAACAATAGCAACAATATATATTATACTTTTGTCATATACGGCCAGAGGTGCCAAAAGTATTCTGTACTTAAGTAGAAGTACAGATATATGTGTAAAAGAATACTCTGGTAAAAGTAGAAGTACTGATTCAACTCCTTTACTCAAGTAAAAGTAAGAAAGTACAGGCTCTGAAATGTACTTTCAAAGTAAAAGTAAAAAGTAAAAACGAATTTTTGCTGTTAATGAAACAATACATTCTTTGATAATTTTGTTAAATGAAAAAAGTTCAGACAGAATAATCAAGATTGAACTGACCAGAGGTACTGCATGAGCATGCATTCTGAAGCTTTGCCGTTGGCGATACTCCCCGGTTCGATTCCTTCCTCCATGCAAGCAATATTCCTTGCCTCCATGTCGCTGCTACAGTACAAGATCTCGGTTCTCTCCCTACCATCCCCTCACTCACTCGACTTATTCCCGCGGTTACCTGTCCCCCCCTCTTCTTCTCCCGCTTTCCCTCTCTAGTTTGTCACGTCTTTTACGTATGCTTTTACGTCGTGTCGTCATCTGTGGAGGTTCAAAAAAAAAAAAAAAAAAAAAGTAACGAGCCTGTTTTTACAATGTATGGAGTAGAAAGTACATATTTTTGTGTATAAATGTAGGGAGTAAAAGTAAAGAGTCGTCAGAAAAATAAATACTCAAGTACAGAAAAATCTACTTAAGTACAGTAACGAAGTATTTGTACTTCGTTACTTGTCACATCTGTATACGGCTAATATTCCGTAAATATTAATAAATCCCATGAAACGCTTTTGTGTTTTTTTCGGTGGTAAAGTTAACATTAGTGCCGCTTTGGATGCGGCACTAATACGATAGCTACCAATGTTAGCTGCAATATTATACATCTTAACATGTCGTGCCTGTGTCTCTGCATGGCTGTGCGTGGAGTCAACGAATCTCCCCCGTTAAATAACAATTTTTGCACAGTGAGCAAACACGTTAATGTTGTTTTTACATTTACATTTTCGCTGATTCAAATACATTACGATGACAAAGTTCACATTTCAGAGTAGGCTTTCTGTGAACAGTTAATGTAAAGCTAGCTGAGCTAATCGGAGAATTAACATGTTCTCACTGTAACCTCGAGGTGAGATTAGCACACAGGTGCTTCAATTAAAGAAGCTAACATGATTATAAAACAATGTTAAGAAAAAAACTCATCCTACCGGATCTACAGGGAATCAAGAAGTCACAGGTAGAGTGCACACAAAGGATTTTATGGGTGACTGCTGCAGTCACACCTGTCGCCAATCAATCTCTCCCCGAGTTCCTGTTTCCAGCCTCTGCTGGGTCCTAGTGCCCTACTACTACATTACCTCGAGAGAAGGATAAAAGGGACAGGTCAAAGCCAAAGGCCGATTTTAAGGAGAATCAAGTGGACAACCCAGAGTCCTCCAGCATGACAAGGGGCAGGGGCGGGCTGGGGTTGAAATTCAGCCCGGGAGCTTGGCTTGGAGAGGCCTTTTATCTGATCGCACAAAGGACACAAGTGGAACTGTAATTTTAACACAAATAGTTTATTGGTAGTAAATCTAAACATACGAACGTGTTTAATGGTATAAGCAACTTACTCTACTGACTTCTACTGATTTCTACTGACTATTGACTTAAACTCACTACTAATTTCAACTGACTCTACTGACTAGCTCACATCATCAGCAAGCGTTTGAGCAGTATACTGGTCTCAGCCACTCTGTCTATGACTGCATCATTGTCTAACGCCATCAGGGTGTCTCTTTCTGTAGACATTAGCATAAATGCCTCAAGATGCTCCTGTGTCAGTGTGGTCCTTAGTCTGTTCTTGACGAACTTCAATGTGGAGAAAGTTCTCTCACAGGCCACTTGACTGAAAGACAGTGTCAGCAGGAATTTATAGGCTAGTCCGATGACATGATAGTCAGTCAATCAGTCAATAGATTGTATTTGGAGAGTATGTGATAAACACAAATTGCGCAGTTTTTACAGGAGGTGCAACTGGTGTTTGTGAGCTCCAAGTTTTCCTCCTTTTTTGTCGCTTCTGTAGTCTGGACAGTGTATGACTCCAAATGGGCCAACTTAAGTCTCTCCCAGTGGCTGGCAAGACTACAGAGCTCAGCTTTCAGTCTTCCAGGTGCGGCTGGGTCATCAAACCTAAGGAGGCACTTACTGAGCTGTTGGAGTGATTCAGGTGGAAGCCCCCTGTCTCTTAGCGTACCATAATTTCTTGGATCGAGACATGCAAAATCATCATATAGAGCTCCATTTGCTGAACCACCTCTTTGGATCCGCTCTCCTCCAGCTTCTTGTTTTCCCACTCAGCAAATACATTTGCTGCTTTTGTGACACCATCCATGTCTCTGGTGCATGTTTTTAGGCTATCTAAAGCCCCCATTACAAGGCGATGAGCAGTGATTAGGTCCATGTTGCTAGTCTGAAGGTATCTGGAGAGTGGTGAGGTGATCTCAAAGATCCTCAAGAATATCTGTGCTGTAAGCACTGTCTCATACTTCAGTAGGGACTCAATGTAGCCTTTAGCTCTTGCTCTGACATGTGCTTTCATTGACATATCTTCCACTATCCTTTTCAATGTGATGACCAAATCAACAAACAAGGCATTGTCTGGGTTACCAAAACAGCCAAATATCTTGCTCAGGGCTTGGTCCTTTGCCCACCACCTGGTCTCCCCGATGGGAGACAGCCGTCTGTGACATCTGTCTTCACTCACTTTTTCCCCACATACTCATACGCTTGTATGAGTCCTTGATAAATACAGCAATGTCATTCACAATGGAGAAAAGGGATGCACTTTCAATCACAACCACTGTGGTGTCTCCCAGAACAAGATTGAGCACATGTGCATAGCACCAGATGTGCACTTGGTTAGGACACTCTGACGACAGTAAAGTGGAGAACCCCTTGTACTGGCCTTGCATATTTGCAGCTCCATCTGTCAAGTTACCAACACAGTTTTGGATATCAATATCAACCTTTGCCAGATTTTCCTTGAGTAGTTGCACAAAATACTCTCCTGTTGATGACTCACATGAAATGACACTGATGAGCTTTTCATGGACTGTGTCAGTCACATACCTCAGGACAACAGCACACTGGTCTCTGGAGGTAACATCCTGTGTTGTATCAATCTGCACAGAATACATTCCTGCCTCCCTTACTTCCCTCGAAATGTTTTCTTTGATCAAGCGGCTGATGATGTCAATTATTTTGTTGACAGATGTGTTAGAAAGCAGTGTAACAAGGGATCCTCTTCCTTTAGCCCCAGTTTCTTTTAGACTCTTGCTTGTCTTTATGCATTCACTAACATGTTCTTGGAGAGAAACATCAAATTTGCCTAACAGCAGGATCATCTCCAAGAAGTTTCCATGGTCAAGAGCCATGTTTTCCCATGTGTATGCAGCCTCAAAATTAGTGCCCCTGTAGCTAAGACTACACTTTCCAATGACCTTTATCACTTCTATGACACGGCCCATGACTTGCCGATTTTTCTTGACCTGTTCACAATGAAGTGACATTTGTTTTCCTCCTAGAAGACTTGCTATGTCTGCTTGGTTGGCCTTCATAAAATATGCTTCAGCACTATCTCGATGCACCTGGTTTCTTTCATGCTCCTCTATTCGTTGGTGTACATGCTTCCATGCTTTCATTCCACCTTTAATAAATGCACTGTCACTTGCAGATGGCTTTGCATACGCCAAACATACTGTGCAGTATAGTGAGTTTTCTTTCTCACAGTAGGTAAGCCACTTTCTCTTAATAACATCTTTGGTTTGATAAATACTCATCCCTTTTCTGGGGGGTTGTTGAGGATGGTAAGAAAAAAACACATCTAAATCTTTGGAGGCTGGACGTGCATAAAAATCAAAGCCCTCATCTTCATCTGGCTGTATCCCTGGCTCAGTTTCCCTTGTACTGGACCCTGCCTTTTCTTGCGCGTCTGCTATCTGCATGAAGAGAACATCAGTAATAACAAAGATTAGCAAATTGCTAAGGAAGACATATCTAATTCAGAAAGCCACTGATATAACTGCAGTAGTATAGACTTATTGTTTCTTACTGGAGTTGGAGCATCAACATATGACATCACATCTTGAAGTAATTCTATACAGAAACCTATTGCCAACCCAGTCCTGTACACTGTTCTGTCCCTGTACCTGTGGTTCCAGCTCCACTTTCCATCTCCTTCTCACTCCAACTGGCCTTGTCAGCTAATAATAACAACAATAACAGCAACAGTGAAAATGTTATAGCACTTTTGAAAATAATTCAGTGTTAGCACACAAATACAATATAAAAATCAACATAAGAAAAGCACCATACACACACAGTCATCATGCACATTCACAGAGACAGACGCACGCACGCACGCACGCACACACACACAGTACATTAATTAATCCCTTTAATGTATTTTCTGTATTGTATTTATATCTGTATTTCTGTATTTTTCTTGAGCTGGTAAAATGGCTACTTAGTACTGTAGAAACAGAACACGAAAACAGGATGTATAGCCTAATAATCAATAGTATCTTTTTTAAAGTTATTTTTTGGGGCTTTTTTACACCTTTATTATACAGCACGGTGGAGAGAGATGGGAAATGGGGAGGCAGAGAGAGAGAGAGAATGACATGCAGGAGAGGGGTGTCTGGAGCAGGATTGGAACCAAAGCCAGCTGCGTCGAGGAAGAAAGCCTCTGTACATGGGACGCACGCTTAACCTCCTGCGCCACTCTACACCCCTAACAGTATCTATTTTAGCTTTAAACACGGGCTCTCTCCTGAAATAATAATATAACAACTTTTCAAGTTATAGATGTAAATTTTTGAACTAAACACCACCATACTGTTGTCGTACATAGTATATTTATTAGCTTAATTTAGCCGTCTGTTATGATGTGTACCACGAATGATAACGCAAATGCTAATGCTAGTCACCCAGCCGGTCACCCCCCCACCCCTGTGGCTGCGAGCTGTGAGGGCAGGCTGCTGCAGTTAACCACGGCTGCGTTCGGTAAAAAAAAAAAAAAAGATAAAAAAATAACCGTAACGGCCACTGGCCGGGAACAGACCGGCCGTTCGGGAAACCTCCCGAAACTCCCTATGGCAAGTCCGCCCCTGCTCCCCAGCCATGCAGCTTCTCCAGGATCTCCTCATCTATGATATAGGCCGGCAGTCCCAGGAAGGACACCACCAGCTCATCGTTGATCAGCTCCCTGCTGATTACACTCATGGATCCGATTTTGAAACCGTCCATCAGTCTATTTTTCCCGGTCACGTTCGTCATTGTAATTTCATATTTTTTACTTCCTATATATCTGCAGGCAATGAGTCCTCCACACAGTTCTCTGATGCATTTCATCAGTTCCATAGTCGTAACGCTCTCTGCTCCGTTCAGTTCGATGTGCACAGTCAGTTCCTTTTCATAGCTTGTTCGCTTGTCCATTATATCAGTTTTCTCTCTGCCGGTTTCTCTGTTTTTCAGTCCGTTTTCCATGCTCATTGTCCTAGAAGTCTTTTCCAAAGTTTTGGATGCCATTTTGCCTTCTGTCATTTGATAGTTCAAAATCATTTCAAACCGAAATGAGCAATAACTGTTCCCCCAAACAGCAAAAAGTTGCTGGGGGAATAGTCAAAGAAAATAAATCAAAACCAGCCTCACTCACTCTCTCTCTCCTGCTTCCTCACTCGTGTCTCTCTTTGGCGTGTCAAAGGTTCTGTACATGCGCAATGCGTGTTCAGGGTGGTATGGCCGTAAGCTACAGCAGAAGAGATAAAAAAAAACATATTTATACATGTAACCCAGGTCCCAAGTAGTGGAAATAAAATCTAGAGTGGGCAATACAATGAGACTGGGCCTGGGCTCGTTGTAGGGAAATACAACTTTTTTTTTAATATAACTTTTTTTTATATAATATATATAATAATGTAACTTAAATAATAATGCCCTTTAATAATAATGATGACCACCACAACTGTACTTTAAATGCAAAAATATCTCTTTACAGGTATTTATTCACAAAGATTAAATAAAATGTAAATAAAATATTTGGAATGAAACGACAAAAAATTATAAGTTTTGCAAAGTATGCACTATGTAAAATAAAGAAGGTTTTCAAAATAAAATTCACAGGTTCTTGTTTGGTTTTACCTTACTCTCAATTGAAAATAACAAGTTAAACCTTTTTTTTGTTAGATATTTGAGTTATCAACAGGTACTCTTTAATTTCTCTGTTTCACACAAAAACTCTTTTTTTCCTTCTCAAAGAAAAACCTTAATTTGATACCTTTAACCTTATTTCAGTTACTCCAAAACACAGTAATTTTAATGTACAGTAACTCAAAACTCAGTATTTATACATGTGGGCCCACACACGCATATGAAAACAACACCATAAATGTAATTTTAACCCGTTGCAGGCCTGGTGATGAACCTTGGGTGCAGTGCGGCCCAAAACAATAATGGCCACTTCACTCAACTGAGCGTAAAATAAAAGCACGTGCACAGTAGTTTCAGTTAGTACTCACGAATCCGTTAGTAGGGGTAAGGGGGAATAGGAATGGCAGTGGCAATGAAGATGGCGGTCACAGTTCAATCACACACGTGGCGGTGGTACACAGCGGCGAGTCACAAGGAAGGCACATTAGCACAGTATGCTTCCGCTAGTTAGCATGTCGCTAAACTCGTTACACATCCCGTCTCTTCACACTACAACAATTTCGATATAGCACGACATACAGGCATACATATCATATTCACCTCTGGCAGGTTACACAGAGGTTTATATCCAGGACCCACAAGTAGTCGACCTCCTCAATAAACTTAAATGCTCCCCACACTACAAGGCTTCTTCTCAGCTCTTTGGTCGATCGCGTCTGAGTCTCTCCTGTCCCAAACTCAGTACACACCACACTAACCTGCGCCACTAGTCCCGCCCCCCTTACATAGTAAACATACTCCGATTGGCTTGTGAGCTTGACCTCAACCAAAGACAAAACAGGAAATTAAATGACACATGACAGGTAACATTTAGGTTTCACATGTAAACACTGCTTTTTTCCTCTTTTTCTCTCAGATCACTACTATTTTATGAACTTAAATGAACTTAAAGACCTTTTAATACTTATTTATCTTTTAACTGTACATAGTCTATTTTAGTAAACCACACATATGATATTTATACTTTTATACAGCACATATTTTAACAGTTTTTAACATTATGAACTTTAGTTATCATGAACTTTTCTTCTTAATATCATGAGTTTTAAAACAACATATTATTGTATCTTTGCAACTGTATTTTTTATGCACTGTACCCTATATGAATTTTTGTACAGGGCTACATTTCCATATAGAAATTATGAATGATTAGAAAATGTGAGAAAAACAACAGGTGTATCTCATGCACCCTCTGTAGTAACATGTTCCCACACTGATTTGAGTCAATTGATCACATCACCTGGAAGCTATTGAGCTAAAATGATAGTATTTACATAAAAAAATTCATAAAAAAATATTTGGAGATTTGAAATGAAAAACCGAGGGGTGTATTTAATGCAGCCGGTGGAGTACTATGATCCAACACTGATTTTGAGTCAGTTGGTCACATCACCTGGAAGCTATTGAGCTAAAATGCTAATATTTACGTTAAAATAGTTAATCAAAAAAAGATCTTTCTTACCCACAGCCATTAGACTGTATAACTCCTTGATAAATAAATGAGCTCACTGACTTAACTCAATTTCCCTTTGGGATAAATAAAGCTCCTCTTATCTTAATTTATCCTCTTGACAATCATTACCTGTCCTACAAATGTGGGGACATTTCCCATTACGCACTTTCCAGGTCATGTGACCGAATGACTCAAAAACATATGGATGAGATACACCTGATATTTTTTTTTTTTATAATTGAAATCTCCAAATATTTTTTACAATTTTTTTAATATAATACTAGCATTTTAGCTCAATAGCTTCCAGGTGATGTGATCAATTGACTCAAAATCAGTGTGGGATCATAGTACTCCACTGGCTGCATGAGATACACCCCCTGGTTTTACAATTTAAATCTCCAAATATTTATTGTAATTTTTTTTAATAAATATTATCATTTTAGCTCAATAGCTACCAGGTGATGTGATCAATTGACTCAAAATCAGTGTGGGATAATAGTACTCCACTGGCTGCATGAGATACACCCGCTGGTTTTACAATTAAAATCTCCAAATATTTATTTATTTAGTTTTTTATAAATATTAGCATTTTAGCTTTAGGAACCCTATTGTTTTTGCTCAGATTATTATTTTTTTTTTCCCGCCGCTTTTCAACTTCTGCCCATAAAACCCAGACCGTACATCGAAAAGTCATCAAATTCGGTAGGATTGTAGAGGGTCATGTCCTGAACAGCTGTGTACAAGCAGGTGTCCATAGGTCACATGACCTGGCAGCCATTTTGGCTTAAAGTCGTCATTTTCAAAAGCTCTGGACCCTTGTCCCCTTTGACCAAACGTCACGAAACTTGGTATACAGGTTCCCCTCAGTACAAGGAACAAATTTGCCTCTTGGACCATTCAAGTCCGCCATATTGGATTTTGAGCTAATTTGCATAATGATGATTCCAGCAAAAATGACATCTTCTCCAGAACAGTTGGGCCGATCGGCATGAAATTTGAAACACATCATTTTGAGCCTAATCCCGACCTAAATTGCAAAGCAGAAGATTGTACATCAAAAAACATGGCCGCCACAAGCCAATCAATTTGCTTCCTTTACTCATTAATATGCAAATGAGCCAATATCATGCACCGTTGCATCAATCGTTCTGAAATTTCTTGTGCACAATGGCAAGGCCTCACTGACAAGATATTCCAAATTTGAAAGCAATCCATCCAAAAATACACATTTCACAAGCACTTGAACACGGCCATTTTTAAGATAATTTTTAATGAGTGAAAAAAATACTTAAAAATTATCTTCTCATGAACCGTAACATCAATTGATAAAAAAATTGACATGTAGGGCCTCTGGGGTATGCTCTATCTAAATTGCGAAGGAATAGTCGCTACATCATGTAATGTCAGAGATATGTGTCTATCAAATTGCAATGGTGATATAATGATTATTTTGTTATTTAATAGTTGTTTGCTTCTGAACCACTGGCCTGAGCAACACAAAACTTGGTATGGAAAACCCTTACACTGACCTCTGTCTAATTTATGAAGGAAAGGTTGTTATTTAAAGAAACTTGGCTATCACAAGACACTCAAGTAGTGTAACATATTAATTACTATGCAAATCACCCCAGTATCATCACTTTTGCATGAATTGTTCTGAAATTTCTTGTGCACAATGGCAAGGCCTTGCTGACAAGATATTCCAAATTTGAACATAAGCAATCAAAAAATACAGTCTCCAGAAGCACTTGAATATGCCCATTTCAAGCAAATTCTTATGTCACTAAGCATTGTTTCCTTTCCCCCACTTTGCTATTGTAACCACGATGAGAAGTGATTTTTTTTGTGAGCATTACGCCTAAACAGGTTCAAGTAATTATTCATATGTATGATACTGTAGTAGTTCATGTAGCAGTTCACTTGCAGCTACACAAGCAGTAACATTGCATCATAATATTAATCAATTTAGTGGGATTGTAGTGCTTATATTACTATTATGAAAATGTCTAACAGCAAAATGTCTAATGTAATATATATGTAGGCTCTACCATATTGATGAATGAAGAGAGCATAATTTTTTTTCATAAGAAGGTTCTTTCTTCGGTTGAAATGGTTTGCAAAAGCAAAGAGGTCATTGAAGTTGTTACAGCAATTATAGTGCTTATTACAATGCTGACACATATATAGTACAATAAAGAAAAAAGAATTGTTTGTTTACAGGATATATGTCACTGAACGAAAAAAAAAAAGCTCATATTTAATTGAAATACAGTGCAAGTCAATAATACACTGGTGGGCTCTTTGGTCAGGATGCTGAGGTGGCCAGAGATTGAGCAGAGTGACAAGGCCACCACTCATGAGCCCCCTGGGCAGGTAGATGAAGAAGGCATTGGTGGAACCTGTGGACAGGGCGATATGGCAACAACTCCATGATCCTCTTAACAAGATGCTGATGCAACCACTGGTGGGTCCTCTGCATAAGACACTCAGATGTTAGCTGGTTGGCCCTCTGGGCAGGGTGACCAAGTGACCAATATTGGGCATGGCATCATGACCACCATTAGGTTTGTGATAACTGAGGGTTACTTTGCATGTACAGCATATTGTAAGACCTCCCACAGCATTTATACTGAATTAGGATTTGAGCTTTCCTCTAACCCTCTATTACTTTTTTTTTGGCGGGGGGGGGGGGCTGTTTTGTGGATTTGCTGAAGTGTTTTGGATCAGTAACTTGTGTTAATGTAAGCCACATGGGTAACCAAACCCGTTTATATCATTTAACAGAGTTTAACATGCCCCACCACATGGTGGTGCACCAGCCCTGTATTCATTGTCATTGACAGTGAGAGCGTTGTGACACGCACTCATAGACGCTGACCAAGAGTGCCACTCGTTGAATGAGCTGACGTACCTGGGTAAGAAACGTGATATAAACCTCCCCAACTAATGATTAATATCAAAGTAGTGTATTGATAAATCTTTTGTTTATTAGGAGAGAGTCTTATGAGTTGTTGAGAGAGAGAGAGGAGCCGCTTCAACCTTGTAAGCTCTCCGTTGGACTCCGGTAAGAGCAGTGCTAAATGCTAAGAGGCTAGATCACGTTATCAGTTTGTTGATGTTAGCTGATGTGAAAATGCTGCTTCTGAGATACTTTCATAAAACCAGTTGGAGTTGCAGAGATGTTATAACCCAACGTGTTAGTATTGTATCATTGTGATATGTGTAAAAATTACTTTAGAAAGATCGCTACCTAACGCGCTAATGCTAGCCGCGAGTGACGCCGCTAAACTAGCTTTAGTGTAGCTGGTAAGCTACCATGCTACCATCATTTTAATGAGGGAGACAGATTGAATGTGATGTCAGGTTGTAATAGTTGTTCTGATGTACTTTACTGTGTACATAATGTGATTTATTTCATTGTGGTTATTTAAATACTCATGTTGGTTAAGAAGTGAATTTATACAGTTTATTAACAATTAAAAGGATGAATATTGAAAAGAAAAATCTGTTTAAAAATGTAAATATTGCATATATAGATAAATTAAACTTTATGTTAAAATACAGGTTCATTATGAATAATTGTGTTAAAATAATTCTTACTGTAAGTGTGAGAGTGCATGTACTGCATCTGGTAAAGAATATGCAGAAAATAAGAGTAGGAGTAGTGATGAAATGTGTTTTCTGCGCCATGCGTGTTGATTGTTTTTTTTTTTTTTTTTTTTTTTTTTTATGCTGGATCAGGGATGGATCTGTACAATTCTGAACCGTTGGCAGTTCAGTGGCGAGCCAGGTCATTGACAGTGAACAGAGATTGGGACCCACTCTGAAGACCACAGACATTTGTTCACTCCACTCTGACACAGATAAGAACGTTCACCACAAAACCTACCTGGGTAGTAGAACAAACAGACATATATATACACACACACACAAGACTGAACTCCATCTTTTGATATAGAAGAAAGGACACTGTTTTGAACTTTGTTATTTTATTTTACTTTTATTTTTATTTGAAGGAGCTCAGTTTTTTTTTCTAATTCATTAGGGTTAGGGTTAGGGTTAATTTGCACTGCAAAATAATAATTGTTTGGCTGGAAGTTGAACAGTGATCATTTATTGCCTCCCAGAGTCCAACTTTCTGAACCTAGCGTGAATGTGGTTTGCTTCCTATATTAAGGTTAAAGGTGCTACACTAAGATACAGTTTTGATTCAGTTTCAGCTCTTTGATAGGCAGTTGCCATGAGGTTCTACTGTTAGTGTTTGTTTTTGGCAAACATGACCTCTGGCATTGCAAATGACTCATTTGGCCACTGAGCAATGTAGCAGTAATCCACTTCTTCATACTGATAGACTTCAAATTGTGCATTTAATATTCTTTTATGGGTGCAGAGGGTTCATCTCTCCTGATGTCCTTTGTAGGCTGTTTGTAAAGTGTCTTTGAAACAGTTGATTCATACACTTTCAACATTGGTTGTTGCAAGAGAGTCCTATTAATTTATTGATATTACCATGACATTCCTGGAAAGGTGTTTGAGCATCTTTATGTTAACTTTGTGGTTGAATTTGCTGGGGCATACCTTCCTAGTCAGGTTTGGAACGGTCTGGAAATTTGTCCATTTATGATTATTGATTGAACAGTGGAATGATTGGTTTCAAATTGTTTGTAAATGGCTTTATAACTCCTCTCAGATTCACAGGCTTGGACCCCGTAATTGCTGCTTGCAGTGATATTTTTTATTAATTTTTTTTTATAAATACTAACATTTTAGCTCAATAGCTTCCAGGTGATGTGATCAATTGACTCAAAATCAGTGTTGGATCATAGTACTCCACTGACTGCATGAGATACACCCCCTGGTTTTCCCATTTTAATCTCCAAATATTTATTATTAATTTTTTAAAATAAATATTAGCATTTTAGTTCAATAGCTTCCAGGTCATGTGATCAATTGACTCAAAATCAGTGTGGGATAATCATACTCCACTGGCTGCATGAGATACACCCCTTGGTTTTTCATTTCAAATCTCCAAATATTTTTTATTAATTTTTTTATGTAAATACTATAATTTTAGCTCAATAGCTTCCAGGTGATGTGATCAATTGACTCAAAATCAGTGTGGGAACATGCTACTACACAGGGTGCATGAGATAAACCTATTGTTTTCCTCACATTTTCTAATCATTCATAATTTTTATATGGAAATATTAGCATTTTAGCTGAATATCTATTTGGTCATTTGATATAATAAATCAAAACCAGTGTTGGAACATTTTGCTACATCTGTTTTTATTTCCTTTAAACAGTTTCTCTGCTTTAAATATCCCACTTTTTTTTTATTTTGAAAACAGGAAGTTGATACATGCTGTAGCCATCTTCTGTCTCCATGTATTTAATGTAAAGTCTGTAATACGGGTGCACTTAAAATGTTGGAGTGGCTGGCTCGGAGTCACACTACGTGGAACAGAAAAGGTTTATCCGGATTGAAAGTCTGTCGAATATCCAACTTAAAACTAACTTCACCGCGGTTGTCTAGTTTATATCACAAATTGCTAAACTGAATCATACCAGTCCAACCCTTAACCCTGGTTATGCAGTATTTGAAATCTCAGGGTCTATAAACTTGAATGGATGAACTGGGTGATTAGCTGCACGATCCTGGATTCACACTGATTTATTTAAATTTGAAAACTTTCATAAGGTTTCTCTAGTGTGCTGCGTTGCCTCTCCTTCAATTAAGTATTTATTTTAAGTTTCAAGCAAATTATGTTTAGACCATGTTCTAGTTTTGAACTGTTTAAGGTCTGCACAGCTATAGTGTGGAAAAAGCAGACTAGCCATGCTAAAGTAGATTGAGGCCTGTGTAGGTGTAGAAGTAAAAATGAACGATGTTTTAACAGCTAAGCCAAATAAAAGTGTCCTTATTGATAATGAAATTTCAATTTAAACTGAAAATTGTCTTTGTACACTTGATAATTTAGTAATTTAGACTATTATTTGTTTGTTTCAGGTGGAAGCTGACTTATAGCAAGTGAAGGTAAGGAAAGAGTTTGGATGTTCAATGACAGGGGCAATGCCCGAAGAAGGGCATTAAAGACAGTCGGTGAACTCATTGAAAATGAGCAGAATATAGAGGGGGTGGGGGGTGCCAATAGTATCTCTGTTGTTGATTCAGAGGAATCTGATATCCAAAGTGACGAAGTAAAAGATGATGAGGATATGGAAGTCCATGCAGAGGCTTTAACTTCTGATGACGATTTGCCTCATCAGAGTTAAAGCCTCAGAATGATAGTGATCTGCAGAGCTTACTGGCAGATTGGGCAGTTTCATTTCATTTCATCATTTCTCTGATAGCTCTGTCAGCACTTCTGAGCATCCTTAAACTCCACCATCCCTCCCTGCCTAAAGACTGACGAACATTGCTGAAAACAAAAACAATCCACAATATTAACAGTGTAGCAGGTGGCATGTTCCATTATCGTGGAATTTGGAATTCAGTTGAGAAAATTCTAGACAAAGTGTGGTCTACTGTGCCTGACAGACATGCCTTTAAACTGCAGTTGAATTTTGATGGCTAGTTCTTTTGAGTACTAGTACTCAGTTCTGGCCAATCCTTGGTATGTTACAAGGATAAACACAGAAACCGATTTTGATTGGACTGTTTTGTGGTACTTCTAAACCAAATTCATTGGCTGGATATCTTCATGATTTGATACATGAGTTAAAAACTTTGAAAAGTGGGGTTCTATACAATCAGAAAACGTTCTTTGTCAATATTGTTTCTGTTGTGTGTGATACCCCAGCCAGAGCCTTCATATGAGGTGTGAAGTCACACAATGCATACCATGGATGCGACAAGTGTGACCAAACAGATGTCCAAGAATCCAATCAAATGACATTTCCTGAGGTTAATGCAAGACGTAGAACTGATGACAGTTTTAGACAAGCAGTGGATGAAGAACACCGTCTTCATCACTCACCTCTTGCAGATGTTGGCATTGATATGGTGGCTTGCTTCCCGTATTGATTATAGGCATTTGGTTTGTCTGGGTGTAATGAAGCGTCTGTTAGATTTGTGGATCAGTACCACTGGCCACCTGCGCTGTCATATTTCATCTCCTCTTGCCTCTATGGTTTCAGATAGACATTTATCACTAAGAAGTTACATCCCCAGTGAGTTTGCTCGAAGGCCACGGGCACTGGCTGAACAATGCAGGTGGAAAGCTACAGAATTCCGACAATTCTTGTTATACACTGGTCCAGTTGTGCTAAGGGGTGTGCTAAAGCCTCAGATCTATGATAACTTAATGCTTTTGTCTGTAGGTGTTTACATTTTGGCAAGTCCAAAGTATTGTATGGAGATGAATGACCTTGCTAATACTCTTTTGGTTTCATTTGTTCAACATTTTGGTCAGCTTTACGGTGAAGAGTTTTGGGTTTATAATATTCATGGTCTGGTACACCTCAGAGAAGATGTCAAAATCCATGGAAATTTAGATCTCATATCAGCATTTCCATATGAAAACTTTCTCGGAAAATTAAAGAAATTGGTTTGGGGGCCATGCAGTCCTTTGACTCAGGTGATACAAACAAACAAAACAAAAAAAAAAACCAACCACCTTTTAACCAGTTCATGATAGTCAATAACTAAAAAAAAAAAAAAGAACCTCTCTCTCTCTCTCACTCACCCGTTTCTGTTAAATAGTTTGATGGATCAAGGAATCATAGAAAATTTAAACCTATTTGTTTTGTAGTTTGGGACCCTGTATCCCTGTATATGTAATAATCCTGCTCTTGTAATATAGTTGGCTATTAATGTGGATATTCTTGCTTTCTCTTAGATGTATCATATTGTTGTCTTTGACAATACAAATGAGGTTGAAGTGGTACCCTCAGTTTGGATGCAAAATGGAGTGTGCATGTGGCCACCAAATAAAAATGATGTGGCAAAAGCAGTTAAATCCCAGGAATGTCCTGGGGATGGATGGAGGCCCCATAATGCCAGAATTATCTTCACATCACGTGAGTTACATTTTGTCAAGTCCACCTTTTAGTTTGAGCTAATGTTATGTCATGTATTACTTAAAATTATCAGTTTTTTCAATTATTTTCACAGATGTCTACAACGAAGCTAGGCTTAAATTGCCTGATGATGATCATCAATTGCCATTGATGATGAGATACAAGGCATCGAGAAAATAACAAAGTCCAGAAAAGGGTAAGGAGCATCAATCCCTAATTTAATTATAATGCATTTTGTTACAACGGATATTACAAGATTTGATTTTTATTTTTTCGCAGATTGGAGTCATTGCCCGCTGCTCCAAAGATCCCTATGCATATCAACCTTGCTGGCAGTCCTGACCACCATCCAAGCAGCCGCAGCAGTCGTGACCTCCATCCAAGCAGCCGCAGCACACCTGACCTCCATCCAAGCAACCGTCGCAGTCGTGACCTCCATCCAAGCAACCGCAGCAGTCCTGACTCTCATCCAAGCAGCCACAGCAGTCCTGAGCCTGTGATGCATCCTCTGACCAGCAGTGAGAAGCCCCGGTGCACCAGCAGTGAGACGCATACACCAAGACGCACTGCACACCAGACCATGGAGCAGAGATCCAGCCTGCACACTTGTGGGTATTCACGTTTTCTCTACTAAAATTAGATAATTAGATTATTAGGTAATCTGGAAGAATGGTGATGCTATTGAGTGATCTTGTGTGCTTCAGTAGATTGAATTAGATTGAACTTAGATTTTGTCTAACCTGTCTTGCTTTTAACGAAGCAGGAAATGATGATGGAGCAACTGAGAATTGTCTTCAAGACCCTGCAGGGTTTGAAAATCACTGATGAGGTTGAGATGGGCCTTGATAGAAATTTGTTGCCGCTCACAGACATAGATTCTCTTCAGAGCCTGGAGGAAGAGTTGCGAAGTAGCCCTGACCTTCTCAAACAGTTGGTATGTTGGCGTATCACATACAGTGACCACATCTCAAACTGCCTCTGCTTCCATAAATGCACTTTCTTATCTTAAAACTTTAACAACCTTTTCAGTGTCTGTATTTATCTATGAAAAAAGAAAAAATAATAAATATTTGATGATATGATTTCAGGTAAACACACTGGCTCTCAAAGGCGGGGTCGATATCTGCGAAAACAAAAATGAAGCTTATACAAAAGAAATCCTGCATAATTGAAGAAGAAGAATATTGTCATTAAGGCTTAGGATCAGTTTTAATAGAATAGTTTTTTTATACAGTAGCCATATTACCTAATGATACAAAGTTAATTTCAAATCATTTGTGCTTTGTGTTGTGCATAGGATTGTGTATATTATTGCCTCTTATCAAGTCTCATTCTGGAAGGGATGTTCTCTATTGTGGATTGACTTAAAAAAATTACTGAAGGAAGGAGTGTAACAATGGCTGAATTTTAAGGTTTTTATTAGCTAATAAGTGAGAAATCAAAACATGTGCTCATTATATAAAGGGGCAGGTGAAAGCATAAAATAAATGAAACAGGTGAGCTCGGATATGTAAATGGCATAATATGATATGACGATGATTAAGCAGCTGATGGCTAACTTGAGAACTTGGGCGAATGAACAGAAGGTTGTTTGTCAAATACAGGGTGGATTTATCTGAGGAAGGAGAGCTTTTAAAGCTAGTACATATATAAAAACTGTACATATATATTTATTTCTCGTTTTCCCTCTATGCTATGCATAGGTTTTTTTTTTCCTTCTTTCTTCAATGATGGAGATGCTCTTAGTCTCATTGTGTATAATGACAATAAAGGCATTCTAGTCTATTCTATTCTAAATTTGGGTCAATATTGTCTAATAGCCATACCTCGCACCACTCAGAACGGCCAGCTGGGAGAGCAGATAGACGCAACCTTACTTTGGGTTGGCAATTCGACTGGCCACGAAAAAGGCAGGAGATGTCCTACGAGACTCTGGTTGAAGTGGCTGTTGGCCTGTCTCGTCCCTCTTCCCCGGAACTGTTGTCCTTCGGGCGATTGGCTTGGTTATTCAGTTAATGTCCGAATTATTCTTCTCTTTCCTGATGAAAACAGACTGGAGCCGCGCACATCACGAGCAGCCCTGGTTACCATGACAACTCGAAACGCTGGAGACAGTGCGGTGCAGCCAAACTTGTCCCGGCCGCAATCAGCCTTGGCTTCAAGTCGGAACTTAGCCCTTATAGTTTAGCAGCTAAATTCTGAGTTCTGAGTTTCTTTTTTTTGTTGTTGTTGTTGCTCCGTCAGGTCTCCTGGGGAAGCTCTCCTCTCCAGAGCTTCCACAGAACTCCAATTCACGACTCTCAAAAAATTTCATATTGACTACCTTTATTTGGGGGCCAACCCACGGGTGTGGTCTGGTTATCGGCGCGAATTTGGTCCAATCAAATTTCTCCCTCTAGTTTCACGGCATAACGAGGGTGGTTTTTGGATTTAAAGCTACGCCTTTTTATTCACCCAAGTTTAAAATTATATATGAAACAAAGAGAAATGCATCGTTTTGATAAGTTCGGTTTTCTCTGCTTGTTGTGGTTAATTTGGTGGACATGAGTTTATCTTATTCACTGTAAAAACACAATTAAATGGTTATTAGTTACTCACGGCATCACAGAACACACAAACAAACCAAGAAAAGAACATTTTCATGCATGTCTTTTGCATGACTACGGACTGTGCATGAGGTTTCTTTTTCTTTTTACAGAACATTTATAAGCAAAAACTAAGCACATAGATTATGGTGCTCAGGCAATGCGCCATCGGTTCCGGTGGTTCGCCATTCAGGTGGCGCTGTGGTTACATTATTGGAATAGTTCATTGTCCAGTGTTAATTTTATCTCCACCAAATTAGCTCGTAGAACAATGGTTCGAACAGCTGTGAAGTCCTCTTCTTGCAGGGGAACCAGTTCGGCATGTTTGCAGTGTCTTATTTGATCAGCATATTCAATTTATTACAGTATCGATCCTTGTGTTCTTGTTGCCCTGGATGTATTCCATAGCGGCAATTTACAACTGCCTTCTGATTGTGTTCTCAGGTCAACCCAGGGGTAAATGTCACAGAATTGTACCTCTCCGAAGGGAGGTTTGGCAGGTTTTACTGATTTGTGGTATGAATTGCAATTTAGTGCCTGGGAAAGCAGGGTCTCCTGATGCCAAAGTCAGATAGGAGTCTAGGATGGCACTCAGCAGAGACCTGTGAAATCTCTGGTTAGAGCAATAGTCTCTTTGAAAGTTTGAGGGGTGTGGGAGATTGAACCACCCCCGGACCTCACAACATTTGTGCTTGTATGTTTCAGCTGCTGTGAGGCGTAACTGCTTGACATGTGGGGCCACAGACCAGGAGATTGATGCAACCATCAAAAGATGGTTACATCTGGCTCCAGACAGAGATGGTGGCAGGAGAGAGAGGATGCGGAGAAGAGAGGGCATTGAAAACACAACAGGTTGAATACATATCGAGATTGTGGAACACCCACACAAGGTTCATAAACACACAGTTCTAAGAGTCCAGGTTCATGCACTGACTGTTATTATACAGGAGGAGTTCTGGTTCATGCACTGACTGTTACTATGCAGGAAGAGTCCTGGTTCATGCACTGACTGTTATTATACATGTGAAGAGTCCTGGTTCATGCACTGACTGTTGTTATACAGGAGGAATCCTTGTTTATTCACTGACTTTTATACATGTGATTCATGAGCTCAGTGTTAAAAATATGTACTGGTGAAAATAAACATATTGCTGTAGTTGTTTAAGCTGTTTTTTTTTTTTTTTTTTTTAATCTCAGTCACATATGGCACATAAATTAAGTGGCTGAGTTGAGGTTTAATTATGGCTGATATCAGGAACCACCTCTGTAAATTGTTTGGTCCACAATAGGGCCACCTATAGTGGTACATTTTGCATGCCAGATGTGAGCCACTGAAGGACCGTAATTACTTGCTGTATTTGGGCCAAGTACAATGTAGCCGCAAGGGGGTACAAGCCAGTGCCTTATTGTGCTGGTCCCAAGCCCGGATAAATACAAAGGGTTGTGTCAGGACGGGCATCCGACGTGAAACTTTTGCCAAATCAAACATGCGAATCAATCTATGACTTCCATACCGGATTGGTCAAAGCCCGGGTTAACAACGACCGCCATTGGTGCTGTTCACCTACAGGGTGCCGGTGGAAATTGGACTACTGTTCGTCGAAGAAGGAGAGGAGGAAGGTGTGTTCGTAGGAAGAGAGAAAAAAGGAACACCAAGAGTCTAGGACTGAGAGTAGGGACTTTGAATGTTGGAACTATGACAGGAAAAGGTAGAGAGTTGGTTGACATAATGCAGAGGAGGAAGGTAGACATACTGTGTGTCCAGGAGACCAGGTGGAAAGGTAGCAAGGCTAGAAGTTTAAGAGCAGGGTTCAAGTTGTTCTATCATGGTGTAGATAGGAATAGAAATGGAGTAGGAGTTATCTTTAAGGAGGAGTTTGTTAGGAATGTCCTGGAGGTTAAAAGAGTATCAGATAGAGTAATGAATCTGAAGCTAGAAATCAAAGGTTTGATGTTCAATGTTGTTAGTGGGTATGCTCCACATGTAGAATGTGAGCTAGAGGAGAAGGAGAAATTCTGGTTGGACCTTGATGAAGTGATGCAGAGCATCCCTAGAAGTGAAAGAGTTGTCATTGGTGCAGACGTCAATGGACACGTTGGTGCAGGAAACAGAGATGATGAGGAGGCGATGGGCAGGTTTGGTATCCAGGAGAGGAACGCAGAAGGACAGATGGTGGTTGACTTTGCAAAAAGGATGGAAATGGCTGTAGTGAATACTTTCTTCCAGAAGAGGCAGGAACATAGGGTGACCTATAAGAGTAGAAGTAGGAGTACACAGGTAGACTACATCTTGTGTAGACGGTGTAATCTGAAGGAGATCAGTGACTGCAAAGTAGTGGTAGGTGAGAGTGTAGCCAGACAGCATAGGATGGTGGTGTGTAGGATGGCTCTGGTGGTGAGGAAGATGAAGAGGGCAAAGACAGAGCAGAGGACTAAATGGTGGAAGCTGAAAAAGGAATCAAATCAAATCAAATCAGATTTATTTGTATAGCGCCAAATCATAACAAAGTTACATCAAGGCACTTTACATATAGAGCAGGTCTAGACCAAACTCTTTATAAAATTATTTAAAGAGACCCAACAGATCCCCCGATGAGCAAGCACTTGGCGACAGTGGCAAGGAAAAACTTCATTTAAGAGGCAGAAACCTCGGGCAGAACCAGGCTCAGGGGGGGCGGCCATCTGCCTCGACCGGTTGGGTTGAGAGAGAGAGAGAGAGAGAGACACGGGGGGGGGGGGGGGGGGGGGGCAAAGTTGGGTAGAGTAGGGAAAGAAAGAGAGCAGGAGGAGGGGATATTCAAACAGGTGTAGGCAGGAACATGGTTCGTAGGAATGATGCTGTATGGAATTCTTGAAGATGTGGGAGCAGCAGGCATTGCAGGAACATGGGATGGTGATGATTCATCACCTGCAGGATGAGGACAGGGAGAGAGAAGAGAGGAGCTGGGAGAGAGAAAGGAGAGGAGCTGGGGGAGACAGAGACTTCGGGAAAACATGGTTAGTAAATGCAATGCACATGCTTGGAACTGAGAGAAACTGGGATTTCGGAGAAGCAGGTTGTTGGTATGATGGCGCATGCGAGGGGTGGAGAGAGAGAGGGAGGGAGAGGGAAGAGGGAGAGGGGGAGAGAGAGAGAGAGAGAGAGAGAGGGGAAAGGGAGAGGGAGAGAGAGAGAGAGGGGAAAGGGAGAGGGAGAGAGAGAGAGAGGTGCTCAGTCCTTCCCCCAGCAGTCTAGGCCTGTAGCAGCATAGCTAAAGAGTAAATGAACTTTAACTTTTTAACTATAAGCTCTGTCATACAGAAAAGTTTTAAGCCTGGTCTTGAAAATTGCCAAAGAGTCTGCCCCCCGGACCGATACTGGAAGTTGGTTCCATAGAAGAGGAGCCTGATAACTGAAAGATCTGCCTCCTGATTTACTCTTGGATACTCTAGGAACCACAAGTAAAGGAAGAGTGTTGTATGATTTTTAGGAAGGAGTTGAGACAGGCTCTGGATGGCCAGGAGGTGCTTCCAGTTGACTGGACAACTTCAGCTAATGTGATCAGGGAGACGGGTAGGAGAATATTTGGTGTGTCATCTGGAAGGAAAGTGGATAAGGAGACTTGGTGGTGGAATGAGGAGGTGCAGGAGTGTATACAGAGAAAGAGGTTAGCTAAGAAGAAGTGGGACACTGAGAGGACTGAAGAGAGTAGACAGGAGTACCGGGAGATGCAGCGTAAGGTGAAAGTAGAGGTGGCAAAGGCCAAACAAAGGGCTTACGATGACTTGTATGCTACGTTGGACAGTAAGGAGGGAGAGACTGATCTATACAGGTTGGCAAGGCAGAGAGACAGAGATGGGAAGGACGTGCAGGCTGTTAGGGTGATTAAGGATAGAGATGAAAGTGTATTGACAGATGCCAGTAGTATGATGGGAAGACGGAAAGAGTACTTTGAAGAGCTGATGAATGAGGAAAATGAGAGAGAAAGAAGAGTAGAAGAGGTGACTGTTTTGGACCAGGAAGTAGCAAAGATTAGTAAGGATGAAGTGAGGAGGGCATTGAAGAGGATGAAGAGTGGAAAAGCACTCGGTCCCGATGATATACCTGTGGAGGTCTGGAAGTGTCTAGGAGAAGTAGCAGTAGAGTTTCTGACTGGGTTTTTCAACAGGATCTTAGATAGTGAGAAGATGCCTGAGGAATGGAGGAGAAGTGTGCTGGTGCCCATTTTTAAGAACAAGGGAGATGTACAGAGTTGTAGCAACTACAGAGGAATAAAGCTGATGAGCCATACAATGAAGTTATGGGAAAGAGTAGTTGAAGCTAGACTAAGGGCAGAAGTGAGCATTTGTGAGCAGCAGTATGGTTTCATGCCAAAAAAAGAGTACTACAGATGCAGTATTTGCTTTGAGGATGTTGACAGAGAAGCACAGAGAAGGTCAGAGGGAGCTGCATTGTATCTTTGTAGATCTGGAGAAAGCTTATGACAGGGTGCCCAGAGAGGAACTGTGGTATTGTATGAGGAAGTCTGGAGTGGCAGAGAAGTATGTTAGAGCGGTGCAGGACATGTATGAGGACTGTAAGACAGTGGTGAGGTGTGCTGTAGGTGTGACAGAGGAATTCAAGGTGGAGGTGGGACTGCATCAGGGATCAGCTCTTAGCCCCTTCTTGTTTGCTATGGTGATGGACAGGCTGACAGACTAGGTTAGACAGGAATCTCCATGGACGATGATGTTTGCAGATGACATTGTGATCTGTAGTGAGAGCAGGGAACAGGTGGAGGAGAAGCTAGAGTGGTGGAGGGTTGCCCTGGAAAGGAGAGGAAGGAAGGTTAGCTGCAGCAAGACGGAGTATATGTGTGTGAATGAGAGGGACCCAAGTGGAAGAGTGAGGTTACAGGGAGAAGAGATAAAGAAGGTGGAGGATTTTAAGTACTTAGGGTCAACAGTCCAGAGCAATGGAGAGTGTGGAAAAGAGGTGAAGAAGCGTGAGCAGGCAGGCTGGAACGGTTGGAGAAAAGTGTCAGGTGTGATGTGTGATAGAAAAGTTTCAGCTAAGATGAAAGGAAAGGTGTACAAAACTGTGGTGAGACCAGCAATGTTGTTTGGTCTAGAGACAGTGTCACTGAGGAAAAGACAGGAGGCAGAGCTGGAGGTAGCAGAGATGAAGATGCTGAGGTTTCCCTTTGGGAGTGACCAGGTTGGATAGGGTCAGGAATGAGTACATCAGAGGGACAGCACATGTTAGAGGTTTTGGAGATAAAGTCAGAGAGGCCAGACTGAGATGGTTCGGACATGTCCAGAGGAGAGATAGTGAATATATTGGTAGAAGGATGCTGAGTTTTGAACTGCCAGGCAGGAGGCCTAGAGGAAGACCAAAGAGGAGGTTTATAGATGTAGTGAAAGAGGACATGAAGGTGGTTGGTGTGAGAGAGGACGATGCAGAAGACAGGCTTAGATGGAGGCAACTGATTCGCTGTGGCGACCCCTGAAGGGAAAAGCCGAAAGGAGAAGAAGATTATGGATTTTTTCAGATTTATTATGATCCTGATTTTGACTATTATTATTATCATTATTGTTATTATAAAGAGGAGTAGCAATATTCGCCGTCGTGTTTGTAATATTTAACACATTTATAACTGAGACTATTTGCATCACAACTGCGGATTAAAATGTAGAAACGGAAACAGCCTTGCGTGTTTTCCGCAATCATACCAGATCATTGACATTTTAAAATTATTGTATGGTGGTAAAAAGCCTTTGGTTGTACTGCAGCAACGGTTTCACGAACGTAAACAGCAGGAGGGAGAGTCACTGAGGCAGTTTTCTCATGCACTAATGTCACTAATGGATGCTGTTCTTGACCATTATCCAGATGCAGTTCCAAACTCACAGGTAGCCCTGAGGGACCAGTTTGTGGAACGTGTCTGGAATGGAACGCTACAGCACCATATCAGGGAGGTGGTGAGAGGTAAACCCAGCATGACACTGATTGAGATACAGGAAGAAGCGATTAGATGGGGTGAAGATTTTGAGGGAGGAAGAGGGAATAATCTCCACTCATCCCAGTGCGTCTACTCATCCCAGTGCAATGTTACATGAGCTAACATAACAGCAGCCACACCAGCACAAGAGCCAAAACAGTCTCCAGAGCTCCTTGCCATCACAGAACTGATAAAGAATCAACAGACTCAAATCTCCTCTCTAGCACAACAGTTTCAATCTCTGCAGTCGATGTTTGAGCAGACTACAGCTAAACTGACAAAGGAGCAAAAGTGCCTACCTTGTAATAAACCAGGTCATATCGCTCGATATTGTCGCCACCCCATGCCCACCGCCTTGAGAACGAATCCTACAACGAGCGTCCAGACAGTGCAAGTGGAGCACCCAGAGATGGAAGCAGCGTTTGTCTCTCACCAGGTAACAGATCTAACCGAGTCTAATTCTACCCCAGTCTCTCCAGAACTCTTGAAGCAGTTGGTGGGTCTGTGCACCGTGGTACAGTTGACCATGAATGGAATGGATGTATCCTCATTATTGGACACTGGTTCAAATGTTACCACACTGACAAAGAGTTTTTTCATGTCACATTTTCACTCAGATCAGCCTAAGATTAACACCTGTAAGTGGCTAAACCTCTCTGCTGCCAATGGGCTTGCCATCCCATATTTGGGGTATGTAGAGGTCGACGTCACTGTTTTAGGTCGAGTGCTTCGTGATTGTGGCGTTCTAATTGTTGAAGACCCACCCAGTTCTACAACATTGCATAAACAAAAGGAAAAAGTTCCTGGACTGTTGGGAATGAACGTCATATGTCAACTCTATGATGACCTTTATGCAGAATATGGTCCTGCCATGTTCTCTATCCCTCAGGTTACACAAGCTGCTCCTGGTTGGGGAGAGGCACTACAAATGTGTCATTTGATGGAGACTGAACAGAGTGAAGAGGGGCTTGGTAAACTACGAGTGCACACGCAGAACCCTGTCCAGATCCCTGCAGGTACCACAATGATGATTCCAGCCACAGGTCCAAAAGGTAAACAGTACAACTCACTGACACTCCTTCTGGAACCTGATAATAGTGCAACCCATATGTCTGCAGGTCTACTAGTGTCCACCGCCCTAGTTACACTGAATGACGGATTGGCTTATGTGCC
Source organism: Remorina albescens (assembly GCA_034769265.1). Taxonomy (NCBI): domain Eukaryota; kingdom Metazoa; phylum Chordata; class Actinopteri; order Carangiformes; family Echeneidae; genus Remorina; species Remorina albescens. The sequence goes on along the minus strand of CM068484.1, from coordinate 17,604,924 downwards.
AGTTACAAATGTAAACTGTGAACTAGCCTACCTTCAGCCACGAACCTTTTTAGGTGTGCTGCACCTAACTGTGGAAACTAACAGTCCCACAATTGTTTTTAATGAGGAGGTCGATGCTCAAGGCAAAGTAACTGTAATCTGCTTCCAAGCTTCTGCTACACCTTCCCAGTGTTTAGATCCACAATCAGTTGACTTGTCCAATTTGAGCCACCAGGAAAAACTGGAAGCAAAAGACTTGCTTGGGAAGTACAGGGATGTATTTTCATCAGGGGACAGTGACCTGGGCTGTACAACACTCATTGAACATAATATCCCGGTTATAGATGACATTCCAACTAAACAGCGTTACCACCGCATCCTTCCATCTCAATTTGAAACAGTTAAAGCTCATATTAAACAACTACTAAGGACTCAAGTCATAAAGGAGAGTTGCACTCCTTATGCTGCACCTCTGGTTCTAGTTCAGAAAAAGGACGGCTCCCTGAGGATGTGTGTAGACTACAGGCAACTCAATGCAAAGACACGAAGGGATGCCTACCCACTGCCTAGAATCGAAGAATCACTAGATGCTCTTACAGGTGCTAAATGGTTCTCTACACTAGACCTTGCAAGTGGATACAATCAGGTCCCTGTAGCCGAAGCAGACAAGCATAAAACAGCCTTTTGTACTCCATTTGGTCTGTTTGAATTCAATCGAATGGCTTTTGGTTTATGTAATGCGCCCAGTACCTTCCAGAGATTAATGGAAAGGATATTTGGAGATCAAAGTTTTCAGTCTCTGCTTCTGTATCTGGATGATGTGGTAGTCTTTTCAACCTCTGTAGAGCAAGATTTAAAAAGGCTGGAGCTGGTGTTGCAGTGTCTACAAAAAGAAAACTTAAAGGTCAAGTTGAGCAAGTGTTGTTTCTTCCAAAAGCAGGTCAAGTACCTGGGCCACTTGGTCTCTGAGGATGGGGTGGCCACTGATCCAGACAAGATTGCTGCAGTGGCACAGTGGAAATGCCCAGAGAATGTTAAAGAACTAAAATCATTCCTTGGCTTCGTCAGCTATTATCAGCGATTTGTTCCTGGCTTCTCTCAAATTGCCTCCCCATTAAATTCGTTGGCTGCAAGACTAACTGGTAAAGATAAGAGGGTTAAAAATCCGATCAAACCTCACTGGACTGAGAAATGCCACACAGCTTTCCAGACACTTAAACAGAGACTCACCACTGCCCCATTGCTAGCTTATGCTGACTTTAATAAACAATTTATCCTGGATGTAGATGCTAGCCATGATGGGTTAGGGGCAGTCCTTTCACAGGAGTGGGAGGGCAAAATTCGACCCATCGCTTTTGCTAGCCGCAGTCTAAGAAAATCTGAAAGAAATATGCAAAATTATAGTTCCATGAAACTGGAATTTTTAGCCCTTAAGTGGGCTGTTGCAGAGAAATTCAGAGAGTATTTGGTGGGCCAAAAGTGCACAGTATACACGGATAACAATCCTTTAAGCCATCTCCAAACAGCAAAATTGGGAGCAGTTGAACAAAGGTGGGCCTCAGAGTTGGCAAGTTTTGACCTGGACATCAAATATAAACCAGGAAGAGCTAGTAAAAAATGCAGATGCTTTGTCCAGGCAAAATGCAAACCTGGAGCATATGCTAACCCTTTCTCCTATGTCTGCCCTTTCACAGGAGCTGAGGTGTGCAGTGCAACCGCAGCATGATGTAATGATGTCTCAGAACTGTGTATTGCAGGCTGTGATGGTATTTCCTGGGGAGGCTGGAGCTAACCTTGCTGTGTTGCAGGCGGAAGACCCACTGATCCGGGAGTTTCGCTTCTTCTGGGACAGACGATGCCTACCAAATAAGGATGAGAGGAAGAGGGCATCACCCATGCTCCTAAAGCTCTTGAAGCAATAGGATCAGGTAATTGAAAAAGATGGTATCCTTTTTCGACAGGTGGAGCCACCGGAAGGGGGACTGGTGTGGAATCAGGTGTTATTACCACAAAAACTGCAAGAGGATGTCCTCCTCAGCCTTCATGATAACCATGGCCACCAAGGTGTGGAACGGACCGTAGATCTCATTTGGAGGAAGTGCTATTGGCCAGGTATGAACAACACAATAGAGAACTTCTGCAGAGCTTGTGAACGCTGTACATTGGCTAAAGATGTTTCTACTAAAGCAAAGAGCTTCATGGGCCACCTGACAGCCTCCAAGCCTAATGACATTCTGGCCATAGACTTTACCGTTCTAGAGCCTGCGTCTGATGGACGGGAAAACATCCTAATTATGACAGATGTGTTTTCTAAATATGTACAGGCCATTCCAACGAGAAACCAAACAGCGGTAACAGTGGCTGAGGCTTTGGTTAAAAACTGGTTTTATGTCTTTGGAGCCCCCCGCCAAATACATTCTGACCAAGGACGTTGTTTTGAGGCTAAAGTAATACAGGAGTTATGTCACATTTATAATATCACAAAAACTAGGAGCACACCATACAGACCTCAAGGTAATGGCCAATGCGAAGGATTTAACAGGACTCTCCATGACTTGCTCCGCACCCTGCCCCAGGAAAAGAAGAGGCAGTGGACGGTGCACCTGCCTCAAGTAATATTTGCTTATAACACCACCAACCATCAATCCACAGGATATTCATCACATGTGTTAATGTTTAGACAAGAACCACGGCTGTCCATTGATTGTGTGTTGAGTGTCACAGGACAGCCGGAGTCATTGACGGCAGAGGAGTGGACCGCTAACCATCAGGACAACTTAACCTGCATCTATCTGGGAGCAAGGCAGCGGCTTCGAGCAGCTGCTGATCGTCAAGCGAAACAACACAACAACAAGGTCAGAATAGATGCTCTACTGCCCGGACAGCTAGTCCTCTGCCGAGACCACAGCCACAGAGGACGACATAAGATACAGGACCATTGGAGCCCTGTGCTTTACAAGGTTGTGCCATGCCCACCAGATGGGGGGCCGGTGTACACCATCAGCCCAGTGGAGGCAGAGGGACCCCTGAAACAAATACATCGCTCAGAGCTACGTCCAGCTGCAGGTAAACAGGTTGATTCACCAAGTGACCCAGGTCTCCCTGAAGATCTGCTCATAGACAATTATTATGATGACACTCCTCAACCACCATTTGTTGTTGAGTTTTCTCAGAGTCCGCTGACTGATGTGGTGGAGCAGGATGACACGCCCCCACCACATCCGGATGCTGAGGAGAGGCCTGTTGCAACACAAGAGAAACCACGGCGTCCCCATAGGACTACAGCAGGGCAGCACCGGAATCCCAATCATCTCCCAAGATCAACCACCACGCAAGTAAATCAAATTATTGCCCCCTGGCAAGGATTTCACAGGCCTTGGCTTTAAGGCCCATCGACGGGACGTCGATTCAATTCATGGGAGCAGATTGTAGCATTAGGGCACAAGGACCCTGCAGAGAACAGAGGCTAGAGGCCAATCAGAGGACACAGGAGGGACTGATTGGCAGCTGGCGTGACTGCAGGCACTCTCTAAATTGTGTGTGCTCACTGTGGCTTTGTCTGTGTCTGTGGCTGGTTGATTCCCTCTGACGCTGGTAGGATGGACTTTTAACATTGTTAGTCATTTTAGTATTTTAATTGTTTAATTGTAAAGTAGGGGTGCTTTCACCCTTAGGTATTTGTATTTTAATGATTTTAAATGTGGGTCTACCATGTTTTTAGGTCTGACTTGAGTGTCACACAGCACAGAGGTATATAAAACTGCCAGCATTTTAAACCTCTTGTGTCTGATAAGTAATCTAACTATACGTGCTTTGTTTGTTTCCAGGCAAAGCGCTGGCTGCCGTTTATTTTAGTCAGTTTTACTGTATGTATTTTATTCTCATTTGAGTTGATTGTTTTTTTGGTTGGTGTAGGCTTTAAATTGTTTGAGTTTTAACACTCTGTTTCCTTCTGTTTCTAGTGCGGCGGTTGGTGAGGTCCTCCATTCGCCAGTGTGGTTGATGCTGGGAGTTCACTTTAGATGGTGATATGGTTTGTGGTGGCACGTTCTTAATTGTGTGGTGTCTTATTTTGAGGTGTGTTGAGTTTTGTTTCTTTTGAATATATATCAAAATATATACTCCGAGTGTCCCGGCAGTGAGTGGTTGGTGATCCAGCCGTAGTACACCTGTCTGTCCTCTTCTTTTTCTTGCCTGTGTTTTTAGCGTTTTAGTCAAAATCAAATAAATGACATGCGTATGACCCACACTGACTGTGGCCTCTTCATTGAAGCCCCTGTGTCTCTCCTGAAAGGCTACAATATGTTTGTCTTGTGCCAAAACATAAAAAAAAAATGTCTAAATGGAAAAATTAGACACGGAAAGAGAGAGCTAACTTAGCATGTTGATGCTAATCCAACTACAAACACTCAAACATTTACTATGTTTGAACACCTTCGTTGGTTTAAGGTCGCGGTAACGTTTCACCAAACTCCATTCAAAATTCCTTAAATTTAAAGTTGATGGTGATTTTTCTAAATATAACACTTTTAGGCTGAAGATTGAAGTGAAACTAAGAAGTTTGGGACTCAGGAAGGAATTCGGCTCACAAATGAGTCGTCAGTGACACAAAACTGCCTCACCGGGAGTGAGACAAATCCGGTAACATGTCTCATTCTGATTTCAGGGTGAATGACGTGAAGACATGGACTCTGATCGGTGTCGACAAATATTACGAAGACAAGAAGCACTACTTCTTTGGGGATTTGGTTGTTCGTGTTTTTTTTTTTTTTTTAACACTAATGAGATTTTCAAGGCCGTGCTCTCGCGAATAATTAACATGGCGTTAACTCCAATAGGATCCCCCACGGACGGCTCATTTGTGAGCCGAATTCCTTCCTGAGTCCAAAACTTCTTTGTTTCACTTCAATCTTCATCCTAAACGTGTTAAATTTAGAAAAAAATCACCATCAACTTTAAATTTAAGGAATTTCGAATGGAGTTTGGTGAAGCGCGACTTTAAACCAAATAAGGTGTTCAAACATAGTAAACGTTTACAGCTTTAATTATAACCTGTGAATGAATATAAATATAAAGATCTTTATCAGTGGTTGCAGCCGGATTAACATCAACATGCTAAATTAGCTCTGCAGGGAAAATGCTTCGGTATCTTGTCTAATTTCTGTCGATGGAAATCCCTCCACCTTGACTCTTCATCTCTCTGCCATCTGGCTGAGGGTGTTGTTGACAGCGGGGCCCGTTAGGCTCAAAGGCTCCCATCTGGATCCCACACTGAGGGCCACCATGTGCATGATCTGCAACTGTGAGTTCACCCTGATTTGGAAAGATCTGTGACTTTTCAACTCCTACACAGTGTGAGATGTTAGGTGTTTCCTCCTCCTCTGACTTGTGTATATTTGGCAGGGGGTCTGTCAGGGTTGTTCCGCAAATAAGTACTACCTGGAGTACTTGAAGAACCAGCCGCCACGTGTGTGATCATTGCTCTGCCAAGCTCCAGGAGAACAGTAAGCAAACAGGGAATTCAGTCCCACAGAATCCGACTTAAATGAAGTATTGATCCTGAAGTCTGCTTTATGTAATTCCTCTGTGCCATTAAGCTCCATCATTTGGAACTATGTTTTCCAAAGATGTGTATTTTTCTCTGTAATGTGCAACATTAACTTTATAATACAGTGACCAGGTGAAAGCTGTGCTAATGTTGTGTATGTTCATATTTCATTTATTACATGCTAATCTTATCTTTAAATTTCTTTTAATCCTCAGCAGCAATTATTGGGCCCTGATGGATTCTGATGTATTTCCTTTCTGTTAGGTGACCGATGTGCCGCACCGTCGGTCTCTCCTATTAAATCTGGAGCTTTGTCCTTCACTAGAAAACAGAAGAAGATTCCTGCTGTACTAAAAGAGGTGAGAATACTAATATTTATTTTTTTTATTCTGTTAATTGTTGTGAGGTCCGGGGTGGAGAGTTCAATCTCCCACACCCCTCAAACTTTCAAAGAGACAATTGCTCTAACCAGAGATTTCACAGGTCTCTGCTAAGTGCCATCCTAGACTCTTATCTGGCTCTGGCATCGAAAGACCCTGCTTTCCCAATTAATAAATTACAATTCACGCCACAAATCAGCAAAACCTGCCAAACCTCCCTTCAGAGAGGTACAATTCTGTGACATTTACCCCCGGGTTGACCTGAGAACACTATCAAAAGGTGGTTGTAAATTGTCGCTATGGAATGCATCCAGGCCAACAAGAACACAAGGATTGATATTATAATAATAAATTGACTATTCTGATCAAATAAGAGACTGCAAACATGCTGACCTGTTTCCCCTGCAAGAAGAGGACTTCACAGTTGTTCGAAGCATTCTTCTAGGAGCTAATTTGGCAGAGATAAAATTAACACCAGACAATGAACAATTCCAATAATGTAACCACAGCGCCACCTCAATGGCGAACCGCCGGAACCGATGGCGCATTGCCTGAGCACTGTAACAAATCAAATCAAATCAGATTTATTTGTATAGCGCCAAATCATAACAAAGTTACATCAAGGCACTTTACATATAGAGCAGGTCTAGACCAAACTCTTTATAAAGTTATTTAAAGAGACCCAACAGATCCCCCGATGAGCAAGCACTTGGCGACAGTGGCAAGGAAAAGACTTCCTTTAAGAGGCAGAAACCTCGGGCAGAACCAGGCTCGGGGGGGGCGGCCATCTGCCTCGACCGGTTGGGTTGAGAGAGGGAGAGAGAGAGAGCAGGGTAGGGAGAGAAAGAGAGCCTATGTGCTTAGTTTGTTTAGCTTATAAATGTTCTGTGAAAAGAAAAAGAAACTTCATACACAGTCCGTAGTCATGCAATTCTGATATCCCACAGCCAGTCAAGATATGCATGAAATGTCCTTTTCCTGTTTCATCTGTTTGTATGTTCTGTGATGTCGTGAGTAACTAATAACCATTTAATTGTGTTTTTACAGTGAACAAGATAAACCCATGTCCACCGAATTAACCACAACAAGCAGAGAAAAACCGAACCTAATAACCTTTGTTTTATATATAATTTTAAACTTGGGTGAATGAAGGGCGTAGCTTTAAATCCAAAAACTGCCCTCGTTATGCCGTGAAACTAGAGGGAGAAATTTGATTGGACCTAATTCGCGCCGACAACCAGACCACGCCTATGTGTCGGCCCCCAAATAAAAATAGTCAATATGAAATTTTAGGGGAGTCGTGATTTGGAGAAGTTCTGGGGAAGCTCTGGAGAGGAGATCTTCCCCAGGAGACCTGACCGAGCAACCAAAAAAACAAAAAAGGAGAAACTCAGAAGTTAGGATTTAGCTGCTAATCTACAAGGGCTAAGTTCAGACTTGAAGCCAAGGCTACTTGCGGCCGGAACAAGTTTGGCTGCACCGCATTCAGTCTCCAGCGTCTCGGGTCGTCATGGTAACCAGGGCTGCTCGTGCTGCGCGCGGCTCCTGTCTGTTTCCATCAGGAAAGAGAATAATTCGGACATTAACTGAATAACCAAGCCAATCGCCTGAAGGACAACAGTGCCGGTGAAGAGGGACGAGAGAGGCCGACAGCCACTTCAACCAGTCTTGTTTGGAAGGCCACGACGAGGATCTCGACGCGGCCGTCTCTCGTAGGACATCTCCTGCCTTTTTTGTGGCCAGTCGAATCGCCAACCCAAAGTAAGGTTGCGTCTATCTGCTCTCCCAGCTGGCCGTTCTGAGTGGTGCGAGATATGGCTATTAGACATATAGACCCAAATTTTAGCTTTAAAAGCTCTCCTTCCTCAGATAAATCCGCCCTGTATTTAACAAATAACCTTCCGTTCATTCGCCCAAGTTTTCAAGTTAGCCATCAGCTGCTTAATCATCATCGTCAAATCGTGTTATGCCATTTACATATCCGAGCTCACCTGTTTCATTTAATTTATGCTTTGACCTGCCCCTTTATATAATGAGCACATGTTTTGATTTCTCCTTTATTAGCTAAAAAAAGCCTTAAAATTCAGCCAGTGTTACACTCCTTCCTTGGGTAATTTATTTTAAGGCAATCCACAGTAGAGAACATCCCTTCCAGATTGAGACTTGATAAGAGGCAATAATATACACAATCCTAGGCACAACATAATTCTGATGTAACAATGACGTCTGGAGATTTGTACTGTTTTTCCAGGTTTCTGCCAACACAGAGAACTCTTCCACGTGCGGCTACTTAAACAGGTCGAAGAGCAACAAGAAGCAGTGGAAGAGGCTGTGGTTTGTCATCAAGAATAAAGTCCTGTACACCTATGCTGCCAGCGAGGTACTGATAATGTTTAATTTTCTATCTATCTAAACTCTATGTGGCTTTTCTGCCTTTTGGTTGACCATTTACTTCTCCCTGAAGGATGTCGCGGCATTGGAGAGCCAGCTGCTCCTGGGTGTTTTCCTGAGGGAGGAGAAGAACGGAGCGGCTCAGAAGCTGCAGTTCAAACTGTATCACGAAGACACGCTGTTTTACATCTTTAAAGCTGACGACATCCCCACCGCACAGAGGTATCTGACCTCACGTTGATCCTTCGGGTTTTAGTCTGAGTTGAGTCGCCATGGTAACAGCTGGTGCCTTTTAATTATACATTAAACCAGAGGTTGAACTGCTACTTTGACAGAAATGCAACAAAAGAGAAGCTGGAGTGTCTGTTACAGTGCAGCCAAATATACTCTGTTTTCAAACCCTCCATCACTAACAATGAAAAACAGCAAAATGGAGAGATGATTATTGATATGTTTCTGCTGAGAATGCTGAGCATAAAAAATGTTAACTTTAGATCATTTTGTGGTTGTGTCACATTGTTTCAGCTCTGGTAGCTAATTTAGTGTTTTTTGTCTTTGTGTCTGCAGATGGATTGGGGCATTTCAAGAGCCAATGATCCTGGAACAGTAATCAGCTATTTAGCAGTGAAGTCACATGACAGCCACTGAGCCAGTTGAAAGACAATTTAAGACCCCCGATCGATATCAGGTCAGGGGTCACCAGCTCAGGAAAGACTCCGGATGGACTGTTGACTTTGAACAGAAACGCACTGCAGATCAACAGGCCGCGCTTCCCTCAAAGAACTGGATTCCGTCTCAGAGCTGACGGTGAGCTACAGCTGTGTTTCAAAGGTCAAGTCCAGAAACACGTGTGTGGAAGTGAGACCAAACAGCTGTCAGGGCTATTTAAAGCCCTTGAAAGTTCTAGAAAGTCTGAAGTCTCAGGATGAATTTTAAAAGCAAACGTATGAAGGAGTCACTTAAGTGTCACACAAAATATAAGAAACTATCAGCCTTCATTCAAGCACGTTGATATCAGCTACCCACAGTTAAAAAAACACACACACATCAAAAATACTAGGGTTGAGCCGGATATTCAGGTGAAATGAGTATCCGGTACGGATATAGCTATTTTGAGTACGAGAACCATAGAAGTAATACAAGTCAATATCCGTGCTCGGGCTGAAGGAAAATCCTCCTCAGGGCGCTAACGCGTCATACTCTGAAAGCCATGCCTACCGGAGGGGAAAACAATCAGCGGCACAATTTAACACTGTCCAGTAGTTAGCTTAAAATGTTATTTCAACATGTCAAATGAGTTTAACACGCTAGCTGTACCGGTGAAAAAACGGTACAATGAAAAAACTCGCATATGTGGGTCTTTCTCATTGTCCCTTCTCCTTGCCTTCATTTTCATGGAGAAATGATCCCACTGAATGGGCGAAGGTGACATACATCGATATTTACAACTACCTGATCGAGTCCCCCGTTAACATAATCATTTAACCTAATAACGATAAAATACCAAGTCTTACATAACCCTAACCCGGTCGACTTGCTCTTCTTACCTTGGTGTAATGCAAATTAAGCTGTAAATAAAAATATATTCAGGCTTGCAATAAATATTGCAACTTCTGATCAACCCATACCAATTTCAGGCTTAAAAATATTACTTCCGTATAAACCATTTCCACTTCTGGTTTAAGTACCGCCTTTTCCAAGTATGAATACGGATACAGATAATGTAGATGGTTGAACAGATACTGATACGGATAGTGGTGTACTTGCTCATCCCTTCTCATTACTTTCAATAGAGCCGAGCCCATTATTGTGGGTAATTTGTGTAGTCTAGAGTGGTTGTTTAGGAGTACACACAAACTCCCCGTCTCATCCAACGACTGGACAGTTTCAATAACACGTTTTCTGTGACTCTCTTGTCCTACTTGTTACCCTCCTCAAGACAATTCCTCTCTGTCCATAGTCATTCACAAACACACACACCCTAAGAAAAATTGTTCACACCTTCCTTTTGTTTAGTTAATGAGCCTAAGTTGTTGTGACTTCAATAGCATTAAAAAAAAAATTTCTTATCACTAGAAGATTTTTAGTGTTTCTTCTCCTTTTTATCGGACTAATTATATTTTTATGCTGTTTAATTTATTTAAAATTTTATAGTTTGTAAATTTCTTTTTATTATATAGAAAAAAAATTATAATGAAAAAATACAGTACAATAGCCTGCTATATAATAAAATACAGTATACGCGTCTTTTTCTACATTGTGTTTCTTCAAATTACTTACCTGTCTTTGCTTATCAGTAAAAGCTTGACTTTGTGATGACTTAGGAGTGGATCAGGATCAGAGCTGATTTAATGAACAGATGGAAATAAGGAACATTTCTCATGAAGTGTTTGTTTTTTAAACTGAACCGACCAAACCAGCATAATGTTGCTGCAGTGTGCTGTTAAGCCTATAAATGCACGCCAGGGTTGAGTGGAAGTGTGTGGGGAAGTTTATTTGCGCTGTTGAACATAACCGCTGTGAAACAATCAGAAAATAACGTTTTATTGATCCGATTCACCGATTCCTCTCCCCGTTCTCTCTCTAGCTCACACCACAGCATCAATAGACCCAGTGGTTCAGTTTAACTGGTGACCGTGCTAAGTGGTGACAATTTTACATTACAATATATGTTATGAGAGGTGAATGAGTTTCCTGAACACAATTTAACTTTAGCATAACTTAGATAGTAAAGACAGATGAGTATGTATCTAAAAAGGATAGAACCAGCCTACTAAAGACTTTGAAGAAAGTTTGCGTGAAAGTCATCTTTTAACCGCTTACTTCCGGAGCAACTCTGTACCCCCGTTCATATTCACTGCTCCATGCTGCTGTCTTATGGTGGTGTCCTCCTGCTCACAGATTGTGATTGTTTGGACACATTGCAGCCTCTGATGAAAACACAATTACTCCTCCACTAAAAAGACGCGATTCACTCGTGACTCACGTGAGAATCGTGTGAATCTGACCAAATTAAACTAGTACCCACTGTATGTACTAGTGCACATTTAATGGTACCAGGCTTCAATCACTGCTTACATAAGTATATTTCTCTGTCTCTGCCTCACTCTTTTTCTCTCTGTCTCTCACTTTAAACCCTACCAGTCAAGGCAGGCAGATGGCTGTCCTCTCTGAGCCCGGTTCTGTCCGAAGTTTCTGCCTCTTCAAAGAAGTTTTTCCTTGCCACCGTCGTAACGTACTTGCTCCTAGAGGGATTTTTCGGTCCCTTCAACAACTCCATGAAGAGTTGGTCTAGACCTGCTATATATGTGAAGTGCATTGATGTTAATCTGTTATGATTTTGGTGCTCTATAAATTTGATTTTATTTGATCCAAGAGTGGAAAGAGGAGATGGAAACAGAACAAAAACGTGATTGTGGATGGATTGCAAAGAAGCAATGATATATATCAAAAAAAGTCTTATGTTCACTTCAGACTGCATTCTCAATGTATGTGCATTAATAGTGATTTCAAAATATATGAATATCCCATTTCTTGATTACTCACATTTTGACTTTGAATTCTTCACAGACATTTGTGATGGCACTCTCTCCCTTCTTGTGTATGATTAGATTGATCCTCTTGAATGCAAGATATGTTGAGTTCCACTGTGTTTCATTTGGACGGGTGAGGTGGAGCTCACATTTCTCTTCCATGGTTTCTGCGGCCAAGTATGAGCGACCTGCTTTGTTCGACATTGCTTGGACTTTCCCAAAGGCAGAACGTGATAGCCGTTTGTAGGTGTCGTTTCAGCGCCTCTGCCTTGGCAGCATCAGTTGTGGCGACTAAGTTTAGTAAGTGGCATGCACACCTTTGATGGGGAGGAAGTTGGTATTCAACACTGTTGTCTTCTTCCAGGATGCTGAATGTGTCCTGATGAACGGCTTGGGCCTCCTCTTCAGAAGAATCTTGGTCTGATGAGTCAGACTCAGCTGACATGGATGGGTGCTGCGCACCAAAACACTGAGTGCTTTGATGAAGTTTGACCCACTGTCTGTAGTAGTTCTCACAACTTTTCCCCTTATCTTGTACTGGCAGTAGATGTCATCTATTGCACCTGCTAGCATATCAAAAGTGTGGGATCCCCTCAATCTCTAGTATGCAAGAGCAGCGGATCTCGTCTCAAAAATCTCCTCATCTATCCAATGACAGGTGACTCTGATGAAACTTCTTTGGTGGGCTGTCCAACAGTCAGTGGTTGTGGCGAGGAACCTGACTTCACTAAAGTGTATTATTACATTCTTCTTCATCTGAGTTGCAGCTGTCTTTATTCTTCTCCTGAGAGTTGGTCTGGAAAGTAGTTTGCATGTAGGATTCAGTTTTGCCACAAATGCCTTGAAAGCAGGCTGTTCCACCAAGGAAAAAGGCTGAATGCCTTAAAAGATGAAGTTGATTAGGACCTTAGCAACCTTGGCTTGAGGAACATGTGTGCTTCCACCTCTGGTCATGCAGTCTGAGATTTTCGCCTGCTTAGCTTGTTTGTTTTTTTCCTCTGGTTCCCGCCTCTGGTTCCGTGCTGCCACAAGGTTACTGTAAGCCTTCAACTTTGTTGGATGTTTCCTCTGTGAACAAAAAGTTGATATCAGTATATTAATCAGCTTAGTGTATTCCTTAAACATACAGAGCTACTGAGTTAGAATATAATAAATCAATAATCATATTAATGGACATTATAGATAGGTAACTGATTGCCTCTTCCATGTGACTGATTCGCAGGTCACCTAGTTTGATCCTGTATAGTGTATGCTATGTACTATACTTTTTTCATTACTGAAAAAAACAAACAGACAAGAAGTTAGCTTCATATGAGGACAACGGGTTTATCTCATTCTTACCTCTACATGTTTTCGTAGGTTTGATGCGAAGGTTTTGTATGCAGACAACTGCTTGTGTTTAGGTGCACACAGGTTGCACTTTACAAGGACGTTGTCACCGTTCCTCCCCTTGTATTGAAAGACGTCACTTAAATAAGGCCAGGGAAATTCATTACTGGCACTGCCCTCTGCAGGTTCAGCCTCATTGTCGATGTTCACGTCAGCCAAATCCTGTGGGGATTCCTCTTCCGAGGTTGACGGGCACATCTCCATTGTAGCCTCCATCCCCCTGCGTGGCAAGCAGAAAAGAGCTAATGTCCGTGTGATGTCCGACACTGCAGGTTGCAAGGGCCAATCAAATATGCAATCAGATTCTGGTGCGCAAGCTGCAGAGATTTTTTTTATTTTATTTCATTCGCTTATTTTTACTCTGTAACTGCAGTTAATTCAAATGTAGCGAAGTACAATATTCAAAAGAAAGCCCCTTCCCCACAGGTGACCAACTCCTCAAGTCACACCTTGAAACATGAACCATCAACACAGCACATTTTCATAAAAACTCAGGCAATGAATAATGAAATTAAGTGGATATTGATATGACAATTACGTCTGTGGTGATACAGTGATTCTTACTACTAATACCTATGTCAAAAGTATATGATGTATATGATATGTTTCAGGATATTGGTGACTTACAGGTTGCATAATTCTGTATATTATGGTGCAATTCAGTCCATTGAGTCCATCAACAGGTCTTAATGTTCATGTCCCCCCTGTTGGGTTCCTTTCCATTCCGACACATTTCCCTTAATACCTGTGTCTCTTTTTCTCACCATACTCAGAACTCCTTCTCCTCTTACTCTGATTCGTCCTCCAAATCATCAGCATTGTTTGAATAATCCAGTATTGAGTCCACGTCCCCCAGTAGTCCTTGGACCACTGGACACATGTGAGTCATCTGTCCATTTGCCAGTGCATTTAATATCCAATCTCCCTGCAGGCCCATCATCATGTCCATGTATGCAGGCACTGTCTCCTCAGCATGGGAATGATGCAACATGTCAAAAAAAAGGAACCAGAATCAGAACTATGGCGGCACTCATGGCTGCCTTGGCCAAAATGGCTCCCCATTTTCCTAAATTTAGGTCCAGCCAATCCAAAGACATGCTACCTCCCCTACCAGCATTCAGCCTCATTTTTTCTTTCAACTTTACTAGTTTAGTCAGTTATAACATTTCCCCTTTTTGACATGATTCTATCATGTCAAATAAATCAGGTAGGAACGTTATCTCTGTATTGTGCTACAGCTGTTAGCTCAACAGGCCCCCAAACTGCAAGTGACTAAATACTTTAAGATGCAACACAAACAGATAGGAGATTTTTGATATCCCACTTTTGATTTAATTCTATCAACAATCAACAAAATTTCTAATGTACAGTTATTAAGCGTAAGCAGGTCTTCGTTGCGTGTTAACATGGTACTGGGAACAGAACCTCTTTCCCAGGAGAGTTCAACCTTCATCACTTGACTGACTGCAACTCAACAATGAACACATTAACCTAAAGAGAAAACTATAAGTATCACGCCTCTACGTGAATGCAAGGACTACATGTAAAGATGTATTAAGCATTACCAGTTATCATGTAAAAAACATGGGTTCAGTTATACAAACAGCGGTCTTCTTCATCTTCCGTCTTGGGATCTGCTTCAGTCTCGTCCTCTCCAGGCTCAAAGAGGGAGACCAGGGGAACCATCTCACCAGTGTATTGGACTAACTGATAAGGAGGTGGCGCAGGAAACTTATCATTAAGGGCCGCCGTGATACACTTTAGACAGAGGTGCCTGATGCATGGTATGCAGCAACAACCACATAAGGTGAGAGTAGTTACCGCCATAACCAGTGAGAGGAATACAGAAGTGACCAATGTTTCCCATTTACCAAAAAATCTATCAAGCAATGCATTTAGCGGATTTTTTATTCCTGAATGTTCTGCTAGCTCCTCTGACATGGTTGTAAGGCCAGAAAGAGCTCGGGTTATGGAGCCATCTGGAGCAGTGTTATTGGGGATGAATACACAGCAGTCTTGGGGAAAAAATAGCACACACAGCTCCTCTTTTGGCTAAAAGGAAATCCAGGGCCATTCTGTTTTGTTAAGTCAACAATGAAGTTGCAGCCAATTGTTTATGTAGGCCTGCTACGGCATCTCTGGTCATATTATTAAGTCTCTGGACATTAAAGTGAATGTAGTTAATTCTATCCACATTCTTGTTGATGGTCGCCCACCAGAATGGGAGTGATTCAAATCCTGCTGCAACTTGGTCAGCTAAGTTATACTCATCAGGCACATCTCTGGGAACACCTCTGTTGCTAGCCAATCGGGTGGTGCTGGTCACTGGGGGAGAGGGTTTTAAGGTAACGGTTATCCTGAAGTGACCTAGGGAATCCGTCCCTGTTTCATAGGCCCCGAGAGTATAGTAAGCAGTATCTGACTGTAGAGGGTTTTTTAATGTAAGTATGAGTGGGTTGCAAGATCCTTTGTTACAAGGATGCTTTGATGTACCTTTAATTAGCGCTCACCATGGTTTCAATGGGTTGTTAAGTTGGTAACCCCAATCTACGGGTCCAGTGTTCACTATGCCGCGGTGCTAGGGGCAGTAGGGATGGCCGGGATACCATACACCATCGTGATATTCCAGGTTTGTTGCATCACATACATAGTTCTCTGACCCTCCGTAACCTTGCTTGTTTGATCCACATTGTACGACTGAGCACAGGTCGAATGTTACCACACCATTGTGTTTCTCCGTAAATTGCAAATTTAGTGGTTGCTCATCACTTCTCAACCTATCTCTTAGCCAATCGATATACAGTGGTGGAAGGAGAGGGTGGATGAACGTCGCTGTTATTTGTCAGAATCAGAATCAGAATCAGCTTTAATTGGCCAAGTACGATCACAACATACAAGGAATTTGGTCTTGGCAGGTGGTGTCACTCATGGAATGGACAGCAGCAATATGTTAAAATCTAATAATAAATAATAGAAAAAAGTATATATATACAAATATATACACCTATGCAGAAAAATAAATATATACACAATTGGTGCAAAGTCCACAATGTAGTGCAGATTGAATGAGTGTCCTGTTGATGTGAATGTATGACCATTAAACAGTGTAGCAGGTCCATAGTTCAGCTATTTACTAAAGTTATTGCTGCAGGAAAGAAACTTTTTTTGGGTCTGGAGGTTTTTGTGCGGGGGCTGTGTAGCGCCTGCCAGAGGGGAGGAGAGAGAACAGTTTGTGTCCAGGGTGAGTGGGGTCTCTGATGATGTTCCCTGCCCTCTTCCTGGTTCTGGAGGGCAGTGGGGCTTCAGTGATTTTTTTCAGCAGTTCTAACTGTGCGCTGCAGTCTGTTTCTGTCCTGCTGTGTGGCTGCTCCGAACCCCACGGTGATGGAGGTGCACAGGACAGACTCAATGAAAGCAGTGTATAACTGGATGAGCAGCTCCTGAGACAGGCCATGTCTCTTCAGCTGTGGCAGGAAGTACATCCTCTGCTGATCCTTTTTCAGGATGCAGTGGATGTTTATCTCCCACCTCAGGTGCTGAGAGATAGTAGTTCTTTGTCTTTATCTCCTTAGATTTCAATGTTTGACCCCCCCACCACATAAGGGGCGCGACGACGAGCAAAGTCGTTATGGTTAATATTGTTACTGCAATTATGGAACTACAGCCTAGTCTCTATAGTGGCGTCATCATTGTGGGTTGAATCGTCAGTCGTCTGATTGGTGTCTCTCTCTCCCTCTCTCAACCCAACCGGTCGAGGCAGATGGCCGCCCCCCCGAGCCTGGTTTAACTTCTCTCAAAAAACACTCAGAAACGTTTCTGCCTTTTTCACTTCCTTTACTGCTCTTCCTCTCTGTAATCTTCCTGCCTCCTGTAACTTTGCCTTTGCCTGATCCACACATCCTGCTGCTTGCTTCAAATACACATTAAAATCAATAGGTTTTGGTGGAGTGCCTTCGCATCCTCCAAACATTCCCTTCTCTTGCACCTCCCTCGTCCAATCTATGAATCTATCTATTCCCTTCTTCGGAACCTTCTTTTGCCATCTTACTACTGTTGCAGATAGTACCGACCCCAAGGAGCTGGGTTTACATTCGTTCCATTTATCCATTTTGTGACATCTTTAGAAATCTTTACAAGTTTTAATCAGAGAGGGTGAATGGCACAATGTCCGAGTGAGGACCCGATCAAGAAGCTTCTACACAGAGCCTATTGCTCTGTGCGCTTGATCTCTGGGGGTTCTCGCAGTCTATTCACTCGTTTTGTTTCACCAACCTCCGTAACACCCTAACTGAAAATCCCCTCTAAGCAGGAATTTTCGATCAGTCTGAACTACTTGATACACTTCCACTCACACAGTAAAAATATCAATCAAATAGCAAACCACCCCACATTTAGATGAAAAATTACAAACTTGTCCCTGTGTCCTTATAAACACGTTATCTCTACAGCTCAACGGGAGAAAATCCTGAAGGACTTCACAGCTCCCCCCCTTTTCTTTTTTTAGTCAACGCCTTTTGTGGACAACTCCACGCCACTTGCGGAATATTTTTTTTCTGGAGCCGTAAAGTCCTTCAAAATTTACAAGACAACCCTCAGTGGTTATTCATTCATATGATGAATTTTATGTATTTTATTTGGCCAAATTAACCTAAACTAGGACACTCATTTACTTTCCCTCATTTGAGACCATGTGTTTATACTTTACATGTGACCATTCAGTTTAATAAACAATCAGCTTACTTTTGAATATGAAACAACAAAAATTTGTTAAACCCGATTCTTTTATTGGAAGCCCAAGAATGAGCAGGAGAAATCTTCAGTTCACAGTTGAAACATTTATTATGGTCACAGGTAAAGTAAGGCAGCGCTGGGCTCAGAGTGTCAGAGTTCCCACAGGATCTCAGTCAGCAAGAGCCCCAATATCTGGAAAAGCCTGCCCCATACAGAGGTTGCACTTTCATGCGACTGAATATAATTGTCCAGTTACCAGGGTCATGGACAGGCCAACCACTGTCAGGTTCAGTGGAAAAGTACAGAGTAAGGATACATGTCTTAAAGCCAATTATAACAAGAGAAAAGGGGCTTTAATTTAACCAGACAGTTGAATGGGGAAATGTTGAATATAAATGCAGGCAATCAAGCAGAAATAGAAATGTGTTGGCTTTTTTAAATAATGCAACCCAAAGCCAAACTTAATGCCTGTAATTTTCCAAATCCTGTTGAAGCCACGACATACGTCGTGGAAATGGCCAAAAGAGAAAACAAAAAACATACATATGTGGCAATGCGAGGGCTGACAGGAAGGTTATGGTCAAGATTTAAGTTGATAAAGTTTGAAAGGAACCAACAACGCCACCCTGGGAATTTCACCCAGGGGATTTTGAATATATATATGTAAAGGATAAGGAAGAGGCATGCAGGTAAGTAATACAAAGAAGGGCAGGAGACGTGGTCCAAAGTTCACAAATAGATAAAGTTTATTTAGTTGGTCACAGTTTGTTAAAAATGACTGAAATGAGAACTAAGGTGTTAACACCCTGCTCCAGTGCTGAGGCTTACCGACAGTGAGGGTGAAAAACCCATACGTGATACACAGCAGAAAGATAAATGCAAAGAAAACCAAACCAAGGGCCCCTCTCATTCACACACACGGAGAACCCCCACCCGGGACACCACCACCCTGTTAGCTCTCAGCGACTACAAGGAGAGGGGGAGAATAAAATTAATTGGCAATAGAAATCAAAAGAAATATAATAACAGAAATCCAACCACACAAAAAAGTATTAACGGCCTATGGCTGAAACTCAATATACTTAGGAAGCAATAATCATTAAATTATCAAATGGTTAGCAACCTAACAAAACAAACAAACAAGAAACATAAGATGAGAAAAGAAAAGGGCACTCTGGCCAGAGATATTCAATCAACAAATGTATTCAACCACCGCAGAATATCATACTGCTACAAATAGGTTTTTTTGGGTTTTTTTTGTCTGGGGCTTTGTGACAAAATATATTTCTCCCTGGAGGAGTAAAAAAGTGACACACAATCAATAGTAGAACACATCAGCTTATTGACTGCTCTTTCAAGATTTACGAGAAGAGAGTCGAATAATCGCTACAGTGCAATATTAAACAATTAATTAGTAAATATTTAAGTTGAAGTCATTCAAAATTACGTTTAAAGATGTTGTGAACATACTTTTGTTTATTTTTGAAAGCTTTCTTATGTTGCAGCAATTTATCACACCTGCTTAAAACTTTTGCAAAGCACTGTCTATCAAACATGGATTTTTTTCCCCCCTCTTTTGGGTTTTTCCCTATTTGGGGTTACCACAGCAAGTCAGTTCTATGACTTGCATTGTTGATTTGGCTACATTTGGCCCTTCCTGTCACAACCCTTCTCATTTCTCTGGGCTTGAGACCAGCACAAGCCTACCCCTGGTTTGCCTTGTGGCTGGGGTTTGAAGCTTTCAAAAATAGAATAATTATCAAAATTTAATCCTGATTTCATTCAGATTTCTCATTTGTTCATTCTTTTTGCATTTTTTGAATTAAAAAAAAAAAAAAAAAACTATTGAAAACTATTCTATTTTTGAAAGCATACTTACTTAACAGCATTTTTTCGTACCTCCCTAAAACTTTTCCACTTTACTTTAGTTGTAAAATTGTATGAACTGCATTAACTCAGATATTATACATTAAGAAATAAGACGCTTTATTTGTCATTGTGGGCCTGCAAGGAAACTATATGTATGCTTTGAAAAATTATCAATATTTAACGTATTTACCATATTTACAGTTGCATGTGGAAACACTGACATTTTAGATGTTTGGGTTTTCTGTCAGAAAAAAAATAAGCGATAATGAAAGGAATCCAATATTCAAGTATATGTTGTGATGTGCTGTTGTTTCAGCAAATATTGTCGCTTTATGAAAACTAAAGCACACGAATTTGCACATAAGCCTTGTGCTTGGAGCAGAGCCGAGCCATCATTTCCGTTTTGATTAAACAACGCACTAAATGACTCATCATAATGAAGGCCCACAGATGAACCAGAATCAAAGCAGTCTGAAGCCAAGTTTCCTCCCCCTGCCAGCAGATTTTTAGCTGCAATCACGACCCATGACAGGTTTATCACTGTTCAATATTTCACCAATTTCACAAGAAGCAGGGGCAATGCAATTCCATTTACACTGCCAGTCAAAGGTTTGGACACACTTACCTATTCATTTGAATGAGAAAGTGTGTCCAAACTTTTGACTAGTAGTGTACATACTCTCATAAATACAGCCAGCAGGCAAAAGCCAGCATTATCTGGCATTTCCTTCGTATCACTCTGCCTCTGCAAGCAATAACAGCAAAACAACAGACATGAGCTCACCACAGCTGTGGTGACACCTGTGCTACATGCAGCCGTGATGATCCTTGCATACAAGCAAAGCAGGAAGAGGATGGATGTGTGGACCTGGAACACTTCCATAAAACCAGCAAAAAAAAGCAAACTCAGATAATAAGACAGGAAGCCCTCTGTCAAGACCAGATGTGTGATATGTGATATCACACATTGTTATGCTGCTACTTGATAGCTAACATGGATAGATATAATAACTACTCAAGAGTTCACTTCAGTTAGGATTAAAGTGGCCATAGTGATTATTTCACCTTAATGTATTGAATCATCTATATGGCTCACCTGTGGTTTTTCACTTGGATTTACACAGCTCCTAGTTGTGATTTTAAAAGGCTGAATGCACATTCTGCACCAAACAGCTGTTAGACAAAGTTAGCAACTACCTCATAAACGCAGAGGAAGTAGAGAGCCTGCTGTTTCTCTCAGGATTAAACTGAGACCAAAAGCAGAGGTAAAGCAAGGGTGATTATTGTGCTGAATTCATCAGCAGGCTGGTAAGACAGCGTGGAACAAAGAGTAATGGTACTCCATATTTATTTAAAAAAGCAAGTGTGTGGGACCAAATTTACTGCATCAACATCAAAGAGGGTAAGTGTAATTTTTCTCTGCTGCTGAACTTGTTATTAATAAGTTAAATCAGAGTCAGAAATATTATATCAATTTCAAGAGTTTTAATACACACACAAACACACACATACACTTTACATGGTTCTCAGTGCCTCGGTTATAATAATGCAGTAAAATCCTCCAGTGGCCTGGACTCACAGGTTTTCGAAGTGAAACTAAAGCAAAAACAAACGTTTTCCTGCCTCAGAGCTAGTGTTAAAAGGAAAATATTGACAAATATAACAGTTCTCTTAAAAGAAGATGTCATTCATGGCTCAAGGCTCCAGTGTGACTCCCATGTCAAAAAAATATGCTCTTATATCTTAGAGCATCATCTTTTTTCCTCTTCTCCCTCAGGATTAAACACAGACTTTCAACCCCTTGTCCACTGCTTGGAGTTCTCAAATCTCAGAGAAGGTTGCAAATGCAGTCTCCTTGCTAACACTAGCTGTGTGTGTGTGTGTGTGAGCGACAGAGAGACAGGCCCTTTTAGCTGACATCAACCATCTGGTTAGCTCAACTTCCTCTGCTTATTAAAATCCAGGATGAGGGAGGTGGATTAGGACTGTGAGAGGGAGGATGAGATGAGAATGAGCCAGGACGGTGGACAAATTGCTATTTGACAGTAGCAAACTGACAGGTTCATCAATAACTCAGCTTCAAAAGTCCAGACAGAGGCCCATATGGGAGGTTGTTGTGAAAGACTGATAGGAGTAGCACGTCATATTTTAGAAGGGATGTTACTGCGGCCTGACACCAATCGTCTCAGACATGAAGTTTTGATGACACTGATGGCAGAAGTCATGGCCATTCTAAATGCCAGGCCATTGATTCCAGTGTCAACTGACCGCGACAATCCTACTATATTGACACCTGCAACAGTTCTCACTCAAAAGATGACTCCAGTGACAGCACCTCCAGGTGACTTCGATCATAAGGATCTTCACAAAAATCAGTGGAAACAAGTGCAGTGTCTGGCAGATGGCTTTTGGAAACGATGGAGACAGGAGTATCTGGTGACTCTCCAGAAACATCACAAGTGGAATGATGACAAGCCAAACATTCAAGTGGATGATGTAGTTCTGATGAAAGACAGTCAGGCTAGATGGAACAACTGGCCAATTGGCCTTGTGGTAAAGACATTGCCTAGCAAAAACAGCGAAGTCCGCAAGGTGGAAGTTAAAGTCATGAGGCAAGGAACACCAAAATCTACACCAGACCCATCTCAGAGCTTTCTTATGTCTAAGGACTCATAAAGTGATGGCCATTGTGATAAGTAATAGTAGTGTTCATAAATGTTAACTGGTGATTGATTGTATATTTGTTTGCTCTAATAGTTGGGTTGATTAATCTTTGAGTAATTAAGATGTAATAGTGGTATAATAATATACCAGGCGAGGGGTGTTCCGCCCTGCGGCGTTGAGTCATAGTTCCTAGTTGGACCCGTTTCACTGACGGACCAGTTCAAGCAACAGTGCGGAAATCATTCACGAGATCCATTACGGAGCTTGGTCAGATCTTTCTTTGTGAGTAATTACACATCAGCATTGTGGGTTGCTGTGAGATGTACATGTTTACTTTAAGTAATGCATCTTATTACATTTGTAATTGTGTCGGTTTTGTTGAGTTATGTTCGCAATTGAAGCCTTTTGTTTTGCCAATGTACTGTTCAATCTGCCCAGCAGGGGGCCTCGGCGCTACGCCTCAGGCTAATTTGTGGATTTGTTGATCTGCTGATTCACACAGATAATATGTGTAACAGTGATTTTGGTGATTGGATGTTTGTTTCCTACATTAAGAACATCTGTAGTTTATTGTGTAAATGTGTTGATATAGTTGATACAGTTTGACTTTGTTATGATTCGGCGCTATATAAATAAACCTGATTTGATTTGATATAGTGTAACCTTATATTTCATTGTGTGAAAAAACACAACAGATGTTACACTTTTGTAATGTTTATTTTCTGTTTATTCTTTCAGTCTTGCAGATTTTAATGGAGAAAAACTTAAGAAATAAAACTGAGGAAGAAAAGAGAACAAAAGATAAAACATCAATCCTCAACAAGATTTCTGGAGTTTCCCTTCCTCATGCTGTTAACTATCTGTCTAGCCATACAAAGCTGACATCGTACTGCGAGGGCAGAATAGGGCGGTAGTGTTTGTCAGTTACCAGCAGCTTCAGCTAATGCTCAGGCACGTTGTCAACTGCAGTTAGCACACTAACTTAACTAGAACAAAAGATGTGACAAAGGGTTGCTTTCCTCAAATGAAGATGAAATAAAGTCATTTTTATTAAATTATATTTGACATCCAGCAAGCATTTTTGCCCAACCATGTAACAGAATATTGATGCTGAATAATTCTGCAAAACCTTGGGAGCTAATTCGATTTCATTTTAATGAATGTCCTTCTATAGTATCTGTACATGGCAACTACATACATTAAGTTAAGATACCTTAAATATTTGGTCACATTTTTCAGCTAAAATAAATAAATTGCTATACATTGTTATTCTGAAGAGGTGCCAATCTGAGGATGAAAGAAATGCAATGCAAAGAAGCATTAAAGCAAATAAACATCACCTCACTTTGGACCGCTCAGAGCAAAGAGGCATTGGTATGTACTAATTTAACATATTTAAACCTTAAGCAAAAACAAGAACTTATCCAAAGCTTTTGACTCAATGACGAAGAGAAAAGGGTCTGCAGAGGATAAATAAAAAGTTTAAGATCAGTCGGTCTACATTACTAGACAACATAACAGATGGTAAAAGGCTTGCTGGACTTAAAATTGGCCCCTTACTTAATCATTGCAGCAACCTCTATTTTGCACTAGATAAACAAATACATCTGCATACATCTGGTCTTGAATTCCTGAACTATTATGAATGAATTATCAGGGAAACTTGGGTGTTTGAAATTTGACTTGGCATCAGCTACAGAAACTCTGAAGCTGGTCTGCTGTCAGTATATCTTTAACCCTCACTTAATTTTGTGTCTACTGCAGTCTTTAACCTTGCTTCTGATTTTGAATGGTGGCATCCAGTGTCACTTTTTTTTTTTTTTTCTGCTTGTTTGAGGTCGGGTTGCTGGGGGAAATACCTCAGCAGGGAGCCCCAGACTTTCCTTTCCCCGGCCACATCGACCAGCTCTGACTGGGGGAACCCAAGGCCTTCCCAGGCCAGAGTGGAATTATAATCTCTCCACCTGGTCTTCGGTCTGCCCTGGGGCCTCCTCCCAGCTGGACGTGCCTGGAACACCTCCCAAGGGAGGCACCCAGGAGGCATCCAAACCAGATGCCCGAACGACCTCAACTGGCTCCTCTCAATGCAAAGGAGCAGCAGCTCTACTCTGAACTCCTCTTGGATGACCAAGCTCCTCACCCTATCTTTAAGGGAGAAGCCAGCTACCCTTCTGAGGAAGCTCATTGAAAGATTGACCTGAAGATCGAGAGCTTTGCTTTCCGGCTCAGCTCTCTTTTCGTTACAGTGGTGCGATACAGCGACTGCAGTACCGCTCCCACTGCTCCGATTCTCCGGCCAATCTCATGCTCCAAGGTCCCCCCACTTGTGAACAAGACCCCGAGGTAAGGATAATGGTTAACAAAGACGTTAAACAAACCAAAGAAGGGCCGTTGGGTGCTGTTAATATCAAAAACAAAATATAACAGGAGACTCTCTAAGAGCTCAACTCAAGCTTTATTTATAAAGCACCTTTAAGATGACAGCATTCATCTTAAATCAAGGTGTGATCAAAGTGCTGTACAAAAGAGGAAACAGGATACATACAAGGACACATACAAGGAGGAGTAAATACATAAATAAACAATAAAATTAATGTAAACAATAAAAACTACAATACTTAGAAATAGCATGTGCTTATTTATGAAAGGCCATGGGAAAAGAAATGGGTTTTTAGGGAAGATTTAAAAGTCCCTAGTGACTCGAGGCTCTAATATAAAGAGGGAGACTGTTCCAGAGACTGGGGCAGCTGCTGCAAAGGCCCTGTCACCTCTAGACTTTAGTCTGGTATTGGGAACCTCCAACAGCAGCTGTTCCGAGCTGAGGTGTGGTGACACAGGAGCTCAGACAAATATACAGGGGCCAGATCATTAAAAGCTTTAAAAACAATTAAAAGAAGTTTAAAATCAATACGAAAGTGGACCGGGAGCCAGTGAAGGGAAGCTAAGACTGGCGTGATGTGGTCGCACTTTTTTTTTGCCAGAGAGAAATCGTGCAGCAGCATTTTGAATGAGCTGAAGGTGGTTGAGAGAGGACTGGTCCAAGCCAATGTACAGTGAGTTGCAATAATCTAATCTGGATGTTACAAAGGCATGGATCACCTTTTCAAGGTCAATCTTGGAAATGTAGGACTTGGCCTTGGCTAAAAGATGGAGTTGGAAAAAGCTAGTTTTCACAACAGCGCTTATCTGCTTATCAAATTTAAAATGGCTGTCAAAAATTACACCAAAGTCCCTAACACAGGACTGAATGTTGGAACATTCAGGGCCCAAGAGGGCCCAAGATATCAGCAGAACAGGCTGTGGAGGGGTTTCCTCCAAACAAGATAATTTCAGTCTCAGATTCATTCAATCAATTTTATAAAGAGTTTGGTCTAGACCTGTTCTATATGTAAAGTGCCTTGATGTAACTTTGTTATGATTTGGCGCTATACAAATAAATCTGATTTGATTTGATTTGATTTGATTCAAATTAAAGAAATTAGCACGCATCCATATTTTAATGTTGCTGAGGCAATCAAAAAATGTCTTCATGGAGTCCTTGCCTGACGACCTTAGTGACATGTATATTTGGATATCGTCCACAAAACAATGAAATGAAATTTTATGTTTTTGAAAAACATCACAAAGGGGCAACATACAAAAAAAAAAAAAAAAGAGAATAGGGCCCAGGATGGATCCTTGAGGGAGTCCACAGGTCAGTGGGGCCACATCAGATGAAGTGTGACCCAACTGCACAGAGAAACTCCAATCTGCCAGGAAGGATCTGAACCAGCAGAGGGCAGAGTCTGTGATGCCGACATACCGCTCCAGACGCTGTAGAAGGATTACATGATCAACAGTGTCAAAGGGGGCTGACAGGTCTAGGAGCATCAGGACAGCAGGACTACCTGAGTCAACAGCTAAGATTAAATCGTTAAAAACTTTTAGCAGGGCAGTTTCAGTGCTGTGTCGTGGTTTGAATCCAGACTGAAACTTTTTGTGAATATTATACTGAGTTAAAAACAACTGCAGATGGATGTACGCTGCTCTTTCTAAAACCTTAGATAAAAAGGGGAGCTGAGAAATGTGCCTGAAATTTGAAATGATGGAGGGATTGACATTTTTCTTTTTGATTAAAGATTTAACCAAGGCATGCTTGAGAGCTATAGGGACACAGCCAGAGCTAAGACTGCTGTTGATCAGCAACAGAACACTTGCTCCAACTGAGTCAAAAACCTTTCTGAAAAGACGAGGGGGAATGGTGTATGAGGGGCAGTTTGTAGGATGCAGATAGTGGACTATAGCAGAGAGTTGGGAGAGAGGCAAAGGCTCAAACTGGTCGAGGGTAGCAGAGTGCAGAGAAGGAGCCGGGTGTAAGATGGGCCGGACAGCTGCGTGAGCTGGTCTGAGGGCAGCAACTTTGTTGATAAAAAATTGTCAAAAATTATTACAGAGTGTTGGCGTTGACATGAGTGGGGAGGAATCACTATGATTGATAAGAGAGTTTAGCACATTGAACAAAACTTGAGGCTTATGGCTATTGTTTGTGACTAAGGTGGAGAAGTAGGCCGTTTTTGCAGCTTTGACAGCTCTCTGATAGTTAGATAGGCAGAGCTAAGAGCTAATAATTTTTACGGTCATTCAAATTAAAAGGAAAACAAATGCTGGCTGACTAAGCTAAATGAAAACCAAAATACAATAGAACAAGAGCTACCAAGAGCTTTCTAATGATACAAATAGTTCCCCTCAGAGAGGCGAGCTGCCACTAACAGTCAGCTGCCAAAACTGATAGGCAGGGGTTTTGTAGCTTCTAGGCGGCTGGGATTGGCCAACTGCATACAGGCCGCACCAGTCAGGAACCCAGGTGAGCTGAAAGCTGGGCTGCTAGGAGCCTAGAGGCTGCACCAATCAGGACAGAGGGGGTGGAGCATCTGGGTCCTGGGACTGCTCAAGCAGCTTGGCAAAGAGAAGAAAATTATACATAGCAAATGTGGGAAGAGCAGCAGCTGTAGCAATATGCAAAGAAAAAAAAATCTGCAGCAATGACGAAAAGCAAGTAAAAGCAGGTAGACTAATGGAAAACAGATAAACTAGCTACATTTATTCACTTTGTTTGTTACATTGCAACCACTGTGCAATATGAGTGGCAGCGAAGAGGATTTATCTTTTGTATTTAAGAAAAAAATCTATATTGATGGAATTAAAAAAAAAAAAAAAAATCACATAGGCATGTCTTTATTAACTTTTTAGCTGTACTTTGTAACCGTTTTATAAAAGCAATACCTCACTTCAGTCCATGACTTGCACTTATTATAACACTTAAGGGAGTCCTCAAACAATGCTACTTATTTGTGATATAAAAAGTGCATACCATGGCCTGTCTTGAGCTATTGCATATTTATATCAGTTTAAGGTTTCTAAATGGAGCTGGTGATAAGAACTCAGACACCTGACTCTCTGTCTTTCTTTTCCCAGTTGAGGTTTTGGTGTTGTTGGTGAGGGAGTAAGTTGTAATATTTTCACAACACATCACAACAGTGATGCCAACAAGCATTCAGAAATTTGAATATAATAAGGTAATAGTAAAGTAATTGTAATACTACTAATAAAGTTTTCATACTTAACTCCAGCTACAATCTATCAAAAAGCCAAAACAATACAATGTAATCACAATTTTACTTTAATTTCATGAGTGAAAACCTGAAAGACATATTTTGAAGACATGGAAACCACAGTCTTGCAAAATTATATAAATATATATATATAAAAAAACAAAAATGTAACTTGTGAATTTTGTGTGCCTTTTTTTTGGATACCACAACCCCTAATATCTTTAAAACAGCAGGGAAAAGGGTCTTCTGTTGAACTAATATGAACTTTCGACCCAAATGACAAGCAACACCAGCAATTGCACCAAGGCATACTGTTCCATTGAACACTGTTTCTATTTCATTGACAGATGGATTTCAAAAGCTTACATGAAAAGTGAGAGTAGGATAAGGCTTTTCTGCCCTAGTCATCAGCAGCTTGTAAAACAATAGTGCAAGTGCAATATCTGCTGTGATAGATTACAGCCCTGGTGTTAGCTCAGTGTTCGGGCTAGCCAAGCAAGACAATGAGATTGCTCTCAGCCGTGTTGTGGATGTCTCACACACAAAACGTTCACATTTAAATCTGTCTTATAATAACCAAAGACAGTTTGTCTTACTGTTTCACAATTTTATCCTTATCTCTGCTGAATTTTTGGCTTGAGATCTTTTCCCAAGCCATGGCACTAATTTTCTTCTATAACCTGGAGGAATAAATCTTTGGAACACTATGATTAAAATGATTTTCCCCAGGTTTCCTCCTGTGCCGTGCTTTAATAGAAAGTGCTGACATTGTATTTGAGAATGAACGCGTGGTAAAAGCCAGTCAGCCATGGAAAGCAGTTTGTAAATCTCCAAAAGCTTTTACTGGAAGATTTTCCAATAAAACATTTTTATGGACAATTCTACAGAGCTTAACAACATCATGACCTTAATGTCTGTAAACTTTTCATAAACCAAGGCAAACTCCCATTGTCTGAAAAGTGCTAACTTATCTTGTATTTCACCTTTTTCATACTACATAGTGACAGTTAATGGAAATGTTTATTTCGTGTGATGACAATGGCACATTGATATGCTGCAGCAGCTTTGAACCTCAGACTTATCCAAACAATATTTCCAAGCTACTGCTTAATACCACTATGAAAGTGTTCAGTGAAAGCATACCATAATCATAATACTGCTGCTTTACTGATTATCCAGAATTTCAGATTTCACCCTCATTCAAAAGGGTATTTTATAGAGGCTAGTCTAAAAGTGGCTATTATCACGTTTGCAGTACATTTCTCATTTGTTAGAATTTAAATAAACTTTTGGCATCATGGGCATTGGTTAATGCATCTTCAGTTCTTTAAGAACCTTCTTATTTTATTGGCACCAGAGGGAGCATCTGGTGTCAGGAATTGAGTAGTCATGTCATTTTTGTCTAGTTTAGTTCACATCCTGTTTTATTTTGATAGTCTCATCTCCCCTTTTGTTGCCTTTATTTTACCTTTTCATTTTGTTCTTTTCCTTTACTGATGACCATGAACATATTTCACCTGTGTCTTGTTAACTCATCTTCCTCATGTATTTAAGCTGTGATTCCTCTCCCTTCTGTGCCAGATCGCCTTGTCCCATTTGTCAGAGTTCTAGCATTTCTTCATGTGAGTTCCTGTGAGCTTTTGATCCTGTTGTGCACTAGTTGGGGCCATTTGGTTATTGGCAATTAATATTAATAATGAAGGGGAATAATTATTAATAGTCAGAAATATCTACCACAAATAGTAAATCTTGGGGCACCACCCTGTCATCAGGGACCGATAACCAAACTGACAAAAGTGGAATGCAGTCTACAGTGTCTGACTCTGCATTGTGTGCGTTGTGTTTGTTTAACAGACCCATGCCAGGATATCTTTGGAGTCTGTTAAGCTCCATTTATTCTCAAAACACCTGACAAATGTAGCAGAAATACAAAAATCCTCCAGTCGTGGTGGTCATATAACGTGCCCCTCTCCCATGGAGAACAACAGCAAAAAGTGGGTTGTAAACAATACATGGTATCAAGTAATAAAAACATTAAATTGGCATTAAAACAAGACACAGCCTACCTGACAAAGGTAGCAGAAATACAAAAATCTTCTGGTCAAATGTGGTCATATAACATGCCCCTACACAGATTAAATGACACAGGAATATGTTAAGGCACTTCACAGTAACTTTAAGCTAGCAAGAAAAAGTTATAAATGTAAACAGAAAACAGAAAATTCCGTGACCGCAATAATGCTTACCTCTCCCATG
Organism: Remorina albescens; assembly: GCA_034769265.1. Lineage (NCBI taxonomy): Eukaryota > Metazoa > Chordata > Actinopteri > Carangiformes > Echeneidae > Remorina > Remorina albescens. Next base: position 17,574,593 of record CM068484.1, on the reverse strand, counting down.
TAGAACAACAGCAAAAAGGGGTGAGGTTAAGGCGGGAGTCCCAATTTATAGAGGGGAGGTTCACCTTGTTTAGCGAATGTAGGGGTACACCCTGGTATTTATATTCCACATATTGATACTGGAGGCCTAATACATCAGGTTATAGCTATTTAACGTTACAAAGATTTTGTGTAATGATAATACAACAAGAAACATATATTAGACTCTGGTAAACATATAGAACTGTATAATTGACCCTATTACACTCACCCCCCTTGAATTACACAAAATCCTGGGTCGCAAAACAATCCACACATATTAACACACAGGCCATGAAGAAAATAACCAACAAAATGGCGTGAACCAGCAATATGAGCTTCCTATCTAAAGGATAGGAGAATGAGAGACTTGCTCGATGCCTAGCAAGAACTCACAGTACTCCACAGACAAGGTAAGGTGTCTTTTAAACCACACATATACAGGCCAAACACTGTGTGTGAGCGAGAAAAAAAAGAGAGAAAAAAAATTCTATACAGCAACATATCACCATAATAACATAAAGAGTGGCTTAGCATAGCACACAGCCATGATTAACACGTCTCACACATAAATAACAGAACTGGGGCTCAGCTCGAGTCCTAGCATGGACTCTATCAAGCGGCACACTGGTCTAATGAATCTGCCAAACTGTGAGGTAAGTTGGCTATCGGCATATGATGCTTGAGGCAGATTGGCAGGTGTTGGTTGAGGTAGGGGAGCTGGGAAGCCCGGTGGGGGGTCCACAGCAGCGGCAGGGCTACCAGCAGTAGAGGAGACTGCTGCAGAGGAAGGTGGCGGGCAGTCTCAACCAGGGGACTCATTAATGGAGGACTGCTCACGGACCCATGAGGCTATATGGCCGTCATCCCAGTCATTAACACTTGAGAGGGAACCAGCAAGGGATGGCTCAACCTTTGCACCTGTGGAATCCAAGCCAGACATTTTCATCTCACGACAATCAGATGCAGGGGGAGCATTGGTCATGCTAGAGGCAGGCATGGGCATTGGGGCAGCCTCTATGTCCAAGGCTTCCTCTAGCATTCCTGGCTTTCCGGTGAACAACACGTTCATGTTCCTCTGGATCCCTGATCCGGTAGATATGAAGAGCAGTTTTTGACATCACATCATGTAATACGTTCGTGAAGAGAAGGTCAACTGGCACCTAGGGGCTCTCCCGAACATTAGATAAAAAGGTGCGAACACAGTGGTCTCATGAACAGTCCAATTGTATACAAAGGTCATGGCCTGGATCATCTGCGGCCACTTCTGTCAGGAGTGAAGAGTTAGAGATCTCAACATGTTGCCCAGGGTCCGGTTAAATCTCTCCATGCCGCCGTTCCTCATAGGATGGTAAGGTGAGATGTGAAACTTGTCAACCCCCAACAACTTCGAGAGTTTTAATGCTCTCCAGTGGGGCCCTTGCGGAAGGCTCGAGAGTCTTGCTGAGAACACATCTGTGGCAGTGCTACACATGATGGCGGACATCCTTCTCCATGTCATACCAGAAGAAACGCTGGTGAGCCAGAGAACGTGTACGGGGCTGACCTTGATGGCCAGCATGGTCATGAACACCAGACCACGCATCTGCCTTCAGGGACTCAGGCACAACAAACTGGAACCTCTTCTGTTTGGTCAAGGGATCCTTTGTGACCCTATGAAGGATGCCATTAAGAAGTATAAATTTTTCCCACTGTTTCAGGACTCTCAGGATTGGCTGACTCTCATTGCAGCGTTCGTGTCTGGAAGGCCTGCGTTTTCTGTCAACATAGCGAGCAGCCCTTGAGATGACTGGGTCCTGTTGCTGGTGTGACTGAAGGTCAGCAAGAGACAAGGAGGGCAGGGTGTCTTGGCCAGGAGGTTCCAAGGTGGTGAGGTGGTCTGCTAAGGAGGTTGCACGTTGTCTAGGAGCAGTGTCCCACTCGTCAAAAGAGGAAAGAAGAGAGAAGACATCATCCTCAGACATTGAACCCTCAATCGCAGCAGAGTGACAGGGATCCCCCAGAGACTGTGACTGCCAGGTGAGGTGGAAGGCATCTTGCACACATCCATCACTGACATCACAGACCTGACCCAGCAGCTCAGAGTAAGGTTCGCACAGCAGCTGCTCCCTCAAAGGCATCACAAATGGTTCCCTGCAGAGAGCATCTGCCACCACATTCTGCCTGCTGGGAATGTGTTACATCTCAGAGGAATACGGGGCCAGTTTAGAGACCCAACGCTGCTCACCGGTATCAAGTTTTGGCTTGGGCATTAGGTATGTGAGAGGATTGTTGTCCAACCAGACATTGAATCTGTGACCCTTGAGTCAGTGGCTGAACTTATCAGAAAACTGCCCATTTTAAAGCCAAAAACTCCAGTCTGTGGGCAGGATAGTTAGCTTGAATGCGACTGAGAGTTTTGCTTGGGAAAGCAATGGGTGTTGCTCTCTCCTCACCAGCATGTACCTGGGACAGGACAGCACCCAGACCATCAAGGGAAGCATCGGTGCAGAGGATGAAAGGCCTATCAAAATCTTGGTGTGCCAGCACCACGCTGTTGAGGAGTGCACCTTTCAGATCTTCAAATGCCTTTTCACAGGCGGGAGTCCAATCCTGAGGAGTCAGGTCTCGGGAGGTGCCAGCTCTTCACTGACCAGTCCTCTTCTGCCCTGCAGTGTAGAGTGTAGAGTGGCTTTGCAATGGAAGAACAGCCAGGAATGAAATGCTGTACTATAGTACAGCACCATCCCAAGGAAGGATTTGACCTTCTGATGTGATGGGGTGTAGCCGTCATCTTTCATGAGGTCCTCTTTCCTGAAAGCTGAGATTACCTTCACTTTTTCCCAGTTGACTGAGACACCACTGCGGTCCACCACATGACCAAGAAACCCCACAGACCTGCATAGGAGGTGACACTTCTTCTGCGCCAGCTTCAGGTTGTTGGCTTGGAGACGCAAGAAAACTGTCTCCAAACGTTTCAGGACTTCCTCCTCGGATGGAGAAAAGACATATAGGTCGTCCAGATAACAGAGGAGACTGGAGAAGTTCAAGTCGCCAAAGTCGTCCTTATAAAGGATGTAGGACTGTTCCACAGGCCCTGGGACGTCTGTTGTACTCATAAAGGCCTAAGGGTGTCGTCTGTCAGACTCATGGAGGGGATGTTGTATAACCCTGATGTGAGATCCATGGTGCTAAACAAGGCATTTTCACCAAGAGCAGCAAGCGAGTCGGCTTGGTGAGGCAGCAGGGGGGCATCCTGGATGGTCTCGGCATTAAACCAGCGAAAGTCAGTGCAGATCCTCAATTCCCCCGACTTCTTCCAGAAAAGGACCAGCAGTGAGGCATATTCACTGACTGACTTACTGATGATGCCCTCAACTCCATTTCAGATAGCACCTCTCTTGTTTTATGCTCCAGTGTCTGTTAGGGGTCAGTCTACTTTGAGAGGGATGCTTGATTCAGAGAGCATGTCATGCACACTCAGTGTAGAGGCAGAGTCCAAGCTTAGAGCCGCTGGTGTTCTCCCTAGTCCTCAGCCTGTGCCTGAGAAGGAGGTCCTTGTTGGCTGTGGTGGTCCTATGACACAACCCAGATGCATCTATGACCTGGAAATTGAGATTTATGGATCCAAATTTATTGTGCCGACATAATACAGAGGATAAAGATGGATGAGAAGTATTGGGAGCTCATCTGCTCCAACACCTCAGACTCTGAGTGTGAGCAGTTTCTCCAGCTGCTCAGCTGATACTCATTGATCTGGTGCGGAACTGCATGACAGAGTTGGCACTGTTGACAGGCTGTCACTCTTGCACCCCAGGGGTAGTATGTAGTGTGGGGGAAATTGCCCAGTAGTGTTCCTGTGTCACCTGGAAGCACTGTTATTGTGGAGCACACCTCTTCCCCTTCGGCCCCTAAAGACATCATTGTTGGACAGGTTGTGACATCTATGTGGGGAGATTGTTGGGTCCCAATGAAGATCCTTAACCCAACTAAGAGACCTGTGACACCGTACCGCAATGCAAAAGTGGCAGATGTGTTTCCTTGTGTCGCTATGGTGGACCTCCCCCTGTCACAGGGTGTGAGTAGGCCACAGGATGATTAGGCAACTGACCCTGCCTCTACCTCAGATGCGACATCTGCCCCATTTCAGCGTCCTAAGGACTGCGAATTGGCAGACATCAACCTTGAAGGCTGTGAGGTGTCAAAGGAATGGAAACAGCGGCTGGCTGAACTTGCGCTCACTTACCAAGATGGCTTTTCCAAGGACAAGCTGGACTGTGGGGAAGCGAAGGAGTTTGTGCACCAAATTCATCTCACTGATGATCGTCCCTTCCTGCTAGCCTATCACCGTGTCCCTCCAGAACACTATCATAAACTGAGTCACTAGCTCCTTCCACTCTATGTGAACCCACAACAATCACTGTATTGTCAACTGGGGTCCGTTTCACAAAGCAGGTTTAGTGGAAACTCTGAGTCTGTTAACCCTGAAATGAGGGAAACTCTAAGTTTTCTGTTTCACAAAAGGAGGTAACTCAAACAAGAGAAAGAGGGGTAACTCTAGCCTGTTGCCCAGAGAGAGGTAACTTAAGCTCTCGGTCAGTTACTGTAGTAACAGACTCTATGAACCTAACCTGGTTGGGACCAGGTTCTTGTCAATGCACCTCGAGTTTCTCTCTGTCTCTGCCCTGTTTCAGCCACACATGGTATTTGATTTCCTCATTCATTCAGTCAGCAGGCGAGTTTTGGTATAGCATAGTTCTGTCGTCCGTAATTTTAAAAAATTATTTTAAAAAATCAGTCAGTAGACTTTTTTCACTTACATGGCATGTCCTTTTGATAATGATCCCGTGAATGAGTGGCAGCATTACTGCGCAGAGAATTAAATATTCGTCAGGAGACGGTTCTCAGACGGCGCATAGATGATCTAGCATTTCCAGACAATTATCTAGTTGAAGGACCTGGTGTGACACCTGATTATTCTAACTGTGAAAGATTAGAGAAAAGGTGGGTAGATACTGTCTGGGGTAAAAGGAGAAATTTGCTTCGAGAGTGGAACTTCAATTCAACTGCAATTTACTTTAACTTTGTCTTAATTTTTAAGGTGCACATTTCCACACCTGCAGGTTCTTTATCAGTAAAATACTAATCATTAAATAATATTTTGCGACTGCTGAAAGACCTGAGAATGCTAAACCTGGGGTCTGGAGAAAGCAAGAGTTCAGCTGAAGACATGAAGCCTGATTACAGCGCTCCCAATGTGAGATTCATGTTAGTCAATTATGGAAAGGAGAGCGTAGCCCAGTTAGATCTGTGGGTCAAGGAGCAGGCAGTTTGACCATCAAGCAGCTGGAGGCTCTGGAGGTGAGACTGTTGTATTTAGAAGGGAGTGACAGTTAGGTTTGGTAGAAAAGTTGATATTGTGGCAAATTGGCCAGCTTTGAACAGCTGGGTGAGAGAGGCGAAGCATAGACAGGGCCCTAAAATTACCCCAGTGCAGTGTCTTAAGCTGGATTCAGACCTCGACTCGGCTCCACCCCAACCAACTGAAATCTGTGATATGCCCCTACCATATCCTGACCAAGTCAAAGAAACGAGTGCTCCCTCCACATCAACGCTAAGGTAGAACGCGAAACCACCAAACCACCAAATGGTGGGACACAGCTCGTCTAGAGGCCATGGCTGATGAGTGAAATGCGTGAAGTAGCGGAGACACTGCCACGCTGGATGGAGATGGGAGAGAAATTGCAAATTGGGCAGTACTGACCAACTGTTGATGAACTGAGATGATTGCTGTCATTACACATGAAGAATGACTGGCACAAAGTCTCTGGTGTGCTTCAACTGCTATAGGATCTCAGGATGATATGAACCATGTGTTGGGATCTCTATCCATGTCCATGAAAAGAGCAATAGAGAGGCCTACATGTCCCTCCAAAAGCCTGAACCAGAGTAAGCTGACCATTTGGAAACGGCGCCACCAGCCCCATAAGTCACACCTAGATGTAAATCTGAGTTTGACCAAAAACTCAATGCGGACATTGGCTGAAACCAGGCACACTCAGCAGTGGTCCCTGGCGATGTCATTCAGGTAATAAAGACGCCTCGGCAACCCTCCTCCGTGCTTTTTCATAGCGTCACATGATATTGTGGGATACATTGATTTGAGCTTGTTGGTCCCACACGCAGTCTGCCTAATCCTCCTTGAGCAGAAAACGTCACATCTCTCTGCTGTGAGGTGGTTACGTTACAATGCTGTTCTGTTGGAATTGCCTAAATAGAAGGTAAAGAGATGTACTGTTCTTCACCCAGCTACTCTTCTGCTAACAGCTGAGGACGAAGAGCCACATAACTGCGTGGCCACCATAACGTCTGTTTGCTCTCCCAGACCATTTGAGAGAGGCTCCAATTTCTGACTTTGAATTTCTTCGTTGATGAGAGATAGCAGATATGCCTGGGGGTGGTTCAAATTTGGAAGAATAGGGATTTTCTAACTTAAAACCTAGTTCCAATCATTTGTTGGTATCTGCGCTTTTGGATGCTATGTTATGACCAAAAAAATTGCTGTGTGTAAATGTGAAGCTCACACTAACAACATGGATTCAGTTTCTCATGGTAATGCCAGAGCAGATGCAGCTGCAAAGACTGCCTCAAGACTTCTGTTATCTCCTGAGATACATGCCAGCTCGCTAACCCCTCATCCACCTCCAGAGAGACCTTTTGACCACTTACAAAGGGATTTCATTGAGCTAATACCAAGTGAAGGGAAACAGTTTGTTTTGGTTATTGTGTGCATGTTTTCAAAACTGATGTTATTGTACTTGGCCCTAAGCACCTCAGAGAATCATGTAATCAGTCTGGATGGCATTACTTTGGCTTCCAGCTCCACTGTAAGAAATCTTCAAGTAATTTTTGACCAGGGGCCTCATTTATAAAACTGTGGGTAGGATTGTTACTAAAAGTGTACATATGCCCAAAAGCCAAAGTTTGCGTACGCCAGAAAATATTCAGATTTATAAAACCCTGTGTGCACACACTTAAAGCAAACTTTGCTTTATAAATCACAGACTTGACTACAAATGTGCTCAGCTGTGTTGGGGTCATGTCACGCCCTGTACACGCCCATGTTTAATCATAAATGGTCAATGCAAAGCACCTCATGAATATAAAATAAGACTCAGATACAAGAGTTATGTCTCGTTGGAACTATGATGGATACAGGAAGAAAAGATAAAAAAAGAAATGTTTCTGAGGCGGAAGTGGAGACACTTGTCGGTGAGGTGGAGGCCCATAAAACCATCCTGTCTGGAGGTCACAGCACCGGAATCAAAATCCAAAGGAAGCAAAGCAGTGCAGTACTCCTGACCACTGCAACTGGGGGGAGAGTGCTCCTGAACTGACGCCGATGTACACAAAAATCGCGTCCATAACTGGCGTGATTCTGGTACGCCTGCGAGCGGTCGGGTGCTCACCGATACAGTCCTGCAGCTACAAAGGGAGACAATACAAGCAACACCCTGACAGAGGAGTTGAGACAAATGAGAAATGTAATGGTTGAAATAGCAGAAATATTAAAAGGCAATGTATATAAAGAACCTTTAGTTGTCTTTATAAACGCCGCATGACATCCTGACGGAGTATTGCACCCTGTTCATATCCCACTTGTCTTGAAAGTGGCTCTGCCTCCGGGTCATAATGAGGGATACCATTCCAAAGCACATCCAAAGCGTGCCTCACTGCTGACCGCGCACGGGCATGGACCTAATTGAAGACATTTTCCTCTGCGCTTTGCGCATTTAAAAACAGGGTGAGGACCTATGTCTGCATGGGGATGGTGTGGTTCCGGTGTGTTGTACCATCTCTAATGCTGGACCCAGTTCAGCACATAGATCCAAGAGCAGCTCTACGGAATTTTGAATGGCTCATAAGACAGTCATCATCATGGGCCAATAAGTCGTTATAGTCCCTGAAGACCTTCTCCCTCCTAATTCTGCCATTGGCATAGTCCTCCAGCCGTGCCAGCAGTGCCATGGTGCAACATTACGCACAGGGCTCACCGCTGTATTTATAGGTTCACAATAATCAGACTGATAATGAGTTCGTGCTAACCCCCACCATGAAAAATATTATTTAGACTGAAGTGTGTGAACATTACCCCTTTCTTTATGCCTGGTTTGTTATGAAAAGCATCAAGTAGAGCTGAAGAACTGAGAACAGGAAAGTATATTGAATAACGCTTGTTAATGTTTTTTTCTTTCCACACTTAGGATTTCATAGGCATTTGATTATGTGTTCACAGTATCACAGGAAAATATTTTGTTGTTTACACATGTTAGGCAGATGCTTTATGTGCCGTCCTCTCCTCCTCCTGCGCTCCGGGAGTGGACAAAATGACGGAGAGGCGGGGCTGATTAAATATAGAGAAGAGATTTTGATTTACAATTTTCTGTTAGATTCTAAGGAGAGGTTTCCGAAACAATTACTCAGTCCGATGCAAAATAACGCTATTAAACCATTCTGATGACATGACTCTAACGCATGATATGAGTTGAAATTAAATGTGTGAAGGGCAATCATAAACACTTAATCGTTCTTCCCACTCTTCATTTCTTCAATCTGACTTCAGTTCACCACCGCACCGTCTGTGTCGCCAATTCCCCTTTTCCTCCAAAATGCGTGTACGCATGGGTCAGAGTTACCGTAGAGTTGCGCACATTTTACATCAAGTCTGTTTTTTATAGATCACAACCTTTGCATAGAAATGACGTATGCAAGTTTTAGGATGCTGCTGCATGAATACTAACAGGAACTACTGTTAGCTTCTCTTCATTGGCTGCCGGTAAAATTCAGAATAGAATTTGAAATCCTTCTTTTAACATATAAAGCTCTTAATGGCCAAGCTCCATCATATCTCAGAGAGCTCATAGTTCCTTACTGTCTTAATAGGCCACTCTGCTCTCTATGGAACCAACTTCCAGTATCAGTCCAGGGGGCGGACTCAATTTTCAAGACCAGGCTTAAAACCTTTCTGTATGACAGAGCTTATAGTTAAAAAGTTAAAGTTCATTTACTCCTTAGCTATGCTGCTATAGGCCTAGACTGCTGGGGGAAGGACTAAGCACCTCACTCACTCTCTCTCGCTCTCTCTCTCTCTCTCTCTCTCTCCCCCCCCCCCCTTGCATGCGCCGACATACCAATAACCATGCTTCTCCAAAATCACTGTTTCTCCCAGATTTGATTTGATGTAAAGTAATCCCTCGCTATATTGCAGTTCCCTCGGTACATCGCGGGTTTCGGCAGCCGATTGAAATTAGTCTTCCCAGATGATTTCATACATGCCACTTAGGCCACTCCGCTCTCTAGATGGAGGTTTACTTGTGGTTCCTAGAGTCTCCAAGAGTAAATCAGGAGGAAGATCTTTCAGTTATCAGGCTCCTCTTCTATGGAACCAACTTCCAGTATCGGTCCGGGGGGCAGACTCTTTAGCAATTTTCAAGACCAGGCTTAAAACCACTCTGTATGACAGAGCTTATAGTTAAAAAGTTAAAGTTCATTTACTCTTTAGCTATGTTGCTATAGGCTTAGACTGCTGGGGGAAGGACTGAGCACCTCTCTCTCTCTCTCCCTCTCCCTTTCCCCTCTCTCTCTCTCTCTCTCTCTCTCTCTCCCTCTCCCCTCTTCCCTCTCCCTCTCTCTCTCCCCCCCTCGCATGCGCCGTCATACCAACAACCTGCTGTCCAGTATAGGTTGGACAGTAAGGAGGGAGAGACTGATCTATACAGGTTGGCAAGGCAGAGAGACAGAGATGGGAAGGACGTGCAGGCGGTTAGGGTGATTAAGGATAGAGATGAAAGTGTATTGACAGATGCCAATAGCGTGATGGGAAGATGGAAAGAGTACTTTGAAGAACTAATGAATGAGGAAAATGAGAGAGAACGAAGAGTAGAAGAGGTGACTGTTGTGGACCAGGAAGTAGCAAAGATTAGTAAGGATGAAGTGAGGAGGGCACTGAAGAGGATGAAGAGTGGAAAAGCACTCGGTCCTGATGATATACCTGTGGAGGTCTGGAAGTGTCTAGGAGAGGTAGCAGTAGAGTTTCTGACTGGGTTGTTCAACAGGATCTTAGATAGTGAGAAGATGCCTGAGGAATGGAGGAGAAGTGTGCTGGTGCCCATTTTTAAGAACAAGGGAGATGTACAGAGTTGTAGCAACTACAGAGGAATAAAGCTGATGAGCCATACAATGAAGTTATGGGAAAGAGTAGTTGAAGCTAGACTAAGGGCAGAAGTGAGCATTTGTGAACAGCAGTATGGTTTCATGCCAAAAAAGAGTACTACAGATGCAGTATTTGCTTTGAGGATGTTGATAGAGAAGTACAGAGAAGGTCAGAGGGAGCTGCATTGTGTCTTTGTAGATCTGGAGAAAGCTTATGACAGGGTGCCCAGAGAGGAACTGTGGTATTGTATGAGGAAGTCTGGAGTGGCAGAGAAGTATGTTAGAGCGGTGCAGGACATGTATGAGGACTGTAAGACAGTGGTGAGGTGTGCTGTAGGTGTGACAGAGGAGTTCAAGGTGGAGGTGGGACTGCATCAGGGATCAGCTCTGAGCCCCTTCTTGTTCGCTATGGTGATGGACAGGCTGACAGACGAGGTTAGACAGGAATCTCCATGGACTATGATGTTTGCAGATGACATTGTGATCTGTAGTGAGAGCAGGGAACAGGTGGAGGAGAAGCTAGAGTGGCGGAGGTTTGCCCTGGAAAGGAGAGGAATGAAGGTTAGCCGCAGCAAGACGGAGTATATGTGTGTGAATGAGAGGGACCCAAGTGGAAGAGTGAGGTTACAGGGAGAAGAGATAAAGAAGGTGGAGGATTTTAAGTACTTAGGGTCAACAGTCCAGAGCAATGGAGAGTGTGGAAAAGAGGTGAAGAAGCGTGTGCAGGCAGGCTGGAATGGGTGGAGAAAAGTGTCAGGTGTGATGTGTGATAGGAGAGTTTCAGCTAAGATGAAAGGAAAGGTGTACAAAACTGTGGTGAGACCAGCGATGTTGTTTGGTCTAGAGACAGTGTCACTGAGGAAAAGACAGGAGGCAGAGCTGGAGGTAGCAGAGATGAAGATGCTGAGGTTCTCTTTGGGAGTGACCAGGTTGGATAGGGTCAGGAATGAGTACATCAGAGGGACAGCACATGTTAGAGGTTTTGGAGATAAAGTCAGAGAGGCCAGACTGAGATGGTTCGGACATGTCCAGAGGAGAGATAGTGAATATATTGGTAGAAGGATGCTGAGTTTTGAACTGCCAGGCAGGAGGCCTAGAGGAAGACCTAAGAGGAGGTTTATAGATGTAGTGAAAGAGGACATGAAGGTGGTTGGCGTGAGAGAAGAGGATGCAGAAGACAGGCTTAGATGGAGGCAACTGATTCGCTGTGGCGACCCCTGAAGGGAAAAGCCGAAAGGAGAAGAAGAAGAAGATGTTCTGACTATAACAATAGTCTATCAGGTGGATAAGTCTGTGGGTGTTGTTGGTAGAGTGTTGGCCTTTAATAAACGCAGTTTGGTCGGGATGTATTATGTGAAGTGTTACTTTTTCAAGTCTTGTAGCTAGCACCTTGTGAATAATTTTAATATCTACATTTATAAGTGATATTGGACAATAGCTTGATGGGAGTGCAGGGTCTTTGTCCGGTTTAAGGAGAAGAGTAATATTTGCACAGTTCATGTTGGGTGGAAGGGTCGAGGTTTCCTGCATTTCGGTGAACATTTTGTAAAATATTGGTGCAAGCTCTGGCCAGAACTCTTTGTAGAATTCTGTAGGGAAACAGTCTGGTCCCAGGGCTTTCCTGTTTGGCATATGTTTGAGGGCTTCTTGAAGTTCCTTGGTTGAAATGGGTGACTCATGAGCCATTATTTGCTCTTGATTTAATTTTGGTAAGTCAACTGTGCTTAGAAAAGTTTCACTGCTGGCTTTGGAGGGGTTAACCTCAGACGAATAAAGTTTTTTATAGAATTCCCTAAAAATTTGATTTATTTATTCTGGGTCACAAGTTATTTTCCCAGTGGAGTCCTTTATGGAGGACAGTTTTGTTCTTTCTTTGTTCTGTTTCAGTTGGTTTGCTAGAAATCTGCTAGATTTATTGCTATGTTCAAAGTTCTCCAAGCACAATCTCTGCAGTTGAAATTGTATTTTGATGTCAAGTAAATCATTTAGTTTTAATTCCCCTAGTTCTCTCAAGAGATGTTCCTCTTGGGAGGCAGCATGAGCTGCCTCCAAAGTTTAAATTTCTTTCGTTTAATTCTGTTTTGAGAGGTTTCTCCTGTTTTTTTTTTCTTTTCTTTTTCTTCTGAGAAATCAGGCTGGTCATTTATTTCACAGAATATTTTCCATTCCTCCTTAAAGAATTTAATAAAGTTGGGTTCCTTAAGCAATGATATATTATTATATCTCCATTGTTTAGGGAGTGGAGTTTTAGTTTTTTTTTTTTTTTTGTGATTGTCAGAGTGACTGGTGCGTGGTCGCTGATCGCAATGGGGTGGATCTTGGTGTCAAAGACATCTTTCACAATTGACTTACTAATTAAGAAATAGTCTAAATGGGAATAAGAGTGGTGGACTGGTGAGTAGTAGGTGTATTCCTTCAGCAAGGGGTGACGTGAGCACCAAGCGTCCAAGACCAAAATCATTCATATACTGTTTTATTATCAGATGATTGCATTGACTAACTTCCCTACTGATTCTCTCCCCTCCTACTCTAAGTGCTGTGTCTGAGTGGGCCGAAGAAGCTGTGGAAGAAGGAGGGGTCATCAACATTTGGACCATATATATTGGCAATACATATCTCAGTGTTGTGTGTGGATATGGTAACTATTATAAACCTACCTTCTGGGTCTACAATCGTCTTCTTATTAGTAAACCTAATGTTTTTGTTAATTAGAAAGGCCACGCCTCTTTGTTTGGTATTATAACTAGCGGAAACTGAGATGAGCTTAATATATGATTTCCTGCTTTGGGTAGATGGGTTTCCTATAGTAGGACAATGTCTGCTTGTAAATTGTGTAGGTGTTAAAATTTTTTGCCGTTTTTCGCATGAACTGATTCTGTGCACATTCCAAGTGACAAACCATAATTTTTTCATATCTAAACTGATCTATGTCTGGCAGACACAAATGCAGGCAGGCAGGAATCGGATCTAAGGGTCTTTAATTCAGTCCAAGGTCAAAACCAGAAAGGCAGTCAGACAGGCAGAAGTACAAAGTCGGCGGGCAAGATCAAAAAACCAGGCAGGCAGAGGTACAAAATTGGTATGCATAGACTAGGAATTGATAACTAAACGGTCAAACACAGGGACTACTTGGATATAATAATGCTGGATGCTGCTCTAAGAGACAAGACAATCTGGCATTGACACACAGGGGGAGCACGGGTTATATACACACAGGAGGGAAGGGCTAACGAGAAGCAGGTGAAACGCATCAGGGCGGGGACTGGTGATCACACAGGGGCAGGAAGTAAACACAGAGACGAGACTATCACAATAAATCAGGAAACTGAAAATGCCCACAGAAATGAGTAAACAAATTAAGGCTAACAAATGACGGACCCTGACAATCTACTGAGTGTAAATTGTGATAAGTAGGTGAATAAATAAAGTGTACCTGTGTGTGTGTGTGTGTATGTGAGAGAGAGAGAGAGAGTGCGTGCGTGTATGGCAGTGCCAGAGAGGAAGAGAGTGTATGTGTGTGGCCAATGTAACTGCATATGATATAACTGCACTGCAAACCATATAAACATCACATTCATAAATAAAGTATAACACAAAACAACAGGAAAAACAGCAGCGTGACATTAATACACATTTTTCGTGATCGAGAACAGCATGGTATACCGCATGCGATGTGCACTCATATAGTTTTACATGATATATATAATACTATGCTGAACACTGAGGAGCACATATAATGGGTTGCAGTAATAAAAGCCTGAGGGAAGAGAAAAACATACAGTCACAGGATGTGAAGCACCACTGGGGAATGAGGTTCTGACCCACAGCAGACAGGTGGTGGGGTTCTCCAATGTGCAACATGGAGGAATCACATCACAAGACTGAAAGACTGAGAAAGAACCACACCTGGAGGGACTGTGACTTAATCAGTATGGAGAACATTAATTGAGTGTAATCACCTAGTAACAAAGTATTTACCCTAAGAAAAGTGCCTCATTATGCACCTGTACTGCTGTAATAAGATCTCAAGGGAAAACAGCATTAAAGATAAGAGAATGCATGGAGTCATATGAAGATTTGTACTAATATGTATTCACTCATGAAAAACATTATATAAAGTGCACCATGGTTTTGAACCAAAGAAATGTTAGATTAATCACTGAAGAACATTAGAAGTATAAAGCATTGTAGGAACCTAGCAAGCCAGACTGTTTGTGTAGGTACTGTGAAGATGTTATGTTATATTGCTGCATGCAGTTATGATAACCACACTATCTAGTACCTACACTGAGTTGCATATTATATGATACCTGCATAGGAATTGCTCAGGAGTAGGAGTCGGAGATATGTGACTTCCAGTCACACGGGGGGGGGGCTGTTGAAGGAAATGTAAGCAATACTATGTTGAACACTGAAGAGCACATATAATGGGTTGCAGTAAGAAAAACCTGAGGGAAGAGAAAAACATATAGTCACAGGATGTAGTGGTGAAGCGATGGAGCCACACGTGACAAGTATGATGTACGGAGGGGAAAACAGAGCCGTACAGGACATGTGTGATATACAACGGGGAAAGCAGGGGCACAGATATGATGTACAGCAGAGAGGTGGCCAAGGGCCAGAATAGAGAAGCAGAAGAACTGTAAAAAAAAAAAAACTAGCCGATGAGAATGTACCACGAGTAGAAAAGAGAGACCAAGATGAGTGAAGGGTAGAGCCTAATGGCGGCAGATAAAGAACATGAAGCCAGTGGGTCAAGAAAAAGGGAATTCTAATGGTGGGGATTCTGCTCAGGATAGCCTCTAAAAAGAAAGGGGAAGCCCCAGGCTAAGACACGAGGGACCAAAGGGGTATCGGCAGGTCCCTTTGTCTCCACGGGCTCAGGAGATAAGATCATTTATCACTCCCACTGGCTTGTATTCCTATAAAGTAATGCCTTTTGGACTACGTAATGCCCCGGCCACCTTTCAGCGCCTGACGAACCTGTTGGTAGCAGGTTTTTCAGGTTGCTCAGTGTATTTAGATGATGTGGTCATATTTAGTAACACTTGGGCGGACCAACTGGAGAGGAAAAGGGCACTGTTTGATAGATTGGTGTGGGCTAAGTTAACTGTAAATTTAGCCAAGTGTGAATTTGCCAAAGCTACAGTTACCATTTGGGAAAAGTAGTGGGGCAGGGAGAGGTTCATTCGATGGGGGCTAAAGTGCTAGCCATTAAGAATTTCCCACCTCCAGTAACCAAAGAAGAACAAATGCGTTTTCTTGGCATGGTGGGGTACTATAGAAGTTTTTGTCAGAACTTCTCCTCAGTGTTGACACCTCTCATGGATCTTCTGAAGTTTAAAGTAAAGTTTGTCTGGTCAGAATGGACAATGTGAAGGCTCTTCTGTGTTCTTCTCCAGTGTTGGCAGCATCTCAGTTTGACAGGCCTTTTACATTGCAGGTTGATGCTAGTCATGTAGGGGCAGGAGCAGTCCTGCTGCAAGCTGATGATGCCGGGGTGGAGAGACTGGTTGGGTTCTTTTCAAAAAAGTTCAACTCAAGCTGAACCACTCAGTGATTGAGAAAGAGGCCTTAGCATTAATTTGGGGGCTACAGCATTTTGACATCTGTTCTGGGACTCCACTCATAGTATACACAGATCATAATCCCCCTACCTTCTTGCACTCTTTGCCAAATCCAAATCAGCGCTTAATGAGATGGGCATTTTTTCTGCAGCCTTACAGTTTGGATGTTCACCATATATGTCATTTTATAATGATTAATGTTGTTTATGCCTGTTTATTTCTCCCTGTCGGTCTGTCCCGCTGTCTTTAGAAAAAAAAAAAAATGCTTTACAGGTACCAAGGTTGCGGAGGGGGTGAGGAACAGTACTTGGAGGGAGTGGTGTCAGGAATTTAGATTGGTACCTTAAAAGAAAAAGTGACTATTGTCTTTAGTTTGTATAAATGACATTGTTAACTAATTTAATTGTTTTGATAATGTTGTGCCATCTGCTACTGTACTTTTTCGGAGTACCTGTTAGGTCTCCGTTCTTAAGTGAGGGGATGTGATGACCCCTCCCTTGCTGTAAGGGGATACTGTGGGATTTTTTTATAAATTTTGTTTCTGTTCCTGGTTAGCAGGCAGTCAGTGGCTGAGGAGGACAAGTTACACCTGATTTCAATCCTCCTGTTTACTCCTCCCTGATTGCCTGGGCTTCATAAGAGGCCAGAGGTGGCAGTCCCCCCCTCTCTTTACATTGTTGCACATTCCAATATTCATTCACATCCATACACTCACTACACAACTGATACTACTGATTGACATACTTTATCTTACTTTTGGTATATAATTGAGTTGGGTTAAATAAATTTTGTATTTCCATCCAAAATCTGTGTGATCTACCTAATTTGTTGGGACACTGAAGTGTGTCCATGACACACCTATGTATCAATATTTAGTCAGACTTATAGTGCCACCTACTGGACACAGGAAGTCACTCAAGAACCACACCTCACAGATTAACAAACTCCTCCTACAATTTTAAAATCAGATGACTTCACATGCAGTGAGAATCAATTAAGTCTTTCAAGATGAAAAGTTATCAATTTCTAGCAATTTCTAGCAATTTCAAGGTGTTGCCATAAAAGAGGAAGTCTGTGTAACTCCAGCATACATTGCCCAATCTGCCCCAAATTTTGCACACTTGTTCAGTCTCCCATTCTGAAAAAGACAATGTATCAATAGTTGCTCAGACTCCACCCACTGGACACAGAAAGTCAAACTCATTACACAAATTGTCCAGTTTCTATGATATTTACAGGACATGTTCTCCACTTTCTACATTTCCACATGATGTAAAACTCAAGGGTGCTCTCTGGCGCCACACAGTACACACTCACAGTACCTTGTATGCTAACCACTCGCAACAAAATGTTACAAGTTTTAAGGTGTTTGGATGGGGGCGAATCCATGGGTGGTTTTCAGATTTTAATAGTCTTTCAGCACTCCAGATGACTGGCTTCAGTATGATTGTCTTTAGTACAAAACCTGGTTTGTTTGTTAAATTTAAAACGTTTTGTTTTAACTCCAGTGAACTTGGACATGATGAATGTCAGGGTGTTAATGGAGTGGGTTTGATTGTATTAAAATTGGTTCTTATTCCTGCTTCTGTCAAAGGTTTGGGGTGCAGTAGTCTATCAATGTTTTTGTCCGATTATTTTTTGCAGACAGATGTTCTACTCTTTGTTTTTGCAGACAAACTTTGTATTTTATACACTCCTGTAATTTCTACTGGTTAGGTAAAGTGGTCATGCTTGATGTTGCTTTATTACTCATTGCATGATAGCAGCTGTCTACTGATTTCACACTGTCAGAGTGTTGTGAAGCCTAGAATACAGAAATATTTAATAATCTGGAGGTGTTTATATTTACAATGTTGAGACCAAACATGATCAGTCTCAAATCAGTAACAGATCACTCTCAAGTTGGTGCCAAGTCAGTCACAGGTTAGTCTCAAGTTGGTCCCAAGTCAGTCACAGGTCATTCAGGTCACTTTGACTTCTCAACCACTTTGTCTTTATCTATATATTAATGATGTTCTGCTTTAATTTATTGACAGTAATTTCACGATATATATATATAACATTAATGTCTATTTGCTTTTTATTTTTACTTAATTACGTTTAAGAGATAAATATTGTCTTTTTCAACTGCAATAGATATGGATACAGGTCTATAGATAAAATTCAAATGAGTCTCCTCAAAATATTTAATATACCTATATCAACATTTAAATTGCTGTAAAGTTGATATATTCAACTTTACATTCAACTGTTGCCATAATGATCCACACAACAATATATTTTATATTAACACTGAATAAATGTTACAGGTATGGCTCAAGCAACTTTGCAGCTCCATGGAGCTTGTCACACTAAACAAAATATTGACAGCACTCTCTTATGATTTGGTGCCATCTAAATAAATTTCATTTGATTTGACTTCATGAAGCCTGTGGATCATTCAGCATGAGACCAAGGCTGAGCTCAAAGGACAGCTAATGTTGACCAGTGAAAGCAGACAGCCCTAACCCTGAGCCCAGCTATGTTGGAGATTATTTTTCCTCTCCACTCTGGGTATTTCACTATGTTTTATGTCTATAACGAACTAAGGTCTATAGATGACCTTGTAAAGTACCCTAAGATACTGTTTGTTATCTGTATGTATGTTGTTAATGTATGTTATTTGTTAATGTTTGTAAATAGATATTTATCTATTTTTTGATTGGTAGTAGTTAAATATCATCGGTTTACACAGCTTTAAACTACAAGTATAAATTATTATTTGGATATCTTAATTAAATAATTCCGTTATTGTTTTTAAATAGCTGTGGGATTTAATTTGTGCGCGCGCGTGTATGTGAGACAGGCCCCAGGACCGGATGTGGTGGGGTGTTGCGGCTCGTGTGTGACCGGTGGAGTATATAAACGTATGGACTGGCACTGGCTTGGCCTTTACGAGTTGAACATCACAGTCGGAAGGACTCGCTTTGTTTCGGGGCTTTCGGATGTCTAGCGGCAGTCCTGTGAGGCTTTAACACGCACGAACCAAAGACACGAGGTGGGTCAGCTGTTTTTTGTCTAGGTGTGTGTTTGTAATAAAATGCCTGTTAAACTCCAAATCGCCAGAGCGACACTTCGAATTGCGTCTGCGGGGTCGAACGCCCCGGGGTACAGCGTTGTACCAGGATGTGTGAATCAAAGTTTAGCTTGTAATCGCCTTCATGAAACCAGGACCTAATTCTAGCCTGGGTCCTCCAGAGCCAGGCTGTGATTGCTCTGATTTAACTTGGCCATCGGCTTTTATCAGTCCCCACCCAGCCCTCAAACTGAATAGGATCTTTAATCCACATCTAAATGGGCACAAAAAGCTGTTTGCTCCTCCGTGGGTTTTCCTGTTTTCAGCTGTTTCCGCTTCTCCTGCTTTCATGATTAATCCACGCTGCTCAGTGACCGGCAGAAATGCAATGTCACGGGGTTGGCGGCTGCCCAAACTGGGCTCAGTCTGCCCTATCACTATTCCAACCCAGCTCACAGCACTAGCATCTTCCTCTGCAGCTGCAGAGCTCAGACACAGCGTTGCTGTGGCTTCCATTTCTGAGATGTGTCTCTCTTCCTCCAGTGTGGAGCTCAACATGGTGCAGTTGTCACCTTCTCCTACTATGGATGTAACCCCCCCACCTGAGTGCATGGAGGAGGGCAGAATAAAGCAGGAGGACCTAGGGACAAGTGGGAGTCTGAAAGTGTGCTCGTCAGGTGAGCTGAGTGCCCTGCAGCTCAGCCTGGAGGTTTCCACATCCTACCACTGCTATGAGACCTATATAGAAGATGGCCTTATCTGCCTCAAGCACAAAGTTCGCAACTTGGAGAAGAAGAAGGTGGGATGGGTGCATGCTAGAGGTGAGGTCACTTGGACATCTCAAGGAAGGATAGTGACATTTCTTGTTTGTCCATAGCTGAAGCTGGAGGACTACAAGAAGAGACTAAACCGGGGTGAGGCACTGAACAAGGATCAGATGGTAAGACCTGGTGACAATGATATGACCATATAGATGTCACCTTGATGTGTTTGGGGTCTGCACTTGTTTTTTTTGTTTTCTAGGTGGCTGTGGAGAAGTATGAAGAGGTGATACACAACCTGGAATTTGCTCGGGAGCTTCACAAAACCCTGGATGGCTTGACTGAGACTGTAAGACTCTGTTTCCTGTATCTACATACTATACATATCCTGTATGTATTAGAGGCTATGAACCTGGCATGTAGTTAGTAGTTGTAGTTATGTGTACCTGGGAGCCTCAACTGGATTGTCTAAAAGTCCCACAACAAATCCTGTGAGGACAATTAAAATTATAGTTCACACAAGGACATACCTCTAATAGGAAACGTGCAGTTCCTATTAGTCACAGCTTCAACCTATGCAATCCAGTATTTTATTGAAAAGAAGAGAGCAGTTTATCTCTGCTTCAAATATAACTGTACAAAGGCAATAATTGCTTCAGCTACAATGACTGTTACAACAACAGACATCTTGCTGTGGCTTCTTAATTGTCATGTCCTGCTGTTCTTCTTTCGACCTATGTGATGGGGGACAGTCCATCTTAAAAGATTTTCAAAGTCATCACAACTGAAAAAGTTCCTAAAATACTGTGGTGCCCAGCTACCAGGATGGATCAATAGAAGTTATAGAAGTAAATATTAATGAAATGGTACAAAGGCATCTTTGTGAGCACTGTTTCAGCATAAAGGGATAGATCTCATTAATGACCAGTA
Source organism: Remorina albescens (assembly GCA_034769265.1). Classification (NCBI taxonomy): domain Eukaryota; kingdom Metazoa; phylum Chordata; class Actinopteri; order Carangiformes; family Echeneidae; genus Remorina; species Remorina albescens. The sequence continues at coordinate 17,554,072 of CM068484.1, read as the reverse complement.
ACTTGTCATGTACATATGGCATGTGAATATTTTAAAATATAATAATATGATTTATCTGTATTTAAATGTACATTTTACATTATTGCTGTCAATTTCCTAAAACTTACCATTAGTGTTTAGATTGACATTCTGGGACCAGACATTCATTTATCATTAATTTAATATTGAATCATAACATTTTTGCACATGAGACATTATTTTTGCCCACAAAAAACATTTTTATGGAGGTTAAATGAGTCAGGACATTGTGCATTGTTGAGATCATATGTTTTTTCACTATAAAAGATGCCTTGGTAGTATTCTTCAGATACAAGGGAAAATGGTTGTATGGTTCAATGGCCAACAAAATTTACACTATTGTTTTATATTTACATATGTTTTATATTTAAATTAAGGGTGAAGGCAATAATTTTTAGTTGAGATCATATTCAAGTATCTTCCAATATCTACTGAACTAATTAGTTATCCAATTTTCAATGTTTGTTCAACAATCTGACTGATTATTGTTTATTTAATATAACCGCATTTACCAACATCGCACTTGGTTATATTTAGCCTCAAACTGAAATTATGAACTTTTTCTGAAGCTCAAAAACAATTCAGTGAGTTGATAACACAACACGAAAGTTTGCTGACTTTGACTTCCTTTAGAGGCAAGTTTAGACTGTTTGAAGAACATAAAAACCTTAATATATTCTCCCCACCCAAGTATTTGCTTCAAATTAGGTGGTGGTGTTTTTTTTTTTTTTGGTCCCCCCCCCTTCCCCCAGTACAATCACATTCACTTTGTGTAATCCAACATTTTACGTGTCTGGTGAGCAGGAGTTGAAAGCTACAAACCAAACCTTTATCTTATAATCAGATATATCTGATCATATCAGTTGATGTCAATCTGTCAGAATAAAATTAAATGAACAGTCAGAGTTAAGATGAAAAAAATGTCAACTGTCTCTAATCGCCAACTTAAACTTTTTTTTAAATTATTCTTTAGATCTTTATTTGACCTGGAGGGTCCCATTGAACTGCACAGTACAATCAGAAAAAAGGTAAACAAAAGGTAAAGAGGAAAAGCATATGGGCTATTGACAATCCCACACACATCACCTCTCTGTGTGTTAGTTGGAGGAATTTTGGCTTTTTTTTTTTTTTTTTTTTAAAGATTAATTATTAACTACAGCTCCAATAGAGGGTGTCAAAACAATATCTATGTTAACAGCTTGATCTGACGTTCAGACAGTTTAAACAAAAAAAGCCAACAGTGTCAGAGTTCATGGACAGGCATGAGCTCAGTGTTCAAGGGAGTAAACAAGCTTATTTACCAAAATTAACCATTTTCTGAAACTGATCCATTTGTTCTCTTTCAGTTTCTCTCTTTCAATAATTACACTTAATGTTATCTCCTATTGAATGGAACCAAAAGAGACTTCAAAACTGGATAGATATCCCCACATATACTGAACTTTCTAAAAATTGCGATGAGTTGGAAAACCTGAGAATCATTTGTCTCGTGGGGCTCAGTGAGTTGGGACCTGAGTTGGGAATCGGAAGGTTGCCAGTTCTCGTCCCAGCCCGGCCAAAGAAAAGTAAAGTGTGGACTGGTGGATGGAGAGGTTCCAATCCACCTCTAGGGCACTGCCGAGGTGCCCTTGAGCAAGGCATCGTTCCCCCCCGGAATTGCTCCAAGGTGTGCTGAGCTATAGTGGTGCCTTCACTTCACTCTGGAAAAACAGGGCCTCCTCGTGTGTGTTTGTGTCCATTTTCAACAAAAAAATTTCGTTGTGTGCGCATTGATTCTGTGTGTGTAACAATGACAATAAAGCTTTCTAATTCCATCATGATAACACAATTTCATGTCTTCATCGTGCTCCTGCAGTTGCTGAGAGCTCAGAAGAAGGTAGTGAAAAAAGAGCAGGTGGCAAAGGTGGAAATGGAGCGGAAGCGTCTGAGCTTGGTGCTCCAGGTACAGCATCTCCTTCACAGCATGCAGCAGGAGCATGTTCGGAGAGACCTGCTGGATGGACACAACCAGGCTCCCCACATTCCAGCCCAACAACTGCACAGTCTGAGTCAGCTCACCACCCTGCTGGGAATAAAGAGGGATAACCGACTGAGGTGAGTCGCATCAGGGCTGAAGACATCAACATCATTTTATGATGGGATTGTCCCAGTGGTTGTCATAGAGACGACATGACATGTCTTTGATACATCAGTTCTTTAATAATGTAATTATATCAGTATTCTGTAGTTATAGCTACATTATTCGGTGTTACTCTTAAAATATTACTACTATTGTTACAGCAGTACTTTGTATATATCACCTGGTACCACTAAATGTACAATAGTAAATATTAGCAGAAAGTCAAAATAGAGGTTTTAGCAGAGAAACACTTACATTGTTACTTTGGTGTCATTACTACTTTAATTCTTTGGTATTTGTCAGTTTTTATGTTATTACTTCTGTAGACTATGGATTACTACACTATTCCATCAATATTTCATTTTAGAACTTGTGAGTTAATACCATCTTACCTCAGTACTCTTTAGATTCTACTAGTTACTGCAGAGTGGGCATGAGTTACATTTTGTTCTGTCCTGTTGGACTTGATGTCTGCTGCGTCTCCAGTCAGTTGATGGCGTTATCGTTGAGAACAGTGATTCAGTGCTTTCTGGACTCCATTTGACTCCTTTAGCCCCTCTAACAAAGCAATTTCAAAATATTTCTCTTATCTAGCCTGCAGCACCCATTCATTTGTTGAGTAATTGATCTTGATGCTATATATAATCAAACGAACAATGTTTCAGGATAGACGTGGTTAAAGGAAGAACATCTGGGATACTGCGCTACCTGACTGAGGCTCTGTCTGACTTGGACTCAGATTAGGAGTTTCGAATCAGAATCAGACAGCAGACGTATCGGAGCTGTTATGTTAGTTGGCGCCTTTTATTTGTTTTTTGTCAGCTAATAACTGATGATGGCTGACACTTTTTATTCAGCACCTACCCCATCTCCTTAGGTTTGTGTCCCTGATTGTTTGAAATGGTGGAAAAACTCAGTTATGGTGTATGTAGTAAAAACATTAAATGGAGTAAACACTGGATCTTCATCAGGGCCTCTCAAAAAGTAAGTGTATGCAATTGTCAGTTGACATAAAATAAATAAATAAATAAATAAAAAAAACCTTCTGACAGAGTTTAACTGGCAGAAAAAATCCCCTCAAGTAGAGCTCCTTTTTTCCATCATTGGATCCTTGGCAATGTATCTTCTGTCCTCACTGCCTTCTAGTTTAGCAGAGCACATGGAGCAGGCGGCCCTGGTCTACTTGGACCTGATGGAGGGGAAAGACAAGCCAGTGGCTGGATCCACGTGTGAGTATGTGTAATGTTTTCAGGACTTCAATTCATATATTGTTAATACTTATCTGAAGTTCATTCAAATAAGATGGATGATTGAATTGTGCTCATTTGAATGATTACATGCTCTGATCTTGTTCAGGAATTACTCAAAAAATCCACACTTCAAAACCACAAAGGATGGTATGATTGTATACATTATGTTTTGAGGGTCATTTTTGTTGTCACAATTGTGAGAGTGGTGTCAGTCTTAATTGTGTAGAAAAAGAACATGAGTTAACCACAAATCCTCACAGGAGCTGGAGGTACTTCACTTCAGACAGAGTTGATCTTGTTTTGAAAACCTGAAGTCATGTCATGGTTGTATGTTATATGAAGAACTCAACTCGATGTGCCTTTTGTCTTTTCAGTTAAACTGCTGAAAGAGGAGCTCACCAGGTTGTTGAATTCAAAATACTTCAGCTGTCTCCCACCTCCACCCACCAGAACTCCAGAGATGTTACTAAGCTCCAGCAGTAAGATACACATACACCAGAAAAGGGTTATGTTCAGTTTAACCTATTTTGACCTGAGGTGCTCTCAAAAAAACAAAAAAAAAAAAACCCTTTTAAAACCTCAGCACAATCTCTTAAAACCGGAAGGTTGACAAAAGTTGACATTCAAGCTTTTTGAGGACTTCAACTTTTTTTGGACCGTTCATTGGCTTTGCTTTGCTCATTGTACACTTAATGGCCACTTAATTAGGTACACCTTGCTTGTGCTGGGTTGAACCACCTTTTGCATTCAGAACTGCCTAAATTCTTTATTTCGTAGATCAATAAGGTTCTGGAAAAATTCCTCAGATATTTTGGTCCATATTGACAAACAAGCTTGCTGCGCTTTTGTTGGCTGCTCGTCCATGATGGAAATATCCCTTTCCACTACATTCCAAAGGCACTCTATTGGAATGGTATCTAATGCATGTGGAGACGTTTTGTGTACAGTCAGCTCATTGTCATGTCCAAGAAATGAATTTGAGATGATTTGAGCTTTGTGACATTACACATTATCCTGCTGGAAGTACTCAGCAGTAGATGAATACACTGTGGTGATGAAGGGATTAACATGGTAAGCGATACTTAGCTAGGCTGTGGTGTTCAATTTGCACTAAAGATCCCAAATTGTACCTCAAAGGTATCTCCCACACTATTACACCATCCCACTCTGTACCATGGATACAAGGCAGGATGGGTCGATGCTTTCATGTTGTTTACTCCTATTTTTGTACCTACTATCCAAATGTCGCAGCAGAAATCGGAACTTGACATCAGCCGACCATTTTTCCAATGTGGCCCCCTCTGTGGTCTTCTGCTCTTGTACTCCATCTGCTCCAAATTTAATGTGTTGTGCATTCAAAGATAATCTTCTGCATACCTTGGTTGTACTGGTTAGTTAGCTGAGTTGCTGTTCCCTTTCTATGAGCTTGAAATAGTCTGGGTGAAAATGCCTAGTCAGAGAGCTCCTGCTCACTGGATATTTTCTCTTTTTGGGCCATTCTTTGTAAACCCTAAAGGAGGTTGTGTTTTTAAGACCTATTAGTTGAGCAGTTTCTGAAATACTTAGACCAGCCTGTCTGGAACCAACAGCTATGCCACATTCAGAGTCACTTAAATCAACTTTATTCCCTATTTTAAGGCTTGGTGTGAACTTGAGCAGATCATCTTGGCCATATTTATGTTAATGAGCAGTTGAGCAATTGAGCTATTGGTTGAACAAACCAATAGAGCTTATTGGGCTTGAAAAAAGAACATATTTGTCACCATTACCATTTCTACTTTTTGGATATTTCGTTGGGGTAAATCACAGTATATTACATCAGTCATGTCTTTTGTGCATTTGTCTTAACAATATTGAACAAGTGTTAACCCTCCATAACATCGCCTATTGGTTTTTGAACTGCTGTCAAAGACTGGAAACCAGAGACTGATATTATAAACTCGCCAGGAAAAATGTTTACTGAGCAAATAAATCAAGTGAGGAATTGGGATATTTTCATAGACTTCAATACAATTTTCCTTATGATTACTAGTGGATTCCCTAATGTTCATCAAATAGAAAATTTAAGACTCTTAAATGTTAGTTTCACCTTTCAGAACATAAGTCTAGCTTTTCTAGACAGTATAACTTCTTAAAGGGAAAACACTTCACCTCCAGTCTTAATGGTTTATGGCCCCTGACTCTACTATAAGCTTTCACCGACTGTGAAATGGTTAATGCATTACTTCTCTCTCATATCAGCCCCAGCAGCATCTAAACCAGGTGAACCATCTCAGAAACAGGTGAGACCACAGTGTAGTTGAAGTTTTGTGTGAGACTGACCATGTTCCAGGTTCCACTAATGCTTTGTGGTGATATGGCAGTTTTTCAACAGACCGTGCCTAACTGAGAATCCTTCCACTCAGAGCTGGAAAGGCAACTTCAAAGGCATGAGAGAGTGCGAGCCTCCTGACTCCTGGGACATGGAATTCCCAGATGACCCCTCCTCACTCCACACTGCAGTCTATAAACCGTGGAGAGGCGCTGCTACCTTCATCCCCAAAGGCCCAGTCAGCAGCAAGAAACAGCCTGACAGCAAACAGGTGGGTGGAGGCAAACTGGAGGTAAAGTCTTTTGTTCAACCACATTCTAAACCCCTGTCAGACCTGAAACACATTGGCCTCTTGTCTTAATTAGAGCCTCAGTCACTCTGACATGAACTGATTTTTTTTTTTTTTTTTAATATTCCCAGGTCACAGGTGTCACAATCCAAGCTGGCATTGCCCAACACTGTGATAATGTACAATCCTCATCTATATGTTTTTAGTTGATTATATTCAGGTACAACCAGGTGAGGTGTATCATTGTATACTGTTAGCTGTCTCCTCTCATAAATGTGTATTTAAATTACAGATAAATATAATATGTAATGCATATGTTAATGAGTGCGTAAGGTGGGAATGAAGACCTGAAAGGGGATTTGTGTCACTATTGTGACTGTGGTTGTTGCGTCTACACACAATTGCTTATTTTCTCCACAGAGAAAAGAAAGGCAAGCCAGGGGAGAGCAAAGAGTCAAGGTGACAACAAACTTCTGGTTTGAAACCATCACCCACCTCCACTGTGATCTTTCTGTACACTGATCCTTGTTCATCTCATCAGGCACTAAAGATGGACATGCCCATAGAGGTTTTCAATTCCCTTTCTGCCTTACCAAAAGACCCCGTCCTGAGAAGACAGCAACTAGAGGACCTCATGACAAAGATCCATGGCTCCTTCAGTTTCATGCAGGTGGAATTTGGCTGTTGCAAACCAAAGCACATCTTAAGTCATAGCTAATTTCTCTTCCTCACCATCAAGTCCAGGGTTAGACTGTGGTTTGAAAAAGTCTGTGGCCAGATTTAATATGTTCCTGTACTCTTCAGGATTCTCTTCTGGAAGGTGAGACCTCTCCCACTCATGGCCTCCCTCTACTGAAGAGACGTCTGTCTGGATCTGCATCTCCTCTGGGTAATGTTGAAGTTAACAGGCAAAGCAACATCTCAACTTATTTCAACTTTTATCAAACTGTTTAAGGTCAGAAATGAACTTTCATTGATAATCTTATTATATAGCCCTGACCAGGGTGAGGATTGGAACATCTGACTGGTTTAACTGGGGTTTAGAACAGATTTGGATTAATCTAATTTAAGGGTTTAAAAGCAGCTGTGCTAAAAAGGAGCCAACTCTTAAAATCTGTGACTTAGAGCTGAATTCCTCAGAGTTTATTTATCTTGACTGACACCAAACTTTAAAATTAAAATCTTGGTGATTCTGTCTTTACACTCATTGTATTATATTGAATATTTGCACGCATTCATTAATGAGCTGTCCAGTTTAAAAAAAAAAAATAATAATAATAATCTGAAATCCTGATTGTTGCAGCAGAGATTAAAAAAAAAGGTAAAATCTTGTATAACATTTCATCTTTATGTGGTTGATTTACAGCTGTACATTAAGTTTTTAGAATTTTTTTATTTTCCAGCTCAGACTGACAGGAGGAGCCCAGTTGATGTCCTGTCCAAAACAATGCATGTAAGCATTTTTCTCTCTCTGTCAGTTGTGAGTTAAATGAAAATCTGACTTGTCACCACCTCACCAAACCCTCCCCCTCTCCACTCTCTCAGTCTACCCCACTGCCTACTAGGCTCATCGAGCGTAAAGCCAGTCTGACTGGTGGGGACCAAAGTCTGGAGACCTGCGATCTGAAATTTTCTTCCAAGGACCTACCTCATGTAAGTAGTAACACATTAACTCTGAGATACAGCCTTTTTTTTTTTTTTTTTTTAATCAGAAGCATCAGTAGCTATTCAAGATGTGTCCTCTCTGCAGGAGCCACTTCAGTTGGCTGAAAGAAAGGCCTTTCCCTCACCAAAGCTATACTGCAGGGAGTCAACCATCTCTGTCAGCCTGGAGGAGGAGAGTCATCCTTATGTAAATGGGCCAGGCAAAGAAAAGATTTGTGCCAAATATATAGATTTGCTTTTGACAGCGCCTTTAACTTTCCTCTGTATTACACAGACGCCAGGAACTGAGTCAGGGAAACAGTCCCCACATAATGGGGTGGGATCCTGCACCTCTACCCCACCCCAGGAACAGACTTTTGCCACACCCCCCACCAGGAGAACTCTCACCTCTGCACAGTTTCAGAACATCCAGTCAGTAAGTTTCACCACAATTATAAATCATTCTACAGCAGTCTTACATTAACTAGTTCCCCTCACTTTGATGCTATTCACAGTGTAAACATTCAGACCGTAACCAATCACTCCATAATCATTCACATGAATTCACCCTGTTTCACATTGTAACTACACAGCGATTTTATGCAATTCACACTGTAACTACAAAATCTGTATCTGGAAATGTTACGACTTCAAGTTGATCTGTCTGGCATTATGATCAATGTATCTTGACTGTCTTGACATCCTCACCGGGTCCAATTATTTTCAATTGGTGGAGCAGCCCAGATCATTCAATCATTCAATCATCTTTAACCGCTTATCGGTTTCTGGGTCACGGGGTATGCTGGAGCCAATCCCAGCTCACACTGGGCGAGGGCGGGGTACACCCTAGACAGGTCATCACAGGACCAACACACAGAGACAGAGACGAACAACAACTCACACTCGCACTCAGACCTACAGACAATTTAGAGTCACGCATTAACCCGAACGTATGGTGGGAGGAAACTGTAGTACCCGGAGGAAACCCACGCAGGCAAGGGGTAAACATACAAACTCTGCACAGAAAAGCCCCAGGCCAGGCAACCGAACCCACAACCTTCTTATTGTGGGGCAACAGTGCTAACCACTATGCCGCCACGCTGCCCCAGCCCAGATCAATAGAAAGAAGTGTGGCAGAGTAAATGTTTTTTTTCCAGAGTCTCTTTTGGCTATGTGATAAATCTAATCAAATCCAGTAACCTGTAACTGTTTGTTTGGTTAGCACAAATGCAAGATCAGAATGATAATCAAATGATTTGACATCTGTTTTCCTTTTAACTGTAGGTGTTCAAGGTGAATACATCCTTATCCCAGAATGGGGATCTGAATTACAAACCAGACTCCCCAGTGTTCTCTGAGCCGAGGTACAGTACTGCCAGTACCCAAACTCCACCTGAGTTTGCTCCCTCAGAAGATGAACCACAGCCTGGTATGTTGCCTGAATCTTTGTGTTATTGTGAACCTATGTCTTTCAACCCCTTGATGGGTTGCATGGTCAACAGAGACCCATTTTGTGCTCCTACATCTATGTAATGTACCCTTCAGATTATACAATGGGAAATGGTGGCCAGATCTTATTTTCCCCTGGTCAGTCAGGAAACCTGGTTCGACCCAGCCAGTCGCACTACACCAGAGGATCTATGAGAGGTATGGCACGTGGCGGCAAAGGACTGGCACAAACTTTTCGCTCATCGAGTTGGTATCGAGGTATCTATTCTCAGCTTTCCTATTTCTTTTGGGTTTTTTCCATACTGTTTCCCCCCTCCTTTTTTTTTTTTTTTTTTTTTTTTTGCACGTTATCTGATCATAATGATACAAGGTAGTTTTTAATATTCTGGTAGATAGATCTGAGGCTCGACACTGATATCTGTTTCTCAGGAGGACCTTACATCCCTCAGACTCATCTCAGGGACTCTGGCCCTCTTCTCTATGCTGCCAGAGTAAGTAAATCCTTTTTTAGCACTCTTAACACCTGAGACTCACTGTGGGAGTTATTTCGACTTGAATATGAAGGTAAATTTATTAAAGAGTTTGTACAAGAGAGTGAGACAAAGCGTCAGTTCAATAAATCAGTGGACAAAGTCAAGGGAATGGGACAATTTCTTGAAGGTCCATGAATATAGTGAAATGGTGTTCCAAGATGGCACATGTTCACTCCACTGAAAGTGGCTCACTGGGTGGGCCTGCCAAGATGACTAAGGGAAAACTTCAGACGATGAAAGTGTTTCTCTGGCAGAGCCAGGCAAGTTCTGGCTGATTCCCTGCATGAATAGTACCAGTATATTCTTAAGTCTCCAGAAAAAATCTTTCCAACTTGCTATGGGACACATCCGACAAAGTCCCCAAGGACCTGCGGTCGACAGATGCTAAACTTATCATGACATCCAAGTTCATCCATTCAGTTATTTTACAAGTTCCTTCAATGTTTGATATTTGCTATGTTGTTATCTTGTAGTTTGGGAATAGCTTCAGTAGTTCATATCTTTCAACTAGAACTCTGTAAATCTATAAAACACAAACCAAATGCTATATATCCTCTAACCTGCTGAACAGTGTTCCTAACATGTATAAGCAATTAACCACAAAAGCATCAAAACCTATATTTAGAATCTTATTTGCTCATGCCATCAAACTTAATTATTAGTTCCGCCAATGCTGTCTTCATGTTGCATCCATCTAATGTTAGTTTGCTTTGACTCGCAGTAAAGTTGGTGACAATGATGAGAACCAGGAGCAATTCTAGGAACTGACCCTTTTGGGGGGCTCAGCCCCCAGGAAGCAGCTGACATCCGCTCTTGACAAGGAATTATGAGGCTACTGAATTTACTCCAGTTTTACATTTCTTATAAAAGGCTAAGATTTTTCATAAAACCATATATAACAAGAATCTTTGATTATCCAACCATGATCTATGTACAAGTTCCACTGACACTAAATCGGCCATTACACCGGATGAGAGTCTAATATCTTCTTAATCCTATAATGTATAACATTAATGATTAAGGATGAACAAATATCAACTTTTCTCCAAAAAAAGAACGCATGTCCATCTATGGAAAAGCAGACATTTGCAAAGGGTTTAATGTTCCAGTGTTAAAGATTGTATCCCACAGTAGATAGAAGAAGAAGAAAATGAAACTATTTCTGCAATAATGGTACAGTAACCTGGACCTCAAACACAAAAACACTACAGGACTGTATTGCTGCAATCTGATTGCTATACAGGCTGATGTCCATTATGTGTTTAATTAACATTGTTAACAATAATCCAATTCCTAAATCAAAGGATAGTCATGGGGAATCCTGAATGTGAATGTATCAATGTGTACATTTGATAATAAATAAATAAATCTGATTTTGATTTGATAGTTCAACATTTCCACATTTGACCTTCCCAGTAGTAATAATAACCTACTACTTAGTGTTTGAGGCAGTGTTTATAATCAATAGGACACTGAGTGTGAGCTAGATATGTCCAACATTAGTACGAACAGTTGTTTTGAATATTAAACTAAGATGAAAAGTTTAATTATTACAAACTGTCTCTTGTAGACACATGGTTTTCTTGTGGTACAAGTGTTTTAGTGCTGTTGTTTTCTCACGCTCTCTGATTTACAACCCAATAAACGATTTGGGTAGTCTGTCGTCACCATTTTGTTTACTACCTGTATGTTTTCACCCACTAGAATTCATTGTAATTTTACAAAAAATTAGCTCAACAGCTAAAATTATGAGCACCAGTCCCCAGGCATGAAGAGCGCTATCCTTAAGGTCTGACCCCAGCTTTGGCTTCAAGCCAGAGAAGCTGTGCTACTATAAAAATACTGGAGTATGTAGCTTAGTATGCTGCATACTTTCATTCTACATGATCAAAAATAAAACCTGGTCATGTAGAATTCTCCAACAAATTAACTTGCTTGCAGCAGCCCTATGTACACTTTATCTTGCTGCTTTGAATGCGCATGTCTCTTTCTTTTTTTTTTTTTTTTTTTTTTCTCTTCTCAGGACTCTGGATACCAAAACAACCACAGACGAGGAGGAGGAAGACACAACTCCACTGGTAAGAACACGGGCATGGAATTTAAGGTTTCTAACGGCAGTCTATCCTTCTGGGAAGGATATTTGCAGCAATCACCTGAATAATGATATCTATTCTGTCCAGCCATCATCTTTTGGAAAAGACTTAAGATTATCGATAAAACCTGTATTAATACTTCTCAAGGGTTTATAAGGGGGATTACAACTTGCCAGTAACATCACAGCACAAGTCTGAATATACTCTGTCTTGTCATCTATTAGAAGAGTTGCCTCTCTGAGTGGGCTGTGATTGAAGTGTAATCAGCTGCTTTTCCTTGAGTAAAAATTTCACATCTTCAGTGGATAATGTTGACTCATTTAAACATAAAAAACATATACATGAGTATAAAAATTCTGGGGAAATATGGTAGCTGCATTTCGGGAGGTCTTTGCTGCATTAATATTTACCATGAAAACCTGTTAAGGTAAATGAAGTCCAAATTGGAAAGGAAACCAGAAGCGACTTCAATTGGACCAAGGAACACAGTTGCCTTTAAGAGCATCTTTGTTTATCTTTGCTCCCTGTACCACACATCTTTTCTGTCTTGACTCTTCAGCAGGCTGGAGTGATTCTTCCCAGGTGAGTAGCCCAGACCGGGAGGGAGCCTTCACAATCATGGACTCGGGACATGGTGATTCGCTGTCAGTCTCCACCATGGAGGTCCCACTCACCCCCCATGGCCACCATCACACAGCCCTGCTCCCTATGCAACTCTACCCACTCTCCCAGCCTCTGCGAGTTGCCTTCACTGCCTCTCGGACTGCTAACTTTGCCCCAGGTAATCTGGATCAACCAATTGTGTTTGACCAGCTGCACAGCAACCTGGGTGAGATGTATGATACCCACATTGGCCGCTTCACTTGCCCTGTCAATGGAACATATGTCTTCATCTTCCACATCCTGAAGCTTGCCATCAATGTACCACTCTATATCAACCTCATGCGTAATGAAGATGTGATGGTGTCAGCATATGCCAACGATGGTGCACCAGACCACGAGACGGCCAGCAATCATGCCATCCTGCCTCTCTTCCAAGGAGATCAAGTTTGGCTCAGATTACATCGTGGGGCCATCTATGGAAGCACCTGGAAGTACAGCACCTTCTCGGGCTTTCTGCTGTACCAGGACTGAAGTGCTGTCAACAAAATGGCCTTTTTCTCCCAATGTGTGAACTGTTTCCTTTGCAATGAATGGTGATAAAACTGACATATCAGTGTTGTGGTCAGACTGCATGCAAATGTCATTTTCACAATGAAGGCCATTCGTAACATACAGTGTTCTCTATCCAAAGCCATAAATATTTGAAATGGGAGGTGTGATTATCAGAAATTTACCAAGTGTACCTTATTCACCATCAGCGTGTAGTAAAGGATGGTGGTGCTCAATGTGACCATGATACTGGTACAACTGGGCCTTGATCTCATTATCTTGCTCTAAATCATCGTGTAGCCCATCAGCTCTTCAGCCCACTGGTCACTAGTTTCAGTGAGAATTCTGATGCAATGTTTGAATTTGCCTTTGTTTCTGAATAGCTTTGGATCTCTGATCAAACGTTAAACAGCTAATGACCTTAAATGACTGGCTCACTTACTGGATGAATTATAACTGACCATCAGCACTTTGCTTGATGCTGGGCTCATACATTCAGTCTCACCTGCTGTACAAGAATGTGGATCTAAGAAAGGGAAGATTGTGTTCTGGGTGGTGGGTGTGGTTTCAAACACTTGAGACCAAATTGTTGCACTAACAGACACTGTGGAGACTTGGAGGAGGTCCCTTTATGTGCCTAATCTAAAATTAAAAAAAAATTGAGCAGTGACGTTTTGGTGGTTAATTTGTCATGCATTTAATTGTTAAAGGTGTAGCCAATGAGCAGGTGGTTTAATACAAATATGCAACTGTTATTTTTGGTTGTGTCTAAAGCATGGTATAGTTAGCTAGAGCCTTCTGGGTTATAGGCCTTCTGTTGTTGTTTGCTTTTTTTTTTTTTTTAATATAGGGCGGTACCTACAAAAAAACAATAGCACTCCTGATAGCACAACACACTATTAGCTGACTGTGGTGATGACATCCACTCCTGTAGACACCAAGACACCTTTACCCGGTCTTCACATAAGGAATTATAAGGAACTCCCCAGTACCCGAAAACAGGCCTCATTAGTCAATGGACTTTCTGTAATGTGCTGATGGGTAATGGTTAATCATGTCAGGCTTAGCACACAGTTATCACCAGTAGGGGATGATGTGGGATCACAAGCTATTACAGTTCATCCTTTTTAACCTTTTTTTTTTTTTTTTTTTTTTTTAATCCATGAGTTGTGCATGAATATGAATCGAAGGGGTGAAGTGAGACTCTCAGCACAGAGGGGGTGTGGCACTCTCAATGAGCCCCTGAGATAAGTGTTTTTATTTTGTTTGTTTTTTCTGTCTCTCTCCACCCATTAATTATCAATGCCACTGTTATCTGTCAGGTTTGCATTGGGGTTTACCACAACTTGTTACTTGTATCTACCCTGAGTGTAAACCCATTGTGATGTACCATTGTGAAGTGCTATTTTGAAGCCTGTAGTTTGTAATTTGGTTGTTGGCCATCTTGGTTTTTTGAAGCCATTAGAGATACTTGGAGAAGTTGGTGCTAAGGGGAGTGAGAGGTGGATTTTTACCTGATCTGTAATACATACTGATTGTTAGGCAGGTTTCTCTGTGTGGTACAGACTATCAGTCACACAAAAGGCAAGCCCTGATGGCTCTTCTTGTTCATGGAATTTTTTCCCCCCCCAATGGGATCGTCATTTAAAAAATGATTGTGTTGTATTGAAAAAGGCAAAATTGGAAACCAGGACCATAAACTAATTAAAATGCTTACTAAAGTAATAAATCAAGCGAAAATTAAGCAATTTTTTTCTTGGACTTCAATACAATACGACTTCTTTTTACAACCCGTGGAGTCACCCCCGATGGTCATGTGATGGTTTAGAATGCAGGTGTCACCCATTAACTGTGTGAGGCCTCTCGACAGAGACCAGGAGCAGCTGCAATAACAGCGACAACACTAATGGTGGCAGCACCAGTTCCGTCAAACTTTTGAGATCACGAAGAAGAGGATGAAGCCCGTATACCGTTTTGTTTACTGAACTTTACGTCCACCGACAGGCAGAAGGAGGCAGGGCTACCCTGGGTAAATATGGTGGACGTTTGACAGGAAAACAGCGATTCCGGCGTAAAAATAAACCTGCCAACAACACAAAATACATGTATATACACCCTTACGATGACCAGGCTTTTATTTTGAAAGTTTAGAGCGGAAGTTATTTTGGTAAGCATTGCAGTCTTGACCCTCTTCGTGCTACAGTAGATTCAGGTCCCAAAGCTGGGCTGACTTCAGGACTCTAACGTACGCTAGTGCTACATGTATGTTGGTAACAACATAGAAGAAATCGTGGAACTGAGCTCGCATGGATCCAAACCGGATAATCCAGGCTCTGAGAGGGACCATCGACCCCAATCTGAGGGTCGCGGCGGAGAATGAGCTCAATCAGGTGGGTGAGCTAAAGTGGCATACTTTTTGTTTGTTTGGTTTTTTCCTGGTGCATCGCGGACTATTTTAGCCTCGGAGTGATACCAGTGGAGGATTTCAAGACGTGTTTCGATGACCAGGGTCAGTTTTGGCCTGTCGAATCATCGGACCTTATTTGCCGGTTTATATTAGGCCTGTGATCAGCGGTTTGACCCGTACTTGCTTAGACAGCTGCGACGGAGAACAATGGGAGTCAGGACTGACAGCCGACATGAGGACCAGGGCAACTATTATAACCATCAGAACCCTCAGGACCAGGGGAATTACCAGTACCCTTGTCAGGTGAACAGAAATAAAGTTCACCAATACCAGACAAACATTTCTGATTAAACTTCAGCAAACTGTGACAGTTTATGATGAACTAAAGCAACAGCTCAGGACATACGTAGTAATGAAAAAAATGGCACTTCGGTCTCAGTAGACCGTGCTCTGAGATTTGTATAGTAAATTCTGGATTACGACCATGAACCAGGATAGGGAAGTTATGGGTGACTCAATTTAACAACGCTGTCTCTCACTGAATCTGCTGTGTATTTCAGTCTTACAAGATCATCAACTTCGCTCCGACTCTGCTGCAGATCATCGTGTCGGAGCAGGTGGACTTTCCTGTTCGCCAAGCAGGTAAGAAGACATCGTGCTGTAGCTCTGGTGTCACTGCTGACGGGTGAGAAGAATCTACCTCTAATCATATGGACAATGATGATAAAGATAATAAAAGGTAATTCAGCTGTCATTTTTCATACCGAAAAAGGTTCGAAAGGAAATATCTCATTTATCCTCTTCATGGTATCCCTGGCATCCGCTGCAATATAAACAAGGAGGTGTCTGATGTGTAATTGATATTCCCACTGACAGGTTCAGACATACTACTTGAAGAAAAGTGCAAGTGTAACGCTGTTGTTTGTGTTTAAGGGGAACAGTGTTTTATGTATACAACCATTGATAGTAATAGATATTACTTAATTGAATCCATGGTTACCTGATTGTTTCTGTGTGTATGTGTCTAGCGGCAATCTACCTGAAGAATATGGTGAGTCAGTACTGGCAGGACAGAGAGCCGTCTGTGGGGGAGTTCGTCTTTCCGTTCAACATCCACGAAAACGACCGGCAGCAGATCAGAGACCATATAGTTGAAGGGATCATCCGCTGTCCAGAGTCCATACGGTAGGGTCCAAATAGTCCAAAGTCCCCAACAATCCAGGGTCCATATTGTTTTGCACATATGATCCTGAGTTTATATAACATTATCCATCTAGTCCAGATTTAATATTGTATGGTCCGTCCACTCCCAAGTTTTCTTTGTAAGGTCCATATGATCCAGGGTCCCTATGGTATATACACATCCTTTCATTGAGTCCCTGACCTTGTAGATTGACTGCACAGGTTTAAAATCTTAACACAGATCACAGTCCTGATGATGAACACATTGATGATGAATACTGAATGATACAAATTCTTGGTACCTATATATACGTATATGTATATATATTATCGTGATTCTATATTTCTGTACTGTTCATAGCGCCCAGCTGACTATGTGTCTGCGAGCCATCATCAAGCATGACTTCCCTGGCCGCTGGACTGCCATTGTGGACAAGGTGGGGATGTACCTGCAGTCTCAAAACAGTGGCAACTGGTATGGCAGCCTGCTGGCTCTCTACCAGCTGGTCAAAACCTACGAGTAAGTAACCAGCTCCAGGAGCTTCTCTGCTATCACTCTCTGCTCTGAACATCCTCCTGGAGAGATGAAGTAGACTTAAAAGGGGACATAGACCCCACATTTGGAATAATCACAAACACACCTCAGACAAATCTGAAGGAAAGACAGACAAACACAAAGCTCAGAGAGGACCTAAACTCTAACTGCATTAGCAAAAGTGGTGAAGTTTCACAGTTTTATTACCTTGTTTTTTTCACACAGAAATAACAAATTTCAGATTAAAATCGAGTCTTTTGGTGAGGAGGACCAAGTATCTTTAATTGTAACAACAGCCACATTCAATATATTGGTGTTAATGAAGACATAAAACTATACATTACGAGGGAATGATTTGAGATTTTACTGGCAATCGCAGTTTTAGACATTGTAATTAGCAATTTGCAAAAGGCTGTAATAAAGAAAAGACTTGCAACAAGTCGGACCCAGAGGGAAAGCTTGGCTTTCCTCTTTGAATAAATCACCGTAATAAACTCCTGAGAGGGATAAAATGCTCACAAGATACCAACAGCAGCTGACAGTCTCCCTCGCACACCTTTTTGTGCACTTTGAATTGAGTGGCCCATGTAGTGTATAATAGGCTGCAGAGTCCGCAGATGGATTTGTGAGATGTTGTTTCATCACAGTCTGCTCTCATGATTGTATAACCATCAAACCTGATGTCTGTGCTTTCTTCATGAAAGCACTTCTCAGTAAAGCAGATCAATTTACTCTTTCAAAAATCTTCCTGATGACATAGATGTGGTGTGATCTCATCAACTTTATAACTCAGTGATTTGATGTTTGACGGACAGAACTGGGAGCCATTTCACAGGGAAATACAACAAGCCTCCAACAAGCCTTAATGACTTCATTTAAGAATGTCTTTGGGGTGCATCATCTGACAACATGCATGAAAAAGTAATCAAGGACAGTCTGTCTGAAAATGAAATGAACCCTTAGACCGTCTTATAAAAGTGAACCATTCTGGCTAATGACCATTGGGGGGACTGACTTCTGGTTGCAACAAGAAGTCAGAAAAAGAAGACTATGTGGCCCTACTTTTTAATGTTTTCCCTAATCTGATGATGGTCTCATTTCCAGTTTCAAGTCTTTTGTACGGTGACCCTGAGAGTTAAACACAATGCAATTTAATTTGAGAACGCATGAACAACTCATAAAGTGGTGTAAATAGCCTCTGGCACAATGGAAGCATTTCTGGAAGACTTATAAGTTATGCATTGCAGCACAGTTTTTGAGACATGGCATTTTGAATCAGAAAATCTTTATTGCAAAGTACTTTATAAACATACAAGGAATTTATCTTGATTTTTGGTGCAGGAATGAACATATTAGTAAGATTATAATAGATAAAATGTATAAAAATAATATCTATTTACAATAAGATGTAGTTGTATAAGATGTGAAGAGTTGGAGGAGTCCAGAATGAGCATGTTAATGTAACGCAAATTGGCATACATTTCAAGAACATGCTGCTGGACTGAAGTCGCTTACAACACACTCCTGTCTGTCTCTCTCTCTCTTTTTTTGTGCGTGTGTGTGTGTCAGGTACAGGAAGGCAGATGAGAGGGAGCCATTGTTGGCAGCCATGCAGATCTTCCTGCCAAGGATCCAGCAGCTGATCAGTCAGCTTCTGGCTGACTCCACGATCTTCTCTGTCCTTATCCAGAAACAGATCCTCAAAATCTTCCACGCTCTTGTACAGGCAGGTGTATGTGAACAAGTGAAAAAGGTGTCGGATGTCTAATATGGTTAATGCAATGTACACACAGTATATTAGAACTAACACAGCTCCCGTTGAAACCACTTAACAGGTCACTGAAATGATCATGACAGGAGAGTTACTGTTGATACTCTCATTTATATTACTGTACATGATTTCCCACTTACTCTACCTCTCTCTGTCCTTTTTTAAACTGGTGCTATATGAATGGAAGTCTTGACTGATGAAAAACAAATTTATTTATAAAATTTATATGGACATGGCTGGTTTTAAAGTTTGAAACCCAGGTGTCTCTTGCAGGTAAAGGTGTCAAAACACATAAGTGAGATCAGGCTAATTGTTCTACCTTGGTATCATCAGAGAGACTCACTTGGTCTGGAATAGGCAAACGATGATGATAACCTTTCTCTTGCTCTGCAGTATTCGCTGCCTCTTCAGCTGATCAACAACATGGTTATGACTCAGTGGATGGAAATCCTCAGAGCCATAATGGACCGGGACGTCCCTGCTGTAAGACACAACAAATGTTAACATTCATAACAATGTTAGATTTGACTGGAACTGAGTTAAGCTTAGTGGTTGCACAATATCCTGAAAGTGACAAGAAATTGTGTGTTTGTTAGGAGACACTAGAAGTGGATGAGGATGATCGTCCCGAGTTGGCATGGTGGAAGTGTAAGAAGTGGTCGCTGCGAATCATCACAAGACTGTTTGAGCGGTGTGTCCAGATCACCAAAAATCAAATAAGCAGTTTTCAGCAAGAGCATTCTGTTAACTGGCCTATGCTCTGAATTACAGGTATGGAAGTCCTGGCAACGTAACAAAGGAGTATTACGAGTTTGCAGACTTTTTCCTGAAGTCGTACGCAGTGGGCATACAACAGGTGATGTGTCACTGAGACATGGCCTTTTTGCTTCAGGTTGATCAGTTGCTTTGACTTGTTCTCTGCACATCTAGGTCCTGCTGAAGGTGGTGGACCAGCACCGACAGAAACAGTATGTGACTCCTCGTGTTCTGCAGCAGTGCCTCAACTACCTCAACCAGGGTTTGTCACATTCCCTGACCTGGAAGCAGATGAAGCCTCACATGCAGGTAGGACAAGCAAAGAGGAGATGCATATATCAAAAAAATATCTTTAGCAAGAGGCCTTATAAAAAGTTGAACTGGTTCTTGGTGCACTGGTCATCTGGTTCCATTGCTACTGGAGCTACACTAAAATTTGCTGAATTTAAATCTTCAATCTGAAGGAGAAGACAGACGTTATTCTGATAGAAAACAAAATATCATAATCTCTGGTTGTGTGCCTGACACACTCATCAATTAGCCATAACATTATTAAATGTTACAGGTGAAGTAGATAACATTGATTATCTGGTTAATATGGCATCTGTCAGTTGTAGGGATATATAAGGGAGGAAGTGAATATTTAGTCAAGTTTAAAGAAATTGGCAAGTTTGACAAGGGCCGAACTGTGATGGGTAGTTCAGAGCATCTCCAATTACTGCAGCTCTTGTGAGATGCTCCCAGTCTGCAGTGGTCAGTATTTACCAAACATATTCAAGGAAGAAAACAAGTGAACCAATGACAGGGTCGTGGGCATTTCAAGGCTCAGTGATGGTCATAGGGAGCGAAGACTGGTCTGTTTGGTCCAATCAAACACACATTGCATAACATTTTGTTGAGTACTGAGCTGTGTAACCACAGGGCATGGTGCCCATGCTGACTTTTGTTCACCACCAAAAGAATGCAGAGGTGAGCATCAAAGTTGGACCATGGAGCAATTGAGGAAGGCTGATGTGGTTAAGCTGATTTTTTTTTTTTTTTTACATCACTGGATGGTTGGGTGCATGTGTGTGTCTTACTTTGGGAAGACATGGTGCCAGGATGCACTTGGGGAATCCAAGCTGGTGGAAGCAGTGTGATGCTTTGGACAATGTTCTGCTGGGTCCTGCAATTCATATGGCTGTTCCTTTGATAAGTACCCACCTTAACATTGTTCAGACCAAGTCCAGTCCTTCATGGAAACAATGTTCCCTAATGGCAGGAGCTCAGCAGGACAATAGTTTGAGGAACAACAAACAGTTCAAGATGTTTGACTTAGCTCTAAATTCCCCAGATCTCAGTCCAATCCATCATCTGTGGAATGAGCTGGACCAACAGGTTTGTTTCATGGAAACTCCACCTCACAACTTCCAGGACTTAAAGGATCTTCCGCTAATGCCTTAGTCCTGACACCACAGCTCATCTTAAGAGGTCTAGAGTCTGAATCTCAGATCACAGATTAGGGGTGTTTTGGCAGCAAAAGGATGACCTACACAATATTTGTCAGGTGGTCATAATGTTATGGCTGACGGGTGTAAAATGGGTGCAGATTCAATCCTTAGCCCAAAGTGGTTCCCAGACCTGATCATACCTGTATTCTTATATTGTCCCACCATCTGGCCTGCTATCGTCCTCTTAGTGTTGCTACCGTTTTTCAGAAGCCTTCTGAAGTTATGATTATCCCTCCTCTCTTACAGACAATATGCCAAGAGGTCATCTTCCCCCTAATGTGCTACAAAGATGAAGATGAGAGGCTGTGGCAGGAAGATCCATATGAGTATATACGCATGAAATTCAGTAAGTACTTTACCTACAAACTTCCCTGATGTGATGAACCCAAAACACGTTTCAAGTTGTCTACCTCATCTTGTGAGGACCACTGTTTCACAAAAGTGATGATGGAGACAGTCATGAATAGAAAGCTCCTGATCGTGGTCCACACTTGATCACTAAACTGCATAATATCCACTGTATTTAAAGAAGCACAAAGGATGGCTTGTATGTGTTTGAATGTGTTGTGTGATCACACTCTTTATGGTTTTTTTTTTTTTTTTTTCCCCACAGATCTTTATGACGACCACGCCCTTCCAGCCACGGCTGCTCAGAGCTTCCTGTGTAAAGCTGCTCGCAAAAGGAAGGAGGTGAGGAGCTGCTCTAACGCACAGTTTGTTAGTTGGACATCCTAACTTATATCCCCACTCCGCTACACCTGTTTAAAACAGCTAAAACCAGAGTAAATTTGTTAAAATATGATTTATGACTTAAATTTTAATACATATACATGTATATATATTATGGCATGCCGTTTAGGAAATTAATGAATATATCGAATGAATGTTTGAATATATGGAATTGAAGTTTGAAGGTATTGAATGAAAACTGACGTCATCACGGCACTAGCACCATCTTTTGTTCTGATTTTATTTCATACGGCTGTTGCAGCGAGAGGTGTGTGTGTCGGCAATCAACACCCTGGCGAATGCTTGTAATGTTAGTGGCCAAAATACTAACATTAACCTATACTGTTCTACCGATCAAGAAATTCATTCTTTGTTCAAACAAGGCAGACGGAATAACCTCTCAGGCCAGGCAATTCCTCCGTATCAGCCTAACATTCCAAGAAACATATCTGCACTCATCAATATTATTATTATAAACCACATTGGATGTACATCCAATGCTGTCTCATGTTTTTGTCCTCTTTTTTTTTTTTTCTTCTATCAAGTAGGTTATTTCTACTTGGTGATAAGATTTAACATAACATTTTTATGTTTATTGTACATGTGGTCTTGTATTTCCTCTCATGAAATGAATTACAAAATAATGGTTTAAGAGATGCTCCGATTGCTTGGATGTTGATCATGATTGTCATGGCATAACGCCATTTTGCAAAACCAGGGAATTCAGAAGGGTATCACTCTGATGACAAGTTTGATATATATAAAAAAATAAAGGTTCTAGTGGAAAGCTTCTCTGGTATCCTAATGACTCAGTTGCATCATATACACAGCTGTTGATTATTTTGTGTTACCAGCACGATCTGTCATATCTAAAAATTTATTTATGTGCACAAAATCATATCAGTTCAACTTTTTCTTACTTATAATTTCTTAAGCTGTGAAGCTGCTGAAAAGAGTTTTTCACATACAGTTGTACACTAAGCATCATGTTTCAGCTAATAACTTGTTCTTCCTCTGTGCTTTTTTTCTTGGAAGGTTCTTCCTCAGATCATGGCATTCTGCCACCAGATACTGATGGACCCCTCTGCTGACCCCCGCAGGAAGGATGGAGCACTGCACTGCATCGGCACACTGGCTGAGCTCCTACTGAAGGTAACGACATTTAGTTCTGCTTTCCTGATGAGTGATCAGATTAAGTTCTGCTGCATCATCTCAGTGCCTGTGTGTTCTGTGTGTCATTCTACAGAAGCGAATGTACAGAGAACAGATGGAGCTGATGCTGCAAAACTATGTCTTCCCTTTGCTCAACTCTCCAGTGGGTTACCTGAGAGCCAGAGTAAGTGAGCTCTTCTCACACTGTGAAACCCTAACCCTCTTCACATCACTGCAAGGGCTTGAAAAGAGAGGAGGTGAGAGAGGTGTTACAATTAACAGCTCATCCAAACATCATCTTCACAGTTTCTCCTTTGTCAAATTGCTAAGTATTTTGTTGTTTGTTTTTGAATGAAGATGTTTGGTCTTGATTTTGATAGTGGTTAAGTCAGAGATGAGAATAATGTCAGTAATCTTACTTCTCTTACAATCATCTGACTGTAAGAGAAGTATTAGATATATACATATCAGCCAATTTTCACTGTTTCTGAGTTCCAGTTTTAATTGGCTCCAGTGTTAATGAGATCCATTTCATCTTAACTGTAGTGTGGGCTCTGGTGTCTCCGGGCTACATAGAGGAGCTCTTACATGGTGCCCTGGTGCACTGCATGTTGAAGTCTAGATGTACTGTGTGTGATTTGGAAACATCTGTTTGTAAACATTGCTACTGTGCCTCTCCTCCCTTCAGCCCTGTATGGCTCATCCAGTCAGTGCGTTTCAGTGTCTCAGTACCATGTGTTTTGCTCATTGACATACGTGCTACTGAATGAGGAGACATTGTGGTTTCAGATCCAGGAACAGTATGTAGACTGAAACCTGTTGTTTTGACCTGCCACTGTCTGCTGTCTTCTGTCAGTCATGCTGGGTGCTCCACTGCTTCAGTCCCCTGCGTTTCCATGATGATCTGGTTCTCAGGAACGCCGTAGTGTTGGTCAAACAGGATCTGATTGATGACAAAGAGATGCCTGTCAAGGTGGAGGCTGCGATTGCTCTGCAGACGTTGGTCAGCAACCAGGAACAAGGTCTGAGGACTGTTTAAGTGGCTTAAACAAGCATTCTAGCAAATGACCATTAGGGTGCAACTCCAATGGTTGTTTCCAAGTGGATGTGAAATATGGTTTCCTTCCTTTGCCTGACGACAAAACCCTAAACTGGAGCCTTCAAGACGACAGATAAATAGTGATAGATAGTGATCCACAAAAATGTCAGTCAGGGAGGCAGAATGCATTATGGGAAAAGTAGTTAATTGGAGCAGATTACAGGAATCAGCGGCGCCGCTAGGGATTTTGGGCCCCATGAAAAGAATCTTTATGATTTATAATTTATATAAATTATTATTTTATTAGGGGCCTCTCTGGGCCCCTAGAATCTTTCTCCTTTTCCCCCCTTTTCGGCGCCCCAGACAGGAGTTAGAGTTTTACAGCTGGACCAGAGACCAGTACACTGCCTGGTCAAAAACTGTGAAAAAATACTTGCAGATGCAGTTCTCCAGTGTTGTCACTAGAGATCACCTAAACATATGGTGAAATGAAATTGTAAAAAAATCAACAGTAAAACTCACAACTATGTTTGATATTGAAATTAAGAGAATTTCCACAAGCACAATGTGAAGAGCACTCAAGGGATTGGAACTAAAGAGCTATGTAGCCTTGAGAAAATTACTTATCAGTGAGGCTATTGAGAAAAAAAAAGATTTACCCTGGTCCAGACCGATGGGCACTTCAGGGTAAGAAGAGAGGGAGATGGAGTGATGCCCCCATCATGCCTACCGTATAAGTCCGTTGGGGGCAGTGTTGTGATCTGGGGTTTCTTCAATCAGTCAGGTCTATATTCAGAACTGTTATTTGCCAAAGAATTATTCCATCTTACTACCTGAATAATAATGAGTGACCGGGTTTTTCCATCAATTGATTTTTCTTCCCTAATGGCATGGGCATATTTCAAAGATATCAATGCCAGTTTTCATTAGGCTCAAATTGTGAAATAGTGCTTCAGGGAGCATGACACATCATTTAACACATGAATTT
Source organism: Remorina albescens (assembly GCA_034769265.1). Lineage (NCBI taxonomy): Eukaryota > Metazoa > Chordata > Actinopteri > Carangiformes > Echeneidae > Remorina > Remorina albescens. Next base: position 17,529,165 of record CM068484.1, on the reverse strand, counting down.
TAATCACCACAGCACAGTCCAGACCTTAATCCCACTGAGAAATTATGGGAAGTGTTGGAGAAGACTTTACACAGTGGATCTTCCATCATGAATGCTAGAACTTAAAAAAATGAATGCAGATGTTGATGATTCTTCGTATGAATTTGTACCTTTTCTTTCAAAATCAAGAATTAGTTTAATCAAAGAGAAGAGCATGAATACAACACAGATGACATCATGCACAGCACATCCCTTACTTGGTCAGAGGGCATTGCAGGGTATGATTAATCTGCCTGATATTTTGCTCATTTTTATTGTTACACTTTACTTGTACCTCTTATGGTGTTTGTGTAGCCAAGTTGTACATCAGACCATACATCCGGCCGGTCATGCAGGAGCTGCTTCATGTGGTAAAAGAGACAGAGAACGATGACTTGACCAATGTCATTCAAAAGATGATTTGTGAGTACAACCAGGAAGTGGCTGCCATTGCTGTGGACATGACACAGAACCTGGTAGGAACACCATTCACCTGAGACTTTCATGGTGCACAGGCTTTGAGTATGAATCTGAATGTAACCTTGTCTGTTAATGCAGACAATCCAATAGGATGTTGCTCTGTGCGTGTGTCTGTGTGTCAGGCAGAAATCTTTACCAGGGTCCTGCAGAGTGAGGAGTACGAGGAGAATGAAGACAAGACTGTCATGGCTCTTGGCATCCTTAGCACCATTGACACCATTCTCACTGTGATGGAGGACCATAAGGAGGTCTCATACACACACACACACACACACACACACACACACACACACACACACACACACACACACACACACACACAAATAAAGAGTCTTCACAGTGAAATATTTAACAATTTGGCTCTATTCAGACCTGTTTTAAAATGTGTCTTGGTGACCACTTCTGGTCACTGATCTCACATCCTGGTTTTTATACAAAGCCAATGAAACAGATGGCTCTGTTATGACAGTGCTTGTGCGCACGCATGTGTGTGCTTTTGTTTGTATTAGTGAGAAATAGCACATTACGACCAAAATTATGAGGACCTGTCACTCCCTTTTCAATCTCTTTGTGGAACTAAAATGTTCGCGTGGCCATTGTTAATGACTTTGCGGCCACAGACTTAACATGGTGGGTGAAATGAACCACTATGGGTACTTCATTCATTCATTCACCTTCTACTGCTTATCAATTTCCGGGTTGTGAGGGATGCTGGAACCAATCCCAGCTCACGTTGGGCAATGGCGGGGTACACCGTGGACAGGTCCATTACAGGGCCAACACAGAGAGACACATAAACACGAACAACCACTCACACTCACACTCATAGCTACAGGCAATTAGAGTCACCAATCAACATGCATGTCTTTGGACTGTGGGAGGAAACACACACAAGAATGGGGAGAACATGCAAACTACACACAGAAAGGTCTAGGGCCGGGAATCAAACCCACGATCTTCCTGCTGTGAAGCAACAGTGCTAACCACTATGCCGCCATGCTGCCACCACCATGGGTATTTGACCAATTAAAAAGTGTTCAGAACACAGGCCTACGCCAGTGCCAAATTCCTGGAGCATGGAAAGTACAGCTCCCCCACCATCACGGACTGTTTTGGGCGTAAATCAATTGCCCAGGAACTGATTTTTTTTTTACCCTGATTTCCACCGGTCACACAAAGTTCCTCAAAGTTTCTGGTCATTAGGAAATTTTTCTGCGATTGGAATGTGGCTAAATAGAGAGAGTGTAGTACAGAGAGGTTGAATGAATTCACTAACGGTACACAGTTTTATCTACTTGAAATAATATCTTAACTTATTATGAAGTTATGGGGACTCACTCAGAGGTGAGAGCAGGTGGTCCATTGGAGGATTTAGGCAGAATGAATGGTCCTTCAGAAGTTTGTATAGTTTCTCAGTCATCCATGTCGGTGTTCTCTGAAAAGGTTGAATCAAGGGCAACTGGCCTTAGCAGTGGATTCTTGACAACAGCCATCTGCAGTCGGCATCACATGAATCAAACAATGGTCATTCAAACCAGAGCTCAGGCGACTTGAACATCTCTAACAATCGTTGCAACAACCAGGCGAAGTAATCTACTAAGTATTATCAAAGTCCTTGTTAATGATCCCATCGAGGATAATTACCAGGGTTTCCCCACCAGTCAGTGAGGACTGATGATGTCTTCGAGAATCTACAGCTAAGTCCAGTTGCCCTGGACTCAATGTTTCATAAGTCTTTCAGAGGGGTAAACTGTTTCCTTAGGATGTCAGTACAGTAGGCAGCCATTCAGAGAGCTTATAGTAGAGTTGGCAGCCCTTCAATGTGAACCAGTGCACAGTCATATTTATACTGTTGAAGGATGTGTTACGGAATCTCAAATGCTTCCCCAATACATCTCAGGTGTATTCACACCTGCAGTTGCCCACAGCTGCCCACCTGTGAGCGGATCACTGGTGATGGATGTTAATACCAGGTCTGAACAGGGCTTTGTCTTTCAGATTACTCAGCAGCTGGAGAACATCTGTTTGCAGGTGATCGGCCTGGTCTTGCAGAAGCCCATCATAGGTATGGCAGGTGTGTGTGCGCGGGTTTTTACACAAACACCATCACTCACACACAAAGGTAGTCTCTGTCTGAAGTATTTACATTTTCCTACATCATGTTTTCTTCATAAACCCTCTTCAGCTGCATCACACTCTGGAAATGGTCAAGGTTTGCATGTTTGAATGCAGATTGCCTCCATTCTTTGTTGGTGAGTCGATGAACTGACAACTTCATAATACTAGGTCATAATAAACCAAATAAACAAAGAGAGGAGAGAAAATTTGAGATGTTTGCCTCTTGCTCCCATTCTCTTCTTCAGTAGCCACACATTTCCGCCATGTTTGTTATGTCAGCCTGACTCTGTTGTGTGAGCACTAGCCCAGCTCTTCCTGTGCAGACATGATACCAGCTGAAGTAAAATGAGGATCGGGATCAGTGTCAGTTCTGGTCAGACCTGGTGTCCTCAGGGAAGAATAGATTATGAATCTGTGTCACAAACAGATCACCTGTTGGAAGACCTCTGCTCATAGTAATGAAGTGCTTGTTTCTTTACTCATAACAATTATCTCATGAACAGTGTGATTCCGAGTAACAGAGTAAAGACCTAACACTCATTGCTTTTCATTCCTAATATGAGCCAGTGTTATTCAGTCCACATTCCATTTCCTGTAACCTTTTTCCACTCTAGGTGAATACAGAATTTGTTGTTTCATTAATTATCCTTTCTGCTCTCTGCAGAATTTTATGAGGAGATCCTGTCATTGGCATTCGGCCTCACTTGTCAGACAATCTCCCCCCAGATGTGGCAACTGCTGGGCATCCTGTACGAGGTCTTCCAACATGACTGCTTTGACTACTTCACAGGTAGCTCACACATGAAAGTCATTATCCCAATCCTGCCGCTGCTCATTTTCACACTTATTTCACCGAATATTTTATAAACAATTAAAATCCCAAATGTTCTTATTAGTTGCTTCACTTCCTGTGGCTTGTTGTTCGATTGTTAATGATATAGAACAGACATGTAAAACTCAAGGCCGGCCTGAAATACAATTATATCTGGTCCATGAGATAATTTCATATGTTTATTATTAATGGCCTGCTGGTATTTAGCACTCACACCAATCATAGAACAAATCCAATAATGCACTGCAACAACTGCCATGCCAATGAAGACCTGTGAGCAGAAATCCCTCCTCTCTGCTGCTAAATAGCTTTTTTGAGCTATGTGAGGAAACCAGTTCATGAAAAGTGTAAAAGACTCCACAGTGAAACTGTATCAAAAGAGGCTGAGTTAGTTGGTGTTTCTATGCAAAGTGATTAAGCATCTTACTGTGTTAACCCTTGAGCTTCATTGGTGGGATTGTGGGATGCAAGGAAAGCTTTTCAAGCCAAGCTGGCCCTGTGGGAGCCTCAGATCATGCAGCAAAAAAAGCTGTCTCCCATTTCATGTTGACGAACAATGGCAAAGTTTCTACTGCTGTGCTCCCATTGGCACACTTTGCTGATAAACTGAGCACACTTCGAATTGAGTTTCCAAAGCACAGAAAAGTAATTTCAAATTGTTAGTAATCCATTTGCAGTTGACATAGAAAAAGGACCTGCAAACTTTCAGGTGGAGCTGAGATCTACAGTGTAACGGCACACTCGAGGCAAAGTACCATGGCGAGTTCCCCCGCTTTCATCCTTGAAACAACTCCACCTAGCTGCTGCTTGAATGCTCTACATGTATGCTAAGCATCCTGATCAGACAAATTGTTTTGGGAATTTACACCAGTTTGTTTATATTTGAAATGTTATTTAGCTTGAAATTTTTTTTAAAGGAAAACAAATTAATTTTACATTTTCATGATTGCATTGAGGAAAATTATAGCACTCTTAGTTTTAATCTGCCCATCAAATGTTCAACCTGTTTAGCCTGCAACTAAGACCTTGTTTTGAATTTTGGCTTTTTCTGTCATTCAGATGGATACCCCTGATATAGAGGCAGCTGTAATCCATTGTGACACTCTAAACTTACTGCTAAAAAACAAAGTAGAGATTGAGACTCAAATAACTGGAGCAGTGCTGTTTGCTATGTAAAATAAGATTTGAATGCTGGTACACTAACCCAGAAAATAGCTGCAACTCTCATGATGTACTGTGTTTGTGTTACAGATATGATGCCTCTTCTGCACAATTACATTACTGTGGATACAGACATGCTCTTGTCTAACCCAAAACACTTGGAGGTCATCTACAGCATGTGCAAAAAGGTCAGACCTCAGAGCTATGTAAAGTCTTAACAGAGTCCGTAGTGTGGCTGCTGAGCTATTTCCTGATCTTTGACCTGTTGTAGGTACTGACCATAGATGCAGGTGAGGATGCAGAGTGTCATGCTGCCAAACTGTTGGAGGTCATCATCCTGCAGTGCAGAGGAAGAGGCATCGACCAGGTCAGACATAGACTATCATTTTCATGTCATTAGCTCTTGACATGAAAAAGTCATAAGCAAACTCCTCCTCCTTCTTCTTCTTCATCTTTCCCCTATCCTCATCCTTTTTCTCCTTCTTCTTCTTCATTTTGTCTTTGTTTTTCTCTTCCTCACTTTCTCCTCTACGTCTTATTTCTGTCCTCGTCGTTCTTCTTACATGCGTGTGTGTTTGTGTGCGCACAGTACTGGTATATCAGCACAGAAACAACACTGATAAAAGTTACAAATGACATTATAATGGCTTCAGACAACGGTTGCCCTCCATACCTGTCCTGTTAGATCTTAGTGGTGCATTTGACACCACTGACCATAATGTTTTATTGAAAAGATTGTAACATGTAATTGGGATCAGAGGAACTGCACTAGGCTGGTTTACATCATATTTATCAGACAGATATCACTTTGTTCATGTTAACAATGGGTCTGTTCCTCACGCACTTTAGTTACTCATGGAGTTACACAGGGTTCTGTGCTTGGACCAATACTTTTCACCTTATACTGTATATGTTTCCCTTAGGGAATATTATCTGGAAGCACAGCATCAATTTTCACTCTTATGCCGATGATACTCAGTTATACATGTCAATGAACTAGGAAAAGAGATCACATTTCTTCTATGCTTGCTTCTCTGCATAGGCTCTCAGTAAAATTCAAAATACAATTTAAAATCCTTCTGTTAAAATACAAGGCTTGTCGTTTCATCCCCCACCCCCTCCCCCAGGCATACATTACCTAAATTTTCATGTACCCTTGAAAAGCAGTTGGCTACCAGGTTGGCCTTGCTACTTGGTGCTGGACTGGGTGTAGAGTTGCAAGAAAATAGACCAGATGCCTTGAGATGAGTGTTGGAGTCCTTCATCAAGTTCAACCACTGCAGAGCACAATGATACATGTCCAGGAAGATGTGATGTCCCAGCAGGTAGTACCAAAATGACTCAATGGCCCACTTCATGGCCAAACACTCCTTTTCCACGGTCAAGTACCGTGGAGTTTGCAGCTCAGGAACAGGACTGGATATCTGTCTCCATCCGCTCCCAAGCCAATATCAGATGTATCCATCTGCAGAATGAATGGCAGGGAGAAATCTGGGTTATAAAAAACTGACTCATGTTGACTCGTGTTGGCACCCCTTGATCCTCGAATGCTTGATGACACTCCTTAGTCTGTTTGACCTTGTTCGGAGTTGAGGCCCTAGTGAGGTACGTGAGTGTGGCTGCCCTATTTGGGTTGGGAACAGGGTACGAAGGAATGGCATCCACCTTCTGTATTCAAGGCTTGACCACCCCCTGTCCGATGACATAGCCCAGGTACTCAACCTGCTTGCATGCAAAAGCACACTTGCCTGGGTCGATGGTCACTCCAGCCCATTTGATCAACAGGAGGACCCTTCGGAGGTGGACCACAGGTTCCGCCCACATCTGGCTGAAAATAACATCATCACCCAGGTAGGCAGCTTCAAACTGTGGCACCTCTCTCAGCACTTGATCCATCAGCCTTTGTAACTTTGCTGGCAACCCCTGTGTTTGTACTAAAACTTGCAATAAGCCATTGAAAATGCTGTCAGTTCTTTGGTCTCTGGTGCCAGGCCCAGTTACCAATGTTCTTTAACAGCTCCAGTGTAATGATGAACTTGGCCTTTCAAATTCCCTCCAACAACTAATCTATGAGGGGCATTAGGTAGGATTAGAACTTTGAAATTGCATTCAGATACCTGATATTGATGCAGAATCTCTGCAAGCCATCTTTCTTTGGGAGCTGTAAAACTTTCTTTGGGGCTGCACCACTCACTTTTTGAAGCTTCAGTGATGCCTAGCTGCAAAATCAGGTAAATCTCCTTCTTGAGTTTAGGCACCAACCGCTCTGGGATCCTATACCACTTGCAGTGAGGTCTGGCATTTGATTTGAGGTGAACTTTTTTGCTGGACAAGAGTTGTGAATCAGGTTTTTTGGTGGAATACCTCTGAATCCAGCAACACTTTTATCTCCCTCTGCTGGAGAGACTGAAGAGTGGGCACATCCACTGCCACGGGCTGAGAGATGGTGTTCCCCATCAGTGAACAGACAGATGAGAAGATACTCCTTGACTGACAGTGTAGGCTCCTTAGGCGACCTTACCAAGGTGCGTGGCGACTTCATATGACCTCTGCCATCTGGACATCAGCTTGAGAGATAGGAAGCAGAAGTAGCACTTTCTGGCCAGGTTCTGTCTCTTGCCTTTTTGTCTTACCAGTTCTTCTGATTGGCTTGGTTAGACTTCATGTGTTCCTGGGCCAGAGCTGTCATCTGTTCTAGTCTGTCTCATTTTCACCACATAGGCCACCACACTCTCTTACTCAGCCCTTCGGTTCTCCTTGTGCTCCTTCAGGAGGTTAAGTGGCCCCCCTCATCTGACGAACATAGAACAGCTCAAATGGTGAGAAACCAGTCAAAGCCTTGGGCACCTGCCTCAGAAGGTTTGGATAAAAATTTTGGCCACACTCAACGGGAACCTCTCTAGGTATGGTTACCCTTGAGAAAATCTGGAAAAGAGAGATGGAAACCTGTCTGGCCTGAACAGCGTTGAGGGGAAATGCTTCAGGGTAACAATGGAATAGTGGCATAGTCACGGATTTCTAGTATGTACTCATGTTCACATGTACTTCTCTCAAGCGCTCCCACCACATCAATGCCTATTGTGTTAAATGGTGTGTCAATCACTGGCAAAGGCTGAAGCTGAGCACAAGCTACTCCCCTAGGCAAAGTGACATTGCCTGTGCACCAGTATTGGTTTTGTGACTTTCTAAGGAGACTGAGGCACGAAGGAATCAGCAGCTCAATACTGCCATCATTCTATAGATGTGTGGTGAGAGTGTCCTCTGCCCCTGCATCACCGTGTGGCATGGCAGCTGATAGGAAGGGCTTGTACAAAGCAGGGAAGGTTGCACAGAGGATTGTTGTTTCCAGCTTCCCTTCTATCATAGACATCTACAACACCAGATTCAGAAAGAGGGCCACCTGCATCATGAAAGATTCCACCTATCCTACACATTCACTCTTTGTCCCTCTTCCTTCGGGGAGAAGGCTGCAGAGCATCAGGAGCAGGACCACCAGACTAAGGAACAACTTCTTTCTGACAGCTGTGAGACTGCTGAACTCTGGTAGTTTTCTTAGTTTGCTCCTCACTGGGGTGTGGATGACATGTGCAATAATAACAAAAACTGGACTTATTTATCTATTGCACAATCCATAAACCTCTACTTCACTCAAAACACACGAATGTGCACTGTATTTATTAAAGTCATTCTGTGGACATTACCACTATGCTGCTGTACACTTCACAGGTTATACTGTTATACCGTGTTTTGTGTTATACTTTCTTATGTTAGTAATATTGTTTTCTTTTTTTCTCACTGTGTTTAGTTAAGTAATATTATTGTCTTCTCTCTTAAACCTTTCAGGTCTTCTCTAATGTATCTTCTTAGACTTTATTTATTTCTTGCTTGCACTTTACTAATATTTGTTTTCGTGGCAATTACCAGGCCTTCAGTCACAAATTTTGTTCCCATGTCACGTAAACACAGGCTGGAATGACAATAAAAAATCCTTGAATCCATTGACCCCCATTGGACTTATTCATGCATCTGATGAGGTTGTCTTGGCCAAAGGTGGTTCTTCTGTACTCAGTCCTAGCTGAAAGGGCACCCTCTGCAAGGTGAGCAACATCTTCTGCAGACTTTGGGTCCCATTTTCAGACCAGACTTCCAACTCGGGGTCCAGCATTCTCAAAAACTGCTCTAGAACAGCAATTCTGAAATTTCCTTCACCCTGGAGCTCTCTGGGTTAACCAGGCAGATATACAGCTCACATAGAGTTTCGTCTTGGTTGATGTTGACAGAATGAAATATCCTTCTGTATGTGTCGGCTGTGATTTTATATTTGGCCAATATGACCTCCTTGACCTATTCAAAGTATTCAACCTCAGCAATGCCCTTCCTGCCTTGTCTGTCAGCAGAGGCATCAGCTGGATAGCCCATTCTTCTTTTAGCCGGTGGCAGACACTGCCCATCCTTTGAAACATTGTGCATATGTGTAGTGCCCTCACACTTTCGGCTCAGCTCCTTCTTCACTACAGCAGACCGGTACATCAAATGCATCACTGCTGCTGCTGCACCGATCTGTATTTCACTCTCACCCTCCATCCTTCCATCATTGTGAACAATACCCCTAGATACTTAAACTCCTCCACTTGAGGCAAGGACTATCTTCAGACACGAAGAGGGCAAACCACCCTCATCCAGTCAAGAGCAATGACCTTGGATTTAGAGGCACTGATTGTCAATTCACCCGCTTCACACTGAGCTGCAAACCATCCAAGGGAGGCTGAGGAGTGTGTTCCCCCTATAGTTGGAGCTCACCCTCCAGACCCCTTCTTAAAAAGAGGGCACACCACCCCAGTTATCCATTCCAGGGGCACTGTCCTTGACTGCCACACGATGCTGCAGAAGCATGTCAGCCAAGACAGCCCTACAGCATCTACAGACTTAAGGTTCTCAGGGCAGATCTAGTCTATCTGCGGTGCCTTGCCATGAAGGGCCCTCAGCCTCTACTGTCTCTACGGAAGGCGTGTCAGAAGAACCTTGAAGTATTCCTTCCACAGTCCGAAAATATCCTCAGTTGAGGTCAACTACACCCTGACTCCACTGTAAACAGTGTTGGCATGGTACTGCTTCCACTTTCTAAGGTACCGAACAGTTTGCCAGAACTTCTTTGAGGCTTAACGATAGTCCTCCTCCATGGCTTCATCGAACTCCTCCCGGACCCAAGTTTTTTGTCCACAACCCGGGCTGCTGTGTGCTTGGCCTGCTGGTATCTATCAGCTCTCTCAGGAGTCCCACAAGCCAGCCAGGCTTTATAGGACTCCTTCAACCTGAGGTCATCCCTTACTTCCAGTGTTCACCACTGGGTTTGGGAGTTGCCGCCGCAACAGGCATCAGAGACCCTATGGCCACAGATCCGAACTGCCACTTCAACAATGAAGGTGGAGAGCATGGTCCACTCAGACTTAATGTCAGCAACCTCCCTCCGGATCTGGTCAAAGCTCTCCCAGAGGTTGAAGACCCACTTGACTGAGGGTTCCACCAGACGTTCCCAGCAGACCCTCACAATACGTTTGGGACTCTGCCAAGTCTGTCCATCTTCTTCCCCCACCAGCAGATCCAACTCACCACCAGGTGGTGATCAGAAGAGACAGCGCCGCCCTCTCTTCACCTAAGTTTCCAAGACATACGGCTGCATGTCAGATGACATGACAACAAAGACCATCATCGACCTCCAACTTAGGGTCTCCTGGTACCACGTGCACAACCCTCTCGTTTACCGGGGAGAACTCCAACACATGGCGGCTGAGATGGAGTGCAATGAGTAACCCCACACCAGTCGCTGCATCTCACTGTGGGCAACTCCAAAGTAGAAGTGAGTCCAGTCTCTGTCGAGGAGTTTGGTTCAAGAGCCCCGATTGTGCGTGGAGGCGAGCCTGACTATCTCTCGTTGGTACTGCTCAATCTCAGGCTTTAACTCAGGTTCCTTCCCCCAACATGGTGACGTTCCATGTCCCAATAGCCAGATTTGTTTTCCAGTGGTTGGGTCATCCAGGAGGGGACATAAGGGGCCATTGCATTGTGGTTTGTGTAGCAGTCATGGGTGGAGACATATCCGGATTTTAGGATTTAACAGAATTTATACATTTAGGTGGTCGAGTGATATTCACTTTGGGATTCTGGGTGGGCAACTTTTCTAACCGAGGCGCAGAGAAGCGTTTAAAGCCTGCAGTTATGCCTCCTGGTCTCGGCTCTGCAATGTCGTTCTTTTGGTTTTCAATCAGGTTCCTAGATATGAGAGCTGCCCACTCACAATGGGATGAATGCCATCTCTGCTAATCAGACCACGTTTTCCGCAAAAAGTCCTCCAGATATCTACATAACCCACATTGTTTTCTGGATTGGACACCACCCTCACAGCCAGTGGTTAAATGATGACATGAAGCATTACATCAGCACTGGTCACATTTGTCAGAGGCCCAGAGAAAACTATGGAGTCTGACATTGCTTAGTATAATCATACGCTGACTCCACAGTAATCTTTGTAATCTCTAACTGGGGCTGTTGGATGTATTCACTGCTGATATGAATTTCATTTGATGTACATCCGCGGATACTGTTATCTAAAAGTTGGCAGTTGGAAAGTCTTGTTCTTTCCATCTGTTATGAACTGATATAGAAATGTAATAGTTCATGACAAATCCCTTATAAAGGTCATGTTACACATGACATGAATCTGACTCTATTAGATGTGACTGTATGATCTTTAGCAAACCAGACATAAAACTGCAGGGTAAGTTTCCAGTACAGCAGTAACAGCAGTTTGATTTCTCTGTCTCCTTGCTACAGTGCATCCCTCTGTTTGTGGAGGTGGTGCTGGAGCGCCTGATGAGAGGGGTGAAGTCCAGCGAATTGAGAACCATGTGCCTGCAGGTGCCCGTTGCTGCTCTGTACTACAACCCAGCCCTCCTCATCCATACTTTGGACAGCATGCACTTCCCACATAATCCACAGCCTATTACTGCCCACTTCATCAACCAGTGGATCAATGACACAGAATTCTTTCTGGGGTGAGGGGGACACTCTTGTTGTTAATAACTGTTTTGGTAGACTGTGAAATTTTTGGATGTCACATCCAACCAAGTCTTACAGCTTGAAAGCCCTGGGGACAGTTAGGGATGTGAGAAGAAGAAACTGCATCAAGTGGAAGAGACGGGAGTTAGTGGAGAGTATCCATGCTGTGATTTGAGTCTATGGACCATGTTGGGTGGGGGGTGGGGTTACATGCTTAGATGTAGCCTCCTTCATAGTGAGCTGGAGAGGAGTCAGGGGTGGAACTGAGCTGCTCTGGACACTTTCCTGATTACCAGGCAAATCAGTGTGTTGTAGTCTGTAGCCATGCCCTGATGCATTCCCTGCCTTATGGCCCATTTTCCTGAGAGTTTCATAAAAAAACAAAAACAATAATAATAATAGTATATTTAGTTTCTGAGTGCCTATCAAATGACACTCTACAACAAAGGCGTAAAAACCAATGGTGAAACAAAGGCAAAACAAAAAAAAGGTTAAAAAATAAATGTTATATTGAAATTTTGAAACTAGAGACTATCAGTTCATTAGAAAAAGGTTTACTGGGGTAATATATCAAGTGACAAGCAGGGCCATTGGCTTCATTTTGGAAAATGGACCTAAATTAACACTGGGCAGTTAAAGTTTTTGTTTTATTTTGTTCTAAAATGGAAAAGGTTTTGACTTTTTTTTTCTTTTATTTAACTCTGTCTCTGTTGCCTAACTTACTAGGAGTATTTTTTTTCCTTTTCTTGGTATTTTTTGCAGTACTGCATTCAAGCCCTCATGTTGTAGCAAATTAACCTTGACCAAACTCTAAAATTTCTTTTGTTTTGATTCCTTGAATTGAATGCAACTGGGCTAGAGGACATTTGAACTTGATGTGAGAACCTTGTTTAAAAAAAGTTGGTTAAAGTTAACCAGTGTAACAATCTGATGTTAGCCTTATACAATCACAGCTATGGTGACAAATTAGTGCCAAAAAGCACTCGCGCGATAAAACACATTCGGGCATATTACATTATTTCACAGACATAGATATTAACTGCGCGCGTGCACTCAGAGGAAACTGCTCCCTGAGCGAGGAAAAAAGTGCTGCGAGCGAGGAGGAATATGTGACCAGCGCGCCAAACAACCACCCAAAATCACCCCGCTCTCTCACTCGAAACTTTTGGCACAGTTGGGGAAGGAACCAGGGTCAGTACTGGCTCTGCTGTGATTGGTTATTTCTGAAGAGCAAGATTTGATTGACACTCCTCCTCTCAGACATGGAAGTCTGCTGAAATGAAGAAGACAACAGCGTCTGGGAAGAGGTTCCTTCAGGTAAAAAACCCTTCGCTGAATTCGGGCATTTGTGATTAACGAAAACAGTGGCTTGTGTAAAATTTCATATAAGTATGTTTCTGAGAAATATGTTAGTGTAGATAAAAATCAACATTAGTTTTTGTATAGTCTATAGCGTTATTAGTTAGTCCATAACGTTAACCGGAGCTAGCATACTTATATGAAGTATGATAGCCCCCCCCCCCGTGCCAAAAGTTTCGCGTGAGAGAGCAGAAATCAACTTAGGGAAACCGGGGTGATTTTTGAGTGGTTGTTTGGCCTGCTGGTCACATATTCCTCCTCTCTTGCAGCACTTTTTTCCTCGCTTGGGGAGCAGTTTCCTCTGAGTGCGTGCACAGAGATAATTTGTGCGCTCGCAGTTAATATCTAGGTGTGTGAAATAATATAATACAGCCAAATGTATGTTTTATCGCGCGAGTGCTTTTTGGCACTAATGTGTCGCCATTTATGAACACCACCATGACACTGATATCAGTGTTCTCATCTCATCTGGTCTTCATTTGTCAAACAAGTGCAAGAACAGGTGTAGTTCCAGGTGCAAAAATCATCTTAGACAAGGTTTTACATGTGGTTAATTAAACTTTTTCTATTGTAGTTGATCACAGTGTACCAAAGATCGGATGTTGATAAATACAATGGCTGAAAACGATTGTAATTTGGAATTCAAATAAATATTCTCAGTTCAGAAGCTTTCCCCGTATATTTTACGACATGCATTTGCAGAATGGGGCCAAAAAGACTTCCAGGAGCAGAAATTGAAATAATGACTCAGAAGTCCAACGTAACAAGGTGGTTTTATTTCGCAGCCTGAAAAGTGGTATCAAAGGCTGCCAGAAGGTAGCCGGAATTACTGCTGAGATCAAGAGCATCGTTTTAGACACCTGATGTCTAAATATTTCATTCATTAGCAAATGTTACTATGTTAATTACACAAATGTTAGCATTAAGGCTATAGGGCCAAATAGCTTGTATCACAATTTTTTCATTTAGGTGAGGAAAAAATGACCTGACAGCTGGACCAGATTGATTACAGGCTACCTATTGCTCTAATTTAAATTTGTAATTTTGTCACCTGTTGGTGGCCTGGCTATCTCAAAATGTAGTAGAATTATTATTTAAACATAATATTAATAATAATAATGTAATGGAATCTGCTTATTCTAACAATTTCTTATTAACTAATTATCTTACATGCACGTTTTATTTGATGCATTGCCGGTCCAGAATGTTACAAAAAAAAACTACTGTCACAAGTAAGACAGCCTAAGATCTGAGCATACCCTACAGTTAAATCCAAATTGATAAGAGCCGATCTTTGTATGAAAATAGGTGAGCGATCAATATACCTTTCAGGTCTGTTCCAGAGTTAGAAGAGACTCGCTGACCTGGTGTTTACGAAGAAAATGCTGGCAGAAGATTTGTCCAAAAAATTTTGACTGTTTAACACAACAGTCAGTGCTTTTCTGGAGTCTTCCTCTTTCCCAGTCTTTCCCCTCTTTCCTCCCCTCAGGCTCCATGACCGCAAGATGTGCATCATCGGCCTGAGTGTGCTCATGGAGCTGCCGAGCCGACCAGCCGTGCTGGAGGGAATCGCCGGCCAGATCGTCCCCTCTGTCCTGCTCCTTTTCCTGGGCCTCAAACACCTCTATGCCTCCCGTCTCATCAACAAACCAGACGTCCTGGCTCGTGCTGGGCCTCAGGATGAAGACCAGAATGGTGAGAAATGACCAGGAAGAGGAAATTGATTAGGAGAAGGAATAAACTGAAATAGAGAAAAGATTAGGTCAGACATTGAGAAGTAAGAATGGACAGAGATGAGTTTTGTGATATATAGCTGTTGTCCATGCGAGGTGTTTCTAATTTTGTGCTACCTGTTTATGTGAAGACATAATGGCATGCATGATATGTGGGTTTAAAACAAACTTCAACTGCAGAACTCCATGGAATTGTCTCTAATAACAGCAACAATAATAATAAAAAGCCAAATAATATTGACCATGATTGCATTAAAAGCAATAATAAGGGAACATCTAATCACATCCAATCACTTTTAATAGGAAGTGTAAATGCATCAGACATCTGCAACTACAGCTGCAGTCTTGGATACCACCTTCAGGAACAACATATTTTACATCACTGGTTTGACTGAAATGAGTCATCACTGTGGCTTGCTGCCTTCTTTAGCTTCTAGGATGGTATTTACATGCTGACTAGATTTCAGTGAGGATGGTGGGTTTATTACATTAAGTGTTCCTTTTTTTTGAAATTCATGTGGTAGAGACTAAGCTGATTAAAACTAAGAACCAACCAACCAACCAATCCAAGGCAATGAAAACAGTGGAGAAACATTTTAAAGTTGCCAAGTTACACGCTATCTCTCCATGAAGTAACTCTGAAACCATTTATAAGCATTTTTGTGTGAACCTGTATTATCAAATGATGATCAACTGCTTTTGACAGATCAATAGAAAGAGTTGCACAGAGATGCTGTCAAGAGTTGAAATCTTTAAAAATTGGCTTCAGTAACCATGCCTTTTTTTTTTTTTTTTGAAAATCAGATTGCTGTATCTTTTTGTTCAAACTGAAATGTTAAAATGTATGTTGTGCTGCAGACTACAAGGGGGTCAAGTTTTTTCTCACACATCAAATTCTTTAGAGCTACATAGCCCAACAACAGAGACAGGCAGAAAATACAGAAAATCTTCAATATTGAGTTGACATTACTTTTCAGAAATCTGGTTTCATTTCGGCATTTAATATTTTTTCAGAGCCTCTGCCCTTATGCTGGTTCAGGTAGCAATTCTGTCATTCTGCTCGTCTAGATAGAGCTTTCTTCTCTGTATTGATCCAGGTAAAGTTTGTTTGGGCTGGATAAAGTTGGCCTGTCTCTGCAGGTTCATAGGCAGAGCTTTTCCTTCTGTGTTCAGAAAAGAGACTGTGTTGTCTTTTGGCAGAAGAGATTCCCAGTGATGAAGATGAAGTGAATGAAAACCGCTCTGCCATGCAGCAGCAGAGCAGTACACCAACAGGGCAGGGTGGCGAGGAGGATGATGAAGATGAAGACGATTACTGGGATGATGATGGCTTCGAGGGAACACCCCTGGAGGAGTACAGCACGCCTCTTGACTACGACAATGGAGAGGACGAGTATCAGTTCTTCACCTCTGCCCTGCTCAGTAAGTCATCATTAAAATGTCTTCAAAATAAGATAGGGTTCGCGTGGCAGATATAATCTTGGTTTTACGGTTAGTGTAAGTTTCAGGGTTTGGCATTTTGTTTTAACGGTCAAGATTATGCTAAGAGGCATTATATCCTAACAACAAATGTAAGATTTTCAGACACTCCCAAACTTATGAGCGAGTTAATTTCCAAATGGCTTTGTGTCCTGAATTGTTTGTTGTACTGAGTTGTTTTTTGTTCGTCATTTTAAGGGTATCGAACTCTATATGCTAACACAAATACAAAGAACTGCGCTGGGGTGGCATTGGCTACGATGCAGTGCGTTTGGGGTAGCAGCAACTCTGGTACTAGGCAGAAGAAGAATGCAGAACAAGATTTGAGCTCACGGGCAAGGGGAGCATTCAGAACACAATTTTCTTGAGTAGTGATTGTACATATCTTGGTTTTAGGGGTCCAGAACACTGATACAGCCTGGTACCAGAGTCTGACGGCTCCACTCAGCGACGACCAGAAGAAACAGCTTCAGGAGATCTACAGCATCTCACAGCAGAGGAGGAGCACTGCTGCCAAGGGCCAGTGGTAAGAGAGAAGGAGCTGGTAGGAGCAAAAGGAAAGAAGCAGGTTCAGATAAGTCTTGTGGGATTTTGCTGCTTTGGAGCAAACATCTTGAAGGACCACTTATAACAGAATAAGAAGAGAAGCATTTAAATACACTGTTTTGGTGATGTCAATGCAGCAAGTTCTTTGCTGCCTGTCATCCCGTCTTTCATTCCTTGTGTTCCTATCTTGGTATTGATGTCATAATATAAGCAGAACATACTGTTGTTGAGTCCTAAGTCAAAATGAACTTGTGATTCCAGAGTGCAGAGGAAACACATGGGTGCTGCAGTGAGAAAGTGGACTAAGAAGAGAGAAGTTGGTCCAACCTTACCTGAATGTCAGTCTATTCCACATGATCTCACTTCAGTTCAGACCACATCAAATGGATCCCACCAAAACCAGGTCCAAGGGTGACATCAAGAACTAAATGGACAAAGAGGGGCTGGCTTGACAGCATTTCTGTTTGGGAATTGGTGCACTGTATAGAACCAAAGCCCCTACTGTGTTTTACTGTCACCAGGACAGGAATCTGCTTGTGTGTGTTTGTGCGTGCACATGCGCATGTATGCGAGTGTGCGTGAGAGATAAAACTGTAAAAATTAGAAACTAAGTGTGTGTTTGTATGTACTGCACATAATTGTTGTCATCTCTCTATAGTTGAGCTTTTTATCATCTCATGAATAATGGCAGATAACAGCAAGAAGAGCCCATTTCTGTCAGGGTGCCTTGTACATAGTCTGCAGATAAGAAAGACAATATGGTCATAGATTTGTGTCCTCCAACTATGGTGTCACATACATGAAATGTAAAATGGGAAGGGGATCAAGGAGAAGCAGCTTTTGTTTTCGTCCCTGGCTTTTGTTTTTGTAACAGTTTTCAGAACTAATTTAAATCATAAAAGTTCATGTGACATTTTCTGGAGTTCTTGTTCTGTCTTCACCCCATCCTACCATTACCAAACAACGCTTGACACAAAGTCCAGCTCAGACTCAGACAGATTATATGGTCATAAATCAAGCCAAGTCAATACAGCTGATCAACTGTTACTAATGACATTCACGCACACACATACAGACAGACACACATATGCACAAACACACACAGAGACAAATATACAGATGCACACATACACATACAGACACGCACACAAACACAGACAAATATATATACGCACACACACATACAGACAGACACACACATGAACATACAGAGAGACACAGAAACATACACAACACACACAAGCAGAGACACATATACACAGACAAATATACAAGCGCACACACACATACTGCCAGACAAGCACACAAAACACACACACACACACACATCGACACAAATTTACACTCAAAAACACACACGAAGAGCCACAAACAGAAACACAACAGACAGACACAAACATAACAAACACGCACGCAAACACACACAGAGACAAATATACAGACGCACACTTACGCATTTACAGACACAGACGCGCACACACACACACACACAGACATACAAACAGACAAATATACAGACGCACACGCACACAGAGACAAATATACAGACGCACACATACACATATACAGACACAGACAGATGCGCACACACACAATTACAGACAGGCACACACAGACACACAAATACACACAAACAGACGCAAATATACTGAAAGACAGCCTTATACATAATATATTCATAAGTACAAATACATACAGAAACACATATAAGGACAAAAAACAGACACTCATAGACCCAAACAGATACACAAACACACACAGCTGACACTAACACATAAACACATACAGACACACACAAAAAAAAAACAGAGACACAAACAGCTGAATAACACTCTGACTATGGCCATCAGTTTGAATGATTTCTTCTCTGACTCTGACAAATCAATGTACTCATCCCTGACTCCTCTGATATAAGAGCAGCTGATCAACTGTTACTACTGACATTTATGCACACATGTACATACATACACACACACATAAAAACACAGAGACACATATATACAGCTGACTCACACATGCAGGCACGTTCACAAACCCACACACACAGACAAATATACAAGCGCACACACACACACACACATACTGCCAGAGAAGCTCACAAAAGCACAAAGCCACACACACACACACACACACACACACACACCGACACAAATACGCACACAGAGACAAATTTACACTCAGAAACACACATGAAGTGATACAAACAGAAATGCAGCAGACAGACACACACATAACAGACACGCACGCAAACACACACAGAGACAAATATACAGATGCACACTTATGCATTTACAGACACAGAGGCACACACACACACACAAACACACACAGAGACAAATATACAGACGCACACATACACATATACGGACACCGACAGACGCACACACAAACAGACAAAGTAGACACGCACACAAACAAACACAGACAAATATACAGACACACACACATACAGACAGACACGCACATGAACACACACAAATCAAATCAAATCAGATTTATTTGTATAGCGCCAAATCATAACAAAGTTACATCAAGGCACTTTACATATAGAGCAGGTCTAGACCAAACTCTTTATAAAATTATTTAAAGAGACCCAACAGATCCCCCGATGAGCAAGCACTTGGCGACAGTGGCAAGGAAAAACTTCCTTTAAGAGGCAAAAACCTCGGGCAGAACCAGGCTCGGGGGGGGCGGCCATCTGCCTCGACTGGTTGGATTGAGAGAGGGAGACAGAGAGATAGAGGCACGGGGGGGGGGGGGGGGGGCAAAGTTGGGTAGAGTAGGGAGAGAAAGAGAGCAGGAGGAGGGGATATTCAAACAGGTGTAGGCAGGAACATGATGCTGCATGAAGTTCGTAGGAATGATGCTGTATGGAATTCTTGAAGATGTGGGAGCAGCAGGCATTGCAGGAGCATGGGATGGTGATGATTCATCACCTGCAGGATGAGGACAGGGAGAGAGAGGAGAGGAGCTGGGAGAAAGCGAGGAGAGGAGCTGGGGGAGACAGAGACTTCGGGAAAACATGGTTAGTAAATGTAATGCACATGCTTGGAACTGAGAGAAATTGGGATTTCGGAGGAGCTGGCTTAAGGCACTGATTAGGCTTCCCAGTCAACTGACATGTATGACATGTTCTGATGTATCTGGACACATCCCTTTTCAAACGAGGCCAAAAGAAATAACGCAAGATGTAATCATACGTCTTACGGACCCCAGATGCCCTGACTGATCATGCGAAGTCTTCAACACTTCCTCACGGAACTTGGAAGGAACAACAATCTGAAAAACCGGACTACCAACAAAGTTCTCCCCATGTGGCACCCATTTCCTCACCAACAGTTCCTTCTGCAGTATGTAGCCATTTGCAGCGCTCTTTCCATCATCAGCAGTGATGACCGCCTCAAACAGCTGACTCAGAGAGGGATCAGTTCTCTGCTCCGCCGCCAGTTCACTGCGAGAAACAGACAGAAGAGAATCAGGAATAGCAACAGAGAATGCCCCACCACCCTCTGCTCCATCCTGCTCAGGTGCAGGCTCAGCCTCCATCTCCGCACGGTGCATGGCCCGTGTGACTGCACACGCTGTAAATACATCAGGGAAGCACTGAGCACTTTCGTGTAGGTTCCCTGAAACAGATGGAGAAGACGTTACTCTAGGTGGCTACCAGCCAGATCGTTCCCCAGAATGATGTCCACACCGTCAATCGGAAGTGCAGGACGCACGCCCATGGCAACCTCACCTTGGACCAACCCACAGTTTAGCACCAGTTTATGCAGTGGAACAGGCAACACTGTTAAACCCATCCCCCGCATCAAAACAAAATCTCCCGTGTCCGTTTTTTGAAAGAAAGGTAGCACAGAACTCACAATGTACGAGTCAAAAGCCCCAGTGTCTCTCAGAATTTTTACCGGCAAGGTGACGTCGCTCCCCACAAGAGACAGGCAGCCATCAGACATGAATGCTGAGAAGTCTGACTCCTCCAACCTGCGTTTTGCTGCAGCTCCGACCCGCTGACAGGGAGAAATTACAGGACAGACAGACTTAACAGACACAGCACACGCTGCAAACTTGCCCTGAACTCCACTATTTCCCAGCTTAGGACAGTCAGCTTTCCAATGTCCCGTGCCTCTGCAGTAGTTACATGTCTTAGTCGCATCAACCTGCATCTGACCCCGTGACGAGGACTAACTCTTTCCTCCCACCTACTGGAGGCACGAAACCTGCAACCGTCATCACGAGCCCGATACTCACGGTCACCCCTGTGGGTAAGCACATACTCATCTGCCAGCTTAGCAGCTTCCGCGGCAGTATGCACCTTATGTTTGTTTATATAAACAGCAATGTAACCAGGGACAGAATTTTTAAACTGCTCCAGAACGACAAGATCACACAGAGCGTCATATGTACCAACTTTTAATGCAGCACACCACCGACTGAAGTGAGTCACCAGCTCCCTGGCGAACTCAACATGTGTCTGCTTCCCAGACTTCTCCCATGACCGAAACCTCTGGCGGTACGCCTCAGGCACCAACTTGTAAGCCCTCAACACCGCCGCCTTGACCGTTGTGTAAACCTTACTCTCAGCCCCGGTGAGAGCAGAAAAGGCTTCCTGTGCTTTACCTGTCAGCACGCACTGTAAAAGTAGTGTGCGGTCAGAGTCTGACCACTCTCTACTCTCAGCTACCCGCTCAAAAAGAGAGAAAAAAGGTATCTGGGTCACGCTCACTAAACTGAGGAACCAAATGCAAATTACTGGCAACATCAAAAGAACCAGAAGCAACTAATCTACCAGGTGCAGCAACAGAAGCACGGCCCGCACCCGTACCAGAAGCACTCAAGCTCAACCTGCGCTCCTCTACCTCCAGCCTTTTGATTTCAGCCTCTCTCGCCAACTTCTCCACAGCGAGCTTTTCCCTTTCCGTCTGTAACAGGAGCAACTCCTTCCTCTGCTCAAAAGTTAGCCCAGTCTCACTACTGCCAGTTGCATCGAAAATTTCTGGCCCCGGACCAGCAACCTGCAACTTCGGTTTGAAAACACCTAGTTCAGTCAGGCTAACTTTAACAATGGTTTTAATATTCTCCTTCAGCCTCTTATCTCCGACTTCCAGCTTAAAATGCTCGGCGATTTTCAACAACTGCTCCCGTGAACAGCGCTCTAATAACTTCTCTGACGGAGCTCTCAAAAAATCTTCCACACTAGCCATGACTTACACACAGCACAGCTGCGCAAAACACCACACTGCTGACACGACAAAACCAAGCTACAACTGTTACACGCAGCCCACTGAGCTCACACAGCCCCGACACAGCCAAACCATCACCGCAGCCCCGTCCCCCAAACTGCCTAACCAGGATCTAACTAAGCTCCCCCCTTGTCTTCAGGTGCTACGTGTTGTGGGTATTTACGCACTAAAGCCCGACAGCCTGGTAAAGCAACCATAAAAATGGTGACTCACCTGCAGCCCTGGATGTGCCCCGAGACAACCGCTCCAGTCACGTTCCCACCACACTAACAACCCCCAAACGAATTCCAAAAAGGAAAACACTCTTATGCCTAACAAGGGACAGAACCATGGCGATTTACTACAGCCGCGCACAGAACCGGCAGAACTCAGAGCCACACAAAACTCACCAGCATAACCAGCCTGGCAACAAAAACCCTCAGACAAATCATTAACTCGATACAGCAGTTTACATTATCTCAAAACAAACAACTTACCACACTCGTCAAAGGCTCCCAACAGACTGCGCAACTCTTTCACAAAACGATGAACGGACTCATTCATGGCGGTTCATTCATAAAACGAGGCGCACAGCTTACTACGTTACAGCTGATCTCCGAAGTCACGCCAACCCCGGGTGAACAAAGCTTACACGAGCCCCCATATGTCACAGCCCGGCTCATAGGCTGCGACAAAATATGGGATACCAGACGAGTGATGCAGCTTACAATAAGTGTTTATTTACAAAAATATACTATAAGAACAGAAACAGCGTGGAAATCAGTGGTCAGTGGTGTAGGCATGTATGGATGCATGGATGTGTGTGCGAACAAAACAAAAAGAAAACAGCTGCGCCGCTCCGCGCTCGCGTGGAGGAGGCCAGATGGAGGAGGAGAGAGGAAAAAAAAAAACTCTGCAAGAAGGCCAGGCTTTATAATGGAGACCACACCGGGCCCAGGTGTGGCTCATTACAGCGATGACGATCCTCCGCCCTGCCCCGGATCCTGCAATAAAAAGGAAACCAGCAAACGGGACACAGAGGAGCACCTAGTGGAGCAGAGGAGTCGTCACATTATTCAACCAACTTAGTGGAGAATGGGCTACAAAGGGGGGCTGATGCTCTAGGCACGCTCGTCTCCAACCTGGTGAAAATTCACCAATCTACCCGGGATTTAGTGATGAGAACATCCAAATGGGATGCTACTGCCTCCATGAAAACATCTAAGAATTGATAGAGTGTTTGATGGGTCAGTTGTTTTAATGATAAAAAGGGGGGGGATGATAAGGAAAGCAGGAGGTTCATCAATCAAAACAACAACTGCTACTGTGAAAAACAACCGTAACTCATGTAACTGTAAGTAATCTGAAACTTCTGTACCTATATGTAGACATAGGTTTCAGCTAATTGACAAGACCTTTACATGAACCTGGAGATGGGCCTCCTGAACCCCCATATAAGGATGTAGTTAAAATTATCTCGAACAGGAATGCGGTCAAAAGCTCTATACAACTGTTGTGCAGAACTCTGTGATTCTGAGACACTGCTTGTACCTTCCTGTGCGTAAGTTGTCTCCTTATATTACGCAATATACTTATTCGTTCCAACCAATCAGTGTTTACTAAATTGTTGTTCAGAGTGCTTTAAGACAAAATTTCCACGACAGACCATGACATGTTTAAAAGCCGAGGGAAATATACCCTCCTTTAAAGAGCTATTTACAATTGATAAAATGCTAGGTCCAACTGTGTTAAAACCTCTTTGAGAAAACTTGGTGGGAATAAAATCAAGACTGCATGTGGTTGCTTTTATGTGGGATATGGTGTCCGATAAAAAAGGCAGGGACACAGGCTCAAA
This sequence comes from Remorina albescens, assembly GCA_034769265.1. NCBI lineage: Eukaryota > Metazoa > Chordata > Actinopteri > Carangiformes > Echeneidae > Remorina > Remorina albescens. The sequence continues at coordinate 17,505,306 of CM068484.1, read as the reverse complement.
GCTGGTAAAATAGCAACAAATTTCTCTGCTGATGTGTAAGGTCTGGTCTGGTGGGACAATTTGTTGCCTTATGCTCTTGCTTGTTTCATTTAGTTTTTGAAATTAAATGATGCCATGATAGCCAGCTTTGAATGTCTGTTTTTCCAAAATCAACTTGGCGTGTTGTGAAGCCAGTTGGGGCAAATAAACCTTTAATATGCTGAACATCCATGTGACAGGGCTCTGGCTATTATTTGTATTGCTATGTTTAATCTTTTATTGCTATATGTCGTCCTATTGAAGGCGCAGGGTCTGGGTCCACGGTTTGCCACTGGGTTTAGTAACTTTTTTAAATGTAGGTGGTCAGGGGACAGATACAGTTTCTATAGACCTAGACATAGACAGAGACTCCATTATATTCTTGTCTGGCAACCGCTTTGACTGAGGCACAGAGGAGCATGTTAAACTGCAGCTCTACCTCCTGGTCTTGACTCTGGGTTTTAAATGTGAAAGAATGAGTGACAATGAGGGCTGTGTTTAAATAGGGCTGTACAGGTGAAATAAATCAAGTTTCAGGAGGTGAAATGCATGCTCAGTTGTGTTAAGATCCGGTGACTGACTTGACCAATCTAAAACCTTAATTTTTTTTCCCCTGATGAAATCCTTTGTTGTGTTCGTAGTGTGTTTTGGGTCATTATCCTGCTGCATGATAAACGTCCTCCCAATTAGTTTGGATGCAGTTCTCTGTAAATTGGAAAACAAAATATTTCTGGAGACATCTGAATTCATTCTGCTGCTACCATCATGAGTTACATCATCAATAAATATTAATGAGCCTGTTCCAAAAGAAGCCTTGACACTACCTCCACCCTGGTTCATAGATGAGCTTGTATGCTTTGGATCATAAACAGATCCTTTCTTTATCCAGACTTTGGCCTTACCTTCACTTTCCTGAATCAACTGCAACGCCTATTTTACATCTGGAATCATTGTCATCTCTGAATCTCTCAGAGCTAGCTTCTATAGTCTCATCATCTAGACCATCAACCTGTCTATTAGACCCAGTACCAACTAGCCTCTTTAAAGAGATGTTCTACTTAAATGAGCTGTTCATTTTATATCTGATTAATTTGACGTTATCTTTGGGTTATGTACCCCAGACTCTTAAGACCGCAGTCATCAAACCCCAGCTTAAAAAGCCGAATCTTGCTCCAGATGTTTTGGCCAATTACAGACCCATATCGAACCTTCCGTTCATTTCTAAAATCATTGAGAAAGCAGTAGCACACCAATTGCATCACCATCTGCATAGGAACGGTTTGCTTGAAGAGTTTCAGTCAGGATTTAGAGCTCACCACAGCACAGAAACAGCGCTGGTTAAAGTCTCCAATGATATTCTGATGGCTTCAGACAATGGATCAGCCTCCATACTTCTCCTCTTAGATCTCAGTGCTGCATTTGACACCATTGATCATAATATTCTATTACAGAGCCTGGAACATGAAATTGGGTTAAATGAATTGCACTAAGGTGGTTCAAATCCTATTTATCAGATAGACATCAGTTTGTTCATGTTAACAGTAGCTCCTCCTTACGCACTATAGCCAGTTATGGAGTCCCACAGGGTTCGGTACTTGGACCAGTCCTCTTCATTCTTTATCTGCATCCTTTAGGCAACATTATCAGGAAACACAGCATCAATTTCCACTGTTATGCAGACGACACTCAGCTGTATTTATCAATGAAGCCAAATGAAGTTAGTCAGATAGTCAGACTCCAGACATGTCTTGAAAACATAAAAGTCTGGATGACCCATAATTTTTTACTTCTAAATTCTGACAAAACTGAAGTTATTGTACTCAGCCCTAAGCACATTAGAGAAACTCTATCTAATCATTTAATCAGTCTGGATGGCATTACTTTGGCTTCCAGCTCCACTGTAAAAAACCTTGGAATAACCTTTGACCAGGACATGTCCTTTGTCCCTCACATAAAACAAGTCAGTAGGTAGGCTTTCTTCCACCTGAGAAACATTAGGAAAATCAGAAACATCCTGTCCCAAGAGTATGCAGAAAAACTAGTCCATGCATTCGTAACTTCTAGGCTGGACTACTGTAACTCATTATTATCTGGATGTCCAAACAAATCTCTGAAAGGCCTTCAGTTGATTCAGAATGCTGCTGCACGAATATTAACAGGAACTAGAAAAAGGGATCACATCTCTCCTGTGTTAGCTGCTCTTCATTGGCTGCCGGTAAAATTCAAAATAGGATTAAAATCCTCCTAACACATAAAGCTCTTAATGGCCAAGCTATATATTCAGAGTAAACACAAGAAATTTGTGCTACAAAAAAGGACTAACTCCCTAGACTTAACAACAACCTTGCGACTTTCCCTTCGTGCCCTAAAGATAACTATATCTAACTAGCCCAGTGAGCAGTGATAACTAACATGTCTTTGGGGTCATCAGGTGGGAACCTCCTTTCACCAGTGTTTCGTCTAGTTGGTCCCACGACACCTCCAGGAGGCTAGACAGTGATCACTGGCGTCCCAGAGTCACCCCCCTAATGCCAGCTATCACTGCTCCTTACACCAAGACAACTATCTGAAACAGCACTACCGTCAACTACCCCGACATCTCACCAACTGCACCAGTAAAAGCGGGGTGGGGATACAGACCCTGGTTCGGGTAGGGGGGAGAAATAGAAGAGGTGGAGATAAAAGTAGGGATGGGATACAGACCCTGGTTCGGGTAGGAGGTAATGGAAGTATAGAGGGTGCAGGAGGTGGAGGACAAGATACACAAGATACACAAGAAACACTAGCAGATTAAGCAAAAAGACTCACCTAAACTATCCTATAATCAAAGAAAGACATAACACAAGCCAAGTCAAACCAATACAGGCCAACTCACCTGGACTAACCACATGGTCTCAAAGGGGCTCACACAGGCCACACCTTCCACTTAAATACACTTCCTCTTCCTGCATTTCTTCCTTGCTTCTCTCAAGAGTCTGTCTATTCTAAGTGCTCCCCCTGCTGGGCCCCCAGCTACTATTAGTTCTTCTAATCCAGATCCACTGACTGGATCTTACTGCCTCATCCGACATTTCCTTCACTATTTTCCCTCACACTCTGTCCCCTTCCTCCTAACTCCCTCAACAAAGAGACAACAGACCTTGCTACAAACCCTCTACATCCTACTTCCACTGGACAAATCCTAACTTTCCATCCTCGCTGCTCATCTTCAGCTGCATACCTAAGTTTTTTTCTTTCATACGCTTCTACAACTGAATCCTCCCATGGCACAGTCAGCTCTATGAAATACACTCTCATTCTACTCCTAGACCACAAAATTATATCAGGCCTTTGTTTTGTACAGGCAATTTCCTGGGGAACAACAAGCTTTCCTCCTAAATCCACTTGCCTTTCCCAGTCACTGGCAATCTCTAAGCTGCCTTGCTTCCTTGCTGTCTTATTAACTTTCTCACCTTCTTGAACAAACTGAATTGCAGCTGGAGAAATGGAAAATCGTACACCCTGCCATAATGCCTATTTCTAGCCTCTGCCAACCTGTTGTAAAGCCTGCTGTACTTAAGCATAGTCTGATATCCTGGAAATATGCTCTTAATAAATTGACAACTACTCCGGGCACTCTAAAAAAAATCAAACGCCTCCCAAATAAGGCTACGTGGCACTGAACCAAATGCATTTGTTAAGTCCAAAAATATTACATGCAAGTCTCTTTTCCCATTCTTGGCTGCCTGAATCTGATGCCAAATCATGCTAGTGTGCTCTAAACACCCTGCAAAACCTGGTATTCCTGCCTTCTGTATTGCAGTGTCTAATAAGTCATTCCTTTCTAGGTAACTAGCTAGTCTCCATGCGACTACACTAAAGAAAATCTTCCCCTCTACATTTAGGAAAGAGATCATCCGCAACTGACTCAGGTCTGAAGACTCCTCTTTCGGAATAAAAACACCTCCTGCCCTACGCCATGCTCTGGGAATAAACTGTTTCTCCCAAACTATTCTTAATTGTCTCCACAAAAACCTTAGAATATCAGGTGCGCTTTTATAAACCTGGTAGGGGACTCCATTTGGCCCTGGGGCTGAAGAAGCCTTTGCACGCCTGACTACCTCCTCAACCTTCTTCCACCTAGGTGGTCTAACATCCATCTCATGATCTATCTCCCCTAATGGTGGCATGTCAGGTTGAAGGCCTACTACTTTATTCTGCTCAAAATCTGAATATGTATTTCTTAGATACTTATATATATATATATACATACACACACACACACACATATATAGACAGACAGAGAGAGAGAGAGACAGACAAACAGACAGATGATGATGTTTACATGCCTGACACACATGAGGGGAACTGCCTAATTGCCTTCCTCTCTTTACATTTACCTCTCTGTTTGCCATGTTGCCCCTTATTCTTCTATTTTTTCTTCCTCTTGTCCTTTTTCTTGTGACTCTGGTCATGGTGCTTTTTTTTTACCTTGCGTCTTTTGTTCGATTTCTTGTATGAATTGGAAGAATTAGTTGATGAGGATGAGGAGCTGGATGAAGAGGATGAAGAGGAGTTGGATGGACTAGAGGATGAAGAGAAAGAGGATGCACCAAGAGACGAGTTGGCCAAGGAAGATGTCCCACCGTCATCTGTATCTACACATTAATAGAAAATACCAAATACCAAATGCATTACTAACTATGATGATACAAGTCAACTCAGTTTCACTGATGAGATCAAGATTTGATCCCATCAGTTGGACAGATGTGTCTGCTGTCCATCGATGCTACAGATATCATCTTCCAGGTATTAACTGTACATGTGTATTGTTTGGGTAATAACATGCTCATGCTCTGATGAAAGTCTTGTTACTGTGAAATGTTGGCCTTCCTTCCACTCAATTGAATTTATATTTTACAAAGCACCAAGCATCATTTTCAGGTGTGCAAACATGTTTTCCCAAAAAAGTGTTAGGCCTACTTACTTTGACCAACTTGTTGGGGGTGGGAGTCTCTCTCCTTGGTCAGGTCACTGATTATTTCTGTGACTGAGTGCTGCTTCTTCTTGGCCTCACAGAGCTTAAGCTGGTTCTTCTTAATGTATAAAGATGCTGTTGGAGCTACAGTTGCCTCAGTATCTGGAATGATAGGACAGAGAATTAAAAAAGCTCTAATAATAAAAGCCAGGTGAAGGTAAAATAAAATAATGAGCAGCTGGCTCTAGATATGCACTGGATCTCTGAATGAGTGAACATAATTGTATAACTATCATCCATCACCAGTGAATATAGAATGGATATGTACAGACATATATATATATATACACATATACACATATATACATATATACACACATATATATATATATATATATACACACATATATATATATACACACACATATATATATACACACATATATATATATATATACACATATATAGGTTACATAGGTTATGACATAGGTTATGTCACGGTACGATATATATCTTGATATTTTGCCTAAGCCTTGAATTAAAGTTTTGATCCATGCAATCACACCAGTATGATGATTCTTGTTTGACTATTTTGCAGCCAATTCAGTTATTCTAGACGAAGCTTTACCAGCTAGACCAGTCTGGTAAATTCAGAAAATGACATCACTTTACTGTAATAGCTTTAAAACCAAGAAAAGACAACTATTATGCTATATAATGATATCGATATAATATCAATATATTGCTCAGCCCTTATATATATTTGACAGCTGTAACATTCAATCAACATTGATTGATACTTTGTGTGCACCCTGTGTTGCTCTCCAAAAATAACAATTCTACTAACTGTAGGCCTACAACAAGTCTTACAACTAATACAAATCCTCTATTTTCGGCAAGCGATTAAACATGCACGCGCGCGCGCGCACACACACACACACACACAAATTAATCTGGTTTAATTATGTAGCATAAATCTATCAACCGGTGTTATCCTGATCAAACATCTTTAATGAAAAGATAACAGCAATCTTGCTTACCGTCGCCGTTGTTGTCCACGTGCACAGTGTAACCGCGAGGTGGGATTAGCACACAGGGGCTTCAATTAAAGAAGCAACAACAATCAGTGTGGGTCAAAAGCATGCCATTTATTTTATAAAAACTAAAACTTTATGAACAAACGGTGAGAAAAGACAAGAGGACAGACAGTCGTGCCACGGCTGGAAAGCCAACACTGGGAGTATACTAATATTCAAAATAACAATAAATCCGACACATTTCAAATAAAACACCACAATAACAATATGCAACCGCAAACCATGTCACCAGCTAAAGTGACTCCACGGATCCCAACCACACCGGTGAATGGAGGACCCCGCCAGCCGCGGCATTGGAGACAAGAAGCCAGAGCGTTAAAACTCTAAAACTAAACAATAAAGACAATAAAAACAACCAAGGAAGAAGGCTAAAATGTAAAATACTAAACTAAAATACACGGCAGCCAGCACTATGCCTCAAAACAAACAAAACGCCGTTGGCTTTCTTTATAGGACACATTAAGAGGTTTAAATAATTCTGTATGTTTTACATACCTCCGCTTGTATAACAGTCATGTATTTGGTCCTAAAAGCAAGTTTGGCAGACCCACAATTAAAATCATTAAAATACAGATACCTCTGGGTGCATGCACCCCTACAATACCCTTACAATTAAAAAGCTAACATGATTATAAAACAATGTTAAAAAAAAAAAACCGGCCTACAGGAGCCACAGGGAATCAAGCAGTGTACACAAAGGATTTTATGGGTGACTGCTGTAGTCACACTTGCCGCCAATCAACCTCTCCTCCAATTCCTGTTTCCAGCCTCTGCTGGGTCCTAGTACCCTACTCCTACAACAGCATGGTCCGCAGGTGTAGTTTTCTTTTTACTTGAAGTACCGGCTGTTGACTCCTTTCTCTTTCTTCCGACAGTACCTGGATTTATCTCGGTATTTTGCGCTTCGCCGCTGGGAACACTGGTTTTAGCAGAACACATTTTAGCAGACCGTGTATACATTCTGTGAAATAAATGCTAATGCAAGCTGCCCATCCAATAAGAAACTTGCTGAGTGAGTGAAGGATGGGCGTGTCTGTCTAGATTGTCACTCATCAAAGTACATTGGTGATGCGAGGTGATTGACAATTTGACAACCAGCCAATATGATGGAGGAGGCCGGTGGCTCCTCCTCCAGCCCGTCAATACAATTATGATTGGCTTGTTTCACCGTCGTCACCCACGACCCTTAATACAATTCAAACATCTAATCTGGCGGGAGCCAGTCACAGAAACTCAGGAAGCTTGTGTGATGTGTGTGGAAAGAACAGAGGATAAGAAAATAGGTAGGCCTTAATCAAACATAATATTGTAATATCCTAGCCAAATAATCCCTGGTTTAGCCACTGAGCTAAGAGAGCTTATTGAAGGCAGAACTAAATCTAAAAGAAGACACAGAGAAATGATCAAATGGATGCAGAAGAAAAGGCTTCCAAGAATACGGATGAGATGCCAAAAATGCAAACACAAGATGAAACTCAAGGAATCAGTTTGTGTGGACAACTATGCATGGTGAGTTTATTTTTATTGCATGAGATGACAACATACATTGGTATTTTGCTCCAGAATTCAAGTGAAAATGAAATCTTCACTGCCCAATATATCTTAATTCATGTTAACATTAATTTCTAGAAATAAACTACTTAATACTAATCTACAAGATCAACACGTCAAAACGTTGTGGGCTTATAGATCTAGACATTTTTGAAACATTTTAACACACATTTTATGGGGGTTCCTGGCACAAAATATTTTCAGATGGGGTCCACAGCCAAATACACATTAATTTGGGGGTCCTTGAAATGAAAATGTTTGAGAATCACTGCTCTAGCCACTACCCTGGCCTGTGTCATTCTTATTTTTATTTGTATGTATCTTCAGGGTTTGCACCACAACCACAGAGGGAGGAAACTGAAGAGGTCAATTAGACACAAATCTATATTCAGCAAGCCAAAGGTCTCCCTCTTCAACTGGATGCGCTTTGTGTACAGGTAAGCTATGGCATAAGTATATGATTTTAGTCTGTCTGTTTATGATGAATAGTGTTTATTTCATTAGAAACACTGTATAACTATGCTGTCATAAACAATAACTGGAGAGTATTCTTCTTTTACTAACAGTTAGTAAATGAGGAATAGTTGCAACTTTAGAATAACGTCCCAATAATGTATATATAAACTATTAACTGATACTTAACAAGTCATTAGTAAGTAATTTACTAATAGCTTGTTTATGATATATTACTAATTTATAAGGTATAGTTATAAATCATTAACATACAGTTAACAAGTCATTTATAACTCATTAACTAACAGTTTACTAATGATCTATTAACTAGTTATAACGGATAGTTATTATAAAGTGTTAACGCTTTTTCAAAAAAAAACAAACATTCAAACCAGGGTTGCAAAAACACAAATGCATGCATCTCCATAAAGCATGTGGGAAAATTTGCCACGGTCTGACGAAACCAAGGTTTCACTTTTTGGTACGTTTACAGAAAAACAACAGTGCAGTTAAGCATGGTGGTGGCAGCCTCGTGCTTTGGGGCTGTTTTTCTTTAGCTGGAACCGGGGCCTTAGTTAAGGTCGAAAAATATGAACAATTCCATATACCAGGTAATATTGGTACAAAAGCTTCAGACTTCTGCTAGAACATTCATTCATTCATCTTCAACCACTTATCCAATAAGCGGAGCCAGTCCCAGCTCAGACTGGGCGAAGGCAGAGTACACCCTGGACAGGTCGCCAGTCTATCACAAGGCCAACACACAGAGACAGACAGAGACAAACAACCACTTGCACTCACACTCAGACCTACGGACAATTTAGTGTCACCAATTAACCCAAACATGCATGTCTTTGGATGGTGGGAGGAAACCGGAGTACCCGGAGGAAACCCACGCAGGCATGGAGAGAATATGCAAACTCCACACAGAAAGGACCGGGAACCGAACCCACGACCTTCTTATTGTGGGACAACAGCACTAACCACTATTCACTCTGCTAGAACATTTCAGATGAAAAGGAATTTCACCTTTCAACATGATAACAATCCAAAGCTTACATCCCAATCACCATAAGAATCATTTTACCAGAAGATGATGATAGTTTTGCAATGGCCCAGCGAGAGTCAAGACCTGAATCCAACTGAAAATCTGTGGGGTGATCTGAAGAGGACTGAGAACAGGAGATGCTCTCACCATCTAAGTGGAGTGCTTTAGTCAAGACGCGTGGGCAAATATTGCCAAGATGTCTCATAAGCTGATAGACATTTGCTCCAAAAGACTGAGTGCTGTGATGAAAGAATATTCAACAAAGTATTTGTTTAATGATGTGCATATTCATGCTTATTGTAAATAGTGAAATCTTATCCACCTAAAAGATTTCAGTTAGTTTTTCAATTGAATTGTTTATACTGTCATTAAAGGTGGAAAAAGTACTAAAATTGTCTCAGTTGACTGCTTTACAAAAACAATGCATTTTAAGAGGGTATCATTTTTATATCCACTGTACTTCTAAATGCTGCACAGCCTTAAACTGTGCCCGTCACTTTCATAGGGAAACTACTGTATGCAGTCATTTAAAGCCACCCTATGCTATGGCAAAATTTTGTTTTGTTTTCTTTTTTTGGTTTACTTTGTTTATGGACACATGGTTTAACCCTTTTGCATGAACAGTGGCATGTGGTAAAGATTATTTTTATTTGACCTGTTGCATATGAGAGGATATTCTGGCCTAGCCTTTAGACTGATTGTATGCGTGTAAGAGATAGGAGACAGACTGCTAAACAGTGAACCGCTTTGCTTCTAATGTGGCCTTTTCACCCTTACATACTCAACTACTGAAGGCTAAAGAAGAAGACACGGAGGTTTCTTCTCTTACTCTTGGCTGAGTGTTGTGCCCAATCATTCTGTTCTCTAAGCAGCCAGAAGACCATGGAATTCGAGCTTTCTGAACTGTTGACTGTTTACTGAGTAATTTTCATTTTGAGGTGAATGTAGCATCCACGACTCTTGACATAAGGTGACTCCAATGGACAGATAAAGAAAGGGATTTTTTATTGAAGACTCAATCCCTAGTTTCAGTGTTTTCTTCAATACAACATTAAAATTTCCTATTTATAGACCATAATGAAGGGTGTACATGAATTTGTGGCAGACATTTGATTTTATAGACTGTACCTTACAATCAGGTCAGTTCCACTGTCTCTTCAACAAAAAAACAAACAAACAAAAAAAAAAAGGATACTCCTGCCTCTGTGTTTTGTTTTGTTTTGGGTTTTTTTTCCTGCAGTTTCTGTCATTCCTCAGGGCTATGTGGGGCTCCTGCACTCTCCTGCTCTCCCTCAAGCGGCAGGTAGTCAGGCATTACCTCTGCTGCCAGTTATAAGCATTGCATCCTCCAAGACAGTTTGTTGTTTCATCCCCCATGGTTATGATCTTGGCCCCACGTCTTGGTTACTTGTGATATTTGTATTTTGGTAACTCATTCTTTTTGTTTTTGACTGCAATCTGTCTTTGGATTTCTCTTTTTGATTACAGACTTGTGCTTTTAGACCATGGGCGTGCAGTACAAAGCGGAATAAAACAAACCAAAGAAATGTTCCAGTGAGCTTGCTTCAGTTAACAGATATTCTCACTGACGATTTTGGCTCCCACCGGTTTTCAATAAGCTTTGTCATGTCTGGCTGTCACTGCATGCAAAATAGTTATCAGCATCCAACCAAGAGGAAATATCGATGAGTCTCTGGCAGAGTTGCTTACTTAACTCAAGATATCAAAAAGTTTTAAGTTAAGTTTTAAGAGAACAGAGTACCCACTGAAAGCAACACTGTTCTACAGACTTCTGCAGACTGCAGCCCAAGACGACAGAAGGACTGCTGGGAAAAATTACTGACTGTGTAAATGTGTAACTTATCATAGCTATTGCGGAACACTATGCATTGATGCTGCAACTTCATTCACACATTCTACTCATTTACTTCTCATTGCCCACTCACCTTAATTATCTCTCACTTTGTAGCCAAAATTATTAAGCCTATATATATATTTTTAATCTATCTATATTATAACTTGGCAGCACGGCGACTTAGTGGATAGCACTGTCGCCCCACAATAAAAAGGTCGTGGGTTCAGTTCCCGGCCTGGGGCCTTTCTGTGTGGTGTTTGCATGTTCTCCCCATGCCTGCATGGTTTCCAGGTACTCCGGTTTCCTCCCTCCATCCAAAGACATGCATGTCTAGGTTAACTGGTGACTCTAAATTGTCCGTAGGTCTGAGTGTGAGTGGTTGTTCATCTTTGTGTGTCTCTGTATGTTGGCCCTGTGATGGATGAAGAAGATGAATGAATGAATGAATATTATAACTTGTGTGTGTACATATTTGTGTGATACAGTATTTCTATTTTGCTCTCTAATTCTATACCAGAATAGAGAACAGAATTATTTCCCTTGAGGCATTTCTGACTGTAATCTCTAACTTCCCAGCTGTATCATAAAGCTCTCTGTTATGGTTTGAGATGTCAAGTGTCTTTCAAAACAAAAAACCCATAGGACTTTTTGGATGAACTGCTGTGTTCTTGTTTTGGTCATTGGATCAGCCACAGAGCCAAAGTATCATAATGACAGACAATATGTATACCGTCAGTGCTCCTGAGTATCTCTGGATTCAAATGGCTCTATAAGCTGGCAGATAGATCATTCTATATGTTTCATATAGAAGCTCCTCTCAGATTTTGCAGGCCTGTGAACACTCTTGCACTTCCAGGGGACCCTCTTGCAATCCGCTCCAAGCTTCATGGGCTAGTCCTCAGGCTGTGTGAAAGATTTATTACTCTTCAAATGCAGAAATTGTTATCTACTCCTGGAATGTACTATTATTGTAACCCTTGTATGGAATGTGACATCCCGAAGGAAGTGTGCTCTGCACTTCATCATGGCCTTTTACGACAGGTATCTGCAGATACTCCAGATTGTAACCCTCTTTGTATGTCGTGTATAGATCTGCTGAGTGCTTCAAGAAGGGGTCACTCCTCACTCCTTGCTACAGAGTTCTGAGTTTGGTGTGACTGAGTGCCCCTTCCTACAAGATATGTAATAAACAAGCACCAAGATGCAAAGTCTCCAAGTGTTATTCTTACCAGAAGGGTTTTGTGGTTTTGCCTCCAACACAGCAATAGTCAGTTTTTTAGAGACTTGACTGGCCACATGGGTGGAATTTTATACAGTGTTCTCAATCTCCAACATAGCCTGCTCCAGAGCAGGTTAGCCACTTAGCATAAGTTGCAGTGGTGATATATAAAATAAAAGGAAGTAAGAAGTGATCCACCTTCATATTATCAAAAACCCAGGATTTTACCTGGTAGCTCCAAATCATGTTTCATGGTTAAGGTCTCTGGACTTACATGTATCTGTTTTCCTTCCATCCCAGCAACCTGCCTGCGCTTAGCCCTGTTGTCTCCTGTACCATGTTCCTCAGTCGGTTTCCCCATGTCCTTTGTGTGTCTTCACTTCCTGGTTTTTGGGGTCATCATCTCATCTGAGCACTGTACATAATTAGAGCACCTTTGCACTATAAATATACTTTTGCTTCACGATCTGCATTGTTGATTCTGTTTTTTTCTGTTCAGTTTAACTGAAGACAAAAATTAAGAAACAAAGCAATTAGTGTTACACTTCTTTATTCAAGTAGCAGCATCAATCAGCACTGTCCTACTTACACACTGCAGCTCCTCCCACTTCTGAAAAGCCACAAACACACGTGTGCATATAGCACACATTCAGAGCAGAGTCAAACACTCAAACACACTTGCAAAACAGACATTTACAATCAGAAGCTTCCACACACGCAGAGAGAGGGAGGGGGAGACCTCTAGTTCAACAGTATGTGCTGAGGAGCCACTGTCACAAACTCAAAGGTCAGGACTAAATAAACGTTATCTGCAGGGATTCTCTCTACACACGGCTGGTTTCATGAACCTCATCTTAACGGAACGTTTTTGAGATAATCACTTTCTTCACAAACTATATTTACTGTACCTGAGGTTCTGGTCAGAATTCTGAGAAAAAACACTTCTTAGAACTTCCTTGAAATTAGAAAAAAAATTATGGGAGAATACCATCCAAGTAAACTTCAATTTATGAGATTTTTTACTAGTTCATGGATTTCTTAGGAATCAAGTGATGTTTACTAAACTCACTCCTATAAGAGACGCAGTCAAAGCAGATTCTGAAAGGTCATATTCAAAAAGATGCAAGTGAAGATTCACTGAAATTAGCTATTCCCTCCAACCACATTTAAGTGAGAGGAAGACAAACACAGTAGTGATTTTAACACATTAAATCACACAGACAGGCTGTTCTAGTCCAACGCTCAGTCATCCTGTGTGAGTGAAGCAGCATGAGATGAACCCTTGTCTTGCTCCTTGTCAGTTGATAACTAACTCAGATAAGTGTTAGAACTAAAACTAAAGTGCGTGTGGACATGAAGATATATTTATCAAATGGTTTCAGTATAATATTACAGTAGCAGTTTGTGTCTCCTGTCCAGTCAGGGATAATCAGAGACACCAAGAAGCAGAGAGTCTAGCTTTAGCTGGTTAGAGTCTAGGTCTTGGCAGATGTACTGTCACACATAGCACAGATATAAGCTTATTCTTATGACAGTATCACATTGTGACAGTATGAACTGCAGTGTTGCACACATACACGATTTAATGGTCAACCGTATAATGCCAATTCTGAGGTGAGGTAAGGGAGAGAGAGGAGAAACAGTGGCTTCATTACTGCTACATACTCCCTCAATATGACTAAAAATAATACTGAGTGATGGACAGAAAAATATACAATGATCGCTGCTTCAAAATGTGTCGCTCATGTGGTTGGGGGTAGCTTCCACAACTGACTTCCACCACGTTTGTGTGCACAGAGCCTCTGACTTCAGTTTAAAATACACAAAAAGCCAGCTGCACCAGCTGCTGCCAGATTGTAATTGTAATAAAAAGTTGTTACTAGCATTTCCAGGTTAAAATGAAGATACCCTGTATATCAACCATGTGCGTGAGCTCCAGCTACTCTTACAATTAACTTCCTTTATCATACAAGAAAGAATATATTCTGATCTTAATCAGCAATGAAACAAATTGGTATGCCAGATGGCTGACTGATTTGCTGCCTGCCTCAATGCTGTGTCTCACGCGTCACATGAAATTTTCAAAATATTTGTGGACATGTTAACTGCTTGTCTTATCAGCTGCTTGCTGACAGTTTGCATTTGCGTGTCAGGATGTGCTGTTAGTTAATATTAATATTCACCTCCTCCTATGCCTTTTGCTAAGTGATGTCCTGATGGAACACACAAAGTTGCACATGCACCTACGGAAGAAGACACACACACAGACACACACACACACACACACACACACACACACACACAATTTTACAGATAGTCCACAAATTTATCACTGGTCTTACAAATATGACAAGGCATTAAATGTCTCCTTTGGCTGTTGTCTGACAGAATCCACAGATGAGCCCGAGAGGGTCAAATTTTCTGACAAAGTTTGAGAACGTGAGGTGTCAAAATATCCTAATGGCCTCATATGGGCCATTTGTTTGCTGTGCCACCCCTCTCCAGCCTGCACCATGTCAGAAGTTCAGCACCAGGGGCATGATGGTGTGCAGCGGGGGCTAGCTGTTGTTCTCAGTCGTCATGTACTTGAGGGCAGCAAAACCAAATCTCCGAGACATGTTTTGTTGGAACTCCTCCTTCAGGGTCTTGAGGCAGACCCGATACTGCTTATTGGAGCGGAACTTGGTGATGTCAAAGCTGGGTGCATGAGGCATGTGAATCATGTAGGCATTTGGCAGAACCACAAACTCGTACTCCTGCAAAAGGAGAAAATTGAGAAGAACCTTTCAGTTTGAACTTTTGAATCTTAATAAAACACACCTGTGGTCAATTCAGTGCATTCACGTTGCTGCTGTCCTACTTGGTCTGGTAGTTTATTGGATCTTATTAAAATTTGATTCTGATCTTTTATGCTTCAGGCTTCTCCCAGTTTTCTTGGAATTTTATTTATGAGGAAAATTTAAGACTTCTCTGAAACAAGGACTTCAGACAGTTACCTAAATGCGAGTTGGATGAACGGAGGTAAGTCAGTTACCTGTGCATCCAGTTCCATAATGTGAGCCACCTTGTTCCAGCCGAAGCCCACAAAGCGGCGGTCGTACTCAGGACTGTCCCTTTTCACCACGACGTACGGCTCAAAGTCTGCTTCCCACTGCACCCTGTATGGGGTTGTTGCAGTCCGCCATTTGGCAAAGTTGGTAGGTGCATGGCCTTTAGTCCACACATGATACCTAGCAAGAGAAGAATTTTATTTAAATGGTGCCATCAAAGTTTCTTAAAGGCTTTTTACATAGAGCAGGTCCAGACCAAACATTTTATAAAATTATTAGGGACCCAGCAATTCCTACTATGAGCAAGCTTTCTCATGGATCAGACCTCTCCCCATTTGAATGAGAGAGAGAGGGGAGAGAAAAAGGAAGAGAGACAAAGTACATCAGCAGTAAGTTAAAATCTTCTTCTCCTTTCGGCTTTTCCCTTCAGGGGTCGCCACAGCGAATCAGTTGCCTCCATCTAAGCCTGTCTTCTGCATCCTCTTCTCTCACGCCAACCACCTTCATGTCCTCTTTCAATACATCATAAACCTCCTCTTAGGTCTTCCTCTAGGCCTCCTGCCTGGCAGTTCAAAACTCAGCATCCTTCTACCAATATATTCACTATCTCTCCTCTGGACATGTCCGAACCATCTCAGTCTGGCCTCTCTGACTTTATCTCCAAAACCTCTAACATGTGCTGTCCCTCTGATGTACTCATTCCTGACCCTATCCAACCTGGTCACTCCCAAAGAGAACCTCAGCATCTTCATCTCTGCTACCTCCAGCTCTGCCTCCTGTCTTTTCCTCAGTGACACTGTCTCTAGACCAAACAACATCGCTGGTCTCACCACAGTTTTGTACACCTTTCCTTTCATCTTAGCTGAAACTCTCCTATCACACATCACACCTGACACTTTTCTCCACCCATTCCAGCCTGCCTGCACACGCTTCTTCACCTCTTTTCCACACTCTCCATTGCTCTGGACTGTTGACCCTAAGTACTTAAAATCCTCCACCTTCTTTATCTCTTCTCCCTGTAACCTCACTCTTCCACTTGGGTCCCTCTCATTCACACACATATACTCCGTCTTGCTGCGGCTAACCTTCATTCCTCTCCTTTCCAGGGCAAACCTCCGCCACTCTAGCTTCTCCTCCACCTGTTCCCTGCTCTCACTACAGATCACAATGTCATCTGCAAACATCATAGTCCATGGAGATTCCTGTCTAACCTCGTCTGTCAGCCTGTCCATCACCATAGCGAACAAGAAGGGGCTCAGAGCTGATCCCTGATGCAGTCCCACCTCCACCTTGAACTCCTCTGTCACACCTACAGCACACCTCACCACTGTCTTACAGTCCTCATACATGTCCTGCACCGCTCTAACATACTTCTCTGCCACTGCAGACTTCCTCATACAATACCACAGTTCCTCTCTGGGCACCCTGTCATAAGCTTTCTCCAGATCTACAAAGACACAATGCAGCTCCCTCTGACCTTCTCTGTACTTCTCTATCAACATCCTCAAAGCAAATACTGCATCTGTAGTACTCTTTTTTGGCATGAAACCATACTGCTGTTCACAAATGCTCACTTCTGCCCTTAGTCTAGCTTCAACTACTCTTTCCCATAACTTCATTGTATGGCTCATCAGCTTTATTCCTCTGTAGTTGCTACAACTCTGTACATCTCCCTTGTTCTTAAAAATGGGCACCAGCACACTTCTCCTCCATTCCTCAGGCATCTTCTCACTATCTAAGATCCTGTTGCACAACCCAGTCAGAAACTCTACTGCTACCTCTCCTAGACACTTCCAGACCTCCACAGGTATATCATCAGGACCGAGTGCTTTTCCACTCTTCATCCTCTTCAGTGCCCTCCTCACTTCATCCTTACTAATCTTTGCTACTTCCTGGTCCACAACAGTCACCTCTTCTACTCTTCGTTCTCTAGCAGTAAGTTAAAATAATATAGGAAAATTAATGACAGTACAAATAATGATAATAATAATTATTGCAGCAGCAGATATTAAGCAAGACTGGGACAGCAATGATTCAGAATCTATAGAATGAGGACAGGAGAGAAAAACAGAAGGAGAGGGAAGACAAAATGTTAATGATATGTAGTACTGTAATATAACTGTATTGGGGAAGGAAAGAACGAGATAGAAAGTGTGGGGGAAGGGGGAGTCTATGACTAGAGCAGGAAAACTAAAGGATGGTTCAAGGTCACCTGAACCAGCCCAAACAATTTTTAAGATTAATCTTTAATTTAGAGAAGGTATTTGTCCCCCGGATGAACAGTGGTAGTTAGTTCCACAGAAGTTGATTCCTCATAGCTGAAGTCTGTGCTTCCTATTCTGTGTCATTATGAAACTCTGGGAACCATAGGTAAACCTACATTTAGAGAGTGAAGTGAAATATTGGGACAATAGAGAATGAGGAGTTCTTTGAGATATGATGGAGCTTTGTATGTTAGGAGAAATTCTCCTCAGAATTTTATCAGGAGCCAATGAAGAGAAGCTAACACAGGAGAAATGTGATCTCTTTTTTCCAAATCAAATCAAATTAAATCAAATCTGATTTATTTATATAGTGCCAAATCATAGCAAAGTTACATCAAGGCACTTTACATACAGAGCAGGTCTAGACCAAACTCTTTATAAAATGATCCTGCCAGTTCATGCACAGCAGCATTTTTATTCAATTGAAGGCTTTTCACAGAGTTGTTGTGACATTCTGCTAATAGTGAATTACAGTAGTCCAGTCTAGAGGTAAAAAATGCATGGACTAGTTTTTCTGCATCCTATTGAGACATGATTTTTCTGTTTTTCACAATATTGCCTGGGTGAAAGAAACTTATTTATGTCAGGGACACACGATATCTCCTGCTCAAAAATTACTCAGATATTCCTTCCTCAGGAACTGGAGGCCAAGGTAATGCCATCCAGAGGGATTACACGATTGGATGTCTGTCCAAGGTGCTTAGGATCAAGTACAATAACTTAAGTTTTATCTGAATATGGAAGCAAAAAGTTCCAGGTCATCCAGGCCTTTTTGTCTCTATGTCATAGCTGAAGTCTAAATAGATGATTAGCATAATAGGTAAATACAGCTGGGTGTCATCTGCATAGCAATGAAAATTAATGTGCTCCCTGATAACATTGCCTACGGAAAACATATAAAGAGTGGAAAGTAAGGATGAGCGAGTACACCACTGTCTGTATCTGTATCTGTTCAACCATCTACATTATCTGTATCTTATTATCTGTATTTGTACTTGGAGCGGCGGGGCTTCAACCAGAAGTGGGTGTGGTTTATACGAAAGTTGTATTTTTAAGCCTGAAATTGATGTGGGTTGATCAAAACTTGCAAAATTTATTGTAAGCCTCAATATATTTTTATTTACAGCTTAATCTGTATTACACAAAGGTAAGAATAACGACCTGACCTGCTAAAGAAACAGCGAGAATGAGAAACACGATGCGGGCTGCATGCAGCCCTGTATTGTCACACAAGCACCGCTTCTGTTACAAATCAAGTTATTACCCCATAACCCCATAAAGTGGGGCAGATTTGAAACGTTTTAAACGTTATAAAAAGCTATTTTAAAATGATAATGTAGTAGTGCAGATGTAGACTAAATTTGTATTGCTATTAGGTTAAATGATGATCTTACCGGGGGACTCGATCAGGTAGTTGTAAATATCGATGTATGTCACCTCCTGCCATTCAGTGTGATAATTTCTCCATTAAAATGAAGGCAAGCAGAAGGGACAAGGAGAAAGACCCGCATATGTGAGTTTTTCATTGTACCGTTTTTTTCTCCGGTACAGCTAGCATGTTAAAATACTCATTTGACATGTTGAAATAATGTTTTAAGCGAACTACTGGACAGTGTTTTTTAAATTGTGCTGCCGATTGTTTTCCCCTCCAGTGGGCGTGGCTTTCAGAGTATGACGCGTTGCGCTTTGTCTCTATCACGGATATTGACTCGTATGGTATTCGTACTCGTCAAAATTGCTATGTCCGTACCGGATACTCATTTCAGCCAAGTATCCGGCTCAACCTTAGTGGAAAGTATTGGTCCTAGCAGAGATTCCTGCTGAACTCAATGATTAACTTTAGTGCGCATGGAGTCATTGTTGACATGAACAAACGGAATCTATCTGATAAATATTATTTGAATCAGCTCACTGTGGTTCCTTTAATGCTAATTACATGTTCCAGTCCGTTATAAAATATCACGATGAATGGTGTCAAATGCAGCACTAAGATAAAACAGTATTGTATAAGTATTGAGGTGATAAAGTCATTAGAACATAATTGGTAACTTTTACCATTGCTGTTTCTGTGCTATGATATACACTAAATCTTGACTGAAAATCTTAAAACCATTTTTATGCTCTATGTGTGCATTGTCACCAATAAAAACAAAACTACTACAGTTCTATATTCTGACAGAATAATCCAGGGCATTGACCCATCCGATTTGGGAGTACAAGTAGCACAGTAAAGGCAAAGGCACTAAAGAGTCAATTCACTCAAGCATATATTATAAAGAAAAAAAAATACACTCATCATAATATCTATTTATGCAGATAATTTTGGTTTAACTTCAGTGCATGGATAGTAAATATCTGATAGATATTTCAAATCCAGGAAAAGTTTAATTTATTTCACATTTAATGTTTACTTGTATCTCGGTCACACAAGGCTGTGTATATTGAATTATTTTTCCAACTAGCATGTAGAAAATTATGATGCAGTTTTAATGATACACTCGTGATTTGTATGCCATGAATAAAAATGTACTTAGTTTGAGGTGCACTAACAAAAAAGTGTTGTGGTAGTAACTTGTGCTTGTGATTTTCATGGCATAGTCTTTTATTTAGCCTCTGTCTGCAACTTCTTCTGTGAATGGACATTTCCGTCATAGCTTCCTTTGTTTGAGACAAATCAGTTAATTAATTATTTTAACATAAAAAGTCTCTCTCCCATTTTCTAACGGTTATTAGGTAGAATCGGCCAAGTCCATTGCAGGGCCAACACATAGAAACAGACAGAGAGGAACATCCTTTTACACTCGCACTCATACCTACAAGCAATTTGGAGTCACCAATCAACCTAGACATGCATGTCTTTGTACTGCAGGAGGAAAGTACCAGGAGTGCTTGGAGGAAACCCACGCAGGCACCAGAGAGAACATGTAAACTCCACACAGAAAAGCCCCCATCTCAGGAATCGAACCCACAATCTCCAGGAGTATTAAGTAGTTGCCATTTCACTTTTCAGAACCAGAGTGTTTTTCGTTTTCATGAACATGACTGGACCACTACCACCTGCAAACCTGGTTTCCACTTTTAAGTCAACTATACATCTGTAAAGTCTACTGCAGGTTGTGATGCAATAACAGAATATAATGTTCAGAGACAGAGAAGACATAAAAACCTCCCAAAGTGAAGCCTCGTCACATATGTGGTACCACATGTTTCCTCAGAAAGACATTTTCCGAAGTTCACAAACACACACACAAATGGACAGAGACTCACAACATGAAGACAACACCAGACCTGCAGCTTGTAAACACTTATTTACACAACTTTGTTGACTAAAAACTTGAAGACAATTGGTGGCCACAGTAACCAGGAAACAGCTTACCTGAAGGTGAAGAGTGTACCCATGTCTAGCTGAGAGAGCAGTTCAGCCTTAGATTTTGGGTAGGAGAGGCGATAACGCAGTGTCTCAAATGCTGGAACTACCAGGGCTTTTTTGGTGTTGGTCATATCTAGCTGCACCACTGACTTCCTACAAATATACACAAAGGCACAAGTTATTTCTTTACTCATTGCATACAAAATAGAGAGTACAATGAATTAAAAATACTTTGGTTGTCTTTCAAATCTCTACTGTTCTGTCTCCTCTTACCTGAGATAGTCATAGAGGCCATACATAGGCAAGAAGTCGATGTCTGATAGAAACATATAAGGTGTCTTCACCTGCCGCATTGCAACATTACGCAGGAGATTGACTGGGTAGAACTGTCCCTCTTTGTAGACAATATGATAACCTACATTTCCACGGCTCATCAGCACCTCAGAGCCCTGCGCATAGCGCAGGAATTGCTGGGCTTCAGCATCTGACAGGTACAGGGCCAGACTAATGGGGCCTTCCCAGTGTTTACAGATGGCCTCCAACATTTGGAGCCTGCAGAGGATGAGATAGAGGTATCAGTGATCACAAAAACAAATTATTCTTCTTCTTCTATGCATTGGGTCAAAGTCCCCAAAGTGTGCGTGTTTTTTTTGGGGGGGGGGGATTTTTGATTGTTTAATTTCCTTTTTCTCAATTTCTTTTGTGGGGTGCGAGATAGTCATTCTTTGTTTGAAAACAACAACTTCTGTGAAAGCTACCGACATGATGATAACATCTTGGAAAAGCTTATGTAAACAAGTAATGGACAAAATAAAAATTAATACAGTAATTTTTATTTTGAGCTTGAGCTTTGAGTACTTGTGAGCAAAAGATAGGTTTCAGTAAAGGGTTATTAATATACTAACTGATATCAGAGTGGGAAACCTGAAATTTTAAGTCAAAAAAATGTTGTCATGCTTTCAGTTGTGCCTTTCATTCCTCGTGTTTCTGTCACAGTCTCCAGCCTGCTCCGCCCGGAAAACTCCCGGGTGGAGCAGGCTAGTGTTTTCCACTAAAACAGACGAGGCTGGCTCCGTGGTATAATTCTCAAATTCGTGCCTTAAAGCAGACGTCAAGCAAATTAGAAAAAAGTTGGTGTTCCAACAACTCGGAAGAGTCTCACTGAGCCTGGAAAGAAGGCTTAAAAACGTATAAAAAAGCTCTCCGAAGCGCTAGAAGCTCATATTACTCAGCACTAATAGAAAAAAACAAGAACAACCCCAGGTTTCTCTTCAGTACTGTAGCTAGGCTGACAGAGAGTCATAGTTCAATTGAACCAGTGATCCCCTTAGCTCTCAGCAGTGATGATTTTATGGGCTTTTTTACAAATAAAATAAGACAATCAGAGAAAGAATTCATCAGCTCTTACCTACATCAGACAAAAATCTTCTACTGAATACAGCAACTCCTAAATCAACTGCAACGCCTATTTTACATCTGGAATCATTGTCATCTCTGAATCTCTCAGAGCTAGCTTCTATAGTCTCATCATCTAGACCATCAACCTGTCTATTAGACCCAGTGCCGACCAGCCTTAATTGAGCCCTTCATTCTAGATCTGATTAATTTGACCTTATCTTTGGGTTATGTACCTCAGACTCTTAAGACTGCAGTTATCAAACCCCAACTTAAAAAGCTGAATCTTAATCCAGATGTTTTGGCCAATTATAGACCCATATCAAACCTTCCCTTCATTTCTAAAATAATTGAGAAAGCAGTAGTTCCCCAATTACACGACCGCTGCCTAGCAACGGTTTGCTTGAAGAGTTTCAGTCAGGATTTAGACTCACCACAGCACAGAAACAGCACTGGTTAAAGTCTCCAATGATATTCTAATGGCTTCAGACAATGGATCAGCCTCCATACTTCTCCTCTTAGATCTTAGTGCTGCTAAGATGGTCGACACCATTGACCATAATACTATATTACAGAGACTAGAACATGAAATTGGGATTAAAGAAACTGCACTAAGGTGGTTCAAATCCTATTTATCAGATAGACATCAGTTTGTACATGTTAACAGTAGCTCCTCCTCACACACTATAGCCAATTATGGAGTCCCACAGGGTTCGGTACTTGGACCAATTCTCTTCACTCTTTATCTGCTTCCTTTAGGCAACATTATCAGGAAACACAGCATCAATTTTCACTGTTATGCAGACGAAACTCAGCTATATTTATCAATGAAGCTAAATGAAGTTAGTCAGATAATCAGACTACAGACATAAAAGTTTGGATGACCCATACATTTTTACTTCTAAATTCTGACAAAACTGAAGTTATTGTACTCGGCCCTAAGCACCTTAGAGAAACCCTATCTAATCATCTAATCAGTCTGGATGGCATTACTTTGGCTTCCAGCTCCACTGTAAGAAATCTTAGAGTAACTTTTGACCAGGATGTGTCCTTTGTCCCTCACATAAAACAAGTCAGTAGGGCAGCTTTCTTTCACTTGTGAAAAATTAGGAAAATCAGAAACATCCTGTCTCAAGAGGATGCAGAAAAACTAGTCCATGTATTTGTTACTTCTAGGCTGGACTACTGTAACTCATTATTATCTGGATGTCCAACCAAATCTCTGAAAGGCCCTCAGTTGATTCAGAATGCTGCTGCACGAATATTAACAGGAACTAGAAAAAGGGATCACATCTCACCTGTGTTAGTTTCTCTTCATTGGCTGCCCGTAAAATTCAGAATAGAATTTAAAATCCTTCTGCTAATGTATAAAGCTCTTAATGGCCAAGCTCCATCATATCTCAGAGAACTCATAGTTCCGTACTGTCCTAGTAGGCCACTCCGCTCTCTAGATGGAGGTTTACTTGTGGTTCCTAGAGTCTTCAAGAGTCGGGACGCAGATCTTTCAGTTATCAGGCCCCTCTTCAATGGAACCAACTGCCAGTATCGGTCCGAGGGGCAGACTCTAGCAATTTTCAAGACCAGGCTTAAAACCTTTTTGTATGAAAGATCTTATTGTTAAAAAGTTCATTTACTCTTTAGCTATGCTGCTATAGGCCTAGACTGCTGGGGGAAGCACTGAGCACCCCCCCCCCAGCCCCCTCCATCCCCCCTCCCTCCCCCCTCCCTCTCTCTCTCTCTCTCTCTCCCCCTTGCATTCGCCGACATATCAATAACCATGTTTCTCCTAAGTCCCTGTTTCTCCCAGTTCTAAGCATGTGTAACTATTTACTAACCATGTTTTCCCGAAGTCTCTGTCTCTCCCAGTTCCTTTCCTCATCCTGCAGGTGGTGAATCATCGCCATCACTGCTCCCATATCTTCATGAACTTCATATAGCATCATTTCTATGAACTTCATGCAGCAGCATGTTCCTGCTGCTGTATTGAATATCCCCTCCTCCTGCTCTCTTTCTCTTCCTACTCTACCCAACTTTGCTTCCCCCCGTGTCTCTCTCTCTCTCTTTCAACTCAACTGGCCGAGGCAGATGGCCGCCCCCCCTGAGCCTGGTTCTGCCCGAGGTTTCTGCCTCTTAAAGGAAGTTCTTCCTTGCCACTGTCGCCAAGTGCTTGCTCATGGAGGGATCTGAATGGTAAATAATTTTATAAAGAGTTTGGTCAAGACTTGCTCTGTATGTAAAGTGCCTTGATGTAACTTTGTTATGAATTGGCGCTATATAAATAAATCTGATTTGATTTGAGCTCGGGTTCAGATCGGGGAGTCCGTCCCTCCCAATCATGCCTCTCCAAGTTACTCCATCATTGCCCACATGTGCATTGAAGTCTCCCAATAGGACTATGGAGTCCCCTACCGGGGCTCCATGCAGGACCCCGTTCAGGTTCTCCAAGAAGGCTGAATACTCTGAACTGCTGTTCAGTGCGTACGCACAGACAACAGTATGTTTCCCCCCCTACAACCCTAAGGCGCAGGGACGTGACCCTCACCACCACGGTAAAATCCAACACAGTGCAACTCAGCCAGGGGCTTGTGAGTATCCCCACACCTGCCTGGCATCTCGCACATTGGGCAACTCCGGAAAAGAAAAGAGTCCAACCCCTATCAAGAAGCACAGTCCCAGAGCCTCGGCTGTGTGTGGAGGCAAGCCCGACCAGATCCAACCGGTAGCGCTCCATCTCCCGCACCAGCTCCAGCATACGCACAGCAAAGTGACATTCCACATCCCCAAGGCCAGCCTATGCCACCCGGGTCCGGTACATCAAGACCCCCCATCTCCACCACCACCTTCTTGGCAGCGCACCTGACCCCATCGGTCTTCCCTGCGGATGGTGGGCCCACAGGGTGGAGGAGCAGTTGCCACTTTGCTCGTTCGGCTTTGGGCCAGCCGGGCCCCCGAAGCAGACCAGGCCACTAGGCGCTCGCATATGGGCTCCCCATCTGGGCCTGGCTCCAGATGGGAGCCCCAGGCCTCCTCCGGGCAGGGTCACTTTACTCCTTCCTCTCTCTTGCATGGAGTGTTTGTGGACCATTCTTTGTCTGGCCCCTCGCCTGAGAACAATTTGCCATGGGAGACCCTACCAGGAGCATAAAGCTCCAGACAACATAGCTCCCAGGTTCACAGTGACATGCAAACCTCTCCACCACGATAAGGTGATGGTCCCCGGAGAGGTAGAAAACTACCCCTTTTCAAAATTCAACGAAATTATTAGCCACCCTCCGCAAGTTGGAAAATATGGTGATATAAGATCTCTGTTGGTATCCTGTTTTAATTTAAGGGGGTAACATTATGCTGTCTGTGAAAATTCTGAGTCATCCAGGTCATAGTTCTCAGAAAAAGTTCAATCTATACTTATACTCTAAGTAAAGAGTTAAACAGGCTGTATTTTCTGTGTACTTCAAGCCCCAGGGAGGTGTTCCAGGCATGTCTAGCTGGGAGGAGGCCCCGGGGCAGACCGAGGACCAGGTGGAGAGATTATATCTCAGCTCTGGCCTGGGAACGCTTCGGAATCCCCCAGTCAGACGTGGTTGATGTGGCCAGGGAAAGGGAAGTCTGGGGCTCCCTGTTGAAGATGCTATCCCCACGACCGAACCCGGATAAGCGGATAAAGATGGATGGATGGATGGATAGTTTTCCATGCAACCCTTTGAGGATGACCACTTTTCATCATAGAAATCCCACAGGCATACCTATTGTGCCATTCCCCACCGAATACAACCCGACCCCACATAAGTGGATGAAGATGGATGGTTTGATGGATAATGTAGGATTGATCCCTAGAGGTAAATTGGTTTATGACAATGATTCTCAATAAAAAAAAAAAGGCATTAATAAAGATTGATGCATGAAAATTTCCTGCAGTTTGTCATGCCACACCTGTCATGTAGCTATTCTCCACAGTGAGGTGCGCCTCACACTTTGAGAACTGTGGGTTTATGGCAACAACATGGATCCAATTAAAATTACGATTAAAATACTTTAATATAAAAATAATACTTTAACAATATGTAATTTTTTTATTAATATGGTATCAACAGGAATTACATCACTGTTACATCCATCAGTGGTGAGAACCGTAACCCTACTCAACAATTGTACAATTCTTTTAGGCTGTGTTCTTTGACAGGATATTCAGATGTCCTTCTGATCCTTCTGATATTGAATTTTTAATCTGGATGTTACCAGCTTGTTTTTTGTTTTGTTTTAGGTTTTTTTTTTTTTTTTACCAGAACAAACTATATTTAGACTAAAAGGTGGAATCTTAGAAGAATCTGACCTGCAAAGGCAACCATGCCCAATGCCTTATGGTTTTGATTTAAAAAATAAGCATGAGGTTGTACTGAGGAAAACAATAACTTGAGACTGGAAGCATTAACCCATTATGAAAAGCTTTACTGTACTGATAAATCCACTTTGATGTAAAAGTGAGAAAAATGAGAAAAGGGGAGATTTTCACAGAATTCAAAACAATGTGAATTCTTTTTACAACCAATATCTACTGTCTGTAGTTGTTGAAAAATTGTTTGTAATTTATTGTTAATTTAAAAATAAGTAGACAGGAATTGATGTAACAGAACAACACACGCACACACATGCACACACAGAAAGGCCTGTCCTGACAGATCATCACACAAGGTAGTAGTCCTTGATGACTTTTAAGACCAAAAAATTGGTAGTCTGTGCAGTCAAACCCTTGATTTGAACATATGAGAAGATAAAGAGAAGGAGTAGCAGATACACATAACTTCTGAATTGTGGAACATTTAGATTTTGGAAGAATTGGATGTTTACATAGACATGAAACTCACTGCAAAAATTTACTTATGTCACTGCTCACTGTTAACAAGGAATCAAACAGCTAATTTTGCATATAAATAGCAGACTGATGACAGCAGATTGATGTTTGATGGTAAAATATGAGGATTTTCTCTGCATCTTTGGAGCTAACGTAATGCTCTTTATTAAATCTGACAGTAGAGTGTCTCAAATGTACTAAAGCTGAAAATTGTATGGCACGTCAGATACTGCACAGCAAATCTATGCCCCTATATTGCTCAGTGTTGTGTGAGTAGAGTGCTAACAGTCATTCCAGCACATCATTTGTAAGTAAGTCTGTCCATCCATCCATCCGTCCATCCAGACATGCTATTTTCTTTGGAAACTAGAGAATCAAGGACTTTTGGTAACATTTTAAAGATGACAACTTTATAAGGAATAGGCATGAAAAAATGAACTAAACGTAATGCGGGTCTAAAAGGACTAATGTTATGGTGAATCAGATTACTCTGTGTAAATATTGTCACTGTGTGTACAACCGTACCTGTCCATCGATAGCTGGGCAACTAGAGTGACATCAGTGTTATCAGCGGTGAATTCATATTTGTAGTGCAAGAAATAGAGGTGTGTTCGGTGGACAGTGAATCTCTCTCGACGAAACTCATAGCAAGGATCATCTTCATCCAGCTCGGACAGAGTCTTCTGGAGCTGCAGACAGAGAGGAGGTGGACACCAGTAGTGAGACCAGTAGGCGCAAATCCTCTCTAAGAAGGTGCATAGGCATTGTGAAGTGCCTATTCTGCACTTGATAGAAACTGACCTAAATCAGAAACATCATTCATCTTCTCACCAGTGTTGGGAATGTTACTTTAAAAAGGTAATTAATTATAGTTACTTCTCACAAAAACTGAGTAAGTTATTGAGTTAGAGTTATAAAAGTAACTAGTTACTAAGGAAAGTAATCATTTTGCTCATTTTTTTTACTGTAGCCTACCAGTAATTTAAAAATTAGATTTTTTTTTTCTCTTTAATTAAACTTAAAATTCAACAGTTTATTCAATGTGTTATATTCATTCATCTTCTACTGCTTATCCGTTTCCAGATTGTGGGGGGGTTGCACAAACCCAGCTCATATTGGGCAAGGGCGGGGTACATCCTGAACAGGTCGCAAGTTCATCGCAGGGCCAACATACAGAGACAGAGATGAACAACCACTCAAACTCACATTCAGACTTACGGGCAATTTAGAGTCACCAGTTAACCAAAACATGCATGTCTTTGGACAGTGGGAGGAAATTTTTTATCTCTGTAACACAAATAGACACCCAAAAATGAAAAACAGAGCCAGTTCAACCTACGTTCTCACTGTTGTGGTCGGCCTCGCTGGGACAACCAAAGAGCTCTCGCCGGAGAAGGTTGCCATCATACTCCAGAAAGGTTAAATACAGGTTACGGAAAAACTCAACATGTTTGTTCTTCACTCGCAGCTTTTTGGGAGAGTTCCAGTGAATCACCTGTTCAGAGGAAGCAAAAAGGCTGGATCAGTGAAAAAAAATTTACAAGTTTGCATTGATTGCTAGTTTTTATTTTGACAGTGAAGAAGGGGTTGCATGGCTTCAGACTAATTGTCTGCTGCTGGGAGGTCTTAGGCCATTCGTTAGCTGGTGTTAGATGGTGCATTATTATTATGTTTTAGGCAGGAGGGTATATTGGGGAATAGGCCTTCAGAGATTGGGAGGAATTTGGGTCAGTCAAAGTCCCTGAGCCCCCCAGTCACCTGAGTCCAACATTTGATGGCCAAATCACAATGGCGGTTGTTGATGAGTGAATCTCTATGGATAGTTAAATAACGAAATGTGAATAAGTAAAATAGTAACAAATATAAGCAAAATAAAGTTAGAAGTGAGAGTCCATGGTGTGTATGTTTACGGTTACTAAGCCATAAAAAAATCTCAGTTATTTGGAATGATGAAAATCATAATCAGAAAGTTATAGTAGTTATAGTTTAAAATGATCAAGCAAAAGTACGGAGCCCCTTAGGGGTCAAGTGGAGAGAAATTTTTTGGATCGATCTATGCATCCCCTCGCAATAATTTTTGCATTACCTTGATATATGATTTTCCCCGTTATATCCCTCTACACTGCATAACCATGCCAGATCATGCGGACATCATGCGTGTTGCCAGACACACTCTAAGTATGTGCTTTGCCCCTCTGTAAAATTCTCAATGAAATTTCATGAATTACTTTATTTTTCATCACAGAATAATATCCGTATCCCTGCGCTGTGACTGATGCGTCTAGGAGTAGTTGACAGCTCCTGTGACAGCCCCCCAGCCTAATAGGGCTGCAGCAAAATCACTTCAAAGAGTAGAGAGGTTGCGTTGCACTTACAGGAACTGGGTGCATCTATGCTCCATAATCACTGAATTGAATGGGCGACACCCATTACTGGAATATCTTATACCATAATGGGTACTTTTGTCTTAAGATTGCATTCTTTATTTTTGT
Source organism: Remorina albescens (assembly GCA_034769265.1). Lineage (NCBI taxonomy): Eukaryota > Metazoa > Chordata > Actinopteri > Carangiformes > Echeneidae > Remorina > Remorina albescens. Next base: position 17,475,688 of record CM068484.1, on the reverse strand, counting down.
AAAATTCCTTTTTGATGAAAGACTTGATGTTTTAACTAAAAAAAAAAAACTCTTTTCATACATGTGAATTTAAATAAATATTTATATAGGCTACCATCACCAGAGTGCATTTGTAAGTTTGAGTGGCATTAATATAGTGAGGCTGTGTGTGTTTGTGTGGATAAGTGGCTTCTGGTGGTGTGTGTGTATGTGTATGTGTGCGCAGGGGGCTGGTGACATCCTCTTTTCTTACCTGCAGACCATACTCTCTACATTAGCCATACAGTGGGTAAAATAAATATCAAACACATCACCATTTTTCTCAGTAAATATATTTCTAAAGGTGCTACTGACATGAAATATTCACCAGATCTCGGTAACAACCCATGAAACCCACACATTCAAAGAAATCAAACCTTGGATGTCCACAAATTACGTTATGTGCGATAAAATGGAATGACACAGGGAAAAAGTATTGAACACATGAAGAAATGGAGGTGCAAAAAGGCATCAAAAACCAAGACACCAGCTGAAATCTATCAGTAATCAGAAAGCAATCCTGCCCCTTGTCAGTGCAAATTAATATCAGCTGGTTCAGTCCTAACTGATGGCCTAAAAAAGGTGTTTCTTTGCCAAAGTGTCACACAAGAAACATTTCATGATGGGTAAAAGCAAAGAACTCTCTCAAGACCCTTGCAACCTTATTGTTGCAAAACAAACTGATGGCATTGGTTACAGAAGGATTTCTAAACTTCTGAATGTTCTAGTGAGCGTTGTTGGGGCCCTAATCCAGAAGTGGAAACAACATAATTTCACCATAAACCGGCCGTGACCACGTGCTCCTTGCAAGATTTCTGACAGAGAAGTCAAAAGAATTATCAGAGGAGTTGTCCAAGAGCCAAGGACCACTTATGGAGAGCTTCAGAAATACCTGGATTAAGCAGGTACAATTGTTTCAAAGAAAACAATAAGTAACGCACTCAACAGCCACGGCCTGTATGCACGCTCACCAAGCAAGACATTGCTGAAGAAAAAACATGTTGAAGCTCGTTTAAAGTTTGCTGCACAACATTCACACAAGCCTGTGAAATACTGGGAGAATATAGTCTGGTCAGATGAAACCAAAATTGAACTCTTTGGATGCCATAATACACACCTTGTTTGGAGGTCAAGTGGCACAGCACACAGCACACCACCCCAAAAACACCATGCCAACAATGTTTGAAGGTGGAAACATCATGGTGTGGGGCTGTTTTTCAGCATACGGCAATGGAAAACATATAACTGAAGTAAGGATGAATGGAAAATTCAGAGTAAACACAAGAAATTTGTGCTACAAAAAAGGACCAGACTCGGTGACTAACTCCCTAACCTTAACAACAACCTTGCGATCTGCCCTACATGACCTAAAGATAACTATATCTAACTAGCCCAGCGAGCAGTGATAACTAACATGTCTTTGGGGTCATCAGGTGGGAACCTCCTTTCACCTGTGTTTTGTCTAGTTGGTCCCACGACACCTCCAGGAGGCTAGACAGTGATCACTGGCGTCCCAGAGTCACCCCCCTAATGCCAGCTATCACTGCTCCTCACACCAAGACAACTATCTGAAACAGCACTACCGTCAACTACACCGACCTCTCACCAACTGCACCAGTAAAAGCGGGGTGGGGATACAGACCCTGGTTCGGGTAGGGGGGAGAAATAGAAGAGCTGGAGATAAAAGTAGGGATGGGATAAAGACCCTGGTTCGGGTAGGGGGTAATGGAAGTATAGAGGGTGCAGGAGGTGGAGGACAAGATACACAAGACAAGATACACTAGCAGATTCAGCAAGCAGACTCACCTAAACTGTCCTATAGTGGTGGGTCCGGCAACACCAATGCGTCGGCGTATGCGTCAAGCTCATAGAGCAAAACCCTGTGTTGGTGCGCGTATTGCTTTAAGAAAGTCACGTGACCGATACAGGAACTGTTTTGAACTGACACTGACGCGCCAAACTGTGTTTACTATTCATATTATTTTCTGCAGGTTAAATGTCGCATTTGTTCGACAGAACTTTCCTATTTAAACAAAACCACCTACTCAATGCTGAGCCATTATAGGGCCAGGCATGAGAATGAAGTACCAGATACACCCAAGATAAACTCAGGTATACAGCCATTCTACAACTTACTCACAGTTGCTTTATTGATAATTAATTCCTATTAATTTATTATTTACTTCATTTTTAACCATCAAGCTTCCAGGGAGCAGATGCTGGATGAGGCTCTGCTGAATTTCATCCTGAAGGACTGCCAGCCCCCCAGCATTGTGGAGAGTGAAGGGTCTTCACTTCAGGTCCTTCAGCCCTCATATGTTTTGCCAACCAGAAAGGTTTGTGTGGAAATTATCTAAAGTAGTAGTTGATATATCCAATTTATTTAATCTTTAATTTAAATATATTGATTTGCGTTTGGTTTGACTTGTTGTAAATTTCAGACCATTAAACAAATGGTGGCCAAAAAGTACGAGGAGGAACGGGAACGAGTGAAAATGGAAGTACAGCAAGCTGTGGCAGTGAGTATAACAGCTGACATGTGGACATCTGTTAACATGGAGGCTTACTTGGCTCTTACCTGTCACTACATTAAGCTCCAAATTCATCACTCAATTTGCATTGCACATAGTCTCAATTTATTAGTTAGAAAATCATGTTATCAGATCCCCACACTTACATCCATCAGACACAAAGCCAGGAACATTGTCACATACTTCAGATCAAGCACTACAGCCAAGGAGAAGCTTGCTCAAGTGCAGCAACAGATGGGACGACCAACCCTAAAACTTATAAATGAGGTGCCAACACGCTGGAACAGCACATATGAAATGCTGTCAAGGCTAGATGATGAGAGGGAACCAGTGTGGGTATCTCTGGCCTCTCTAAAAACAGATTTGACTCCACTTACAGCTGATGAGTATACCATCATAGGAGAAACAGTTCTTGTGCTTGCTCCTTTCCATCAAGCTACAGTGGAGTTGTCTGAAGAGAGGTGAATGTCAGGGTCAAAGGTCATCCCGATGATGAAAATGCTCCATTTTGCACTAGAGCGTACTGCTTCAACCTTGCACACACAGGCAGCCATAAACCTACATGAACACCTGAAGCATCGAGTCACAGACAGTGCTTCCAATCTGGAGTCATTAAGTGTGTTGACCCTAGCAACACTTCTAGACCCCAGATTTAAATCACTCGGGTTCCGCAGTTCCTCCAAGTGCAATGAGGCCATCAGTAGACTGCGGTCAGAATGTGCGTCTGTAATCGGACGCACAAATGAGCCCCAGCTGGCACTGTTTTCAAAACAGCTGTTTGCACCCACTTCAGGCATGTTATTCAGCATTATTTGTTTGTTGTTGTTTGGAAATCATGTACTAAAATGCCAATTTGTTGTTTTTTAGATAACCTTTGGCAACATCGACATCGAAGTGGGCAGGCAGACCAAAAGTGCCACAGCTGATGCCATCCAGGAGGTGCAGAGATACCTGGCAAAGGGCAATATTGCCAGGTCCCAGGATCCTATGAGATACTGGGACAACCAAAAGACAATCTATCCAAACCTCTTCTGGCTTTCCTTACAATTTCTCTGCACTCCAGCCTCATCTGTGCCGTGTGAGCGGGTGTTTTCTACAGCTGGAGAAGTTGTATCAAAAAAGCGTAACAGACTCAATTTCAAAACGTTGGAAAAACTTATTTTTTTGAATAAAAATTTGTATAAAAAATCCCAGTCCACAAGCATCCTCATTCACAACACGTTCACTAAGATTTTCACATTATGATACATGTTCACATTATTTATTGACTGTATCTAAAAGTATCAAAGACATTTTAAATGTAAGTGAAGATATGAAATAATACAATATAAAATACAATGACTTAAATTATATTATTGTATATACTAGGTCATCAAATCAGTGTCAGTTGAGTCTGTCAACTAGGTTGCCTTTAGGGATTTTTAAGGTCCAGCAGGTGTCAGTATTCAGTGACACAGTATCAATACAGTTTGGCAATGTGTCAACATGCTTCATGACGCCTCATCTACCCATCACTACTGTCCTATAATCAAAGAAAGACATAACACAAGCCAAGTCAAACCAACACAGGCCAACTCACCTGGACTAACCACATGGTCTCAAAGAGGCTCACACAGGCCACACCCTCTACTTAAATACACTTCCTCTTCCTGGATTTCTTCCTCTGCTTCTCCCCATGGTCTGTTTATCCTAAGTGCTCCCCCTGCTGGGCCCCCAGTTACTATTACTTTTTCTAATCCAAATCCACTGACTGGATCTTATTGCTTCATCCGACATTTCCTTCACTATTTTCCTCACACTCTGTCCCCTTCCTCCTAACTCCCTCAACAAAGAGACAACAGACCTTGCTACAAACCCTCTACATCCTACTTCCCCTGGACAAATCTTAACTTTCCATCCTTGCTGCTCAGCTTCAGGCCCTAAGTCTGCATACCTAAGTTTTTTCCTTTCATACGCTTCCACAACTGAATCCTCCCACGGCACAGTCAGTTCTATGAAATATACTCTCATTCTACTCCTAGACCACAAAATTATATCAGGCATTTGTTTTGTATAGGCTATTTCCTGGGGAACAACAAGCTTTCCTCCTAGATCCACTTGCATCTCCCAATCACAAGCATCCTCTTATCTGCCTTGCCTCCTTGCTGTCTTATTAACTTTCTCACCTTCTTGAACAAACTGAATTGCAACTCTCTCTAACTTAGACCCTCCTAAATTTGCCTGCCTCCGTATATCTTCAATGCCTGCAGCTAAGCTTTTTAAAACTTGGTTATGTCGCCACGTATACCGTCCTTGTGACAGAGTAACCTTACAACCTGACAAGATGTGCTTTAGAGTTGCAGTACCTGAACACAATGAACATAGCGGGTCTCCATTTACCCAGAGTTTAAAGTTCTGGGGAGTTGGCAATACATCATATGTTGTCCCTATCAAAAATCTAATACTACTTTCCTCCATACTCCACAGCTCTTTCCAACTAAGCTTTTTCTTCTCTACACCTTCCCAGTTCAACCACTGTCCCTGCTTAGCCTGAGCCACTGCCTTTGCACTCCTTAATATTTCCTCCTGTCTACAAACCTGCTCCACAACTAGCTTCCTCTTCTCTTTGGGACCTGCTCTACTCCACACCAGTTTGCCTGAGCGAAGCCTCAAGCCTCCCCGGCCTATTTGCACATTACCCACAATCTCTGTATGCCTAAGAGTTGCTTTCGCTTCCTGCACTGCCATTCTTGGATTCCATTTTCTCCCCTTGGTTGAGTTTGGAACCACCTTACTAACAACCACATCTTTACTCCCAGATAACAGGAGCTCTGTCCAAACATTAGTATATTTAAACTCCTCCACTAGACTAGATACTGGGAGCTGAAGTATGCCTTTCCCATACAGTGCCACAGTACTTAAACATCTAGGAACACCTAGCCACTTCCTAATGTAAAAGCTAACTACTCTTTCCATTTTCTCTGCAGCAGATAATGGAATCTCATATACAGAAAGTGGCCACATCAACATGGGAAATAATCCGAACTGCAAACACCACAGCTTCAACTTTCCTGGAAGCCCTGATTTATCTATTCTATCCAGTCCCTCAGCAACATCCTTCCGAAACTGCACTACCTGTTCTTCATCATGCAAGTCTGCCTTGTACCACCTACCTAGACTCTTTACTGATTTTTCCCTAATTATTCGAATTTCCTCTTCATCTATTATAAACTTTCGATCACTTAATCTCCCTCTACTTATTGGGATGCTTCTAGACTTGATAGGCTTGATTTTCATACTAGCCTACTTTAAGTTTTTATGAAGTCTCTCAAGTACTCTTTTCATACATGGCACCATTGTAGTTACCAACGTCATATCATCCATGTATGCCCTAATTGGTGTGAGGTGCATCCCATCCTGTCGCCTCTCTCCACCTACAACCCACTTAGAAGCTCTAATAATTACCTCCACGCCATTGTGAATGCTAATGGAGAAATCGTACACCCTGCCATAATGCCTATTTCTAGCCTCTGCCAACCTGTTGTAAAGCCTGTTGTGCTTAAACATAGTCTGATATCCCGGAAATATGCTCTTAATAAATTGACAACTACTCCGGGAACTCTAAAATAATCAAACGCCTCCCAAATAAGGCTATGTGGCACTGAACCAAATGCATTGGCTAAGTCCAAAAATATTACATGCAAGTCTCTTTTCCCACTCTTGGCTGCCTGAATCTGATACCAAATCATGCTAGTGTGCTCTAAACACCCTGCGAAACCTGGTATTCCTGCCTTTTGTACTGCAGTGTCTATTAAGCTATTCCTTTCTAGGTAACTAGCTAGTCTCTGTGCGAAAAAAATTTACCAAGACATTCTGGATAAAAATCTGCTGCCATCTACCAGGATGATGAAGATGAAACGAGGGTGGATATTTCCTATCAAGACAATGATCCCAAACACACAGCCAAGGAAACGCTCACTTGGTTTCAGAGAAAGAAAATAAAGCTGCTAGAATGGCCCAGCCAATCACCTGACTTGAACCCAATAGAAAATCTATGGAAAGAACTAAAGATTACAGTTCATAGAAGAGGCCCACGGAACTTTCAAGATTTGAAGACTGTTTGTGTGGAAGAATGGGCCAAAATCACACCTGAACAATGCATGCAACTAGTTTCTCCATTCAGGAGGCATCTTGAAGCTGTTATTACCAACAAAGGCTTTTGTACGAAGTATTAAATAAATTTAAGTAAGTGTGTTCAATACTTTTTCTCTGTGTCATTCCATTTTATTACACATAACTTAACTTATGGACAAGTGATTTCTTTGCATGTGTGGGTTGCATAGGTTGTTACCGAAATCTGGTGAAAACTTCATGTCAGCAGCACCTTAAGAAATGTATTTACTGAGAAAAATGGTGACATGTTCAATACTTATTTTACCCGCTGTACATCCACCTGGGCCTGTGCAGTTGTCCTGAGTACATAACTGGTCACGGATGAAATCGACGGCATCCTGCAGATTACCGTAATGCTTTTTTCTGGAGAGACCTCATGATCTGTGTTCAAGTTTGCTTTTACTGATAACATAATCATGCCAGTTGAGTAGTAATACTATATCAGTATAGAAAATTCCAAGCTCAAAGTAAAATTCAATTAGCTGATTTACACGATTCAGAATTCAGCCAGCGTTACATTGGGGGCAGCTGAGTGGACACGCAAATGGCGCAATAGGATATAACGGGGAAAATCATATTGCAAAGTAATGCAAGAATTATTGCGAGGGAATGTAAAGATCAATCCAAAAAAGCAATAATAACTGTAATTATTAAATTAAAATAAATGTAATTGTAAAATATAAATTATTTATATATAGAAAGAGAGAGAGAGAGAGAAATTTTGATACCATTTTTGCCATATCCACATTTTGTCTTATCAAACTCCTATCAGCTCAATATCAGTATCAGTATTGAAGATGAAATTTTATCAAAATCTTTACTATCTGTTACATTTGCTGGGTGTTGTGTTCCCATGAATTTTGAGGTCTGGAAGTCCTTGTATTCTGAAGTCCAGGAACTTCAGCATACAATTTCTAATCTGTCAAAAAGTTGCCACACATGAAGAAGTCTCAATACTGAGTCAGAATCACAGTCCCTTCTACTGGGCACAGGAAGTCAGCCTCATGACACAAACATTGCCCAATTTACACGCTATTTACAGGGTGTGTTCTTCTTCATTGTACATATAATTGGTGGGTGTTCTCCAGTGCCACATACAAGAAACTCATGAAACCTTGCACGCACGCCACCCCAGCGAGAAATTTGAGGATTTAACGTGATTCGGTGGGGGCAAGTCCAGAGGGCTCCAAATGGATTCAGGCCCGTTTATCGCTAATTGTAGCTTTAATTTTGGCTTGAATTGTTGATTTAATCTGGAGATATTCCACAAAGTGATTCTTTCCAATTGCTGTAACTCTGGTCTAAAGGAAGGAATGAAATCATTGTTTTGTCATGAAATATATGTTTGTGTGTTACCCTTTCTGATTCAAGATCTAAATTGAAATGATTTCAGTTCATTAGAAAATCAGGGTGTTCCAGATGGGAGTGTGCATGGAGGGCACAACTGAATTTCCACCAGGCTGTCAGATTTGTATCTATGCAGGGGCTTTTGAAACAAAGATGATTCATGGTGGAACAACTTATGAATGGTAAATCTAATATATGGATTTCTTTGCATAATGTTTGTTCTGTCTGTCTAGAAATGATCATATTGATTGGAATACACTGGGGTTCGTGGGTTTTTCAAGATTAGTTAGTTTAATTCCAATATCTTGTTTTTCTAATAGAATTTTGATATGGTGGACTCTAGAGATTTGAATGCGGGGACTTGATGGGAATCATCACAAAAAGGTAATTTATCATGCAGTAGTATGGTCATTTTGCCTGTGTTGATTCTCTCTCAAGGGATTTTGATATGTTCATCCAGGACTGAAGGTTGTCCTCTATTGTTTACAGAAGTGGGTTGAAGCTGAGGTTGACTGGCTCTGGGAGACTAGGGGAAAAGTTGACCCCTAGATATATGATATTCCCAGTCTATAGAGAGAAATCCAAGGTGGTCTGGTACATCCCAGCACCCAACAGTGAGTGGGAGAATGGCGGACTTGGACCAGTTAATCAAATAGTCACAGTGCTAGCTTCTCTTCATTGGCTCCCAGTAAAATTCAAAATAGAATTCAAAATCCTTCTCCTAATGTGCAAAGCTCTTAATGACCAAGCTCCATCATATCCCAGAGAGCTCATAGTTCCTTATTGTCTGAGTAGGTCACTACGCTCTCTGGATGTAGGTTTACTTGTGGTTCCTAGAGTCTCTAAGAATAAATCGGGAGGCAGACCTTTCAGCTATTAGGCTCCTCTTCTATGGAACCAAATCTCAGTATTGGTCCGGGGTGCAAACTCTGACACAGCTTTCAAGATTAGGATTAAAACCTTCCTTTATGACAAAGCCTACAGTTAACAATTTAGGTCTAATTACTGTTTTTCTTTTATTTATGCTGCTATAGGCCTACTCTGCTGGGGTTGCACTGAGCACCTCTTTCTCTCTCTCTTTCTGTCCCTCCCTCCCTGTCTTTCTGTGGCTCTCTCTCTACCCCATGCATGTACTTTATAACCTTAAATGTCTCTAACTGTGTTTCCTCCTGTACTATGTCTTTTGTCCCCCCCCATCCTCTCTCTTCCTGTCCCCATCGTACAGATGCTGAATCATCTCTGCTCCATGTCCCTGCTCAGTACCTGCTGCTACAAGACCATTAGTTATCTTATCTTATCTTAGTTAGCTTTAGTTATCATTACACACTACCACTTACTTCCCATTGTAACTTCTTCTTCTCCGCTACTGCTAATAAATACTAGTGAATATTTAGTGCTACAAGGTTACACTCACTGTATGTTTTCTGTATTTTTTTTTTCATGGCATCTTCTCTCCTTTTCTTGTTCTTCCTCCATCCCTCTACCAAGTCCCCTCCTCCTCTCCCTCATGCTTGCTCTCACTGTGTCTCTCTCACTGCTTCTCTGTCTGCACCCCCCATAAAGAGTTTGGTCTAGACCTGCTCTATTTGTAAAGTGCCTTGATGTAACTTTGTCATGATTTGGCACTATATCAATGAATAATATTTGATTTTAATTAAATTCCTTTATAATTTTCCTTTATAAGTCCCTCAGTGGGAAAATTTGCAAGAAGTAGTTTATGAGGTGGATAGAACAATTTTGTGGATGGAGTACGATGTTGTCCACATAAAGGTTAATGCTGTGAATTTTCTGTTTGTATGTCTGTGATACTTCTTTTTGACTGACAGCTGCTGCAAGTAGCTGGAAGATGGTGAATAAAGATGAAGAAATTTGAAATCCTGGACTACTACCCCTTTGCAAAGTGAGTTGTGATGTAAGTCTATTGGTGGTGATTGTGGTCAAAATAAACTAAAAATAAAATGACAATTTAATTTGTAAAACCTTTTTTATGAAAAGTAAGATGAAAGTCTTCCTTTATTAAAGCCCGTTTGCTCTTAGTGGATAAGAGATTGGGTAACTGTTTTAATCTGTGATGCTAAGGCTTTACGAATGACTTTTGTGTCTGTGTTAATGAGAGATGATGGGGAGGTAGGGTCTTGATTAGGTTTTAATAAAAGTCACATTGTGGCAGTATTAGCTTCTGTGGGAAGTTTAGAATTGTGTACAATTTCAGTTGTTTGTTGAAAATGGAGGATAGAATATCCAAGAAGGGTTTGTAGAAGTATTGAATATTCCATCCTCCTGCTCTCATCTCTCCCGACTCTATCCAACTTTGCCCCCCGTGTGTCTGTCTCTCTCTCCCTCTCTCTCTCTCTCATCCTCTCTCTCTCCCTCTCTCCCTCTCTCAACCCAACCGGTCGAGGCAAATGGCCGCCCCCTTGAGCCTGGTCCTACCCGAGGTTTCTGCCTCTTAAAGGAAGTTTTTCCTTTAGTGCTTGCTCATGGGGGGATCTGTTGGGTCTCTTTAATTCATTTTATAAAGAGTTTGATCTACACCTGTTCTATATGTAAAGTGCCTTGATGTAACTTTGTTATGATTTGGCACTATATAAATAAATCTGATTTGATTTGGTGAAACAGAGCAGATGTGTAAAGATATACTATGCCTCAGTGAGCTAGCCGTGGAATAGAATACAACCACATCCAGCAGATGTGTTCTGATATTGGCCTGCAAAGAGCACCCTCAAAACCGTACACACTCATGTTCTTTAAATTACTTAATTTACATGATAAATACGTCATATACGTCATAAATACTCAGCAGGGAAGCCATCTGTCACAGGGTAGCCCGTGCCCTATAAAGTGACATACTTTAAAAATATAAAAAACAGGAACTAGCTTCAAAACATTTAGTTGTTTTAGTCTTCAAAGAGCCAATTGTTTGTAACCTGTTCTGTGGTAGTGGTCTTGCATGCCTCTGACATTTGAAACTGCCAAACCATACTTCTTCTTCTTCTTTGCATTTATTGGCAGAATGCAATACCAACTTCTAGGTGCATACCACCACCTACCACACCGGAGTATGTAGAATGGGATCCTGTTTACAGTAACTTACTCAAAAAAAAAAAAAAAAGGGAGTTCTATCACTTATTAAATTCTGTTAAACAATCTGGTGTTTACTAAGAATTTTAATACCTCTCTCTGAATTTCCCTAACCCTATCACCACTAGTTCCTTGCATTCCTTCCAAATCCCAACCCCATTTGCTCTCTCTCACCCTTTTTTGTAACCTAATTCTTTCATCCTGATATTTGACACAGCGCATTAGTCGTTGCTCAACATTTTCTGTTACATTACAATGTGCACATGCTTGTGAATTTATTTTTCCTGATAGAAAAAGTGTCTTATTTAAACCACTCTGTGATCAAATCTCAATCTGGATAGCACTACCTCCTCTCTTCTATTTCTTCCTTTAGTACTCTGTGTTTGAACACTTTTTTGTGTCTTATAGTATGTTCTGCCCTTACTGTCCTCATCCCACTTTTTCTGCCAATGTTCCAATAATTTCTTTTTAATTAGCACTTTACCTTCTCCTTTTCCAAATGGGATGTTTATTTTTTGTCCCATATTTAGTGCTCTTTTTACTTTTCTGCATATCATTTACCCTTTAATCCCATCTGTGCAGGCATCCAACAAAATTTTACCACTATTCCCATTCTCTGAATTCTAAATATACATTGTAAAATTTCAAACAATAGGTCTTCCCTGATTGATTTCAAGCTTTGTATACTCAGAGTAGTCCTGTGTGTAGACTCTTACTTCTTCTACCCACTGCAGACCAAAAATCCCCGCGTTCATCTCAGCTGTATAAACCGATAACTTGTCTGTAATTCTATTTGCTATATAAATCTGGAAATGAGGGATATAGACTCCTGTTCCTACTTGATCTTTCTGGTCTTTTGAGCCATCAGTAAATATCTGTAAGTAGTTATAGAATTGGTTCCTGAAATACTGGTTTGCACAGTATCCTATTTCATTGTCTATCCAATGTTTCTTTAGTTCCATAATACTAAAATCAACGTTAGTATTAGGAGAGAGCCATGGGGGAACATTACTTATGGGAATGGGGGAAGTAAAACTTAAATCTTTAATGTCATAGTCTTCTGTTTTATATTTTATTTTCTATCCAAAACAATTTCTTTGAAACAATTATACTCCCAACATTTGTTTATGATGTTTTTAGTATCATTTTCATTCCCACATCCTCTTAGACGAATCCAATACGTTAATGCAAGTTTATCCCTTCTGAGTTCTAGAGGGGTTTCTCCCGATTCAACAAGCACTGCATTCCTTGGAGATGACCTCATTGCACCAATACAAAGTCTCAAAACTTTGATTTGTACACAATTAATTTTATTTAGGTATGATTTAGCTGCTGCCCCATAAACAGCACACCCATAATCAATTGCTGATCTCATTAATGTTTTACATATATCAAGTAGTGTCTGTTTATCTGCCCCCCAGTTATATTCAGATATAGCTCTCATTAGGTTAATTACTTTTTTACATTTTGTTTTTAGTTTTTCAACATGTGTTTTCCATGTACACCTTTCATCCAGCCAAATTCCCAAACACTTGAATTGCTTTACTTTTTCTATCAGTTTCCCATATAATAGAAGCCTCTGTTCTTCTACTTTCCTCCTTCTAGTCAGGTACATATAGCATGACTTAGGGTGCTTTCACACCAACATAATTTAGTGCACACTAAACGAGTTTGGTCCCTTGGTTCAGTACGTTTGTGTTGGTGTGAATGCAACCACTGCACCAAATCAGCCGGTCCAAGACCACCCTTCAGGGAGATCTCAGACCGCTCCATCTCCCTAACTTTGGTGCGGTTCCTCTGCTGTGAAAGCAACTGAAACAAATTGGACCAAAACGGTCTAGTGTTCATGGATTGTGGGTATCGTGGATAATGAATTGTGGGTAAACTTTTTCATTTTATTTCCTGTTGATCCCATGGTTGACTCATTTGTTTATTCATCATCTGCTAATGATGAAATGGTCGTTCAGGAAGAGGGCACGTCTCTTCTCTCTGAAGTGGTGTGCAATGCGCCGTCGGCGACTCCAATGCATCATGACATTGTTTTCGAGTCGCAGCCACAACTCATGTTCGAACTGAATTGTTTGCAGAAAATTACAGACACATACAATGTAATAGGTGTGGATCAGCCTTAGGAGTGGAACGCAAAACTGTCGCTCCATGCTAACTTATCTAGCGTGGCGTGTTTTTCTATGAGGAAGTTGTCTTCACGGTCTATTTTGGTTTGTTTAGAAATATGCATATGTAAAACTGAACCGTACCAACGTCTATTTGCTACATTGTAACATTTTTCTGCCTGGTGCGGACCAAAGCAATCGAACTATAGGTCTGAAAGCACCCTTGCTGGTGATAGTTTGAAATCCCAATTATATGACCATTGTTCTACCTTTAAAATAGCATCCTTAATCTTTCTTAACATGCTTGTCTGGTCTCTGCCCCTGGTCCATATAGCTCCATGAAGTGAAGAACATATCCTTCTATCTAAATTCATAAAAATATAATTGTATCATGAATATTAAATAGCACTGGACTAATGACACTCCCTTGAGGGAGTGCATTAGCTATATCAAATTCATCAGACAAGGCTGCTCCCACTTTAACTCTAAACTTTCGATCTGACAAAAAATCTAGCACCCAATTGAAGAACCTTCCACTGATGCCCATTCTGATGAGATGTTAAAGCAATTGGTCGGTAGTTTCCAGGGACCTTTTGATCTTTACCGGGTTTACTAAAAGGTAAGATGAGTACACAGTTCCAACTTTTTGGCAGCAAGCCCTCTCTCCAAAACTTATTAAAAAGTTTCAGAATGACACTTAGAGGTTTATCAGGAAGTTTACAGAACATAACATAACTTAGTTGATCCTGTCCTGTAGCTGTATTTCCAGTGCTGTGCAATGCTATTTTTAATTCACTCATTGTTATCTCAGCATCAAGGGTCCAGTTGTCATCTTCCTTTTTCTTAATTCTATCACGATTAATATTTAGCACTTTCTCTTTTCTCATTTTATGAAGATCACCTAAGTGATTTCCGCTGTGTGTACTGGCAAAACTTTTATCCAACATATGAGCCTTTTTCTTTATCTGTAGTAGCAATTACTTCTCCATCCTCTAACGTTGGAATGTTGTTGTACTTACTTTTCCCACTAATTTTCTTTAACATTAGCCAAACATCACCTATTTTTACTTCTCTGCCTATATTAGAACAGAATTCCCTCCATACTTTCTTTTTACAAGTCTTGATAACTCTACGAGTCTGAGCTTTTTTTCTTTGGTAGTCTACTAAATGCTCGCGATTCATGTCGCTCCTCAATACTCATAATGCTTTATTACGTTCTCTGACTGCTTTGGTGCATTCCTCATTCCACCATGGCACAACTTTCCTTCTTCCAGTTATTCTGCTCATAGGTACGCTCTTTGATGCAGCCTTCAATATTAACTTATTCACTTCAGTTACACAATCTTCTGTATTACCAACCATTGAAATTGAATTAGCTTCCTCTAAACAATATTCTTGAAATTTTCCCCAGTGAGCTTTTCCAAAGCACCATTTCTCTAAAATGTATCTTTCTTGATCATGTATTATTTATAGAACAAAAAATTGGAAAATGATCACTTCCTATGTTGAACTTGTCATTTACCTTCCATTCACAAGATTTCTAGAAACCAGTGTTAAATCCATACATGAAAGAGAATATCTATAGATATCTATTCTTGTTCCTCTGTTATCATTCAGACAGACTAATGATCTTTCTTCCATGAGTTCTTCAATCACATTACCATTATCATCTGTATGTTTACTACCCCAAAGGCTATTATGTGCGTTAAAATCACCGCACTAGATTTCTCCTCGGTTATCATGAGCAATTGCATTAAACATTTCTACACAGAACTTCTTGCAGGGGTTATAAAAATTTATTATCTTAAGGTTTCCTTCTTCATTACAGACTTCAATAATCACACATTCCAGTTTTGTTGGTGATGACAATCTATGGTAGGTTATGTTGTCCTTGATAAATGTTATACAACCACCTCCTTGATCGTCTATCCTGTCATATCGGGCTGAGGTATATCCTGGTATAACGAAATCAAGATCAAATCAAATTTATTTATATAACACCAAATCATAACAAAGTTATATCAAGGCACTTTACATATAGAGCAGGTCTAGACCAAACTCTTTATAAAATGATTTAAAGAGACCCAACAGATCCCCCGATGAGCAAGCACTTGGCGACAGTGGCAAGAAAAAACTTCCTTTAAGAAGCAGAAACCTCGGGCAGAACCAGGCTCAGGGGGCGGGGGCGACCATCTGCCTCGACCAATTGGGTTGAGAGAGGGAGAGAGAGAGGGTGGGACGAAGATGTGGACGTAGCCAAGTTTCTTGTATACAGAGAATGTCTGGGCTTCGTTCTGTTTCAAAAACATATTTTTTGAATTCCTACATTTAAGTGGACATTGAATCTGTTGTATTAATGGGGCTGTAGTTGTTCTGCCTTCTTGCTGCATCCTTGGCCTACTTGTTCTCTGGGGTAGAGGGCCGTCATCTGTTCTGCTTCCTCCATCGTTTGCTTCTTTATAAGTTTCTGATCTCAGCATTTCATCATTAATTCTCTTTAATGCTTCTACATATGATATCTTATTGATTACTTTGTATTTCTGAACCTCTTTTGCCTTTATCTGGACTTCACAACCCCCAAATGCAGCACTATGTTCTCCACCACAGTAACAAAATTTCAGTTTGGCTTCCTTCGCACATTTTCCATAATCATGTTCACCTCCAAATTTCACACATCTTTGTTTACCACGGCATTGTTGAGCCACATGCCCTATTCTTTGACAGTTGTAGCATCTTATAGGGTTTGGAATAAATTCCCTTACTCTGTAATTGATCCATCCCATTTTTATTTCCTTTGGATGTGTGCTTTCGAATTGTATTAGTATAGACAAACCGTCTTTCTTGACACCGTTTTTGTTCGCCCAGAGTCTCTTGACATCCAACACTTTCCCCCCTCTGATTTCTTTCTTGATTTCCTCTTCAGTCATTTCTATTGGCACATTATAAATGACTCCTCTCAATTTAGCTGTACTAACAGGTATGTGGGTTGTGATCGTTAAACCGTCAAGTGTTTCTATCTTAAGAATTTTGTCTTGCTGTTGCTTACTTATCGCAGAGATAAGAACTCTTTGATTATTGAGGAATTTGGCAAACTTGATTTTTCAGATTTCTTTTTCAATTGCTTTTGTCATACGAATTGGGTGAAAATATCCCATTTCCCTCCCAAACGTAATAATGACTTTCCACTCCTCATTTCCTCGCAATGCTAATTTTACCTGATTAACTCTTATTTTTTTTTATGGTGTCCTCATCTCTTTTGCTACTTACGTCCGACCAGTCATCTCTTTTATCTCTCTCTCTTTCCTGTTTTTTCCTTCTTTTATTTTTTGCCATACTCTATTCCATCTAATTTTCCTCATCAAATCCCTCAGAACTTTCACCCATTCTACACTCACAGTACAGTTGATTGCAATCCATTTCAAAATCCGCCGCCGAGCTGAAGGAGACTGCACTGCAATGAAAGCCAGACCTCAGCGTTAGCTACCAGTCCACCAACAGATCCAAAAAAGACTAACAGAAACGAGCCTTTCCCAAACCATACTGGAGGGTACCATTGGGTTTTAAAGGGGTTTTCCCCAGAGGAAAGTGCCAAGTATGGTAGAACTGGATGGGTGTTTTCTGTTTGATGAGTGTTTAAAGCTATTTTAAATTTATATGGAACATGGTATATAACTAAAATGGGGGGTGAATGTGTTTTTATGTAATTGTAAATGTTACAATGTATTGTGGACCAGATGTTAGTCTCTTGTGTAGAACCCAGAGGAGATAAAGGAGGAGGCTAAAGTTCAGAGGAGCTCTTCTTTTTTTTTTTTTTTATCAGTTTGTCTGAAGCTGGTGTGGTGAGCTGTCGGGACCCCAGACTTAAAGGGGGGTATAGCCTAGTGCAGAGCGGAATTTTCTGTTTTCCGTAGGTTTTGCATTTATTTAATTCTTTTGTCCTCAGTATTATTTGGTTATTTTCTTTTTCTTTAATTTTTACTTTTTGCCAGGCCTGCACTGTACATACTGCTACACATTTTTGCTGGGGGACTAAATAAATTTCACCTGGACTGCATACAGGATTTCTGGTCTGTTCTTTGTAGCAACAACTCGGGCAGCCTAACACCATCAGTCCTGGTGGTTTATTGTTGGGCATGAGTGCATTCTGAAATTCTACTATAGATAATGGTTTTTTAAGTACATTTGTTTGGTCCTCAGAAAATCAGGTTAAGCCAGTTTGGGAATGTGTCAATATCTTCCTGGTATTGTATGGACATTTATGGATTGTTTGGCTGACAAACATAAAAGTCTTGAAAGAGCTTACTTAAGTGTCTGCATGATTGAGTTTAGGTGTCTGCAGATGAGTTCATAGTGGTGGAAATTGGTGTTTTTTTCTTTATTTTTCTTTATTTGGTTGGCCAGACATTTTCCAGATTTGTTACTGTATTAAAATTTCCATGTCAAAGCCTGTGTGGTAGGAATTAAGTTGTCCTATTTCAAGATGTCCATTTTAAAAAGTATGAAAAGTTAATAAATCAATTTTGTGTAAAGTTCCTTAAAAGTATTAAAAAGTCTTAATCGCAATTTTATAAGGTTTTTCTTTTGTTGGTATTCAAACTTTGCCCAAAGAGTTTGATTGCAAAAAGTATGTATGAATTTATGTATTACTATTAACTGTTACATCCATGAACGTTACTTAAGTTAGATTCATTGTTGTCATTTTCTGTTTCCTGTTTTAATTTGTAAACTCACCTTGTCTTATCGTTTCAGTGTCTTTACTTCCTCCCCTTGTGTGTTTCCTGCCACGGTGATCACCTGCCCTACCCTCACTGGTTTCACCTGTTCCCCATTACCCCTCCTCCCTAGTGTGTATATATAGTCCCTGTGTGTTTGATTTTGTCTTTGCCAGATCGTCTTCTCTGTTCTACCAGAAAGTCATCCAGCGTTTCCCTTTTTGTATCTCCCAGTGTTCTCGTGTATTGACCTGTTTTGGATTTCTGGATTTTTGAAAGTCTCTGTACCTTCGCCTGATTCTTATTTACTACCTGGTTTTGACTTGGACTGGAATAAACGACTTCCGATTGCACCTCCTCTGTGTGACTCTGCTTTGTGGGTCCTGCCTGCCCTTGTGATCGTGATAGTACGATCTGGCCAACTATGGACTCAGCAGACTCAGACCCAATGCGAGCAGCTCTTCAGATCCAAGGAAAGCGGATCCAACATCATGAAGAGCAGCTTACCTTGATGCGCCAGAAGATGAAACAGATGACGGATTTCCTGGTTGAGAACTTTCAAAGATTGCAACCTCTACCGAGACCTTCTCCTCCGCCTCCTCCGACCGTGCCCACGGCTCCTGTGCCTGCTGCTTCGCCTCCACCTGCTCCAGCCTTGCCCCCTCATCTCTCCCGCCCTGAGAAGTTTAGTGGTGATTCTGGTGACTGTCGGGTGTTCCTGGTGCAGTGCAGTCTCCACTTTGAGCTTCAGGCGGCCTCCTATCCCACGGACCGGACCAAAGTGGCATTCATCATCTCACACTTCAACGGCAGAGCGGAGGCATGGGCAACAGCAGAATGGAACCGCAAGTCCCCCGTCTGTGATTCACTGGAGCTTTTCTCAGAGATGTTTTCTAAGATCTTCCAGCACATTTCTCCGGGACGGGAGGCAGCCAGAGCGCTCTCAACTCTATGCCAGGGGAAGAGAAGAGTTTCCGACTATGCCATCGAATTCCGCACCCTTGCCACAGACAGTGGATGGAATCAGCCTGCATTATTCGACGCCTTCCTCCACGGGTTGTTGGAACCATTAAAGGACCACCTGCCACCGCTTGAACTACCAGAGGATCTGGACTCCCTCATCTCCCTGGCTATAAAAATTGATAAGCGGCTCTGGGAGAGAGAGAGAGCGAGAGCCAAGCCCAGCGCTTCTCTTCCTGTCCACAAGGGACCGTATTCTGCCAATGACTATTCCCCCCGCCTTCCGCCGAGACATCTCCTTCCTCCTCCTGCTCCCTCGTCGATGGGGGAGGAACTCATGCAGCTTGGTAAAACCAGGCTGACGTCAGAGGAGCGACAACGCCATTTTCGAGAAGGAAGATGCATCTACTGTGCTCAGCGGGGACATCTCATCGCCTCATGTCCAGTAAAAGACCGGGCTCACCAGTAACGTAGAGGGCGCTGGTGAGCCGCACTACCTGCTCGGTAGGTCCCTCTCGTCCTCCCATCCATGTAACTCTCACATCCCCTCTGTGTTCCTGAAGAGTCCCGTGCTGTGGGACTCCGGTTCTGACGCCTGTTTTATGGACCAGGAACTAGCTGAAAGACTTGGCCTTGAACTCTGTCCCTTGCTCAAACCCTTAGAGGCTAGCGCCCTAGATGGCCGTCTTCTCTGCAGGGTAACTCACCTTACAGAGCCCGTACAATTGAGTTTTCCTGACAATCACTCTGAATTCCTCAGTTTCCACCTGTTCCAATCTCCCCAGCACCCACTCATTCTAGGTTACCCCTGGTTAGACCTGTATAAACCCCACATAGACTGGTCCTCAGGCAACGTCACAGCCTGGGGAGAGAGTTGTTCTAAGACTTGTCTGTTGTCTAATTCCCCGTCAGCTCCAACCCCCCCGTTACACCCCCCCTTCCTGCTCCGGCTGCGTCAGGGGGCACGGACTCAGAATTCCTGGACCTTTCTAATGTGCCTCCCTGTTACCTGGACCTTAAAGAGGTGTTCAATAAGGCTAAAGCCACCTCTTTGCCTCCTCACCGTGAATATGACTGTGCTATTAATTTGTTGCCTGGCACCTCTCCCCCTAAAGGAAAACTCTATTCTATTCCCTGTCTGCACCTGAAATGCTGGCTATGAAAGAATACGTGGAGTTCTCACTGGCAGCTGGGCTCATTCGTCCCTCCTCATCTCCTGCCGGTGCTGGATTTTTCTTCGTGGATAAAAAGGACAAGACTCTTCGCCCCTGCATTGACTACAGAGGATTAAACGACATCACTGTCAAGAACAGATACCCCCTCCCTCTCATTTCTTCCGCCTTTGAACTATTTCAAGGTGCTAAGATTTTTTCCAAGCTTGATCTGAGAAACACCTATCACTTGGTTAGAATCAGGGAGGGGGATGAGTGGAAGACTGCTTTTAACACCCCTAAGGGGCATTATGAATATCTGGTCATGCCTTTTGGTCTCACAAATGCCCCAGCTGTTTTCCAGGCCCTGGTAAACGACATTCTCCGAAACATGCTCAACATCTTCGTGTTTGTCTATCTGGATGATATCCTCATCTTCTCCCCCGACGAAGAGACTCACATCAAACATGTCCATCGGGTCCTCCAACGCCTCCTCGACCACCAGCTCTACGTCAAAGCCGAAAAATGTGAGTTCCATGTTTCCACTGTGTCATTCCTGGGGTTCATAGTTTCTGAGGGGAGGATTTCGATGGATCCAGCTAAGATTACTGCTGTCTCTGAGTGGCCTACCCCCATGAACCGCAAACAGCTGCAACGTTTTTTGGGCTTTGCCAATTTCTACAGACATTTCATAAGAAACTTCAGCAGTGTGGCCGCCCCTCTGCATGTTCTCACCTCTCCCAATGTCAAGTTTCAGTGGACCCCTCAAACTGACCAGGCTTTCCTGAAACTAAAGAACTGTTTCACCACCGCTCCCGTGCTAATCTTACCTGACCCCCACCAGCAGTTCATTGTCGAGGTGGATGCTTCAGATGTTGGGATCGGGGCCGTTCTCTCCCAACGCTCCATGAAGGACAACAAAGTCTACCCATGTGCCTTACTGTCCCGGAAACTCTCCTCTGCAGAAAGAAATTATGATTTTGGAGACCGTGAGCTGCTGGCAGTCAAGGTGGCCTTGGAGGAGTGCGCCACTGGTTGGAGGGGGCGGAGCACCCTTTTCTGGTCTGGATGGATCACAAGAACCTGGAGTACCTGCGGACAGCCAGGAGACTCAACTCCCGTCAAGCCAGGTGGGCACTTTTTTTCAATCGTTTCAACTTCTCTCTGTCATATCGTCCGGGCTCTAAGAACATTAAACCGGATGCTCTCTCTCGCATTGTGGACCCTGACTCTGCCCCTAACTCCCCCACCTACATTCTGCCACCTTCTTGCGTGGTGGGGGCAGTCACATGGGGCATCGAGGAGAGAGTTAGACTGGCTGGTGCCAAGACTCCGGTGGCGGATGGTTGCCCCCCGAACCGGATGTATGTGCCTTCTGCTCTGCGTTCCCAGGTGATTCATTGGGCTCACACGTCTCTCTTCTCCTGCCATCCTGGTGTCACTCGGACCATGTTCACCATCAAGCAGCGCTTCTGGTGGCCCTCCGTGGAAAAGGAGGTGGGGGAATATGTTGCTGCTTGTCCAGTGTGTGCTCGCAATAAGGTCTCTCGTTGCCCTCCTCCAGGCCTTCTGCACCCACTTCCCGTTCCTCATAGACCCTGGTCAGACATCTCCCTGGATTTTGTCATTGGTCTGCCTCCCTTCGAAGGCAATACTACCATACTCACGGTTGTGGACAGATTTTCCAAAATGGTACATTTTGTTCCTCTACCCAAACTGCCCTCCACCAAGGAGACGGCCGAAGTTGCTCTGTCTCATGTGTTTCGTTTACATGACTTTCCCCGAGACGTGGTTTCTGACCGTGGACCCCAGTTTGTTTCCCAGTTCTGGAAGGCTTTCTGCTCCCTCATCGGTTCCTCTGTCAGCCTCTCCTCCGGTTATCACCCACAGTCCAATAGCCAAACTGAGCGACTCAACCAGGAGCTGGAGACGGGTCTGCGTTGCCTCGTCTCCCAGAACCCATCCACCTGGAGCAAACATCTCATCTGAGTTGAGTATGCTCATAACACACTGCCCTGTTCTTCTACCGGCCTCTCACCTTTCCAGTGTGTCCACGGCTATCAACCACCCCTGTTTCCTGCCCTGGAGAATGAGGTTAGCATCCCATCTGCTCTGGCCCTGGTTCGTCGTTGTCGCCGCATCTGGAGTCGTGTTCGGACAAAGCTTCTCCAAAGCTCGGCTCGTTACAAGAGGGTGGCGGACCGTCGATGAACCTCTGCTCCCTCCTACCGGGCCGGCCAGAGAGTGTGGTTATCTACCCGAGATCTTCCCCTTCGTGTGGAATCCCATAAGTTGGCCCCCTGCTTCGTGGGACCCTTTCCTATCTCAAAAGTTATTAACCCTGTGGCTGTGAGACTCAAACTCCCCAGAACCATGAGGATACACCCCACCTTCCATGTGGCCCGCGTTAAGCCGGTCAAGGAGAGCGACCTGGTCCCTGCCTCCAAACCCCCACCATCCCCCCGGTTCATTGACGGAGATCCAGTTTACATGGTCAAGCGACTCTTGGCTGTCCGACGCCGTGGACGTGGACGCCAGTATCTGGTGGACTGGGAGGGCCACGGACCTGAGGAGAGGTCCTGGGTCTTGGCTAGCAACATCATGGACCCAGACCTCATTCGGGACTTCCACCGTCGCCACCCTGAAGAACCTGGGCCATCAGGTGCCGGCGTTAGAGGGGGGGATACTGTTACATCCATGAACGTTACTTAAGTTAGATTCATTGTTGTCATTTTCTGTTTCCTGTTTTATTTTGTAAACTCACCTTGTCTTCTCGTTTCAGTGTCTTTACTTCCTGCCCTTGTGTGCTTCCTGCCACGGTGATCACCTGTCCTACCCTCATTGTTTTCACCTGTTCCCCATTACACCTCCTCCCTAGTGTGTATATATAGTCCCTGTGTGTTTCATTTTGTCCTTGCCAGATTGTCTTCTCTGTTTTACCAGAAAGTCATCCAGTGTTTCCCTTTTTGTATCTCCCAGTGTTCTCGTGTATTGACCTGTTTTGGATTTCTGGATTTTTGAGCCTGCCTTACGTCTCTGTACCTTCGCCTGATTTTTATTTACTACCTGGTTTTGACTTGGACTGGAATAAACGACTTCCGATTGCACCTTCTCTGTGTGACTCTGCTTTGTGGGTCCTGCTTGCACTTGTGATCGTGATATTAACTATTAAAAGAGACATTAGGCATGCTCGTCCTGCCAGTTTGGATCAGGGCGCTGTGTTTGCAGTTGACGTTAATCATTATCTAATGACAGCAAACTTTTGTGATCTGGTACCTCCCCCTGAGACATTAAAATATTTTAAGAAGGTCTTTAAAAAGTCTTAAAAGTATTGAAACCAACTTCAGGATTCCTGCATTTAACCTGTATTTATGTGTTTATTCAGTTGTTATTTGCATTTTTATAAATCATTTTGGATTTGTGCTATGAGGCTATTTCCAATGTTTTATCATTCAGATATGTATTGTCGTGCAGAAATTATGTTTTTGTGTATTAAGATGGCTGCCCCTCTTTGCCTGGAGTTAAAATGGGCAGAGAAGATCTGATTAAATTGTCAGATTAAGATATATGAGTTTCTTGCAAAAGGCTTGCAATTTATTTATGCGGTTGAGTATTGTAAGTCTTTTTGCCTGTGAACCAAGTCCACAGATATTCCAGGTAATGAATTTAATTGAGTTCATTGTAATAGGATGCAGGGATCTGTTATGATAGAATTAATCCAAAACTTATTATTACTATAATGACCATAATCACCATTATGGTGGTGAATAATAATAATAATTATTATTATCGTTGTTGGGGTTATTGTTATAACAATTACAAAGGCAATAATAGTTCCCATCACCGTTATCTTCATCTTAACAACTGTACATATATTAAACACCAGACATGGAAACAGAAAGACAGACATATAGAACGGGAGAGGAGATAGAACATATGATACATATGTGGGTGATTTAGCAAGTAGTGCAGTGCGTTTCAAAAAGGGGACTTGTGGAGGTTGAAGTCCTCTATTGTTTTACTGTAGGACTTCAAGGCCCATGTGGGAAATGACAGCATGACCTGGAGGGGTGTGCTTGGGAGGAAAAACCTGCCTGATCAGAACCTGAGTGGGTTTCAGTTGTTGGACTTCTCTGCAAGTCATAGTCCGTCCAAACCTAAAACCATGTTCAAACATAAAGGTGTCTATCAATCCACTTGTCAACAGGGCAGCCTAGGTCGCACATCAATGATCTACTTTGTATTCATATCATCTGATCTGCGACCATGTGTTTTGGACACTCGGGTGAAAAGAGGAACTGAGCTGTCAACTGATCACTACCTGGTGGTGAGCTGAATCAGGTGGCTTGGGAGGATGCCATACAGACCCGGCAGACCCGAACGAATAGTGAGAGTCTGCTGGGTCAACTCCCACCTTCGACAGAGCTTTGAGTTTTGGGGTGGGAGGGATATGAGATATGGATTTCCCCGCAGTAAATTAAATCAATTCAAAGGGGGCGTGACATGCCATATGACTGCAGTGGATCTCTGGTTTTGGCATCTTTGGTGCTCCTGCACGCTGGATTGGGGGATTGGGTCCTCTGACCTAACTCTGGAGCCTTGTGATGGTTTCACATGCATGTTAAGTGAATGGCCACATGCATGTCTGTCTTCATTTACCAGCTCATTTTGGGTCACATCAAAAAGAATTGATGAATCCCGCCAAATCGGCTGAGTTCTCCAAACCTATCACTGCCTATACCTACTGTTCTTTGGCTTAGTTCTTCTTTTGTGACACTTTTTCCTATCTGGAGTCCCACTTCTCCAGGGATCAACACACAAATTCTCCAGACTCCCATAATCCAAGGGGGGGGGGGGGGGGTAACAGGAAAAACACAGCAACCTTCAGTCCACTATGTACCACCAGCACTGCTTCCCTCCCTTGTTAATCTTGATGTCTCTCGTTTGTCCTTTGTTTCTCCCTAGGGTGACTGTGGTGTAGCACTGCCCTCCCTGCCCCACAAAAGTATTTTCATTCAATAAAGATTGACAAACTAGCCACCCGGGAGAGTTAGAGATGGTCACAAGCACACACCAAGTAATAAAATGTTTAGCTGCAAGACAAAAAGTGCATCAATCTCATAAAAAGTTGAAACAACTTGTGGTGTTAACCTATGAGGACAAATGCAAACAAACAAACAAAAAAGCATCAAATTCTGTTGATGTTTGAATGTCCATGATGGTTTCTTTCATTGGAATTCTTTCTTTAGTTACTTCTAGCAGAATTTGGAATGTTCACATTGCGTTTCAAGTGCTTTGTTGGATGTGATGAGAGATGGTGTTTGCGCCTGACTGAATTCCAGGCTCTCATTTGAACCCTGTAAATAGTTAAATATTTCACCTAGATGGGTTGTTGTGTTCAGTGAAGTGAGTGCGGTATCCATGCTGACATGTTGTTCGAGGGTAGTCCTTTGGTGTCTGTGGAGCAGTTTCTGTAGTTGCTAGGCAATGTCATGGTGCAGAATCTGTCAAACTAATCATCAATGAAATCCTCTAGTAAATCCACTGTATCAGTATTGGAGACAGCTTATTCCAGGTTCCAGTTATTTAATTTTTTTGCGTTTGAATTCAGTTGTCTGTTTGGCCAGTTTAAGGTTGCCGCTATTTTGTTGACGCTTGACCTCAGTCAGAAACATTTTTCTCACTGTTGTTCTAACAATAGTGTATGTGCATGTCCGAGCGGCTCCGTGTTTGTAGGGGGTACAGTACACAAGGAAAGACCTTCTTGCTCTGTGGCAGATAAAACACAAGGATCACCACCCAATTCCGGCGGAGCTGAGAGCGCAATACCGGGGCTGCAGAGCCGGTGCTAGGCTAAAGGCTAGGAGACGGAGATACAAGCCTTGTGTACCGGCTATCCTCATGGGCAACGTCAATTTACTCTCCAACAAGTGTGATGAACTGGAGGCACTTGTAAAGAACCAACGCATTTACTGTGAGTGTAGCCTGATGTGCTTCACGGAGTCATGGCTGGATAACAACATCACAGACTCCTGTGTGGATCTAACTGGCTTCTCCACTGTATGTGCTGACAGGGACACGAGAGCGAGCGGTAAGAAGAAAGGAGGGCGGCTGATCATGTATGTAAATAACAGATGGTGTAACCCTGGTCATATTACTATCAAGGAGAGGATCTGCTGTCAGGATGTGGAACTCCTGGCAGTTGGTCTTAGACCATATTATATACCGAGGGAGGTCAACTACATCGTCACCATTGTTGTTTACATCAAGGGGCTCCTGAACAAGAAGAAGCAGGCCTTCAGAGAGGGGGACAGGGAGAAGCTCAGGCAGACACAACAGGAGCTGAAAAGGTGTATGAAGCAGGTAAAGGAGGAGTATAAGAGGAGAGTGGAGAGCAAGCTACAACACAACAATGCCAGAGAGGTGTGGAAGGGAATGAGGACCATTATGGGCTATAGTAAAAAGAGCAGCCAAGTAATAGCTGGTGAAATAGACAGGGCCAACGAGGTCAATCTGTTTTTCAATAGGTTTGACATGGTGAATGACACCTCCCCTGCTCCTGGTCCAGCTGGCTTAGCCCCCCCTCTGCCCCCACCCTCTCCATGTGTTGTGCCACCAGCATCACTTTCACCTGTTGCAGCAGCGTCACTGGCAGCTACAGCACCGGTGACAGCAGCACCTCCACCTCCGCATGTGGCAGCAGCACCTCCACTCCCACCTGTGACAGCGGTACCTACACTGCCACCTGCGTCAATGGCACCTCCACCCGTGACAGTGGCACCTCCACCTGTGGCAACATCACCATCACCAGCGGCAGTGGCAACATCACCTCCACCTGGGGCAGTGGCAAACCATCCCCTGTTCCTCACTACAGAGGAGGTGAGGACGGAGCTCAGGAGGCTGCGCCCTGGTAAGGCGGTGGGGCCGGATGGCGTTTGTCCAAGACTGCTCAGGGACTGTGCAGTACAACTAGCCAAACCTCTTCAGTGCTTGTTCAACCTGAGCCTTCAGCAGGGGAAGGTACCGGTCCTGTGGAGGATTTCCTGCCTTGTGCCGGTCCCTGGAGAGGCTGCTACTCCGTCACCTGAGGCCTCAGGTAGAACAGGCACAAGACAAGCTTCAATTTGCCTACCGCGAGAATATTGGAGTTGAAGACGCTGTTCTGTACATGCTTCACCGGGCTCAATCACATCTAGATATACCGGGAGGTTATGTCAGAATAATGTTCTTCGATTTCTCGAGTGCATTCAACACCATCCAACCGCACATACTCCGGGGAAAACTTGAAAAGATGGGGGCGGACAACTACCTCACCACCTGGGTCTCAGACTACCTGACGAGACGACCACAATACGTCAAGCTTGAAGACTGTGTGTCGGAGACACTCCTGAGCAGCACGGGGGCCCCACAAGGGACAGTAAGAAGACTCAGAGCTAAAGACTGAGACCTTACACCCATTACTAACACTATAATCTAGCGAAAAGCCATTTTCACATAGCATTCACTACAATCTATTTGACTCCTTTTTACAGCCAATTGAGTTACACTGGCTTATTTTCCAACCCCATCTAAGTTTATTTTTATATACAGTCTACAAATAGATTCTATGAATTAACATTTCTGTAATTTAGTTTATATCAGAAGCCCACATATGTAACTTTTTTACAGCAAGCATGATCATTTATTCAGGAGGTGTTGTGTCTATTTATGCTATACCAAGTTCCCAGGCCACTTAGTCATCAGAGTATCTTGTTTTGACTCAGGTACTATTGAAATAATGCAACCGTCTTGTGAAAATACTGTACATTGTACTCATAGTCAGGCATAAAACCTGAATTAGGGTTTATTTCCAAACATCAGCATCACAGCAGATAATTCAGTTTTCATAAGCTGCTACTAATAAAAGTAGGTGTTAAAAATAGCAAATGAAAGTGTGGAATAGGAATAGTAAAACTTTTAACATCATATCACTATTTAATCCACATTTGCAAAAACAAGTGTGAACTCCAGAACATAATACTTTCATTAGAGGAGGGACTTTAGGTTTAACCCCCTCTATTTGACCTGTAATCCTGGTCACAGCAGTATTTAAGTACAAAACCTCCTTACAGATGACTTTTCTCTCTCCCTCCCTTTCTTTTTTCTTACTGTCTGGTGTATCAGGTATTCACTTAATCCTTTGCACCTTTATTAACAATGATACCTATAATGAAAGTAGTTTATTTTCTTGAATGAAGGTGATACTCAGTGGTGTGAAGCCTCCTTCCCTCCCCTGCAGTTCCTTAGTAGCTTAGAAATAAGAGCAGCTGAGTAGACAGTAATAAGAGTTGTAGCTTTTCACATGCTTCATCAGTTTCCACCTGTGTGGACTAATAACAGGTTCAGACAGCTCTCCACATCTTCTGAAGCCTCAACAGTTACGGTGCTTCCTCAAATTTAGCATTTTCCATAAGATGCTTCAATAAAACCTAATTGTGTCATTGACAGTTGCGTCTGGCTTGACAATGATTAATGAAGGTTAGGTCTTGTACGTCTGAGTGGGAGCACAGTGGGGTCAGCAGAGTCTCACCTTGAGGTCTGAAACATCTTTGTAGCACTTCTCAGAACGTGTGTGATCCGACAGCTGGACATTCCAGAAGCACTGCAGTTGGTGAACCAGGAATGGATTTTGTTTGATCACAGCATTGAAGATGTCCTGCACACACACACACACACACACACACACACACACACACAGGACTTGCCTTATGTTTCATCATCTACAGGGATGTGGCACACAATTTATCTGCTAACCTGCTAACTGCTAACAGTTTATTGTCCATATAAAGCTATGTTTACTCTTGCCCTGCAGTCCGCATGGATCTTTGACCAATTGAAACATCTAAATGAAACAAAATGTCAAATTTTAACAAACAATATTTTCTATAGTAATTTGAAACATTACCTTTTTCATTGTGCTGTCACTATACTGATTACCGATTATAATTCTGTATGATGAGAGAATGGAGACTTTTCAGTTTGGTATTTGATGGAATTTAAGCAAGATGGACTGGATAGCCAGAGCTAATTTTTCATCTGCCACCTGAAATATCTTGTCTTTCTCATTTATTGATTTGCCTGTGTTACTTGTAGGTAAGATAATTTCTTGGATATGTCAGCAATGTTATATGACTTATCAGTTCTTGGAAGAAACAGATTCATGCCCTAAATTCATCCAAATTCCACTGAGAATTCAACTACAGGAAGCACAAAACCAACAAAAACGTGCAGGTATTACATTTATAAAAAGGCATGTCATATTATGAAGTGATAACATTGTTGCTTTCAATCAACAATCTCAGGTGTCTCTCACTGAGAAGAAATAAATACATTTCAGAAATAATGTTAGTTGTCAACCATCTAAATCTTCCTTCATATATGCTAAAGAAAAGTCACTATGTTATCTGATGCTCTTCTTCCAAAACTGTTCGCAGGCAATTAACAATATTTTAATGGACAGTATTTGGAATGATTGGTGGCTCTGCAACTGAGAACACTGGTAGCTGTAACGTAATGTAAAGTGACTCTTGTTGTGTCTTGTTTGTGTTTAGTGTTTAATCACATTTACTCAATATTTAAAACTGCTTTGAGGAAATGTGCTTGGATTATAATGGAGCTGACTGAATTAAAGCAGTTGATAACTTGCAAAACCTTGAAGGAACATAAAATGGAACATCAACAGAGGGCAAAAAGTAGACTGAATGTCTCACTTCAAACTGTATTAAGTTTAAATGCGTTATTTTTTCTGTCTCTTAGCCAAACCAGGATTATCAAGGATTTTATAAGTCATGTGCTGTGTTTTTTTCCATGTTATAGTTTTAGACTTGAAAAAGGCTGGAACCAAAACTGCACAGTAATATCTCGCTATACTGCTATATTGTGGATTTTGAAAAACATTTAATGTAAATTAATATCGCGGGTTTCTGCGGCTGATTGAAATTTGGCTTAGTCTTCCCATATGATTTCGGACATGGCACACTATTGGCCGATAGAGGAGACACGGCCAATGAGAGCATGCTGTTCAGTATCCTGGGCGCTGATTGGCTTAGTGACCGCAGCCTAAGTTCCCAGCATCCTAGCTTTCATCATCCCACATTGCTCAGTTTGCTTCCTACGTACACGTCCACTACATTGCTCAGCATCTTTATTTGTGTTTAAGGTCACTTTCACAGCAGAGCTGTTTGGTCCGCTTTAAATGGACCAGAGTTTGTTTCCTTTGTTTGGGCAGGTGTGAAAGCGAACTCTAGTCCGCCTAAAAATGTGGGTCTCGGTTCACTTGCAAGTGAACCCTGGTGCGGTTCGTATGTAGTGTGAATGCTAAGTGGACCAAACACAGGACCAAATGTATGTAGCTCATTAGTCCTTACTTAATGTTTACTGTTTCTATGGCAACAAGCGACCGCTGACGTTAGCAGTTGTTAGCTAGCTTAGCTCAATTGTCTGAACAACAATAGCGCATTAATTAAAAATTTGGCATACTTAAACAAAATCAACCACAACTATCAACAGTCACAGTCCTTAAACGCTGAGGTAATATGTTGTCACATGCTAGATTGTCAAAGTTAGAAAAATAACAGCTTCAATCCCTGACAAGCTACAATAGCATTATGGTAACGGTTGTGTTCACTAGTATGTAGTTAGGTAACGTTGTAACATTAACTAAAATAAATTTCCGGGTCGGTCGGTCGGGAAGGATTTCCCCTCCTACTTTGTCCAATCGAAGAGCGCCCCTTTCAACCGCGTGATGCTGCTCAGAAAGTTTGGTGCGCTTCATAAATCACAGTGTGAAAGCAGAACTGAAACAAGTGATAAATGCAATAATGTTACGACTTTCAGCCCCCCAATCAAACCGAGTCCGCTTGGTCAGGTGTGAAAACAACCTAAGAGTGTAGAAAAGGTTTATAAGAGTGTGTGGAGGCTTTATAAAAGCTTTAATATATAAAAATATAAAAAAATATATACATTACAATACCCTGATGAATCCCTTTAGCCAATCCTGTTTCTACTTTGCAGATTTTCACCTATCGCGGGGGGTTCTGGAACGTAACACCCGCAATAGTCGAGGGATTACTGTACTTAGTGGAAGCTGTTGTAAAAACAGTTTTAGAACAATAATATAATGTATAATATATACACATAATATATGATAATATACTAAACAATATAATATGTAGCAAATATAATATAATACATAATATATAACAATATACACTTATAATATACTGTGTCCTATCAGTTGACACCTAAGCCATGGCCAACTATACTGTTGTTTATGCTGACACACAGCTAAACAAGTAGAATGGAGTCTTATTAAAGAACTGCATTTTTTTTTCAAGGGGATGCAGAAAAACTAATGCATGCATTTGCTACCTCTAGACTGGACTACTGTAATTCACTACAATCAGGATTTCCCAATAAATCTCTGAAAATCCTTCTGTTGATTCAGAATGCTGCTACAAGAATGTCAAAAGGGACTAGAAAAAAAGATCGATTTCTCCTTGGCCAGCTTCTCTTCATTAGCTCCCAGTAAAATTCAGAATAGAATTTAAAATACTGTTTCTTTAGTTATGCTGCTATAGGCCTACCCTGCTGGGGGATGCAATGAGCACATCTCTCTCACGCTCTCTCCCTCCCTAATTCTCTGTCCCTCTCTCTCTTTCCCCCATGCATGTACATTACCACATCACATGTCCTTGACTTTGTTTCTTCCTGTAGACTCTGTTTTGTCCATCCTGTGCTCTCTCTTCCTGTCTCCATCCTACAGGTGCTGAATCATCTCTGCTCCATGTTTCTGCTCAATACCTGCTGCTTCAATAGTTAACATTAGCTATAATTACACACTACTACTCATTTCCCATTGTTACTTTTTCTGCCAAAAACCCTCTTTCCCTTTGGTAAATGTCTAAAGCATATAAAATGAAATCAGGTTTATTTATATAGTGCCAAATCATAACAAAGTTACATCAAGGCACTTTACATATAGAGCACGTCTAGACCAAACTTAAACTCCCATTGTCTTGTTTTCATTGGTATGTTTGCAATTTTTTTAGCTTTTTATTAGGTTATCACAAGATAGGAAAAAACTAGAGTGCAATTAGATATATACATATAAAGAGTGTTTTGTGAATTTGTAAATGTGAGTGGGTGTGAGTGTACTACAATTTAAAGTTATGATGAATTAAAAGAACAGAAAATTTAAGCAGGACAAGGGACTAAGGACAAGGCATATATTACTTAAGGAGTAGTTCATAGGCTATGATGTGAGTCATTGGAAACCAGGTTTGTTATGTGTTGTAAATAGGTCATAAAAATTCAGATGACTAGGGTGCATATGGCAAGCATTGCTGAAGCAGCATTATTGGGTGTGCTCTTCCTGACAACTTTTTGGAAAACTAAGTGTGGTGTCTGCATTAAATAGAATGTATGTGAGAGTAGCAGAAAAATTACTAAGGATTACTAATAAATTATAAAACAAAAAAATAAATAAATTAGGTAGAAATAGGAGTACGGGTGCCTTAGGGTGGCAGGGGGGAAAACTCTGACCGTTGTCTGTGCGTATGCACCGAACAGCAGCTCGAGGTATTCAGCTTTCTTGGAGAACCCCTACAGGGTCCTGCATGGGGCCCCAGTAGGGAGCTCCATAGTCCTACTGGGAGACTTCAATGCACACGTGGGCAATGATGGAGTAACTTGGAGAGGCGTGATTGGGACGAACGGCCTGCCCGATCTGAACCCGAGTGGTGTTTTGTTGTTGGACTTCTGTGCTAGTCATGGACTGGCCATAACAAACACCATGTTCGAGCATTAGGAGGCTCATAAGTGTACTTGGTACCTGAGCACCCTAGGCCGAAGGTCGATGATCGATTTTATTATCGTATCATCGGCTCTTAGGCCGCATGTTTTGGACACTTGGGTGTAGAGAGGGGCTGAGCTGTCAACTGATCACCATCTGGTGGTGAGTTGGGTCAAGTGGCAGGGGAAGCCTCTGGACAGACCTGGTAAGCCCAAATGTGTAGTGCAGGTGAACTGGGAACATTTGGAGGAACCCCCTGTCCAGGAGGCCTTCAACTCCCACCTCCGACAGAGCTTTTCCGACATCCCTGTGCAGGATGGGGGCATCAAGCTTGAGTAGTCTAGTTTTTCAAATCCTCCATTGCCAAAGCTGCAGTGGAGAGCTATGGCCTCAAGGTCCTGGGTGCCTCAAGGGGCGGCAACCCTCGGACACCGTGGTGGACACCAGTGGTCAGGGAAGCCGTCCGACTGAAGAAGGAGGCCTTCCGGGGTATATTATCTCGGGGGACTCTGGAGGCTGCGGCCTCAGCGGTTGCGGAGGCAAAGCAGTGGGTGTGGGAGATGTTCGGAGAGGACATGGAGAAGGATTTTCAGTCGGCACCAAAGCTGTTCTGGAAGACTGTCAGGCACCTCAGGCGGGGAAAGCAGGGAACCATCTGAGCCGTGTACAGCAAGGGTGGGACGTTGCTGACCTCAAATGAGGAGATAGTTGGGCAGTGTAAGGAACACTTTGAGGAACTCCTGAACCCGACGTCACCGATCCTGTTTGTGATTTTCATGGAGAGGATTTCTAGGCACAGTCGAGGAGGAGAGGGGTTGCCGGTCGGGGGGCTCAGGATCGCATCGCTGCTTTTTGCGGGCGATGTGGTGCTGTTGGCACCATTGTTCTGTGACCTTCAGCTCTCACTGGACAGGTTCGCAGCTGAGTGTGAAGCGGCTGGGATGAGGATCAGCGTCTCCAAATCAGAGGCCATGGTTCTCAGCAGGAAACCGATGGACTGTCTCCGGATGGGAATGAGTCTTGCCCCAAGTGAAGGAGTTCAAGTACCTTGGGGTCTTGTCACGAGTGGGGGGACCTTGGAAAGTAAGATTGCCCGGAGAATCGGAGCATGGGAGTGGTACTGCAGTTGCTGTATCGAACTGCTGTAATGAAAAGTGAGCTGAGCCGGAAAGCGAAGCTCTCGATCTTCAGGTCAATTTTCGTTCCTACCCTCCCCTATGGTCATGAGAACTGGATCATGACTGAAAAAACGAGATCTGGGGACCGATAATCACAAGCGACCGAAATGAGCTTCCTCAGAAGGGTATCTGGCTTCTCCCTTGGAGATAGGGTGAGGAGCTTGGTCATCCGAGAGCTCAGAGTAGAGGCGCTGCTCCTTTGCATTGAGAGGAGCCAGTTTAGGTGGTCCGGGCATCTGGTTAGGATGCCTCCTGGGCGCCTCCCTTGGGAGGTGTTCCAGGCACATCCAGCTAGGAGGAGGCCCCGGGGAAGACCGAGGACCAGGTGGAGAGATTATATCTCCACTCTGGCCTGGGAATGCCTTGGGTTCCCCCAGTCAGAGCTGGTCGATGTGGCCAGGGAAAGGACAGTCTGGGGCTCCCTGTTGAAGTTGCTACCCCTGCGACCCGATTTCAGATAAGCAGATGTAGATGGATGGATGGATGGAGAAATAGAAGTACTATTTATGATAACAATACAGTGGGCTATACAGAAGGCTTGACAGTATATCAGTTACAACTGAAGTACACAAATTTAGTGACTTTTTGATGTTTGAATTTTAGTTTCCCTCCAGTAAAGGCTGCTCTTGCTGAAGGCAGACCTATTGTCAGGTCTGAGCAGAATGTGTCACCTAAAGCTGAAAAATACAGGAAGCAGGCCATCAGAGTGTACAAACCATGACAAAGGAAAGTGGGATTTTTAGTGAAAAACTGCGTTGTATTTTCTTACATGTAGTTGTTTTTCGTACTTCAATCATAAACTAACTGTAAATGTGTTTGTGTTTGGGTTACCTTCTGTTACCTAGCAGGATACTGTAGCTACAATCTGATGTGTGCAAATTTTGTCAAAAGGGGGTGAAAAGCTGAGGTGTGAGGATGTGTAAGTATGTGTGGGGATGTATGTTACCTGGTCTGCCAGCGAAGTGGAAAGCATGCTCATTAGTTCTCTCTCTGCAGTCAACCTCCACATCTGCTCCCACCTGAGCTTCCGTAGCCGATCCAGGAGAAGCAAAATCACCCCTGGGAATCACATGCACATACAGATGTACACAGGCTCTGAATCAAAGCCCTGTCTTTTTTGTTATCAAGCTGACAACAGACAGTCATGCAGCCCCCCCTATGTAGTATATGCATGTAAATAGGTTTGGAAATGTTTGCTCTTTTATAAATTGACCTCTGTGGTTGCATTGATTGATTGATTGAGTGGTTCCAATTAAGCCTTTAAATGGAGAGGATCTGACACTGCCTAGTCAGACAGTGAAGGGCTGTGGTGCGGTGTAGATCATTCGTGGGATTTGGCTGAAATAGTTGTAAATACATTTCTTTTTTTGGGGATTTCTGGAGTCACCCATTTGCTTTTGGATTATGTTCTGCAAGAGACAATAAACACATTTCTTTTGCACTATATGGTTTGTAGCCTGTCATTTTTGAGGGTAAAACATTATGCGTCAGGATGTTCTCCCAGACCGCCTCATCCTCACACTTGGATAGTGTGATAGTCGTGTACAATATTGACAGGTCACCACTTTATTACAGGGCCAACATATAGACACAAACAGCCACACCCACAGGAAGTTTAAGGTCACCAATTGACAAACATGAATGTATTTATGTCCTGTGGGAGGAAGCTGGAGAACCTGGAAGGAACCCATGCAGGAACATGCAATTGGTAGACCCCTCCCCCGCTGTGTCCCAACCCAGAACCTTATTGCGGTGAGGCAACAGTAGACCCATCAACATGAAAGATGGTATCAAACACTGGCACTAAAAAAGCCATGGAAGCTTGGAACTCTATTTCTCTCCCAGAGCCAGAATAAAAATAAATGGGTCTATCTCAGATGATATCTCTGAAGAGGGTTTGTTGTCTGGGATACGGCCTTAGTCCAACACTTTTCGTTTATTTATTGAGCCATTGGCAGAGGCGATAAGAGAGGACAAGAATATATCCGGTATGCTGATTTGAAGTACAAAACATAAAATTAGTTTTTACATGGATGATATTCTTATGGGCCTTAACCCCAAAATAAACCTCCCTAAATTACTACAACTACTTAATGAGTTTTGTTCATACTTATGATACAAATTAAAACTACACAAAACTCAAACTTTGATCTTTAATCAGGGACCATATGAGAACATCTATAGGACGTGTAAATTCAAGGATGCAGTTAAGACAATTAAATATTTAGAAATACAAATACCAAAACATTGAACTACTATTCATTACCATAATTACACATCAATCAGGCATAATATTATGCCCACCTGTTTAATATTGCGTTGGTCCCCCTTTTGCTCCAAAAACAGCCCTGACCTGTCAAGGCATAGACTCCATTAGGCCCCTGAAGGTGTTCTGTGGTATCTGGCACCAAGATTTTAGCAGCAGATCCTTTAAGTCCTGTAAGTTTCAAGGTGGGGCCTTATCAGGTTTGTTTGTCCAGTGCATTCCAGAGATGCTCGATTGGATTGAAATCTGGGGAATTTGGAGGCGAAGTCAACATCTCAAAATCATTATTGTACTCCTCAAATCATTTCTGAACCAACTGAAATAGTTCCAAGGTGCCAGGGTAAAAAGGGGGAAGGGTTAGTTGTATACAGGACAAGTGATGTGCTAAAGTGTGTGTGAACTTACAAAAATCAGCATCAACCGCTTGTGTGGCCAACCTACAGTCTATACACATACAAGAAAGCCTATCCAAGAGAGAGTAACCAAATCTACACTTGCATGGACAAAGGTTAACAGTACTGTTCTTAGCTTTGATTGTTTTATGCTAGGTTGGCCCAGAGAACATTAACTATCCCCCAACTATCCCCCAGAGTCCAGTGCTGCAGGTCTGAGTGGTTGAATTCTTTCTTTGTTCCTTGAAATGGTTGCATTATTGGTATTGCTGTTAAGTCAACTTGAGGCTCGTTGCTTGCAGGAAACAGCAGGAAGATGCTGTGTCGAGTCTGCTGGCTTTCAGCTTGTCCATTCTTAGAAACTCTAGGCAGGACCTTGCGTCACGACCATGTGGAGAGTGAAAAGTTGCAAAGGAGGTTTTCCTGCACTGACCCTCAGAACTGAAGATGCCTTTTGGATCAGAGGCGATATGTCTTCACACAAGATGTAGTAGTCCAGTTGCTCCCTACTAACACTCCAAGACTAAGATGACCTGGATGACTGAGAACGCTTCACGGACATATTGCCCTACTCTTTGGGAGGAATACCCTTCTACTTGTGCAGGAATATGAGAAAGCTTGTGGACTACAGGAACCACCTACACTTCACCTGAGATGCAGACAGTCCAGACTGATTCCAAGGAGCTTGCACCTTGGATCCACAGTCAAAGGACACAGAGCCAGACAGATTTTAATGAAAGCACCAAACCAGCTTCTGAATGAAAAGATAAGTCCAATTCACAATTGATGCACTTAAGATAAGATCCACCAAAAGGAAAAACTCGCAGCACTTTTTCCCTTGTTCATCCTTGAATTAGTATCCAACTTTGTCACCAAGGCTCAACTATCCCAACATAATACAAGCAAGAAACAACAGACCCACAAATTCCAATCTTGCTGAACAAAGTCAACAAAACAGAGACCAGATCAACACAATTAGGATCTGAACACAATGAGGCTACATCAACAAACATCCAGGACAAATGAGTGAAGAACCTATCTCACAGGTCCCTCATGAAGCCGGAGAGAGATGTGCTGGCGAAAGGCCTCAATTTTGCTATCTCTCCACGACAACTACCAATAGTGGATCTCATCACAGCTATAGAGTCAGCGATTAAGACCAACAAGCTGACCCCCTCTGAAGTGGAACAGACCCTCACCAGTGCAAAAATACCTCCCTCCAATACCACCATCAAGGAAAGGAGGGCGATTTCCTCACTGATTTCACAGACAAAGTACATAACCTCACTCTTTCACCAGATGAAACCATTGCCTCCTTTGACATCACTTCTCTTTTAACATGTATATTCACATGCACATGCATACCCAAGAGTGAGGCAGTAGGAGTTGAAAGTAGCTAAGTAGCTCTCTATACACCAGAACTAACTTCAACCCTGATCAAATTTGCACTCTTCTGCAGCTCTGCCTTTCTACGACATACTTCAAATACAGTGAAGTTTTTTACAGACAGAAACATGGCTGTGCCATTGGTTTTCCAGTGTCTCCTATCCTGGCCAATCTCTACATGGAGGAGGTGGAGGAGTGGGCTGTGAACTCCTTCACAGGAACAACTTCCAGCCACTGGTTCAGCTATGTGGATGACACATGGGTCAAAATCAAAACATTTGACACATAAATTCAGTGGACAAGGACATCAAGTTAACCAGGGAGGATACTAAGGATAACCGTTTGCCCTTCCTAGATTGTGTGGTGTCCTTTGGTAAGAATTGTAACCTCAGCATCGAGGTCTGCCAGAACCCCGCACACACATACCAGTACTTCTTGATTGACTACCACCATCCACTGGAGCACAAACTGGGGGTAATCCGAACCCTACAACACCTGGCCCAGAAGGTTCCCTAAAGCACAGAGGGAAAACAGAAGGAACTAACACACATCAAGACAGTGCTCCAGACATGTATACCCGAAGTGGACTTTTGTCAAATCGTCCAAAAGGCACCACAAAAAAACACCTGAGGCAGAAAGTGAAAAATGGAAGAACAATGTCATCCCATACGTGGCAGGTCTATCTGAAAAATCTGAAAGATCTTCCAAAAACACAAAATCAAGTTCATTTCAAACCAGGCCAGACATTAAGACAATGACTGGTCCACCCCAAGATCAAAACACCCAGACACAAACTCAGTAATGTTGTGTATGCAGTTCAATGCACAGAGGAGTGCTCTGACCTCTATATAAGGGAAATCTAACAGCCCCTCCTCTGACGCATGGCACAACACAGGAGAGCCGCCTCATCTGGACAGGACTCAGCTGTACATCTGCATCTTGAGGAGAAAGGCCACTCTTTTGAGGACTCCAATGTCCACATTGGACAGGGAAGACAGATGGTTTGAAAGAGGAGTAAAAGAGGCCATCCATGTCCACTTATTGAACTTTCTCTAAACAGAGGTGGTTGACCAAGACACCATTTTTCTGCAACTTTCAATGCTGTCTTGGGCGCCCTGCCCAGGTGGAGAGAGTATATCTCCACTCTGGCCTGGGAACGCCTCGGGATCCCCCAGTCAGAGCTGGTCGATGTGGCCGGGGAAAGGAAAGTCTGGGGCTCCCTGCTGAACTTGCTACCCCCGCGACCCAACCTCAGATAAGCGGACGAAGATGGATGGATGTCTCCGCCTCTCAGTCAATGGCCCTGTGTCCTTATAATTTTATATCACACTGGTTTATTTTTCTCCCTCTCATATCCTGGGGTGCAAGTCCCTGGGTGGCGTTGTTGATCACTCCTTAGTTATCTTCAGTTCCCCCTTATATCCCCCTTGCACCGTTTACAGTGTACAGTCCACTGCTCCTTGCCACACCTGCAATTATTGTACCACCCAGGAAATCTATTTAATGAAACAGGATGAGTTCATTATTTATTTGGGGAAAACAAAAACCACAGGCCACATTTCAGACTTTACAGATGCCAAAAGATGAAAGAGGAATGGCCTTACCCTTCCAACAGGATTAAAACAAAGCAACACAGCTGTGTCCTCTGGGGCTTCATTTATAAAAGTTGCGTACACACAAAACGGGACCTAAAACTTGCGTACGTCATTTCTACGCAAAGGTTGTGATCTATAAAAACAGACTTGTGAAATGTGCGCACCTGCAAATTTTGACCCATGCGTACACACAGTTTGGAGGAAAAGGGGAATTGGCAACACAGACGGTGCTGTGGTGAACTGAAGTCAGATTGAGGAAATGAAGAGTGCAAAGAATTATGAAGATTATGTTTTTATTATTGGCCTTCACACATTTAATTTCAACCCGTATCATGTGTCAGAGCCATGTCATCAGAACTATTTAATTCAACAGCATTATTTTGCAGTGGACTGAGTAATTGTTTCGGAAACATCTCCTTAGAATCTAACAGAAAATTCTAAATCAAAATCCCTTCTCTATATTTAATCACCAATTAATTAATTAATTAATTAATATTAATAAATAATATTGTAGCTCTCTTCACAACATGACAAACACAGGTCGTTCTTTGAAGACGGGCGTTTATTGCTTAAACATATCTGGCTTCTCATCCCTGCACGTCTTGCTCATGCAGTGAGAACTCATTGGCCGCTTGCTGTGAAAACAGGCTTAAAGTCCTTGGAAAGTGTCCTTAGAGTCCCTTTGTCATCTGCCTTTAGCTTCAGACGTTGAATTAACGTAAATGTATGAAAGGTAACAGAGCCTCATGATATGCACGCCTTGCGTTGTATACAGTCTTTCTAATTTCGCCGTAGTGGTACCACAACTGGGAAACATTAGTTCCGGACATGAAATGCACAGTATTCACACTGAACTAATAACATTTTTATCCGTCACGTGACGTTTTTAACACATTCATTTCCATTTCCATCAAATTAATTATTTATTTATTAACTTAAAATTATGACATATCTTATCAATTATATATGCATAATGAACTCAAATTTTATGCAGCACTTACAAACATAATATTTTCCTGTGCTACTGTAAACACATAATCAAATACTAATTAAATCCTAAGTGTGGAAAACAAAACCATTAACAATCGTTATACTATATATTTTCCTGTTCTCAGTTCTTCAGCTCTACTTGATGCTTTTAATTAACAAACCAGTCATAAAGAAAAGGTTAATGTTCACATACTTTAATCTAAAGAATATTTTTCGTGGTGGGGGTTAGCACAAACTGAATTCAAGGTGTTATCAGTCTGATTACTGTAAACCTAGAAATACAGCGGTGAGTCCTGTGCGTAATGCTGCACCATGGCACTGCTGGCACTGCTGGAGGACTATGCCAATGGCAGAATTAGGAGGGAGAACGATTACGATAACGATTTAACTGGCCCATGATGATGACTGTCTTCTGAGCCGTTTTAGATTCCGTAGATCTATGCTCTTGGATATATGTGCTGAACTGGGTCCAGCATTAGAGAGGGCAACCCGCTGGAACCACTTCGGAGGGCAGGCTTCTTTACCATCCTGGCAAATGTGTGCCGCATTATAAGAACATGTGGTGTGTTACACAATGTGGCACAGAGAAATGGTATCCCTCTCCCCAGTATTATGACCCAGAGGCAGAGCCCCCTTCAAGACAAGCAGGATATGAACATATGCGGCGTTTATAAAGACAACTAAAGGTTCATTTTTGCACATTGCCTTTTAATATTTCTGCAGTTCCAACCATTACATTTCTCATTTGCCACAACTCCTCCGTCAGGTTTGCTGATTGTTTGTATTGTCTCCCTTTGTAGCTGCAGGACTGTAGCCTATCGGTGAGCACCCGACCACAGTTGTCAGGAGCAATGCCCCCCCCAGTTGCAGCCACGCTCTGACGATGGGAGGACAGCCTCCAGCCTTTGCATCCACCTGTAATGAATGATCATCATTTAATACATACGATCAGTACCACTTATGCTATAAATTACAAACAAGTGCTGTGCCTAAAGGAATAAAAAGATGTACCTTTTATATCAGACCACTTTTTTTTTTTTTTTCTGGCATGGTGCACTCCGTCCTTCTGACGGTGCACTCCGTCCTTCTGACGGTGTTCACAGCTGCAGCAACCTGTTGCCACTCACTTTGCTTCCTTTGGCTTGTGATTCCGGTGCTGTGACCGCCAAACAGGGTGGTTTTTCGGGCCTCCACCTCACCGACAAGTGTCTTTCCTTCCGCCTCAGAAAAATGTCTTTTTTTACCCTTTCTTCCTGCATCTGCCATCGTTTCCAACAAGACATAACACTTGTATCTGAGTCTTATTTTATATGCAGGCTGCATTCATGAGGTGCTTTGGATTGACCATTTATGGTTAAAAATGGGTGTCAACAGGACGTGACATGAAGCTGATACAGGTGCGCACACTTGTAGTCAGTCTGTGATTTATAAATGAAGGTTTGCTTTAAGTGTGCGTACGCAGTGTTTTATAAATCTGAATATTATCTGGCGTACGCAAACTTTGGCTTTTGGGCGTACGTACACTTTTAGTAATGATCCTACGCACAGCTTTATAAATGAGGCCCCTGGTCTGTTGATATGATCCAGAGTGGAATGATTTGGAACAATATTTAAGGAATGTACAACACCTGTCTTTATTGAGAGAAAAAACTCTATTAACATCCAGTTAGTAATTTAAATAAATATTTTTTTTAACTCCTCTTAACATCTGGCATAAAAAACTTAATGATTTCAAAATTTAAGACAAATGTCAGAATATTACTCTCGATAGCATATTATAAGGACTGTTTAACTTTGGGTATTAACACATATTGTAATATTTCCTCTTACACTAGATTAAACTCCATTCAACACCATAACAAAAAACATTAGAACCAGTGGACAAGAAAGAATGAGCCTGTTCGTAATATTTACTAACGCATGTAAAAAATAACTCAAAAAGGAAACTGATTTCCAAGATCTATTCCACTCTACAACTGCAGAGGAAACTTTCTACAATGTACAGCAAAGCAAAATATGACGAGGAAGATAACATACAGTTACATGAAGATGATTGGCTTAAAATTTGCTGGACATAATTCACCACCTCTAGTTCAGATCTTTATGGGAATTCACCTGGAAAAGCATCTTAAGGTACTTCGGAACTCATAACAGTAAAGGCTTAAAGACCAACAATCCAGACCATGAACAATGTTGGAGTGTTTAAATATCACTTCAAAGTGGGTAAATGGTAATAACAGCAAACAATTATCAATTATTTACAGCTTGAGCTTAATTTTACCGTTATATATCTTGAATCATGCCAGCTGGGATGAACA
Source organism: Remorina albescens (assembly GCA_034769265.1). Taxonomy (NCBI): domain Eukaryota; kingdom Metazoa; phylum Chordata; class Actinopteri; order Carangiformes; family Echeneidae; genus Remorina; species Remorina albescens. Next base: position 17,432,665 of record CM068484.1, on the reverse strand, counting down.
AGTGAGACAGATACCCTTTACAAATATTATTAGCAGGTAAAAAAAAAGCAGTAACTTTCTGTGGGCATGATCAGATACCCTCCCAACTCAACTCAACACGTTCAGGAATATTAAGACTGTGAGCACACAAGCTTTGTCTAGCCTGATTGCAAACCATTGGACTACGGATTCCTCCATCTCCTTGCCTGATGACAGAGTCGCCTGCTACAATACTGCTTTATCCCTCAGCCTGGATTCTCTTGCCCCCCTCAAAACCCAGACTGTGCCATTCACCCGATCTGCCCCCTGGTTTACTACAGAGCTTCACTCCATGAAAGCCACTGGTTGGAGGCTGGAGAAGCTTTCTAAAAGAACTGGCCTCACTGTCCACCAGCTGGATTTTAAGGATTTTGTGAACTCATACAAGGAAGTTCTCACTCTGGCCAGGACCCGGTATTATTCCACTCTGATCAGGTCTCAACAAAACCATCCCAGACCATTGTTCTTTACCATCAATGGACTACTCTCCCCCCCCGTACTGCCACCCTCCCCTCTGCTGGCTCTGATCTCTGCTCCAAGTTTCATTACTTTTTTCAGGCCAAGGTTTACTCTATCCACCAGCAGCTTCTAGCTCCACCCTCCACCCCTCTGGTGTCTTTGTCACAGGATGTTGCTTCCCCTTCCACATGTCCCTCCCTTTCTTCTTTCACCCCTGTTGACGCTACACTGATCACTGAGTTAGTCACCAAAGCCAAGGCCTCCACCTGCTCCCTTGACCCCATGCCCACTGCTCTGGTCAAGGCCTGCTTACCCTCTGTCTGCTCATGCATTGTGGACATTGTCAATGCATCCCTTCCATCTGGTTCTGTTCCCATCAGTCTCAAAACCGCCTCTGTTACTCCCATCCTTAAAAAGGTGGGTTTGGACCCTGTTGACCTCAGTAACTATCAGCCGATCTCCAACTTCCCTTTTATCTGCAAGATCCTTGAAAAAGCAGTTGCTGCCCAGCTCCATCATCATCTGTCCAACAATGACTTATACGAAACCTTTCAATCCACCTACAGGGCTCACCACAGCACTGAGACCACCCTGGTTAAGATCACAAATGACCTCCTGATGGCTGCTGACTATGGTTGCATCAGCATCCTGGTTTTGCTGGAAGTGACTGCAGCTTTCGATACTGTTTCTCACTCAATCCTTCTCAACCGCCTTTCTACCCACCTTGCACTCACCAGCTCTGCTCTGTCCTGGTTTTATTCGTACCTAACCAAAAGGAAACAGTTTGTCACCTTCAACAGATCCAGCTCTCACCCTGCCCCAGTTAACCATGGTGTGCCGCAAGGCTCCGTCCTTGGCCCCCTACTCTTCACCATATACATGCTCCCACTTGGCCAGATCATCCGTCACCATGGGTTGGATTTCCATTGTTATGCTGACGATACTCAACTTTATCTCAGCACATCACCTTCCGCCCAGCTACCTCCACAGTCCCTCATTTACTGCCTGCATGAAATTAAAATCTGGATGACCACTAACCTGCTCAAACTCATTAGCCAGAAAACCGAACTCCTTCTTGTTGCTCCCAAGACTCTGTTCCATGGGGTTGGAGATTGTGTCCTCACTGTCGATGGCTCCTCGATCTCGCCGTCCACTGAGGTTCGCAGCCTGGGCGTCACCTTGGACTCCACTCTTTCTGATGACACTCACATCAAATCCGTCGCCAAATCCGCCTTTTTCCACCTCAGGAACATCTCCAGACTCTGACCGTTACTCCCTGACTCTGTTGCTGAGACTCTCATACACACCTTCATCACCTCATGTCTGGATTATTGTAATGCCGTTCTGTACGGGGTCACCAATAAAACTCTGGACTCAACATGTTCAAACCTCAGCTGCCAGCGTTTTCACTCGCACTAAATCTTGGCAGCACATCACCCCCACTCTCAAACAAATGCACTGGCTTCCTGTTAAGTTCCGGATCAACTTCGAACTTCTGCTTCTCACCTACAAACCTCTGCACACATTTGCTCCTCAGTACCTTACAGACCTCCTTCATGTTCACCACCCCTCCCAGAACCTGCGGTCTACGGACTTGGGCCTCCTTTCCATGCCCCACACCAGAAGGTGAACCTTTGGTAGCAGGGCCTTCAGTTCGGCAGCTCCCACCCTTTGGAACTCGCCCCCGCAGGAGGTTCGCCAGGCACCAACTTTGGACTCTTTTAAATCAAAGTTGAAGAGGCACCTTTTCTTGCTGGCCTTTCCCAGCTAGTTGTGTTTTTTGTTTGTTCATGTCATGTGATTTTGTGGTTTTTTGTGCGATTTTGTGGTTGTCTGTTATTGTGAAGTGACCTTGGGTTTCATGAAAGGCACTATATGAAATTGATTTATTATTATTATTATTAAAGGGCGCTCAAGCAGTAACGGTGCAGCCGAGCGAACACACTGCAACTGTCCTGGCGGTGGGGGCACAGAATATTATGCCACCCCAGCCACCGACACAACCACCACAGCCAGCTTTTGGAGCTCTCCAAGCTCAGCCACCACCAGTGGTCAATGTCTATCAACAGCCACCTGACATGCAGCATCCCGGCAATCGTTATCAGGGGTCGCATCAACATCAGGGGATGTACAGAAGAGGTGGATGTGGTGGTGGTTGCACAAAGCGGTATTGGATTTGCGGTGACTATGGACATATTGCTGATCGGGGCCAACACCCTCGAAATTTCAGTACGGCCATGGCCGGCCTCAGCGAGGTGGAGCTGGGGGCCCAATAAACCTGTGGGCAGGTCCCAATTTCGGCTACTAGGGCTGCCCAGAGAATCCTAAAGGGGAAGGTCAGTTCCCAACTGTTATCATAGGAAAAACCAATGCTGCAGGTTCAAATAGAAGGCAAGCAGATGCCTATGTTGGTAGACACTGGAGCAACTTACACCTGTGTAAGTCCAAAGTATGCCACTCACCTCCCCATGTCTGAAAAATCTGTTGAGACTGTAGGATTCTTGGGAATAAAGCAGCCAATTCCAATGACCGCTCCAGTGAAAATTGCCACTGATAAGGCCGAAATAAAAATTCCAATATTAGTGTCAAGCCAAACTCCAATCAATTTATTAGGAAGAGATGCGTTGTGTAAATTAAAAATTAAAATTTGGTACTCTCCTTTGGGAGTTTATGTTGACAAAGATGTTGATGAGAAAACAAACTGAAAAGGCTAAAGTTTATTGGCTGCGGGAAATCTCTACACCAGTAACGCAGGTGTTAGAGAAATTGGGAAAATACATCCAGGCCCAAATCCAAAAAGCCTGTAAGCCATCATTTGACTACCATTGTACAATGTTCTAGGATGAAACAAAAAGCGAGAAATTTGAAGAGGAATGGGACAAAATAACAAAAGGAATCAAAGTAGAGCTGACCTCCCAGTACATTGTAATTGGGCAAGAAGGAGCAGCATTACAGGTAGAATGTAACCTGTTCCTCACAAAATGGTTTAATGTACCAAAATCAGTACCACACATTACCTTGCTAAAAAACTAAAATTTTAAAGATAAAGACTTGGGACCCGTGATGAAAACTGCCTCTACACTCAAGTGGGACAGAACTGATAACCCACTGAGGCGAACATGATAAAGATCCTGTGTGGCACATCATTGTTGGCAAAACTCCAAGAGGTGATACTGATGCCAACTCAAGCTGTTCTAATAATCAATGAAACAAATGAAACAATGAAACAAATGTGGAGTTGAAGGACATGCTAGGACATGTTCCAGAAGTGTTGTGGTCAAAGCATGATACTGATGTTGGCCTCGTGAAATCTACAGACCCCGTAAAAGTAAAGCTAAAGCCAGGCGTGCGACTCCCCTGCCGCGCTCAATACTCATTGAAACCAGAAGCAGAAGAAGGAATAAGTAAAACAATTACAGGGTTAATCGAAGCAGGAGTACTGGTTGAAACACGTAGTGTATGCAATACCCCTATTTTTCCTGTGTTAAAATCAGACAAATTAGGACACAGGTTGGTTCATGACTTGAGAATGATAAATGAAATAGTGGAAGAGTTACCGGCAGAAGTGCCTAACCCTCACACCCTACTCACGAACATGCCACCTGAAGCAAAATTTTTCACAGTAATTGATTTGTGCTCCACGTTTTTCAGCATACCACTGTCAGAAGATTCCCGTTATCTGTTTGCGTTCACATACAGAGGTAAGCAGTACACCTATACTAGCCTCCCACAAGGGTTTGCAAGGTCACCACACATGTTTAACCTAATGTTAAAAAATGACCTTGAAGGTCTGGAACTAAACAGCACACTTTACAATACGTGGACGATCTGTTGATCTGCATAGTCACCTTGGTAGAATGCCATCAGAACTCGGTAAAGGTTCTACAAAGGTTGGCTGAAGGAGGACACAAGGTGTCCAAAACAAAACTTCAGTACTGTCAAACACAGGTGGAGTACCTGGGGAGAATTGTCTCCCATGGCACAGTTGCAATCTCACCATACCAATTAGAAGGTGTGAGCAAAGCTCCACACCCTCAGACTGTTGGACAAATGATGACATTTTTGGGGATGACAGATTATAACTCTGAGTGGATAGAGGACTATGCAGAAAAACTGGCTCCTCTCAGAGATCTAATCAAGCAGTCTGATAATACCACAATGACAACCCCACTGAAATGGACAACTGATTCTATGGTAGCATTTGAAACACTAAAACAGAACATGCAAACCGCACCAACATTAGCTACACCAGACTACACCAAGCCTTTCTATCTGTACATGGCGAACAGAAGTGATAAATATGTGTCTGCGGTGCTGATGCAAGAAACGTGAGGGTCGGAAGAAGCAACCTCTGGCCTATTACAGCACAAAATTGGACAATGTAGCACAAGGATAGCCTCCATGCTATCAGGAGCTAGCGGCCATCCATTACGCGTATGAAAAAGCATCAGTCATAACGATGGGGTATCCAATTATCTTTAAGACACCACACAAAATAGCTGAACTGATCAATCAAGGACGATTTGGGGTAACTCAGGCATGTTGTCTGCAATTTGACCATTAAAAGGTTTTCAACTCTAAACCCAGCAACGACCATCCCATTTGAGTCTGAATGTGAACCTCATGAATGTGTAGCAGAAACTATGAGATACACCAAGCTCAGGCCTGATCTAGAGTCATCCCCCATTTGAAACGCAGATGTCACCTACTTTGTAGATGGGTCATGCTGTCGTGATTATGTGGGAAATCATGCAGATAATAACGACACCTATGGGACACATTCAAGTTCCAGAAGGTCCATTCAAACACCTACTGATTGACTATGTTGACATAATAAAACCAGCCCATGGAAAAAAAATACATGTTAGTAGTCATTGACAGGTTCAGCAGATGGGTGGAAGCAACTCCATCAAAAGATCTAGGAGCTGGAAATGTCATCAAATTCCTAATCCGAGAAGTCATCCCACGTTTTGGCATTCCGTCAGAAATCAGCTCTGACAATGGCAAAGCATTTGTGGAAAAAGTTGCAAAAGGCATTTTGCAGCAGTTAAAGATTAAACAAAGATTAGGAGCTGTTTATCATCCACAAAGTCAAGGAATGGTTGAAAGAATCAACGGTACCTTAAAAGCAAAACTGAATAAGATATGTGCTTCTACCAAACTGAGCTGGGTTGACGCTTTGCCAATCGCACTAATGAGCTACAGGAACTTAGAAGTACACATCTAACACCGCATGAAATGCTCACTGGTAGACCTATGCCTGCACCACAACTAAGAGGTCCTCCTAAGGGACCGTTGCATGAGCAATTGCAAGGTGAGCTAAAAGCATACATGAAACAACTAACTGCTATCCATAGATCTATATACTTGCAGGAAAAAGCCAGAGAGGTCAACCAGGAGCAGGATCCAGCCTAACCAGTGGTGCCAGGAGATCAGGTGTATGTGAAAGTCTTCAGATGAAAGTGGCACGAGCCTAGACGTGAAGGACCTTACAAAGTTGTAAGAGCAACGCCAACGGCTGTCCACGTGGAAGGAAACAAAACGTGGTATCACCTGAATCACTTCACCAAAAAGGTTCCGAAAGAAAAAAAAGGCAGTATAAAACTGACAGAGAACGATGAGAAAAATGACTGTGTGGTGCAAACTAGTGACAAGCACTCTCCTGTTGATGTCACTAGACAATCTAGGACAGATGAAGCCATTGCCAACTGATAAGGAAAGCAGGATGTTCATCATTCAAAACAACAACTGCTACTGTGAAAAACAACCATAACTCATGTAACTGTAAGTAATCTGAAACTTCTGCACCTATATGTAGACATAGATTTCAGCTAATCGACAAGACCTCTACATGAGCCTGGAGATGGGCCTCCTGAACCCCCATATAAGGATGTAGTTAAAATTATCTGGAGCAGGAATGCGGTCAAAAGCCCTATATAACTGTTGTGCAGAACTCTGTGATTCTGAGACACTGCTTGTACCTTCCTGTGCGGGAGTTGTCTCCTATATTGCGCAATATACTTATTCCTTCCAATCAATCAGTGCTTTGTGTGTTTACTAAATTGTTGTTCAGAGTGCTTTAAGACAAAACTTCTGCGACATTTTGGAGGTCCCACCAAGATTTGATCTGGGATATGGAGACTGGTTTTTCATCTGTGGCTGTTTTTTAACAGGACGATGCCTTCCCGGGGTTTCTGAATTTTTGCTTTTTTGTCAGAAGTGGTGACCCTCCTCTTGGACAACAGCACAGTGAGTGACTTTGTTTCCATATGAATTTGTTAGAAGGGTTTAGTAATTCATTTGAAAACAAATTGTCATGGTCAGAAAATTATTAAAAATGAATGGGTATAGGTTTAAACATGCACTGATTTGGTGGAAGCTTCCAAGCTTGGACAGGGAATTCCATAAGGGAGTTCACCTGAAGAAAAAGCAGAGAGCTGGGATCTCTGGCCGAGGCCTAGAAATAGAGAAGGGGTTCCTTTTTGACCAGAGAAATTGAGAAACAGAGAAATAGAGAAATAGAGAAATAAAGAAAAGTGGTCAAATAAAACGTAGATGAGGCAGGGAAGCACCCTAGCCTGGGGGTCCCGTCGGACAGGAATAGCTGACAAAGCATGCAGAGAGAAAATAGGGCTGCGTTCACACTGTGAGTCTTAAAGCTCAAAGAGCTTGGACAGCCCTGTGAGGTTGTTCTTTTATGTATTGTGACCTTGGTCTTACGGCTGTTTCTATATCAATGACGAAGTATGAACATAGCCTACTTAAAAAGAATAAAAAAAGAATAAAATTAAAGAAAAAGAAAAGAAAAAGGAGGAAAAATATATGCTAATAAAGCATTAAAAAAGTATTAAAGCACAGGATTAAGTAAACTTGTATTTGTCTTTGAGGAAAGAAGCCTTCTATAAAACGTAAGAATTCTTGATTTATTGTTGGGCTGGCTTGCCTGTCTGTCTATCTCTCTACCTGTTTGTCTGTATGAATATATATATATTTATATATATACACATATATATATACACAAAATAATTAAAAGAGGTTCACTATGGGTGCTGCTAACAGCTGCCAGAAGAATTTGCAGGGCCCAGCTAAGATTATGTACGAAAAGCATGGTTCTAGAGCAGTGCGGTTCCTACCAAAATGGCATAAAAAGCTGGGCTTCCCTCAAAGTGGCAGTTTTCAGCATTCTTTGATTAGGTCTCTTAGGAGAAAATGGGAAAGAGGTTTGAATAAAAAATTAAAAAAGCTAAAATTTGTGCATGTAAAATGGTAACTGCTCTGTGGACAAAACAACTTGAGAGTCTGAAAATGTGGGGAAAAGAAGCAGATAATAGAAAAGCCTTTGTTTCTTTAAGCATAGATGAAACAAATGAAAGAATTATGTACTTGACTCCAAAAGCTCTAGTTGAAGACATTACCGGATCAACTTATTACACAACACCATTTTGTGACCAGATAATGGACTTTGACCTGACTTGGCCATGAGAGGGCTCTTTTGATAGTTCTCTTATAAAATTATTACATGAACTCATTGAATCTCCTAGTCCCATGGGGCCGGACTAGGAGTACATGACGGAGTGCCTTGGGGTATGGGATACCATAAATTGAAAGGTCTGTCACACAAATCAAATGATATCAAGTCGTCCTAAAACTGTACTTGTTAGTGTGCCAAAAATTAATGATATTGATTATCCTGTGCAAGCACAATCTCAACAGCTAGGAGCTGGAGTATCCCCTGTGAGAACACTGCAACCTGAGAACAAGGACATTTTCCTGTGACTCCCCCTCCTCTTTATTCTGGGCTGTTGGAGGAGGCTTTAAATACACCGGGAGCTGCAGATGATGGTGACCTGAGGAAGACACGACAAAGCTGGCTCCTAAGTTTACACCAGGCCAACCCGAAGTAAGTGAAGATGTTATGAACAGCTCATTTTTAAGACCTATGTTAGAATGTCCTGATGGAGCAGGAGGAGTTCAGCATGTTTATAGACCATGGAAAATAACTGAACTACAGACCATCATTGATAAGCTGCCCGAGCCTAAGCATAATGGAAAACAATTTGCAAATGCCTTGGAGAAATTGGTTGTCCAGTGTAGACCAACGATGGCTGAGTTCGAACATGTTTGTGTGACAAAATTAGGACTGGCCTGGGGAGAGGTTAAACCTGCAAACTGGAATTCAGCTATACCTTGGGCAAACACTCATCCTTCCCACTATCAGGCCCAACTGAGAGCCCTATGTCAAGCACTAGAGGAGAAATTCAAACCAGTTATCAATATGACCACTGTGAACTCATGTTTACAAAAGCCAGAAGAAAGTTTTGATGACTACTTTTCCAGAAAGCTCAGAATTTTCAACACTCACAGTGGAAATGAACAACCAGCAGATACTTCTACTGACTCAGTATGGGAGAGACAGTTTATCCAAACTCTGGTGGATGGTCTGAGTCCTGAAATCAGATCATTGTTTGTTCGACATTGTGTAGGATGGCAAAGTGCCCACTTAAATGGCGTGAAAAAATACCGCGTACATGCTGAGACTATTGTCCAAGATGAAAAGTCTCAACAGGTGAAGAAAACTAAGCAGACAGCAGAAAGACTCCAGATGCTTCAATTGGCCTACTACAATCCTGGTGCCAGAGGCAGAGGCCGAGGGAGAGGTCGAGGAAAAGATCAAGGCAAGAGCTTCCCCTACAGTAACAGAGAAGACTCTGAGGTATGTTGGAGATTTCATTAAGTGGGTCATATTGCCAGGAACTGTCTTGCAGAATTCCCAGAAGAGTGGAATCCTAGGCAACGAAGAGCACGTCCACCAGTGGGTAATGCTACCGCAAATAGACCCTTTGGAAACAGAAACCAAGAGCTGCAAAGGACATGACTATCTGAAGAATCCTCACACGGCCAAATGGGACAGGATGAAAAACTTCAAATGGCTGACTCTGAAAAAACTGAATTGTTCTCTCACCTCCACTATTATAGATCTGTTGAACTCCCCATGTTTAAGATCAAAATCTATGGAATATCCTATGAGATGCTGGCTGATACTGGAGCTACTGAATCCATGTTGAGATCAACAACGGGTGTTTTCCAATTGTCAAAAACAAGCAAGACGTGCATTGGCCTTTCGGGAACTCCTATGAAGTGGAAAGTGACTGAACCATGTCCAGCTGAGAGCGATGACTTTGATGTTCCAAGTATAATTCATTCATTCGTCATCGTCTGGATTGTCCAGTAAACCTGGCTGGTAGGGATTTATTATGTGCTTTAGGGCTAACCATTGTTTGTAATGAAACAGGTTTAGTATTGAAAAAATCAGATCCTTCGGACGACCTTTCCACAGAGATGGTATGCCACTTCCCAACCTCCTTTAAGATTCTTTATTTTTGGGAAATTGAGCCTTCCTCTATTCTATCTGATTTGTGTGAGTTTGTAGAAGTTTACAATAATAAAACGCTACAGAGACTTGACTTAGACAAATATAGATGTATGGTTTATGAGGCACATGGCTGTATGGATGACTCCTTTATGAAAGAGTGGAAGAGCTTAGACGATCAACAAGAGTTACAAAGTGGTAAAATAGTTCTTACCAAGGATTTTGTAGTCTTGCTTATTGAGTTAAATGAAAAACAAGATACCTTGTTTTGGAAACCTGGGATTCCACATGTCATCCTTGCTATGGGCCTCAGATTTAACAGAATGTGATATTGATTTAATGTTAAGAGAATTAAGTCTGACCAGTCCTGACACTGATGAGGGAATTACTATTCATCCTTATCACTGCATGTTAAAGGCTTACAAAACACTTGAGCTGACAGAAATAAGTCCATCATTAATAGTTCAGGACAGTATAGTAACAAATCAAGAAACAGAACAATCACACCCAGCTTTGGATGGAGTCCCTGATCATTTATGGGCAAAAAACAAATATGATGTAGGACTAATTAACGATGTGAGCCCAGAAATAGTAGTCCCAAAAAGTGATTATAAACCAAATAAGCAACAATATCCTTTAAGACCAGACGCAGAAGAAGGCATGACGCCTGTTATTGAGCAACTCTTAAAAGAAGGAATTATTGTACCAGCACCTACTTTTCATGCAACACCCCACTTTATCCTATAAAAAAGGCTGATGGCACATCTTGGAGACCTGTTCATGATTTGCGTGAGGCTGTATTCGCCCAAACACCAGTAATGCCTAATCCAGTCACAATTTTATCTTTTGTTCTTGGCAATGCAAAATGGTTCAGTGTTATAGACTTGGCTAACGCTTTTTTTAGTGTACCAGTTGATAAGGAATCCCAAGACTGGTTCACCTTTACTTTCAAAGGGGAAAAATACAAATGGACAAGGTGTCCACAAGGATATGTCTCCTCACCGATATTTTATTCAGCTGCATTGCAAGAAAATTTGGCTGGTTTTCTTTCCCAAAAGAAAGCACCTTAATCCAATATGTGGATGATTTGTTAATCTGCTCCACAACAGAAGAAAATTGTATTGCTGATACAAATGCATTGCTGAAGTATTTGGCCTCACAGGGGCATAAAGCATCACTCGAAAAGCTTCATTTAGTAAAACAGCAAGTGCATTATTTAGTACATGAAATTTCACATAACGAGAAGAAAATTGATAAGGAACGAATTCAAGCTGTATTGTCTATACCTAAGCCCATAATTAAAATAAATAATAAATAATTTTATAAAGAGTTTGGTCTAGACCTCCTCTATATGTAAAGTGCCTTGATGTAACTTTGTTATCATTTGGCGCTATATAAATAATTCTGATTTGATTTGATTTGGTGAAACAGAGCAGATGTGTAAAGATATACTGTGCCTCAGTGAGCTAGCGGTGGAATAGAATACAACCACATCCAGCAGATGTGTTCTGATATTGGCCTGCAAAGAGGACCCTCAAAACTGTACACACTCATGTTCTTTATCTTACTTAATTTACATGATAAATACGTCTCTGTTTTCTTTATGTGCACAAACAGACAGAAATTTTACCAATGCTTATATCATGTGATCATCTGCTTACCAGTGTTGAAGCCCCTGCCCAGAGCAGGCCAGGGTCGATGGTTCTTCCACAGATTCCCCAGGTACCAGTCACTCTGGTTCTCCACCAGACCCAGAACCTGCTGACCTGAACACAGCAAGCACAATATTGTTAGTGCTATGTCACATTCACTTATTTTCATTACAGATTTCACCTCCATTCTAATTCACTGAGGAGCTTATTTCACTGCCCACCCTCTTTTTGTCCATGCATAGTTATTTATGTACTCTTTTGTAATATATTTTATTTTATACTCATGTGTTACTCATGTAATGTGGTGTTTTCTTTAGTTCGCCATTTGATTCTTTATTCGGTGCTGTGCATCTGTGTAACTTATGATGGTCAAAGTGTCTATCCCACCTTTTTTTTACAGTGTTGGTATTTGCATTTATATGGGGCTTGGTTCTGCACCAGCTGTTGATTTCACGTTTTTCTCCTTTTGACTCAAGTCAAGATACTTTCAGATACAGTCAAAAGCCAAAAAGTCAAAGCAACAAGTCAGGGACTTGTTGCTTTCACTTAAAGTTATTATGGTTTTTCCTTTCAGCCTTGACAAAAAGAGTTATTCTAGATAGGATAAAAACAAATGCACCAAGTTAAGCAAGCCAAACTATGGTATAAATAACATCAGGGGAAAGCTTGACATGCAGTGCATAAAGTTCTCAAATACGGGGGAATTATAGACACATTATAGAAACATATTCCACGTAGACCCAGTATAAAAGTCTTCCAGGAAGAAGGGAACTATATGACAGAATGGGGAAATATTATGCTTTATATTATTCTGAGTTAAATAATGTCAAAATTTTGCATTTTTGGGGGGAAAAATGCAGAGCCACATTAACTTCTTCCTTTCACTTTCACAATTTAATCAGTTCATCTTTCAGTTTGTGGCTGGCTATAGCCAGACTAAGGCCACATTATGAGCTCAATAAAAACACAATTTGTTGCTGGTGGTTTCATCTGGAGATAAGATAATTGAATGGTGATCTTCAATTACAGCTTAAAAAAAGGCTATAACTTTGACTGGGAGAGACATCAAAGGTTATTCTACCGTTGTTTCACCACATTAAAAATATTACTTGTTAGCTTGATTTAACTGTCACTCTCAAAGTCCTTATCTTAATATTCTACTTCTCATCTTTAGAAAGATGGATCAAGTACTTATATTGAAAAAGGTATTTTAAATTTGTGAAACATGTTAACTCGAGCAAGGTGATTTGGGGAAAATCTGACAGATTGAGATTGATTTTTTGACAGATAATGTGATTGTGATTCGATTTGAATTTAATTTTGTGCTTGTTCAAGTACAGATGGGATATTTTTGTGTTTCCTTTCGCTGTGGCCTCATAATGTGGCTCCTAGTTATTACTCTGTTAAACGTCAGATCAATAAGTATTAAAGGGTTAACTAAACAGTCATCTGGGCAGACCATGATGAAGCGACATCTTGCAAATTCATCTGTGATGGACTGTGCATCCTTTTAGACACTACGTGGGCAACTCAAAGTGCACAAAAAGGTGTGCAAGGGGGACTGGGAGCTGCTGTTGGTATCTTTCAGACCGTTTTATCCCTCCTGGGAGTTTGGACAAATCATTGTCACACTTGTCTACCTTCTAGGGCTAAATATTAGGGAAGCTGCATAAATTATAACTGCACTTTCTCAATCACCAGATCAACCTGTCTTCGTATTAGGTAACATGAACTGGGTTGGGTTGACTTTTCTAAATCAGTAAAGCAGTCATTCAGTTTGTGGTTTATTTGGTTTAACGTTTCTGAGTCTCCTGTGCACAAATGACTTCACTTTTGAACACAATGTCAAGTTAGCAAACCAACACAACCATCCAGAAACATATTGACAATAATCATCAAGGCCTCAACACAGCAAAACAGAGTTCAATCTGGACTTCTTGAAACAGGGGCTTCTTCTGCAGCCCCTGACCATCTGCAGATCTGAGGTTGACCATGTTGATAGCTTTAAATTCCACAGCTTATATATCGCAGCCACATTCTTTTTTTTTTTGTCTGCATTTGTCCTCATAGTTTAGCACCACTGGGTGTCAACATTATATGAAATTGATGCAGTTATAGTCCATCCATCCATCCATCTTCTGCTGCTTTTCTGTTTCTGGATCGCGGGGGGGCTGGAGCCAATCACAGTTCAATCTGGGCAAGGGTGGGGTACACCCTGGACAGGTCACCAGTCCATCACAGGGCCAACATACAGAGACACACAGAGACGAACAACCACTCACACTCACATTCGGACCTGTTTTATTATTTCAGTGCGTATATGTGACCATCACCAGCCCTCCCTGGAAGCTAGTTTGTGGATCTTTATTGAGTGAAATGACCTTTTTGTGGCAGGGGGGGCAGTGCTACACCTCAGTGAATACAGGGGAAAATAAAGGACAGAGAAGGAGTGGAAGGATGGACAGTGGAAGGGAAGCAGGTGGAGGTGGTAGGGACTAGTGGAGTGAAGGATCCAGTGATTTTCCTGTTACCTCACTCAGGGTTAAGAGAGTCCAGAGGGTTACTGTGTAAATCTGTGGAGAGATGGGAGTCCAGGTAGGTGAAGGTGTCCCAAAAGAGAAGCCAAGTCAAAGACAGGAAACACGGTGATGGAATGAAAGAGCAGCTCAGCCCATTTTAGGCAGGATTCATCAATTCTTCAAGATGTGACTCAACACAAGCTGGCAAGTGAAACCACTCATGCAAGTGGGCATTCCCTGAATATGAGTGAGACCATCACCAGGGCCCCACAGCCACATTCTAAAGAACTCAGTAGCAGAGAATCAAGACTACAGAGACCATATTTATTTCAGTGCGTGTATGATGGTCAAATACACGCACTGAAATAATAAAATATTTAGCTGCAAGACTATAACTGCATCAATCTCATATAATGTTGACACCCTGTGGTGTTAAACTATCAGGACAAATGCAGACAAAAAAAAAAAAAAGACTACAGAGACAAGTGTCTGGTCTGGAAAGAACACATAGAGGATGAGAAAGTTCTGACACTGAAAGGGACAGGAACAGAGGTCAGGCTACCCTCATGGCTCTACTAACCATCCAAGCTAAAGGAAACATGGTAATTTTCCTTCCTTCACTATGAAACTGACCTTTGACCTTTTGGAAACAAAATGTCATGATAGCTCACAGTGACCATCAACCATCAAACAATCTGGTAGCAGAATGACTCAACAAAGACCTAAGACTAGTGATAGGTGGCCACCAGACTAAAATCACTGTGAAGGAGTCAAATGTTGTTGACCAGGGGGCTAGAGGAAGATGAAGGGGGATATTCAGGAGCTGAAATGAGACAGGCCGATTTCTCATTTCAGGCCCTGAATATCCCCCACAGCCAATGGCAGCTGCCCATTAATGGGCTTAATGAATGGGCAAGTGGGGGGGCTAAAGGACAAATCAGTATGTGGACTGATGTTTTTTGCTTAACGGCATTGATCAAGATGCAAACAATATGGTTTTCATGGAAATGATAAAGAAACGAAATTGAATATGTTTGATTAAAAGTTAGATGGTTTGTGAGTGAAAAAAGCCTGTATCACACTGGGTGAGATTAGGTTCAGAAAGGCACAAATGACACAAACATACACAAAGAAAAACACTTACATATACTCAGGAACAGCCTTTAGTCAAGAAGACTTGAGGGAGGGAAGATGAATACAAAGGATGATAGGAAAATGAAGTAATTCTGATGCATAAAAGAAAATAAGTGAGCAGGAGCAAGAGAGACTCTCACTAGGAGGCGGTAGCACCAGCAGCAGCACTATTACCTGGGCAGTACAGATTCAGACAAGCTTCTGACTATGCACTGAAAGCGCTGACTGAATCATGGCCCTATGGAATCATACCAGCTTCCTTTAATTGTCCTCATAGGGGCAACTAATGTGGAATGCTTGAGTAACACGTGTTAGTTGTCCCTTAGTTGCGAGTTATAATGCTTACAACATAGATAGTTCAGCTGGGATGAATAGCAAAAGGCCTGGGTGGCAGAGGTGCTTTGGTGGAGTCAACTATTAATTCAGTCTGATCCAAAAGCCTGCTGGCTGTGTTGCAATACAGGAGAGTACTACCCACAAATATTTGAGATGACTCACCACTTTAACACTTTTCATTGGTTTAGTAACACAACACCCCCTCAAAATAATTAATGTAACAATGCGCAAAAAATAATCATTTAAGTGCCAGATCAGCCCACCCCTCCCTCTAACCACCTCCATTATCAACATATATACAACCAACCAAACCCTTCAGCCCCAGCTATCAGGATCTTCAGATTACTGCCTAATTTCATTTGTACATTCATGTCTTTATGTCAATATGTCTTAAAGTATCACTTTCAGCACATGCAACTGCTAAAATGGTTAAGAAAATAGACTTTCAAATACCATATTAGATTCAGTCAAGACAAAGAAACCACAGTGGAGGGCATCAGTTCAGTACATCTGTACATCAACAGATAATTTGACTGAACCTATATCACACTTTTTGAAGTATTTTTGACCACTCAAGGCACTTTTACAATGGAGGCCCCACTCACACATTCACACATATATTCATGCAGTAATTGCTACTCGCATTGCATTTCCACCATGCATGCACACACTTATACACTGATGGAACAACCACCAGAGGCAATTTTGGGATCAGTTATCTTGCTCAAGGACACTTGAGCATACGGAATTGAGGAACCGGAGATTAAACCATTGACTTTTTGATTAGTGCACAACCTGCTGTATGTCCTGAGCCCAAGGTCTTTTCTCTCTATTATCGATGCAGGAGGTGTCGGTCTTGGGTGACACGTCTCCAAGCTTAGACATGAAACTGGCTAACATCAGCAAATGACAGCGTCATAGCTCAGCACAAACTCCACCACAAATTCCACATGATTTAGAAGGCAGGAGCTTTTTTACCTTTAAACTTGTGGAAGACAGCCCAAAGCTCAGCGATATCAGTGGCGAAGGTAATATCTGTGTCCAGAACAATGACTCTATGCAGATTGGAAGGCAGGGTCTTGGTGAGGACAAGCTTCATCAAACCGTATATCCCAGAGTAATGCTTGTTAGGGATCCATGACACCTCAGACTGAAAGACATCAAAACAAGAATGGGATAATTTCCTGTAAAGTGACTGGACTTTAAAAATGTGTGGTTTAAACAAGCTTTACCAGACTAAAAATTCTCTAGAGGAGGGAAAGCAGGTAGTAACCATGTGATTAAGCACTGCAGGACAGTAAGATGACCTGGTCCATAGTAACAGTGTTTCTCACCTTCAGCTCATCTGCATCATAGAAGTCCACTCTGACAGCAGGAACCATCCAACTTTGGAACAGGGAGGACAGGATCTGCTGAGCAATGGCGTCTGTGATGAAATGGAAATGTAGGGGGTTCCGTCTGTGGATACACAAAAAGCACACCCCAAGGTGTTAATAAGTTCAGTGTTTAGTGTGAGATTATTAGCCTAGTACATTCTACCATCTTTTTCTCTTTCAGTTTTTTCCTATTTGTGGTAACCCGAGTAAGTCAGCTCTGTGACTTGCATGATTAATTTGGCTTCCGTTTTTTTTGCCAGATGCCCTTCCGACTGCAAGTTTCCTACAGGCAATTTATGAGTGTGAGGGTGAGTGGCTGTCCGTCTCTATCTCTCTCTATATGTTGGCCCTGTGATGGACTAGTGACCTGTCCAGGATACCCCACCCTCCCCCAGTGTGATCTGGGATTGGCTCCCGCACCCACTGGGACCCAAAAAGCAATAGGCGGCAGAAGATGAACCAATGGATGAATTTGCTTCGTTGAGTGGACACTATTCAGATCAGATATCATTTTGTGTCTCTTTATGGTTTTGATATGGATATGCTTTCATGAACTTCAGTTGAGATGGTGTTGCTATAGAGTTGTATAAGGTTGTGCACTATACTTTTTTGCAAGTCACTATCCTTCAATGCGCTTTGATGAACAAAACTCAATCTATTTCATCCAGTTTTTTCAAAGCAGCTTCTGGACAGAGAAAAAAAAATCAAATATAAATAAAGAAACTATAAGGGAATGATTATGAATTAACAGGAAATACATGGAAGGGCTTCTTCTGACATAGGTAACCATGGAGAGAAATGAGATAGTGCTATCACAGCAGTAGATAACATGATCAGCAATGAGGCAATGTTATCATGAAAATAGATAGCCATAATGAGACGGTATTATCACAAATCACTGTAGCGCTAAATCATGAGTCATTGTCATTCTCACGGACAGACACTTGTTCTCCATCAGTGAGGGAAGAGATGGATGAACTAATGGCAAATATGATTTACAGTGCAGACTAAACGACACAGCACTTCTGGGATGAACTGACAGGGTGGTGATTGAAAAGTATGGTCTTAAATATTTTTTCACTCGGAATTAACAGTATATCCATGTTCCATGTTGCCTGACAAATCCAAGACATAGGGAAGAAATAGAGCTGGAGGGGCTATTGATGAAAGCTGCAGGTAGTGTTACTATAGAGTGAGTCTGTGTTCAATAATCAGTGTCCATCATTTCAGTCATGCAAATTTATTTATGTACATTTATTTATATAGCGCCAAATCATAACAAAGTTACATTGAAGCACTTAACACTTAGAGAAGTTCGAGACCTAACTCTTTATGGAGTTGCTAAAGACACCCAACATATCTGTCCAAGAGCAACCAGTTGGCGACAGTGGCAAGGAAAAACTTCCTTTAAGAGACAGAAACCTCGGGCAGAACGGGCTCAGGGAGGGCAGCCATCTGCCTTCTGGGCAGAGAGAGAAGCAGAGGCAGTGAGATAGACACAGCGAGAGTGAGCGTAAAGGAGAGGAGGGGGGACTTGGTAAAGGAATGGAGAGAGAACAAGAACAGGAGAAGATGCCAAGGAAAATACAAACAGCACCTGTACGACGAAGACAGGAAGAGAGAGGACAGGGGGGACAAAAGACATAGTATGGGAGGAAATAAAGTTAGAGTCATTTAAGGTTGTAATGCACATGCATGTGGGAGAGAAAGAGAGAGCCACGGAGAGACAGTGAGAGGGAGAGAGGGAAGGAGAGGGAGGGAGAGAGAGAGGGGGGTGCTCAGTCCAACCCCCAGCAGTAGTAGTAGTAGTACCTTTAGCAGCACAACTAAAAGAAAAAAGAGTAATTAAACCTTAAATTTTTAACTGTAGGTTTCGTCATAAAGGAAGGTTTTAAGCCTGACCTTGAAAGCTTCAACAGAGTCCGCTCCCCGGACCGATACTGGGAGTTGGTTCCATAGAAGAGGAATAGCTGATAGCTGATATGCTGAATTTTACTGGGAGACAATGAAGAGAAGCTAGCACAGGAGAAATGTGACCTCTTTTTCTAGTTCCTGTTAATATTGGTTCAGCAGTGTGAAAGCTTTTTAGAGAATTGTTGGGACATCCTGATAGTAATAAATTACAGTTTTCTAGACTAGAGGTAACAGATGCATGGACTAGTTTTTCTAGATGATTCTGATCTTTCTGATCTTATTATTTTTACACAATATTGCTTAGGTGAAAGAAGGCTGTCCAAGAGACTTGTTTTATATGGGGGCTGAAGGACATCTCCTGATCAAAATTGACTCCAAGATTCCTAACAGTGGAACTGGAGGCCAAAGTAATGCCACCCAGAGTGGTTAGGTGATCACATAATACTTCTCTAGGGTGCTTAGGGCCAAGTACAATAACTTCAGTTTTTGTAGTTGGAAGTGTTCCAGGTCTTTATGTCTGTAAGGCATGCCAAGAAGTTTGATTAGTTGATTAGTTTCATTCTGCTTCATTCAAGTATAACTGAGTATCATCTGCATATCAGTGAAAATTTATGCTGTGCTTCTGGAGACTATTGCCTGAGGGAAGCACATAGAGGGTGAAAAGAATTGGTCCAAGGACAGAACCCTGCTGAACTCCATGGTTAACTAATGTGTGAGGAATAGTCATTGTTTACATGAACGAAGTAATATCTGTCTGATAAGTATGAGCAGATGACAGTCCACTAGCTTCACTGATCATTCATCTTTCCCCACATACACATGATGCTTACGCAGAAACGCAGATGTAAAATGAAAGCAACGCTGAGGAACATAAAACCTGCACTCTAGCTACTGAGCATTGGGGGAGACTCCATTTAAATCTGACTTCTTCTTACAATGAATGAAGTATATGGGAAATGTAATTCTTTACCTCAATACAATTTTTTTTTTGTATGGTCTCAGTTTCAAGTTTTCTCCGATATAACAAGATGTTATGGGTTACGGTTAGGGAATGTGCTGACCAGCTGGCCCATGTGCTCACGAACATCTTCAACACCTCACTGAACCAGGCCGTTGTCCCCACACGTTTCAAGTCTGCCACAATCATTCCAGTGCCTAAGAAACCAACCATCATGCCTTAATGACTTTCGCCCCGTTGCACTCACACCCATCATCATGAAGTGCTGCGAAAGGGTGATAAAGGACTTTATCATCTCCACACTCCCCCCATCATTCGACCCGTTCCAGTTTGCCTACCAGCCAAACCGCTCCACTGAGGATGCCATCTCCTCTGCTCTCCACCTGAGCCTGGAGCACCTGGAGGAGAGAAACACCCATATGCAAATGCTGTACGTGGATTTCAGCTCAGCATTCAACACAATCATCCCCCAGCACCTGGTATGTGAACTGGGCCTCCTGGGCTTAAACACCCCTCTGTGTAACTGGTTACTGGACTTCCTCACCAACAGAACTCAGTATGTATGGGTGGGCAAAAACACCTCCAGTGTCATCTCCCTGAACACTGGCTCCCCCCAGGGCTGTGTCCTGAGCCCCCTGCTGTCCACCCTCATGACCCATGACTGTCGCCCCAGATTCAGCACCAACAACCACATCCTGAAGTATGTGCACGACACGACGGCAGTGGGCCTCATTCAGGTTGACAACGAACAGGCTTACAAGGAGGAGGTGAGACATCTAGTGGACTGGTGTAGGGTGAACAACCTGCTCCTGAATGTCGACAAGACAAAGCAGATCATTGTCACCTTCAGGAGAATCTGACCCAGCCACACACCACTCCTCATCAACAACAAAGCTGTGGAAGTCGTCACTCGCACCAAGTTCCTGGGGATGCATATCACAGACAACCTCAGCTGGTCACTTCACTCCACTTCCCTGGTGAAGAAAGCACAGCAGCGCCTGCACTTCCTGTGCCGGATGAGAAAAGCCTCCCTCCCCCCTTCCATCCTCTCCACCTTCTACAGAGGGACCATCGAGAGCCTGCTGACTAGCAACATCTCTGTCTGGTCTGGGAGCTGCAAGGCCTCAGACTGGAAGTCTCTGCAGAGAGTGGCGAGGACAGCAGAGAAGATCATTGGGACTCTGCTCCCGCCCATCCAGGACATTGTACAAAGGCGCTGCTTAGCCAGAGCTCACCATATCCGTTCCGACCCCACCCACCCCCACCATGGACTGTTTTCCCTGCTGGCATCTGGCAGAAGGTTCCGCAGCATCTGCTGCAGAACAGCCAGACTCAGGAACAGCTTCTTCCCCCTAGCTATCAGACTGCTGAATGCCTAATAACAAACTACATGGACAATATTTTTGGTTTTTGAATTCTTTGTGACTACGTTTCAAATGCATTTTTTTCTGTTCTGTTCAGTGCAATATCTTTCTGTTTATTTATCTATTTATATTTATATTCAAAACCACTACTGAAAGTGCACAATTCTATTTGCTGCTACTCTGCTCTGTGCAATATTCCATGTACATATTTTGTCATCTTGCACTCATATTGGTATATATATATTTGTTTATGTATGTATATATATATGTATATAGCCACATACAGTTATTGTTATTTTCCTTACTTCCAAATACTGCCTGTTACAACTCTGGAAGCCAATGCAATGAAATTTCGTTCCCCAAATGCACTGCTATGAGAAATGACAATAAAAGGAAGTCTAAGTCTTTAAGTGTAATGTTGACTTTTTGAGGAAAATAGACCATAAAGTGGGGTATGCATGGGGCATGGCATCCAGTTTGATCCCATCTTCCTAAAGAGGAGCTGCGTTAAACTTTTTACAGAAAATGTGTGTCACTTGGAAAAGATGGCGGCATAGTTTTACAATCTTCAACCCAGATTTATAAACTTTGCATTAATTTGCCATTGTGAGCTTTATTTTTGTGCGAACCTAAATTTTAAAAACTGCCTGTTCAGAAGCGATGGCTGATTCAAACAAGAAAACAGAATCCTCATCAAAACCTTGTGCAGGGAATCCCGCTGATGCATAAGCCATAGCAGACTCAATTCTGGAGAAGCAATGTGGTTACCGTGAGTAAATGAGAAAATATACTGAAGGAAAATTATGTGCTAACTAGACAGGCTTAATGACGTTTACAGAGAGTACTGGGACTGTCAATGCATGATTGTGGAAAATAAAATCTGATGTAAGGGATAACTCTTCTATGGTAAGCAACCATATGGCAATGGCTAGGGGACATGGAAGATCCTAGCAAGATATGCAGAGTTTGCATAGTACGCTTAGTTTAACACTATTCAACTCCTCACAAACTCCTTTCGAAAGTTCTCCCGCTCCCTCAACGATCTTTAGAGGGAAATCATGCAGCCACACCGTATTTATGATGACAACAACAAGAACAGATCTGGACCGCACTATAACTTGTAACATCCCTAGTTTAACCTGCCAAAACATCTTCGAGCAGCGAGGAAAAACACAGTTACAGTTTCTGAAAGCTGAGAAGTTGCACTTACAGTCAATATAGGGTCATTACGGTAGTTCCGCTCGCACTGTTGCCGGAAGTTGGGGAATCGGCTCCTTTGTTGTTAACCGTAAATACACTCTTTCAACATGCTGTAACTGCCGAATATTGAATGTTCTAGGAAAATGGGCAAAAGCACTTACTCATGGGATATTTTCTGGTCATTTTATGGTTAAAAAAACAAAAAATCCAGGTGGACAATAGGAATCTTAGGTATTAAAGGGTTAAGCTCCTGTTTGGTTTACCTTTGGACTTTATTAAGGATGCACATCCCAGGACTTAAAGGAATTTTCCAGTATCAAATGGATCCATTGTTTCAGAACGGTTTGTTTACGGTTCATCTTATATTTTGTATTGTTAAAGATTAGTGAGGAATAACTAGCATAATAGTTTTTTAGCCATGATAACCAATTTGATTGTTTTGGTAAGGTATTATAACATGGACTTTCTCCTTAGTTAATTTTTCTCATTATCTCACTTTCTGATGAGAACAGGGCAGAATGATAATGGGTGATCTATCTTTTGTAGTTAGTGCTGTAGAGGTCACTTGACTTCTAGGGCTATAGAATAGCTATAGATATTGAGACACAGACACACTCTTTTATTGTTTGTGTATGTGTGCGTGTGTCTATGTGTGTGTCTGTGCCAGTTGATCATCTGCTCTCATGTGACAGGAGTCTGCACCTGAAGCACACACACAGGCACACACAAACACGCAGGGATGAAGTCAATGTGGTTCACTTTGTTCATATATTACTATAGGAGAGAGACAGACACAGAGATACACAGACACATAAATATATACAGACATACACACAGACAGACAGATAAACAAAGAAAAAAGAGAGATGCCTATACCCAAAAGATATTCACACACACACACAGACACCTACTGAGTGGCATACACAAACAGACACACAAACAGAAGTAAAGTCAATGTTGTTCACTTTGTTCATACATAACTGTGTGAGAGAGACACACAGAGATACATACAGACACAACAGGCCCCGAGGCACTAACTAGAAAATTTCCTCACAGAAATTTTGAGTGCCTCGGGGCCCTGCACAGAATCAATGGGACTCTATAGCTATTGCTATATATTGCTGCCTCTGCTCTCAAGGCTTTGTCACAGCAACCTTGGAGCTACAGGTGAAAGCTGCTAGTGTGAGCAATGACTTAATGACAGACACACACACACACAAACATCCATAGACATAAAGAGACATACAAACAAAGACAGACATACAATAAAAGATACATACACATGCAGACACACATACACACTGTGATGTTACGAGAGGCCGTGTTGTGGAAGGGAGCTACATCCCCCTCCGATGGATACAGCCGCTAACTGCTATGTCCCCATCTAGTGGTGGGGGACGGGAACCCTCACCTCAACACACCTGAGGGAGATCAGGGACTGATTGCCTCATGCCAGACTGCCACCCTGAGGCTGATCATGGACTGGTTGACAGAGCCTGAGTTTGAGCAAAACTGTTTTTTACATCACTCTCTTATCTGCATTTTAGGCTCTCAAAACACCATACACTGCTTCAGGAACTTGTTGTAGCAGTCACTGATTGGTCAGTTCTCTGATAGGAGTTACCGTTTTGTCATAAATTGCCTCAGTTTGAGGGCTTCGCCAAGCCAAAAATCAGCTTTCTGCTTCTGCTCTCAGGACTTTGTCCTTGAAACCCTGGAGCTACAGGTGACAGCTGCAGGTGTTTGTGTGTTTGTGTGTGTGTGTGTGTGCTTCAGGTGCCAACTCCTCTATTATGAGAGCAGTTGATCAACTGGTACAGATACACACATAGAAACACACACACACACACACACACACACACACACACACACATACAGTAACAGACAGATACATATACACACACAGATATTGACACACAGACACACACAGCTTGATATACACACAGACAAACCGTCACAGATACATGGACTTCGTCTTCGCCAGTTGTGTGCGTCTATGTGTGTGTCTATCATCTGACACAGCTCGATATACGCACACATAGACAGACACACACTTAAAACATATACAGACATACACAGACAGACAGACATACAACAAAAGACATACATATTGTTATGGAGCTCTACCTCCCTGCTTGTGTGAGTGTGTGTGAGTTTGTGGGTGGCTTTGTGGCTTTAAAAGGTGTGCCCAACCACCAAGATGGCCTCTCCGACCTTCAGACTGCAGCACAGTCAAATTCCTGTGTGTGTCCATTGTTCTGCTTTGTGATTTTGCTGAAACTTGTGTTTGATTGGTGACAAAAGTGGTAGGGGTGAGAAACCCTTTTTATTTTCTATTCTTGTTTTGTCCTATTGTTCAAATGCTAGGACGCTAGGTAAGGTACCTGTGTTTTTTGTTGGTTCTTTTGGTTGAAGTAAGTCCAGGGTCCTTAGCCTGTTTTTGTTTGTTGTTTTGGGTCACACTCACACCCAAGGTTAATAAAAGCTGCTTCTAAGACTTGAGTTTGACCTTAAGGCGTAACACACACACACACACACACACACACACACTGAGTGGCATATAAGAACAGACACACACACACAGAGCTAAAGTAAATGTTATTCATTTTGTTCATACATTACTGTGGGACAGACACAGCCTTCCCTTCCCCGGCAACAGCCCCCTGAGTCACTCTCAAAATTTGTGTGAGGAAATTTTTCTAGTTAGTGCCTCTGGGCTCTGCACAGTCAATGGATCTCTATAGCAATAGACATTCAGACAATGTGCCTTACTTTACCAGTGAGTGAAACAGAATTTGATATGTGAGGCTCCAAATCCGTGATTCCCAACCACTGTGCCGCGGCACATGGGTGTGCTGTGGGGTTGTCGTTGGGTGTGCCATGGAGGATTGTCCAGTTTCACCTGATTGCTACTCTAAGACCTGGAATGCCGGTTGGGTGAGGTTGGGTAGTCTTCCGCAGCGCGCCTATGTTCCGTGGCACAGCGGTTGGGAATCACTGCTCCAAAGGACACGTCCACCATCCATGTCTCCCAGTAGCTCCAATACAATTTCTCAGGAGAAAAACAGAACTGTCTCTGTTTTTTACATTGCTCTCTTGTCCACATTTTAGGTTGTAGAAACACCAAAATTCAGAGACTGCTTCAGGAACTTGTTGTAGTGATCACCATCTGGTCAGTTTTCTAATAGAAGTTAACATTTTGTCACAAGTTGCCCGAGTTTGAACGTTTCGCCAAGCCAAAAATCTGCTCGGCAACCCTGGATAAACACCCTTGCAAACAAATTATATCATACCATTGTGTCTTTTTCCGTAACAAAAACTAGGGGTGCGGTAGAGGTGGTGAGACGTAATCTACCAATCAAACATTCTGGCGTACACAGAGGGCAGAAAAAGGATCGTAAAAGCAGACTTGAACAGAAAAAAAGGTTGCTTTGGCTCCTGTCTACTCTCCAAACAAATTTGATAAAGGTTTTTAACACCACTTAACCCCACATATGTTGGGATTGACTGATTTATTTGTGTTGTAAAAATTCAATTGTAGTTTGAGTAGAAATGAATCCTTTTGACATAAATTACAACTGCTCTCATCCCAATGTTTCTGGGGACCAAGAGCTGCCTGATCTGTTAATCCAACTCTGAAAAACTATTTGTTCTTTTCACACAAATCACTTTCTTTACGCATCCCTAAAGCTTTTTCAAAGAATTGACACTGTAGAATTACTTCCCATTGCTCCGTTGGACCATAAATTGGTGTTACATCACGCTCCCTCAAACATCCTACCTAACTTAGCAACTAGATGGTGCTTCAACTCCTTATTATTATGGAGTGAAAAATACAAAGAACAATTCCTTAACTGACTGGATGCGTAAGGCAAAATCTCCAATATTAGAAACTCTCGAAGCTGAATTTTCTTGGCTAGATTTTATTTTGCAAAAAAATTATGCTTCAGACATAGAGATTAAATGCAACATCACATTAACATTTTGAAACAACATTCAGAATTCATGATATGGCGAACTAGGGGAACACTCTCTCTAGATTTAGTCATATACTGGCCATGAAAATTAGATCAAATGACCACTTTGCAGACATTCCCTCTATTAGGTCTACAGAAGGCAACATCGCAACATAACCCAAGCAACTGAATCAGGCATTTAGTGAAATTCATTCTACTTAATACAAATCATAAGTTCAGGGAAACGGAACGGGAATCAGATGTGACAACTTTCTTAGGCAGTTAGTTTTGCCACTGCTAACAGTATCTTCACAGCCCTTTCAAAGTTTCAGAAAGCTAGGTTTCCATCATAGGTCACGGATTTTTCAGCAAGACAATGACCCAAAACATACTTTGGAAAGCACTCAGAAATGGTTAATGGCAAAGCACTAGAGAGTCCTGAAATGACCAGCAATTGGTCCAATGAATGAATGTATGAATTTCAGAGAACACCTGTGGGGAGATCTTGAAATAGTAGCTGGAAGAAGGGCCCCTTCAAATCTGAAAGACCTGAATCAAGTTGCAAAAAAAAAAAAAAAAGAGTGATTTAAAATTCCAAGAAAAAAAGTAGAGAAGCTTAAAAAGCCAATATTTGGTTACAACAAACAAATAATTTCATTTATGCATATCAAAGGACGTGCCGAATTGTTGTATCCAAATATTAAGTTGAAGCCGCCAGTCACTCACAAAAGTGCTTATTGCCCAGGGCTTGGGCTCACCGGAAATATGAAACTCTAGGTTTTAGAGATGATATGGAGTCTTATGCTTCTTATGGTCTGCTCACTACCTCATTAGTTACCTAACTACGTTTGAATGGAAGAAAAAGTTATCAAACTTTATTTTTGATTCCAATTAATATTCCTCCTCTGGGAAGCACATCAGTACAGTGGTTAGTGCTGTTTCCCCACAACAAAAAGGTTGCGGGTTCAGCTCCCTGGCCTGGGGCCTCTCTGTGTGGATTTTGCATGTTCTCCCCATGCCTGCATGGGTTTCCTCAGGGTTCCTCTCACCGTCCAAAAACATGCATGCTTACGTTAATTGGTGACTCTAAATTGCCAGTAGGTCTGAGTGCGAGTGGTTGTTCGTCTTTGTTTGTCTCTATGTGTTGGCCCTGCAATGGACTGGTGACCTGTCCAGGGTGTACCCCCGCTTGCCCAATGTGAGCTGGGATTGGCTTCAGCACCACCCACGACACGAAAACAGATAATCGGTAGAAGATGAATGAATTAATGTAAAATGATCCTCTAAAGAACATGTGACAGTTTGCAATAGATGAGAGACAACAAAGTAAAGCACAGTGTTCTAGTAAAGTTTAATTCATATTTAACAAGTAAATATGACTTCAAGTAATATTCCATCCATCCATCCATCTTCATCTGCTTATCCAAGGTCGGCTCGTGGGGGTAGCAACTTCAGCAGGGAGCCCCCGGACTTTCCTTTCCCCGGAACACATCGACCAGCTCTGACTGGGGGATCCCAAGGCATTCCCAGGTCAGAGTGGAGAAATAATCTCTACACCTGGTCCTCGGCCTGCCCCGGGGCCTCTTCCCAGCTGGACGTGCCTGGAACACCTCCCAAGGGAGGTGCCCAGGAGGCATCCTAACCAGATGCCCGAACGACCTCAACTGGCTCCTCTCAATGCAAAGGAGCAGCAGCTCTACTCTGAACTCCTCTCGGATGACCAAGCTCCTCACCCTATCTTTAAGGGAGAAGCCAGCTACCCTTCTGAGGAAGCTCAATGAAATATTGACCTGAAGATCGAGAGCTTCGCTTTTCAGCTCAGCTCTCTTTTCGTTACAGCGGTGCGATACAGCGACTGCAGTACCGCTCCCGCTGCTCCGATTCTCTGGCCAATCTCACACTCCAAGGTCCCCCCCAATCGTGAACAAGACCCCGAGGTATTTGAACTCCTTCACTTGGGGTAGAGACTCATTCCCATCCAGAGAAGACAGTCCATCGGTTTCCTGCTGAGAACCATGGCCTCTGATTTGGAGGCGCTGATCCTCATCCCACCCGCTTCACACTCAGCTGCGAACCTGTCCAGTGAGAGCTGAAGGTCACAGACCGATGGTGCCAACAGCACCACATCGTCTGCAAAAAGCAACGATGCGATCCTGAGCCCCCCGACCTGCAACCCCTCTCCTCCTCGACTGCACCTAGAAATCCTGTCCATGAAAATCACGAACAGGATCGGTGACATGGCGCAGCCCTGGCGGAGGCCAACCCTCACTTGGAGGTCTGACTTACTGCCGAACCCTGCACACAGCTCTCACTTTTGGCGTACAGAGATTAGATGGCCCTTAAAAGTGACCCCCTCACCCCATACTCCCGCAGCACCCCCCACAAAACCCCCCGAGAAAACACACCTCGGTAGGCCTCCTTCTTCAGTCAGACGGCTTCCCTGACCAGCGGTGTCTACCACACTGTCCGAGGGTTGCCGCCCCTTGAGGCACCCAGGACCTTGAGGCCACAGCTCTCCGTTGCAGCTTTGGCAATGGAGGATTTGAACATCGACCACTTGAGCTCGATGCGCCCAGCCTCCACAGGGATGTCGGAAAAGCTCTGCCGGACGTGGGAGTTGAAGGCCTCCCGGACAGGGGGCTCCTCCAAACGTTCCCAGTTCACCCACACTACACGTTTGGGCATACCAGGTCTGTCCAGAGGCTTCCCCTGCCACTTGACGCAACTCACCACCAGATGGTGAACAGTTTACAGCTCAGCCCCTCTCTACACCCGAGTGTCCAAAACATGTGCCCTAAGATCCGATGATATGATAATAAAATCAATCATCGACCTTTGGCCTAGAGTGCTCTGGTACCAAGTACACTTATGAGCCTCCTAATGCTCGAACATGGTGTTATGGCCAGTCCATGACTAGCACAGAAGTCCAACAACAAAACACCACTCGGGTTCAGATCGAGGAGGCTGTTCCTTCCAATCACACCTCTCCAAGTTACTCCATCATTGCCCACGTGTGAGTTGAAGTCTCCCAATAGGACTATGGAGTCCCTTACCAGGACCCCATGCAGGACCCCGTTCAGGTTCTCCAAGAAGGCCGAATACTCTGACTGTTGTCTGTGCGTATGCACTGAACAGCAGCTCGGAGTTTTCCCTCCTGCCACCTTAAGGCGCAGGGAGGTGACCCTCTCGTCCACCAGGGTAAACTCCAACACAGTGACACTCAGCCGGGGACTTGAACCGCCTGGCGCCTCATGTCTTGGGCAACTCCGGAGAAGAAAAGAGTCCAACCCCTATCAAAGAGCACGGCTAGAGCCTCGGCTGGTGGGGAGGCAAGCCCCACCAGATCCAACCGGTAGTGCTCCACCTCCCGCACCAGCTCCAGCTCCTGCCAAGTAAGTTTATTGCATAAAAATGTAGCTGAGGTTTAAATAACATTTCTTTTCTTTATTTCCATAAACAAACCAGAGCAGGGCAAAAAAAAAAAAAAACCCATAACAGTACTTTTATACCACTGAATTGATATTTACTAAAACTGACCAACACGGCCAGTGAGCATTTTAGTGTTACATTCAGTATCAACATTTTTCCTCAGAAAGTGAGTCTGGTGGTATTCGCTCCAACATGCTTTTCGAAATGTTTTTCTATGAGAGAAGATTGATGCTTTGGAGGGTTAGAGGAAAACCAACATGACAGTACCTGTGGAAAAGGACAGATTTCACCAGTGTCACCACGTCTCGACTTGCATTATATCCTGCACATACGATGGCCACGTGGATGGTCTGTGGAGGACAATGAGCAAAAGATTGGACAGAATACACTGAAATGGAAAAAAAAAAAAAACAAATAACACACACTTTCATTTTGTATAACAGAGCAATCCCAAATCTGTTGAATGAAAAAAACATTTTGACGTTACCAATGAAGCACAGTTTTATTTCAGCTAAGATTTATTTTTTAATTGATTGATGATAATTCATGACGGATTGATGATGAAAACTGTGATGAATTCTGGTCAACCATACTGATGTCTAGTGAACTGCTTGCTTTGCAGTAACAATTCTTCAGTTCAGTTCCAGGCATGGAACCTGCATATTTATTCAGCAATCCACATCTGTTGACTAATTCATTCAAATGAAAGGTCATATTACACAGAAAAAGGCTTTAGTGGCCTTTTATGAAATGAACATGTTGCTTTACACTGTTATGAGATATGTCTCACCTCACATTTATCGACCACTGGTTGCTGGACACAGTCGGAGCTATTTCCCACAGCAGCAGCTTTTTGGCCCTCATTGTCGCCAGTGCCCTCCTCTGAATGTGTTCGGTTTTGGTTACCATGGTACCTGCCATTTAGAAGGTGTGCTGAAGGGCTCCTGGGTGGCCGACTGAGCTCCCTGCGCAGTGCACGGTTCTCCTCCTCCACTGTTCGGACCCGCAACTCTAAGGCCTGCTGCTCACCTGCCCCACCCACCGGCGTCGATAATTGGACTTCCAATGGAGACAGTGGGAGGGGTTTCACTGTAGGTTAGGTCAGGAAAAAATTTGTTTAACATTGGGATTGAGTGAGGTAGAGTTGTGAATGTCACAAGGTTTAAGTTAGTTATGGTAGTTATTCTTTAAAGCAAATAGACTTTTACAAATAATGTTGCCATAAACTTTATGTAACATAAAATTCAAGCATAGTCTGTGTGTTCTCTGCATTTTGAGCACTTAATGTGAACTCGTAAATGTATTATTTAGAGTCATGATGAAGGTTAGATCTGTGTGCTTGGAAAAGAGAAGTGTGTTAAAATCTAATCTGGAAGGAATAAAAATATAACAAAAACAAAACAGACAAACAAACAAACAAACAAACCAAAAAATAGGACCTAAGGAACTCAAGAAATTACAGTGATTGATAGCAGGCTGTGAGGGAAATATTTTAGATTTTTTGTTTCTTAAATTTATTTATAACAAAAATTATGTATGTGTAAAATGAATAAGTAATGTAAAATAACATACAACATATCGAATGTTTATTATTTATTTGGCTTTTTTATACACTTAACAAACTAAACTTGGAGCATAATGCTAAAAATAATAAATTATAAAGAACAAAAATCCAAAGATCAATCTCAATTAGAAAAAGGTCCAATTTCTGATTGAATGTATACTGTTTATATTATTTTACTATTTACATTGAAACAAGATAGACAAGAATAAAGAATCATACAACAGAATATAAATTAAAATTTGTACAACAAAAAGAAAAACGCAGCATCCAGGTAACAGTCTGAGCTAGTCTTTAGTGAAGATTGGCATTAGGAAAAAACAAGTGCCTCAGCTTTGAGGGGTTGATTCATTTTCTTTCTCTGTTATTATATGCCCTATGTTGGAAAAAATTCTCTCTGAGGGGATGGATGTTTCTACAATACACAGCTGGTAGGAGACAAAGGGTTCAGCCTGTCCACATATTACACATGTGATGGCACAGAGATTGTCTATTGTAGGAACATCCGTCCCCTCAGAGAGAATCTTTTCCAAACAGGTCAGATAATAATAACAGAGAAAAGAAACAGAATCAACCCCTCAAAGCCGAGGCACTTCGTTATTCGTAATACCAATCTTCACTAAAGACTAGCTGAAACTGTTACCTGGACACTGTGTTTTTCTTTTTGTTGTACACATATTAATTTATATTCTGTTGTATAATTCTTTATACTTGTCTATGTTTTTTCAATGAAAATAGTTATAAGTTTTAAAGAACCCCAACGACAATCGGCTCCAAATCAAGAGTCGACTCCTCTGGCTCTCAGAGCCAGATTGTTCGTGAATGACACATCACTACAAACAAAGTCCTCAGTAAAATACATAAGGCAATTTTTCCTGAAGAGGACAGAGGAAAACTATTTAGCTCTGTTTTATACAGCTAAGAGAAAATTATTTGTTTTAGCCTTATCAAAGATTAAGTCAAACCTTTGAATAGAAAAAAATTTCATTAATCATAGTTCTATTTGCAATGAGGTAAATAAAGGTCCAAGACTGGGTTATGCCAGACTGGGGTATTTGTTCAAAATCATTGTTAATTAGTGAATGAAAACTGTTTGTTTCCAGGGCTTAAATAAGAAACTGATGAAAACGAAATTGAAAGGCCAGCTATACTACAAAAGGTTCAGGAGTAAGTTGAAATCAGAAATGATGATGAGCAAATGAGAGAGTAGAGTGGTAGGAGAGTACAAAAAAGGTGAGTCATGCACAGCCTAAGATGCTGAGCATAGAAGCAGGCAGGGGAGACAGATTGGGGGGAAACATTCGATAGCAAATAGGGCACAGGGAACACAAGAGAAACATAATTGAAAGACTCTGCTGGGACAGCACCTAACGTAACCACTACACATAACAGTGTGTGACTATGACATGAGCCCATGATCATCTCTAATGGCATTTGATTTTCTTTGTGCTGGCTAGTGCTGAAGCAAATACCAGTTTTCAGGTTAGAAAACAAATACACGTTTGAGAATTTAGTTATTTGAACTCATGTCCACGACATCAACCACAAAGTGTACCAACAGTCGACAGCAACTTGTTGTTTTTGTGAAAGCAGTGTCAGAGCTCCTAATCCTGTTTTACAGTTAGTAGTACAGTTAGTAAGTTAGTAGATATAAGCAGATCTTCTAAACAGAGGTAAAATCCCAAAAAGGTTGACTACGTTTATACTGTTTTATTTCTGTTGAAAGCATTAACACATGACCACAGAATTACACAGCAACAGGAGAGACAGACTGAGCTGGATTTACTCTGCCTCTGTGTAAGGCACTTCATTTGGGAATTGTGTGTTTTTAAAATTTATTTTAGGACTGCAACTCTGTCACCATCACCCAGTCATCCCTAAGCACACTGAACCCAGTCTTTGGTTTAACAGGTGGCAGGTGTGTTTTTAAGTTGCATGTCTGTGCTGCTATTGGCATGCATAGTTAACATTTTACCAAGGTACTGTGGTGTATTTCTCATATTTGATGTTATTACAGAAAATTAAACACTATTCTGTTGTCTTCTGAAGGGTAAAATAATGACAAGCCAAATGGCAGTTTGGCATTTGGCCATATTTGGCCAATTTCAGCTAACCCTTACCTTGTTACAGCTGGTTAGACTCTGGAACTGATTCAGGTAATATCCAATGACCACAGGAACCAGAGGCACAGATGTCATAGGTGCACAGGTGCTTATATACAACAATTCAAAACTGTTTAATTCAAACTACTGAAAAAGTTCATACTGGTTCTGAAAAGAAGGCGTCAGAATACTGTCTCCCTGAATCACTGCATCAGGTGTTCAAGATGGTTTAAGGAACACAGCCAAGGTGTTGAATTGCCTTTCAAAATTCTGAAGATCTCAAACCAATCCAACATCTGACCGTAGTACACAAAGGTCTAGTTAGCCCCTTCCTCTCCCACTCAGGGAGTAGGATATAGCCTCAAATGAATCAATGTCATTGTTATTTAATATTTGTGAGTATATTTGCAGACCTTTTTTTGCCCAAACTTTTAACACATTATCCATTTTATTTTGTTTAAGCTGGGGATCGCATGCAATTTCTCTGAGATAAAGTAATTCATTATTTATTTTATATCTTTATCTTTACAAAATTGTTTCCAGTTATATAACGTGTTGTTGGTTCATCTGTTTTGTCCTTTCAATTGTACAATGTCTTTTTTTTTCTGTGAAGGGTAAGGTCTAGTAAGAGCTAGTTCTTTTTCTATCTTAAACCATTTGCCGTTTGTATCATGATTTGTCCATTTTGTTATGATGCTAATTTGTGTGGCATGAAAGTAATTTTGTAAGTCTGAAAATGCTAATCCACCGTGTTCCTTAGATTTTGTTAGTTTTCAATTTGACCCTTTTCTATTTATTGTTCCAGATAGTTATTATTTTGTTCCATCTTTTGAAGCTTTGTGGAGGAATTGAAATTGGTAAGGCTTGGGAAAGGAATAGAAATTGTGGAAGTACCATCATTTTAATTGTGTCTACTCTACTGAATATTGACTCAGGTACTGCTTTCCACCTATTCAGGTCTTGTTTGATTTTATTTTCTAAGTTCTGATAATTAACGTCATACATTTTACTTAGATCATTATGGATTATGACTCCTAAATATTTTATTGTACTTTGATTCCATTGAAATCTGAGGTTTCCTTTAAGTTCATCTGTAAAATGTTTACCTATACACATAGCCTCACATTTACTTTCATTGATTTTTTATCCTGAGTGATCACTATATTCTTTTATTATTTTCATTAATTCTGGGAGTGAGTATTCAGGTGACATAAGGTATAGAATAATATCGTCAGCATATAGTGCCAGTTTATGGCATTCTTGCCCTATAGTTACTCCCTTTATCTTGCTGGCTTATCGCTTCAGCAAGCGTTTCCATATATAAAGCAAAGATAAGTGCAGACAGAGGGTCCCCTTGTCTGGTTCCCTTGTGTATATGAAATCGTCATGATAGCATACCATTCACTGAATGATAAGAGTGAATGGGGCAGACTCTTTAGCAATTTTCAAGACCAGGCTTAAAACTTTTCTGTATGACAGAGCTTATAGTTAAAAAGTTAAAGTTCATTTACTCTTTAGCTATGCTGCTATAGGCCTAAACTGCTGGGGGAAGGGCTGAGCACCTCTCTCTCTCTCCCTCTCCTTTCCCCTCTCCCTCTCTCTCTCTCTCCCTCTCTCTCTCCCCCTTGCATGCACCATCATACCAACAACCTGCTTCTCCGAAATCCCAGTTTCTCTCAGTTCCAAGCATGTGCATTGCATTTACTAACCATGTTTTCCCGAAGTCTCTGTCTCCCCCAGTTCCTCTCCTCTCTCTCTCCCAGCTCCTCTCCTCTCTCTCCCTGTCCTCATCCTGCAGGTGATGAATCATCACCATCCCATGTTCCTGCAATGCCTGCTGCTCCCACATCTTCATAAATTCCATACAGCATTATTTCTATGAACTTCATGCAGCATCATGTTCCTGCCTACACCTGTTGGAATATCCCCTCCTCCTGCTCTCTTTCTCTCCCTACTCTACCCAACTTTGCCTCCCCCCATGCCTCTCTCTCTCTCTCTCCCTCTCTCAACCCAATTGGTCGAGGCAGATGGCCGCCCCCCCGAGCCTGGTTCTGCCCGAGGTTTCTGACTCTTAAAGGAAGTTTTTCCTTGCCACTGTCGCCAAGTGCCTGCTCATCGGGGTCTTTTTAAATAATTTTATAAAGAGTTTGGTCTACACCTGCTCTATATGTAAAGTGCCTTGATGTAACTTTGTTATGATTTGGCGCTATACAAATAAATCTGATTTGATTTGATTTGATTTGATTTACTTGAGCAACTGGGTTTTTATACATGAATTTTAACCATGAAACAAAAGTCGGATGAAAACCAAATGCATTAACTGTTGCGAAAAAAGCTTTTGATAGAGTCTTGTGGCCATTTATTTTCTCATCAAGCATCAGCAGAACTAAGTTGTTTCTATTTTTTTGCGAATAATCAATTAAATCAAGTGTGAGCCTTATATTGTTTGATAAGAATCAATTAGGAATAAAACCCGACTAGTCATTATCTATTAAGTCTGGCAATTCTGTTTAATTCTGTTTGCTAATATGCATGTTAATATTTTTCGATCGGTGTTTCATAGTGAAATTGGACGATAAGAGGGGCTATCTGTTTTATCTCTTCCTTCTTTATGAATGACAGTGATTACAGATGAAATCCATGTTGATGCCCAGGTTCCTGATTCTAATGCAAAATTGTAAGCTCTCTGTAAGTAAGGTACAAGTAATTCTCTAAACTCTTTATAAAATTAATTTTTAGTGTAGCCATCATCTTCTGGGCACTTCTTTATTTTTAGTTTCTCAATTTTTTGTAATATTTCCTCTTCCGTTATTATCTTAACAAGATTAATGTATTGCAATGATGACACTTGTTTTCACTTAAGTTTCTCAAGATATGCCTCAATTTCTTTTGTGTCTGTTTTGTCAGTATCATCTTTATATAATTCCTCATAATATTTTTGCAAATGCATCTGCAATTTCACTTTTTTTCTGTTAATACTTTGGCTGTATCAGAATTTAACTTGGTGACATAAGATTTGCTTTTTTGTTTCTTAAGTCTATAGCCTAAAACTTTCCTTGATTTTGGATCCTCCATCATAATGTGTTTGTTTAGTAAGTATTAATGATTTCTCTACTTCTTCTGTCAACACTCAATGTAACTCAGCTCGTTTCTTTTTCAGCTGTTTAATTCGAGATCATGCGATTTTTTATATTTGTCTTCCAGTACTTTTATTTGTAATTCAAGTTCAGTTTTAGTTTTGTCCTGCTATCTTTTCTTTATTGATGAAAATCTGATTATTTCTCCTCTTAAGACACTTTTCTTGGACTTATGTTTAGCTCTTGATGTTGAATCGAAGACAGGGTTTTCAATACATGTCTGGCGCATTAATTGCAGTGAATGCTTTGGATGCTGTGAAAAGTCAGTCTTACGCTATGAATAGGTTATTCTTATGCCTGGGACACACTTCCTGCATGTACCTGAGTGGTGCTTGTCCGTCGCGTGTGCATCACGTGAAAACACGCTTTGGTGTTTTCACGCTGTCAATCAAACATACATTTGATTGACAGCTTTATCTGCCAATGGTGACGTTGGTTGACCTGCAACGTCAGATCAGTCTCAAAATTCAACGTACAGATTTCGTAAATGCACATTCAGCAATTCGTATGCTCAGTGAATTTATATTACAAGCGTGCCTCAAAATTACATTTGTGGAGTCCGAAATACAACAACGAAACAAAGCATGTGCATTCGTGAAAAGCCCCACTAGAGTTCATTCATTATGAGACTGTTCTGACTCCACAGTTAACATGGGTGCTGAAATGAAAAACAATAGGTTCTGCAACGCACAAGCGCTGCTCATGCAGGCAGTGTGTCCCAGGCCTTAGTATGCACAAGTTCTACTCACTAGATATGGCGATACAGCAAGGGACATAGCATTTATTACAACCACAAAAAAACAACTTAAGACTTGAAATAAATGTGGTGACTGGTGAGCATATCTGTTCTGCATGGAAGGTGAAACAACTGCAATTCCAACAATGACCTGTATTATTGCTTGAACATGGGAATTATATGAAAACGTCTGTATTTACTATAAATGCATTTCTTTCAATTTATGATTAATAATGTTAAATAAGTTAAAAATATTGATTTTTTAAATTAACTAATTTATGTGATAAATTAATGCTGTGAAGTGAACTATAATCATTTAGCAGGAGTGTAGCACAGAAAGTAATCTGGTAGTGAATAAATAGCTAAAATAAAATAGCATCTCTTTCCTTACTTAACTTTAATCTGTCATCTGTTGCATATTCCTGTAGTCCTGAGGAACAGTTGAGATGTAGACTTGTTACTCATGATTTTGTATATTTGTGTTCTTACTTGGCAGGTATAACTCACCAGATTTTCAACCCAAGTTTGAGACCTTTATATTGTTAGGGTAAGTACATTTAACAAACAGATCCATCACAGCCATGTTAAACTTGGAAGTGACACAACAATCAGTCAGTTTAAATGTAACATTAATTTCATAATAAATCTGCCATTTTTGCCAAGGATAGACAATAAAGTATTGGTGTATATAAGTGTGTGGTATCTTTCTTAAGGTTGCTCTGTGGTCATTAGAAGAGGATGGGATAAGCTAAGAATGTTTTGAATTTCAAAGTGTTAATTAGATCATCATCAGGTTGCCATAAGGTGTAGTCATGATTACCTATACACATGGAGTAGCTTGAACTACATGTGCTGTAAAATTTTGACTGTATAATCAAAGTTGGTTTCCCCTGAGGTGAAGTAATGTGTGATTTTGTCTTCTTTTCTTGTCTCCTTTTTTATGTTTGTTTGTCTAGTTTATGTGGCAGTGTAAAGACTGTGGTGCTGAAGTGTCTAGACGCTCAGAACTTCTTAAACATTACAGACAAAGACATAGTAATTTTGGCCATGGCCATCATATTAAGTGCATACATCCAGATTGCCCATGCATTTTTAAGACTTGGAATTCACTTTTGACACACTTGTCAAGGAGCCATGGCAATGCCATAAAGAACAAATTTACATTTTCCTGCCAGGTGTGTGGTTTTAGTGAACTTGGAACTGAGCGTGATTATTTTGCGCACATAACCCGTCATCTAAGAAACAATGACAGTCAATTATATGTTTAAAGTCTGTGAATACAAATCCAATGTATATAGTACATTCAAGTCTCACCAAAGTAGGAAACACAGCTTGCATTCATTTGTAGATTTTAAGGATGGTGTAGTCCATGGACTTTTTGAGACTGAAACTGCAGAGCCCGGTGGTTCAGACAATGAGGAATGCTGTGACAACAGTCAGTTTGATGATGTTGATTTGAATACATCAGATCAGACAGATATAACTGAGCAAAAACTTGCAGTGTTATTGTTAAAACTAGAAAATATTTTTCATGTGCCAAGTGCTGCAATTCATTAGTTGCTGGAAGAACTTCAATATTTGTTGAGTACAGCATCTCTGTGTAGTACAACAAATGTGATACAAGACACATTCAGTAGTTACAGCTTGCAAGTTGATCAGTCTGTCATTAAAGAACTTGCATCCACTCTCTGTGTATCTAATCTTGTGTACAAGTCAATTTCTAAAGGCTGTCCTTTGGTAACATTGTTTAAGCGCAAAAAATACTATAGGAACAATTTCAAAGTAGAACCAATAGAATATATATTGGATAAAAAAGGTATTATTACTAGGTATTATTATTAAAGGTTCTGCACCAGCTTTTCACAGACTGTCACATTCTTAATAAAGTATTAGACAGTAGTCTCACATCAGAGAAAATAGGAGCAGAAGTGATATACAGGTCTTAGCGAGATGGTTTGTTCTTTAAAGAAAACAGTTTTTTATCAGGAGGCCAATTGAGAGTGTAACTAAATTTATATGTGGATGATTTTGAGATTTGTAATCCGCTGTAAAAAACATAAAATCTGTGCTGTTTATTGGACTCTTAGCAACTTACCGCCTGGTTCCCATTCCTCACTGTCTTCCATTCATTTGGCTTTACTGTGCAGGTCCGAAGATGTGAGGAGTTATGGTTATGAAAAGGTCCTAGAGCCCTTGTTGAGTGATCTTGTGACTTTACAAAGTCAAGGTATTTTTATTGCAGAGCTTGGAGATTTTGTAAAAGGCACTGTACAGTGTGTCATAGCAGATAACTTGGGAGCGCATGGAATTGCTGGATTTACAGAGAATTTCGTAGGTGAATACGTTTGCTGTTTCTGTCTTGCCCACA
Source organism: Remorina albescens (assembly GCA_034769265.1). Taxonomy (NCBI): domain Eukaryota; kingdom Metazoa; phylum Chordata; class Actinopteri; order Carangiformes; family Echeneidae; genus Remorina; species Remorina albescens. The sequence continues at coordinate 17,393,076 of CM068484.1, read as the reverse complement.
AGTCTGAAATTCAGCAGAAAGAAGTAATTTCAGATGTGTTTACTCTTAGAAGCAAAGAGACACATGAAACACATGTTAGTTAAGCACAGGGCAATGTGAAACCATGTTATGGTGTTAAAAGGCAGTGTGTTCTCTATGCACATCTTTCTCATTTCAATGTTTGCACTGGCTACCCCCCCCAGATGTTGCACATGACATCTTTGAAGGCATAGTACCAGTTGAGTTGGCACATTGTCTGAATCATTTAATGTCCAAAAAATATTTTACACTGGACTGTCTCAATGAGTCCATTTTGAAATTTCCTTACAAATGGACAGACAAGAGTAATCGTCCACATGCTATTCCAAAGACCTTCATGCTGAAAAAAACAATTGGAAGAAATGCTCATGAAAACTGGGGTCTCTTGCGTTTCCTCCCATTTTTAGTTGGACAGTTTGTGCACTCAAATGAGCCAGCCTGGCAGGTCATTTTGGACCTGAAGGATATTGTGGATTTTGTTGTTGCTCCAGTACATACTGTACAATCACTTGCTTTCCTTGAGGAAATAATCTGTGATAACAGATGCAGGCTGCAAGAGATGTTTCCAGGAATGAAACTATTACCAAAACATCATTTTGTCGAACATTATCCACAGATGATTATATTTTTTGGTCCGTTCGTTGGTCTGTGGACAATGAAATTTGAAGCAAAGCACAGTTTTTTTAAGCAGGTCGTTCATCACACACGCTGCTTCAAAAACATACTCTTATCCCTGGCGGTGAAATACCAGTTCATGATGGCATATTACTTGGAGTCAAACAAAACCAAAAAGTGTAGCTTGACCGTCTCAGATGTCTCAACTGTCTCTGTTGACATTTTGCATCAGGATGTACAGAAAGTTCTGTAACTAAAATACCCTGATATTTCTTACATTCAGCTCACTAAGACTGCATCTGTCAATGGAGTAACATACAGAGAGGGCATGATTGTTGTTTGTGGCTCTACTGGTGGCTTGCCAGACTTTGCAGAAGTTGTCCAGTTGGCTGTTTTGGAGGAAAACTTGAGTTTCATTGTCAAAGAGTTTGGTGCTTGGTAAAGGGAGCATTTTAGGGTGTTTGAGTTGTGTACAACCTCTCAAGTCTCCCTTATTCAACTTGGTGCCCTCGTGGACCAGTACCCCTTGGCAGATTACAGGTTTGGAAGCCACCGAATGGTGACACTTAAAAGATTCATACATATAAAAGGTTAGATCACACTAAATCATGTTGTGCTTATGTGTTCTTCTGTTAATTTATTTTTTTAATATTGTTTATTTTTTCTCTTTCAAATTTAGATTGAAGAATGGCGGCACCTGTGAAGCTGAGAGTCATCATCGAGGATGATGACTTCAGAAGATTTGATCTCCACTCAGGGAAGCCAGAGACTTTAATGGACTTGCACAATACAATCGGTGATGCATTTGGAATTGAAAAAGACTTCAATTCATGGATCCTGACTTCAATAATGAGTTCATGAACGTTACATCGATGCAACACATTCAAGACAGAGGAACAATTAAGCTTGTGTACATGCAAAATTATCTGGATACGAGTCCCACTTCGAGGCTGAACTCTCAGAGCACTCCTGGACCATCTGCACGTCCATCAAACATTCACACATCTCACAGTATGTCCTCATTGTCTTCATCTGACTCCGATACCATCGTGACTGTCCCATTCAAACAGCGAGCTGAGAGCACATGCATGGCCTCGTGACTTCACTATTCGTCGCTTTCCATATGATGTGGAGATGCAGCTTCAGCGGGGAAATGAGATTTTCAGAGAGAGTGGCGCAAGTCTGAAGATTACACCAGGGCTGAAGTCTGACATCCTAGAGAAGATGGCTGAAGAAATTTTCCAGTACACAGCATATCCACAAAATCACCAGATAGATGATGTAGCAGGTGCACTCAACAAAAAATTTCCCTGTTTGTGAGAGCCGTCTGCCCCTGGGTACTATGGCTGGATGATTAGCCTGAAATACAAAATGGCTAATTACCGGACAAAGATGAGGAACATTGGATGTCCTGAAGTGACTGTTAATGTGTTGAAAAATAAACCAAGAGATGAATGCTTCCCAGCCAAAAATTTAAAGAAGGCTAAAAAGGCAGAGGTGAACTATTGTCTTTCTTATCCCACTGGTGAAACAGATGAAAGTCTGGAAAATCTGAGAGTTGAACTTTGAAATGATGTCAGACAAAGAAAAAGGGCATCAAATGTAAGAAAGAAGATGTCTAAAACTTTCTCCTACCGAAGTTCAGAGTAAACACAAGAAATTTGTGCTACAAAAAAGGACCAGACTCAGTGACTAACTCCCTAACCTTAACAACAGGCTTGCGATCTGCCCTACATGCCCTAAAGATAACTATATCTAACTAGCCCAGTGAGCAGTGATAACTAACATGTCTTTGGGGTCATCAGGCGGGAACCTCCTTTCACCAGTGTTTCGTCTAGTTGGACCCACGACACCTCCAGGAGGCTAGACAGTGATCACTGGCGTCCCAGAGTCACTCCCCTAATGCCAGCTATCACCGCTCCTCACACCAAGACAACTATCTGAAACAGCACTACCGTCAACTACACCGACCTCTCACCAACTGCACCAGCAAAAGCGGGGTGGGGATACAGACCCTGGTTCGGGTAGGGGGGAGAAATAGAAGAGGTGGAGATAAAAGTAGGGATGGGATACAGACCCTGGTTCGGGTAGGGGGTAATGAGAGTATAGAGGGTGCAGGAGGTGGAGGACAAGATACACAAGATACACAAGACAAAATACACTAGCAGATTCAGCAAACAGACTCACCTAAACTGTCCTATAATCAAGGAAAGACATAACACAAGCCAAATCCAGCCAACACAGGCCAACTCGCCTTGACTAACCATATGGTCTCAAAGAGGCTCACACAGGCCACACCCTCCACTTAAATACACTTCCTCTTCCTGCATTTCTTCCTTGCTTCTTTCAAGAGTCTGTCTATCCTAAGTGCTCCCCCTGCTGGGCTCCCAGCTACTATTAGTTCTTCTAATAGAAATCCACTGACTGGATCTTACTGCCTCATCCGACATTTCCTTCACTATTTTCCTCACACTCTGTCCCATTCCTCTTAACTCCCTCAACAAAGAGACAACAGACCTTGCTACAAATCCTCTACATCCTACTTCCACTGGACAAATCTTAACTTTCCATCCTCGCTGCTCAGCTTCAGCCCCTAAGTCTGCATACCTAAGTTTTTTCCTTTCATATGCTTCTACAACTGAATCCTCCCACGGAATAGTAAGCTCTAAGAAATATACTCTCATTCTACTCCTAGACCACAAAATTATATCAGGCCTTTGTCTTGTACAGGCTATTTCCTGGGGAACAACAAGCTTTTCTCCTAAATCCACCTGCATCTCCCAATCACAAGCATCCTCTAAGCTACCTTGCCTCCTTGCTGTCTTATTAACTTTCTCACCTTCTTGAACAACCTGAATTACAACTCTCTTTGTCTTAGACCCTGCTAAATTTGCCTGCCTCTGTATATCTTCAATGCCTGCAACTAAGCTTTTTAAAACTTGGTTGTGTCGCCACGTATACCGTCCTTGTGACAGAAGAAAAGAAGTGGTGCATGGAAGTCCAGGTGTTGTAGAGTTTAAAGTGAGGTGGCCTGCACTTTTCCATATTGATGAGGCAAATGCAGGCTTGCTTCCCTCCTGTATGCTTCTTTTCATTGTGCATTTTCACTGCGTGTTATGATTTAAAGAATGGTATTTCTCTTAATGGATTAGAGGCAGTTGACTAAAACATGGTACACATATTCTTATGCCATGAAAACAACCTCAGTTGATTGTGAGATCTTGGATCACCATTACATAAATCACTTAACACAGTGCTCGTTGTCTTCTGCCACTTTTTTTATGTGTAACAGATAAATGCAGAATTTCAGCGAATTACAACACATCCACTCGAGACGACTTTCATGGCACAGTTGGACAGTTTTCAGACTCAGCTGACGTCAGTTTTCCAGAAGAAGGGAGGTGTCACTGGCCAGAAACTAGCCAAACATCTGCCGATCTTAAAAGAGCAAACTATGTTCAGTTAATATTGTTTAAAATTAGTCGTACATGAACTTTGATATACTCTCTAAGGGTTTGTGAAACCCATTTTGGTTTCAGTAACAGCCTGGATTATTACTGTCAGACACATTTCAAAAGAAATGATGATGAAATGTTATGGTAGCAAAACCAGCCCTGTTTTTTTCAGGAGGGGGAGTGAACGTAGACTTGCATACATGTAACATATTATATAACCACACATCAGTATTATTTGTAATCAAAGGAATAGGGTTATTCACAGTATAACCAAAGGTTGAAAATTCCAAATATTTTTGTAATTATTCAAGTATCTGGAAATGTTTTTAATCAGTGGAATCGCTTCACACAGGCTACGAGTGATGTTCATTCGAGAAGGGCAGCAGTCCTCGGGGCACTTTGCCTCTACCTTGGTGAGGATGATGGACATCTTATCCATGAGTATATGGTACGTTAATATATTTGCTTTTTGTCATTTCTGAATGTAACTTGTATTCTTAACCTGCTAAAATATTCTAAAGTTGTTGCTGTAGCTGTGGCTTGTCACTGGGTCATTCATATCTGACAGAGGTGTCTAGTGTGCAAAAGAATAATTTACTGTTACAGTTCACTAAGATTACTTGACATGTAGTGATGTATCTAGTGTTGCTTCACTTGTTAAAGTCAATATGGTAAAATGTTTTGTTCCTGTCGCTTACAGTATATGATAGATCCCACCATGGAGTTGAAGCAATGATCACATAATACCCATAAAACAACTTGATGCACAAATGTAGCTTGTGTGGACAAAGTATTCAAATGTTTCCCTTTTCTCCTATTTACTTAAAATATGCAGGACATCGGAGGAAATGACTTCCAGACAGACATGCAGAAGTGGGCCATGGGCATTTATGTCATCAGCAAGGAGAATGGAGATCCTGGACATTATGATGACATTGGAATTTTCGTTGAAAATGCACTGAACCTGGCCTACCCTAAAGAACTGAGACACTATTATGAATTCATTCAAAAAGTACTCATGCAGATGGATGGGGGAAAACTCTCCCCCAGGGTCCTTGGCCTAAGAACAAAATCAGTGTTTGAGTATAGGAATTCTTCAGCCGCACTTCTAATGACATGATATGGTTCTTTGTTTCTGCTTTCTCGTGTTTTATCCCTCTCGTATAGGCTTTTAAAAGATAAGGGTTAAAGTTAAAACAAGTATTATGCATTTTGCATTTTACAGGTTCTTGTCTTATAGGACATGATGTACATGTTGAGAGCAAAAGTGTCTTGTCTCTGATCAGGAGATCTCTTACAATGTATCAGTTGGTCTTCTTTCTTAATTGTTGTTTACAAAATCAGAGTATCTTTTTTTTTTTTTTTTACAAATTTTTTTAAATTTGTTTAAAAAAAGTTGCTATCTCTGCCTTTAGTATCTATAGGTTTTCATCTTATAAAAAGATTCTTGGGTCATTAAACTGCTCTGATGTGAGATGTTAAGAATTTGTATCATATTAAAGTTTGTTGTCTAAACACATTTTGTTCTGTATGGTGTGTGATGCTCAGTATTAAATGTATTGAAAATTGAACTAATTATAGCTAAAACATTTAATTAGAATCAACTGAATTAAAAGGTTTACATTTCAACTATTTAAGTGGTTTGAAAGAGCACAAAAAAAATTTAAAAAGCATACGTAATTTATTTAAGTACATTCAAATGGGTTTAATTGGACTTACTAAGGAAAGTTATTGAGGTAGAATCACTAATATAATTTAGTTGAATTTACTTAAAGATTATTAGTTGAGTCAACATAAATACTATATCTAGCTTCAGATAAAATTATTTCGTGCAAAAACTTGACAAAATAAAATTATGTTCGTTCAACAAAACATTTTTTTCAGTGCAAAAATGTCACATTTACAGTCTAACTATTTCAAAAGACACTGTTTAAATATCAATAGGTAAATATTGAGAAAGTGGTGTGTGGTATCAATGGCCACATGTATTCTCTGGCCCTTATCAGTGTACAGACTTGGAGCATGATGATGCTATAAAAGTGGAGGGGATGGATGTTGTTTTATTTTAAGAGGTATTTCATTATTATTATTATTGATCACAAATGTCAGGGGGCTTGACTCCATGTCATCAAAAGACATCTGGAAGCCACACACCTTGCTGTTGTGTTCATTGTCATTGGTGACATACGTGCAATTCCTAAAAAGTTGGAACAGATCTTTTTTTCATTTCCTTTCAAATGTTTTCAATTGGTGAAAGGTCTGGACTGCAGGCACACTATTTATGCAAGGCCTTCCCAGGAACAGAATCATCCATACTTTCCAAATTTCCATTTTTTGAACCACAGAACAGTTTTTCACTTTGCCTCACTCCATTTTACATGAGTTCTTGTCCAGAGAAGATGGCAGTGTTTCTGGATCATGTTCACATATGGCTTCCTCTTTGCATGATGGAGCTTTAACATGCATTTATGGATGATAATGCAAACTGTTTTCACAGAAAATGATATATAGAAGTGTTCCTGAGCAAATGCAGTGATTTACATTGCAAAATCAGGTCTTTAATCAGGTTTTTAATATAGATGTGGTCAACTTCTGCCCATCTTTGCCTCTCTAAAATGGCCTTTTTATACCAAATTATGCTTATAACAGCCAATTAACTTCATTAGTTGCAAAATATCCCTCAAGCAGTTTCTTTGCAGTACTACTCACTTTTCCAGCCTTTTGTTGCCCCCAAATTCAAAGATTACTTATTATTTTTTCATGAAATAGTAAAATTTCTCCAAGAGGAGCTCACAGTAGAGCCACTGCTCCTTTGCATTGAGAGGAGCCAGTTGAGGTGGTTTGGGCATCCAGGTGTTCCAGGCACGTCCAGCTGGGAGGAGGCCCCGGGGCAGACCGAGGACCAGGTGGAGAGATTATGGCCCAATCCCAATGTTCACCCAGTCACTACCACTAGCCCTTACTCACTACCCCTAGTCCTCACCCACTACCCCTTAACCCTCGAAAGGGAGCCACAAGGGGTAGGGCTTTGTAATCTTCCCTAGGAGTTGGGACACCACTTGCTACGTCTCCGCGTAGTTTACGTTCGGGCACGCAAGCGACCGCGTAGTCCCAGCAGCAACATGGAGGCTACGGTTCATGTAAATTTCAATTGGCATGATTTTATTTTCATATGTAACACCCTCACCCTGTTCGTACTCTGTCTGTCAATGTAAATTTTGTCAATATATATTTAAAAAAAAAACAAAAAAAACAAAAAACAAAAAAAAAACATGGAGTCTACGGTCGCGATCGGTTGCGATCCTTTTTTTTTTTTTATCATTCATCATGCCTCGGTTGATAAATAAACCAAGAGGTACACAGAAAAGAATAAACCATTGACGTCTGTTGTCTCTTGTGAATTTTTTGTGTTTTTTCTCTCCGACTTCTCCACATCCTCTCGCTCTCTGGGGATCGCGAAACTGGCCCTTCCTCGAGAATTCAGCATCGGAAAACCCTCACTCTGAAGGGCTAGATTCATAGCCTCTGCCCCTCGTTATGCCCCCTACCCCTACGTGAAAAAAGGAATTGGGACACCACTGCCCTTGCAGGAACGTGCAAAATTTAGGGGTAGGGCTAAAAAGTAGGGGTAGGGGGTGTATTGGGACTGGGCCTATATCTCCACTCTGGCCTGGGAACGCCTCAAGATCCCCCAGTCAGAGCTGGTCGATGTGGCCGGGGAAAGGAAAGTCTGGGGATCCCTGCTAAAGTTGCTACCTCCGCGTCCTGACCTCGAATAAGCGGATGAAGATGGATGGATGGATGGATGGATAGTAAAATTTCTCAGTTTAAATGTTTGATATGTTGTGAAAATCTGGGTTTATGAGTTTTGCATGGCATTTGTTTTTATTTACATCTTGTCCCAACTTTTTTGGAATTTGGGTTGGATGCGAATTTGTCGTTTCATCAGCTGTATTTACCTTGGAAGCTTCCCACCGACAGGTAAAACCAGGTGATTGCTGGGATGAAAACTACGGCGAGTGAGGCCGCCAGGAACTTCCTGCGCCCGCGACACATCACCAGCATCCTCTGGACTCCAGTAAACGAAATGAGAGGTAATGTGACCTCTATGTGGGTAACAGATGTTGTCCAGATCCATTCATTGCACTGGAAGAGAGAGAGGGGGATGTTTTAAATAATTACTCAAGATTCTGTAGAATTGTTAATTATCACGGAGTCTTGACGATTAACCAGGGACCCCAACATAAAACGCAATTCTGAGCCAAAGGTTAACTAATAGAACATGATGAGGAAATCAAAATTATTCCAGAATAACTGATGTTTTCATAGAGACATCCGCCAGTTACTTCATTGTTAACCAGTCCCACAAACATTTCCAGCCACTCTCCAGCGCTTAGTCTCCATTTCAATTGTAGCCTGAGCACTGCGAAGAGATCAAAGTAGGTCAAATGAGGCTAGAGATTATTAAGCAACTCTTTCAGGTATGGCAACAACAATTTTGATATGCTATGAATGATTTCATTGGTTCCCTAGTCTTTGACCCCTGTGTGATGTTCACTTTACATTGCAAGTACTACACTGGAAGCATTTATTATAATGTCAATAGAAGTGTCAGACCACACAGTGAGCAGCTGCAATCATGCAAGGACAAAAGCAAAGAAGACATTGTGTTGCTGTGGGGAAAATGCAAGAGTAGCGACTGAGGGAAATTTCTAATCTGTTTTATGAGCTGTTATTGATGAGTTTCTCAATCCACTAAACACCCACAAGTGCAACAGTTTATGCATCAGTGGTGAGGAGGCATTTGTCCTTTTCCTGTTGTAAAATACTCTATTACAGCTTAAAGTCCTTCGTTCATTCATTCATTCATCTTCTACTGCTTGGGTGAGGGGGGCTGGCGTACACCCTAGACAGGTCGCTAGTCCATTCCAGGGCCAACATACAGACAGACGAACAACCACTCACACTCACACTCTGACCTATGCGCAATTTAGAGTCACCAATTAACCTAAACATTCATGTCTTCGGACAGTAGCAGGAAAATGGAGTACCCAGAGGAAACCCATGCAGGCATGGGGAGAACATAAAAACTCCACACAGAAAGACTATTTTTGCGGTGAAAGTTTGATGATATTGAGAATTTTACTGAGCATCAGACTTGTGCTATAAATCAAGACTGATTTGAATTAAACTCATAACCAGATAAAGTCTTTATCTAGCACCACAATAAAGGTAGTTTTTCATTACTGAGCTACTTACCCTCCATAGGATTAGAAATCATCCAGTAATTCTTTATCAATTCAAGCCCCTTCCTCCATTAATGGAATTACTCGTATTCCTCAAAGATAAAGAGTCCTAATTTGCTATTTGGTCAACCTGCCCCAATCTTTACTAAAACTAAAAACATTGAGAAAATAAGGCAACTAGTAGTGTCCAGGATCACAAAGCAGTACAGCTCCCTGTCCATGGTGGTTACTGGAGGTGTCAGTGTGAGCTTTCCCTCATGGCTAATCAGTGAGTTGATGTTTATGTCCACAGCTCAACATTAAATGCGTGTGTTGATACTTAAAGTGATGACCAGTGATTGCAGATTTGTCTTTTATTGGTTGAGAGAGACTGTGGAGACACATGCTGAGAATCTGATTAAACAATTTGCTGTTAGGGAATGCACTGCTGAAGAGCCGACAGCTTTATGCAGGCTGACGAAGTATAAGCTGAACAGGAATTGACCCATTTTACCAATAGGAACACAATAGATAGTAACTCAACCATTTGGTATGTTCCATGTCCATGTCCGTACAGCACACGGGCACACATCACTTGCACTACCTCGACACAAGGGGGCTTCTCCTAACAACAGATCCTTCTTCTCTTTGACATTTACCACACGTTACCCTGACCTCTGCTGGCAACAGTTATTACACACACACAAAAGAACTGACTGAAATGTTCAATAAATGAGTAAGGCATTTGATAAAAAAAAAAGAGATTTTATTTTGAAAGGTAGAGACAGGTGAACGGTTTTAATTGCATTTAGACAGGTTTTACTACAACAGTATATTATTCTTGTACACCATGTGACCTCATCACATTCCACTTTCAAATAACACTGCAGTGTTCCACCTTAGGAAAAGTCTAAATTTTAGTACAATTTCTGCAATTAAAGCATTTCATTATATAGTGCATACTGTGTACTGCTTGGCTCTGACTTACCTTGACTTTTGCATATACTGAAAACATTCCATTTACCTTGCGTCAGTGCCATAACTCAACCCAAAACAACATTCTGGATTTTGTGACTGGAACTTGAGTTACATAACCCATGTGAGTAGCATTTTGAAAATAAAAGACAGCTTACTAAAAACATTCTTTTTAAAAACATGAAAGTGTAGAAACAATTACAGTAGATCACAAGAGGTAACTACCCATCACATTCAGAAAAGGTTTACCCTTTCTCCATCTTTTTCATCATGACATCTGTAACAGACAGTAACTACTCAGTTCATAAATGGTCCATGTTACTGTATCCCTCCTTCACAGAATAATATGCTACAGTCCGTAGTGAACCTCTTACAGTCTTTCAGTAATATCCTGCAGGGACAAGAGTACACTCAAAAAAGTGAAACACGGATGTTGTTTGAATTAGATAATTGTTTTATGGTGAAACTACATAACAATCACATTTTTGACCATTAACACAATAACGTTTCATTGCATTTAAACAACAGTGTAAGAAGTCAGTAATACATTAGTTTGTTGTGTTGTAACTACTTACTCAAGGAATTAAAACTTAATGGCGTGCCCAGGCGCGATTACCGTTCCTCTCTGCACATGCGCAGTATTGCGCAAGGAAATGATGATTTGATCTCTCTGGACCTCGCGGCATTGCACCTGCAGCTACGGACGCCAATAGTTGGTTGAAAGTTTGTTTTCGCTATCCATCGATTTTTTGGTAAGTATGTTATTTATTTCAACAGTGGAATTTACCGCTGCATTAGCAACAACAGGCGATAAGCTTTTTTTTTTTTTTACTTTTAATATGCATTTGGTCGTGTATCAGTTACTTAGATGTAGGATTTCAAAAAGCCTGCTACTAACGTTAGCTTAACTCTGCTTTTGTGTTGGTCTGCTCATTCAGAATGCAAAGCGATATATGTACATTAACTTAGCTGAAAGTTGAGCCAGCTAACAACGCGATGTCTCTGGCGTCGAGTATACACGTAAAGTTAACATTAATGTTAGAAGGGTGAACATTTTATTCAACCCCCCCTCCCAACTTCTGCGGATGGTTACTGGCGTGGAGTCAGGCGTTGACATAGCTAATGTAACTAATCACGCCCACCACATTTTAAAATCAGAGAGGCAGCAAATTATGAAACGTTAACAGGGTTCCCGCGGGTCCTTAAAAAGTCTTAAAGTGTCTTAAATTAAAATCTGGGTAATTAAGGCCTTAAATTGTCTTAAATTTACCATAAAATTGACATAGGTATTAAATTTCTAGACCGTGCGCACTGCCAGCATGAGCAGCGTGTGTGCGTCACGGAACCTGTTGTTTTTAATTTCGGCGCCCATGTTAATGGATCGGAGCAGACACACTGCCTGCGTGAGCTGCGCAGCTGCAGTGGCGCGTCATTTATAGATTCGAACTCTCGCCTATTTTCGCACACTTTGAAAATGACTTGTTCAGAGTCATATAAACATCATACCATCAACCAGTGGTGAACTTAGCTATTTGTGGGCTCCAGGCGAACAGTGATTTGGGGGCCCCTGTATCTATCTAAATATAGAGAAGGCACTTTGGGGGGCCCCAATGGGCCTTGTATGGGACCTGGGGCTCCAGGTGAATGCCTGGTTTGGCTAATAGAATGCTCCGCCCCTGCCATTAAGAATCCATAATGTATATAGATGTTGCAGTCATAATGTAATGGTTTTATAGTGGCATTTTAACAGCTATAATTAAATGCTGTAAGTTCCTAACTGTAGGCTCATGATCAGGGAAAATATATTTTGATATTATGTTCGTTGTGTAACAATAGGTTCTAATTGTGAATTTCAGATTCGTGAGTTGTGTCAGGAAGTGACTTATTGGATGGATGCAAAGCCAGCGGCTCAACAGCAGTGGTAAGCATATTTCACCTCTTTCATAAAAGTGAATTAATTGTGTTTGTTGTAGATATTGGGACACAGGCTCAATTGCTTTATAATCGTACAAAAACATAACAAGAGATACGATGGAGAGCTAAGAATGAATTTGAGGACTGATCACTTGCACTTTTTTCCTTCCTTGTAGTTTATGAATGTGGAAATGCAAACAGTGTGCTGAAACAGTATCTACAAGCTACCAATTACTGAAGCATTATAAGTTAGAGCACAGCCATTTTGGCCAGAGACTTTCAATTCCATGCACATACTATGATTGCCCATGCTCATTCAAGACATGGAATGCTCTGAAGACTCATTTAAGTAGATGTCATGTTGAGGTTTCAGCTGTAACAAATTCAGAGCTTGTCACATTTACTGTGTGTATTTTGTGCCCAGGAATTGTCATATTATCTAGTAGAGAGTACTTTTCCCATATCAATACCCACTTGAAGCTCTATGAAACTGTCAGTTGTGTGTTTCAGAATTGTTCTTTTCAAACAAATATTTATACTACTTTCAAAAATCATAAAAGTTGGAAGCATGGTTCTTGCACAGTAAAAGACTTTAAAGTTGAACCGGTGAAAAGTATTGATGTAATGATGTAATGAGTGATCATGAGGATCACCCATCTGAAGAACTTCCCTCTGATGTTGCAGAAACTGGATTTGATGAAGATGCTCATGATTTGATTGAAACGGACACAGACGAGAGGCTAGAAGACAGAATAATTAAAACATTTGCATATGTTATTTTGAAATTGGAAATTTTGTCACATGTTCCAAGCACAGCAATTGATAAGTTTTTAGAAGAACTGCACTTCATTTTCAGCTCAGCCGTGGCTGACCCTTGCTTTATCTACCCATAATCCTTTGGTAAAAGCTATAGCTAAAGACGGTCCGATAGCTTCAGCTTTTAAGCGTAAACAATTCTACAAGGAGCATTTTAAGGTTGTTGAATATGTACTTGAGGCAAGGTCCAACAAAAGCTACCAATATGTTCCCTTACTGAAGTCTCTACAACAACTGCTTGGGCGTAATGATGTTGTTGATAGGGTTATTGATACGCATACGACCTGTTCTTTAAGTCATCAGAAGTATGTATCTTTTCAGGATGGTGAACATTATAAGAACAACCCGTTCTTTTCAGCTGGAGAATTAAGAATTTCCCTGTGCTTATATATCAACAACTTTGAGGTGTGCAATCCCTTGGGGACGTCTCGGAGGAAGCACAAACTCTCTGCTGTTCACTGGATATTAGGTAATTTACCTCCTGACAGTAGCTCAACTCTCTCTTCTATTTACCTAGCATTGTTGTGCAAAAGTGAGTATGTTAAAGAGTATGGTTACAAGAAATATTTTTTAGAGATTATTTGACTTTAGAGCAACAAGGGTTATTCATTCCACAGCTGGGGACATTCATAAAGGGTACTGTACAGTGCATGGTAGTTGATAATCTTGGGGCTCATGGTCTAGTTGGGTTTGTAGAGAGTTTCTCAGGGATCTATTTTTGCAGATATTGTACAGCTCAGAGTTGCCTCATTCAGATACAGGAAGTAAAATCGGGCACATTTGAAGCCAGAACCGGAGAAGGCTATCAGCTGCACGTCACAACAGCTCAGAAATAAGCTGTTAGCTGCTTTGGTGTAAAAAAACCATGTGTTCTGACTGACAGGTTGTCTCATTTTCATGTTACGGGTGGTTATCCCCCGGACATCGTTCACGATCTTTTTGAGGGCATAGTGGCGGTTGAATTGGCACGGTGTATCACAGTGCTTCTGTCTAACAAGTTGTTGACACTTGATCACTTCAACAGTCTCATTCATTCATTTCCATATAAGTAGGGGGGATAAAACTAACCGCCCTCATTTGTTACCACAAAATTTGCAAAAGAAAAACACAATAGGTAGCAACGCCCACGAAAATTGGTGTCTCCTTCGATTACTTCCTTTGATAGTTGGAAGACTTGTTCCCAGTGATGAATCTGCATGGCATGTTATTTTAGATTTAAAGAATACTTTGGAATTGGTTGTTGCCCCCATTCATACTGCAGAGTCTATTGCATATTTGGAGTGCAAAATCTCAGAGCATTGACAATGATATCAAGAACTATTTCCTGATCAAAAGTTGTTGCCAATACATCATTTTCTGGAACATTATCCAGAGCTCATAAAATGTTTTGGTCCCCTTGTGACACTGTGGACAATGCGCTTCGAGGACAAGCACAGCTTTTTTAAGCAGGTGGTGAGGTATCAAATAACTTCAGGAACGTAACTCTGACTTCGGCGACAAAACATCAGTTGATGGTGGGCTATAATATGCTCATACCTGATTGTAAAACATTATCGTTGGAGGTTGCAAATATCTCAAAAGTCCCCATTGATGTCCTCAATGAGGATGTTGTGAATACCCTTACTCAGAAGTATCCAGAAGTAACTGCTGTAAACCTTGCTCATAGTGTATGGTAATGGTATGGTAATACCGACAAAAAAAGCATGATAGTTGTGCATGGATCGTGTGGGGGTCTCCCAGAATTCTCTGAAATAATTCAACTGTGTATTGTAAAAGACGATTTGAGACTAATCATCAGAAAACTATCTTCATGGTATAGAGAGCACTACAGAGCCTATGAATTGCATCCAACAAGAGAGCTGGCATTGGTTAATGTGAAGGAGCTCGCTGACCAGTACCCCTTGGCTGACTACAAAGTTGGATCCATGCGAATGGTGACCTTGAAAAGGTTTGTGCATGTGACAGGTAATCTTTTAAATTTAAATAATGTGCTACAATACTGACATTCATAATTGGAAAACTAAATGAACCTGTACTTGGAATTGAAAAAAAAAACTTTTTTGTCCAAACACTTAATTTCCAATTTCCGATATCAAATGATACCAATATATGCAGCCATTTTCCCCCCAAACTATTTTTAGGTCACATCACATATCTCCTGTCGTGGAATTAACACATTACCTACTTTTACTGTGATGCCCCACTAGAGGCATTCCAAAAATTAACATTCCAGACCACGGACATTTTGTGTAGCAACAAGTGAGCAAGCTAGCCACGACTAGCCACACAGTGTTGTTGTTATTTTGCCCCCAGGTGCGGTTTGATGAGGTCATCAATCGCCCGCCGGTAAACACCTCGGGACCCCTCAAGCGATTCCAGCGTATTTGGCGAAACCAAGGCATTGCGTTAGCGGGTTTTCATTATCGGAAGAAAAACCAATAACCATTCTCACCGATATAACATAATTATGCTAATATCGGGCCGATAATATCGGACTTCCCTAATTGTAAACATAGGTATTAGATATTGGAACAAGTACTGTCATGTTTAATACCAGGAAATTTGGAAATTGAAAAACTTAACAACTTCAATTTATCTCTGATGTCCACGGCAAGCATCTGACAGTTTGTATAAAATTCATATCATAGTTAGTGATGATATACTGTACCTTTACTTTTGAGACAGATGGCTTTTTAAAACATTTTAATAGATTATAAAAAGAAAGACCTTTGAGAAGAGGTGCCATTTTAGTATTTTAAGAGATTTTTCCCCTAATGAAATATATTTTCTAATTTTGTTCAAGATTTAGAAATATTAAAACATTTTGAAGTACATATTTCAAAAGTTTAGAAGATTTTTTAAATATACAAAAAAAAAATTGTATTTTTAATACTTGCACGTATTTGCCTATTTTACAGTTAGGGCTTCAATTACTCAGGCACCATACCTGATTTTAGGCACAAAGCAGTTTTCATACATATAATAATTTATTTTATAATAATTTAACACATTGTATACATTTCCTCCTTGGCAAATTTCAGGCTCACAAATTCTTTAATCCCTGTACAGTACCGGAACATTGTACAGTGTGATGCATCAAAGTACTTGGTTATTATAATCTCAAAATTAATCACTAGAGCCCTGCCATTGCCAAGTAATATGTCATGTTTTTCTTCTCAGATTAGATACAAGATGGCTGAAACCCTGAGGGTCATACTTGGAATCGATGATGCATCGAAATTGAGTCTGCCCTGCGGAATACCGGATTCTGTGGATGAACTCAAAGCAGAAATTCAAAGACACTTTGGCTTGACAGGAGATTTCAGGTTGCAGTACAAAGACATTGAATTTGATGACTTTCTGAACTTAACATGTAATTTAGAAATCAAATTCAGAAATCAAAGATAAAAGCACTGTTAAAGTCATTTACTTGCCTTTTGGTTCAGGAACCCACCCTCTTCAAACTGCTACATGTCATGGACTAGATGATAGTTCTTCATTTTCCTCAACAGCAGATACCGACATACTTTCCTCACCTCAGTCTACATCCTCTGGATCATCATCTCTTAAATCACAGCCATGGCCCAAAACTTTCCAAATACCTCAGTTCAGCTATGAGGTGTAGATCCAGCTGGAGAAGGCCGATGATGCTTTTAACAACAGTGGCTGTCTTCTCAATACAAGTACCAAATTTAAGTCAGATATTCTTGAGGGCTTGGCATCAGAAATTGTCAGATACAAAATCTATCCTTCAAATGCAGAGTTTGGCGATGTTGCTCAGGCGCTGATAACAAAGTATCCTTGTTTAAAGGAGCAAGGATCAGTCACTGGGTACTATGGGTGGAAAATAAGTTTGAAATACAAAATGGCCAACTACCGCACAAGCCTGAGGAACATTGGCTGCCCAGAGTTGAGCATAAATTCTATGAAAGGAAACCGTAGTGACACCAACCAATGCCCAAACCAGGTGAAGAAGCCACAGAAAGCTGAAGTCAACTACTGCCCTGATTATCCAGCAGGTGAAACTAAAGAAAGCCTTGAGGAAGAAAGGAAAGCCCTCTTGTTGGAAGTGAACAAGAAGAACCTTCAGCTGATAAAAAATAAGATGGAAAGAACCTTTGCCTATAGAAGACAGGAAGTTGTTAAGGACATGCCCTTCATAGCACAATTCCGAGACAGATGGCCAGCCCTTTTTTCTGTGAGAGAGGTAATGCATTATTGATTTTTGGTATATATTTTAAGTTGTTATAGTTGTGGATGTATCAAAAAATAACTTGCTGAAAATGTCAGTGATTGAAGCTCAAAAAACACTCCAGAACACATTCACACACAACACTGCATTCCTCTGCCTGCATGCTAAATGGGAAAAAAAAAATAAATTAAATACAAGCCTTTTTTGCACTTGCCCTGAACTTAATCACAATAATAATGATTCACTACCACGTTTGTGGTAGTGAATCATGTTTTGGTCAGGATGAGTTTGTATAAGTTATTCTGTCGGGTTGTTAAAAGAAAAAAATTTTAGCTTGTTCTAGAAAAAGGATATTTACCAAAGTTAATAAGAATAGAAACAGTTAAAATATATTTTGGAATTCACAAATCTTTTGATAAATGTGCAGGATGGAGAATGTTTTTTCAGGTCTGTCTAAAAACAAGTCAAAAGTAAACATTGTAAATGTAATCAGTATGAACAGGAGAATGAATTCAGTCAGTTAAAATTATTACAGTTTCTTTAACAATCTTCCTAAGATATTTCATTTTTTTTGGGGGGGGGGATAGAATAAAACACAGTCTTGTGTATTAAGCAGTAGAGTTGCAGAAACCACCGATTAAAGGGTAGGTTCACACATTTTCCAAATATTAAATGGTTAGGTGCCTGTATGAAAATTTGACGTGTGTTTTTTTGCTATAATATTCCACCTGTTCAAAATGGGATTTATTATTTGAAATGATGAGCTCTTGGGTTTCACATGGATTAGTTTTGTGAGTGATGCATGGACTGTTTAATAGTAATACAAAATGTTATAACTTTGTGTTTCAGGTGAATGCAAAATTCACCCGCATCACTACTGTGCCTCTGCTGTCAACATTCCTGTCCCAGCTGGATTACTACACAGACAAGCTCATGTTCAGAAAGAAGGGGGGAACAACAGGACGCAGTATCAGCCTCATTATGGCAGCCATGGACAAAGTAAGTGGGAGAGTTGGGCCAAATATTTTCACAAAAACCTAACCAGATCAGTATAATGAATTTGCATCCACCACCAGTTCCTAGCAATCCTGATCTTGACTATGGGGCACAGACATGGACAGCAACTTGTGACCTTAGGGTTATGGTTTGGTTGGGGGTTAAAAAACAAACTTGTCCATGTCTGTATCCCAACTGCAAATGCCTGGCTGCATGTAGTTGTGCCCACATTTCATGTCAGTAACAAAAGTCTCTCAAAAAAATGCCTGTGAGTGACTGGAAGAATAGCTGCCTGACTCGCACACACAAGAACTAATCTCGCAAACGACTGTATCATTCGGCCTAATATTTTCGATGCACAAGTAGATGACTACTCTCAACAACCTCTCCCGGTTGCAGACATTCATAGTTATTTATTACCTTACTGCATTGACTGTTTCCTGCTGTGATTGCACTAACTGCTGACTCCCCTGGCCGGGAGGGGTGCACCTGAACCTGGCACAGATGTGCACACTACTGAGTATAAATTTGTTAACATAATGCTGCCCTTTACTGTTGTTTTTCAGGTTTTTTTGTTTTCCTTTGAAAACATATTGGGCCAGGCTGTGATGGTCCGTGGGCTGATTTTGCCCATGTGTAGTGTACATTGTGAATGTTTGTTTATCTTTACAGAATCCCAGCATTGAAACTTGTCGGGAATGTGTCCTAAAAGGGGTCTGCTGCTACCTGAATGAGAAGCCTGAGAGCCTCATAAAGGAGTTCTTGGTGAGTTGCATTATTGAGTATGAATCATGGTCCAACCAAGAGAATCATGGTGGAAGTTATAGAAATGTACTGAATGGGACAGTTTACAACCTAGAAATTCACTTGTTTGTAATTTATTGTTGACAGCCTTCTTTATGCCATGCTATAATTGTTTGTAATGATCTCAAAACATCATTGTTTTCCTTGCTCTCTGTACTGCACGAGAAATCTAGACTAACTTCAGGTGTGCTGAAATGCCAGCTTATGGAATTGTGCTGGATTCATTAAACTATTTTGTCATGTTTTTTTTTTTTAAGACAATTATAAATGAAAAAGTTTCATTTTATTGTTTCTCAGACAAAAAGGACAAACTATTTTATGTATTTTTTCCTCATTTTTTCTTGTTCAAATTAAAGAATCCCTTTTAAATTCTGAAGTAGGGAGGTTTTAAACTTCACAAATTGCAAAACAGTGCACATTAGGCTTGTGCTGATTGGCCATCAGATTGTTCATCAGCGATTGAAGGGATGGATAACGATTGTTTTTCCAAAGACAATAGGATCGCCTATTAAGACACCCTTAATTAATGTACTATCATCTGATGTTATAAAAAATAATCTCTATAATATTCAGCCCACTGCATGCATTTAGCGATGTTGTTTCTAGTGGAGCAACATGTCTGCCCAGCACAGAGCAGTTGATAAGTAGTTTGACAAGTGAATTAAATTAATTAAGACCCAGTTTAGCCTCTGGCCTAGGTACATAGACTGTGTCACGTCTCGAACCAGGTGTTAGGTTTTTATTTAGTTTTTGTCTTATATCTGTGTTGTCTCGTGGCTTTTATTTTGAAACTTCTCTGCCCTCTCATTTCAGGAAGCCTGTCCTCTCCCCGGTGTTCCCTATCTGATTGTCTTCCCCGCCCTAATGGTCTCCACCTGTTCCCCATTACCTTGTGTGTATATATAGTCTGCGTCTCCCTTTGTCCTGTGGCAGTTCGTCTTGTCCATGAATCAAGCCTTACGATCTAGCCCTTCATGTCCAGGATTCACATTCCTGTTCCTTGTAGAGATTACGCTCAGGTTTTTGTATTTTCTTTGCCACTTTGTGATCTTACAAAACAAAGTATCAACTAAATAAGCACTCTACTATGACTGAGGCAAATGACAGAGTTATTCCTCATCTGAGTGATTTTTAGTTCATTATTCTCCTCATTAGAGTGACGCTTTGTGTTTAGGATTTTTCTAGTTGAAGAAGATTTAAGTTGTTACTTTTGTAAATAAATCTGTTTGAGAATCTTTTTTACTGTGTTTTGGAGTCGTACATTTGGGTTCGCGTTTTTCCAGTCGTGTCAGACAGGAAGTAGTGAGACTTGATGTCTCTATTGTATTTCTCGGTTGTGCTTAATTGATTTCACCATGCTGACATGGTCCAAAGTCAAAATTTCACATGTTCTAGTCAGAGGTTGAACAATTAGTTGATTCATTGCATTAGTCGAAATGACCAAAGTAAGCACAAAGAACGTGTTACATTTACAGCTTCTCAAACAAGCATTCTCAAACATTTTTATTTTATGTTCAACATCTTTGACTCAAGTACTGGGGTTGACTACTTTGACCACTACTGCCCACTGAGATATTTGGACAACATATTTAAAAACAGCCCAAAACCTTAAGTACAGATACTCCTGGTCAAATATTACTCGACAACAAATTAAGGTTGCCCAGTAGAAATTTTACTAGAGTTAAAGTACTTGAGTACTTGCTTTAAAAAATACTTAAGTATTCAAAAGTATACCTTACAAAGCACATTTTCTAATATCAATACATTGCTGTATTGTTTTGACACGTCATTTACTTAAGCTTGTAACTCTGTGCAAGCACCTAATGAAAGCACTGACTTGCTTGTAGAAGTACTGTTCTACACAAAGCCTGATGTATTTCTGCTTTTACATCAATCCATGTTGAGAGAGAGCAGCTACTGTGATTGGTATCCTTCTGCGAGGAACACTGTGTGGCCACTTGCATTTTATAAAAGAAAAAAACAGCAACAGCTGACTTCAAAGCTCTGTTTAGCCTAAAATTAACGAGTAATGACAACTTTCCCAGAATGGTATTGGAGTCAAAAGTACATTATTTGTCTTTGAAATGTAGTGGAGTGAAATTCAGAAGTTTCCAAAAAACAATACTCAAGTAAAATATAGATAATCAAAAAATGTACTTAAGTACAGTACAGTACACTACTATAGCCTCCCTATTTATAGACATTGCCAGATTTTGACAGAGAAATCAATTTGAGTAATTGAAATTAACAACTACATTCTAATTCAAAACTTTCCATTTTGACGATGTTGATCCTGGTGCAAAGAGAGACATGGAGGAAATGGTCTTTGGAATGTACGTCATCCATAAGGATGGAGCAGAGGTGACAGATCCCCCTGAGGATATTGGCATAATCACTGAGGGCGTGGAGGTACTTGGGGATCTTGGAGATGTGGCAAGTGGGTGTGCGATCCTGCTTGGCCTGATCTACAGCCTGAACTTGAGCTACCCCAAAGACTTGAGATACATTTGAATTTATTCAAAAAGTGTTGATGCAGTTGGATAGCAACAAGCTTTCCAACAAGGTGCAGGTCCTCAAAAACAAACTATATGAATAACCTCGCATCCAATCAGTGACTGTGACCTGGAGGTAGGTTCAGTGGACTCAATATCTTTGGACTGTTTGTTGGACCAAAGCAGCGATTCAACATTTGTGACATTTTTTCCCAGGTCTGGGTATTTGCTGATGCAAAGTTACAAAAAAAACCTTCATATTTTGGACTGCTCTCTCAGCAGCTGCTGTTTTTTCTGCATTCACAAGATATCTAAAGACACAATATTGAAGTACTTTCAAGACAATAAATGTCTAAAGACAGATATTGAAGTGCTTTTGAGACAAAATAGATGTCTAAAGACATATTCAAGTGCTTTCTAAACAAAAAGGATGTCTAAAGACACTGTATTAAAGAATTTTGGTCATGTCATCCTTAAACCAAAACTGTCCAATGTTTTCTGTTTGTAATTTGTTCGTGTTTGATGATGCCTGTTTTTATATCCCTGCTAACAAGGCATTTTGGAAAGAAAAAAAGCTATTCAAAGACAATAGTGTTTCTCATTTATCAGCATTTGCTGGTAATTCTGTTATGTTACTGTAAACTTTGCATTTTTTGCAAACTTTGAGATTTTGGTTTGAATTTTGAACTGTGTTCTAGATGATGTTTTAGAATTTAGTGATATTTCTGTTATGTGCAAAAAATCATTCAGGGCTGACCTATCGGTGTGCAGTGCTGCCGCCATGGCTCGTGCACATTTTGATATGTACATGTGTGAGGATACACTCAACCCTGCCTGCAAGTTAAATGGTAGTTTGTTACAAGTTGCCATATCCTGTTTTGTTGTTTTTTGTCAACCATCGACAATAAACTACCAAATATTCTAGATTTATCATAGATTTGTCATTGATTTGTTTGTTACTCATTGCTGTTCTTTGTTTTCATATGGTAAACCAGGGGTGTCAAACTCATTTTAGTTCACAGGCCACATACAAAGAAAATTGCACTGCATAATAATCTATAACAAGATTCTAAATTTTGTAGTTGCTTTTAGTGTTAAAAAAAGTACAGGTACATTTTGAAAACAATCTTTTTAATAATTGGTTGTTCCTTTCACTGTGAAGCAACGGCTTTAAATGTTTCTTCAGTTGCATAAGGAAAACACTCCAAACATTGGCATGAAGAACTTCTCAGTGCACTTTTTACATTTTATAGTCACTCCATTTTGGGCTGCATGTTTGACACTCCTACAGTAAACTGAACCATTGCATTTTAGACTGCTTGCTCAACATAAACATATAAAAGATTCTGATTATTTACATCTCAACCCCATCATATCATAAACAAAGCATTTTATTTTCATTTTTGAGTTCTTTATAGCAGAAGAAAAAATTGTCATTTAAGCATTGGCTGATGTATTTATTTGTATTTATTTGTAGTTTTTTGTTTCATGTTTATGTGAAGTTAAACAATTAGGGGCAAAAAGTATAAAATGGCAAGCTTGATAAATGAAAGCAGTTGAAGTAAAGTTAAAGTTGTTTTTCACTCGCATTGATGAAGCATGTAGTTTTTAGTCATGTAAATTACAAGCAACAAAATTCTGTTAAGTAAATCAGACAAAACACAGCTGAGTTGTATTAATTCAGTTTTGTCAACCGGTTCCACACAATGAAGTTGAATAAATCAAACACACCTGCATTTAGTAAATGAGACATGACTGCGTTTAGTAAATCAGACATAACTGCTTTTAGTAAATCAAACATGTCTTGAATAATTTCAAAATGCATGTGTTAAGTTAATTCCACATACCTGAATGAGATAACATTTAATTAATACAGTTTTGTGAGATTTTCTTAACAGTATTTTGTAACAAACAATTCTTAATGTTTTATCCGATTTGTTCAACTTTGTTATGTGGAATCGGGTGACATAACTGAGTTAATTAAATTGGACACTTCATTTCTTTGAGTGTAGGGTATACCAGATATGTACCAACAACTGGTGATAGCCTAGGGACACTGTAGTGTCCATATACTGGTGCCAGTGTATTAACATACAGTGGATTAGTGTGCGGCCCCACCACACAAACAGTAGGCCAACTTAACGATTTATAAGTCAATGTCTCTCTGGGTCGCCTTTCTCTCTGTGACCCACTTGGTTGCGATTCAAAAGGATCTGGCACCTGTTGGCTGGGCATGTCTGCAGACTGAACAGTTTGTGTGACCTTTTGAGTGTCATGTTGTTGTGCACTAGTAGGGGCAATTTGGTTATTGGCAATTAATAATAATACCTGAGTGGAATAATTATTAATAGTCAGAAATATCTACTACAAATAGTAAATCTCAGGGCACCACCCTGTCATCAGGGACCGATAACCAAACTGACAAAACGAATACAGTCTCAAAAGGTTGCTAAAGGATGAGCTTGAGCACTGACTGTTATGAATCCAGCAACTATCACAATTGTATAACCACAATAGTCACAAACAACAACAGATTAGATTATAAATAGGATTTTTTCACAGCAATAATTATTTAAAATAACATTACTTGGGATACAGACTATTACGTTTCAATTATGAAAAGCAAAACACTGGTTACTAACTTCGACAGGCAACACACATGTAATGGCATTAGCATTAGCAGTAGCATCAGCAATAACAGTAGCAGCAGCAGCAGTAGCTACAGCACGAGCATTAGCGATCATGAAGGCAATTACAAAAGCAACAGGGAAAATGGCGGTGGGGTTGTCCTTCATCCTGGTTGTGGTAGTGCTTCAGTTTATGGAACCAATAATATTGCTCTTCATCTAAGCTCTCTGAATACTCGCTCTAATTTGGTTTATTGTCTGTGTCTCTTTCTGTGGGGAATTTGTCCTTCTGCAGTGGCCCAGTCAGAGTCCTGACCTCAACCTGACTGAGATGCTGTGGCATGACCTCAAGAGAGCGATTAACAGCACACATCCCAAGATTATTGCTGCACTGAAACAGTTTTCTAAAGAGGAATGGTCCAAAATTCTTCCTGACCATTGTGCAGGTCTGATCTGCAACTACAGGAAACGTTTGGTTGAGGTTATTGCTGCCAAAGGAGGGTCAACCAGTTAGTAAATCCAAAGGTTCACATACTTTTTCCACAGTGCACTGTGAATGGTTACATGTTGTGTTCAATAAAAACATTAAAAAGGAATTTTTTGTGTGGTACTAGTTTAAGCAGACTGTGTTTGTCTATTGTTGTGACTTAGATGAAGATCAGAACACCTTTTGTCAAGATCTCTGTAGTCGTTACAGCCATTTTTCTATCTTTGTGTGTTCAATAATGTGGGTTACCTGATAGTTAATGGTGTATGGGAATGTATAAGTAGAAGAAGAGTTGATTACTCTGCTCTGCATGCTGCTTACCGGGAGAAGCACCAAGATTTTTGACCATCATCGTCAACACCGTTAAGTGGTGTAATTAGGCCTTGAGTTGTTTTTCATACAAGTTATACTGATATAAGTGTGTGTAGTTCAACAGCCAATTGTCAAAGGTTGATTATAGTGAATAAATTTGTTTGAGCACAACACGGACGTTTGATTTATTCATTGGAGCCGCATCAGACAACGCGCCAACTGGTCCTGGTAGCAGCCCCTCAGTGGCTTAGGTTTTTTTGTGTTGTCAAAATCAAGTCACTACATTAAGTAAAAAATCTGCTTTCATTAGTTTTAGTTTGGGAGAGGATGCCATTTTTTCACAAAGGAACATTAAACACAGATTTGCTGCCTTTGTTTGACCGTGTGGAGAACGCTACAACCATTTACCCGCAAACGCAATCAACAGCTGATTCATTCATTAGGATGGCCAGACGACAACGGCACCCACTGCTTTGAACGGTATGAATAACACTACCAACTTTATGGCCATATTAAACAAGGTGTGCACACAACTTTGCAAGTGTAATCCCAATGCATTGGTCGCTAAATAACAGTGACGATCACACAATAAAACTGAGCCTTTCACATCACTTTC
Organism: Remorina albescens; assembly: GCA_034769265.1. NCBI lineage: Eukaryota > Metazoa > Chordata > Actinopteri > Carangiformes > Echeneidae > Remorina > Remorina albescens. The sequence goes on along the minus strand of CM068484.1, from coordinate 17,367,532 downwards.
ATATTGGATGTGTGGTGCGTTGTGGACACTATGGACAGTAATATGGACAGCAAATCAGACGTGGCTTCCACAACAAAAGCCGCTGCTACTGCAACTCTTAACAAGGGAACTGTTAATGAGACACAATCTGTAAAAAATAAACAGTCTATTAATTTAATGCACAAAGCCCTTGTTGAAAAGGTGGAAAAGTTGCAAAATTTCAGAAAAGATAAATTAAGTAAGGTTATAAATCGAAGAAAGGTAAGTCAAGAGCTTATGTGGAGTGACAGTGCAAATGCAAAGGAGAATCAATTGTTCATTTGTGTGGGGAAGCAAAAAATGCTGATCAATCTCTGTTGCGTTAAATGTCTACTGAAGAAAGTAAAAACCAAGACAATTGGTTTGCTGCAAAAATGCTTTTTGAGAATGGTTTCATTACTGATGTTGAACAATGGCTGAGCATTAATGACAAATTGATGATGATGTTCACCCTGATGACAGTATATCAAATGTTGCCAGTAGACATTCTCACCGAAAAAGCACATGCAGTGGTAAAAGCACATCCTCATATACTCTGAAGAAATTAGAAAGAAATTGATATTTTTGAAACAGGGATACTATGAAGCCAGAAGCAGAGCAATGAAATTGTTGGCTTATAAATTAAGGAAACAGCAGGCAGACACAGCTATATGCAAAATACGATGTCCCCAGACAAAGAGAATAACTTACAAATTAGAAGAGATTCAACATCAATTCGAAAAGTACTACAGAGAATTATACTCACAACCAAGATTAGACAACGATAAAGAAATTGACGATTTTCTGAATTTACCTACGCTTACACATAAACAAAAAGAGACACTGATCGCAGAGATCACAGAAAATGAAGTTAAGTCGGCGATAACAAGGCCTGATTTGGACATGTTTACAGCCGAATGGTATAGAACCTTCAGAGATCAGCTGACTCCAAAACTACGAGAGAATTGGGGACTTAAAAAGGGAGATATCACTCCCTCATGGAGGGAAGCAATAATTTCAACAATAACAAAAGAAGGGAAAGACAAATTAGACTGTAAAAATTATAGACCAATTTCTGTGCTTTTGTCATCATTTTGCCATCTCTTATCCACCTGGACCAGACAGGATTTATCCATGAGACAAAGTCAAGATAGCATAAGGAGGACACTACAAATTATCTGGAATATAAACCAAAGGAAGACACAATCGATGTAATGGGATTAGATGCAGAGAAGATATTTGATTCTGTTAGGTGGACCTTCCTGTACAAAGTATTAGGAAAATTTGGTTTTCCAAAAATTATAATTACGGCTTTCCAAGCGATATACAACAAAGCATCAGGAAGAATGAAAATCAATGGTAGCTACTCCAAACCCTTTATATTGGAGCATTCTTGCAGGCAGGGGTGCCCCTGCTCTCCACTCCTCTTTGCTCTTTTTGTTGAGCGACTTATTCAACATATTAGACAGACTCCAAGTATCCAAGGGGTAAAAATAGCAGGGAAAGAACATAAATTGTCATTATTTGCAGATGACATTTTAATCTTTTTAACGCAGCCCTCAATATCCTTACCTAGGTTAATGTCATCTCTGGTTAAATTCAGTCAAATATCGGGATATAAGTTAAACACTCAAAAAACCCAAATTCTGACTTTTAATTATGATCCCCCAGAACACCTATTGAAAAAGTATGATATGAGATGTCATAAAAAAGTTTTTAGGTGTTAATTTGACTCAGGATATCACAAAATTATTTGAAGCTAATCGTATCCCCTTAAACTCAAAAATTAAATCAGAAATAGATAGGTGGTGCCAGACACAATTCCTTAATCTCACTTCAAGGATTGAGTCAATTAAGATGGTTATCCTGCCACATCTATTATACCTTTTCCAATCATTACTGATTGAAGTAACGAAACAGCAGTTCATAGAATGGGATAAATTAATTTCTTGGCATATAATTCAAGGTAATGCAATTACCAATGTATGTCGTTACCGAAGGTTTTTTTTTTTTTTCTATCTTTTTTAATCTGTTCTGTTCATCAGCTGGGGGAGGCAGTGTGAATGTTCCTGGTGCCTTGTTGTGCTGAAACAGTTTTACTCTGCGAAGAAGGAGTCTGACATACTCCTCCTGTCGCTCTCTGCATTTAACTTTATTGGCAGTGGTACTGGTTTGTTGGTAAAGCTACCAGGCTGAGGCTCAGGAGTGGATAGAAAGAGAGAAAAGAAACAGGATAGGGAAGACAGGAGCGGGGGTACAAAAACAACAACAACAGCAACAGCAGCAACACTATCAACATGAGGGACACGGGGGTATACAGAAACCACAACAACAACAACAACAGCAACAATATCGACATAAACAGTCAGAGCATTGGTCGCAGGATTTTCCAGGCAATCTGAGTTGTGCACCTTGTATGTGTGCGAGTGTGTGTGTATGTTTGTGTATATGTATGCTACGGTTTGTCATTGGATGCTGTGGGTAGCTGACTGTAGCTGATGTGGGGGTCCGGTACAACATGCCTCTGGCCCAGGATAGCTGGCAGGTCAGGACCGAGCCACCAGGGCACCCAGCAATCCCCAGAACACAGGGAACCCCAGGCCACCCCCCTCCCCCAGGAGACAGCCCCAGGTCCAACCCATGCAAGGACACGCTAGAAAACACAGGAGCTGCAACCCCCACCACGGAGGCACCCCATAGTGAGACAAGGGAACCAAAGGACCCCAGGCTCGTCGGGCGCACCCCACACAGCACGGGCTAAGCCAAGGGGCACAGAGCCCCCCCGTCAGAGACAAATCCTTTTGAACAAATGAGTATGTGTGACATTGTTCGTTGTTTTTTGTTTGTTCAAATGCATTATGCTGGCTATTCAAAGCAAAATGAAAGAGAGAACATGAGAAGGACAATTCCTGTTAGGTCTGGGCCTGATCTAACATTTTTTATTTTACTTTTTTACGTTTTTTTAAGTCAAAAATGTTTGAAATTTAAGAGGATATGTTGTATATGCAAAAGGGTGGCAAACCTGAGCTGTGTATGAACTCCCTAATAAAAAAAAAGCAGAGCTAAGATCAGCATCGTGTATTTTTTAAATCTGTTTTCATGATTATCTTCCTACAGTCAAATACAAGTTTGGGCTTCCTGATGCTACTGAACTTGATGCTTTTGATGAAACCAACACAGTAGTTGAGGAAGACACCTTTTCTGAACTGATAGAGGCCAGTCTACATTTATGCCTGACAGTACATGACAGAGGAATGTCATCAGCATCAGGAATTCTGTTATCCATAAATCACAAAAAAAAAAAAAAATCAAATATTGTTTAAGTCACTATCAGTGAAAAGTGATGAGTAACTTACTTTGATATTAAGAACATAATCATCATTTAGAATTGGCCAAATCAATCGGGTATGAAAAAAAAACCAAAACTTCTGGCATAAGTCTATGATTATACGCTGGCATCGCTTGTGGGGTCCCGAGACTTTTACAGGCGCGTGACTGATGACCTCATCAAACTGCACCTGGAGGCAAAATAACAACAACACTGTGTGGCTAGTCGTGGCTAACAAGCTTGCTCACTTGTTGCTACACAAAATATCCGTAGTCTGGAATGTTAATTTGTGGAATGCCTCTAGTGGGGCATCATAATAAAAGTAGGTAATGTGTTAATTCCAGAACAGGAGATATGTGATGTGACCTAAAAATTGTTTGGGGGGAAAATGGCTGCATATATTGGTATCATTTGATATCGGAAATTGGAAATTAAGTGTTTGGACAATATCGGATATCAGCAAAAAGTTTATGAAATAACAAAAAATTTTTTATGAATAAAAAATGATTTTATCCTGAAAGACTGATTTGTAGACTGAAAACTTGATTTTCTCTTACATGAATAGATGGTAAAAAACCTGGGGGTGAGGATGTCATCCAAGAGTACAAGACAGAAAAATTAACTCACTCACCACACCCAACATATTGGGTAGCCATATGACTGAGAGCATTGGGTGAGTGTTAAGTGAAATGTTAGATTTTAAACATTATAATGTTGGGATCTCTATCCATGTGCTCTGAAGAGAACAATAGAGAGGCCTAATTGTCCCCCTAAAATATGGTTTCTCAACGGGGGTGGTACCGCCCCCCAGGGGGCGTTCTGAACATTTGGGGGGGCACTGGGAGCGTGAGGGCTGAGAGGGGGACGCTCAGGCACAAATGAGGGGCGCCACAACTTGGCTTTTACAAAGTTAATTTGAACTCTACATTTTAAACTTTCATGGTTTCCCAGGGTGTTTTTTTAGTGCAAATCTACTTTATGTGTGTTTCAATACATTTTACTGAGCTAGTAGGCATGTTATGACATTGGTGTGTCCTTTTAAGAGCGAGAGCGGTGTGTGTCTGTGTGTGGTCGAGAGAGGTGAGCAAGCGAGAGTAAAAGCGGTCGAGAGGTAAAAAATAGTAGGCCTATACGCTACAGCGGCGTCAGGATTTAGATTGTGGTTGGGCCACCAGAAAACTGGATGGGCTAGTTAAAATAAGACAAAACAAAAAAAAGGAAAGAAAAAAAAAACTGCTTCCCGCATCTCCATTTCAGCACTTTGTGTCGCTGTCCTCAACTCAGCGCTGAAGCGGACAAAGACAGGTTTTAAATTAATTTTGATAAAATGTTATGCTCAGCTTTCCTTTCAAAATAAATGCATAATAAGCTCGAGGAAAAAAATTAAATAAAAAAAAAAAAAAAACAGCGACTGACAATAACATTAACACTATCGCTCTGGGTCAAAATTTATGGGCCAAATCGTCGTATCTCGTGGAAGCTCCCACTAAAAATTAAAAGCGCGAACAGTCCTAGTTCCCTTCTTTTAAAATCGTTTTTTTCTTTTTTTTCTTGTTGCCAGGCCATGTCTTGTCAGTCTTCAGAAAATGACTGTTTCATTTGACCATTTCATGTTTAAGGCGCATTAATTGATGCACTAGTGGTTCCAGTCTTTTTATTGGTTAATTCACCTTTGTTCACGGGAAGTGTGCATGATGTTGGCATCTCTAAATACCTATAAAACAAATTTTCAACAAATTCTGCTGTGGTGGTATTTTTCTTACCAAATTCCACGTTGCTTAATACCTACACCTGGAGTTATTTTCAAATGTTGTGATACTGTGAAATGATATAAACTTTAAATTCAAAAATCCTCAGAGGCTATAGCACATCATGTTGTTGTCAGACACACACACGCACATTTTTTTTGGGGGGGGGGGCATTAAGAGCATCATGGTAGCTCAGGGGGGCGTTTGTTCAAAAAAGGTTGAGAACCACTGCCCTAAAAGCTTGAGCCAGAGTAGGCTGACTGACCAGGCAGGTGACCAGCATGAGGAGGTGGTGTCAGGCTGTTGTGGCAGTGTATGGTTATTCCACACACTACTGAGGCTCCTGGTTAATAAATGAATAAATTGTTAAATTGCCGATGTGTTTTGTAGGGTTGAGCCGGTTACTCGGCTGAAACGAGCATCCGGAATATCCTCAGGGCATCCTGTGATAGAGACAGAGCGCAATGCGTCATACTCCGAAAGCCACGCCCACCAGAGGGGAAAACAATCGGCGGCACATTTTAAAAAACACTGTCCAGTATTTCGCTTAAAACATTATTTCAACATGTCACATGAGTATTTTAACACGCTAGTTGTATCAGACAAAAAACGGTAGGATGAAAAACTCACATATGTGGGTCTTTCTCATTGCCCTTCTGTTTGCCTTCATTTTTATGGAGAAATTATCCCAATGAATGGGCGAAGGTGAAAAACATCGATGTTTACAACTACCTGATAGAGTCCCCTGCTAAGATTATCATTTAACCTAATAGCGATAAAAAGTTAGGCAACATCCACACTATTACATCATCATTTTAAAATAGCTTTTTATAACGTTTCAAATCTGCCCCACTTTATGGGGTTGTGGGGTAAAAGCTTGGTTCATAACAGAAGCAGTCGGCTCTCTCTTCTTACCTTGGTGTAATACAAATTAAACTGTAAATAAAAATATATTGAGGCTTACAATAAATATAGCAACTTCTGATAAACCCATATAAATTTCAGGCTTAAAAATACAACTTTTGTATAAACCACGCCCACTTCTGGTTTAAGTCCCTTCCCTTCCGAGTACAAATATGGATACAGATAATGTAGATGGTTAAACAGATACGGATAGTGGTGTACTCGCTCATCCCTATTATGTAAGTTTAAAAATGATTACTTCCAGAAAACACACTAGTTTTACTGACAGCGGTTTTGGGATTTTAGTTAAAATGATTGCTGCATCACAGTTACTTATCAAAATAGTGTTGACATTCCTACATTCTTGTATTTGTAAAATATAATTGACACCACCTGAGTCTTATAAAATTGTTGAAACATGAGTATGCTACAAAGTTCAACTCTGCCACTTTCTAATTCATGTGTAGTATCCTATTGACCATGTTCATTCTGATTGCAAAACAGAGCATTTTAACTCATTTGATGTCATTTTGCATCCTAATGACAATCTTTATGGCAAACCTATTTTAAAGTGATTATCCTTTTATTAATAGTTAGCACATTTTTAGTAAAATCAATGAATGATAAGACTTTTGTAATGATGTTTTATAAATGTCTTAACAATGGCACTTCTGTGATGTGCAGAAAGGCACTGGATAGTTAGCATGGTGCCTTAAGACTATGTCCAGGAATACGGTAAAAAGACCAGCCAAGACAGCTACAGTGGCTCAAGCACAGGGACCAAAGCGCCGATGATTGGCAGCCACTTTCCCTGAGCAGCTTGATGGAGATACATGCAGGGAAGCCATATCATTTCTCATTCACTCTCAGGATGAAGCAAGTGTGTTTCAGAAGATGACCTTTCAATATCGCCAAGACCTAGTGCACGACCCACAGAAAACCACAGATGTCTTTAAAACATGATTCCACGATTTTTAGATGTCAAAGGGCTGGTGAGTTGTCCATTTCATTTATTTACACTTCATAGTTTTGTTGCTTGAATGTTAGTACAATACTCTGACCATTTTGAATTTTGTGTATTTATATTCTTATATGACCAACAGCTGAAAAAGCCCCCAAGATGCTTGAGAAGTGGGACAAAACTTTCAGGCCCAAGGTTATCAATGACGCCAAACACCTGACTAAGTCAATTGAGCTGTGCTGACTTCTAAAAGCTGCTGAGAAACTGACAGAGAACGATGACACCAGTAAGCTAATCGATGTGATTGATTTTTATTCCTAACAGCAAGTGCTGGTTAGTTTGGGCATTCTAACTTTATACTAATGGCTTGTTTCACCTCATTCTCCTCCTAATAGCCTGGAACAGTGACATGGCTTCTCCGCTGCTGCTCCTCCATCTCCTGCCGCCCACAGCTGGACAGAAGAGGACCAAGATAAGCCCCAGTGATGCAGTGGACAAAATGTGGCACTTTCACAAGGTATGCATGTCTTTTTTTTATCCAATTTGCAAGTATTTTATATGTGTAAACTCAAAATGAAATTGCTTGGAAAGGCATAGTCAAACAAAAGGACTGAACTAAACGTCTTCACGTTGGCTACAATTCCAACAACAATTCCTCAACAGCGAGGACTTCTTTGACTGACACACACACAAACACGCACACACAGTTTGTCATGGCTTATGTAACAACTCAACTTTCCTGGTGTACTGACCCAAGTGAGCAGTTGAAAACTTGACAGTGTATGGTGTTGACATTATCTCTGTTTTCAGTCATGATGCAGCTTGGATGAACACCTTTGGAAAAGAGATGGCAGACAACCAACATACATCCTTGCTGTATGTTCCAAACCAGGAACAGGATTGACACTTTCTACCTTGTTGTCGACAAACAGCTCATCCCCTGCCAAGCTGCTAGCTTGTTGGGTGCATTTGATGAACTGTTTAAATCCCACTACGTGTTCAACCTGTCGTACGATGAGTACCTTGGCCAGCTCTTCACCTTCATGCAAAAAACAGTCTACAATATTGATGTAGCAACAACAAACGAGTCACCCAGAGTTTTTGAATTTCATGCTAAAGTCTTACTCATTTAAGTACTTTAGTTGAAGTGTTTCATTTGTCAAGCTGTGCATGTTCCCTGTCAACCCTTAATCTCTCATCTAAGACTTGATCACAGTTTTTATCCTAGCACGAGGTTTAAGTTAGTTTGTGCACAAGACCGTTGTAGGCGTCACTTTTCAACATATTCAAAAAACATTTAATTAGTTCTCATGAGAAGGATTCTTGTCAAAGTGGAGATGCAGCAAGGCCAGAGTCATTTCAAACTAATTTCCACATGCTCCAAGATACCTCAGAAGTTGCTGGAACAGGTGTCATACAGAACCCAGAGTCGGCGTGTTTTGAGGACAATGGATCAGGTCAAAGAAACAAAAAAAATACAGAAAATATTTGTGCGTCAATTGTTACTAAACTACAAGGAAGTGGCATAGCAAATAGTGTTGTTTCATCAGTTGTTGGTGATTTGGAAGAACTTGTTAGTGGACTGCACTCTAAGGGTTAGGCAGCAAGTTCTGTCTGCTGTGCCTAAAGATAATCCTGTAAAAAGCTACATTGGAAAAAGATCTGGAGACTTTTGAAAACCCATTTATTAACTTCAATACTGAAAGTAAAAGATTGAACTATTTCAACAAGAAATGGGGTGTTGCAGAGCCAGTCGAAAAATTTCTAGGAATTCGATTTGATACAAGGCGAAATAAACAAACAGGTACTTATGATCAAGTCCCAGTGAACGATACATTTGTTTACATACCAATTTTGGAAACGATAACATTCATGTGCCGAAATGCTGATATTTGTAAAATGCTTGGGGAATCTTGTATATCAAGACCTGACAGATACGAAAACTTTTGTGATGGAAATTATTCTAAGACACATCCATTGTTCTCTAAACACCAGAATTCTTTGCAAATCCATTTGTTCTATGATGACTTTGAGACTGCTAACTTGTAAGAAACATTCCTCTGCTTATTGGTGACATTGTGCCAGAAGGAAACCAAAACTGGTTTTGCTGCTGCTTTTACTGCAGATAATCAACATTATATTTTATCCATCTGTTACACTTGGCATGAATTTACTTCTTAAGCATTTGATAATGGAACATCATGAGTTGTTCAAAGAGTTGTTCACATTCAAAATGTATTGAGTGTGGACCAATGAAATCTATTAATGAGGACAATGAGGACCATGGCGATGTGTTGGCTCAGGCTTTGCATGTTAAGTCTGTATCGCAAGACATCCATGCAACTAACTGGGTTACAATCAGTGGGACAGAGTACAGGGCAAGCCTATTAATTTGCAGTGAGATTGAACATGTAATGCCTGTGTTTTGCAGAACAGAAAAAATAATAGTTGTTGACGGTGTTATCTGCTTCCTTGTAAACAAGCTTGTGGGTGACCATTTCAATGAACATTTTCATGCTTACAAAGCATTTGAAAGTAATGACAAAGATGTTGTTAAAACAGATAGTCTTGTGATTTATAAGCCTTTCGACTTGCAAGGTACTTATGGTGGAGATGAGAGCCAATATATTGTACCATTATTTTCTTTGTAGATGTTTAATTTGTGCCTGATCTTATTATTGTGCTAGTTCCTATGGTGTTGGTAAGTTATTTATTTATTTTTTATGAAAAAAAAAAAGTTAGTTTGAATGATTTTATTACTTTGGTGACTTGTATGTTAGGCTAGTAAACACAGAATTTACTTTTAATGTATCAATTAACAATTAATGATAATTAACACATTAGTGTATTTTTAACAATTTTAGGGTTAAAAATACACTTTAATGTGTCATAAAATAACACTGTATGTTAAAAATTTAACAATCAGTGAAAGGGAATAACACAATTTCGAGTTAAAAGTGCACTTATGTGATGTCATAAAACAACACCAAGGGTGTCAAATATTTAATACTATTAAAGAGTTAAAATATTAACACTTTTCAAAGTGTAATTTTAACTCATAATCTGTGAGAATTATATAAACACGGAAAATGTGTTAAATTTAACACTCGAGTGAATTAACACTCCCGATTTTGCTGTGTAGTCATCCACACCATCACATCTACATTCCCACACACAACATGCACCCTGCACCCATGTTGGAATGGCAGGGCAGATGGGGCGGGACGTGGGCCCATTGCTGCCCCTGTCGCTGACTGCGCCAAGGCTGGGCTGGGGGTCTGTGGCCTGGCGGGGGGGGGCTTCGATGCAGGCCTGGGGGTCCGCTTTGCATTCTTGGGGGGGTGGGGGGGGGAGGTTGTGTCTGCCTCCCGACGTGGTAGTTGGGCTGGGGTTGGTCATGGGCCTTGCTGTTGGGCGGTAAACCCCTGGCTGGTGGTCTTACCAGGTCTGAGTTGCGCTGGACTACGTCTGTACCTGTGGACAGCTTGGCCACTTTTTCTTTCTTCTTTTCCTACTCTGGGAGTGGCGGGCCTTGACGCAGACGGCTTCGGTTCGCCCCGTTTGTGGGCAGGGGCTGGTTGGGCCTCGGCCTCTCGGGTGCACGGGGGACTCCCAATTTTTGGGGGGAGGGTGGGTGGGTGGGTCACTGGCTGGTGGTGCCTTGTGACCTCAAGCTCGGCCTGCTCTGGGGTGAGGGGGAGTAGGGAGAACAGGGGATGGATGGGGGGTGGGGGTGCAGCTCTGTCCGGCGGCGGTGAGCCTGGTCGTTGTGGCAGGCTGTGGTTTGCCCCATCTGGGTGTGGGCAGGCACACAGTGTGGCGGGTCTGGCCGGGTCTCTGGCTGGGGGGGTTCCATGCCCCTGGGCTTAGCTCGTGCTGTGGGGGGTGCGCCCAGCAGGCCTGGGGTCCTTGGTCTCCCCTGTCTCTCTCTGGACTGCCTCCGGTTGGGCTTGAGGCTCTCTCCTGGGGGGCTGGCCTGGGGCTCCCTGTGGTCTGGGGGTTGCTGGGTGCCCTGTGGCAGGCAGGTCAGGACCGGCCTGCTATCCTGGGCTGGGGGTGTGTTGTTCCGTGTTGTAACGCCCCCCACCCCCCCGCCCTATCCTGTGTCTCTTTTTATCCACTCCTAAGCCTTAGTCCGGTAGCTTTATCAATAAACCAATACCATTGCCCGTAAAGTTAAATGCAGACGGCGACAGGGGGAGTATGTCAGACTCCTCCTTCGCAAAGTAAAACTGGTTGAGTGCAACAAGGCACCAGGAACATTCATACTGCCTGCCCCAGCTGCGGAACAGAACTGGTTTGAAAAAAAAAAAAAAACTGGCCTTGACCTCATCATCTGCTTACATCATCTTTGTGTCTCGCAAATGCCCCTGATTCCTCTCTGAGCATTTCTTTGACCACTGGTTCTTGTTCACTAGTCAAGTGGTCGATGCTAACAGTTTGAGTCCTTCATCAACTGCCAGGTTCTCTTCCGGTTCAAAGAGCATTTCAGTTATCACCTTAAGATCTATTTTAACAGGACATTTGATACACTTAATTTGTCCCCCTGGAACCACAACAGATGTGAGTCTCATTCAGACAGGGCAAGGTACCTTCTCATCTCTAGGTCCCTAAATTAGGTTTAGTATTGCTTCTGCTTTTCCTGATCCTAGTTTTAGTGAATTTCTGAGAAAAGTTACTCTTTCACTAGGCTGAACCCTGTCTGAAGTAAAACTCTTTGTTTTACTTCAGGCCAGACTGTGCATGCTCAGATGCGAACGGGACTTTTTGATGCAGATCAAGAACTCGAACAAGGAAATGAAGTGCAGTTTCACCAGGTCCCTGTGTCACTTTAGTCACTTGTTGGTACAGTACAGTTGCATCATTTTCTGCATAGTGAGCTCTTCATATTTGCCTGAGGGATACTAGGGTGAGATCTGTTTTAACCTCTAAATAGCTTCTCAGTTTCAAGCCAGGATTTATAGCATGTATCACTGCTTCTGTAATTTTCAGTTTTTCCTTCATTAGACCCCTTTCAATTTGGTATTCAAGGCTGCTAAGGCTCACTGTGTCTTTTAATGTGAACTCACCAACGTGCCCATTAATCTTTAAGTCCTTTCTGAATCCACTGGAAGTCCAGCAGCTGTCCCGCGGGCAACCTGCTGCTCTGGTACCGACGATAGCGGTATGTGGTTTCCCTTCTGCTGTCCCGATGTCGGTTGCACAGAGCGAGCAGCTAACCAGCTGCTCGCTCTGTGCTTAACCAGTCCACGGAGGCTTTTGTCTTTTGTCTTTAATGTCCTCCAAGTTTTTTTCAGCAATTTTTCAGCAATTCCACAAGACTCACAAACTGGGTACAGTTCTTTCACACAGTTTAGTTTAAATTTCCAACAAAAATTATTCTCAGTGCTCCAGTAGAACCTCCAAATTGTTACACCAATCAGCCAACAACAGTTTGGTGTAGAAAAATCGTTCACTTTCACTACCCACCAGCAGGACAGGAATAAAACACGCCGTCTGTACAACACGTTGCCCTGATCCCTGCTGGTGAATGTTATTACATATACTTGAACAAAAGTACTGACTGAAATGTTGGATAAATGCACACATGGACATCACTCATGGGCACTGCTTAACACTGAAGGCCAGTTTAGGAAAGAAAAAATTCCTCTATTTTCCACTTTTTAGTTTCTATCGTAGCAAATAATTTTTGAATTTTTCTGTTCAGCCTAGGTATTTACTCTTACTGTCTGTCTGACAAAACAAACCTAGAGGCGGTATGAGTAATGTTGTGGTACTAACCATGTACTGAGAGCAAAGGAAGGCCTACAACCATGTCCAAAGCCTGATAAGAGTTGAGCTGAAAACAAAGGATCAAAAGTATTCTTTGAAAATCGCGCCAAGCCACTCAGCAGGTAAGGGTGTGGCTAAGCCTGGGTTGGGCAGGCATGGCCCAACATGGATTTTTAAAAGTATGGAACAAAGTCTGTCCCTTATCAGTTAAATAAGAAATGCATCTTTTAATTTCCAAATACAGGACACACCGGTATGGTCCACACACCCACATTCCCACACCCACCATTTTGTGCTCCACACACCCACCACCGCACAATTACACCTAAACACTTCCACTTCCACACACATACACTTCCCCTGTAGTTCCCTCTACAGTATCACTGATAGATATAGTAATCACTTTTAAGTTAAAGATGATTTCACTGTTTCTTTCTCAGGAACATTGATTGCTTATTGATGTTTTTGGTAAATAAATGGTAGTATTCAAAGTGGTTGACTTATGTCTTTATTGTGGATGAGCTTACATTTTTTGCAATAGTTTAAGTGAGGCTAGAGACTGATACAAGGTTAGAAGGGCTTCAACTAGTATAAAGTGTTTCAGCTTGAAAAGTAAGCAAACATATTTGGACATTTTTTTGTCAAACCATCAATACTCAATAATAATATTATCAATAATAATTAAAAATAATTAATTAGACATAATAATTAGAAAATCATCAATTTAATGTCTTCCAGCAATGCTAAAGCAGCCATTGCATGATTTCTAGAGCCATTTTTGGCTCAGCTACAGCTACAGCCTTCATATGTTGTTCACACCTCATAGTGCATGATATTATTATTCACTAATCACACAGAATACTAACCATTATTTATTACAATCATGTATGTATTGGTTTAACATATACTCAAGATAGAACGAAATTCATTCTTATTAAAAAAAGGTTGTTAACCACTCACACTCCGTCATCATAAATTCTTTAAATTATAAATTACATCCGGACACATTGCAGTGAAAGAAAGAATTAAAAATAAAATGCAACCCAAATTCACCTCAAAATCATCTGTTTTTGTCAACTGGAAACATTACACTAATCAAGACTATTCTTGCAATGTAGAACAATTCTTCCTGTCAGCATGCTGGTGTGGATCCACAGTATTATTATTTAGACTCTAGATCTGTATTTATTTTATATTATTAGTTTTTCTTTTGCACATGTATTAATTGTTATACTTTGTACATATTCTGTACACTGTAAACCCGAACGTTCAAAATAGTTAAATAGATTAAGTAGTGTATACTCAAAGTTTTAAAAAAGTTCTACTAACTTAATTATGTCACGTTTGTGTAACATGTTCTTTCTTTTTGAGTAATTGAAACTAATAATTTTTTAAGCATAACTTAAAAACATAACTTAAGTACAACTTAATAGAATTAAGTAAGCCTTCATATAAGAATGGTAAAGTCTTCTTATTTCTATTGTTTTAAATAGGTGGGATATAATAATAGACCGTGCACAGGCTAAAATACAAAAAAATGTCAAAGCGCTTCACCAAATAAGTAAAATCCATTGTAACAAATAAATTGCAATCATAATAATATAACGCCAGTAACGATTTGATTGGGGCAAATGTTCTTAAATGCATTTGACATTATTGGAAGACAAAATGCATTTATTTGAATCTTTACACACACACACACACACACATATATATATATATATATATATATATATCTTCCTTATTCCTAAAGATGCAGGCTATCCTCCATGTCTCAAACACAGCTACTCAAGAAATAGTAGACCACTTGAATCAGATCTTCTCCTTATCTGAGCTGTTGATCAAAGAGGCAGTTAGTGACATATTGCGGAGAAACGGTCACAGTATTGCAGAACCTACACTCAAATCAAATCAGATTTATTTATATAGCTCCAAATCATAACAAAGTTACATCAAGGCACTTTATATATAGAGGACGTCTAGACCAAACTCTTTATAAAATTATTTAAAGAGACCCAACAGATCCCCCCATGAGCAAGCATTTGGCGACAGTGGCAAGGAAAAACTTCCTTTAAGAGGCAAAAATCTCGGGCAGAACCAGGCTCAGTTGAGTAAAGTTGTTGCCGCTGTCATGGACTGCAGTGTTCTGTCTATATCATCCTCTGAAGGTGCTGAGTTGAATTCATCCAAGCGCAGAAAAACCTTTATCCTTGTGTAATGCCAGTGGAGTTTCAGTTGAAGCAACCTGGACATACAGGCATGTATGTTTCTATCCTTACAATGATCCAAGACTTGTTTAAAAACAGATATTATTAACAAGATTACTGAACCACATACTGCTTGTGGTTAATATGCATCATGCTCTGATAGGTCTCATTTCCTTGAAAATGACTTACTGTCAACAGGGGACCTCGTCCTACCACTCCAGCTATATATTGATGATCTTGAAATTGCCAATCCGCTTCGCACATCACGCAAAAATCACAAACTTTGCGCTGTATATTGGGTCCTCGCTAATGTGCCACCAAAATACCGATCAGCATTGCATGCTATACAGCTATCAATACTGGTAAAAGTGACAGACCTCCATAAGTATGGATATGATGCTGTACTTGCTCCATTGTTGTGTGTTGTTCATACTCTGGAACAAGACAGTGTTTTCATTGAAAGAGTTGGTCAGAGGCACCATCTTTTGTGTTTCTGCTAACAATTTGGCCGCTCACTGATTAGGTGGCTTTGTAGAGTCATTCAGAGCAGGACATGTTTGCAGATTCTGTATGGGCTCAGTTGAACAGTTCCAAGTAACTGAAGTCAGAGAGAGAAAGTTTCCTTAGAGAACCAAAGCCAGACATGACCTACATGTACAAACCATTCAAGAAAGTGACACTTTGAGGAGACACTTTGGTGTTAAGATGGCTGTGTCTTCCGTGAGTCTGAATTACTTGCACACAATCACAGGGTTTCCTCCATGATCTTCTGGAAGGTATCGTTCCCATGGAGCTTTCTCTTTGTGTTAAAGAGATGATCTGGCTGAATGAAGTATTTGAACTACAAGATTACATTATTCCCATATCAGTACACCGATAAAGTGGATAGACCTCAGCCAATTCTCAAAACGTTTCTCGAGGATCAATTGGAGGCAATGGACGTGAAAATGCCACTCTGCTCTGACTTCTTCCATTTCTTGTTGGCAATGTAGTACCAGAGGGTGATAAGGTATGGGCGGTTTTGTTGGAGCTGAAAGAGGTGGTAGAGTTAGCACTGTGCCTATCATTTACTGATGAAACCTATTTTGTGTGCAAAATCAGTAATCATAGACAAGCACTGCTAGAGGTTTTCCCTGAGGTTAGGCTCCGTCCTAAATATCACTATGTGGAGCATTATCCTGCTTTAGTGAAGTGCTTTGGGCCCCTGCTGCATGTTTGGACCATGCGGTTTGAGGCCAAGCACCGCTTTTTCAAAAGAGCAGTTAAAAAACTTAAAAAATATTTTGAAGACAATGGCAATCAGACACCAACACATGATGGCATATCATCTTGCTCACCATAATTTTTCAAGGTAAAAACTCAGGCATCCAGGGTTGACTCTGTTCTGGTTTCATTTCTACCAAAGGTTGCTCAAGTACACATTAGAGAACAAAAAACTAGTGACACAATCTTCAAGACATCAAAGGTGGCTATTAATGGCACAGACTATGTCTGTGGAATGTTTCTGTCTGTAGGAGTCAGTGGTGGACTGTCTAAATTTATCAAAAAGAACGTATGTATCTTTTCTGTGTTGTGATTATGACTCCTGGCATGTAGAACATCTACGGTCATATAAGCTGTCAACCGCAGACACAAGCCTGTCAATCCACCTGCAGTCTAGTCTCAACAATACAGTCCCCCTCTCGGCATACGAGATAGTCAGCTCACTGCTGCTGACCCCCAAGCAGTTCATTCAAGTGAGACAGAACTGAGTTCAGGTAAAAAGAACGGTTCTTTTATTTATCAGTTATTGTGTCTTTATTCACTCTGAATAATTTAGCAATTAATATGCTCTATATGGTACCCTTTAACATCCTGATTTTGTCTTTTCATTAGCACAATGGCAGCTGCATCCCCACAACAACCAATGGTTCTTCCTGTTGTTGAGACAGACTGGGCTAGAAAATAAAACTCAGCTCACGACCAGCCTCAGTTGATGCACTGATCAACATCATAAAAGAACAGGTGGAAATCTACCTTGACTTCAGTTTGCTTTATGAAGATCCAGACTTTGACGAGAAACTTACTTCCCTTGCAGACATTGAGGAATTGCCACAAAAAGCTGTTGTGCACATCTCACTTTCACAAGACTCTAGCTCTATTGCATCTACTGATCTACTTTCAGATGTGTCATCTCCAGAACGTCTCAATGTCAAAACAATTACATTTCAGAATTTTAAGTGAAAATGTTCTTAAACAGTCTATAGCATTATTGTAATTTCATACAAATTGCTACCCTGTTGCCTTACTCAGGTATTAGCCTGGAAGCCAAAAGCACACTTTGAAGCTTTTTTTTTTTATAGCTGTAACGAAAGATAATTTAATTTAGGTATTATTATTCATCATTATTTTTGATTACTACTTAGATTATTTTCCTGACTAAATATTTTTTGTTCTATTTATTTTAATTTATAAATGTTTATTATTTACTTTTCTATTTAATTTCAACATTGCAGTGTGCTAAAAGGGAGCAGGCAATGAAATACTGTTCAAATGCAGATGTTTATGACTTTTAGATGTATTAAGTTAGCTATACTCAATGTAATTGAGGCAATCAATTGCCTCCAAAATTTTAAGTTTTGAGTCACATGTTTTTAAGTATACTAACTATACTATTTGACTACTGTGTAGTTAAAACAATGACAACACAAACTAACATTGAGTTTTAGTAACATAAAAATGATGTGATTGTGTCCTTTTTTTTATGTTCTGTGAACTTATTCCTGTGGTTTGAAAACTGGAAACTTTAAGTCATAGTAACTGATAATAACTGAGTTGCCTAAACAGAAAACTGTAAGTCATATTAACTGCAAATATTTGAGTTGACTTAATGAGCACTTTAATTAACTACTATCAAATGGTACAAGTAAGCTGTAATCCAAACTTTTATGTTTAGGTAAATTTTGACCTTGGAATTGATCAACTTAAAAAAATTGAGGCAATCGATTGGTTCTGGTAGCTTATTTGGGTTTACAGTGTACATGTGCAGCCCTTTCCAAGACTCCCCCAGTCTGTCCCTACCGTTTAAAATTTGCAAGAAGTGCCACTGGACATCCACAGAAACTAGTGTGAGGGTGCCCATCTGTTTTATTCAATTAAAAGTTAAACTAAATTTATATCCACAGCAACCAAGATTTTACTGTGGCTGCTCCTAACCTTTGTAATAGTTTACTCATGCAGATAAGAACTGCTCAGATCCTTGAATCTTTCAAAACTCAACTAAAGACGTCCCTTTATTCTTTGGCTTTTAATATGAGCTGATCTGTGACACATGTTGTCATCCACATATTGTTTTTTTGTGTGTTTGCCCTATGTTTCTATATTTTGTTAGTTCCTTTTATGCTTGTGAAGCACTTTGGTCAACTCTGGTTGCTTTTAAATGTGCTATATTAATAAATTCGACCTTGACCAGTTTCATGTTCCCATTTAGCAGAGATGCAGTGATTAGGAAAGTGAGACTTATGTTTGCTACTGCTAAATGAAAACTTGATTGAATATGAAAAACAAAAATTGTTTGGGGTTAACAGCACAGCCTTAATTGTGGACCATGAAAACAACTACATCTGCTACAACTGTCGTAGCAGGGCACAAAAACAACGAGACATGATGTCATACAACCTGTTAAATGGGCCTAATGAGTGACACATCAGAGGAGGGAACAAAATTTAAAATTTGACCATACTGGTCATCTGTAGGGTTTTCCGCCACAAAGGCCCAAGATGAGTGTTTTACCTGTGCTAAGGACAAAAAATGGAGTGAACTTTTGCTCAGGGGTCAAAAGACCTCTTTCAAATTAAATTAAATTTTGCATTTCATTTGAAAATGAAGGTCCCGTGAACTTTTTAAGATAGAAGGACTTCTTTCTCCTAAAACTCCATTATAGGGAAATAGACAAAAACTGCTACAAAGACAGAGTTTTTATGTCTCTATAACAGTTTAAAGAAAGGTACAGTTTGACAAATAAAGATTTCCTTAGTTATCTCCAGTTACGTGACTTTATTAGGGCCAATCAACAAGGAGATGGGGATTTACCTCCCATGTATCCAGTTGAACATCTGTGTCATGCTGGCCAACCATTTAGAACTATCTCAAGGGTGTATACAGCTCTTTTGTTGATTTTATCAATACCAGATATGGACAGGTCAAAGGTTAAATGGGAGAAGGACCTGGGAATAACTATTGAGGAGCAGTTATGGAGGAATTTGTGCAGAGATGGGGTCACCTCTACTTTAAATGTGTGGGATAGGTTGATACAATCAACTTCCTCCATCAGCTGTATATTACCCCACATAAATTACACAAATACAACACCAATATATCAGCTCTTTGTTTTAGCTGTAGCATGGAGGAAGGAACATTTGATTTGATTTGAACATTCCTTCATTCTACCTGGCAGTGTTCCAAACTGCAAGGGTTCTGGCAGGGGGTATGTGAAACTCTAATATCCACAGGGTTACGTTTCCACTGGAACCTAAAATTTGTCTACTAGGGAACTTCACTAATTCTAATCTTGAGACAAACTATGCAAAGAAACTTAAAGAAATCCTTTCGGCGATTGCTAGGAAATGTATTGCGATAAGGTCGAAATCAGACGCCCCCCTTCCAATTAAAATGTGGCTTTGTGAAATTAATAGCTGTGTGCCCCTAGAGAAAATTAATTTTTGGATGCAAAAAAGAAGTAAAACTTTTTACAAAATATGGCAACCATTTTGAATATATATGGAAAATCTACCAGCACACCAGATTGACTAATTTCCTGTATTCGAGCTTGGCTTGACATGACCTATGAGCAGTGATCCTACCCTCTGTCACTCTCTTTATTTTCTATTATTGCATAATGTATTTTATTTATTAATTTATTACCATTATTATTATTATTATTATTATTATTATTGTTGTTGTTTTGGATTTTTTTCACTGTCTATTGTCCTGTCATTTCATTTTTACGTTTCCACCTTGTGGATATTGATATTTGTCTTGTCAGTGTGTAACTGTGATGTTCCTGAAAAAAATCAAAACTAAAATATTCCCCCAAAAAAAAAAAGAACAGGCTCGATTGCTGTTCCTTCATACTACATACCTCCCCTGACCTGTCTGCCACCATGCTGCATGGAGAAGGATAAACATGAATTTGAAAGACAAAGCTATACATTTATGGTCAGTTGATTGCTGACTGATTAGAATAAAATTGTTAAATAGAAAGGTAACATACCATCTTATACAAACAAACGGGACTGTGGACCAAGAGACTTTGAGTCAAAATTAAGCAAGGTCACAGCGTGGTTTCATCTATATTTTGCTTGAAATGTAAAATGATTGTCCGGGGAAAACCATGAATTTCCAAACTTATGATGAAGAATAAGCGTTATATTGCAAAACTGCTCCTACATCATATATTCTTTACCTTTGATATATATGACTTGATATAATGTACATATTATTCTGTCTTTTTAGATCAAATGAGACTTACGTATTTATTTATGAAGTCCTTTATTTGGACTCGTAGGTTACTGAGGTTTCTTTCATTAATGGGGGCAAGAAGTGTAAATCAGAGCTGTCTTTTTATAATCATTCTCAAACTGTAATGAGTAGTAGTCTCCTTATTAGCACACCAGACCATATGAAACATCTTCCTTGTGATCAACCTATGAACTATGCTATGACTAAATTATTAACCATGGATGGCACAAGTGTTTACACTTAAAGATGGGGGAAAATAATTTTATTTTTCTACATTTTTAATAGACCTATAGTTTCTATAGAAGCAACCTGTTTGCACTGCATTATTTTCAATGCTTTGTTGTGTGTGTGCGCAATGTTTGCAGGCTGTTTAGAGTTAAATAAAGCGTGAATAGTTTGCCTACAGCTGTCTAAAGCTTTCTGTCATAGCTACCACTTGAACATTTCTCTCTGAAAAAGAAATGGTATGCTTTTCATTTATTTGCAATGGCACAAGCCATGGTGTTCACTGTGCATTTTAATCTATAAAAATAACTAAGATCTAACTAGAATTTCTTCCATGGCCCCCAAACAATTTGAAAATCCCCTATTATTTAGACTGTGAGGGCCAAAATTGCCCCCAAAATGGTTTATTAATTTCATAACCTGTGCTTATTCTTACACACATAGATTGTCACGTAAGTGCTTGAGCCATGATAAAGAATATGAAAAGTGCTCCCAGTTGCTACTGAATACAGAAAACAGAGTGAACAATAATTTATGCACATGGGGTTGTGGTGATGTTGTTTAAGAGGCTAAGTGTGTTGAACATCAATAGTTTTCAGGCTCTCACAATATTCTATGGAGGTGAACTGCTTCAGATGATGGCCAGATTTGATGTGCTCCAACTGTTAGTTGGCATATCCATCCAATCTTCAATAGCCAAACCATATTCACACCATTGAATTAGTCTTTTGTGTTTTATCAACTATTTCCTCTGATTGGTAATGACTAATAGAAGTTTGTTCAGTTGCATTAGAATTTTGGTCAGGGTACACAGCAGGTGAATCTTACCACAGAGAGCCAAGCCTCCTGTTGTTGAGCACTGGCCGCCTGCCTGTGGTGTACGTTATGATGCACTGACATACAGCGGGTTAAATAAGTATTGAACACTAGGGATGCAACGGTACTCGGTAAAATACCGAACCGTTCGGTACGCCCTGCATGGAACAATACGCCCTTATGTCCCGCGGGTTTTCGGTACAAGTCAGGTTGCATTAGGGCTTACTGCTTTACAGGCTACTGTGTGTGTGTGTGTGTGTGTGTGTGCCCTCCCCAGCGAGTTAATGTCCAATCACTGTTATGCCTCCGTCCACTCACGGTGACTAACCTATCATACTGTTGCAACTGGAGCCGTTGCAGCTCACACATACAGAAGCAGGAAAACTTCTACCTTGGAAACGACAACTTTGCCTCTGAATGCTCCGGACGGCGATTTTACGAATCCCGCTATGGCCACGCCAAGAACCGCCTTACTCTGGCCCTGATTGGCAGGTAAGGCAGGTCTTGGCGTGGCCATAGTAGGATTCGTAATATCGGCTCCGGACTCGCCAACTATCTATGATAGTTTGTTTGAGGCTGCTGTGCGCATGTGTGTTTGCGTGTAAACAAGACCTGCCTCTGGTTGGCTTTCAATGAAATCTTACTCTACCTTGGCCAATCATCATCACTTATGCGGTTGTCCCCCCACCAAAAGAAAAAAAAAAAAAAAAACACCTTTGCAGCTCTTGTGGCTGGCTGTCTGAGAGCCAAGTCGGATGGCTTCAATGAGTTGCTTCACTTCACACTTCATAACGCACCACATTTAACTGTCAGTAACGGTAACAGGGTTGTAACGATGGAAATAGTAATTAGTTAGATTACCTGTTACAGAAAAAAATAACGCAGTTAGTAACGCCGTTTATTTTAACACTGTTATTACCATCACTGCTACTATTTATGTATACTAGTAGTCAATGCTAAAAGACACTTAAACATTTGAAAGCATTTTTCGTTTACATTTTTGTATGTTTTAATTTTTTATACATATTTTATGCTATATCAAATCAAATCAAATCAAATCAAATCAGATTTATTTGTATAGCGCCAAATCATAACAAAGTTACATCAAGGCACTTTACATATAGAGCAGGTCTAGACCAAACTCTTTATAAAATTATTTAAAGAGACCCAACAGATCCCCCGATGAGCAAGCACTTGGCGACAGTGGCAAGGAAAAACTTCCTTTAAGAGGCAGAAACCTCGGGCAGAACCAGGCTAAGGGGGGGCCGCCATCTGCCTCGACCGGTTGGGTTGAGAGAGGGAGAGAGAGAGAGAGAGAGAGAGGCGGGGGGGAGGGGAGGGGCAAAGTTGGGTAGAGTAGGGAGAGAAAGAGAGCAGGAGGAGGGGATATTCAAACAGGTGTAGGCAGGAACATGATGCTGCATGAGGTTCGTAGGAATGATGCTGTATGGAATTCTTGAAGATGTGGGAGCAGCAGGCATTGCAGGAACATGGGATGGTGATGATTCATCACCTGCAGGATGAGGACAGGGAGAGAGAGGAGAGGAGCTGGGAGAGAGAGAGGAGAGGAGCTGGGGGAGACGGAGACTTCGGGAAAACATGGTTAGTAAATGCAATGCACATGCTTGGAACTGAGAGAAACTGGGATTTCGGAGAAGCAGGTTGTTGGTATGACGGCGCATGCGAGGGGGGGAGAGAGAGAGGGAGAGGGAAGAGGGGGAGAGAGAGAGAGGGAGAGGGAAGAGGGAGAGGGGGAGAGAGAGAGAGGTGCTCAGTCCTTCCCCCAGCAGTCTAGGCCTGTAGCAGCATAGCTAAAGAGTAAATGAACTTTAACTTTTTAACTATAAGCTCTGTCATACAGAAAAGTTTTAAGCCTGGTCTTGAAAATTGCTAAAGAGTCTGCCCCCCGGACCGATACTGGAAGTTGATTCCATAGAAGAGGAGCCTGATAACTGAAAGATCTGCCTCCTGATTTACTCTTGGAGACTCTAGGAACCACAAGTAAACCTCCATCTAGAGAGCGGAGTGGCCTACTAGGACAGTAAGGAACTATGAGCTCTCTGAGGTATGACGGAGCTTGGCCAGTAAGAGCTTTATATGTTAACAGAAGGATTTTAAATTCTATTCTGGATTTTACCGGCAGCCAATGAAGAGCAGCTAACACAGGAGAGATGTGATCCCTTTTTCTAGTTCCTGTTAATATTCGTGCAGCAGCATTCTGAATCAACTGAAGGCCTTTCAGAGATTTGTTTGGACATCCAGATAATAATGAGTTACAGTAGTCCAGCCTAGAAGTTACGAATGCGTGGACTAGTTTTTCTGCATCCTCTTGAGAGAGGATATTTCTGATTTTCCTAATGTTTCTCAGGTGGAAGAAAGCTGCCCTACAGACTTGTTTTATGTGAGGGACAAAGGACATGTCCTGGTCAAAGGTTACTCCAAGGTTTTTTACAGTGGAGTTGGAAGCCAAAGTAATGCCATCCAGACTGATTAATTGATTAGATAGGGTTTCTCTAAGGTGCTTAGGGCCGAGTACAATAACTTCAGTTTTGTCCGAATTTAGAAGTAAAAAATTATGGGTCATCCAGACTTTTATGTCTTCAAGACATGTCTGCAGTCTGACTATCTGACTAACTTCATTTGGCTTCATTGATAAATACAGCTGAGTGTCGTCTGCATAACAGTGGAAATTGATGCTGTGTTTCCTGATAATGTTGCCTAAAGGAAGCAGATAAAGGGTGAAGAGGATTGGTCCAAGCACCGAACCCTGTGGGACTCCATAACTGGCTATAGTGCTTGAGGAGGAGCTATTGTTAACATGTACAAACTGATATCTATCCGATAAATAGGATTTGAACCAACTTAGAGCAGTTCCTTTAATGCCAATTTCATGTTCCAGTCTCTGTAATAAAATATTGTGATCAATGGTGTCAAATGCAGCACTGAGATCTAAGAGGAGAAGTATGGAGGCTGATCCATTGTCTGAAGCCATTAGAATATCATTGGAGACTTTAATCAGCGCTGTTTCTGTGCTGTGGTGAGCTCTAAATCCTGACTGAAACTCTTCAAGCAAACCGTTCCTATGCAGATGGTCGTGTAATTGGTTTGCTACTGCTTTCTCAATGATTTTAGAAATGAAGGGAAGGTTTGATATGGGTCTATAATTGGCCAAAACATCTGGATCAAGATTCTGCTTTTTAAGCTGGGGTTTGATGACTGCGGTCTTAAGAGTCTGAGGTACATAACCCAAAGATAAGGTCAAATTAATGAGATCTAGAATGAAGGGCTCAATTAAGTAAAGAATGTCTTTAAAGAGGCTGGTTGGCACTGGGTCTAATAGACAGGTTGATGGTCTAGATGATGATACTATAGAAGCTAGCTCTGAGAGATTCAGAGATGAGAATGATTCCAGATGTAAAATAGGCGTTGCAGTTGATTCAGGAGTTGCTGTATTCAGTAGATTATTGTCTAATGTGGGTAAGAGCTGTTGAATTCTGTCTCTGATTGTTATGATTTTATTTGTAAAAAAGCCAATAAAATCATTGCTACTGAGAGCTAAGGGGATCACTGGTTCTATTGAACTATGACTCTCTGTCAGCCTGGCTACAGTGCTGAAGAGAAACCTGGGGTTGTTCTTGTTTTTTTCTATTAGTGCTGAATAATATGATCTTCTAGCACTGCGGAGAGCTTTTTTTATACGTTTTTAAGCTTTCTTTCCAGGCTCGGTGAGACTCTTCCGAGTTGCTGGAACGCCAATTTCTTTCTAATTTCCGTGTCATCTGCTTTAAGGCACGAATTTGAGAGTTATACCACGGAGCCAGCCTCCTCTGTTTTATTACTTTCTTTTTGAGAGGGGCAGCATCATCCAGATTTGAACACAGTGTGGCCATAGTGCTAGTCACAAGGTCATCAACCTGTGTATGGGAGAAATCCTCATTTGAATTTAGATATGGCATTGCTGCAAATGATGACTGAATGTTCTCTTTAAATTTAGCCACAGCGTCTTCAGATAAACATCTTCTATAGCCAAATTTATTCCTCGATGCCATGCAGTCAGTTAAAGTAAACTCAAATGTAATGAGGTAATGGTCGGTCAAAAGACAGTTTTGAGGAAAAATTGTTAACTTGTCAATTTCAATGCCATATGTTAGAACAAGATCAAGGATATGATTAAAGCAGTGAGTTGGTTCATTCACGTGCTGGGAAAAGCCAATTGAGTCTAGTAATGAAAGAAACCCAGAACTAAGGCTGTCACTTTCTACATCTACATGAATATTGAAATCTCCCACTATGATGATTTTATCTGTACTAAGTACTAACTCTGATATAAACTCAGAAAACTCTGATAGGAATTCTGAGTATGGACCAGGTGGACGGTATACTGTAACTAACAGAACTGGTTTTTCAACTTTCCAGTTTGAGTGGGAAAGACTAAGAGTGAGGCTTTCAAAAGACCTACAGCCAGATTTTGGTCTAGGGTTGATTAATAAGCTTGACTGAAATATCGCAGCCACTCCCCCTCCTCGACCTGTGCTACGAGGGACATGAAAATTAACATGAGTGGGGGGTGTAGCTTCATTAATACTAACATACTCATCCTGCTGCAGCCAGGTTTCTGCAATACAAAATAAATCAATACGATGATCAGTTATAAGATCACTGACTAATAGAGACTTTGATGATAGTGATCGAATATTCAACAGTCCACATTTAACTGCAGTATTATTTGAGACCGAATTTGTGGCTGTTTTGATTTCTATTAAGTTTTTGTTTTTAGCTCCTCTTCTGTTTAATCTAGGTTTAGTAACTTTTCTAAATTTAGGTGGTCGGGGGACACACACAGTTTCTATAGACCTAGACATAGACAGAGACTCTATTCTATTCTCAGCAGGGAACCGCTCTGACTGAGGCGCAGAGGAGTGTGTTAAACTGCGGCTCTGCCTCCTGGTCTCGACTCGGGGTTGTCAGGGTTTTAACTTTCTAATGAACTCGGCCATATTCCTAGATATAAGAGCGGCACCACCCACGGTGGGATGGACACCATCTCTCCTAATCAGACCAGGTCTCCCCCAGAGAGTGTTCCAGTTATCTATGTAGCCCACATTGTTTTCGGGACACCACCTCGACAGCCAGCGGTTGAATGAAGACATGCGGCTATACATGTCATCACTGGTCCGATTGGGGAGGGGGCCGGAGAAAACTACAGTGTCCGACATTGTTTTAGCAAAGGTACACACCGATTCCACATTAATCTTTGTGACCTCCGACTGGCGAAGTCGGGTGTCGTTACTGCCGACGTGAATAACAATTTTACCATATTTATGCTTATCCTTAGCCAGCAGTTTCAGGTAAGACTG
This sequence comes from Remorina albescens, assembly GCA_034769265.1. NCBI lineage: Eukaryota > Metazoa > Chordata > Actinopteri > Carangiformes > Echeneidae > Remorina > Remorina albescens. The sequence goes on along the minus strand of CM068484.1, from coordinate 17,340,719 downwards.
GATGTCGCCTGCTCTGGCCCCCGGGATACACTTAACTATGGCCGCCGGTGTCGCTAACTTCACGTTCCTCAGAATAGAGTCGCCAATCACTAGATTCGGCTTTTCAGCGGGTGTGTCGCTGAGTGGGGAGAACCTGTTGGAAACGTGAACCTGTTGGTGGTGAACCGGGGGCTGCTGCCTACGACTATGCCTCTTGTCTCGGACAGTCACCCAGCCGCCCTGACTAGATCCCGGCTGCTCGGGAGCCGCTGGGGGGGGAGGAAACTCTCTCGGCTGCCGTAGGAGCTGGTCTAGGTCGGCCCGCACTGGCTACAGGGGGCGGCTAGCTACACTAACATAAGTTGGGCTAGCTAAGGTGCGGAGCCGTGACTCTAACTCACTAATTCTCGCCTCCATTTCTACCATCATCCTGCATCTATGACAACAAGTACTATCATAAAAGGAGGCAGAGGAGTAACTGGACATGTAGCAGAGAGGACAGGAGAGAAGAGGAGAGGGAGAAGGAGGAAGAGAGAGTGGAGAGAGAGAGCTGGAGGCCATTGCTAATCGTTCAGTTCAATTAGCGGAGCTACAGTATCGTTTATAGGCTTAGGAAAGGGGAAGGAGTAGGCACGGAAAAAGAGACACGCCTACTATTTGAGTTTAAGTGTTGTATTTGTTGACCAACTGTTAACTTAAAGTGTTACTCAGTACCAGAATTATTTGGAACTTGTTCTGACAAGCAAAATGAATAAATCATTTTGGTAGAAAAAAAAATGTCTCTTTATGAACAAAACACGTACTAAAACCGGGACCCAAAAACCGAGGTACGGACCGTACCGTGGGCTACCTGTACCGTTGCAACCCTATTGAACAAATAACCATTTTTCTCAGTAAATATATTTCTAAAGGTTCTACTGACATGAAATTTTCACCAGATGTCGGTAGCAACCCATGCAACCCACACATGCAAGGAAATCAAACCTTAGATGTTCATAAATTAAGTTGTGTGATAAAATGGAATGACACAGGGAAAAAGTATTGAACACATGAAGAAATGGAGATGCAAAAAGGCACCAAAAGCCAAGACACCAGCTGAAATATATCAGTAATCAGAAAGCAACCCTGCCCCTTGTCAGTGCAAATTAATAACAGCTGGTTCAGTCCCAACTGATGGCCTATAAAATGGTGTCTCATTGCCAAAGTGTCACACAACAAACATCTGGGTAAAAGCAAAGAACTCTCTCAAGAGGTTCGCAACCTTATTGTTGCAAAACATATTGATGACATTGTTTACAGAAGGATTTCTAAACTTCTGAATGTTCTAGTGAACGTTGTTGGGGCCCTAATTCGGAAGTGGAAACAACATCATTTCACCATAAACCGGCTGCGACCGGGTGCTCCTCACAAAATTTCTGACAGAGGAGTCGAAAGAATTATCAAAAGAGTTGTCCAAGAGCCAAGGACCACTTGTGGAGAGTTTCAGAAAGACCTGGAATTAGCAGGTACAATTTATTTTATTTTGTTTTATTTAGACGGGACAGTGTACATTCATGGGCATGTTCACAATACAAAGTACTGTAAACATGTAAATATACCGGAGTTAGCTTACTGCTAAATTCCATCCGTAGTCCCCAATCAATAACGATAAAATTAAACATTCAATCATATTTAGACATTACAAAACAACACGGACATGCAATATGTCATCACATCAGACAGCTACATCATAGATAACAAAAGTTACAGACATCACATTTAATGCACAGACAAGAACCATTCATGCAACAGCTACTCTACTCTATCCTAGATTGCTAGAAATACAAGGTCATGTGCGTAGTACTAAAAAGGTTTGTTTCAAAGAAAACAATTAGTAACACACTCAACAGCCATGGCCTGTATGCACGTTCACCACGCAAGACTCTATTGCTGAAGAAAAAACATGTTGAAGCTCATTTAAAGTTTGCTGCACAACATTTAGACAAGCCTGTGAAATACTGAGAGAATATAGTCTGGTCAGATGAGACCAAAATTGAACTCTTTGGATGCCATAATACACACCATGTTTAGAGGTCGAATGGCACAGCAAATCACCCCAAAAACACCATACCAACAGTGAAGTTTGGAGGTGGGAACATCATGGTGTGGGGCTGTTATTCAGCACACAAACTTCATGTAATTGAAGGAAGGAAGAATGGAAAAATGTACCGAGACATTCTTGATAAAAATCTGCCGCCATCTACCAGGATGATGAAGATGAAATGAGGGTGGACATTTCAGCAACACACTCTCTTGGTTTCAGAGAAAGAAAATAAAGCTGCTCGAATGGCCCAGCCAATCACCTAACTTGAATCCAATAGAAAATCTATGGAAAGAACTAAAGATTAGAGTTCATAGAAGAGGCCCACGTAACCTTCAAAATTTAAAGGTTGTTTATTAGGAAGAATGGGCCAAAATCACACCTGAGCAATGCATGCAACTATTTTTTCCATACAGGAAGCATCTTGAAGCTGTTACTACCAACAAAGGCTTTTGTATGAAGTATTAAATTAATTTAATTAAGTGTGTTCAATACTTTTTCCCTGTGTCATTCAATTTTATTACACATAATTTAATTTATTGACATCTAAGGTTTGATTTCTTTGCATGTGTGGGTTGCATGGGTTGTTACCGACATCTGGTGGAAATTTCATGTCAGTAGCACCTTTAGAAATATATTTACTGCGAAAAATGGTGACGTGTTCAATACTTATTTTATCCGCTGTAGCTTTTCATGTTGTGCTGTTTTTGCCCACCTTAAATGCAAAGAAGTGCTGGCAGCGCCATGTAATGAACATCGGGGTGTGACAGTTGCTTTTTATGATCAAATATATGTTTAAAAATTATGTAACTGTTATTGATAAAACTGTTAACATTTTTATGAAGATATATATTGATATTGAATTATTGCCCAGCTGTAGGTTATGCCTTCTGTAGCACTTTGAGACTTTGATTTTCATTGTGGATAAAAAGTGCACCTTTTTTATTCAGGCATAAAGTACAGAGGCCCTTAGCTAGCCGTACATAATCATATCATAAAAAAATAATCAAATTTTCACAGGAAAAGTATAAATTAAATTTATGTACCGTTTGTAGCATTTTTTTATTCCATAATGCATTATGAATTTTTTTTTTTTTTTTCAATGGTTTTAAATCAGAAAGAAGCTTTTAAAGCATTAATCAGAAAATGGCTAATGACCACAGTGAGATGAGCAACATTAGCAGTTTACGGCAGTAGATGAAAGATCAAAAAACAGCAACCTCGAAGATTCAGACACACACTTCAACCTGCTAAACTGCTAACCAGCTAGTCTATGGCAAAGGGTGAGAAATCATAGTAATAGTATGAAAAGAAGGACAGCAAAGCCACTAGCATCACTAGTTTAGGATAAACATTCGCCTAATACAACACTGAAGATAAAAATTATACATCTACCTAGACAAAAGGTTTTTCATTCATGTTTCATCTCTTTCAGAGGCTGAGAAATTAAGACTTTAGTGGATGATAAGTTTTTTATAATTCCTCTGGTTCTCTGACACATCGCTTGTCTTTTTTAAAGGACAACTAAGGCCAGAGTGGGTTAGAGCTGTTCTCAAAAGCTAAGGTAACGAAAGCCATTTTTTTTAGGTGTTTGTAGTATTCAATCTTAATGTTAGTTAGTATATGGTCAGAGAAAGAAACAGCTAGAGGCTTAAAGCACTGAAATACAGACTAAGTTGATTAAGAAAAGAAAAACTTATAGTTGGTTGGTCTTGGCCACCAGTTCCAATCTTACAATTAGGACAAAGTGGTATTCCATATCAAAATGGTTAATATTTTATTTTAGCATGTTTCCTGATTAACATGTTGCGTAATGGGTAATAATAAACGTATATTAGAATAGATTAGACTTTCCTAGGGGAAATTTTTTATGGACTCAAATGTGCCAGTAGCTGCTTCACAAAAATAAACAAACACAAAGAGAATCCACAGGTAACCACCCCCCCCTAAAAAAAACACTAAGGACAACACTAAAGACAATAATATACATACACAATGAACACAAATTTAAAAAAAAAAAAAAAACTTGAAAAAAAACAAACACCATGACACTTCCCGCAGCCTGACCCAAAGCTCAAGAGCTACTTCAAAAAGCTATTTAAAATTTTGATGGACGTAGGCACAAAATAATGATTATAACAATTCAATCTGTATTTCACTGTCTATAGTTTCTACCAGAAGGTAAAAACTCAAAATATGGACTGGATGTGCCACGGTCTGATAAACCCCTCTGCCTGCCTGAGAACAGACAGTTTAAAGATGGTCACTCTCATAGCAGTGTGTACCACGTGCTGCAGCTTAGTTTTTGATTGCACAGAGAAGTATGTGCTATGATTGGTGGGACTTGAATAGGACGTTAATACAAGAACAGCATTACTCATTACTGTAGCTCTCTTCCTGCTGTCTGTGTATGACTGCAGCTTATGACTACAACACACGCCACTGTATGGGGACAAGAATTATTAGCTTATTCGTCATCATGATAAAAAAAAATTTGTGCTGCCTATCCTTGAACCCAGGAGTGTTTTATTAAACCTAATAGTCAGGATTTGCCGGATGGCAAACAGGGTTGACCGAACGACCACTCCTCTACCCCTCCTTTATGTACCTCCTTTGGGACGTGTACAAGACCATTTGTCTGGTTCTTGTGGACTACGATGGCAACGCCTGAATGTGCGCTCTTGAGTGTTCTTGCCTGCTCTTGAGTCAAACACATGTATAGATATGTTCGTGGAAATGCAAGCCCAAGGACTTTTTAAGGTTACAATGAATGCAGACGACAAGTCATGCCAAAAATGTCAACAACAAGGAACAAACGGTTTAAAGCAGCTACAAGGAATAAGATAGGACGGTGATAAACTGCAGATCCCACTCACCTGCTGCAGACAGGCTCCAAACGCTACAGTAATAAAATTATTCCACACCGTTGACAGCTTCGGCTGCTTCAGACGGACACTGCTGTCTTAGTGTCAGTCATAACGGTTCTTGCGCAGAATAAGACAAAGGTCCGCTGCCGACTCGCTGTAGTCGGAGACTTAAGCGATTGTTTATTGGTCCAGCAGGGTTAGCTGTTTGCCCGGGCTACAAGCGACAACAGAGAGTCGTTCCGGTCTTAATCTTCGTGGCTGTGAAGCCACGCAGCAGATTTGTCTCCTCTGAGCCTAGTGATTAGCAGTTCGGCTTACTGCGACCAGCAGGCAACGACACACAGTCCGAGGGGATAAACAAAATCGTTGCGGCCTCGACAGCAGACGTAGGAGACTCGATTGGTGACGGTCAGCTGCTTAAAAGGCTTTCGGGGGTCCAGTGAAGGATACTTCCCTGTATAAGTGTTACACTGTGCATGCCTCAGCACAGCAGCTCTTTCTTCGAGACAAGCAGCCAATGCAGAAGCACAGAGGGATGCAGCAGAAAACGGAGTGGATTATGATGGACCGGAGTCTTTACTAGTCCACGAGTGAACCTATGGTTTGCCTTGACGGTGAAAGCAAGCTACGAGTCCCGATTGGGCCCATGTGTTCCCCAACTCAGTTTGGTCATAACTGTTTAAATTTGAAATTATTCAATAATGTGCACAATGTTTTATATGCATCATATCAGCAAAAGACAGAAGCTTTGAAGATTTGAAGTTGACACCATTGTATAAGACATAGCCCAGGACTACAGGTACGGATGCAGGAGTCACTTCAAAGCCATTACTACCATTGTAGTTTATATGAATTGGCACTTTATTCTATATTAGGATTCCAAATCTTGGGGTTCACACAAAACATAAAAATAACACACCAAAACATGACATTAATATGGACAAAACAAACAAAAGCAATCACATGTATTAAAAAGATCTTAATCACGTTATTCTACATACTCATATTCATTTACAGTTATTGTACATATACATATACACATATACACATATACATATCCTGCATCTAAACATAGAAACATTCACTGTTTCCAGGTTGTGGTGGACTCTGGAGCCAATCCGAGGGCATGGTACATCCTGGACAGGTCACCAGTCTATGGCAGGGCCAACACAAAGAGGCAGACAATGACAAAGAACCATTCATACTCGGACTCATTCCTGTTGGCAATTGATAGGAACAAATCAACCTAGACATGCATGTCTTTTGACTGTTGGAGGAAACCGAAGCACCCACAGGAAACCCACACAAGTATAGGGAGAATATACAAACTCAACACAGAAAGAACCCTAACCCTAACCCACGAAATTCTTGCTGTGAGATATATATATATATACACAATGTTTCCTGTAGGATTTTTTTCAGCAGTGGGGGCAGGCTCTCCGAGGGGGGCGGCGTAAACAAATGACACTTGACTGCAGATTTAACTTTTACAACCTATTTATTGGCTGGCCAGTTGAAAATGGCTTTTTCCCTTACAACCACTACAACCTATACATCTATATAAACTCAAATTAAATCAGATTTATTTATATAGCACCAAATTATAACAAAGTTACATCAAGGCACTTTACATATAGAGCAGGTCTAGGCCGGAATCTTTATAAAATTATTTGAAGAGACCCAAAAGATCCCCCGATGAGCAACCACTTGGTGACAGTGGCAAGGAAAAACTTCCTTTAAGAGGCAGAAACCTCGGGCAGAACCAGGCTTAATGGGGGTGGCCATCTGCCTCAACTGGTTGGGTTGAGAGAGAGAGAGAAGGAGAGGAGGAGGGGGAGAGAGAGAGAGAGACACGGGGGGGGGCAAAGTTGGGGAGAGTAGGGAATAAGAGCAGGAGGAGGGGATATTCAATACAGGTGCAGGCAGGAACATATGATGCTGCATGAAGGTCATATAAATGATGCTGTATGGAATTTATGAAGATGTGGGAGCAGCAGGCATTGCAGGAACATGGGATGGTGATGATGAGGGAGAGAGGAGAGGAACTGGGAGAGACAGAGACTTCGGGAAAACATGGTTAGTAAATGCTTAGAACTGGGAGAAACAGGGATTTCAGAGAAGCATGGTTATTGATATGTCGGCGCAAGCAAGGGGGGGGAGAGAGAGAGAGGTGCTCAGTCCTTCCCCCAGCAGTCTAGGCCTATAGCAGAACTGCTAAAGAGTAAATGAACTTTAACTTTTTAACTATAAGCTCTGTCATACAGAAAAGTTTTAAGCCTGGTCTTGAAAATTGCTAAAGAGTCTGCCCCCCGGACCGATACTGGAAGTTGGTTCCATAGAAGAGGAGCCTGATAACTGAAAGATCTGCCTCCTGACTTACTCTTGGAGACTCTAGGAACCACAAGTAAACCTCCATCTAGAGAGCGGAGTGGCCTACTAGGACAGTAAGGAACTATGAGCTTTCTGAGGTATGACGGAGCTTGGCCAGTAAGAGCTTTATATGTTAACAGAAGGATTTTAAATTCTATTCTGGATTTTACCGGCAGCCAATGAAGAGCAGCTAACACAGGAGAGATGTGATCCCTTTTTCTAGTTCCTGTTAATATTCGTGCAGCAGCATTCTGAATCAACTGAAGGCCTCTCAGAGATTTGTTTGGACATCCAGATAATAATGAGTTACAGTAGTCCAGCCTAGAAGTTACGAATGCGTGGACTAGTTTTTCTGCATCCTCTTGAGAGAGGATATTTCTGATTTTCCTAATGTTTCTCAGGTGGAAGAAAGCTGCCCTACTGACTTGTTTTATGTGAGGGACAAAGGACATGTCCTGGTCAAAGGTTACTCCAAGGTTTTTTACAGTGGAGTTGGAAGCCAAAGTAATGCCATCCAGACTGATTAAATGATTAGATAGGGTTTCTCTAATGTGCTTAGGGCCGAGTACAATAACTTCAGTTTTGTCAGAATTTAGAAGTAAAAAATTATGGGTCATCCAGACTTTTATGTCTTCAAGACATGTGTGCAGTCTGACTATCTGACTAACTTCATTTGGCTTCATTGATAAATACAGCTGAGTGTCGTCTGCATAACAATGGAAATTGATGCTGTGTTTCCTGATAATGTTGCCTAAAGGAAGCAGATAAAGAGTGAAGAGGACTGGTCCAAGTACCGAACCCTGTGGGACTCCATAACTGGCTATAGTGCGTGTGGAGGAGCTATTGTTAACATGTACAAACTGATATCTATCTGATAAATAGGATTTGAACCAACTTAGAGCAGTTCCTTTAATGCCAATTTCATGTTCCAGTCTCTGTAATAAAATATTGTGATCAATAGTGTTGAATGCAGCACTGAGATCTAAGAGGAGAAGTATGGAGGCTGATCCATTGTCTGAAGCCATTAGAATATCATTGGAGACTTTAATCAGCGCTGTTTCTGTGCTGTGGTGAGCTCTAAATCCTGACTGAAACTCTTCAAGCAAACCGTCCCTATGCAGATGGTCGTGTAATTGGTTTGCTACTGCTTTCTCAATGATTTTAGAAATGAAGGGAAGGTTTGATATGGGTCTATAATTGGCCAAAACATCTGGATCAAGATTTGGCTTTTTAAGCAGGGGTTTGATGACTGCGGTCTTAAGAGTCTGAGGTACATAACCCAAAGATAAGGTCAAATTAATGAGATCTAGAATGAAGGGCTCAATTAAGTAAAGAATGTCTTTAAAGAGGCTGGTCGGCACTGGGTCTAATAGACAGGTTGATGGTCTAGATGATGAGACTATAGAAGCTAGTGCTGAGAGATTCAGAGATGAAAATGATTCCAGATGTAAAATAGGCGTTGCAGTTGATTCAGGAGTTGCTGTATTCAGTAGATTATTGTCTAATGTAGGTAAGAGCTGATGAATTCTGTCTCTCATTGTTAAGATTTTATTTGTAAAAAAGCCCATAAAATCATCGCTGCTGAGAGCTAAGGGGATCACTGGTTCTATTGAACTATGACTCTCTGTCAGCCTGGCTACAGTGCTGAAGAGAAACCTGGGATTGTTCTTGTTTTTTTCTATTAGTGCTGAATAATATGATGATCTAGCACTGCGGAGAGCTTTTTTATACGTTTTTAAGCTTTCTTTCCAGGCTCAGTGAGACTCTTCCGAGTTGCTGGAACGCCAATTTCTTTCTAATTTCAGTGTCATCTGCTTTAAGGCATGAATTTGAGAATTATACCACGGAGCCAGCCTCCTCTGTTTTATTACTTTCTTTTTTTGAGGGGCAGCATCATCCAGATTTGAACACAGTGTGGCCATAGTGCTAGTCACAAGGTCATCAACCTGTGTATGGGAGAAATCCTCATTTGAATTTAGGTATGGCATTGCTGCAAATGATGACTGAATGTTCTCTTTAAATTTAGCCACAGCGTCTTCAGATAAACATCTTCTATAGCTAAATTTATTCCTTGATGCTGTGCAGTCAGTTAAAGTAAACTCAAATGTAATGAGGTAATGGTCAGTCAGAAGAGAGTTTTGAGGAAAAATTGTTAATTTGTCAATTTCAATGACATATGTTAGAACAAGATCAAGGATATGATTGAAGCAGTGAGTGGGTTCATTCACATGCTGGGAAAAGCCAATGGAGTCTAGTAAGGAAAGAAACCCAGAACTAAGGCTGTCACTTTCTACATCTACATGAATATTGAAATCTCCCAGTATAATTATTTTATCTGTACTGAGTACTAACTCTGATTTAAACTCAAAACTCTGATAAGAATTCTGAGTACAGACCAGGTGGACGGTATACTGTAACCAACAGAACTGGTTTTTCAACTTTCCAGTTTGAAGGGGAAAGAGTGAGGCTTTCAAAAGACCTACAGCCAGATTTTGGTCTAGGGTTGATTAATAAGCTTGACTGAAATATCAAAGCCACCCCCCCTCCTCGACCTATGGTAAGACGGACATGAAAATTAACATGAGTGGGGGGTGTAGCTTCATTAATACTAACATACTCATCCTGCTGCAGCCAGGTTTCAGTTATACAAAATAAATCAATGCGATGGTCTGCTATGAGATCACTGACTAATAGAGATTTTGATGATAGTGATCGAATATTCATCAGTCCGGGTCTTGTCAGGGTTTTAACTTTCTAATAAACTCGGCCATATTCCTAGATATTATAGTGGCACCACCCACGGAGGGATGGACACCATCTCTCCTAATCAGACCAGGTCTCCCCCAGAAAGTATTCCACTTATCTATGTAGCCCACATTGTTTTTGGGACACCACCTCGACAGCCAGCGGTTGAATGAAGACATGCGGCTATACATGTCATCACTTGTCCAACTGGGGAGGGGGCCAGAGAAAACTACAGTGTCCGACATCGTTTTAGCAAAGGTACACGCCGATTCCACATTAATCTTTGTGACCTCCGACTGGCGAAGTCGGGTGTCATTACTGCCAACATGAATAACAATTTTACCATATTTATGCTTATCCTTAGCCAGCAGTTTCAGGTAAGACTGGATGTCGCCTGCTCTGGCCCCCAGGATACACTTAACTATGGCCGCCGGTGTCGCTAACTTCATGTTCCTCGGAAAAGAGTCACCAATCACTAGAGTCAGCTTTTCAGCGGGTGTGTCGCTGAGTGGGGAGTACCTGTTGGAAACGTGAACCGGGGGCTGCTGCCTACGACTATGCCTCTTGTCTCGGACAGTCACCCAGCCGCCCTGACTAGATCCCGGCGGCTCGGGAGCCGCTGGGGGGGGAGGAAACTCTCTCGGCTGCCGTAGGAGCTGGTCTAGGTCGGCCTGCACTGGCTACAGGGGGGCGGCTAGCTACACTAGCATAAGTTGGGCTAGCTAAAGTGCGGAGCCGCGACTCTAACTCTCTTATTCTCACCTCCATTTCTACCATCATCCTGCATCTATGACAAGAAGTGCTATCATAAAATGAGGCAGAGGCGTAACTAGACATGTAGCACACAGGACAGGAGAGGAGAGGAGAGGGAGAAGGAGGAAGAGAGAGTGGAGAGAGAGAGCTAGAGGCCATTGCTAATCGTTTAGTTCGATTAGTGGAGCTACAGTAACGTCTATAAGCTTAGGAAAGGGGAAGGAGATTGAGTTCTATGCTAGTATAAGTTTAATAGCAGTTTGCTGTCGATTAATCAGGTGAATAGCAAAGAATAGCAGAGACAGCACACGAGGTAACACACAAGGTAACACAGAGCACAACCACCAGTGAGTGGAAATGACGTAACATGCTTACCGCAAGAGCATTCCACCCTCTGGTGCTTAGCCTCTCGTCGTATGCACACTCAAATGGAGAGAGGCGAGTGGCAGAGCAAACAAGGGAGTTATGACCATATTCTACCCACAGTAGTTGTGACGACCAAGTAGAGGGGTTCTGGGAGGCCAGAACCATTGGTCCATTGGTCTGGGGGTGGAATTCAGAGGAGATCTGCAGTCTGCTGGGTGCAGACTGCAGATCTCCCTCCAAAACACAGAAGAAAACTGGGGACCACAGTCAGACACCACATCAACAGGGAGGCCGTGCAGGCAGAATACATGGAGCAGAACCAACTGGGCAGTCTCTTTAGCAGTGGGGAGCTTGGGCAGAGGCACAAAGTGGACCATCTTGCTGAAGCGGGCCACGATGGTCAGGATGACATTGTGGCTGTCAGAGGTGGGAAGACCAGTGACAAAGTCCAAGGATATGTGAGACCAGGAACAGGAAGAGGTTGAAGCAGCCTAGCAGGAGGCCGGCGGGAGGTCTTGTACTGCAAGTTGGACAGGCTTTGATGAATTCCTGGACGTCCTCCTGCAAGGTGGGCCACCAGAAACGTTGGAGGAGGGCACATCATGTTCGTTGAACACCAGGGTGGCAGGAGAGCTTGGAGGAGTGGGCCCATAGTAGCACATCTGACCTCAAGATCTTGAGGGACGAAAAGGCAGTTTGACGGGCAGGAGCTGGGACCCAGCTGTCCTTCTGTGGCTGCTTTCACTCTCTCCTCTATGTCCCAGGTCAACCTGGCAACAACGCAGGATGAAGGGAGGATGGGCTCAGGTCTATTAACAGAATCGTCTGTCTTCTGGAACTGGCGGGAAAGGGCGACAGGCTTGGCATTGCAGGACCCTGGACGGTAAGAGAGGGTGAAGTTGAAACGGGCAAAGAACAGGGGCCAGTGGGCCTGGCGAGAGTTCAGTCTTTTAGCTGAGCGTATATACTCCAAATCTTTGTGATCTATCCGCACAAGAAAAGGCTCCTTGGTGCCCTCAAACCAATGGCACCACTCCTCTAGGGCCATCTTGACTGCCAGCAGTTCCCTGTTACCACTGTCATAATTTCTCTCAGCAGAAGTCAGGCGTCAAGACAAGAAGGCACGGGGATGGAGCTTTTGGTCAGTGCTAGAGCGCTGAGACAAAACGGCCCCCACCCCAACATCTGAGGCATCCAACTCGACCACAAACTGGCATCCAGGGTCAGGCATCTGGAGGATGGGCGATGAGGTGACCTGATCTTTGAGGGTCTGGAAGGCTGCTACAGCTGGAGGTGACCACTAGAAGGGCACTTTGGAGGAGGTCAGGGCGGTGAGAGGGGCTGCCACGGAGCTGTAGTTGCGGATGAAGCAACGGTAAAAGTTGGCGAACCCCAGGAAACGTTGAAGCTGTTTGCGGTTTTCAGGAACAGGCCAGGAGGTGACAGCTGAGACCTTGGCTGGGTCATCTGGATGTTGCCTTGTGCCACAATGTTCCCCAGAAAAGACACTGAAGAGACATGGAACTCAAATTTTTCTGCTTTTACAGGGAGTTCTCCAGGAGGCACTGGAGGACGGACTGGACATGATGAATGTGTTGCTCCTTGGACCAGGAGAAGAGGGGTATATCATCAAGATAAACAAAGACATATCGATTGAGCATGTCTCGGAGCACATCATTTATCAGTGCTTTTGTAACATGTTCGTTTTGAATGTATATATAATAACACAAAATCTATCATTTTATTTATTATTCATTTATTAACACATGCTTTTATTTTGATAGCCTACTGTACGTCAGGAACTGTATTTGTTGTTGCTCCACCCCTGTGACCCCGACATCCTGTCATTTTGCACCCAAAAGATTATGTTCCCCCCACCTCTGCCTTTTTCCTGCGATACACATGTGGGAAGAGGTATGTGGCCATATTATCCCCTGCCCCATTAATCTGTTTACCCCCATAACTCTTCATGATCCACCTCTAATGTGTCACTACAGTATGTTTTGTTAATATACTTCAGTAATATTTAATATCATTTTTATAAGTTTTATCTGTATTATGGGTTACGTTTTCTAGCTGGAGCTGCATATTAAGGCTAACCACACGGTTCCTGACGCAGCTGTATTGTTGTTTTCTTTAATGCTACAGGTAGGCTGCCCTTTTATTTTGTATGTATTGTTATATTTGTACTGTATATCATACCTTTTTTCGCTTTTTCCTGCGATACACGTGGGAAGAGCTGGAGCTGCATATTGAGGCTAACCACACAGTTCCTGACGCAGCTGTATTTTTTTCTTTAATGCTACAGACTTCAATACAGGGTCGCAGACCACTGAATGAGAGAAGTTGTCCGTCTTCTTCTTGGGTCGGGAAAAATACATAACGCAGAAAGACATTGGTGAGGCTGAATGGCATTACGAGGTACTCTTAGTGTCCAGTAGGGGTGTTGAATGCCGTCTTCCACTCATCTCCATCTCTGATGCGGATGAGGTGGTAGGCGTTGCGTAGGTCAAGTTTGGAAAAAATGGTGGCCCCCTGGAGCAGTTCTAAGGCTGGAGATGAGTGGCAGTGGGTAACAGTTCTTGATAGTGATATCATTCAGTCCTTGGTAGTCGATGCAGGGTCTCATGCCTTGTCATTCTTATCAATAAAGAAAAACCCTGCTCCAGCAGGAGATAAAGAAGGACGAATGATGCCCGCAGCAAGGGAGTCGTTTATGTAAGTCTCCATGACTTTTCTTTCGGGCTCAGACAGAGAGAACAGGCTCCCCTTGGGAGGTGGTGTACCAAGCAGGAGATCTATGGCGCAGTCGTAGGAGCTATTGAAATATCTGATTTTTAAGCTTCTAACATGCTTTTATACTGTTTGATGATTACACTGCTCAAAAAAATAAAGGGAACACTAAAATAACACATCCTAGATCTGAATGAATGAAACATTCTTATTAAATACTTTGTTCTTTACATAGTTGAATGTGTTGACAACAAAATCACACAAAAATTATCAATGGAAATCAAATTTATTAACCCATGGAGGTCTGGATTTGGAGTCACACTCAAAATTAAAGTGGAAAAACACACTATAGGCTGATCCAACTTTGATGTAATGTCCTTAAAACAAGTCAAAATGAGGCTCAGTAGTGTCTGTGGCCTCCACATGCCCGTATGACCTCCCTACAACGCCTGGGCATGCTCCTGATGAGGTGGCGGATGGTCTCCTTAGGGATCTCCTCCCAGACCTGGACTAAAGCATCCGCCAACTCCTGGACAGTCTGTGGTGCAACGTGGCGTTGGTGGATAGAGCGAGACATGATGTCCTAGATGTGCTCAATTGGATTCACGTCTGGGGAACGGGCAGGCCAGTCCATAGCATCAATGCTTTCGTCTTGCAGGAACTGCTGACACACTCCAGCCACATGAGGTCTAGCATTGTCTTGCATTAGGAGGGAACCCAGGGCCAACTGCACCAGCATATGGTCTCACAGTGGGTCTGAGGATCTCATCTCGGTACCTAATGGCAATCAGGCTACCTCTGGCAAGCACATGGAGGGCTGTGCAGCCCCCCAAAGAAATGCCACCCCACACCATTACTGACCCACAGCCAAACCGGTCATGCTGGAGGATGTTGCAGGCAGCAGAACGTTCTCCTCGGCGTCTCGAGACTCTGTCACGTCTGTCACATGTGCTCAGTGTGAACCTGCTTTCATCTGTGAATAGAACAGGGTGCCGTTGGTGAATATGCCAATCTTGGTGTTCTATGGCAAATGCCAAACGTCCTGCATGGTGTTGGGCTGTAAGCACAACCCCCACCTGTGGACGTCGGGCCCTCATACCACCCTCATGGAGTCTGTTTCTGACCGTTTGAGCAGACACATGCAAATTTGTGGCCTGCTGGAGGTCATTTTGCAGGGCTCTGGCAGTGCTCCTCCTGTTCCTCCTTGCACAAAGGCGGAGGTAGCGGTCCTGCTGCTGGGTTGTTGCCCTCCTACGGCCTCCTCCACATCTCCTGATGTACTGGCCTGTCTCCTGGTAGCGCCTCCATGCTCTGGACACTACGCTGACAGACACAGCAAACTTTCTTGCCACAGCTCGCATTGATGTGCCATCCTGGATGAGCTGCACTACCTGAGCCACTCGTGCGGGTTGTAGACTCCGTCTCATGCTACCACTACAGTGAAAGCACCGCCAGCATTCAAAAGTGACCAAAACATCAGCCAGAAAGCATAGGAACTGAGAAGTGGTCTGTGGTCACCACCTGCAGAACCACTCCTTTATTGGGGGTGTCTTGCTAATTGCCTATAATTTCCACCTGTTGTCTATTCCATTTGCACAACAGCATGTGAAATTGATTGTCAATCAGTGTTGCTTCCTAAGTGGACAGTTGGATTTCACAGAAGTGTGACTGACTTGGAGTTACATTGTGTTGTTTAAGTGTTCCCTTTATTTTTTTGAGCAGTGTATTTTGTGTGAACCTAATGAATCTCTTATGATGAAGCAAAGAGTGACATTTACATGAATAAAAGAAGTAACAATTGCACAATATAATGAGGATAGAATGTACAGACAGGAGTGAAAAACATCAAATGTGACCTTCTGTTAATTGCTGACTGAATGTAGAAGATACAGTGGGAATGTGGGAGTTGTGGTTTGTGTCTGTTTTCTTCTTCTTGCACAAAAACGGGACCTGTCAATTGCTATTAGGCGCTGATCACAAGAGTGGAGTCAGATAGCACGAGGAGGAAGCGTGCAATGGGAAGCGGCCTGGAGCTCAGCCAGTCAGAAGAGGAATACACCCACATTTTGTAACAATAACATAAGCTGGGCCAGGGAAATAGAGCATCAGACATCATGAACTGACGCTGGGATTGTACGCAGGTCAGGGAGACATAGTCTGGTCCAGAGCTCTGTAAATTATCTCTTTTTCTATAGTCTATTTTTGCTGTCAAATGTGAGAATAAAAAAGGTGAAACTGATTTGGATGTCTCCTGCATCCTTCATCAAACAAATGCACGAGTTCAGGTTTAAAAGAACAACAGGGCGGTGTGGGGGAATGAGATCTGGCTCTGGCTTTACTGAAGACCTGGTGGAAATCATTGTATTCAGGTAGCACCCTAGTGAAGTAAGGTGAAAAGCTGGAGCTGGAGGAATGAAGTGGTGCTGAAGCTTGCTGCAGGCACCTCTGATGACAGGAGGGGCTCCACTCCTGAACAACCCCAGTGGCCCAGTTGATGTGTGGGTTGTGAAGACGGAGCCATGGATGCCACAGGATGAGTGGCAGGCAGGAAGAGTTCAGGATGTGGAACTGCACTGTTTCTGGATGATTACCAGAAAGCAGCAGGTGAACAGGTAAGGTCTGATGTGTGACGGTGCCAAAGATGTATCCATCTAAGGCTCTAGCAGGAACCGGATTAAGCAAAGGAACCCGCTCGAGCCCAGCTGAAGGACCACCTCCTCATCAATGATACAGGCGCTGGCCAAAGAGTCAATGAAGATAGCTAAGGTGTGAGGGCCATCTGGAAGGAGGAGGTGGCCTTGGAACAGAGGTCTCTGGCTTTGGGGAGGTTACAGGGCATTTGAGCTCACCAGGGTCTCCCCAACTACTGGTGAGCTCTGGCTTTTGCTGGACAGCTGGAGACGTAGTGTCCCGCTGCCCCACAATACAGGCAGAGATTGCGGCGATGCTCCTTCTCTTCCAGGAAGAGAGAGGTGCGACCCAACTGCATGGGCTCAGGATCCCCAATCTGCTGACCCAATGAGGCGGAGTTGACTGCAGCAGCACCCACATGGGAGCGAGGTGGAAGAGAACGTTGGGTTCCCCCTTGATGCTTCTCTTGACGATGAGTCTGTATCCGAAGGTCGATGCGGATGAGGATGCGGATGCGGATGCGGATGGCTAAATCAATCACCCCGTCCAGGGTGAGGGGGACGTAATGTGAAACCAGTGAATCTTTAATGTAGTCAGCCAAACCATGGAGGAAGGCATCACAGAGGGCTGAGCTGTTCCAACTGCTTTGGCTGGCTCTGATGCGGAAATTAATAGAATAATCTACCACTGTTCGCTCGCCTTGTTTCAGTCCCATAAGTCCCCTTGCAGACTCAGAGCCACAATTCTCGAAACCAAAAACCTTGTGAAGCTTGGCCGCAAACAGGTCAAAGGAAGCACAGGCTGGAGACCGCCTCTCCCACTCAGCTGTTCCCCATAGTCGAGCTCTGCCTGTCAACTGGCGAAAGTGGGGGGCTGCAGGGCAAACAGAAGAGAGCAGTTGGTGAGGAAGGGGCCACAAGTCTCTCGATCACCGTGGTAACACTCCGGGGTTCCCAACCGGGGCTCAGGAGCATCTCTGAGTGGAGAAGAGGCTGGTACAGGTGCAGGAGCAGAAGCAGATGCTTCAGAAGAGGGGGCAAATCCAGCAGATGGAGAGAGCTGGGAAAGTTGGGCTGCTAGCTGTTGCATCTGTCCGGCTTACACTGCTAGAGCTTGTCCCTGAGTCGCAGCAGCCTTTCTGGCTTCAGCAGCAGACGCAGTCGTCATGGCCTCGTGTTGCTGCAGGAAGCCCTCTATCGTCTTGAGGCGATTAAGTGTTGTGGGGTTGTGCGCTGGGTCCATAGCAGGCCAGACTGTACTGTAACGGGTATAGAGTGAACCCAATTGCAGCACAAATGAACCAGGTTTCTTGACTTAACAGTCTTTATTTCACAGATTAAGCAGGAACACAGCAACCAGAAGAAGCAGCAGAGCAGAGCAGGTGAGTATGGCAGGCCTGGAACTCGGGTATCTTGCCAGGCAAGATAGTTAGCACAGGAACACGGGGCAGGCAGGTAATGTTGAGACTTATGAGCTGGCGAGGTGAAGCTGACAAGGTGGGTCTCTTGACTGAGCACGAACAGGCTGACTGCCACCCAGCCACAGGCAGACGAGTAGTAGAAAACAGGCAGGCAATACTCGTAGTTGGGGACAGAAGGCTGGTGGATTTACCAGGGCTGAGACGTGACGCAAAGGTTGGAGGCAGGTTGGGTCAATACCAGGTAAGCAGTCCGGGAATAAACGCTGGAGAGTCGGGCATGAGAGCGAGGACAATCTGGCAAGGAATGCGTGGAGTGAAGTTGCATATATTCTGGCTTGATTGGAGATGGTGAGCAGGTGACAGCAGCATGTGGAAGCAGTTAGCTGATAAGGGGTGTGGCTGAGCAGCAGAGCACGAGAGGCACAGCGCAGAACTGTGACACCATCATGTGTCCCGTTGAAGAGGGATGCAGGGGCTTCATCAGGTCCTCAATGGTTCGCCTGCTCCCATTAAAGAAAACTATTTGTATTCTTTCTTTTTTTTTTTTTTTTGTGATCAATTTTGTATTGGCCATTTTTCCTTTTTAAACATGAAACACAAGAAAACAAACATAAATACTAGACATAAAAACAATAAGAAAAAACCAATGACAAAAACCACAAGAACCATAAAAAAAAAATTATATGAGCATACACACACACACCAACCCCCTTTCCCTTCCCCTAACCCCCACAGGATCCATAACCACCCCTGCAAAAGCAAAAACTAAATCTGCTCACCCAAATACAAAGAATAGCTTATGAAAAGACTCATAGAAATGACCATTAAGAAAGGCTAACACCACATTCAACACATTTAAAGTTAAACACGTCACATTTCTACAGGTTCAGTGCCCGCTTGCATGGCATCAATAAATAAAGTCCATGAGCTAACATTTAAACCTTCAGCACCATTCATACAGGCCACTGACATCTCCATGTTAGCCAAGTCCAATGCTGAGGAAACCCATTTTGGAAAGGACAAGTTGTGAGGAGCTTCCCATCTTTGCGCTACCATTCTTTTTGCAGCAGTGAGGCCGACCAATAACCAGCGCCGCTGCCTCATGGACAAATTCAACCCAGAAAAATGATTTAATAACAAAATAACAGGAGAAACAGAAACAGCGACCTCCAACACCACTGACAATCTACTAGCAACCCTTTCCCAAAATATTGAAACTGCAGAGCATTCCGAGACCATATGAATAAAAGTACCAGGGGTTCCCAAGGAACAGAAATCACAGTTGGGATTTTGAGATAGTTTCATGAGAAAACCTTTCCGGGGAGTGCAATATAATCTGTGTACATAATTATAATGAATTATTTGATGATAAGAGTTCCTGGAAGACAGAAATATATTATTCCAGACCATATTCCAATTGATTACACCAGAAGGAATAGAAAGATCTTGATACCAACAATGATGAACTTGCAGGGATTTTTCTGCAGCCTTATTAATAAGTAAGTAAAAACTAAAAACCAAACCCTTAGTGGCTTTAACTGTACAAATTTTGTGGATGGGATGGGTCTTAAATTCCTCTCCCCAGGGGACCCCGTATGCTTGTAAAGCACCACGAAGTTGCAAATAAAAAAAGAAAGAGCTGCCAGGTAGGTTATAATGAGATTGGAGATCCTGGAATGCACCGAAGCCTATTATCCTCCACAATCTCAGAGAGAGTGTGAATGCCTTTATCACTCCATTTGTGGAAAGAAATAGGACGATCTTCTATACCGAGAGAAAAGCTATGAAATAATGGTATATGAGGATGAAGTTTCAGGTATGTATTTGTATGTGATTCTACAGTTCTCCATGTGACAATAAGATGAGAAATTATAGGTCCAAATTTAGATTTACAAGTCTTAAAAGGAATGTTGGAATAAATCACATCTTGAAGCTTGCAAGGACTCACTAACTCCTCCTCCATTGAACGCCAAGACACTTGGGCCTCTGGGTTAAGCCAGGTATGAAGTGTGAAGGACTAGAAATAAAATTTAAAATTAGGAATGCCTAGGCCACCCAAACTTTTTTTGTCTCGGTAAAATAGACATTTTAAGGTGTGGGTGTTTTCCTTTCCAAACATATTTTGTAACTAATTTTTGTAATTTTTTCCAGTAACCAACAGGGAGTGATACAGGGAGCATGAAACTACAAAAATTGATATGAGATAATACATTCATCTTAATAATCGAAACTCAAGCTTGAAATGAATTCGAGATAGGTGACCAACGCTCAAGATATGACTCCACCTGCTTAAGGACTGAGTTATAATTATTTGGTGGTGATGGTGAGATGAAGAGAAGGAAATATATTTAAACCAAGATATTTAAAAGTATGGACCAGTGGTATTATTGAAGGAGGCGCAGCCTTTCTCATAGCATTGTTCATAGGAAGAAGAGCAGATTTAGCCCAATTGATTTTGTATCCAGACGTATTGCTAAACTCTCAAAAAATAGACAAAATATGTGGAGTTGACTGTGCTGCATCTCCTAAAAAAAGCTATAGATCATCTGCATAAAGAGAAATATAATGATCAATGTTATGTGCAGTAATGGGAGTATGAGGAGACTGACGCACTGCCTGGGCCAGAGGTTCTAGGGAAAGTGCAAATAACAAAGGAGACAAAACACAGCCTTGTCTAGAACTTCTAGAAACTGGAAATAAGGAAGAACATAAGTTGCCGGTCATCACCATTGCCGTGGGAGAGCAATATAAAGTTTGAGCCATTCTAATAAACTGAGCTCCAAACCTCATGTGTTGCAGGACTGTCCATAAGTAATGCCATTCCAGGCGATCAAAAGCTTTCTCTGCATCAAGGGAGAGTACGGCACATGGGGTTTGGCTACCAGAGGCAGTGTCAATAATATGTAAGAGTCTACGAATATTGTCTGATGATAAGTGGGATTTTATAAAACTAGTTTGATCAGGGTTTATAAGCTTATGCATAAAAGGCTCCAGTCGAAGGGCTAACACTTGAGCAAATAATTTCACATCCGCATTCAAAAGAAAGAGGGCAATAATTGGCACAATTACTTGGGTCTTTCCCCTTTTAAGAAGTAAAGTGATAGTAGTTGTGTTAACATCTCTAGAAAAAGAACCAGTATTTAATGCAAAGTTAATCATATTCAAATTTAAATGACCAAGTTGAGGCCAGAAAGTTAATAAAAATTCAGGGGGAATCCCATCAAATCCTGGTGATTTTCCTTCATTCATGCTACGTAATGCAGCTTCTAATTCATCCAGTGTTATAGGTGCATCAAGGGACAAGACGTCACTGGGCAATAACTTAGGTAGATGAAGGTTAGTAAAAAATATATCAGATTTGGAAGAATCATGTGCAACCTCTGAGCTATATAACTTTGAGAAAAACATGCGAAAAGTGGAATTAATTTGTACAGGATCAGACACTAATTCTCCTTGGGGTGTTTTAATCGAAATATTTGCAAAGTTCTCGCAGGCCCGGAGGCTCAAGGCAAGTGATCTAAGGTGGGACGTGCGCCTTCGAAGTAGTGATTCTGACGTATACGATAAATAAGAAACTCTGCATGACGCCTGAGCAAGGAGTTCAGCTCATTTCTTAATGAATTCCGTTGAACCAACAAATCCGGAGTCACATTAGAGTGCTGTAGACCATTCTGATGTTTTGTACCTCTGCAGGTACCGTAGTCTCTGGAGCGCGCATGTGCAGTAAGGATAACGTTCTGTTCACATCCCCGGGTTTTGTTAGTTTTCGCGGGCTTGGCTGACATGTACTGTTCTGTGTGGTTACACATCGGTAATAAAACAAGGAGTTTATTTAAATTCACGGACTGGTCACTTCCACACACACAACATTCAACAAGTGCATAATATCTTCAAGATGCAAAAGGTTTTGTTCTAGTTCATTAATCCTGCTATAACGCGTTTTATTCAAATTGGACGGAAATGCAGTACAGTTACTTCTGATAAAACCTTTCACTGCATCCCATAGAACTCTAGGATCGTCTACAGAATGTTCATTAAATGAGATAAATTCAGCAAAAGTGGATTGAAATAGATTAATAAAATTGCTGTGTTGTAAAAGGGAAGTCCTAAAGCGCCAGCGAGGTGCACGGTTAATTTGAGGAGTCAAATTAGCCCTACAAATTATGGCTTTATGGTCCAAGAGAACAAGAGGGATCATGTCAATACAAATATTATTAAGATGGTTTTTCGAGGCCAAAATAAAATCAGTTCTGGAAAAAGAATGATGTCTGGATGAAAAAAAAAGAAAAATCCTTGACCGATGGATTAAAAACACGCCATAGGTCGATCACTGCAACATAATCCGCCCATTTCCTCAAAACCGTGGACGCTGACCTTGGGTCACTATTCTCTGCTGAAGCCGTCATATCTATTGAATGTTCCCATACAGCATTAAAATCAGCACCAATAATTAAACGATATTCTCCCAAATCAAGCATCATTTGGGTTAGTTGTGTATAGAAATTAATGTCAAATGTGTTAAGGGCATATATGGATACAAAAGCAATTTTTTTATTGGTTATAATGGTTTTAATAAAAGTAATTCTACCCTCTGAATCTCCTCCTGTACCTAAATGTCTTAATTGAAGGTTACATCGAGCTATAATAAGTACACCTTTTGTTTTATTGGAAGAGGAAGAGGATGATAACATATGATAAAGTTTATTCTGCAATCTATGCACATCCTTCTGTACCAAATGGGATTCATTAACCATGGCTATGTCCACTTTCTCCCTACTAAGAGCATCCAAGAAACTAGTGAGTTTATGTGGTAGATTAAGGCCATGGGCATTAAAGGAAAATAGCGTCAGCCTAGTCATTCAAGATATATAAAACAGGTAAAAGTAAAATGAGCCATAGACAAAAAATATACTGGTGGTCAGAGTACTGTCCTTTCCCATCCCACCCCCCGTACACCCATACGACCCACACATACTCTCCACATAGACACCACAAAACAGCACAAACCACAGACAAACCATTAAAAAAACAAAAGCAGTGAATAGACATTTAAAATTTGACAAAAAACCAAAACAAGACAAAGACAAAAAAAATAAGCAACCCGACACGGTAAAGCACAAGGCTTAAGTACAAAAAAAGAAGGAAGGTGAACCTAAAAAAAAACTCTAGTGGGGGAAATAATCCGCCCAAAAATAAAGTCAGAATCCATAAATAATCAGCTTCTTACAGAAATAGATAAGTGCCATTATCAAGAGATAAAAAAAGAGATTAACCCGCATATTTTGTTATTTGTGAAAGCATTTAATCAAAAACAAAAGAGCAAGAGTGCGGAGTTACGCACAGTTACGCATGCATGACAGAAAGATTCAAAATAATGTAGCTATAATCTTCAGCCCTTACATCAATGTTGTAAAGAGTATAAGGAAAAAGAAGGGGGGGTGGACAATTTAAATGTCAAATCCTTATAGATGACCAAAGCCCATAACAAAATAACTATTTAACTCGAGCAGCGCAGGAGAGAAGAAAATAATAATAATTGACCAAAGCGGTGCAAGGAGCCTAGGTCCAGTAAAATAGTTTATGTCCACACACACACACACACAAAAGATCCGCTTACCCCGGGCAGCATAGGAGAAGAAAAAAGAAAAACTCACTTGTTTCAATTGATCGGAATAATCCAGTAAAGGAGTCCAAACCTATCCACTTAACTCCGAGCTGCATGGGAGGAAGAAAAACGCAGTTGCCCCACCTGCTCAGGTTAATCCAGGAAAGTTAGTCAATGTCCGGAAATATGGACTTCATGGAAACCTTGGCCATCTACACGTCTTCAAATTTATGGATTTTATCCTCGATCCAAACCCATAACGTAGTTGGGTTCTGAACCCTGGTTTGGATACCTTTGTCATGAAGCTGTTGCCGCAACGGCCAGAATTCACCCTGTTGCCGTCTCCGCCGACCCTACACGTCAGTGGTAATTCTGACAGGTTTATCCAGGTACTTCAAAATCACGGGATTTAACAGCTTCCAGGATGTCTAACTTCTTTTGGAAGTTAAGAAGTTTAAATATTACCACCCAGCTGGTCGGGACCAGTTTTTGTTCCGACTTTCAGCTTAATTCGGCTATAAAGAGCGCCGCTCTTTCACTGATCATCCTCCTTGAACGTGGCCTCATCGTTTCTGGAAAAGCCAGTGGATTTAGGTTGGCCGAATTGTTAGAGGTTTTTCCAGACCGAAGTGATCTGTTGGCGTTTTCTGACGATATTCTTTATGAGCGATCTAGATTCTCAGTTGAGGGAATACGTTACATATGCAATCTTGTTGAACCATATAAGTAATGCGACCAAACGAATCCATAGACTAACAGTAACGCAGCCATCAGCAGCACTTTTTCACCCAATAAAAAAACAAAACAAAACACCAATCACAGGATGTGTTTTATAATTTATTAAAGTTCTGCTTTTTCTGGGAAAAGAAAAAGTCATAAGTATACAATGTCAATCATGCTTAACAAAACATTTTAAAGTATCTTTTACTGCAGTACCTTTTTCTCATACTCCAGTTGCTCGATCTCAAGTTTTAGTTTCTTGATTTCCAGCTCAAGAAACTAAGACATAAGACTGCTAGAAAATATATAACCCTTACCCCTTGTTTTTTTTGTGGGCTTAGAGGTGGAGGCCACAGGCTGAGGGGAGGGTTGCACAATGTCCTCTCTCTGTGACATTAATGAGCAAGAAATTTAATCATTTCTAATTTAAAAAGATGAATTTAAATTTTGAATTCAATTCTTATTTAGATTATTAAGATATCTACCCCCAAAGGTACCTCTGAATACACTGAAAGTGTCTCCTCATCATTGATCTCCACCTGTGGAATAGTTTAAGAGAAATGAATAAAGTGGATTCAACACGGCAAACAAAGATAAGAGTAAATGACAACTTGCTTTGACAGTTACCTCTGTGTGGGGGTCAGCAAGGGTGTGTGTTGGCGGCTTGAGCAACACTACAGTGTCTCCTTCAACTGTAAATTAGATTAAAACGTTTCTCATCTGAGAAACAATAAATATGCATTTAGTATTTTACCACCGAAGCACTTATACATACCCTGGACAAAGAATTGCTGCTGGGAGCTGCCAGCAGCAGGTCTGATTGAATACCCCCTTGTATCCCCTCCATGATCGGCCGCCCTTCATCTGTTGCAAGGGCCAGCTCCTCTGAGGCCGTGTAATCGGCTGGAGCGGGGCCCCTCCAGTCTTTCTCCTCTCATTTTTCTTCTTGTTTCCTTCTGATAATTTTAACACTTAATATGTTACGCAGTGTATCATCCACTGTGGCCGTAGGCCACCCAGGTTCTCCCCCAGCAATGATCACACCACCACTAAGGTGTCAGCCAGACCTTTTATTGTGTTTATCTTTCTCTTTCTTTACGTCTCTCCTCTACGTCCTCCTCGTCTGGGCTTCGTCTTCTTCTCTCCCTCCTTGTTCTTCCTACTGCAGGTAAAAAGAGCCCTCATTAGTACTCCTCAGTACAGCTGGCCTTAATCACTTACCTGGCGCTGGTCCTGCGGAGCCGGCCCTGCCCTGTCTCCCCCCTCCTACCGTCGGAGCCCAAACCACGCCCACCTCCACATACCCCCACCGCCCGACTCAGGCCGGGGAGCCCACCGGCCCAACCAACTCCCCTCCCCCCTCCTGAGAGCGGGACAGGAAGTCAGCCACGGCCATCTGTGCACCCGGCCTGTGGATCACCTCGAACTTAAATGGCTGTAAAGCCAGATACCACCGGGTGATCCGCGCGTTGGCATCCTTCATGTGGTGGAGCCACTGGAGGGGGGCGTGGTCTGAACAGAGGGTGAATGGGCGTCCCAGCAGGTAGTACCGCAGGGTGTCGACCGCCCACCGGATTGCCAGGCACTCCTTCTCTATCGTGCTGTAGCGCGATTCCCTCTCTGATAGCTTCCGGCTGATGTATAACACGGGTCGGTCAACACCCTCCACCAGCTGGGACAAAACAGCCCCGAGCCCCCTGTTCGAGGCATCCGTCTGCAGGAAAAAAGGGAGAGAGAAGTTAGGCGTGTGCAGGAGCGGCTTCCCACAGAGGGTTTGTTTTACCCTCTCAAACGCCAGCTGGCACCGCTCCGTCCACTGGACCGGATCTGAGGCACCTTTACGGGTGAGGTCGGTCAAGGGGCCGGCCAGGTCCGCAAAGTTCGGAATGAACCTCCGGTAGTAACCTGCCAGACCCATGAACCGCCTCACTTCCTTTTTGGTCTTGGGCCTCGGGCAGGCTGCAATCGCGGCCGTTTTATCTACTTGTGGCCGCACCTGCCCTCCGCCCAAGTGGTACCCCAGATACCGTACCTCCCTCCGTCCAACTGCGCACTTCTTCGGATTGGCTGTGAGCCCCGCTTGCCTCAGTGACTCTAGCACCGCTGTCACACGCTGCATATGCTCCGCCCAGCTGCTGCTGTGGATGATAACGTCATCCAGGTAGGCGGCAGCATACGCAGCGTGAGGACGCAGCACCCGGTCCATGAGGCGTTGGAAGGTAGCTGGGGCCCCAAACAATCCGAATGGCAGTGTCACGAATTGGTACAAGCCATACGGAGTGGAGAAAGCCGTTTTTTCCCTGGACTCTGGAGACAAGGGAATCTGCCAGTAGCCCTTGGTCAGATCCAATGTCGTGAAAAAACGAGCGGTACCTAGCCGATCCAGGAGTTCATCGACCCGGGGCATTGGGTAGGCATCGAACTGTGATACGTCATTCACCTTGCGATAGTCCACACAGAACCGGATTGATCCATCCTTCTTCAGCACGAGAACAATGGGGCTACTCCAGGCGCTGTGGGACTCTTCTATTACCCCCATCTCCAGCATGGCCTTTAATTCCTTCTGCACCATTTTTCTTTTGTGTTCAGGTAATCGATAGGGCCGTGAGTGCACTGTCACGCCCGGGCGAGTCTCGACATGGTGCTGTATGAGGTTAGTGCGCCCTGGCAGAGGGGAGAACACATCCGCAAAACGCTTCTGCAACTGGGCTACATCTGCTCTCTGGGACGGTGAGAGCAGGTTGTCACAAGGGAGCGAGGCTGCCTGGGTGGATTTTGGCACCTCCGGCCCCAACTCATCTCTCTCCAATACCGTGCTTACCAGAGAAACAGGTACCGCCTCTCTCCACGCTTTAAGGAGGTTGAGGTGGTAGATTTGTGTTGCCCCGCCCCTGTCAGAACGCACCACCTCATAGTCAACCTCGCCCACTCGTCGTGTGACCACGAAGGGTCCTTGCCACTTGGCGAGTAATTTGGAGCTGGAAGAGGGGAGTAATACAAGCACTTTGTCTCCCGGTGTGAATTGTCTTAACCTAGCTCCTCTGTTGTACAGGCGCTGTTGACGTTCCTGGGCCTGGAGTAAATTCTCTCGTGATAGCTGGCCCAGTGTGTGGAGTTTTGCTCTCAGGTCCAGGACGTATTGAACTTCGTTTTTACTGGGGCTTGGACCATATTCCCAGGTTTCTTTAAGCAGGTCCAACACCCCTCGTGGCTTCCTGCCGAACAGCAGTTCGAAGGGAGAAAATCCCGTGGAGGCCTGGGGAACCTCCCGCACTGCAAACAACAGAGGGTCTAGCCACCTATCCCAATTTCGGTCGTCCCCGTGTATGAACTTACGGATCATGGATTTCAAAGTCCTATTCAGCCGCTCCACCAGCCCGTCCGTCTGGGGATGATATACACTGGTCCGAATGGATTTGATTCCCATTAATTCGTATAGTTCCTTGAGTGTACGTGACATGAACGAGGTGCCCTGGTCAGTCAAAATCTCTTTCGGGACCCCGACTCGGGAGATGACCTGAAACAGCGCCTGCGCAACACTCTTAGCCGAGATGGTGCGCAATGGCACTGCTTCTGGATATCGTGTTGCGTAGTCCACCAACACTAACACAAAACGATATCCCCGTGCACTCCGGTGAAATGGCCCGATGAGGTCCATACCAATCCGCTCAAATGGCACCTCCATAAGTGGCAATGGGCGCAATGGCGCTCTGGGAATGGCCGGCTGATTAACCAGTTGACATTCGGGGCAAGACGCACACCAGCGTTGTACGTCTCCCCGAATGCCGGGCCAATAGAATCGGGTCATTATCCGGTTCAGTGTTTTTTCGAACCCCATGTGCCCAGCCATTGGGTTAAAGTGAGCCGCCTGGAAAAGCATTTCCCGACGGCTTTTTGGAACCAACAACTGGGTTACGATTTCATTTACTTGAGTGTCACGACTCACCCGGTACAGTCTGTCCCTGATCAAAGCGAAGTGGGGATATGGCTGTGCTGCGTCAGGGCGCACCAGCTGACCATCAATTTTTATCACTTGGTCGAAGGCAAAGCGTAAAGTATCATCTCGAGATTGCTCAAGTGGAAAATCTTCCATGGAGGACAACGTGGGAGCCTGATGTGTCTCCGGAGGAGGCACCCCCGGCTCCCCCTCCCCATCCGCAGCGTCGGACAACCTCGCGTCACCACTGAGCACCGCACACACATCCCATGTCCCTATTGGTCGTGAACGCACCCCCACACATTGCCCCACTAGGTGGTTAAACCCAGGCCAATCGGTGCCCACGATTATGGGGTGCGTCAGGTGGGAACTAACCGCAGCCTTGACACGATGCTTTTTTCCCCTATACCTGATTTCCACTGGCACCACGGGATATCTGTGAATGTCCCCATGTACACATTTAATATCCACCCATGAGGCCTCTATCAAAGCCCTAGGCCGAATCAAGCTTTGGTGAACTAAGGACTGCGTACAGCCCGAGTCCAGCATTGCCTGATGTATACCCCCTTGGATCCTTACCGGAACCCTGTATGTTCCTCCTGGACCGGGGGAGGGAGTCGGAGGGCCCGCCACCCGGACCACCTGACCGACCTCCATGAGGGGGCACTCCCGGCGGACGTGTCCGGGTTGGCCGCACCTCCAGCAGCCCTGCCCTGGCGCTTGAGGAACCCCCTGTGGGTCAGGAGCAGCGCCCGAAGTGGCTGGACTCTGAGGTGGAGGAGAGAGGGACAGAGGGGTAGATCGGGGTTGAGGAGAGGGTGGGAGCGGAAGCCCCACCCTCCTGCGTGGTGCCGGAGTCGGCCGGCCGATTCCCCGTGGCTGTCCCTCCGCGCCGCGGCCATGGACCGCCAGGTGATCCTCCGCCAAGGTGACCGCGGCCGCCAGGTCCTTGGGGCGGTGGCACCGCACCCATTCGGAGGTTCCACCGGGGAGGCCATCCACGAACTGCTCCATTACCACCTGGTCGAGGATCCGCCCCTCGTCTGCGGACTCCCCCACCTGCAGCCACCTGGAGGCGGCGTCCCTCAGCTGTTGGGCATATACGAAGGGGCGGTCGGCTGGCCCCAGTCGGGTAGAGCGGAACCGCCTCCTGTGGTCCTCCCGTGACTGGCCCGTGCGGTTGAGGACGGCCCGCCGGATGTCCTCGAACCTCCCCCGTGAGGATGCAGGCAAGCGAAGCGCTGCTGTCTGCGCCTCTCCCGACAGCAGCGGGAGCAGCCGCACAGCCCACTCCCCGACTGGCCACCCGCAGGCCACCGCCGTTGCCTCGAATGCCTCCAAGAAGGATTGGGGATCGTCCGCCGCCGTCATCCGCTGCATGGTGATCCCCGAGAGCAGAGATGGGGAAGCTGGCCTTGCTGTCTCTGCCTGCGCGGTGAGTCTCTCCAGCAGGGCCGTTTGTCTCTCTGCCTGGGCATGGAGGACGTCGAGGTGCTGTCGGTTGACAGCCGCCTGCTCCCTGTGCATGGTGGCGATCTCCGTCAGCATTTGGGCCAAGACCGTCACCGGCTGAAGGTGCTGCTGGTCCGTCATCTTGCTGGGCTAGTCTGTCCCTGTTCAGGTGCCAATGTGGCCGTAGGCCACCCAGGTTCTCCCCCAGCAATGATCACACCACCACTAAGGTGTCAGCCAGACCTTTTATTGTGTTTATCTTTCTCTTTCTTTACGTCTCTCCTCTACGTCCTCCTCGTCTGGGCTTCGTCTTCTTCTCTCCCTCCTTGTTCTTCCTACTGCAGGTAAAAAGAGCCCTCATTAGTACTCCTCAGTACAGCTGGCCTTAATCACTTACCTGGCGCTGGTCCTGCGGAGCCGGCCCTGCCCTGTCTCCCCCCTCCTACCGTCGGAGCCCAAACCACGCCCACCTCCACATCCACATTTCACTAAAAAGTGATGAATGTACAGCAAATACATACCACTTTGGATTATATTTTTGTGCTTGGTCTGGATTTGCTGCCAGGCCGTTTTGCAGTGCTGGTATTACAACTAATAGAGCACCAAGTAGAAAATTGGACAAATTAATTTCACTTTGATTTGGCCCTACTCTGAGTGATTTCCATGTATCTTTCATTGTGAGACAATGTCAGGGAGGGAATTAAAGTTATATAGTGATATAAATATGAAATATGCCGCATGTAATCGGTCCAATTTTCTGCGGAAATAGCGTCAAATGACACCTAAACACCCCTTTTTATGTGTACGCGCACAGAGCTTGATGAGTCAAGCATGGGTCGACAAATCAAGTTGATAACCACAGTCGTGATACTCGTTATCTGTGGTTGGAGCTTTCGGCTTTGTCGAGCCAGCTCACCCAAAGAAAGCCCAGCTCTGCTGAGCTTCCTTCGTAGTACACCACCCTGGTGTTTCTCATCTGGGCTGATTGTTTGTTATTATTAGTATTACTATTTTTTTTCTATCTGATAAATAGCCTTCAATCCATGAAAAGGTAGAGGAGGCAAAAACATTAGTTTTCTTTAATAATAATTCATGATCAATCAAATCAGGTTGCACTGAGAGCTAACAGCACTCCTCCAACAATTTTTTTTGATCAATGTCTTTAAACCACTGATCAGTCATTTTTGATCTTCTCATCTGAGCTGTTATATAAGCATGTTCACAATCAGTGCCAGTAATAATAATAACTAGAAAATTCCTTGGCAGAAATTTTGAGAGTGCCTCGGGGGGCTGCTGCCGGGCCATAACGTTAACCGATCATATCGTTTAGCTATCCAGGACACGGCCGCTACCGTGCGTTGCCACTGTGTTCTCATGTAGCCACCATTCAGCTCCGTGGCACCAGCCTCTGGATGCTTCCTCCCGGCTCCAAGGCTTTCTTTTGGCTGTGTGTCCTGATTCTCCTGTCTCCCCCACAATCCCACACACCTGTGCATAGGTGTAGGAAGATGGGATGGGGGGGGCGTATCCCCTCGAAAGCAGGCTCTCTAATGACACAAACTCTTTAGAGTAAGGTGAAGCGGTCTGTAGGGAACGCTACTATGTATATGGCTTGTTTATTAAGTCATGTTGTTAGTTTATATTCATATGTGTATATATATGTGCCCCCCCCATGTTAACTCATTCCTATGCCCTTGTGTCATTAAAAAGGAGACTATGCCCCGCCCACACCAGCGCCAATATCCACTTCTGCTGTTCAGCGGACAAGTGCAGCTAAATAAGGCAATAAACATGTGTACTCCAACCACAGGAGGGAGGGGGAGGAGCAGACCCACAAAGCACACACACACACACCCTGTGACACTATTCTAAAATCCGAGAAGGGCTGTCTGTGCATGTGTTGGTGTGTGTGTGTCTAGGTCTGTGTGTGTGTGTGTGTGTGTGTGTGTCTGTATGTGTGAATGTGCGTTGTTTCTTGTGGTTTACAAGAAAATTTTGTATGAATACATGCCACACTGGGAGGACATTTTGGATTTGGACAATGTAGAAGTGTTTATATAGGTTTGGGGTGCTCAAATTCAAAGTTTCAGCCAAAGTTCTTATAATACACAATGGCCCGATTTTGTGTATAACCTGTGTATCGAGACACCGTCCCTGTAGGTGGGACTATGGTACTGCACCCCTCATGAATATTCAAAATGTGTATATTTCGCAGCTTTTGATTGGCTGGCTGCCGGAAGTCCCAATAATTCAGGATTTTGTCAACACCACTGTGTTAACCTGATTTCAACATAGTATCCTCAGTTAACCAGGAAACCTTAGCTGCCACAACTTTGCCATAATTTTTATCACAGACAAGTTGCCTCATCTTTGATGTTGTAGGAGTGCAGGACGAAAAAGAAAGGAGATGTGTTCCTCTTTGAAGAGCCAAAAAGCGCTCCATTTATTTCCACTGAGATGCGGTCCAGCTTGCCTCCGACATCGACGACAAAAGTCTTTTCACCCACCTCTACAACCCGAAAAGGCCCATCATATGGTGGTTACAGTGGTCCCCGGTGGGCATCGTGGCGGATGAAAACATAACCTGCTGCTCGCAGGTCAGGGGGGATCTGCACCTGTGGCAGGCAGTGGTGCGAGGTTGGGACTGGCAGGAACGCTTGGGCAGTGTCCAGGTGAGTGCGCCGTTGGTCAGAAGCCAACCAGGGAACTGTAGTGTGGGGAATAAAGTCCCCTGGGACCCTGAGGGCTTGGCCATAAACCAACTCTGCCGAGGAAGAGAGGAGGTCCTCCTTAGGCGCAGTCCTAATCCCCAGCATCACCCATGGGAGTTTGTCCACCCAGCCGTCGTCCGTGAGAGAAGCCCTAAGGGCGGCCTTCATGTCCCTGTGAAAGCGTTCACACATGCCATTGGCCTGAGGGTGGTATGCTGTAGTGCGGTGGAGTGAGACACCCAACTGACGGGCAACAAAAGTCCAGAGTTTGGAAGTGAACTGGGGGCCACGATCAGAAGAAAGGTCGGAGGGGGCACCAAACCGGGCGACCCAGGAGCCGATAAAAGCCCGGGCCACACCAACTGAAGTTGTTGCAGACAGTGGGACAACCTCTGGCCAACGCGTGGTCCGGTCCACCATAGTCAGGAGGTGAGTAAATCCTCTGGAGGGAGGAAGAGGCCCCACCAGGTCAACATTGACATGGTCAAAGCACCTCTCCGGAACCTTGAACTGCTCCAACGGGGCCTTAACATGGCGGTGAATCTTAGCGCATTGGCACGGCATGCAGGTCTTGACCCAGTCACGAACGGCTTTCCTCATGCCATGCCAGAAAAACTTTGCAGCCACGAGATGCTGTGACGGCTTACTGCCTTGGTGTGAGAGGCCATGCACAGCGTCGAAAACTCGTCGTCTCCAGACTGGGGGCACTACAGGACGGGGCAGGGCCAGAGATACATCGCAAAGCAGCGTTGTGCCGCCATCACCGAATGGGATGTCTGCCAATCGGAGACCAGTGACAGCTGTCCTGTACGCCTGGATGTCCGGATCTGAAGCCTGGTCCACAGTCATTTGGGCATAGTCTATTCCAAGGTGGACAGCAACAACAACCACATGAGAGAGGCAGTCAGCCACGACATTGTCCTTGCCTGACACGTGTTGGATGTCTGTGGTAAATTCCGAGATGAAAGCCAGGTGGCGTTGCTGCCTGGCAGACCATGGTTCCGACACCTTGGCCATGGCGAAGGTCAAAGGCTTGTGGTCCACAAAAGCAGTGAACGGGCGAGCTTCCAGCAAGAAACGGAAGTGTCGGACTGCCAGGTACAGGGCGAGGAGCTCACAGTCAAAAGTGCCATATTTCTGCTCGCTGGACCGAAGTTGGTGACTGAAAAAAGCGAGAAGTTGCCACACACCTTTAACCAGCTGCAGGAAAACCGCACCGACAGCATAGTCCGAGGCATCTGTGGTCAGGGCAACTGGGGCTTCAGGCATGGGGTGAGCCAGCATGGTTGCATTTACGAGAGCATCCTTTGTGGCAGAGAAAGCCGCCAACATGTCCGTGGACCAAGAAATGGCATGCCTTGGAGACTTTTTACCTTTGAGCGCACTGTAGAGCAGCCGCAAGAGGTTGGCAGCGCGAGGCACAAAACGGTGGTAAAAACTGACCATGCCGCAGAACTCTTGCAGAGCCTTGACAGTGAGAGGCTGTGGGAGTTCCAGCACTGCCTCCACCTTTGATGGAAGAGGAACCGCCCCGGCCGTAGTGAAGTGGTGGCCCAGGAAGTCAATGGAAGACAGTCCAAACTGGCACTTCGCTGGGTTGATGATCAAGCCGTGCTGCTTGAGACGACTGAAGAGGAAACGCAGGTGTGACAGGTGCTCCGTCTTAGACATGCTGGCCACCAGGATGTCGTCCAGGTAGACAAAAACGAAAGACAAGTCACGCAGTACAGTGTCCATCAAACGCTGAAAGGTCTGAGCAGCATTTTTCAGGCCGAAAGGCATTCTCAGAAACTGAAAAAGCCCGAACGGGGTGATCACAGCTGTTTTGGGAATGTCCTGAGGCTGAACAGGTACCTGGTGATAGCCCCGGACGAGGTCCACCTTTGAAAAAATGGACGCACCCGCCAGGTGGGCTGAAAAGTCATGGATGTGAGGAATGGGGTAACGGTCTGGTGTAGTGACAGCATTAAGACGCCGGTAGTCTCCACACGGGTGCCAACCACCGTTGGGCTTGGGCACCAGGTGAAGGGCTGAGGCCCAAGGACTGTTTGACCGACGAATTATTCCAAGTCGCTCCATGGCGTCGAACTCAGCTCTCGCGATAGCGAGTTTGTGCGGGTCGAGACGGCGGGCCTTGGTGTGCACCGGTGGGCCGTTGGTGGAGATGTAGTGCAGCACGCCATGTTTGGTGGAGGTGGATGAGAAGGTAGGTGCAGTGATCTCCGAGAACTCCTCGAGCAGGTGAGAAAAGTCATCGACAGGTGTGAGGGCGCTGGACAGCTTTGTGGGGGCAGGATCACTGTGCTCACAGGGAAACGAGCTGAATGTTTCGGCGTGGACGAGGCGGCGGTTTCTCACATCCACAAGAAGCTTGTTGGCAAAAAGGAAATCAGCACCCAAGAGGGGGGTGGACACTTTTGCTGACGCAAAGTCCCAGGTGAAACGCTGACCAGCAAAACATACAGTCACAGTGCGTGTGCCATAGGTGTGGATTGTGCTACCGTTGGCGGCCACAAGGGGGGGGGGCTGCGTGGCCCTGCACGAATGTCTGTGGCTGAAGCTGGCAGTGCACTCATATGAGCGCCCGTGTCACAAAGAAAGCGACGACCGGAGCGGGAGTCAGTGATGAACAACAAGCCACCGGTATGGCTGACACCTATGGCTGCTAACAGGTGGCGGCCGGTGCGTTTCCCGATGGGGTGAATGAACAGGAGGGAAGGCATTTTTTGGCTTTGTTGCCAAACTTAGTAGAAACACAATCCCCCTGACTGCCGTGTACGTGGGGGCACAGAGGTGGTGGCAGAGATGGAGTATGACTGGTGCATATTGTCATCACTGGTAGCACTGGAGGTGGCAGTGGGCGTGGCTGAAAAACATTTCTTCCCAGCTGAGAAAAACTTGTCAGCCTCCCTAGCCAGCTGACGAAAATCAGTAATAGGTGAATTAGCAAGTGCCAAACGAACCTGGTCTGGAAGCTGCTGCAGGAA
Organism: Remorina albescens; assembly: GCA_034769265.1. Taxonomy (NCBI): domain Eukaryota; kingdom Metazoa; phylum Chordata; class Actinopteri; order Carangiformes; family Echeneidae; genus Remorina; species Remorina albescens. Next base: position 17,305,363 of record CM068484.1, on the reverse strand, counting down.
TATCTCCTTAAAAATAAAACACGGCTGATGGTCTCCCAGTAGAGCCAGCATGTGATCCATCAGCTCAGAAGGCTTGCTGTCGCCGAGACAGGGAAGGGAGAGGAGTTGGCGCGCACGTTCGGATTCACACAGTCCAAAAGTGTCTATCAGATGTGCCTTCAGAGTGGTGTATTTGTTCCGTGTTGGAGGACGTTCTAGTAAGCTCACCACTCTCCCCGCAGTTGCGCTGGTAAGGGACGCTACGACATGATAAAACTTTGTTTCATCCTCTGTGATATCAGTGATGGCGAATTGAGCCTCTGCCTGTGTGAACCACGCTCTTGCGTTCTGTTCCCAAAAGTCGGGCAATTTTAGTGTAGCAGACATGTTCAGTTAACTCTGGAAACGTCCAAGAGCAAAAGGGGTCACCAATGTAGGAGTGCAGGACGAAAAAGAAACGAGATGTGTTCCTCTTTGAAGAGCCAAAAAGCGCTCCGTTTATTTCACAGAAAAATCCATAAACCCAACTGTCGCAAAGGTAATTACGTCAACCTCCTGGAGGTGTACATTCACTGTTTAAGGTAGCACGTATGCATTAAGGAGAATACTGACTCTGGTAAGAGGCACAAACAAAATAAACATGGGCGAGATCGCCGTGAATTATAACAGTAATAATCAATAATTGTTCTGTGCGTGTATATCCACCACAATGTAAGACTATCAGTTTACAGATAGAGCATACGAAAACATTTATTCAAATCCTATTGCGTATTTAATTTTACAAAAAACCTTCCCAAACATTATTATTATTTTCTTTGGATCACTCCCTTGGCTCAGAAAAAATGCAATTCTTATGCACAGAGATATAAAATGTTATTCAGTGTTCAGTAGGGATGGGTACCAAGCACCAGTTTTAATTGGTACGTGATTGGATCAGTAATTTAGTACCGTTAAGCTCCTTGACAAACGATGCTGTTATCGGTATTGCTGACATAAATTGTGCAATGTTATTTCAACCTAACATAGATAGCAACCATTCCCTAAATCAAATCAAATCAGATTCATTTATAAAGCGCAAAATCATAACAAAGTTACATCAAGGCACTTTACATATAAAGCAGGTCCAGATTAAACTTTTTATAGAATTATTTAAAGAGACCCAACAGATCCCCCGATGATCAAGCACTTGGCAACAGTGGCAAGGAAAAACTTCCTTTAAGAGGCAGAGAGAGAGAGAGAGAGAGAGAAAGACGGGGGGAGCAAATTTCGGTAAAGTAAGGAGAGAATGGGAGAGAGAAGAGAGAAGTGGATATTCAACACAGGTGCAGGCAGGAACATATGATACTGCATGAAGTTCATAGAAATGATTCTGTAAGGAGTTCATGAAGGTATGGGAGCAGCAAGCATTGCAGGAACATGGGGTGGTGATGATTTATCACCTGAAGGACGGGGAGAGAGAGGAGAGGAACTGGGAGAGACAGGGACTTCAGGGAGACATGGTTAGTAAATACATTCATTAGGTTCACACAAAATACACTGCTCAAAAAAATAAAGGGAACACTTAAACAACACAATGAAACTCCAATTCAGTCACACTTCTGTGAAATCCAACTGTCCACTTAGGAAGCAACACTGATTGACAATCAATTTCACATGCTGTTGTGCAAATGGAATAAACAACAGGTGGAAATTATAGGCAATTAGCAAGACACCCCCAATAAAGGAGTGGTTCTGCAGGTGGTGACCACAGACCACTTCTCAGTTCCTATGCTTTCTGGCTGATGTTTTGGTCACTTTTGAATGCTGACGGTGCTTTCACTCTAGTGGTAGCATGAGACGGAGTCTACAACCCACATGAGCGGCTCAGGTAGTGCAGCTCATCCAGGATGGCACATCAATGCGAGCTGTGGCAAGAAGGTTTGCTGTGTCTGTTAACATAGTGTCCAGAGCATGGAGGCGCTACCAGGAGACAGGCCAGTACATCAGGAGACGTGGAGGAGGCCGTAGGAGGGCAACAACCCAGCAGCAGGACCGCTACCTCCGCCTTTGTGCAAGGAGGAAGAGGAGGACCACTGCCAGAGCCCTGCAAAATGACCTCCAGCAGGCCACAAATGTGCATGTGTCTGCTCAAATGGTCAGTAACAGACTCCATGAGGGTGGTATGAGGGCCCGACGTCCACAGGTGGGGGTTGTGCTTACAGCCCAACGCTGTGCAGGACGTTTGGCATTTGCCAGAGAACACCGAGATTGGCAAATTTGCCACTGGCGTCCTGTGCTCTTCACAGATGAAAGCAGGTTCACACTGAGCACATGTGACAGACGTGACAGAGTCTGGAGACGCCGTGGAGAACGTTCTGCTGCCTGCAACATCCTCCAGCATGACCGGTTTGGCAGTGGGTCAGTAATGGTGTGGGGTGGCATTTCTTTGGGGGGCCACACAGCCCTCCATGTGCTTGCCAGAGGTAGCCTGATTGCCATTAGGTACCGAGATGAGATCCTCAGACCCATTGTGAGACCATATGCTGGTGCAGTTGGCCCTGGGTTCCCTCCTAATGCAAGACAATGCTAGACCTCATGTGGCTGGAGTGTGTCAGCAGTTCCTGCAAGACGAAAGCATTGATGCTATGGACTGGCCCGCCCATCCCCCAGACCTGAATCCAATTGAGCACATCTAGGACATCATGTCTCGCTCCATCCACCAACGCCACGTTGCACCACAGACTGTCCAGGAGTTGGCGGATGCTTTAGTCCAGGTCTGGGAGGAGATCCCTCAGGAGACCATCCGCCACCTCATCAGGAGCATGCCCAGGCATGGGCATGCTCCTGGGAGGTCATACGGGCACATGGAGGCCACACACACTACTGAGCCTCATTTTGACTTGTTTTAAGGACATTACATCAAAGTTGGATCAGCCTATAGTGTGTTTTTCCACTTTAATTTTGAGTGTGACTCCAAATCCAGACCTCCATGGGTTAATAAATTTGATTTCCATTGATAATTTTTGTGTGATTTTGTTGTCAGCACATTCAACTATGTAAAGAACAAAGTATTTAATAAGAATGTTTCATTCATTCAGATGTAGGATGTGTTATTTTAGTGTTCCCTTTATTTTTTTGAGCAGTGTATTTCAGTCTGACACTAAAAGTTGCCTTTCAGGAACAGTGTTTTGAATTGTATGTTTCCTAACCTGCTTTTATGAAGTTGTGCCAGTGGGCCACAGAACGGCCACAGATCAGCCACAGATGCATCGATATGCCTATCTGGACATTTTTCTGAGGGTCTGTTGAGATTATATGTTTTGATGGCAGCGACAGCTTTTGCCTCCTCTATATTTGCATTCCATTCTCTTGCTTTATCTTATCTTGTAATGTATGTAATCAGGTATCTAGTATCTATAACAGTAGCAATACCACAGTGTAGAAATACCCTATAACAAGTAAAAATGCATAAAAATTTTTACTTGTAAAAATAAGTGATAAATAAGTGGCTCCAGTTGCCAGATGGACAGGAAGTTGACTGACAGGGGAGTCAGCTGACTGCCTGCATGACCAATTTTCTGACGATCAAAGTCACAGTGCTTTGATGCATGGCACAATAATTCAGTTTAGTTTATTTGCACATAAATATATATATAATTTTTATTTGATTTTATATAAATAAGAAATTTATTTATATAGAACAAAAACAAGTCACAAAGACATAAATAAATCAATAAAAAATAAATAAATGAGAAATAAATACAACAAAGTGATACAGTAAAAATGACAAAAACGATAGGACTTTTCTTGTAAATATGTCTATAGTTTTTGCTGTGTGTTGACAAGTGTTATTTTTAACCCCCCTGATTGCCAAGACTTGGCAGAACAATTTTCAAATGCCAAAAGTCTTGTTTCAATAGTTTCTCTGTTTATTTTGAATAGTATACAAAAGTTCTGTGAGATTCAATTTCCGCTTTATTTTTTCTTTTAGCTGTATGGTCATATAACTATTCATACATTCATGTGACATCACTGCAGAATAAATATTGTGATAGCCCAGGATGTTCATAACTTGATTGTGCATTACAGGGTTGAGGCTTTACAAGCATTTTTACACAAGGAGCCATTTTTTGGCTCCTTGTGTAATTGAGGGCAGCGAAGCAGAAGTTGAGTATCAGAATAAATAAAGTAATGTTTTAAAACAGTTCAAAAGATTTTTCCCCTCTCTTCTTTTTGTCTTCTAATATATTGTTTTGAATTGTTATTCTGTTTCATTAGGTGTATTGGTATGTATCACTTTGACATTATGTAATTAAACAAAACTAAACAAAACAAAAAACACTATACTTAAGTAACTGTACATTTCCCTACTGATTTTAATTTGCTAATAATCTACTAAGATCCAAATGCATTCTGCCATTCTTAGAATTGTTATACTGTGCCTGTTGAAAACAAATGAAAAGAAATAGGCTAAAGGAAAAAATGAAGGACTGATAAAAAGAGATCCTGTAATATGGTACATACCAAATGACTCATGATTCATGTAAAAACCATCTATTTTACCATTACATCCAAGGAAATTCTAAAATAAAATATAACACTGGATAGAAAATAAATCAGTGAATAATATAAATGAATAAAATCTGTGAAGAGCAAAACACCATAACACTCCCTTTCCTAAGGAACCCATTTTCTCCTTAACATTTTGGACTGACCCAACCCACACCTTTTCCGTTCCTGGCAGTAACACCTGCGTATTAAATCCCCAGAGATGAGAAGACGCAGAAGCTAAGACTGAGATGAAATTTATATATAGGTACAGTTCAAGACCAGAAGCTGGTTTAGGCAAGTTTATTTTTATATTAGTGGCGGGTTAAAAGATTTCCAAGTATCCTTCGGTTATTGTCAAATTAAGTAACATTAGCAGTAGCGCTTGCTAGTTTGGGCGACTTGTGCGTGTGCGATTAATGAAAAAAACAGGGGGGTGGGGGGACGTTTTCAGTGTTACGATCTGATATCGATCCATTTAATCTTTGAATCGATCTTTTAACCCCCCCATCCCCCCCAAACGGCACATGTCATGAAAGTGAAAGTTATAGCTGAAATATCCCTGACCGAACCGATATTGGATCGATACTTAAATGACATTGGATCGAATCAGAAATCGAATTGAATCAAGGCCTTCTGAATCTGAATCTGAATCTAATCGAATCGTGAAATCAGAGGCGGTACCCAACCCTAGTGTATGTTTGTGAATGTATGTGCATGTGGGCATGTCCAGCAGTTTGCGCGTTCTCACCTCTACAGCGGGGTTGGGTGCGAGGTACATCGACACATATCCCACACAGAAACTGAGAAACACAGTTTGATTTGTATCACAATGAAAGAAGGAGAGCACAGCAGGAGAAAAGGCACGTGTGGCGTTAGAGCGAATATGATATATTTAATGTCGTCTGACCAGTATTGGGGAAGAGACGTACCCCTGCGGCGATGTCAGCATTTATCTAGTGTTTATCTGGAAGTGAGTAGTCTCTTGATCCATGACACTGAACAGTTGTTTTTAAGTGGTCACCATGTCTGAATGAAATACTGTTTGTTGTAAAATAACTGAAAACATTATCGTTGGGCCTTTGCAGGAGATGGCAGCAACAAGGCCCAGGAGATGCAAGTTAAAACCCCAAGATGAGGCTGTATATTTTTCATCTCTGTGTAAAGACAAGGATGGTTTTGATATACAGTATATAAATTCATTCAAAGGTGAGTAAGACTGGCCTATGTTTAAGTATTGTTTAAACTTTGTCATGTTTCTCAACTAATCATCTTTTCTTTGTTAGGCCAAGGAGTTTTCAGCTGCCGGCAATTTACAAAGGGAGATTTCCTTGTTGAATACAGAGGAGATCTCATAACTAAACAAGAATATGAAGGCAGGCACAGACTATACCATGACATGCTTCAAGTTTTTCTGTTTGAATTTCGTTTCAATGGAAAACAGTTATGGTATGTATATTGCTATGTTTAATTTACAATATCTTGCTTATCTTCCTGCATCTCTGGAAGACCTAGAATCTCTGCTTTTTCTTACACCATGCTACTAAAAGTAGCAGTAGTGTTAAAAGGATAGTTCGGGGGTTTCGAAGTGGGGTTGCATGAGATACTTATGCATTGTAAGTGTATTAGCTGCAGTTGACAGTGCTCAGCACGCTCCCTGTTTGCATGCGCGGTGTGATACAGCATGCTGCGGGGACAGGGATGCTTAGGCGTAGGGATACATAATATCTATGGTTAGTGCCAAAAGAAATGGCTGTTTTACGACAAGCTAAAGCGCTGAAAATATTTTTTAAATTCTTCATATAGCGTACATTTACACTGATGTTTTTTTTGAGGTGGACTTTCTTTTAGGAGCTAAAATACATTTTGTTGCTGAGCCCATCCACAGCAGTGTATCGCTCAGAGACAGTGCCAGGACTAAGGTCTCCATCTGCAAACAGGGAATGTGCAGAGCACTGTCTACTGTAGCTAATACACTTAGTAGGCATAAGTACCTCATTCAACCCCACTTCAAAGCTCCTGAACTATGCTTTTAAACAGATGAATAATCCATCCAGAAACATTACTTTTTTCATTGTTCTGTGAAACTTACATTCACTGCTTGTGTGTTTCAGTCTGTCTTATGACATCTTGTAATTAGCATTGTGTTCTTGCTGTTTCAGGATTGATGCTGCCAAAGAAGATGGTTCTCTAGGGAGACTTGTCAATGATGAGCATGTAAACCCGAACAGCAAAATTAACACAATAACAGTGGTTTGAAAGCCCCATCTGTGCTTATTTGCACTGAAGGACATTGGTCCTTCAGTGCATTTTTCCAGTGTAATTGTAATGAATTGTAATGAAGTGATGTTCATAATATAATCTCATTAACACTACTTTTTCTACAGAACTGCAAACATGACACAGTCTCCCCTGTAGTATCAAGCTTGGATAAATGTGCCATATATATTGGACCCTTTTCTGGTTTTAGGTGGACTGGTGTGACATGTAAAGGTGAGTATTTTGTTCTGATGAATAAAAGATTTTTCTATAAATGCTTTACCATAAAACCTCAAATTATTACAGAGGTCTTTGTTTTTCATTTTAAGGAAAAGTGGCAGTTTCAATTTGACTTACTATATTCAAATCAGTTTTCTACAAAATTAGTTTGTATTACAGAGGGCAGAAATTGCCTTCTGGTGTACATGACTGCCTCTGAGAGTCCCACCTGTGATTGCTTCACATTGCTGTCACATAGTTTTCAGGATTTTTTAATGACATTCATGTTTTTAATAAAATGATCAAAATCTGTCATTTTCCTTTTTCTGAAAGGCCAAATTTAATCCTTTTAAATACATATAAATACATGTAGAGTGTTGAATATGCACCAACTTTATGCTCAAAGTGTCCTCTGTCTAGTTTGCTCCTGCATCTGGCACAAATCCTGTTATGATAAAAATGTGACCAAGAAGACCAACCTTGAATCCCTACCATCGGTAACTATATTTGTGGAATTATCCCTAAAGTTATCTACCCTATTTCAAAAGACAAAATGTAATTACTTTTTCTTTTTCAGAGTGCTGAAGAACAATTTTCAAGTGAGGAATTACTGTCAGATGAGAACTTTGTACCTAATTCTCACAGTGATTAGACAGTTCAGGAGAATGCACATCAGAATCTTTAAACCTTGAGACTGCTGAACATCTCCCACAAGTACAAGATACTCAAGTGTCCTGCATCGAGTCTACTTCAGAAATTCAAAAAAGTAGACACCTCCAAGAAAACATCACTGGTGAAGAGACATTATCTAAACTTGCAGTCAGCATAAAACGGTATAAAAAGTCTTGCAGGAAAGGCAGGCAAGTGCAAGTATCAGAAGTTCATGATAACGTTAGGATTGACAATACTGAAGATGCATCTGTTAAGGATACCACAGGAGCTGGGGAAGATCCATGCATACAGTCTTCAAACATATCCTCTTCAGAGAAGAAAAATTACTGCTTCATTTGTGGAAAACCATAGTCAAAATTTACGCAGCCCTTAAAAATCCATGAGAAGACCAATGCGGATGTTGCTTGGGTTTTGGCACTACCAAAACACTCCAAAGAACGCAAAAAACTGCTTGAAAAACTATGAAACAAAGGAAACTACCAAAACAATACAGATGTTTTAAGGAGTGGGACTGGATTGCTAAAACTCAAACGTAAACCAAAGAACAACTATGGTAAAAAAGATTATGTGCATTGTATGTATTGCCAGGCTATGTTTCTTTTGAGAGATCTGTGGCGACACAATTGAAATTGTCTTTCAAAACCAGAAGGCAGTGCAGATTCAGGAAGAACTAGGGTCTTGTCTTTGGCCTCGATCGCGGAGTCAGCGCTCTGCCAACAGATATCCCCAGGTGTTTGGAAGCTGTAATTGGGATGAAAGACGATGACATCTCTGCTGCTGTGCGCAGTGACTTCTGCATTCTTCAGCTGCCCCAGTCATTTTTCAATAAACGTGGACAGGATCCCACCAGATATGACTATACTCGACAGAAGCTCTGCGAAGTTGCAAGACTCCTGCTGAAACTGTGCACTGAAGATTCTGTACATACCCTTGAGGATGCTGTAAGACCAGCAAATTTTCATGTGGTTGTCAAAGCTGTAAAGAAAGTTTCAGGGTTTGATGAACAAAAGCACTACTACAGAACACCAAGCCTTGCTCTGAAGTTGGGCCACTCATTGCAAAAGATATGACATCATGCACTGCAGAGCTCTAATGGCAGGAGACAGTGAGCTGGTAAAGTCAACCAAGACTTTCAAAAAAAAAAAAAAAAAAAAAAACTGTATGCAACAAAGTGGTCTGAACTTGTTCCACATGCAGCTTTGAACCACCTTGAATGAGAAGCATTTTAACAAGCCATCGACTCTCCCTTTCACAGAGAATGTGCAACGCCTTCACCAGCATCTTGAAATATTGCAGGGTCAGCATCTGAGAACCTCAAAACCATGCCATCAGCACTGTCAGGCTGGGACTCAAACAGGACTCAGATGCAGAGACTTTCAATAACAAATGACTTTATTTGAAACACAAGGACCTCAAACTGGAGTGACAAAGCAAGAGGGCTATGTAACCTTAACTGGTAGAGATCGTCACTATACTCTAAGGTTTAAATAAAAATCACTCCCAGGACGAAACCTGACTAAAAAAAACCAAAAGAATCAACTCATGCAAAAAGGCGGAGGATATGAAATAATCAAAAAAATTACAGAAATCAAAATCACTCTTATTGAGGAAAAACAAAAAGGGCTATGAAAACTAACTATGATATACACTAAATACAAAAGGTAACAAACAGAAAAATCACTTGTAACGAGGAGAAACAAAACGGCTATGAAAACAAGCTATGATTATCAAAATTACAAACAAAAAAAATCACTCAATTCGAGGAACAAGGCTTACAAAGTAGTCAAAGGCTGTGGGCATGAAGGAGAACTCTGGTGCAGGACGAAGACACACTGGCACAAGACAAGGGGAGCACAGACTATTTAAACACATGAAGGGAAATGGGAAACAGGTGGAGACAATCGGTAATCAGGGAGACTCATGGTTGACACATGAGGAAGGGCAAGTGCTCTGAGACAAGAGGAGAGTTAGACTTTCAAAATAAAACAGGAAATGACGGGACAAAAACAAAACCAGGACAAGACAACCTCACCACGGTGTGACAAGCACAAGTGTATGGAACACTTTGCAGAGCAACTCTGGCAAAACTAATTCTGTTCAACCGAATACGTGGAGGAGAGGTTGCAAAGATGCAATTAAAAGGATTACTAGAGAGGGATACAGCTCCCTTGCACAAAGATGTTGCAGTTGGCCTCACAAAGTTTGAGCAAAAACTTTGTGCACATTTCAGTCGGGTGGAAATTAGGGGAAAAAAGGGCGAAAAGTTGCTTTGCTGCTATCACCAGACATGGTGGATTCCTTAACACACCTCATAAGCATAAGAAAAGAGTGTGGAGTCTCAGAAGAAAACACATTCCTGTTTGCAAGACCCAACTGTTTGACGCCATACAGAGGACAGGACTGTCTGAGGATCTATGCAAATGAGTGCGGTGCGCAAAACCCTGAACTCCTCCAGTCGACCCAGTTACGCAAACATGTTGCAACTTTGTCACAGGTCCTGAACCTGAAAAACCACGAATTGGACCAGGTTGCTGACTTTCTGGGACACGATATTCAGGTCCACAGAGAATATTACAGGCTTCCAGAAGCTACAACCCAGCTGGCCAAAATATCAAAACTACTAATTGCCATGGAGAAAGGGTCTCCTACAAATCTTCAGGGCAAAACACTTGAAGAGATTGAAATCAAAGGTATTGCTAATTATAGTTCTTGTAAATTGTTAAGGTTTTCAAGTATTCGTAATCTATAGACAGTATTTAACATAGTGACTGAAGAACTTTAATAATGTAATATTAATCAAATTTCAGATTGATCAGGAATCGAGGCATAACACTAAAAAAGAAAGGCGGTCGCTGAATACTGGCTAAATTTTAGTTTTTTTTAATGTTAAATTTAATTTCAAATTGGGTTCAAATAGGGTTTCCATTTTCCTCACCATCACCAAAAGGTTTCCTGCAGTGTGACCCTTTGAGTGACCCCTTTGTCATTATATTCTTTGAATTCGAAAAATGTTACAGAAGGGACTTTGACCAGTTATTGTTCAAACTGGGGTTGGATTTTTTTTTTCCCGTTTTCCTCACCATCAAGGTAAGGTTTCCCGCAGTGTGACTCACCTGTGTTATTATTTTTGAAGCTTTGTCTTTCATCATCAACCCTGCACATTTTAGATTTTTAGTTTTTAAATTTGCCCTTAACTTCCTGTGCACAGCTTGTCACACGGTGTAATGTACTCCCTGTCAGTTTTTGATACGGCTTAGGGAAAAAAGAGCGTTCGGTTTGATGCAACAGTTGTGTTGTGATTTAATGTTAATATTATCTCAATAATTAAACTTTTCTCTGTTTTCGCTGTGCATGCTGTAATATGTTTATTAAAAGATCGTACTTAGGTAAACAATCATATCAAATAGAAATATAAATAGCAGGTCCTTCAATGGATAGTTTGAAGGTATGGTTGTACCTTTTCATCACTATAGAAAACTACACTGTAAAAAGGGATTTGGGGTTTTAGTCAGCTGAACTAGTGTAATCATGTTGAGTGAACTCATTGTCCATTACAACAAAGCAACATGAGTTACAACAACTTCAACTTAAAAAAATACTTAAAAACTCATAGTAATCCGTTCAGTTAACTGCAAATAGTATGTTAATGTCAACATTTTATGTAACACGCATGCGCTGCAGCATGACGTCATGACGCTTTCCGCGCAGTGTCACACAAATCTGAAATTTCCACACTCATGTCTATTACTCATTCATGTCATGTGCAATTTATCTACCAGTGCAATAACCATCCATGGTATATCTATATTTATATCTGTACATATGGAGGATGTATATATAGTGTATTATTTGTATACAGTGTATTTATGTATATAGTGTATTTATGTTATGTCTTTTATATTTTATCTATTTCCTTTGCGCTCTTTCTCATATCTGTCATACTGTGGAGCTGCTGTGACAGTAAATTTCCCCAATGCGGGATTAATAAAGTTTATTTTATCTTATCTTATCTTAAATTGGGCGAAGAAGCTGCCCGCCATCTTCTTCAGAGCTGGAAACGCGTGCCGTCATCAAGTAAGTATATTTATATTTAAACTAGCAACTTTATAGTAGGCAATGCGAATTAATTAATTAATCAATTTTTTGATGCGTATGTTATGTTTTGTTTGTTTTGCTTATTGGGAATTACTCTAGTATGTTAGCGAGCTAGTTAGCGGTAGGTTGGAAATTATGCTGACTAATGGCGTCGGTTAACTTCTCTCTGCTTTCCATATCTCCACACTCATTAGACGGTAACTAACCGATTAATTAGCGCAAAATGAAGTAAATTACAAAAGGTGCATATTGTCCCTATGTGTCTCTCACTTGTCAGCCTCTCAGCCGGGAGTGGGGAGGAGGGGGGAGGGAGCCGTCGGGCCCGCTCCTATTCATGTTCATGTTCGCGTCCGTTAGGGAGTAACGTTATCATTTTTTTTTTTCTTGGGGGGGTTTAAGCAAGGCGATGGTCCTTTTAACTTCATTGCTGCAGATAAGCAATGCCCTGCTTATAAAGAGCTTGACGGTATAAATTAATTAGGTTACTATGTTATAAAGATCCGCTCTACGTGTGATTAAAGAGGGGCAGATAAATGCGCTGGTGAACAGCAGGGCTGTTTAGGCTTCTCCCTCCCGTCTGAGCCCACGGCGTCATGCATATTACGCCTTTATGCCCACGTTTTCTGGTTCTGTGTTTAAAAAAAAAAAGGCTGAATATAGAACAGTGTTTGTTGCGCTGATATTGCGCCTTCTCTCTGTAAAAATAGCCTCTCTCCTCTCTGTTGTCAGTGTCAATGGACAGGCAGGAGTGGAAGAGCTCTGAAACTTTCTTGCACTGTTCCAACAGTTCCATTATGTGATGAAATATATTATTAGTTTGTCTGACTGTTTGATTTTTTAAATTTTTTTTTAGAAACCAAGTTGCCCTCAACACACACACACACACTAGTAAAAGGTAAGGTAAAATTTAAATGTAATAAAGTTTTACTATCAAGTTCACTTGTTCACCTGTATTGGCCAGGCACCATAAATGGTACACTAACATATGTCAGTCTAAATAGATAAGTAAGATTTGTTGGTGCACTATTTCTTTTGATTATTTAAAATACAGTAAGTAGCTGAAGATGGTGTTAAGAATATTTTCACCTCTTCACAGCATTTTCCAACCATAAATTGCTGTTAAATAAGCCAAATATCATTCTCTCCAAAATAACCAGACTTCTTTGGTAACATGAGACATTTTACCTTGTATAAACATGGGAGTTGCAGGTCTACCACTGACTTCATCTGTAGTTTTTTTGTGAATCCAAACTATCCTTTTAAAACAAGTCACACAATGGCACAAACAAACTAATCAATCAATGCTGTGTTACACCAGAAATTCCTGTGTTCTGTGAAGTAAAATTACTGTTTTTGTTTAAGAAGTCTATTTTACCTTGTTGTAACCATGGAAGTTGAAGTTTTTTTTTTGTTTTTTTTTACAGGGTCGTTGCTGTGCAGGCTGTGTGGCATGGGGCAATTGCCCTTCAATGAGGTGGTCCTGCAAGAGTTGTTGTTACTCCTCACCCAGTCAACGCACACTAATTGTCCATGACAAACTAAAGCACTGTCATCAGGCAAGGAACTGCCCTCTTCCCTGTGTCCATGCAGACTGTGTGTGCTCCTTCAGGACTGAATCTTCTCTGAAAAAGCATTTACCCAGAGACCATAGTCAACCCCCTTCAAAGCAGGTGCCAACAAAGTTAAATTGTGAACTGTGCAATTTCTCAGAGACTTGCAGTGTTACACAGTATTTTGCACATTTAAAAATACACATACACAATAAGAAAACAGTGAATTGTCCCTTTAAAGACTGTAGTTTTCAGTCTACTGTATACAGTACTTTTCGTGCACATAAGAGCAGGAAACACCACTTCTGTACTGTTGACAATTTTCGTACAAACTTGTATCAAACCTGTGCTCCATGCACTTCAAATTCTGAAAGTCCAGAGTATGGGACATATTCAGATGATTTAGACTTAGCAACAGATGATTACATAGAGAATCCAGACCTGCATGATTTGCTTCAACACAGAGTTGCATCTCTCTTACTACATATGCAAACAGTTTTACATGTGTCTAAGGCAACAACTCAGGAAATTATAAATGAACTTTGTAGTATTAGCTCAGGGAAACCCAGGGAAACCGTTGTGTCAGTATAAAACATACAGAGACGGTCGATACTGCAAAGAGAATAATTTACTCACGTCAGAAGATCTAAGCATTGCCCTAGGACTGTATATAGACGACTTTGAGGTTTGTAACCCATTAGGAACATCCAAAAAAAAAACATAAGGTCTGTGCAGTCTATTGGGTCATTTCAAATTTACCAATACGTTATAGGTCATCTGTACAGTCAATCTCGCATGTCTTTGTCATAGCAATGATGTGAAGAAGTACGGGTATGGTGCCATTCTTACACCACTGCTAAAAGACCTTGAAGTACTTGAGCAGCAAGGATTGTATGTTCAGAAGTTGGGAACAACTGTTAGAGGTACCGTGCTTTATGTTTCTGCAGACAACTTGGGGGCCCATTCGCTTGCTGGATTTCAGGAGAGTTTTAATGTTGACAAATTTTGCCGGTTTTGTTTAGCTAGTTGGAAAGATATTGACATTCACGAGGTGAAGGAGGGAGTGTTTCCACTACGAACAGTCGAAAGTCACAAACATGACCTTCTGGAATTGAACAGAGATCAGTTAGATTCCCTGAATGGTGTAAAGAAAGACTGTGTTCTCAATAGGCTATCTCATTTCCAAACAATCCAGGGCTCCCCCCCAGATTTTATGCATGACCTTTTTGAAGGAATAGTGCCAAGGGAGTTGAGTCTATGTATTAAGTATCTGATATCCAAGCAGTACTTTACAATAGATTATCTGAACTCCATCATTGAATCCTTCCCTTTCAAGTTTACAGATAAAACCAACAGACCACAACCAATTTCACAGTCTTTTGCATTGAAAAATTTTATTGGTGGGAATTGCCATGAGAACTGGACACTACTGAGATTGCTGCCATTGATGATCGGTCACGTTATACCAGAAGATGAAAAAACGTGGCAAATTCTACTAGATTTGAAAGAAATAGTTGAACTTTTGGCTAGTGAACATTTTTCAGAAGAGACGTTGTCGTACTTGGAGTGTAAAATTTCAGATCACAGGTGCCTATTAAAAGAAGTGTTATATCCATGAACGCTACTTAAGTTAGATTCATTGTTGTCATTTTTCTGTTTCCTGTTTTATTTTGTAAACTCACCTTGTCTTTTCGTTTCAGTGTCTTTACTTCCTCCCCTTGTGTGTTTCCTGCCACGGTGATCACCTGCCCTACCCTCACTGGTTTCACCTGTTCCCCATTACCCCTCCTCCCTAGTGTGTATATATAGTCCCTGTGTTTAATTTTGTCCGTGCCAGATCGTCATCCCTGTTTTACCACAAAGTCATCCAAAGTTTCCTTTTTGTATCTCCCAGTGTTCTCGTGTATTGACCTGTTTTTGGATTTCTGGATTTTTGAGCCTGCCTTACGTCTCTGTACCTTTGCCTGATTCTTATTGACTACCTGGTTTTGACTCGGACTGGAATAAACAACTTCCGATTGCACCTTCTCTGTGTGACTCTGCTTTTTGGGTCCTGCCTGCCCTTGTGATCGTGATAAGAGTGTTTCCTGATTTCCACCTCCTGCCCAAGCACCACTTTTTGGAACATTACCCAGAACTGATAAGAAAATTTGGGCCCCTGATTGATTTCTGGACTATTAGGTTTGAAGCAAAGCACAGTTTTTTTAAAAGGGTGGTGCATGATTCTCACAATTTCAAAAACATCTTGTTTACTCTTGCAACAAAACAACAGCTTTCTTAAGCTCACCATCTAGACTTGCCAAGTCTTTTCAGACTTGATCTGGAAGTTGGACACATTGCGGTTGTTTCACCTGATACAATAGAGCGCTTTTTGAAGCAGGCTGTAGAACTGAAATATGGAAATATAACTCTTGTATCTCTTGCAACCCATGCCAGCCTCTATGGCACCAAGTATTCAGAGGGTATGTTTCTGTCTGTGGGGCACACTAGTGGCCTGCCTGACTTTGGGAAACTAATTAAAATTGTAGTTGTGTCCAGCAAAGTGGCTTTCATCATTGAACCATATCAAGCATGGTACATAGAGCATCTGCGGAGTTATGAGCTGATGAAAAAACTGTCTTCTGAACTGAAGATTGTGGAATCACATGAACTTAATGGATATCAGCCCCTGTACCCATACACGAGAGCAGGCAAACTGATTGTGACACCAAAAGCTTTCTTGCTTCACTAAGGTACAGTTGAACTGTTGTGGTCTAGTGGTATGGTTGTGGTCGGTATTGCTTAGCTGTTTGTTTTTCCTTTGTGATGCTTGCATGGCTGCTTTGCTGTCTCCTCAGACTCCAGTTTTGACATAGGTTTCGCATCATCTCCGTCAACATCCTCTTCATGTAGCAGCCATTCAGAGTCCTTTGCAGGTCGTTCAAAACCATGGCCAACAGTCTTTCCCATTCCCACCTTCTCGTATGATATCGAGCTGAGGCTTAGGCAAGGCATTGAGTCTTTCAGAAAAGATGGAACACTTCTATCCATTTCAAGGGACGTGAAATCTGAGGTTCTGGACAAAATTGCTGAAGCAATATATTCCTTCAAAGCATACCCTGGGAATAAAGAATTTGAGAGTGTAGCCATTGCGGTCATTGAAAAACACCCTTGCCTGAAAGAACCTGTCTCAACGTCTGGATGGTATGGATGGAAACTAAGTTTAAAGTTTAAGATGGGCAATTACAGGCAAAAATTGAGAGAGGCAGGCTGTCGAGAGTTGAAAATAAATTCTGAGAAAAGAGGTCCTGGGGACATGCGATGGAAGAGGAACAAAGTAAATAAACCCAGACGATCCGAAACAAACTTCCTCCCAGATCTCCCACAGGGAAGAGACCTAAAAAATCTTGAAGAAGAGCGAGAGAAGATTGCCCAAGAGATAAGAAAAACAACTCCAAACCTGGCCTTCATTGATGATGCAATGAATGCCACATACGCATTGAGAAGACAGGAGACTGTTGAAGAGGAGCCTCCTGTGTCTGAAATGAAAGTTAGATGGCCTGCACTTTTTACTGAAAGACAGGTAAAGTGTGTTAATTTTTTGTTGGATTTATGTGCTTTGAATTTTCAAAAATTAAAAAATGCACTGTTTACATTCAAAAAATATTTTTGGCCTGGTGGCCCGCCAGGCCTGTACTATTATAGGGGAAACACTGCATTTCATAAATTGCATGTTCAATTGAAATTTATAGGCTCATGCAATACCAAATATTACATCCGGCTAGCTTGCCGAGATGTGAAAATATTACACTTTTAACAGTATCAGTATGTCACTTCTTCATATAGGTCATCAAGGAATTCACCAGGCTGATGTCGATGGATCTCAACTCTTTCTATGAGGGTCTGAACAGTCATCTGCAGAAACTCCTTCAGTTGTACAGCTCGAAGCGCTACGAGGGGAATAAAGAAATGACATCCCTACTTGAGAGCCTTCACAAAGATGCAAGTACATTTCTTTACTTTAAAATATTAAGTCAGATCATTCTATGTTCACGATTAACTGTTATGTCCTCAAAATTACGTATCTATTTTATCTGAAGACAATTTAGTACAAGCGCTACCGTGTTTTTGTGATTATCACATGCAAGTGCTCTTTGGATACTTAAACTGTGCTTATTCCATCTTGTGAAGGGCTCATTGCATGGGGGGAATATGCTAAAGTGACACAGACGTGCTGTGAGAATTCCAAAATAAAGGCATATCTTAAGGATGATGATGTAGATTGATGACTTTGCGTTAATGACATTGGTTCATTACACCCCTACTATCCACTGAGGCTTTAGGTTGTATATTTTCATTCAGTTTTGTTAACCACAATGTCTTGTGGACTGAGGTTGTATAATTTCAATAGCAACTGTATTTATATATCATGTGCTTTGGCAGGCATCGAACCAAAGGAAGAGGGCAGCAGCGTTGCAGGGCCTACCATTGTACATGAGGGAGAATCCCTCTGCATTCATGAAGATGTGTGAGGTAAATGGCATAATTTCATCCAAGATGATCCAAAGAAAACTAGTTCAAATTGAGTAGGGTTGTATTACAGAAAGTGGGTTTAGTGAAAATTCAGAGTTTGTTGAGAGGAAGTCTGGGTTTTTAGTTCCAGAAAGAGAGGTAATTTAAACTCTGGGTCAGTTACCATGGTAACCATTGGTTACACCTGTTTTTTTTCCTGCATCCTGTGTGTATGCACTAAATGGCAAACCACCTCTAAAGCAGACACCTTTGTTGTTGTTTTTTCTTTGTTTTTGCATAAAGCCAACGGATTTTGAAGAAGACATCATCAAGGGAATGGTGATTGGACTCCTTTTAGTAGCTGAAGATGTGAAGGAACCCCTTACAGTTTCCTACAACGATGTTGCTATCGTGATTGAGGAAAAGGTTGTCATGAGTCACCTGCGTGAGGTACCCAATGCTTTTGTGAACCTGATGGGACTGCTGTACATGCCTATCTTGACTATCCAAAAGACTTAAAATACACCTTTGAGGTGATTCAGCGCCTGTTCATGGGAATTGGGTTGGATTCCTGCACTGCCAGGGTCCACACACTGAAGAACAAATTGCTCAGTTAGAGAGATGGGCATATAAGTTGTTGTTTTTTTTTTTTTTTTTGACATTTGTCCATTGCACTATGTAAGGGGGTGGGGGGGGGGGGGGGGTTCATATTTAGACTGATCTCTATAACTCTTATTTTGTTACAAAACTGTGGAAATGTGTCTGAAACACTGCATTTATGTTGAACAGAGTGGACGTTTGAGTAATGTTGAATTACTTTTTTTCATGTTCTGACTGACATTCAAGCAAGTTTCTCAGTTAGAGAGGCATTTTTTCTATGTTTGGCTGCATTTTACTGCAGCAATCCTCAACACTCACTCCTCAGACTGGACTCTGTTGACCAGGTACTTTTAGAGTTATTTTTTTTCCTCAAAGGATGCACAACTCTATAGCAATATCTGGAGAAAATGTGTCTGTGAGACACTGAGACTGTATTTTAAACTGTATTTTATGTTGCAGAACAGCCATTAACAGTGGATATTTGAGTAATGTGTCTGAGACATGTATTTTATGTTGTAGAGCAGTGATGAACAGAGTCATGTATCAAAGGAACACTGTAACTTCTGCAGAAAGATAGTAGATTGTCGAGTCTTGTTCCCAGGTTGTAAAATACCAATGTTTTGGTTTGATTCTCATTGTCACTGGTCCGAACTACCAAGCCAAAATAATGGTATTTTACATCCTGAGAATGAGACTCAACAATCAACTATCTTTGTCCAGAAGACGCAGAGTGTTGCTTTAAGTATTTGTTCTGACTGACAGTTCCTCAGAGAATTTTTCTACATTTTTCAGCATTTTACTTCAGCACCCTCAACACTCTCTCCACCATTTGGAGTCTGTTGAAAGAGTCACTTAGAATCTTTTTTTTTTTTTCATTACCGAGGTTGCCCTGCTTTTTACTTGTGGGATGTTAATTTTAGTTTTTGAGCAGCCCTGAGCCAAGAGCAAGGATGTGTGAGGGCCTGAAGGTTTTTGCTTTGTCTACACACTTAATTTTATTTTTTAAAAGCAACACTGAACACTTGTGAATTAGTGGGTTGAAGTTGAAATGCACTTTACATTAATAAAATTCCTGACTGAAATGTCTTTTCAGCTAATTTTTTCACGTGTTAAGATTTAGGTTAGACTTAGTTAGTTCTCATGTAGATTTATAGTAGCTTTGTAAGTATTGTACTTTGGTCCTGGTAAGTTTTCGAAAACTATCAACTTGTGTAAACCTAAGTAACTTGGTAATGTACGTTGAAAGAATTAATTATTTCATGTTGAGCCAACTAGATTCACATTTATAAAAACTTGATAAAACAAGAAACAACATCTTTTTCAGTTCTCTTAACTAATCTTTTCTAGTTCAAATTACTTGACACGGGAAGTTGAGTGAACCATCTGCATGTTGCATCAACTAATTTATTTAAGTGTGATAAACTTGACACATTACATTGACATAACTGAACTCAGAGAGTTAAGTCAACAAACTGCATATTGTATCTATTAATTTATTTAAGTGTAATGAACATAGCACTTTTAAGTTTACCTAACTCAAATAGTCAATGCAACAAGATGACTTGACTAAGTTAAGTTGAGTCAACAAATCTTTTTTTACAGTGTACAAACATACTGTGTCTTTTAAGATGTTGGTTATATTGTCGGTTAAAGTGCATCCCCATAGTACACCAGCACTAAGCATTGCAAAGACATACCTCATCTGTACATTGTGTAAAACAATTTGTCTTCATATATCAGGTGTGTTCTTTTACTGCACAATTTATTTATTTATGGTTTATTTGATAGGGACAGATACAGTAAACATAGACGTGCTGATAACAGCCATCGGATGCAAATATAGTGTTTCTAGTGAATGCTAATTTGCAACACCTGTCCCTAGAAGGGCATTTATGAAAATAAGTAATTGGGACACTGAGATAAAAAGATGGTAAACTGAATCCAATAAAATATAATAAGACTAAGTAAAGACTAAGTACTGCAAAAAGCAATAAAGCACACATTTAAAGACATTACATTTAAAAAATAGAGATGAGTACATGTTTTGCTGAATTAACCAAGATTTGGTAGCTTTATGAAAAATGTCAAAAGGGCAATACCTTCACTGTGGTGTTTGTGTTAAGCCGTGTTCTAGTTATTCATTTTTGACCCTTTGATACACTTTGGTGACGTTTTTGTGTGTTGTATAGCCACTGTCTTTACAAACTGCATCAGCCCCAATAATACCTCTTTATGTCATGGGTGGGGCTTATGGATCTAATTAACAGTGTCGTCATAATTGCGTATTTTCTCAGATTGTCACATCTTCAGTTGTGTTGTGTGTAATCATAATCTCAAGTGAGATCTGTGTTGTGTGGCTCAAACTAGATTTTTTTATATCCACCACTGCTCTGTGAAGCAAGTGGAAAGGGGTGTCCCTCTAATACATCAACAGGCGTGTTTGGGGAGAAGTGTCCTTGTAATACATAAAAACCCGTATGTGTGTGTGTGAGAGTGCGTGTGTGTGGTGGTGCTGGAGAGGAAGAGAGTGCTTGTGTGTGGCCAGTGTAACTGCATATTACATAATTGCACTGCGACCCTTTTTAAACATCACATTCATAAATAAAATCTAACGAAAAACAACAACAGGAAAAACAACGGGGTGACATAAATACACATTTTCTATGCGTGAGAACAGCATGTTATATCGCGTGCGATGTGCATTCATATATTTTTACATGATTAACACAGGCTTGAAAGGAAGAATGAATGAGAGAAATTGATGTTACCTTCATCCGTTACCTTAACCATACTATTACCATGCTCGGTTGAATCTGGTGAATCCGATGAGTCCGGTGAACCTCGGGTGGAGAGAGGAGACGCGCTTTAACAGAGCCATGGGGTGATCTCCGGATCCCGGAACAGCTGGCCGTTGACATATAGTTTGTCCACAGCGATGACAGCGTGGGATCCTCTGTCGATGAACTTTCTCCTGACAGGGAACAGGCGTTTGTGGCGCTACAGCATCTCCTTGGGGAATTGATCATTCACGCTGAAGTCCGTTCCACTCAGCTCCCTGACCCGGTTCTTCACCAGCTCCTTTTGCTTGAAGTGTTCAAACTTCACAACGATGGGCCTAGGGCGTCTGTTGTCCGGTCTCTTCCCTCCAAGATGATGCACCCGGTGGAAGGCGATTTTCTTCACGGTCTTAGTCGGAAGTTTCAGCTTTTTCTGGAGGAAGTCTTTGATGGCATTTGTTTATTCTCCGCCGTGATCTTCGTCATCCCCTTGGTAAGTGATTTAATAGAGGTTTTGAGGACTTGGTTTTCAGCGGACAGTGAAGTCACCTGTTGCTGGCTGAATTCCAGAGACTCACGGAGAGCCTGGAACTCTTTGTGGAGGATTTCCACCAGAGCGAGTCTGGCATCGAAACTTGTTAGTTTCCTGTCAATTGAGTCCAGGATGCCCCCGAAGTCCTTATCGGGTGATGAGGGTACGCTAAGAGGTCGGCTTCTTTTGGAAGATGGGGTCGCCACGTTGCCAGTCTTCCCCATAACGAGTCAGTGGTAGCAATCGTCAACGCACTCCTGCAGGCTATCCACGGTTTCTTCTTCCAGATTTGATTGATGGGGATTGTTGTTGGAAGAGGGAAGTAAAAGTTTTTCCTGTAGTTCTGAGGATCTGAGGATTCAGACTGTGTAGATTAGCATTTAAAGATGAGCTTGTTTGGTTACGTTCACTTGTGTGCTGTTGAATCACGCACAAGTCTGACGTCTGACGTTCACCGAGCCATGCACCTCCTCCAAGCTGCCATTTGGTTGCCTTCCCCTATTTTAATTGCATCCTAGTCATCCACACCATCATGTCTATACTTCCACACACAACATGCACCCTACACCCATGTTGGGATGGGGGAGGCAGCTGGGGCGGGGCATAGGCCCATTGCTGCCCCTGTCGCCGTCTGCACCAGTGTTTGGCTGGGCCTCTGAGGGGGGGGCTTCGATCCGGGCCTGGAGTCCCCCCCCCCCCCCCCGTCTTCCCTGTCCTGTTCCTGTTTTCTCTTTCTATCCTGGTAGTTTTACCAGTGTTGTAGCGAAAAGAGGTGGTTTAAAATAGGAATCAGGTTGTCCGGACACAGGTGTCAGATGGGGAATCTCTTTATTCACATCGGCCCTACTAACAACGTAGTCAGAGACAAATCCCAACATACAATATGTGACATGCCTTCTTACACCTAAGGCTATGTGTGTATAGCCTTCACCCTTGAACCTCTGAACAAGGTGATTATGCAACACTATGTGTGTGTGTGTGTGTGTTTGTGGTATAGTTCTCTTTCATGACACCCCAGATGTCTTCTACTTATTGTTTTGACTTGTTTGGCGCCATGCAGGTCCTGATGACCTGACTCTCATATTGACGCCTGAACAGAGACAAGGCCTCTGGACCCTGTCTTTCCCCTACACCAGCAAACCAATACCATTGCCAATAAAGTTAAACGCAAATGGCGACAGGAGGAGTGTGTCAGACTCCTTCTTCATAAAGTAAAACTGGTCAGCACAACAAGGCACCAGGACCGTTCATATTGCTTGCCCCGGCTGATGAACACGACAGGTTTAAAAAAAAAAAAAAAAAAAAAAAAGTTATCTATTTTACTTTTTTTAAACAGGAATGGGAGAAAAAAAATTGAAGCAGTGAAATAAAAATAATGAAAAAGAAAAAAATCTTTGTGTTTAGATTAAAAAAATAAATAAAAATCAGTGATGGCCTCTTTTACGGGCCTCCCTGAGGAGTAATCAAGGTGGATGCAGTCTACAACATCAGAGGATAGGGGGGTTTATATGAGGGGTCGTCTCCTTCCTGATGGTCACCACATTATTTAGCATGACACGCGCACAAATTATCCTGCATGCCCGGTCTGGGTCTCATATTTCAAGTATGACAGTGTTATGGGGCCCTTTAGAAGGATATATTGAGACTGATTAATTCTATCTTAAAATAAATTATATGTAATATATATTATATAAGTAAACGCGTACAAAAGCCATCTGACACACACACACACACACACACACACACACACACACGTAAATTTCAGTATTAAGCATTATTTACAAACTGGATGAATGTAAAATGTTTATTGTGCATTGTAAATGGTCTTGTAAGATGTGTACTACCTGAATATTGAGGCTATGGATGGACTTGCGATTAACATAGAGAGAAATCTCAGGCAGAACCAGGCTTGGGGTGCGGCCATCTGCCTTGACTGGTTGGGTTGAGAGGGGGAGAAGGGAGAGAAAGAGAGCAGGAGGAGGGGATATTCAAACAGGTGTAGGCAGGAACATGATGCTGCATGAAGTTCATAGGAATGATGCTGTATAGAATTCATGAAGATGTGGGAGCAGCAGGCATTGCAGGAACATGGGATGTGATGATTCATCACCTGCAGGATGAGACAGGGAGAGAGAAGACAGGAACTGGGAGAGACACAGACGTAGGGAAAACATGGTTAGTAAATGCAGTACACATGTTTGGAATAACCCGTACAATCACTTGCCTGTGACAAAGAACCTCACCGCAACACATACAGTCTGGGGCACTGTCAGCGCCTGACTGCAAGCTGTGTTGTTCCCAACATATGGCTCCAGCAGCTGCAGAGTATTGCAGTCCCTCAGAGGAGAACCTGTATCTCTCCTACAGAACCTCGTTGGGAAAAATCTAAAGGTTTCGCCCAATCTCTGAATTTTTTTCCTCTCGCTTTAGAGCTCATCTTACTATTTTTGCCCCAACATCAGTGGGCTCAGACTCACAAAAATGAACAGGCCATTTTCCAACTGAGCTGATTGGTCAGCAGGCAGTCTTATATACCTACCCAGATCTTATTCAGAAAATAACCTGCTCCGCAGCAGGTTAGCAGTTCTGCGTAAGTTACCTTGGCAACGTACCCCAATAAAAAGTAAACCAGCTTTGTGATACCAAAAACCCAGGGTAAACCTGGAAGTTACCTTGCTAAGCTGAAATCCGGCTTTGTGATACAGGCCCCAGCTGAGAGGCAGACTACACAACGGAATGTGCGGGGGGTTGCTACCATATACTCACCTGAGTTGATGCACAGCAAACACACCACACTTGTCAAAACAAAGGTGCAGCTTATTATGATCCAGTACCAAACTCGCATGTAAAAGGTGGAGGACACTCACCCTGCCTGCCTAGCTGCCCAAACTAGTAGTAGAAATACAATTAAAAACATAACACTTCACACCAATTTAATGTTCACAAAAATCTGCAGCCACAGGAGTAACCTTTAAGGGCTGGGAGCTACAGGGACCAACAAATGTAATTTAACACACTTTGTCCAAAGGTAATGAATTTCAAGTCAGGCTAGACAGACCTTAAGCCAGGGGGCCCCAGACTACAGCCCCCAGGCCAGACCCAGCCCACCAAATGAATTGGAGTGGCCCACTTAATGATACCAGACTGTAACAGGGGTGGTTTGGACCCAAAAGCAGAAAACTTTGAGACTGGGAGAAAGTCAGTAATTGCCTTTCTTGTCAGGGAGAGGAGGAGAAAAAGACCGTGGTCTGGGGAGCCGGTTACCGGTGCTGACAAGAAGAGAGCAGAGGAGCGGTCGGAGACAGGCGGGGGGTTCGAAGCTGGGAGAGCAGTCCGAGGAAGTGGAGGTACCAACAGGGAGCAGGCGGAAGATGAGCCAAGGACAGGCATATGGGTTATAGCCGGGAGAGCAGACAGAAGCCAAGGACGCTGAGGCAGAACTCGTGGTTGGGGGCGAAGGGCAGGCAGGCAGGCAGGCAGGCAGGCAGGCAGGCAGGCAGGCGGGCGGGCGGGTTTACCAGGGAGCAGACGTGAAGAGCTGGTCGGGAACAAGAAGGGTTGGCAATGGGAGATCAGGCAGGTAAAGAACGCTGGAGAGTCTCGCATGCTGCTAGAGAACAATCTGGCAAGGAGTGAGTGTGGAGCTGGTGACTATATACTGGGTTTGATTGCATGAGATGGGCTACAGGTGTCCTGATGGCTGAGTGAGGGCAGGTGTGGTGTGAGCAGTGGAAAAGTATGAGTCCAGGGTGAGAGACTGTGACACCAGACATTCCTTCTAAACATAGCCAATTTTTTTTATATTGCATTATATTTCCTATCATAACATATCCGTATTTAAAGGTTAGCATTCTAATTACATTTTAATATATATAGTAATATATAAAATTACTAATTATTTTAAAATGACTTTGAAATTGACTTTGACACACTTTACACTGGCTTTGTCACGCTCAAAGCGAGCTAACAGAAGAATGCCGAATCAGCAAAATGCTGAAACAGCTGGGGAAACGGGAAATAGATTCAGAGTGCAGAGTTTTCAAACAGCAGTGGACAGATGAATATTTTTTTGTCCAGTGCAAAGAAAAGGCAGTTTGTCTAATCTTCAAAGATACAGTGGCGGTGTTCAAAGAATTTAACATTCATCGACACTATGAAACCCGCCACCGAGGGCAATATGCTAGCTTGCAGGGCCAAGTGAAGAGAGACAAGGTGGTTAGGCTAAAAAGTGGATTAGCTGCCCAACAGAGCGCATCTCTATGCCAAACACAGGTGAACCTGGCGTCCATCCGGGCCAGCTTCAAGGTAGCTAAACTGATAGCCCGCTGTGGAAAGCCATTCAGTGATGGGGAGTTTATTAAGAAGTGTTGGAGCGCTGTGGCGGCGAATGTGTCCGGACAAGAAAGATGTCCTAAACGCAGTGAGTCTGTCCGCATCTACAGTCACCAGGCAAATTGAAGAAATGGGGGATAATGTACATGCCCAGCTGAAGGAGAAAGCTAAAGATTTTGTGTTTTTTTTTTCATTGGCAATAGATGAGGGCAATGATGTGCAGGACACAGCACAACTGCTGATTTTTATTCAGAGAGTTAGTTCAAACTTTGAAGTGTCCAAGGAGTTGGCAGCGCTACAAAGTCTCACAGATACTACGACAAGGGAGGATATTTTTTGTAAAGTATGCCAAACAATGGAAGAGTTGGATCTAGATTGGTCTAAGCTGGCCAGCATCACAAAGGATGGTGCTCCGAGTATGATTAGCGGGGGGCTAGTCGGGCGCATGAAAAGGGAAATGGAGGAAAGAGGTCTCACTCTCCCACTACAAAACCACTGCCTGATTCACCAGCAAGTGCTGTGCTGCAAAGTTCTGAGGTGGGAATCTGACATGAAGATGGTTATGTCCTGCATAAACTTTCATCAGAGCAAAAGGACTTAAAAACAGGCAGTTCCAAGCCTTTCTGTCCAAGATAGAATCAGCCCACGGAGACGTGCTTTACCACACTGAAGTCCGAGTTTTGAAGCATTTTTACGACCTGATACCCAAAATCAATGCCTTTCCAGAGCTGATCGACACAGAATGTAAGTGGGACTTCACCTTTTTAACAGATGTGACAGAAATTTTAAACGGCCTCAACGAAGCCTCTCAGCTGAGAAACCAGCGGTCCCTTTCCCAACCGACAAGTGCAAGGACGCACTGGAAACACTGAGGGTGGAGTTCGGTGCGCGGTTCTGTGAGCTTCATGTCCACTGTAAAGAAATTAACATATTCCAGAACTCTTTTGCTGTTGACATTAACAGCACCCTGCCTTTTCTTCAATTTGAAAAAGCTGAGTTGCAGATGTGTGATGTGATGAAAGACACATTCAGCCCCAACTGTCTCATTGAGTACTATGCCTCCCTTCCAAATGATACCCACCCCAACATAAGAAAGCATGCAATGAAAATGTCCAGAGTTTTTGGGAGCACATATATGTGTGAGCATATTTTTTTCACACATGAAGCTGATAAAAAATCTGACGAAATCAAGACTCACAGATCAACAACTGCATCAGTCTGTCAGACTGGCTGTAACTGGAATGGAACATCGATCTTCTCACCAGTCAGAAGCAAGCCCACAGCTCACGCTGATATGGTAAGCCTACTGATTTCGATAGCAATGAATATTTAAAAATATATTGTATATATTATAATAATGCTCTTTTTATAGTTAATATGTTCCTTGAACAGTGATGTGACAGACACTGCAGTATGTCATCTGCTGATGGGCTGCTTGTGTTTTCTATCTGCCAGCCCTGAAGGGCCTGCATGCTTCCAGGACCACCCTGATGTGAGTGGGAGAGATTGTGGTTGACCGCACCCTCAAATCAAAATTAAATCAAATCAAATCAGATTTATTTGTATAGCGCCAAATCATAACAAAGTTACATCAAGGCACTTTACATATAGAGCAGGTCTAGACCAAACTCTTTATAAAATTATTTAAAGAGACCCAACAGATCCCCCAAAGAGCAAGCACTTGGCGACAGTGGCAAGGAAAAACTTCCTTTAAGAGGCAGAAACCTCGGGCACTATCAGGCTCAGGGGGGGCGGCCATCTGCCTCGACCGGTTGGGTTGAGAGAGGGAGAGAAAGAGGGGACGGGGAGAGAGAGAGAGAGAGGGAGAGAGACACAGGTGGGAAGGGGGAGCAAAGTTGGGTAGAGTAGGGAGAGAATGAGATCAGGAGTAGGGGATATTCAGTACAGGTGCAGGCAGAACATATGATGCTGGATGAAGTTCATAGAAATGATGCTGTATGGAATTCATGAAAATGTGGGAAGAGCAGGTGTTGCAGGAACATGGGATGGTGATGATTCATCACCTGCAGGATGAGGACAGGGAGAGAGAGGAGAGGAACTGGGAGAGACAGAGACTTTGGGAAAACATGGTTAGCAAATAGTTACACATGCTTAGAACTGGGAAAAGCAGGGACTTTGGAGAAACATGGTTAGTGGTATATCCACGCATGCAAGAGGGAGGGAGGGAGGGAGGGAGAGAGAGAAAAAGAGAGAGAAAGGGAGAGAGGTGGTCAGTCCTTCCCCCAGCAGTCTAGGCCTATAGCAGCATAGCTAAAGAGTAAATGAACTTTAACTTTTTAACTATAAGCTCTGTCACACAGAAAAGTTTTAAGCTTGGTCTTGAAAATTGCTAAAGAGTCCGCCCCCCAGACCGATACTGGAAGTTGGTTCCATAGAAGAGGAGCCTGATTACTGAAAGATCTGCCTCCCGATTTACTCTTGGAGACTCTAGGAACCACAAGTAAACCTCCATCTAGAGAGCGGAGTGGCCTACTCGGACAGTAAGGAACTATGAGCTCTCTGAGATATGATGGAACTTGGCCAGTAAGAGCTTTATATATTAAAAGAAGGATTTTAAATTCTAATCTGAATTTTACCGGCAGCCAATGAAGAGCAGCTAACACAGGAGAGATGTGATCCCTTTTTCTAGTTCCTGTTAATATTCGTGCAGCAGCATTCTGAATCAACTGAAGGCCTTTCAGAGATGTGTTTGGACATCCAGATAATAATGAATTACAGTAGTCCAGCCTAGAAGTAACGAATGCAAGAACTGGTTTTTCTGCATCCTCTTGAGAGGATGTTTCTGATTTTCCTAATGTTTCTCAGGTGGAAGAAAGCTGCCTTACAGACTTGTTTTATGTGAGGGACAAAGGACATGTCTTGGTCAAAAGTTACTCCAAGATTTCTTACAATGGAGCTGGAGGCCAAAGTAATGCCATCCAGAGTGATTAGATGATTAGATAGGGTTTCTCTAAGGTACTTAGGGCCAATTACAATAACTTCAGTTTTGTCTGAATTTACAAGTAAAAAGTCACAGGTCATCCAGACTTTTATGTCTTCAAGACATGTCTACAGTGTAGCTATCCGAGTAACTTAATTTGGCCTCATTGATAAATACAGCTGAGTGTCGTCTGCGTAACAGTGGAAATTGATGCTGTGTTTCCTGATAATGTTGCCTAAAGGAAGCAGATAAAGAGTGAAGAGAATTGGTACAAGTACCGAACCCTGTGGGACTCCATAACTGGCTATAGTGCGTGAGGAGAAGTTATTGTTAACATGAACAAATTGATGTCTATCTGATAAATAGGATTTGAACCACCTTAGTGCAATTCCTTTAATCCCAATTTCATGTTCCAGTCTCTGTAATAAAATATTGTGATCAATGGTGTCAAATGCAGCACGGAGATCCAAGAGAAGTATGGAAGCTGATCCATTATCTGAAGCCATCAGAATATCACTGGAGACTTTAACCAGTGCTGTTTCTGTGCTGTGGTGAGCTCCAAATCTCGACTGAAACTCTTCAAGCAAACCGTTCCTATGCAGATGGCTGTGTAATTGGTTTGCTACTGCTTTCTCAGTGATTTTAGAAATGAAGGGAAGGTTCGATATGGGTCTGTAATTGGTCAAAACACCTGGATCAATATTCGGCTTTTTAAGCTGGGGTTTGATGACTGTGGTCTTAGGAGTCTGGGGTACATAATCCAAAAATAACGTCAAATTAATCAGGTCTAGGATGAATGGCTCAATTAAGTAGAAAATCTCTTTAAAGAGGCTGGTTGGTACTGGGTCTAATTGACAGGTTGATGGTTTAGATGATGAAACTATAGAAGCTAGCTCTGAGAGATTCAGAGATGAGAATGATTCCAGATGTAAAATAGGTGTTGCAGTTGATTCAGGAGTTGCTGTATTCAGTAGAAGATCACTGTCTAATGTAGGTAAGAGCTAATGAATTCTTTCTCTGATTGTTAGGATTTTATCTGTAAAAAAGTGCAATCAAAATTTGATTGCACTTTAATCTACTATAAAATGCAATTTCACATGTAACACAATGATTAATACGTCATCTGACTAAAATTCTCCCTCAACAACAGCCAGTTGTACAGCCCAGCACTGTTCGGTTATACCAAGCTTGGCAGTGTATAGATAGCTGAGGGGATTGCTATCAGTATACACCACTCACTTTTTTCCCCAGCAGATAGTCTCTGAATTTTTCAGCTATCAGTTTTTCAGTCCAATTTAATAGAGCTACAGTTGTCCATATTACACTCTGTAGATCTAAGGCCACAGCTGGCATAAGCTACAGGTCTGACTTTCCCATTTTGTTGTGAGAGAACAGCACCCAGTCCACTATAACTAGTGTCAACCTCAAGGATGAAGGGCAATTTAAAATTTGCTTAGGACAAAACAGGAGCAGATGCCAACCTCAACTCAAAGAACTCAAAAGCATTGAGTTCTTCAGAACTCTGCTCACACTTCGTGGGCCATGAAGCACTGATGCTACTTCTTGTGGATATTTCGGGATTTTGTTCTGGTCAACTCAGGCACTAAGTGATGCAACAAGGCAGCCATCTTAGCAAACCCCTCAATGAGGCAGCAGTAGCAGCCAGGTAACTCCTAAAAAAGATAGCAGCTCTGACACATGGTTAGGGCACTGCTACTTTGATACAACTTCAATTTTGCTTGTATATGTGCATACACCATGTCTGGATATAAAGTGACCCAAGTAGTGCACCTCTGGTTTGAAAAATTAACACATCTCCAACTTTCAGATTTCAGATTTGACTTAGACTGAAGTCCAGCTTCCAGACATTAAAATAGGCCTACCACAAAAGCTAAACTACTTTATTCTGGGGATATACTGCAGCTTTTGAATAACAAACAACTAAGACCAATAAAGTAAAAGTTAACTAAGTAAACAAAATAAACTTAACCTAAATTGAGGCCAACAGCTGGGAGGCTGACTACACAACGGAATGTGCTGGAGGTTGCTAAACATATACTCACCTGAGGTGATGCGCAGCAAACACACCACACTCATCAATACAAACTTAAGGTGCAGCTTATTATGAGCCAGTGCCAAACTCACATGCAAAACGCAGAGGAGCGTCACTCTGAATGCTTAGCCCCCTGAACTAGTAATCTCCGCCTCTGAAAGGAAACAAAATAATTGAAACAAGAGGAAATAAACAAGATAACAATATGTAGAACTACAAGAGAAAGGTTATGGGAGGACTTAAACTTAAAAAAAAGAAAGTGAACTAAGGCAAAGTTATATTATGACGGGGAAACAAAACAGCAGCAGGGTTATGCCTGCAATAAAAAAAAATACAGTTAAAAACATAATACTTTACCCCAATTTAATGTTCATACAGCCCAAGCCACCCCACTAACCACCTCAAAACTACACAATAATCTGGAGCCGCAGGAGGAACCTTTAAGGGCCAGGAGTTACACGTAGCGATGTTATGCTCGAAACAGATGACTTGAAACAGTATCAAGCTTTTGAAAGTAGAAGTAATCTTCTACTTCATTCTTCATTCTTTCCCTGCTCTACTCGTGGAGGTGCTGTCAGCTCTGGGGTCTGCAGGGTGGGAAAGGGTGTAGGGGCAGGGGTACAGTCAAACCTACTGAAGAACAGGTTTAGATGGTTTGCCCACTCCCGGTCCGCTGATTCTGTGCCCCTGCCACTGTTCTTGCTGTGTCCAGAGATGCTTTTTAGGCCTCTCCAGACATCCCTGATGTTGTTTCCCTGAATGATGTAACTTGATGTAACTTTTTTACGATTTGGCGCTATATAAATAAATCTGATTTGATTTGATTTGATTTGCTATAATTTAATTGATTGACAATTAGGGAGAGTAAGGTATAGGTAAGATTATAACGCAGTTAGAAAAGCCACACAGTTATACACTTCCCTTCACTTCATTTCACTGCCATGCGAGTCTTCTCCAAAGCTGGAGAGGAGAAACAGACTTATGCCAAAATCTACTGAAATTATCTTGTTTCAAAATAAAAATGTTTGAACCCCCCAACCCCCCCTTGCCAGCATCACCAGTATTTTGTATTATTGTTACACAAACATTTCCCAATGTTGCAAAAGCATCATTATTACCTACAGTATTTTATGGTGGCACAATCACATTATAATACAAGTATATTGTTAATGTGAAAGAAAAAACTGTCAAAAATTTAAAGATGCACATAGAACTTTAATAGAACATACGGAACAGTACTTTCTCATGAGAACTTGCGCTTTATTGTTCCATGCAAATGTTATGTTGAACATTGGCCAGCAGATGTCGCCATATTTAACTGTATCAAATGCTTCAAAACAATGAAACATCTCAACACAGTTGAGAAAAAAAAAAAGGTCATTTTGCAGGGCTCTGGCAGTGCTCCTCCTGTTCCTCCTTGCACAAAGGCGGAGGTAGCGGTCCTGCTGCTGGGTTGTTGCCCTCCTACGGCCTCCTGCACGTCTCCTGATGTACTGGCCTGTCTCCTGGTAGCGCCTCCATGCTCTGGACACTACGCTGACAGACACAGCAAACCTTCTTGCCACAGCTCGCATTGATGTGCCATCCTGGATGAGCTGCACTACCTGAGCCACTTGTGTGGGTTGTAGACTCTCATGCTACCACTAGAGTGAAAGCACCGCCAGCATTCAAAAGTGACCAAAACATCAGCCAGAAAGCATAGGAACTGAGAAGTGGTCTGTGGTCACCACCTGCAGAACCACTCCTTTATTGGGGGTGTCTTGCTAATTGCCTATAATTTCCACCTGTTGTCTATTCCATTTGCACAACAGCATGTGAAATTGATTGTCAATCAGTGTTGCTTCCTAAGTGGACAGTTTGATTTCACAGAAGTGTGACTGACTTGGAGTTACATTGTGTTGTTTAAGTGTTCCCTTTATTTTTTTGAGCAGTGTATTTGAACTCCGACCGGCTCGCCACTCACCTCCTCCTATGGTTCTGCATTCTGGATCCTGCTGCCGCTGTGCAAGCCTCCATTATCTACCTCGGTTCACCTGCTACCAAGCCTCCACCCACCACCTGCCATCTCCTACTGCCTATTCTCCGTCCACCTGCCTTCGTTGCCTCTGCCTGTTTTACCAGTCAGCTAAGTTTAGTTTTGTGCTTTAGCTTGTTTACTCAGTTTAGTGGTTTATTTTAGTTAGCACTAGTCCCAGTAGTTTTGTGGCTGCTCGCCTTTAGTTTTTGTTTGCTTAGTTGTTATCTCTTATGTATTCAGTAGCGTTGCTACTCGCCTTAAGTTCTGCCGTTATATAGTTTTTGTATGCTCGTTCTTTCCTTGTGTAAATAAATCATTTAACTGATCCCGATCACTGTGTTTTCGTTGCCTGCACCTGAGTCCTACTACTGTCCGTAACATTCCCACTCAAACTGGAAAGTTGAAAAACCAGTTCTGTTAGTTACAGTATACCGTCCACCTGGTCCATACTCAGAATTCCTATCAGAGTTTTCTGAGTTTATATCAGAGTTAGTACTTAGTACAGATAAAATAATTATACTGGGAGATTTCAATATTCATGTAGATGTAGAAAGTGACAGCCTTAGTTCTGGGTTTCTTTCATTACTAGACTCAATTGGCTTTTCCCAGCATGTGAGTGAATAAACTCACTGCTTCAATCATATCCTTGACCTTGTTCTAACATATGGCATTGAAATTGACAAGTTAACAATTTTTTCCTCAAAACTCTCTTCTGACTGACCATTACCTCATTACATTTGAGTTTACTTTAATTGACTGCACAGCATCGAGGAATAAATTTGGCTATAGAAGATGTTTATCTGAAGACGCTGTGGCTAAATTTAAAGAGAACATTCAGTCATCATTTGCAACAATGCCATGTCTAAATTCAAATGAGGATTTCTCCCATACACAGGCTGATGACCTTGTGATTAGCACTATGGCCACACTGTGTTCAAATCTTGATGATGCTGCCCCTCTCAAAAAGAAAGTAATAAAACAGAGGAGGCTGGCTCCGTAGTATAATTATCAAATTCGTGCCTTAAGGCAGACGTCACGGTAATTAGAAAGAAATTGGCGTTCCAGCAACTCGGAAGAGTCTCACTGAGCCTGGAAAGAAAGCTTAAAAACGTATAAAAAAGCTCTCCGCAGTGCTAGAAGCTCATATTATTCAGCACTAATAGAAAAAAGCAAGAACAACCCCAGGTTTCTCTTCAGCACTGTAGCCAGGCTGACAGAGTCATAATTCAATTGAACCAGTGATCCCCTTAGCTCTCGGCAGTGATGATTTTATGAGCTTTTTTACAAATAAAATCCTAACAATCAGAGAAAGAATTCATCAGCTCTTACCTACATTAGACAATAATCTACTGAATACAACAACTCCTGAATCAACTGCAACGCCTATTTTACATCTGGAATCATTCTCATCTCTGAATCTCTCAGAGCTAGCTTCTATAGTCTCATCATCTAGACCATCAACCTGTCTATTAGACCCAGTACCAACCAGCCTCTTTAAAGACATTTTCTACTTAATTGAGCCCTTCATTCTAGATCTCATTAATTTGACCTTATCTTTGGGTTATGTACCTCAGACTCTTAAAACCGCAGTCATCAAACACCAACTTAAAAAGCCGAATCTTAATCCAGATGTTTTGGCCAATTATAGACCCATATCAAACCTTCCCTTCATTTTTAAAATCATTGAGAAAGCAGTAGCAAACCAATTACACGACCATCTGCATAGCAACGGTTTGCTTGAAGAGTTTCAGTCAGGATTTAGAGCTCACCCCAGCATAGAAACAGCACTGGTTAAAGTCTCCAATGATATTCTGATGGCTTCAGACAATGGATCAGCCTCCATACTTCTCCTCTTAGATCTCAGTGCTGCATTTGACACCATTGATCACAATATTTTATTACAGAAACTGGAACATGAAATTGGCATTAAAGGAACTGCTCTAAGGTGGTTCAAATCCTATTTATCAGATAGATATCAGTTTGTACATGTTAACAATAGGTCTTCCTCATGCACTATAGCCAGTTATGGAGTCCCACAGGGTTCGGTACTTGGACCAATCCTTTTCACTCTTTATCTGCTTCCTTTAGGCAACATTATCAGGAAACACAGCATCAATTTCCACTGTTATGCATACGACCCTCAGCTGTATTTATCAATGAAGCCACATGAAGTTAGTCAGATAGTCAGACTGCAGACATGTCTTGAAGACATAAAAGTCTGGATGACCCATAATTTTTTACTTCTAAATTCTGACAAAACTGAAGTTATTGTACTTGGCCCTAAGCACCTTAGAGAAACCCTATCTAATCATTTAATCAGTCTGGATGGCATTACTTTGGCTGCCAACTCCACTGTAAGAAACCTTGGAGTAATCTTTGACCAGGACATGTCCTTTGTCCCTCACATAAAACAAGTCAGTAGGGGAGCTTTCTTCCACCTGAGAAACATTAGGAAAATCAGAAACATCCTCTCTCAAGAGGATGCAGAAAAACTAGTCCATGCATTTGTAACTTCTAGGCCGGACTACTGTAACTCATTATTATCTGGATGTCCAACCAAATCTCTGAAAGGCCTTCAGTTGATTCAGAGTGCTGCTGCACGAATATTAACAGGAACTTGAAAAAGGGATCACATCTCTCCTGTGTTAGCTGTTCTTCATTGGCTGCCCGTAAAATTCAGAATAGAATTTAAAATTCTTCTTTTAACATATAAAGCTCTTACCGGCCAAGTTCATATCTCAGAGAGCTCATAGTTCCTTACTGTCCTAGTAGGCCTAGTAGTTATCAGGCTCCTCTTCTACGGAACCAACTTCCAGCATCAGTCCAGGGGGTGGACTCTTTAGCAATTTTCAAGACCAGGCTTAAAACTTTTCTTTATGACAGAGTTTATAGTTAAAAAATTAAAGTTCATCTACTCTTTAGCTATGCTGCTATAGGGCTAGACTGCTTGGGGAAGGACTGAGCACCTCTCTCTCTCAGTCTATCTCTCTCTCCCTCTCCCCTCTCTCTCTCTCCCTGTCCTCATCCTGCAGGTGATGAATCATCACCATCCCATGTTCCTGCAATGCCTGCTGCTCCCATATCTTCATGAATTCTATACAGCATCATTCCTATGAACTTCATGCAGCATCATGTTCCTGCCTACACCTGTTTGAATATCCCTTCCTCCTGCTCTCTTTCTCTCCCTACTCTACCCAACTTTGCCCCCCCCATGCCGCCCTCTCTCTCCCTCTTTCAACCCAAACAGTCGAGGCAGATGGCCGCCCCCCCCGAGCCTGGTTCTGTCCGAGGTTTCTGCCTCTTAAAGAAAGTTTTCCCTTTCCACTGTCGCCGAGTGCTTGCTCATCGGGGGATCTGTTGGGTCTCTTTAAATAATTTTATAAAGAGTTTGGTCTACACCTGCTCTATATGTAAAGTGCCTTGATGTAACTTTGTTATGATTTGGCGCTATAAAAATAAATCTGATTTGATTTGAAAGGTAAAATGAAGGGAAACGGACCCAAAATAGAGCTAGAATGCACAGAAGCTCTGTGTAAATTCATTGCTTCATCTTTAGTGCTTCATCTCAGTTCAGCAGAGATGTCAGTTTAGTCATTAAGACTAAAATTTGATTTGTCAAAGGTGATCTAATCTGTGAGATCACTGTTTAATTTTTCCAGTCAAGTAGCCAAACAAATCTTGATATAGAACAGTCGTCTATGGATACACTGAAGTAATTTCTTTTATTTTTTTCGTCTGCATTTGTTCTCATAGTTTAACACCATAAGGAGTGTGAAATTTTTAGGAGATTGATGCACTTTTAGTCTTGCAGGCAGCTAAACGTTTTGATTAGTGTGTGTATGTGGAGATCACAAGCCCTCCCTGGGAAATAGTTTGTTGATCTTTTTGGCTGTTTTTGAATATCTTTTGGTGTCTTTTTTTTTTTTTCAGCACAACTTCATCTATATAATCTACTAATAATTTTTTCACTTTAATGTACTGTATTAACACATTGGGCCCCAAAACACACAGAAATACAATTTGAAAAAATATACTATTTATTTATTATCAGCAGATTCGACCACTTTTATCTGTTTTGTAAAATTAAAAAAATGTATATATAATAAAAGCAACGCTGGCGTGACCATAGTGTCACAGTCTCCAGCCTGTTTCACTCGGTAGATTTCCACTACCACACCACCTGCTCCAGTCACACCTGCATCCCATTCATAATCATCTCACCTGCTCTGCCTAAGCTAATCATCCATGCACCTGCAATACTCTTCTGAAGCCCCAGCTCCACACTCATCCCTTGCCAGCTCGTCTTTGCCCCCATGCAAGCCTTTCCAGCAACTTACCTTGGACAGATCACCCGTTGCCAACCCATTTCGTCCCCATTCCTGCCTGCTTGCCTTGCCCTTGGACTGATTACCAGATCCTGACCTGTTTCTGTCCTGACCCTGCTTGCTCGTCTGATCCCCGGCAACCGACCTCGCCTTCTGTCCCTGACAACAAGACAACCCGTAAGTCCCTGCTGTGCTGGTTATCTGACCCTTCGCCTGTCCCTGACCATCCAACTGCCTGTCCCCTTGGTCTTGTTGGTCTGCACCACTGAGCACACCAAGGACTCCGCTCCTGTTGAGCTGAACACTTCGTGGCCTAGTGGTGACGCCTTGGACTCTCCCACTGGAGACATGGGTTCGAGCTCTGGTTGTTCCATCAGTTACTGAGTGTTTAATGTTGACTGCATCCTCCATTTCACATCTGGGTTCTTTCCTGTGTGTCTGGTCATGACACATAGACTCCAGAGGCTTAATGAGTAAAAAGACCTGTGACACCACAGTAACAGACCAGATGAGGCAGGATGAACAGGGGGAATGGTTGGTGCGCTGGTGAAATATAATGCAGTGATGGTTGCTGTGTTTTTCCTGCCACCTTCCTCAGGGTTATGAGAGTCCAGAGAATATGTGTAGATTCTAGGAAAACTAATAATACATTTAATTAACAAGCACCTTTCACAACTCTCAAGGACACTGTACATTCAACAATCAAAACATCAATACATAAAATCAACATACAATAAAAGGAAATGGTGGATAGTGTAGTTGCAGTTCCAGTGAGTAAGCAATCTTAAATAGGTGCGTTTTGAGTCTGGATTTGAATATAGGGAGAGAGTAGGAGTTTTGGATGCATGGTGGCAGAGAGTTGCAGAGCGTGGGAGCAGAGCTTTCAGCTGCTCTGCTGGCTGAGGCAGGAAGAGGGAACAATGAAATGGATGGAGGAGGACGATCGAAGGGAAGGGGTTTGAGTGGAGTTTTGGGCTCAAACACATACACACACACACACATAGACCTATATAGACATACACACAGACAGACATACATTCATTCATTCATCTTCAACTGCTTATCCGTTTCCGGGTCGTGGGGGTTGCTGAAGCCAATCCCAGCTCACAATGGGCGAAGGCGGGGTACACCTTGGACAGGTCCAAAAGAGACAGGTAAAGAGACAAACAACCACTCACACTCAGACCTACGGACAATTTAGAGTCACCAATTAACCCAAACATGCATACCTTTGGACGGTGGGAGGAAACCCACGCAGGCACGGGGAGAACATGCAAACTCCGCACAGAAAGGCCTCAGGAACCGAACCCGCAATCTTCTTATTGTGGGACAACAGTACTAACCATATACTCATAGAAACACACACAGACACAGAATTTGATCTGCCAGCCTCTAACGGACATGTCCACCAAACATGTCTCTCATTTGTTCCAATACATTTTCTCAGGTGAAAAGAAGAACTGTCTGTTTTAGACAAAAGTTTTGTCTATTCATCACAGTTTTTATATATTTCATATCTTTTGCACTTTTTGAGCAGCAACTCTTCCAGTATCATGCTCGATTTTGACATATTTTCAGTTTACAATGGGTGTGTATTGCACGGAATGTTCAGAGTTAGAGTGGAGAGTTGAGCAGAAAAAAACTGAATAACAGTAAATCTTTGAGCCTCTGAAGGACATGTCCACCATTCATTTCTCCTTTTCACTCCAATACAATTTCTCAGGAGAACAGCAGAAAAGTCTGTTTTTTTTAACCTGTTCTGTTCATCAGCTGGGGCAGGCTGTATGAATGTTCCTGGTGCTTTGTTGTGCTGAAACAGTTTTACTCTGTGAAGAAGGAGTCTGACATACTCCTCCTGTCGCCCTCTGTGTTTAACTTTATCGCCAGTGGTACTGGTTTGATGGTAAATCTGCTGGGCTGAAGCTCAGGAGTGGATAGAAAGAGAGAAAAGAAACAGGATAGGGAAGACAGGAGCGGGGGTAAAAAAACAACAGCAACAGCAGCAACAGCAGCAACACTATCAAGATGGGGTGATGGGGGGTATACAGAAACCACAACAACAACAGCAGCAACATAAACAGTCAGAGCATTGGTCGCAGGATTTTCCATGCAATCTGAGTTGTGCGCCTTGTATGTGTGCGAGTGTGTGTGTGTGTGTGTGTGTGTATATATGTGTGTATATGTATGTTACGGTTTGTCATTGGATGCTGTGGGTAGCTGATTGTAGCTGATGTGGGGGGCCAGTACAACACGCCCCCAGCCAAGGGTAGCAGGCAGGTCAGGACCGAGCCGCCAGGGCAGCCAGCAACCCCCCCCCCCAGGAGACAGCCCCAGGTCCAACCCATGCAAGGACATGCAGGAAAACACGGGAGCTGCAACCCCCACTACGGAGGCAGCCCATAGAGAGACAAGGGAACCAAAGGATCCCAGGCCTGTCGGACACACCCCACACAGCACGGGCTAATCCCAGGGGCACAGAGCCCCCCCCGGCCAGAGACCTGGCCAGGCCCCCAGCAAGGGCCCTGCCACACACCAGCGAGGCCGACACCTGCCCACACCCCACGCCCGGACGGGGCGAGCCACAGCCCACCACAGCTACCAGGCCCACTGCCCAAGGCAAGGCCCGCGACCAACCCCAGCCCAACCGCCCCACACCTGATTCAAATTAGTGGCTCCTTATCAGACCTCAGCAGAGCTTGATGACAAGTTGATCATTTGAATCAGGTGTGTTGGAACAGGGAAAGCATCTAAAACATGCAGGGCAGTAGCCCTCCAGGACCGGAGTTGGTGACCCCTAGTTTAGGTTGTCTGTTGTTGAATATAAGTTTTGATAAAAACTGTAAAAGAATTGATTGATTTCCTGGGGTGATTGTGTATATTTGCCATTTTATTCCTGAATAACTTTTTTCATTGTGGTGCCCATGTCAATAACTTTGCTGTTTCTTTTCCAGGTCTTGATGCTCAATTTTTATGACATATGCTGTGACTTTGCTGTACACACCTCCCTCAAATATCCACTCAATTCATTGCATTACAGAGAATGCCAGCAGGGATGTATCCTGGTCTGGAAAAAGTTATTGTATAGGGGATATGCGGAGGGGTGAGGGGGTGAATGAAGGGAGTGTGGAGGAGAGGGACACAGACAGGGAGAAAGAGGAAAAAAAAGCAGGGGGAAACTGACAAGGTGAGTGAAAGGATATGAGAGGTGACATACATTAAAATCTTTGTGAGATTGTTGGTTGATATTTTTCTGTATATATATTTTACTTATTTAAGCCAAGTTGATATTTTCATAGTACTTATCCCTTCAAAAAAGCCAGGGGGTGATATTGGCATCCCAGATCACCTGACCGTCAATGTACAGTTTGTCTACCGTGAGTGCAGTCCCCTTTCCTTTTTGCCAGTTTTCCCTCAGGATCGGGTACAACACTCTCCGCCTCTCTCTGATCTTTCTCTGGAATTTATTGTTCATCTCAAAAGAAGAGCCTTTAAGTTTGCGTCCTTTGCTCTTAATGAGCACCTTTTGTTTGTAATGCTCAAACATGGCGATGATGGGATGGGGACGGTTCCTCCTCGGGCTCTGAGTCAGTGAACACGGTGGAAGCTTATGTTGTTTACAGTGTATGACAGTTTCATTTAGAAGTTTATTTTCTTTTTTGAGCAGTTCCAACTGTGCTGTTATAGAGGAGATGTCAGCTCGAAACTCATCGTTATCTAATTGATCTGCTGAAATGAAAACTCCAGGCTTGCTTTGAGATCCTTGATCTTCTGGTGGAGTAAACTGAGTAGATCCAGCTTTTTACATCACTCTTTTTTCCCACATTTTAGGCTCGATAAACACTAATAGACACACACTGCTTCAAGAACGTGTTGTAATGATCACTGTCTGGTCAGTTCTCTAATAAAAGATAAAAGATAATAAAAGATATTGCCTGTGTGTGTGCTGCAGGGGCATACTCCTCTGATATGAGAGTAGTTTATCAACTGACATGTACACACACTAAAAGGCAGATACATATGCACACACACAGGGGTAAAGTGAATGTTGTCCACTTTGTTCATACATTACTGTGGGACAAAAGCACACACATAGACATGTACAGACATACACAGTCAAGCATACAACAAAAGACAGATATATACACAGACATTACCCACTTACTCACACACATACACACACACAGCTAGATACACACATACACTGACTGATATCCACAGAGACACAGACAGACACATCCTCCAGTACAATTCCTGAGGAGAACAGCAGAACTGTCTCTGTTTTTTTACATCGCCCTCTATCCACATTTTAGGCCCTCGAAAAACCATACACTGCTTCAGGAACTTGTAGCGATCACCGTCTGGTCATTTCTCTGATAGGAATTACCATTTTGTAATGAATCACCCCAGTTTGAGGGCTTTGCCAAGCCAAAAATTGGCTCTTTATGGGCTTTCTGCCTCTGCTCTCAGGGCGTTGTCCCTGCAACCCTGGAACAACAGGTCTCACACACACACACACACACACACACACACACAGACACACATACCCAGACAGGGTTAAGTCCATGTATCTGTGCCAGTTTATCAACTGACACACACACAGACAGTGACTGATATACACAGGCACATACAGATGGATATTCACACACACACCACACACAAGAGTTAAAATCAAGGTTGTTCATATATGACTTTGGGAGAGAGGTGACAATCACAGGACATACATACTTCTTAGCTGTCCATCGTGTTCGATGACGACACTTGCTTCAGGGAGGGTTTGGGT
This sequence comes from Remorina albescens, assembly GCA_034769265.1. Lineage (NCBI taxonomy): Eukaryota > Metazoa > Chordata > Actinopteri > Carangiformes > Echeneidae > Remorina > Remorina albescens. The sequence continues at coordinate 17,263,214 of CM068484.1, read as the reverse complement.
AGGATGGGGGAGTGGGAGGTTTGGCGAGGCTGCCGTTCGTGCCATTTCAGGTGGCTGTTGAGGCCGATATGTGAGCCGATCACCCATCCACATTCGGGGCAGGGGAGCCCGGCTGAAGGGGGAATGCGAAATGCCCTCTGGTATCTTTGGGCTCATCTCTCGGACCTTCTCTGTTGGCAGCTGCTGTGTATGAGTTTGGCTGCTCTGGTACAGATGGCCTGCCAGGCTGAGCGATCCAGTGCAAGAGTTTCTAGCTGCGTGGAGTTGATTTTGGTGCGCTTGAGGATGTCCTTGGTGTAGTCCTTATAGTGCCTGCAGCCCGTTTCGCACCTCTTAGTTGGCCATAGAGGACTTGGCAGGGGAAGCGGTGGTCGGGCATGCGGATGGAGTGACCTAGCCACCGTAGGTGCCTTTTGGCAATGGTTGCTTCCATGCAGATGGAATTAGTGCTGTTTAGGATTTTCGTGTGTGGAACACGGTCTTCCCAGGACAAACCAAGGATCTTTTGGAGGCAGCGGATATGAAAGCCCTCAAGGTTTGTGATATGCCGTCTATACAGAGTCCATGTTTCAGCGCTGTACAATAGGGTTGAGACACATACAGCGTTGTAGATGGCAATCTTGGTGCTGACCTTCAAGTTATGGTGTTAGAAAACTCTCCTGCACAGGCGACCGAAAGCTGATGAGGCTTTGTTGATGCGGGTTAGTATTTCTGTGTCGAGGGAACAGTGTGATGTCAGTGTGGAGCCGAGGTAAGTGAAATGCTCGACTGTTTTGAGTGGGACACCATTTATGTGGAAACTGGGGGGTGAGGCAGGTTGGATAATGAGTTGGGACATGACTTCAGTTTTTTGGATGTTGACCTGGAGTCCAAAGGATTTATATAGAGCGGAGATTGTGTTGAGGGCGTGCTGCATAGATTCTGGGCTGTGTGCTATGACTGCACAATCATCACCATATTGCAGCTCGCAGATCTGGTTGGTCTTTGTTTTCGTTCGGGCCTGGAGGCGTCGGATATTGAAGGCGATATTGAAGTCCGTCCAGGCGGTATTCAAAGTTAACACCACCTTCAGGTCCTAGGGCACAGTGGAAGAGATGTGTGATGGCTGAGAGGAAGAGGTTAAAGAGTACTGGTGCCAGGACACAGCCTTGCTTCACCTCAGCGTTCACCTCGAAAACCTCTGATTGGAGTTCCCCTATGTGGACTCTGGCGTGCATCCCATCGTGTAGTTGTTCTACGATGGAGAGAAATTTGGGTGGTACTCAAAGTTTGGAAAGTTGTTGCCAGAGCATCTCACGGTTAATGGTGTCGAAGGCTTTGCTGAGGTCAATAAAAGCTATGCAGAGATCTTTGCGTTGTTCCCTGCTCATCTCCATTAGTTGTCTCAGGACAAAGACCATGTCAATGGTGGATCTCGTCTTCCGGGAGCCACATTGTGTCACCGGGAGAACAGCTTCTGACATGTGCATTGTCAGTCTGTTGAGCATGACCTTTGCCAGGATTTTCCCAGCGATGGCGAGGAGGGAGATTCCACGACTGTTCCCACAGATTGCTCTGTCACCTTTACGCTTGTAAATGACTGTGATGTTGGCGTCTTTCCAGTCCTGTGGGAGGGTCTTGTGCTCCCAGAAGTGTAAGATCAGGCGATGCAGGCGATGTGTTAGGGGGTGTCCTCCATGTTTGAATATCTCAGGTGGAATGCCATCAGGACCTGCACTTTTGTTGTTCTTTGGGCTTTGGATGGCTTGGTGGATCTCTGAGTATAGTGGCGGGGTGTCAAGATCCGCAGCTAATGGCAGATCAGGCAGTTTATCCAGAATGTGGAGGTCAGTGGGTTTGGTGTTGTTGAGCAGTGTATTGAAGTAAAGTGCCCAGCGGTCAACGATCTCATGGCGGTCTTTAAGGAGTATGGATCCATCAGTCGAGTGTACAGGGGCAATTGTCTGCTTTCTTGGACCGTACAGGGATTTGATGGCATCATAAAAGCCCTGGGTGTTGTTGCAGTCTGCCAGATGCTGGATCTCCTGGGCTTTCTGCATCCACCAGGTGTCCTTCATGACCCTGAGGGCATGCTGGGTGTCAGCTGTTGTAGCAAAGGCAGCTTTAAGTGTGGGGGATCCAGGGCAGGACAGGAGAGCTTTATGTGCTTGGTGTTTTGATTGAAGAAGCGACTGTATTTCGGCTGAGTTGCAGTCAAACCAGTCCTGGTGTTGTTTCCTTGACAGGCTGAGTGCCTCTGAGGCTGCACAGTAGATGGCATGATGCAGAGTTGGCCACTCAGTGGAGTCCTCCGGGATCTGGTCGAGGTTCGCTGCAAGGAGTCGCTGAAAATTGTCCTTGGTGGTGGGATTGTTAAGGGCTGCACAGTTGAGTTTTCTGTTTGGGGCTTTCTTTGGACAGCGGGGTTGAATGTTTATGAGGAGCTTGGATCTGACCATGCGAATATCCGTCCAGCATTCTGCTCCACGCATGACTCGGGTGATGGTAACATCCCCTCTGTCCTTTTGACGGACGATCACATAGTCCAGAAGGTGCCAATGCTTTGAGCGCGGGTGCTGCCAGGTGGTTTTGAACCTGTTCTTCATCTGGAACGTGGTGTTGGTGATGACCAGGTGATGTTCTGCACAGAGGGGAGAGGAGCCGTTGCCCGTTGGGGTTCATTTTCCCCACTCCATGCTGACCAATAACCCAGTTACATATCAGATAGTTTGTACCCACTCTGGCATTGAAATCTCCCATGAGTATGAGTTTGTCCGTGGTTGGGATTTTCTGGATGATGGAGTCAAGCACTCGGTAGAAGTCCTCCTTGATGTTGTTGTCAGCATCAAGGGTTGGTGCATAAGCACTGTTGAGGGTGGCGAAGCGTCCTTTTGTGAGGGGAATACGCCATGTCATCAGCCTTTCATTGATGCCAGTAGAGTATTCTGGGATGCGCTGCAGCAGTTGGGACTTCTAAGCAAAACCAACCCCGTGGATGCGGCGAGTGCCTTCGGGGACCCCTTTCCAGAAGAAGGTGTAGCCTGTGCCGACTTCTGTCAGAGAGTCCTCTCCATGCATTTTGGTTTCGCTGAGTGCTGCAATGTCAATGTTGTATCTGGCAAGCTCCAGGGCCACAAGTGCTGTCCTACGGTGGGGCCTGTCGGGTGTCTCGGCCCGGTCCAGTAATGTGCGGACATTCCACGTAGCGATGCATAGGTTAGTATTTCTGTGTTTTGTTTTTCGACCGCAAGGAGGGATGCTCCGACGGTTGCGGCTGACCGTCCGGAGGTTTGGGAGCAGACAATTTTTGGACCACCTTTTCCAGGTCCTTCCCCTGCCAGGGGTGAGCAGTGTGGGGCTGCTCAGTCGCAATGAAAGCTGCCGAGGTGCTGTGCTGCTCCATCCCGTAATCACAACGACCATCACTCCATTGCCGCCTGTGTGCATGGTTTGGCTAGGTACTTCCAGCCACATCCTTGGCCTGTACCTGCCACCATTCCACATCGCCACAGGGCTTTCGGGGGGAGGGGGGTGGGAAGCAAGGAGCTAGCGCAAAGTAGGGATTAGTGTGAGAGAGAGGGTGCGCAATCATCACTCCCACCGTCTTCACCCTGCCAGGTGAACTCCAGTGGCATTGGGTACCCACGACGACCTTCACCTGGCAGGAGTTGCAGGGAACTGCCGGAGGTCCTGTTTGCTGGACTCCGCCTGTGCCTGTCCCCAGATGCAGGTTTATTGTTTGGGGTTTGCTCCCCTAGCCAGTGCACCCTCCCGGGTTTACCCACATGGCAGTGGGGCAGTGGTTGAGTGGACTGAGGCCCACTGCTGCAGTGCAATCCCTTACCTGTTTAGCCTGAAGCCGTGAGGCTCCAGTATCCGTGTGCTGCCACGAGGAGGCAGGGCAGGGGTCTTGGTGAAGGAGAGGCTCTGTACTGACTTTGGAAGACTGACGCACATGGCTTCCTTTACCCGGATGGGGTCAGTCAGCGGCAGGGACTAAGGGAGGGGGGTCACATGCATCCCTACATGCAACGTCTCTCTAGCATACTGCACTAGACGCATCACTCCACCCTGTGGGCAAGCCCGCCAGCGCACATACATACACACATATATAGACAAACACAGACAGGATTAGAGTCCATGTTGTATTCTTTGTTCATACATTATTTTGGGACATAATTAAATTCCACAGATGCTAGCAAAGACTTAATGACAGACTCATTTAATATGAGTGGAGTTTATGAACTATTATATTGACACAAACACACACACACGCATTGAGTGGAGTACCCAAACAGACACAGACATACAACAAAAGACAGGTACATATACACAAAGATATTCACAAACACATTGAGTGGCATACACAAGCAGACACACAGAGACAGACACATAAACAGAGATAAAGTTCATGTTGTTCACTTTGTTCATACATTACTGTGGGGCAGAAACACATACAGACACATACAGACACACCCTGCCCAAAACCCCATGGCAACAGCCCCTGAGGCACTCTCAAAATGCCTGCAAGGAAATTTTCTAGTTTGTGGCGGGCACTAGGGGCTATGCCTCTCACTCAGCAGGGCTGTGAGCTGAGGGCATGGTTTACGTTCCCGGGTTCTCTGGGGTAAAGTTGTTCCTGTTTCAGTTTGGTTTTGGAGCTGAGGAATAAAGTTTAAATTCGCCTTGGTCTCCTGTGTTTTTCCTCATCCTGCCACAAGTTATTATTATTCCTCTTTCATCAAAAATTTGATTCACTTCTTGTTACTACCCCCGACCTTGTTGTTATGAGGCAACAAGCGCTAACCACTATGCTGCCGTGCTACTTGTGAGGAAGTAGTCCTAGTTAAATTATTCAGGCTATTAAAATTCAAAGATATGGCTCAAATAAAGTGGCAAGAAAGATACTTAAATGGATTTAGAAAAACTATACACAGGTTAATTTATTTTTAATTGCACACAAATTGGAGCACTTATCTTGAATTTCAACCTTTTACAGCGAGCGTGCCGCGGCTGGCACATTCACACAACCGCACTTCAAATTACTGTACATTGTGAATGTTTGTTCTATCTGAGAAATTCCAGCGGTTTCTGAAAGCTGAGAAGTTGCGCTTCACAGTCAATATAGGGTCCATCCATCCATCCATCCATATGCTACCACTTTTCCGTTTCCGGGTTGCGGGGCAATATAGGGTCATAGCGGTAATTCCTTTTGCGCTATTGCCGGAAGTTGTCGAATCAATTCCTTCGTTGTTAACCGTTATCGTTATACGATATACTTTCCCGTTCTCAGTTCATCAGCTCTACTTGATGCTTTTCATAACAAACCAGGCATAAAGAAAAGGGTAATGTTCACACACTTCAGTCTAAAGAATATTTTTTGTGGTGGGGGTTAGCACGAACTGATTATCAGTCCGATTATTATAAACCTCTAAATACAGCAGTGAGCCCTGTGCTAAATGCTGCACCATGGCACTGCTGGCACTGCTGGAGGACTATGCCAATGGCAGAATTAGGAGGGAGAAGGTTTTCAGGGACTATAACGACTTATTGGCCCATGATGATGACTGTATTATGAGCCTTTTTACATTCCCTAGAGCTATGCTCTTGGATCTATGTGCTGAACTGGGTGCAGCATTAGAGAGGGCAACGCACCGGAACCACGCCATCCCGTGGTTGTGCAGACGCAGGTCCTCACCCCATTTTTAAGTGCGCAAAGTGCAGAGGAAACCATCTTCAATGAGATCCATTCCCATGCACTGTCAGTGGTGGAGCGCACCATCTGCCTCCTGAAATGCTGGTGGCGCACTTTGGATGCGTCGGAGGGCAGGCTTCTTTACCATTCTGCCAAAGTGTGCTGTATTATAAGAGCATGTGGCATGTTACACAATGTGGCACAGAGGAATGCTATCCTTCTCCCTCCCCCCCAGCATTATGACCCGGAGGCAGAGCCCCATTCAAGACAAGCGGGATATGAACAGAGTGCAAGACTCCGTCAGGATGTCATGCAACTAAAGGTTAATTTTTGCACATTGCCTTTTAATATTTCTGCTATTTCAACCATTACATTTCTCATTTGCCTCAACTCCTTTGTCAGGTTGTTGATTGCTTGTATTGTCTCCCTTTGTAGCTGCAGGACTGTATCGGTGAGCACCCGACTGTTCACAGACGTACCAGAATGATGCCAGTTCAATCAATCAATCAATCAAACCTTTGTTTGTCCCCGAAGGGAAATTATGTTTTCACACCCATTACCACATACAAATACATCAAATTAATCACAATTATTACTAGTTGAACGTAATAATGGCACACATTAGAATTATACATGTAGCCTTGTACAAAATTCATATAGGGTACAGTGCATAAAAAATACAGTTGAAAAGATACAATAATATGTTGTTTTAAAACTCATGATATTAAGAAGAAAAGTTCATGATAATTACAGTTCGTAATGTTAAAAACAGTTAAAATATGTGCTGTATAAAAGTATAAATATAATATGTGTTATTTACTGAACTAGACTATGTACAGTTAAAAGATAAATACGTATTAAAAGGTCTTTAAGTTCATTTAAGTTCATAAAATAGCAGTGATCTGAGAGAAAAAGAGGGAAAAAAGCAGTGTTTACATGTGAAACCTAAATTGTTACCTGTCGTATCAATCATTTAATTTCCTGTTTTGTCTTTGGTTGAGGTCAAGCTCACAAGCCAATCGGAGTATGTTTACTGTGTAAGGGAGGCGGGACTAGTGGTGCAGGTTAGTGTGGTGTGTACTGAGCATGCGACAGGAGAGACTCAGACGCGATCGACCAGAGAGCTGAGAAGAGGCTTTGTAGTGTGGGGAGCATTTAAGTTTATTTAGGAGGTCGACTACTCGTGGGTCCTGGATATAAACTTCTGTGTAACCTGCCAGAGGTGAATATGATATGTATGCCTGTATGTCGTGCTATATCGAAATTGTTGTAGTGTGAAGAGACGGGATGTGTAACGAGTTTAGCGACATGCTAACTAGCGGAAGCATACTGTGCTAATGTGCCTTCCTTGTGACTCGCCGCTGTGTACCACCGACACGTGTGTGACTGAACTGTGACCGCAATCTTTATTGCCACTGCCATTCCCATTCCCCTCGTGAGACTGCCATCATTCCCCCTTACCCCTACTAACGGATTCGTGAGTACTAACTGAAACCACTGTGCACGTGCTTTTATTTTACGCTCAGTTGAGTGAAGTGGCCATTACTGTTTAGAGCCACACCGCACCCAAGCTTCATCACCAGGCCTGCAACGGGTTAAAATTACATTTATGGTGTTGTTTTCATAAGAGTGTGTGGGCCCACAGGTATAAATACTGAGTTTTGAGTTACTGTAAATTGAAATTACTGTGTTTTGGGTAACTGAAATATGGTTAAAGGTATCAAATTTAGGTTTTTCTTTGAGAAGGAAAAAAAGAGTTTTTGTGTGAAACAGAGAAATGAAAGGGTACCTGTTGATAACTCAAATATCTAACAAAAAAAAAGGGGTTAACTTATTATTTTCAATTGAGAGTAAGGTAAAACAAAACAAGAACCTGTGAATTTTATTTTGAAAACCTTTTTTATTTTATATAGTGCATACTTTGCAAAACTTATAATTTTTTGTCATTTCATTCCAAATATTTTATTTACATTTTATTTAATCTTTGTGAATAAATACCTGTAAAGGGATATTTTTGCATTTAAAGTACAGTTGTGGTGGTCATCCTCTGCCCTCACCACCCCGTGGTGAGGGCAGAGGCAGGATGGGGGGCAGGAACACGAGGAAGGGGGGAGGGGAGTGGGTGGGTGTGTGCAGGTGGATGGTATCAGTCTTTGTCTGTGTATGTGTGTAATCCGAGTGTCCTTGCAGATTGCTGGGGGGGCAAGTAAAAGGGAGCACATTTGCGTCCCCAACGCGGGTGGAATTCTCCAGGAGGATAAACAATGAGGCAGATGTCCTTCAGAGCTGATAAGATTGCCGTGTTTGGGTTTAGCAGAGTAGCACAAATTCCAATTCGTCTCCTCTTACAGTCAAATCCAAATTAATATTACATATTTCTCCTGGTCCTCAGCATCAACTAATTTGCAAAGTGGACAACTCCTCCGAGATGGTTTCCGTTTTGCGTTTTAGTTCAAGAATTAACGCAGTCTGTTGTTGCGCTGCTTTGCCAACCTCGTTAATCATGATGGCCAGATGTGGAGATCCAGATTTGGTGGCAGCCGTCGTCTTGCCAATTTTGCGGTATATGAGGGCACCTCCTAGTCTGAGAAGAAGAAGTCCCACAACCATGAATCCAAATAAGTAGAGGTCCTCAATATCCTCCACGAAGAGTGGTGTCAAACGCGCTACACACCAGCTTCCCCTGGAGTCGAGGACATAGCCCGTTGGATGGGTTCCGTCCGGGAAGCCAGGCTCCTGTGATCCTGATTTTCTTGTTGAAATTATGGTGTCAATAGCGTTGAGAGACCAGCTGATCAATTCCATGATTATTCAAAGTAGTTATGGACGCAATTTTTGTGTGCATCGGCGTTAGGTCAGGCGCGCTGGGTCCTCCACGCCAGTTGCAGTCGTCAGGAGCACTGCACTACTTCGCTTCCTTGGGTTTTTGATTCCGGTGCTGTGACCTCCAAACAGGATTTTCGGGCCTCCACCTCACTGACAAGCATCTCCACTTCCGCCGCAGAAATTTTCTTTTTAAACTTTTTTTTCCTGCTTCCGCCATTGTTTCCAACGAGACATAAAACATGTATCTGAGTGTTATTTTATATTCATGAGGTGCTTTGCATTGACCACTTATGATTAAAAATGGGCTTTGACAGGGTGTGACATGAAGCAAAAAGTCCAGGTGGAAAATAGGAATCTTCAGTGTTAAAGGGTTACTTATAGGGATGAGCGAGTACACCACTATCCGTATATGTATCCGTATTCCTACTCAGAAGGGGCGGGACTTAAACCAGAATTGGGCGTGGTTTATATGAAAGTTGTATTTTTTTTAGCCTGAAATTGATATAGGTTGATCAGAAGTTGCTATATTTATTGTAAACCTCAATATATTTTTTATTTACAGCTTAATTTGTATTACACCAAGGTAAGAAGAGCTAGCCGACCGGGAAAAAAAAACCTGACCTGAAGAAACAGCGAGAATGAGAAACGCGATGCGGGCTACATGCAGCCCTGTCTCGTCACACAAGCACCGCTTCTGTTACGAATCAAATTTTTACCCCATAACCCCATAAAGTGGGGCAGATTTGAAACATTTTTGCTATAAAAAGTTATTATAAAATGTTGATGTAGTAGTGTGGGTGTAGCCAAATTTATGCAAGACTCGGTTTTTATCACTATTAGGTTAAATGATGATCTTACCGGGGGACTCGATCAGGTAGTAGTAAATATCGATGTGTGTCACCTCCAGCCATTCAGTGGGATAATTTCTCCATAAAAATGAAGGCAAACATAAGGGACAATGAGGGATGGAGAGATTGCAATTGAACTGTATCGTGAGTGTAGACATGGGTGATACTTCTGATGCAGAAATGGAGATGGTTCAAAATAAGAGTTCAAGGAAGTTTAGTGATTTTTCTTACTCTTCTGAGGAAAGTTGTGAGGAAGGATAGGGAGGACAAACATACAAAATAACAACGTAGTCCAGGCAGACAGCAGAGGGAAGAGGAGTGGAAAGTTATTGTTAAGGGCCGTCCACACCGAGAACTATAACTATAAATATATAGTTCTAAAAATCGTTCTTAACTCAAGTGGATGGCAGCGTCCACACTACAACTATAACGACAACGATAGTGGTGGACGATATCGATCGGATCACTTTCAGAGCAATTTGATTAACCATAAAAACACTGACAGCCAATCAAAATCCATCAGGAATGACAGGTTGAGACGTTCTTCACGTCACTATGTCACTCACACACTCATTCAACATGGCGGACGACGTAGGAGAGAGGCTTATCATTGAGGTACAAAAAAATCCAGCTCTGTATGACAAGAATGACAGACTGTATAAAGATGCCACCAAGAAGAGGGACATCTGGGACGGAATCGGGCGCACCCTTGGAATAAATGAATCTCTGCTCCACTGCTGACCGTTGCGCCGAGCACTCAGTATGCTTGGCGTAACTTAGCAACACAACAATATTTTTCATTGGTGTGGATGTGGCATTTTATCGTTATAGTTCTTGGTGTGGATGGCCCTTTACTTTGGGGAGGGAAACTGGCCACTTCCCACCTGGTTCAGATTACCAAATCACTAGAGAAGGAAATTGGCAAAATCAAATTTGCTAAGCTACTCAATAACAGAATGATTATGATTTCAGCAATTGATAGGAAAGAGCAGGAAAATATACTAAATATGAAAACGCTTGAAGGGCTAAGCATTAAAGTACATGTCCCAGGGGAGAAGGCCAAACTGAGAGGAGTCATTTCAAATGTTCCGCTAGAAATGACTATGGAGGAAATAAAGAATTAAATAAGAGGAGGAAAAGTTATTGAGGCCAGGAGACTGCAAACAAGTAAAGGAGGTGGAAAATCGGACAGCTTCTCAGTGCTACTTGTGTTTGAAAAGTCAATGCCAAGGGAGGTGAAAATTGGGTGGATTAATTATAAGGTGAGGGAGTACATTCCTCAACCATTGAGATGCTTTAAATGCCAAAGAATGGGGCATACAGCGTTGCAGTGTAAAGTAAGGCAGAGATTTGCTAAATGCAGTGGAGAGCATGAATATGGAAAATGTGACAAAAATGCCAAGCCAAAATGCTGCAACTGCGGTGGTGAGCATAGCGCTGCATATGGAGGTTGTAGGGTCCAAAAACAAGCAAAAGAAGTACAGAGGTACAAAATCACAAATAGGGCATCGTATTTAGAGGCATTAAAGTGTGTCAAGATGAACAAATGAATTGAAAGGCCTACAGAACCGAATGGTAAAATGAGGAATGAGTGGGTTGAGGGTGCCTATCAGAGGGCAAGTGGTGAGCAGCAGGGACTAACCAATACACAGCAGATACAGTCATCTGCCTCCCAGGAGATACAGTCAGCCCCCTTGCAGCAGAAACAGTCAGCTCCCTTACAGCAAAGACAGCTAATCATCATAAAAAGAGCATGCTACCACAAATATAATTTCAAAGAGGAAACCTTGTTAGTGAAGGAAAGAGACCTTGTTGCTTTCATGTACAAAGGGGTAAATATGGCCACTCAACAAGCAAGGAAAAGTGATAAAATTGGTGGTAGCTGCAGAGGAGTTCCTGGGTGTTACAGGAATAAAAGCAGAGGGCATTCATGAAATGCTAACAACTAATAATAATGGAGAGGTCCATATTGTTGATTTATAAGATCTATATGGTACTCCACTTACTGCAATGGAACGCTTGAAGCCTTATAGCTAATGGGCAAGAATTCAATAACCTTTTGAAAGAAAGTTAAGTTAAACCAGATATAATTTGTGTTCAAAAAATTTGGTTACGTCCACACCTTGAGTTTATAATTCATGGGTATGAATCAGCAAAGTATGATAGAGAAGATGGTCAAGGGGGAGGATGCATCAAATTTGTAAGAGAGGGGTTTAGCAGCTAGAAGGCTGGGCAATACAAAAGATTTAGAATGTGTAATCACAGTACACAGTATGCCTTGCATACCCATCATGTATGCAAGGCAGATGGAAACCTTATTATAGTCAACTTTTTATAACCCATGCAAGCCTTTAAAGGTAGAGTCACTACAGCAGGTAATAAGCAGGCCGCAAACTGCTACTCTAAAGGAAATATGGTGTGGAGACTCCAAAGACATGCATGTTTAGGTTAACTGGTGATTCTTAATTGTCCGTAGGTCTGAATGTGAGTTAGAGTGGTTGTTCGTCTCTGTGTGTTGGCCCTGTGATGGACTGGCGACCTGTCCAGGGTGTACCCCGCCACTTCCCTGGAATGTTGGCCGGGATTGGCTCCAGCACCCCCACGACCTGGAAACGGAAAAGTGGTAGAAGATGGATGGATGGACTTTAATGCACATAATAGCCTTTGGGGGAGTAATCATACAGACAGTAATGGAGATATTGTTGAGGAACTGATGGATATAAGAAGTTTGGTATGTTTAAATGATGGCAAAGGAACAAGAATAGATGTGAGAACCAACACAATGTCATGCATTGATCTAACATTAATATCTAGTAATTTAGCTAGTTCATGTGAATGGAGTATTTAAGACAACTCTATTGGAAGTGACCATTATATCATAACGTGACATTAACGTAAATGTAAACTTTCAAGAAAGGACCAAAATAGACCAAAAAGTGGTGCTTTGCAAAAGCCGATTGGGGAAAGTTTGAAGAGGTATGTGGTGAAGCAGCTCATTCAGTTGAAATGGATGGTTCAGTAGAAGAATGTGCGCTTCAAATCACAAACCTCATAAGACGTGCAGCACTGAAGAGAGGGAGGAACTCAAGCGAAGGATTAGGGAGGCAGGAAGGGGAGTCTGGAGAGAGAAGGGGTAATTGGTGCTCAGAAAGTCATTGTACAGTTCTTAAAGAATACTCAAATATATAACAGGATCTAGATTGTAGTGTCCTTTCCCCTTATCCTTTTTTTTTTAATTTATTTACTTATTTTTTATTTTATTTTGTTTGTCTGTTTGATTGGTTGTTTGTTTGTCTCGTACAGTGACAAATAGAGAATACCGTGTCTACATATCCTGATACAGTAAGTGGCGGTATGCACCTGACAATTAAAGATTGCAGTCCGCCATAAAATGAAAAGAAGAAGAAGAAGAAGAAGGGAGAATGGCTGTGTCCGAAACCACCCCCTCACTCCCTACTCCCTATATAGGGAGATGAATGTATTGGACTATATAGTGAACTCGTTCACAAAATGAACAATCGTTTTCGGACACTACTTTAGGCGCCGTTAATCGCTGTCGCGCAATTAAAACATACCCCACTAACGGCTAAAGACAGAAAAAAAATTCTGTTTAGCATTCTGTTAAAGGCTTTTGATAATCTGATGTCCGAATATACTGTTTTGCATGATGTTAATGCTGTTTACATTCATGTAAACAGTACTTTTAATTGCATTGTTTTTGAAATGTGCTATAACAATAAACTATTCTGTTTTGCTGGAATCGCCATTTTCGCTGCGAGCGCAATACATCATGGGAATTCTTGTTTGGGTAAGTGACCATCGGCTAGTCAGTACTTTTCACAATGCATCGTGCACTACATTTTGTCACAAGATTTCGGACACCACTAGAAAACGACGAGCTCCCCATAAAGTGCACTAATTAGGGATTAGGGAGTGGTTTCGGACACAGCCAATGAGAAAGACCCACGTATGTGAGTTTTTCATTGTACTGTTTTTTCTCTGGTACAGCTAGCATGTTAAAATAATGTTTTAAGGTAACTACTGGACAGTGTTTTTTAAATTGTGCCGCCGATTGTTTTCCCCTCCGGTGGGCGTGGCTTTCGGAGTATGACGTGTTGCACTCTGTCTCTTTCACAGGATGCCCTGAGGAGGATTTTGGTACCTGTACTCGTCAAAATTGAGAGGGGGTTGTAGCCGATTCCTTGGTCGGTCCTGAGACCATGATCTATGGCTGGGACCACTGGTCCGTGCCAGAAACCATGGTCTTAGGACAGACCAAGGAATCGGCTACAACCCCTGTTGGTCTATCCCAGAAAGCCGGAGTTACATGAGGGAATCTATGCAGGCACAGAGAGAACATGTAAAGTCCACATAGAATTATTATTATTATTATTATTTCTTTTGTTGTTGTTGTTGTTGCAACTGTAATTCAATCTGTTTTAAATATAAAATATGCCTTTCACCAACAGGGAAATAATGTTTCTTTGTCAAGGTCAATACAAGTTTGCATTTGTGTCCGCTGCATAAATAAGTAATCTAGACATCAATATAGTGTAAGGTCACCAGATTTCTGAAATGAACATCAGGGACATTTTCAGCGTGGTGGTCAAAAATCAAATGTAATCATTGTGAAATTAATAACAGCGGCAATTACATTTTCATTTTGACTATGTGTATTAAAGGAAATAGTAGCGAATAAGAAGTTTCAACCCCCCCCAAAAAAAGGAAACAACCAATTTTTATTTGCGCTATGTAACTGCCTCTGTCTGAGATGCCACATCAGTGGTTCCTAAACGTTTCAGACTACATGTCACTTTCTACTGCAGAAATGATTTTTTTCATGAAATAAAAAAGAACTGATTTAACCGTGCAACAGCATCAGCAAGATTGAAAAACATCAATAAAATGCAGCTCTATTAAAATTAAAGAAAAGCCTACTCTGTCGAGGCTGCAGGAGATTTTTCCATGTGCCGCTCATGCTACGGTAATTACTAGAGTTTGATACTGCGCGCAGGTCGCCCAAATCGGGCACTGTCCCTGAAAATCAGTGACGTCTGGTCAGCCTAATATAGTGCATGTTGGTTTTTACTTACTGTGTATTATTTTAGCTCTTTGTTTTTGACACTTCCCGACCAGCAGATATATTTCTATTTTCAAAAAATTCAGGAAAAGGGAAAAATAATATACATCAGCAAATTAGAATCACACGGCTTTACGGTTTAAGGCATATAACAACAGTGGAACTAAATTAAAAGAGGTGAAACTTATTATTGTTGTGCGTTAGTGCTTGTGTTGAAATTGGAGTTAATTTTGTGCAGAATAGATCCAGATGCTGCCTGTACGTGTCTGAACTAATCGCTTCTAATTTCTTTTTAGTTTAGCTTTTACGTTGTTGTTGTCTTTGTTCTTGCTTGAAGAAATAAAACACTTCAGACCACCACCATCAGTAAAAGTTTTACGAATTTCAACTGGGACTACATATAGTATATGAAATGGGCCACTGTCCGAAACCTTTGATGGATGTGAATATCTCCATCTACTGTTTGTGGTGAGTCCCAACACCACGACAGTGATAAAAAAATTTATTTCACTCCATAAATCACAGATTACATATTTATATTTATTTTTGTTTTGCAAGTATCCAATTATAATTAACTAGGGTTGAGCCGGATACTCGGCTGAAACGAGTATCCAGTATGGTTATAGCAATTTTTGACAGCAGGGGTTGTTGCCGATTCCTTGGTCTGTCCTGAGACCATGGTCTCTGGCACGGACCAGTGGTCCCAGCCACCAGGGGCGCTAGAGACACTGGTCACGACCAGCTGGTCTCTGGCACGGACCACGGTCCCTGCGGTCCCTGTGGTCTGGATCAGTTAGTAAGTGGTCTGTGATGCGGCTTTTGTAATTTTAGTACACCTGCCATGTCAGAGATCATAATCTTTTGTCAACAAAATACAGTCGTCAATTATTTGTATAATTTATGCAGGTCCACGTAGTCAGGACCAGCTCCTCAGTGGTCTGTCCTGCGGTCCCTGTGGTATGGATCAGTTAGTTGGTGGATAGATATCCTTTATTGTCCCATGGGGAACTTTGTTTTCACAATCTGTCACAGAAACAACAACAATCAAAAACATCACCAACGAGCACAGACCATCATACACACACTACATAAACACTACCGACACACTCTTAAAAATGCTGGGTTATTTTACTAACCCATTCGTTGGGTCGAGGCTCAAGAATGATGAATTGGGTTAATTTGACCTAATGTTGGGTCAAATAAAAAGACCCAGCACGAAGGCTTTGGACCGGGGCGGGCCTTACGATGAGGACGATCGCCATATTTGAACTGAGGTGCCTCAGCCACTTGACCTGAGCTTTGGAAGATTGCATTAAGAAATGAAATAGGAAATGGTAAGAAAAACTTTAAGTATTACAACATCTGCCTTTGGTAGCTTAATGTGTTAGCCAGATAGTTGTCAGAATTTATTAACCATAGCATACAAAAAGTCCGCTCACTTACCGGCTCGGACCGTTTTTTTTTTTTTTCTTTCGTGTTTCTCGCTAGGTAGCCAGTTATTTTATCTGATGTAGTTATTGAAGATACTTGTTTACTGTCATTTTCGAAAGTCTGTGTGGTTGTGTCCGCTGTTTTTTATAATTTCACGTGCTGTAGTTTCTGTAACCTATGTCCTAATCTAGGAGATTGCATTTGTTATTTCATCACGTGTAAGCCTCATGTTATATTAATTTAAAATTGTGAATGATAATTATATTTTTCTATACGCAGTTGTAAGCATATTGATCAACACATTGATTTTATATAGAATATCTTCGCAGAATAAATACATGAAAGATGACAGAACTTTTAATTAAACATTCATGGCAAGTTGCGTTGGAATTCTGGCACTGTAAGTTACATTTCTGTGAGAGTGGCATTAAAAATGTTTGTTTTCATTTTTGAAAGATGGATGAGTTTGTTAAGGAGAGGCTTAATGAGTGGAACCTGGCAGATTTTATCACAACTTTTGAAGGTACATAATCATGTTTAACAATCTATTAATGGCAGTTTGTTGAATGAATGAACTAATACATTGAAAACAGTAAAACTAAAACTAAACTAAAATTTCTACACAGTTGTTAGATTTCAGTGTATGTCATGTTGTGTTTTGCAGCTCAACAGATAGACAAAGACTCATTCTTTCTGCTAGATGGAAACAGTTTGACCTCCCTCACACCTTTTATTGAGCCACGACTGAAATTTCAGCATCATCTAAAGAAGTTGTTAGAGGTATGCCTGGAGTCACAGACCTAGACAAAATGGATTATGTGTGCTTCAAGTGTAAAATGTCTACAGGCAAGAACATTAGACAATGTTTCAGCCATCTGAGGGTAATACATAATGTATACTCAACATCAACATTTTTCCAGTGCGCTCAAGTTGGGTGTCAGCGTTCACTGAATCACATACAGTCATTCAGGAGACATCTGCTAGGTCATGCTGCCGAGTTTGACATTGCAACAGAGGGAGAAAGTTCTTCAGCTAATCTTCCTGGTAGGTCAGAAGATTCAGAATGCAATATTTCAGATGATATGGAATGCACTGACACATCAGAGTCTTGGGATGAGTTAAAGGAGGGCAGCTTAAAAGACAGAGTTGCACTCTTCTTAGCTAGGCTGAATTCTAAGCCCTCACAGACATTTAGTGCAGTCAGAGATTTTGTTGAACACACATCCAGTGTAGTCCAAGATATAATCGGTAGTTTGAAAAGAAAAACAGCCTCTTTTTTAAGAGGTATGGGACAGTCTGATACTCCTCAAGTTGAAGAACTGCTACAGCAGTTTGATGTAGCAGCTGAGTCATTCAGGGGCTTTGAATCTGAATACAAACAAATGAAATACTTCCCTAACATTGGATACTTTGTGCAGTCAGAGGCAGTACCTCTCCCTGGCTTTTCTTACACACAGGTAACTAACAGCGATACAGGCACTGTGAGACAAGTCGCAATTCAGGACACTTTCCAATATGTGCCCTTGAAAGCAATGCTAAGCTCATCTTGGAGAGTCCAGGGACGATGGAGAAAATCAGTGAGTGGCAAAAACAGCAAAGTACAGGCCTTGAGGATTTTAGAGATGGCACAGTCTTTCAGACTAATACGTTTTTTTCTGAAGCGTTCTCTGTCCCACTGATTCTTTACTGTGATGATTGTGAGATGGTGAATCCCCTCGGCTCGAAAACGTCTGTCCAAAAGCTTGGCTTCATCCATTACACTATTAAGTGTTTACCAACAGAGTATCTTTCAAGTCTTAAGTCTCACTTCTTGTTGGCAGTTTACAAAACCGATGATGTTAAGACATATGGTATGAATGCCATTCTTGACCCAATTGTGAACAACATAAGGAACCTGGTGGAGGAAGGTATTCAGATTGAAACCACTCATTTCAAAGGTATTGTAAGGCCTGGTGTGGCACAGGTCTGTGGCGATAACCTTGGACTTAACAGCATCCTTGGTTATACAGAAAGCTTTGCCGGAAATAGTGTGTGCTGTTGGTGTCGGGTACACAGAGAGGTTCTCAAGGTACAGACTGCTGAGGATTCTGCCTTGCTTCGTGATAAGGTGAACTACAACTCAGACTCCCTTGTTAACAACCCAAGTGAAACTGGCATCAAGAGAAACAGTTCCCTCAACAAGCTGCAGTTCTACCACGTGACTGACCATGTGGCTCCTGATATCATGCATGACATCCTAAAGGGCGTCGGTGGTCATGAACTAAAGCTTGTAATTAATTCACTGATTGAACAAAAACTCATCACACTTGAACAGCTGAACTACAGACTGACCAGCTTTGACTATGGGTTTTGTGATGTTCGCAACAAGCCATCTGCCATTAAACCCCAGGACTTGAAATACCCTGATGGAGCTCTTCGGCAAACAGCATCACGGACCTGGTGCCTGCTAAGATTGCTGCCTCTAATGATAGGGGATTTGGTCCCTGAGGGAAACCAACACTGGGAACTGCTCCTGTGTTTACTCAGCTGCATGGAACTGATCTTTTCTCCTGCACTGACACAAGGGGCAGTAATCTTTTTGGGGTATCTCATTGAGGAACATCATTGTCTGTATGCCGAGCTTTACCCAGACAGACACTTGAAGCCCATACACCATTTCATGCTGCATTACCCTGGGGCCATCAGAAAGCTTGGGCCTCTAGTTCACTTTTGGTCCATGCGTTTCGAGGCAAAACATTGGTTTTTCAAATGGGTAAGCCACGTGACCTGCAATTTCAAAAACATTTGTAACACATAGGCCTATAGACATCAGCTGATGATGTGCTACACCCTGCTCTCTGGCCAAATGTTCACTCATAATTTTGAAGCTGGGCCAGGATGCACCACACTCCTCTGTGCCATGGAGAACTTTGAGAAGGTGAAAAGTGGGTTTGACGGTGTTGCAGTTTTCTCAGAAGTGTATCTGGCACACTGGGTTGTGTACAAAGGAAGCGGGTATAGGCCAGGAATGACACTTTTGCTTTCCCACTCTGCTGAATGTGAGCCTCAGTTTGGTACCATTCAGAAGATTATGTTACTGAATTCAAAGGTTCAACTGATTGTACAGAACTGGGAGACAACAGGCTTTGCGAGGCATGTCTTTGCTTTCACTGTGTCTCCTACCACAGAAATCCAGGCAGTTGACATTGATTGCATCTGTGACTATCAACCCCTCCATGTAGTAAGGTCTCACAGGGGTAATGATGATGACCATTATGTTTCTATGAGGTATAGGGTATTTTAAACCTAGTCTGGGAATAGGTTATACTGTATATAGTTGGTAATATTGTTATAATTTAGTCATTAGATACTGTTTGTCTACCTCATTTTTTGCAACTGATTTAAGTAATGTAATCTATGGTTAATATTGCTATGGGAGGAGGTCCAGGATTCATCAGTCATATGTTGAGTATATCTTGTAAGTATACCCAGCCACATGTTGATGAATCTTTATTCGTTCATCATGACATATTATCATTTTGCTGAACCATTTACTTTACACTGTGTCTTGATCTTCACTTTTAACTTAAAGAAATCAAGCCCCCAACCAGAGCCAGCTGTTGGCGCTTCTGTCCAAGAGTTGCCTTTGGAACAACAGAGTGTTTGTGTGGAGCAACAAGCAACATTTGTAAGTTAATTTATTCTCTGTAAGCATGTGTAATTATGAAGATAAGAATCCTGTAAACAAGCATAGCTGCATGTTGACTTTAAACAGGATTAAACAGGACATCTTATATCAGATTTGTCAACATTAAACTCTTATACTTCATATCTTGCTTTTTTATTCCTTCAATCATTTCTTACTTTTCTAGAATATCCGTGAGATCCTTAACAAGACACATGCTGGAAAAGGCTTGGTTAGCAGTCTTGAAGAAAATCATCACATTTCTCTAAATGAAAGAAAATCCATGGTGCGAATACTTGTGTCCCACCTGATGGAGTGGTTTGGAGAGAAGTGAATGTTTTTCACACAGATTCATCTTATTCAACTATATTTGTTTATAAACCCAGGTGTGGATTGTTTGGTATTGTAAACAAATGTTGATAAAATTCCTTTTGTTGTTAAGTCCAACCTCAGGAACGAAGACAGAGTTGGCATCAGCAATACTGGATCAGTTTCCAAGTTTGAGAGACCGTCTGGGCACAGGCTATGTGAGTAAAGTTCCTTACAACACAAAAATAAAGCCATACACAGAATTTTATAGTGTGGTGGACATGTTGGTCACCAGTACACATAAGAAGGGAGTGAGAACTACACATTTTGATGTGTTGAAACCAAATATATCTGTTGCATGTTTGTTGCTAGTTCTGTTATTTCCAAATGTAATTTTAATACTTTTAACTTTGTAACATTAAGGATGCATGGTTCACGCCTGGGAGGCAGCATAAACACACAACAGGGTTTTTAGAGGAACGCCTAAGCAATGTACGGAAAAGGCTCTGATCTGGCAGGCAAAAGAAATCAGTGGAGGTGCCAAAAGAAACCCTGACCATTATGCCAGGTACAGCAAGTGGTCATGACTTGTAATAAGCCAGAAACAATACAGATACGCATTTTGGACTGTTATAGATGTTAAAGGGGGGTGTGACACATTGTCTTTCCAGTTTGCAACAAACTCAACTTGTCTCACCCAAATTTCACATTTTAAAGTTGTATCTGTCTTACAATAATCTACACTGGTCCTTAGAATTGATTGATTTATCACATATTGCAGAATCCATGATAACTGGAGAGCGGGCGATTCAGTTGACGGAGTGGCTGAAAAATAACATCTGGCCCCAATCCCAGGTTGCCCTGCACATGCATGACACTGCCGTCCACAGGGCACAGTGGATCCGTTCAAATGGCACGGTGCCAGTCTCTCAAATAATTGCTGAGTTTCCACGCTTAGTGGACATTCCAGGCATGGTGAAGTTTCCTTTTCAGAAGAAGTTTGAACAAATTGATGATTGTTTATTTAACATCTGTTTTTGTATCTGTGTTTTCTCCTATACTTAGATTTCTCAAGATTTCTCCATATTAAATCCAGAGGTTTCAGACAAATTGGCTGAAAGCTGGAATCCTGTGTTCTCTGAGAAGATCATTTGCATGGCTAAGAAGGAGAAGACGGCTGCTCTTGGCATCAACTTTGATTTACTGACAGCAGGTAATCACATTTTTAAATATTTTGATTGTGCCGTTGGCAGTGTTATTAACATATGGCCATATATTTTGTCCATCCATCCTAACTTTCCATAGAACAGAGCATTTACACCTTCATAATCATCTATTTGCCATTTGTAGCATTCTATAGCATCTATTTTGCCATCTGCTATAGTTTGAATTGACCCCTATGGATCCAGTGAATAAATATTAAAAATCTAACCTGGATAAAATAATGATTTAAATGTTTTATTTAACATTTAACTGATATTTTAACTTAACAGACAAACAAGGGGATATTGCCTTGCTGCTGCTCCCCGTCCTGCTCCCAGTTGCGCCATACAAAGTTGGGAGGAGAGTTTTCCGGCCCAGCAGCTTGGAGAGCCAAACAACCTTCGTTGATATCCAGCCGGTGAGTTAAGGGTAGGGGTGGAATGGTTCACAAAGTCATTGGTTCAATTCATATGGAGCTTTGGGGTCACGGTGTGTGTGTGTGTGTCACGGTTATATATTCCTTTCGAAATACATTGTTGTTTTTTTTCTATTTATTTAACACTCCAGAAATACCGTACATTAGCATAAGATGCATATATATATATATAGTTGTAAAAATCTCTCTCTCTCTCTCTCTCTGCATGATATAGAATTAGGTTCAAAGCAGTTTCTCTTTCTCTCTCAGTCTCAATAAAATACACTTTGGTGACATCAAAACACACAGACCCACAATTATAGTCATAAAATAGTTTTTTTTATATAGATATAAATACTGTCTTTTGTTTGAAGAAATGTTGTATACCGCACTTTGTTTTCAGGTTTAGTTATAACAAGGTCCTGTAAGTTTGGTCACTATATTTTGCAGAAAAAAGATCTGTATTGACAGAGTAGACAAAGACGGATGGATTGAGACAGGCAGACAAATGGCAGTGGGGACAAAGCTTTTACTGAACCCTTCAGTCCTACAGTTCCTCTTCTGAAAATAAAGCTAAACCTAATCTTTTTTAATAACTTGTATCAATCTTGTTTTCTGTTTTTTCTCAGCCTGTGACTAACATGGTGGAGTACCTTTCAAGGGCACCGACAGAATCTCCATATGTTCTGATGCTGGGGGAGGAGCATGAGTGTTCCCAAGCTTTTGTGGTAATAAATGGGACCGCCTTGGAACAGCCATCACTTCTGGGAGCTGTTGTATGTAAGCTGATGTATGTTTCAAGGCATACTTTGTATTGATCTTTCCTACCCAAAAGCATGCACTCAGGTTTGGGAGTTCATTCAGACACTTTTCTTTGACCTGCCAGGAGATGTGTCAAATGTTGTGAAGCTCATGAGAGCACAAATTAATGAAATGTCAGAATCATAGGAAGTCACTCACTTCAAAATACAAGGCTCCATGAAGTCTGTTAAGTTGTTTCAAGATTCGAGTTACAGTTTTCATGACACAGTTTGATGAAGAAAAAAAAAGTTTTATGAATTGTGTACTTGTTGGTCAGTTTTATATTTAAAAATTAATGACAAATAAAGGAATGTTTGGAACAGTATTTCATTTTTGTTGTGTCATAATTTCGTAGTAATTTATAACAAATGAAAATTAATTAAACATTAAATGTAACATTCTTAACAAAAATTTGGTAATAAAATAAGTATTTTTTTAATCCCAGCAATAGCTGGTAACCTGATAACCCAGAACTTCGGTTTTGTTTTTTTAACCCATTTCTTGGTAGCTTTAACTCATCAACATGGGTAGTTTCTACCCATTGTTGAGTAAAAACATTAACCCAGCGTGCTGGGTCAAATTTTCTACCTAACATGCTGTGTATAAATAATCCAGCGTTGGCTCAGTACCCTTTGCACCCAGCATTGGGTTAGCAATTTCACCCAATTTGGGTTACTTTCAACCTAGCAGTTTTAAGAGTGTATATAAATACTATCGAACATAAGTGACAATACACACACCAATGCACAAAACATCACCGAACATTGAACAATGAACGCATGAGAAGCATTCAGGAGGGCTGCTGGGTCTATACAGGGTTATTGAGGGAGGTTGTTGAGTGCTGAGATGGCAGACGGGACAGCCGCTTCACAGACAAAGTAAGTGGTCTGTGAAGCGGCTTTTGTAATTTAAATACACCCTCTCCGTTTTCTGGTCATTTTGGGGGCACTCTTAGCTGGATAAATGTCAGAGATCATAATCTTTTGTCAACAAAGTTCAGTCGTCTGTTATTTGTATTATTTATGCAGGTCCACGTCGTCAGGAACAGCTCCTCAGTGGTTGCGACCAGCTGGTCTCTGGCACGGACCAGTGGTCCCTACCACTAGGAGCGCTAAAGATACTGGTCCCTACCAGTGCCACAGCGGTCATGATCAGCTTCTTACTGGCACAGACCAACGGACCAGCTGCTCCCTGGCACAAAGAGCACTATAAATTACTGGTCCCGACCACCTCCTCTTTGATCTGTTCTGTTGTCTGGACCAGTTTAGTGATCTGTGGAGTGTTTGTTTGTTAGTTTGTGTTTATTTTTAATAGAACCTTTCCCTTTTCTCACTGCAACACCGTTAGATGAATTTATGGGAGAAACCATAATCATTTCTCTAGCCAATGTTATTGATCACTATTATTAATAGAAATCATACTAAAAATGTTAATAAATTATTATTATTAGTCCTAGTTGTACTATCGATTACGCAGGTCCGTGTCTTCCTGACAAGTTTAAACTTTACCAGTGTGTTGCATTTTAAAAGCTTGTCACATTGCCCTTTATATCAAATCTCGATCTAGAAACTAATGTCAAATAAATGTAGTGAAGGAAAAAAAAATTGAGTTGAGCAATAAAGCAACAGTAAATGGAAATACAAAATTGCAAAAGTTTAATTACAAATTCAACGTAAGTAGCCTTGATTGCAGTAACAAATGTTAACAGTTGAATCTTCTTAGTTGATCTTGCACCTGATCACTCGATGATTGTTCCTAGGACTTTCTCTGCATAAAATCTTGAAAAACCCTCATATCTCATAAGGATGTCAATGCATCAATGAAAACATTTTAGGTCAGGACAACATAGGAAAACATAAACAAGGACACATTTAGTAATGTTAAATTAACAGATGTAATTAGGCTATATTTAAGGGTGATCAAGTAACGGTAAGCTAAATTCTGTTGCAATGGTAGAACTGTGACATTAATGGATACCTTTATGTCTTTGTTCAACTAAAATTGGAACATACCTCTGGCACCATGACATCGATGATGAAGTCAACGTTTCGGAGGATGCTATCATCCAGTGATAACGTTTGCCTTATGAAGTGAATGAGGTCATTCATCTGATGGACATAGTCTGGTTAAATAAACATTTACTGGTACACTTTGACAAAATCACCACTTTAAAATATCACTTACCTGTTTTTCATTGAAACACGTTTGCTTCCCATTGAGGACCGTTTTAAGGGAATGGTGTCCCCCAGGGTTTTGCCAGAGGAACATCCTGCTGGATTTCTTCTGCCCACTTTCCAGCATTTCTTTCAGTTCCTTTAAGAATGACATCTGTTAAGAACATTGGTTCAACATTTATATTTTATAGAATACTAGAATCGAGAGAATGGTCGAAGCAGTTGGCCACCCCCCCCGAGCCTGGTTCTGCCAGAAGTTTCTGCCTCTTAAAGGAAGTTTTTCCTTGCCACTGCCGCCAAGTGCTTGCTCATCAGGGGGTTATGTTGAGTCTCTTTAAATAATTTTATAAAGAGTTTGGTCTAGACCTGCTCTATATGTAAAGTGCCTTGATGTAATTTTGTTATGATTTGGCGCCAAGGAATCAATCAGCTCCCGCCATTTGCATTGCATCCAGATATGCATGTGTTTTATCTGCATATTCTTTTCCTTTATCTTAAATAAATACACTCTTGCCACAACTACTAATAACTTTACAACTGTGACAGTGTAACAGATGAAAACATCATTCCCTAGTGTTGCAGCTGTAAATTGATGTAAAATAATTTCTATTCAAGGGCTTAAAGCAAGACTCGCAAGGTTCTGTTTTCACGGGTCATTGGCAATGAAACTCTTTCTGAACCATCAATAAAAATGTAAACATTTTTATTATGATTTCTGTCAATAATAGTGATCAATAACATTGGCTAGACAAACGATTATGGTTTCTCACATATAAATTTGACAGTGTTGCAGTGAGAAAAGGGAAAAGTTCTATTAAAAATAAACACAAACAAACACTCCACAGATCACTCAACTGGTCCAGACAACAGAACAGATCAAAGAGGAGGTGGTCAGGACCAGTAATTTATAGTGACCTTGTGCCAGGGAGCAGCTGCTCCGTTGGTCTGTGCCAGTAAGAAGCTGATCATGACCGCTGTGGCACTGGTAGGGACCAGTATCTTTAGCGCTCCTAGTGGTAGGGACCACTGGTCCGTGCCAGAGACCAGCTGGTCGCGACCACTGAGGAGCTGGTCCTGACGACGTGGACCTGCATAAATAATACAAATAATAGACGATTGAATTTTGTTGACAAAAGATTATGATCTCTGATATTTTTTCCAGCTAAGAGTGCCCCCAAAACGACCGGAAAACGGAGAGGGTGTATTTAAATTACAAAAGCCGCTTCACAGACCACTTACTTTGTCTGTGACCACCACCGAAATTTAGAAAAGTTACTAAATCCAGATTAAACAGAAGAGGAGCTGAAAACAAAAACTTAATAGAAATCAAAACAGCCACAAATTCGGTCTCAAATAATACCGCAGTTAAATGTGGACTGTTGAATATTCGATCACTATCATCAAAATCTCCATTAGTCAGTGATCTCATAGCAGATCATCGCATTGATTTATTTTGTATAAATGAAACCTGGCTGCAGCAGGATGAGTATGTTACTATTAATGAAGCTATACCCCCCACTCATGTTAATTTTCATGTCCCTCGTACCATAGGTCGAGGAGGGGGAGTGGCTGCAATATTTCAGTCAAGCTTATTAATCAACCCTAAACCAAAATCTGGCTGTAGGTCTTTTGAAAGCCTCACTCTTAGTCTTTCCCACTCAAACTGGAAAGTTGAAAAATCAGTTCTGTTAGTTACAGTATACTGTCCACCTGGTCTGTACTCAGAATTCTTATCAGAGTTTTCTGAGTTTATATCAGAGTTAGTACTTAGTGCAGATAAAATAATTATACTGGGAGATTTCAACATTCATGTAGATGTAGAAAGTGACAGCCTTAGTTCTGGGTTTCTTTCCTTACTAGACTCAATTGGCTTTTCCCAGCATGTGAGTGAAACCACTCACTGCTTCAATCATATCCTTGATCTTGTTGTAACATATGGCATTGAAATTGAAAAGTTAACAGTTTTTCCTCAAAACTGTCTTTTGACCGACCATTACCTCTTTACATTCGATTTTAATTGACTACACAGTATCGAGGAATACATTTGGCTATAGAAGATGTTTATCTAAAGATGCTAAATTTAAATAGAACATTCGGTCATCATATGCAGCAATGCCATATCTAAATTCAAATGAGGATTCCTCCCATACACAGGTTGATGACCTTGTGACTAGCACTATGGACACACTGTGTTCAAATCTTGATGATGCTGCCCCTCTCAAAAAGAAAATAATAAAACAGAGGAGGCTGGCTCCATGGTATAATTCTCAAATTTGTGGCTTAAAGCAGATGTCACGGAAACTATAATGAAATTGCCGTTCCAGCAAATTGGAAGAGTCTCACCGAGCCTGGAAAGAAAGCCTTAAAACGAATAAAAAAGCTCTCCGCAGTGCTAGAAGCTCATATTATTCAGCACTAATAGAAGAAAAACAAGAACAACCCCAGGTTTCTCTTCAGCACTGTAGCCAGGCTGACAGAGTCATAGTTTAATTGAACCACTGATCTCCTTAGCTCTCAGCAGTGATGACTTTATGGGCTTTTTTTACAAATAAAATCCTAACAATCAGAGAAATAATTCATCAGCTCTTACCTACATTAGACAAAAATCTACTGAATACAGCAACTCCTGAATCAACTGCAACGCCTATTTTACATCTGGAATCATTCTCATCTCTGAATCTCTCAGAGCTGGCTTCTATAGTCTCATCATCTAGACCATCAACCTGTCTATTTGGCCCATTACCGACCAGCCTCTTTAAAGACATTTTCTACTTAATTGAGCCCTTCATTCTAGATCTGATTAATTTGACGTTATTTTTGGATTATGTACCCCAGACTCCTAAGACCACAGTCATCAAACCCCAGCTTAAAAAGCCGAATATTGATCCAGGTGTTTTGACCAATTACAGACCCATATCGAACCTTCCCTTCATTTCTAAAATCATTGAGAAAACAGTAGCAAACCAATTACACAAACATCTGCATAGGAACGGTTTGCTTGAAGAGTTTCAGTCAGGATTTAGAGCTCACCACAGCACAGAAACAGCGCTGATTAAAGTCTCCAATGATATTCTAATGGCTTCAGATAATGGATCAGCCTCCATACTTTTCCTCTTAGATCTCAGTGCTGCATTCGACACCATTGACCATAATATTTTATTGTAGAGACTGGAACATTTAATTGGCATCAAAGGAAATGCTCTAAGGTGGTTCAAATCCTATTTATCGGATAGATATCAGTTTGTACATGTTAACAATAGCTCCTCCTCACGCACTATAGCCACTTATGGAGTCCCACAGGGTTCGGTACTTGGACCAATCCTCTTCACTCTTTATCTGCTTCCTTTAGGCAACATTATCAGGAAACACAGCATTAATTTCCACTGTTACGCAGAGGACACTCAGCTGTATTTATCAATGAAGCCACATTCAGTCAGATAGTCAGACTGCAGACATGTCTTGAAGACATAAAAGTCTGGATGATCCATACTTTTTTACTTCTAAATTCTGACAAAACTGAAGTTATTGTACTCGGGGCAGATGGCCGCCCCCCCGACCCTGGTTCTGCCCGAGGTTTCTGCCTCTTAAAGGAAGTTTTTCTTGCCACTGTTGCCGTGTGCTTGCTCTTCGGGGGATCTGTTGGGTCTCTTTAAATACTTTTATAAAGAGTTTGGTCTAGACCTGCTCTATATGTAAAGTGCCTTGATGTATCTTTGCTATTATTTGGCGCTATATAAATACATCTGATTTGATTTGATTTGATGGTCCGTGCCAGAGACCAGCTGGTCGTGACCATTGTCTCTAGCGCCCCTGGTGGCAAGAGACCATGGTCTCAGGTCAGACCAGGGAATTGGCTACAACCCCCTCTCGTAGAAGTGTTATAAAATAGTTTTTTGTCTCTTTATTTATGTGTCAGCCCCATGGTAGGATCGCAACCTGTCCAGGATGGACCGTGCCGTCGGCTATAGTCACTGAGACTATAGCCGACGGCTCTAATGGCTCTATTGGCTCCAGCCAATATCCAGACCCAAATTTCCAATTGGGATATGCAAAAAAACAAAACAAAAAAAACCCAAACAAAACGCAAAGACAAAACAAAACTAATGCGACCCACAAGGATTTACTTGTTGGTGCTGCCTTTGATTTGCACTAGCATGGAGATTCTTTAGCATTTCGTTTACGTTGTGTAACAAAGGTTATAAACCAAGCCGAAACACCGGTAGAACACAGCCGTTTAGCATGAATGCCTAGCAGGTGAGCGTGGTGGTGCCTAGTGCAGCTGGTAACACAAGGCTTTAAATTCTCGGCTAAATCCGACTTGACTCGTACAAATACGAAAGAGGCCGAGCTGGAACGGAGCTGTCCGGAACATCCGGCTGTAGGCTCGCAACATAAACAGCTATGGCGGAGGCAGCAGCAACGGCTTCGGTGGCTTCGGGAGTAATAGGAGGCTGGACCAAAAACGTCACCTGCAGGTAAGAAAAGATAAGCGAGTCTTAAAATATTTAAAATGATTACATCGCCTATCATTGTTGTTTTGATATCAGGCCAGCAAGCAACTGACAACAGCGTTGTCTGAGGATCGACCCAGCTGTTGGCTAGCTAGCTGTGCCGACGTTTGACTACTGTGGTGCTGCTGTTGCTCTGTTGTCACATATGAGCCTGCAGTTGGTTTGAAGTACGGTTTGATTTATTACCATGGTTAGCATTAATGCCAGACAATGACAATAGACTTCGTAAACAGGTGACATACA
The DNA here is from genome assembly GCA_034769265.1 of Remorina albescens. Lineage (NCBI taxonomy): Eukaryota > Metazoa > Chordata > Actinopteri > Carangiformes > Echeneidae > Remorina > Remorina albescens. The sequence goes on along the minus strand of CM068484.1, from coordinate 17,234,035 downwards.
GCACATTAAGGAAATATTCAATGTAAATGTTATTTAGCTGTTCAAAGACGATCAATATCTACGCTTGAACTCCAAAACAAATGGTAAACAACGCCACGAAATAAAAGAGTTTAAAATAATTTCAAATAAATCATAGCTTCTGCTAACTACAGCCTTTACACTATATAAACTAACGTCATGAGTCGTGTTGTTTGTTTGGACCATACTAAGACTAGCTGATTGCGTTTATAGTTTGAATGTCGAAGTCGCCATTCAGACAGATTTGTCCCGATTTGGATCAGCGGGTGGTTCAATTGAATGTACAATGTTCCGTTTGACGTGTGTAGTGACAGTTATGTTCTTATATTGTGTTTCAGATATTTCATGCATGGATTGTGCAAAGAAGGAGACAACTGTCGATATTCCCATGATCTGACCAACAGCAAACCTGCAGTCATGGTTTGCAAGTTCTTTCAGAGGGGAAACTGTGTGTTTGGGGATCGTTGCAGGTAAAGACACAACTGAAGTTTAAGTTATTTTGAATACAAATACAAAAATAAATGAAATTTAGGTGCACTGATAAGGACTATGGGTTTATGTACTTATCTGACAAGTTCATAGTCATTTGCCACAGTTTGAAAAGAGGTCAATGTTGCCAATTAAGCTGCCTAATAACTTCCTTAACATTAAAATTGGCCCTGCCTTCAGCCAAGTGACAGCAGAGCAAGTTTGCTGGCAGGGTCTCTCACAAGTGTTGAAGTTTGTTCCTCAAGGGGATCTGACACCTGAGACTTCTACTTTCTGACATCAGCATGTTGTTGGTCTGTGTCCGTGGGGCCTCATGTTGAAATAACAAGAATCACTTGTATTATAAGGGTAAGTGGATATAGCTGATGGGTGAATTAATATTCTATTGAGCACAAAGGTAGTTGTATTTTATGGTTTTTTTTTTTTTTTTTTTTCAAGTATTGTTTCTATTCATTTACTGTCGTGTGTGTGTGTATATATATTGTTCACTGTGTAATCCCACTGAAATAAATTAAAATGGCATTATATGCCATGTCCTTGTTATGTCTATACCCTGAGTCATCTGAGGGGCGCATGTTGTTCGTTGCAAACCACTACATTATTCTATCTCCCATTCTTTTTAAGGACATTATATTCGCTTTTTTCAATCTAAGTACATTGGTGATGTAAAAGGATCCAGATTATATTTACACAAATAAAGATTCTGTTTTACTCATACATAAAAAATATTTCAACCTTCATTCAAATGCCAAACTTTTGATTTGACTTTGAACTTCTTTGGCTATCTATCTCTGTGAATGTTTTAGAATGTTACATATGTAATCATAACATGTGGACAGACTTTAAAAGTCTAAACTGCACTATTACTATAATAGAGTAAAATCGCACACAATTTTCAAAAATGTTCATGTTGAACAGTGAACAGTGAACATCTAATGTTAAGTGTTTAAAAAATCTAGAACACTGTGGCATGCTTTGTATATAGTCATCAGTGTGTATTTGTAGTATGGTCTTTTAGAGAAACTAATTGGGTTCCTAGTGTCTTGAAAAGCTTGAATGTACCCAGACAACGGCAGCCTGCTTGCACAAACCGTGTCTGTTCAATGTCTGGCTTCAAGAGCATCCCCATAGTGACCAAGGCACTCATAGGACCAGTCTGTTAGCAGCAGGGATGCATTAGTTATTCAGATATTTGGTAATGTTTCTTAAATAGTTGGCCTGCTACCTACAGAAACCTTAAGTCAAGTGTTTATAGTAGCAAATAGCAGTTTTTTTGTTGATAAATCATATTCTCCATCATAGTGAGGAAGATGTTCCAGTTATTCCTGTTATCTTTAATGTGGCTGTGCACCCTGTATAATGAGTCTATAGAAAACTCTCGCTGTGGAGGCTTTATATGGTTGAATTCCCTGGGCTCTATTGTCACAAGCTCTGCCTCGCCTTCTCACCCTGTCTCTGTGTTGCTTTCTCTCCCTCACTTCTCTCTTTCCCTTTCTCTCCCTCCCTCTCCTGCAGCTCCCAAGGCCAAACAGAGTGCACTGCAGCCTGCATTGTAATTGCATAACATTCTGTTTCCCTCCTGTTCTGTTTCTGAGAGCCCTCCCCTCTCCTGTTGCTGGGTTTCCCAGGTTTATTCCACTGCAGCACCCTTATCTCATTTATTTAATGTGACTCCAGCAACCCTCCCCCTCTCCCTGCTTTTCCTGTGATCCACTGGCATTCTGGGAACAGACTGGTTAATAGTGTGCTGGGATGGTGCTCATCATTGTAAAGGCAGTGGAAGAGTTAGGCCAGGTCTTCCTTTTGTATGCCTGTGTGCTTAGGCTGTCATGGTCTGTTAGTCATACTTTTTTTTTAGGACTGCTCGGTTCATCTAATGGATTTTCTTAAAAACATTTATTGAAAATTTACTGGGACCCTGTAAAATCTTGAATTTTTTTCCCCCCAAATTTTCAGTGATTAATTGTGGTGCCTACAGCTGTTCTGACCCCTAAAATAAAATGCAACACATTTACATAAGTTGGTGGTGGTAAATGTTTTGCAGGGAAGAAAAATTTTTAGATTTATTTCATTAAATTTTTTTCCAACTATTATTGCTACTGTTGCTTTTTTTTCCCCTTTTCTTAGGGTCTTTCTTAGCCTTTAATGATATACAGCTTGATATAGTTCTTTCATGTCATGGACAGTAATTCAATATCAATATTCATCACTGTAGAAAATGTCTTAATAAAGGTGATTATAAAAACCCAACCAGCAGTGGGAACACATCAAATCTGTCCACAATTGAAGCAATTCACCTCCATAGAATAATTTGAGAGCCTCAAGATGATGCATCATAGAAGTTTAAGGAAGCCTGTCCCTAAAACAACATCATCACCACCCCACGTGTTTTTTATTGTTGCTCTTGCTCCCCCCCGCACTTCTCATATTCTTTATCATGGCTGCAGCACTTTTGTTACAATCTATTTAGACTAGAATGATAATTAGCCTACTTTGTAGTTTAAAGTTAGTTTAAAGATATTAATATTAACAAAGCCAGGGTTTTGGTCAATTTGACTGATGTTTCTTGTTTGTATATGACCGCTGAATACAAATAAAAGGTGAAGATTAAATTACTTGTACCATTTTATGTCTAATATTACTTAGTTTCATAGGAGATATGGAAAACATTTTTTAGAAGTTGATAAGTGCAGATATCTGCTTGAATCTAGCCTTTTTCATTCATTCATGTTCTACTGCTTATCTGTTTACGCACCCCTGCAACCGTTTACTGGTCAGGGGGGTGCTGGAGCCAATCCCATCTCACATTTGGCGAGGGCGGGGTAACCCTGGATAGTTTGCCAGTCATTGCAGGGCCAATACATTAGGACAGAAATGAACAACCACTCACACTTAGACCTACAGGCAATTTATCAATCAGTTAACCTAAACATGCCTGTCTTTAGACGGTGGGAGGAATCTGGAGAACCTGGAGGAAACCTACGCTAGCATGGGCAGAACATACAAACTCCACACAGAAAGACGGAACCCGCAACCTTCTTATTGTGGGGTAACAGTGCTAACCACAATGCTGCCGTGCTGCCCAAAATCTAGCCTTCTATTACCTAATTGATTTATGAGGCAGCGGGATATTGATATTTTTTCATATTCCTGACAAACATTGGTAAAGAAGAATTGATAAATCAATGAGCTGGACAATATAAATTAATATTTGATGTTTACATCGTATTAAGTAACTAAGTGTTCATATTAATACTAACCTGGAGTGGACTGATAACAGCTCTGTAAAGGTCCGAACAGCCTTTGTTGTTTCAGAAACAACCTAGCCACAGGTATCAAGGAGGCACTCCGGTGACCTTTTTTGAATCTGTGGTGGCATCAGCTATCTAGGAAGAGAGTGGATAAACTAATTGGAAAAGCCAGCTCTGTATAGGGATGCACCCTCGAGCCAGTAGAGGTGGTGGGTGGGAAAAGAATGATGTCTAAGTTGGCATCTGTGATAAAGAACAACTCCCATCCCTTGCAGGACTGACTGACTGACAGGTCTGCAGAGATCTTTCAGATAGGCTGGTCCGTCCAAAGCGTTTGAAGGGATGTTACCACGGATCATTCCTTCCTGCAGACTCCAGCCATGTCTTAGTTATCATAAAGAAAATGAAAATACATTAGAAACAATAAAGTCATTTTAAGGCCTAAGGAAGCTGATGTAGAAGAGAACAAAAGATGAGAGTATTGTACAGATTTGAATTATATTTTGAAGCAGTGCTGGACGAGAGCTTTGTGCCTAATAATGGCTTCCCTGAGGTGACCTGCAACATGAGTCAGTGTGGGAATGGGACCTGAAATCAAAGCAGACTCAAGTTTAAAAGGTTATGAAAAGATTTTTTGTATTATAGCAGTGTGTACTGTGTCAGTTGTCCTGACATAGAAAACAGATGCTTTTGTATAGGAATTGTAACCCCAGGGGACCAGCGTGTGACCAGTTATTACCATAGAGGGAAGAAAAAGGGTGAGAAGAGAAGCTGGTTGCGTATTCCCATGGCAGGATCAGTATTTGGTATTGCGTTTGGGATGCTGAATAAACATGAAGATATCCAACAGGTGAATGTTGTAATGATGAGGCTGCATTAGGGCCATGAATGAGATTCCTAGCTGTCCAAGGAAAACCTCCAGAAGCCTCTCAGGAGCCTATGATGGTCACATTGCTTCTGTCCTCTGCCCTCTGAAAAAGACAGTAAAGAGAAGCTGTGCCTGACACAGAAACAGGTGGAGTACATATATTTATAAGAAAGCTCAAGTTGACTAAAACTGTCGCTTTCATTGTACAGTAACCAAAAGTTCAAAGGCCAATGTGAACTACATCAAACCAACTGTTCAATAAGCATTAAAAATATATGTATTCAGCCATTCTGTTCACTTTTTTTTACTGTGTTGTTTTACACAACATGGTGCTCGTTAGCCACATATTTTCTGAATTCATTCAATTCCTATTCATTAGGCCCCAGTTCATTGTAAGTTAAGATTTGATTTAAGTAGATATTAATCCAGTCAAGAGATTTCTATGTGAATACCAATTGGGGTTGTAAATGAGACTGAATGAATGATCTTAATAGCAGCAGAATCACTGTATATAAACTAAATAATGCTCATAGAAGGGTCACTGTTTTAACATTGAATGTTTATAGCTGGGAAAGCACGGTATACACCAATCAGTCATTATGGCCACTGAAGGGGAAGTAAAATTGCATTGTCATCTTGTTATAATGCCACAAGTGGCACACCAATTACAAGGACAGTGTGTGTTCACTTGCTGCCTGAAATGACAAGTGCCGTTGTAGCAAGGTAGTCATTGTCAGTCACTTCCCTGTCATTGATCAAATGTAAATGCTGATTGTTGTGGACATGATAAATTGAGGCCACGGGGCTAACAGCTCCAACTAGAGAGGGGGAAACAGAACAAAGTTTTGACCAGCATCCCTAGTCCAGCCAATGTTTTGTTTTATTGGACATAATTATTTGTTTTCAAGCTACAATATCGTGTACATTTTCATACGATTTGGCCAGTGTATCTGCCACTTATAGTATGTATCCCTAATGTACACATCAACTAACCTTTAACTATGTACGGTATGGTTTTGTAGCAGGGTTTTATAATCCTGGGTTTCACATATTTAGTCTATTAAAATCTTGTTTGTGGAGTTTAAATTGTTAACTTTGCTGCATATTTTCAGAGCCATTGTACTAGTTGTGGAACATGCAATCATTTGTACTCTACTGATGGTCCTGTGTGACTCCTCAGGTTTGAACACTGTAAACCAGAAAAAAATGAAGAATTGACAACCTCCCTGATGCTGCAGCTGCCCTCTGCCTCGCTGGCCAGTGCATCTGAACCAGAACCCAGTGGGCCAACACCCATCCATGGGGCACAGGACTGGGTCAATGCTGCTGAGTTTGTTCCGGGCCAGCCATACTGTGGAAGGGGTAAGTTATCAGAAAATAATTTAGTTATCAGTAAATTGAAGTTTTTCCTGCATACTTCCTGTGAAGCTGGGATTAAAACAGTCTTTTTCCATTTAATTTCCATTAGTCCTCAACACAGTACTTACATTACCAGAGTGGAGTTGATCTTGTAAACAACCGCTCGAAGATGTGTGTTGTGTACCTCAAACTTCATTAGGTTTTTCTGCCTTTTATCAAAAAAACACTTTCCATCAAGGCAGGCCTACCACATGATTCGGGCTGGGTGTTTGTCTCATTGTTAGCATCTATGTGGGAATTGGTAGCCAAGAAAGGATCTTTCGTTGGGAGTGACTGCTCTTTTCTAATTTTTTGGCTAGTTGCAAACTAGAAATGAGTCCTTTACAGTTGAGCTCGGCCAAGAAAGAGATTTTACAGTCCACCGATGCCACCAGCTGGTGGTGCTCTTTCTGGATTGTGACATAGAACTGTCGATCCAGAATGCATAAACCTTGTGATGCCCTCTGTGACCTGTGAGAAGTTGACACTGCCTACAGAGTCTCATAAGGTAACAACTGAAAGCATTTGCGAGATCCAGCATGCTTAACTTCAAAATTTTGGTCTGGTGCCAGATGACGTTTGCATTTTCCAGGTATCCTGAGAAGCCATGTATCCCTGCTTTCTGCATTGCAGTGTCAATGATGTTGTTGCTGTGTGAGAATGCTTAGTATGTGAGGCACAAAGGCAAAGAAGATTTTTCCCTCATGGGTGATCTGGTGTGACTACTTAACAGTAAAGACTTTCTCTGGGAATTGCCTTTCCTCCTGCACTACACCCTGCTTTAGGCACAATTCCTTTTTCCCATTCTACTTTCACTTCCAGAGGTGCTCATGATGCCACAGGTCTTCCTTTAGTCTACACCAGTAAGTCATAACATTATATTCACTGACAGATAAAGTGAATAACATTGATTAGGTCATTAACATTGCAACTGTCAGTGCGTAGGATGTATTGGGCAAAAAGTTAACTTCTTGTCCTTGAAATTTATGTGCTGGAAAGAGGAAAAATGGACAAAGGTAAATACAGTATGTGAGTGACTTTGATAGGGGCCTAACTCTAATGACTAGATGGCTGGGGCAGAGCATCTCCAAAAGTGCAGTTATTGTGGTATGTTCGTGGTCTGCAATGATCAGTACTTGCTTAAAGTGATCCAAAGTCGGACAGCCAGTTAATCTATGACAGGATCATTGATGGTTGTGTGAATCAAAGACGTGTGGTCTGTGCTAACTCATGAGCTGCTGTAGCACAAATTCTGTTACCCCCCATCCAAGGATGACTGAAACGTAGCTTGAAGGAGCCCCATCTTCCCCAAGACCCACACAGCCACCAAAGCGCGAGTTGAAAGAATAAGAAAAATATGATTTATTGGTACAACAAACAATTGATAGTGAACTAAGGTAATCCTCAGGGTGGACCTATGCGAAAAAAGGGGGGTCTAACTAAAAAGGAGGAAACTAACCTGCAAGGAAAGCAAAAAGAACCAACCAACAAAGGCTACCCTCCCCATCTGAACTACAATTGATGAACAAAACAAATGGCGGAGCACAAAGAGATCTTAAAAGCTCATGTGGCCAGTTGGATGATTGAGGAGGTTGAGGAACCAGTGTTCAGGATTCAGCCTCTCTGCATTGCACTGACATCATCCTGGTTTTTATATACCCGTGCCTCCATCTCTGTACCCAATCCCCAGCCAGGCTGGAAAGAAAACATACAAACAAATTACAGTCGTCACATGTGTTTGGTGTGTTCTGAAGGCTTTCTGATAAATAACCATCAGAACACACACTGCCTGCTTGTTGTGTATGAGGCTGTGATAGCCGAGTGCATGTAAGTCACCTACCAGGTAAGGACATGGCACCAAGATCCATTATGGGAAGAAGGCAAGCTGGCAAGCAGTGTGTTACTTTGATTCTGGTGGGAAACCCTGGATTTTACCATTCAAGCTACTGTGATGCATGCTACCTACCTAAACATTTTTACAGACCAATTATGACACTTCATGGAAACATTACTCGCTAAATGCAGTGGTGTTTTTCATCACGACAATGCATTATGCCACACTGCAAAAATGGTATAGGAATGGTTTGAGGAACAAAACAACCAGTTCAAATTGTTGATTCCATTTCTCAACGGCTGAGGGCTTTTTTGGAGGCACTACATTATTTGGCGGGTTGACTATGCCATATCAGACAAAGCTGGAAATTAGGCTCATCAGAGAAGATGACTTTACTCCAGTCCTCTATGGTCCAATCCTTATGGTATTTTGCAAATTTCAACCTGGCTCTTCTTTGCTTCTCATTGATGAAGGGCTTTTTTTCTTGCTTTACATGACTTGAGCCCTGCCTCTAGGAACCGTTTTGAGTCATTCTCGCTGTGCACTTCACCCCTGCCATTTGCCATTCATTTTGTAGGTCACTTGATGTCATCTCATGGTTCCTGACTTTCAATCGAATGAGCTGACGGTCATCCTGGCCAGTGGAGAGTCGTTTTTGGCCTCTGTCAGACTGTAGCTTTGTTGTTCCCAATGTCTGCTGCTTGACTTTGTTCTTATGAACCGCCGTCTTAGAAATTTTAAGCATGGAAGCAACCCGACGCTCACTGTATCCCTCTGCCAGTAAAGCCAGAATTGAACCCTATTTTTCCTCACACAAAACTTTTATTTTCATTTCTTTTGGTATGGTCAATAGTTATTTTTTTATTCCAGTAACTTTTGATGTGCTGCTAGCACTGGAATGGAATGGGAGATGCTGATTTTTAAAAAATTTGCAGTGGTCTCTTAATTTTTTCCAGAGCTTTTAAGTAGCCAGCCTGCGGGTAACTCATCCAGTAAATAATCACTGGAAGAATGATGGGGTAAGATTTGAATCATTTAACATCCCACCATTTCATTTGGCCGGCAGCACGGCGGCATTGTGGTTAGCGCTGTTGCCCCACAATAAGAAGGTTGTGGGTTCGGTTCCCACCCTGGGGCCTTTCTGTGCTATTGGGGTTGAAAAGGGTGCATTTGGCTATCAGCTATAATTCCTAATTATCAGAGATAATTGACTTATGTTATTCATGCAACACCTAAAAAAAACTTTGTGGCGCATGCATCTGTGTGTGAAACACTGCGACTTTCCATCGTTCCTGTTAAAGAGCCCTTCACTAGATTCGATTTGTTGTTGAATGCCACAACTATATTATCCATCTGGTGATAAAGTAGGGGGATTGGTGACTTGTCATTATGTTTGTTGGTTATTCTGAGTTTGGTTGCCCCGTCACTGGGTTTCACTTGACATCATCTGATTTATCATCATTTTCATTCCTAGGTTTGTGTTAAATGCCACTTGATATTCTTCATTATAACATTTTTGTAACAATGGTGGGCTGTAACAGTAAAGTGATCAATGATGGATCCTGCTGCCATGAGTTTTGTTGAAGAAAAATCATTCAAATTGTAGTTTACTCCTGTTTGCTGTGGTGATGTGCATTTACGGTACTCCAGAATATAGTGAAGTTGTTGACGCAGATCACATCTGAGGCAATAGACTGGAGCAGAGTGAGAGGCAGGGGAACAGTTAGCAAATATAGCAAATTGGGGTGTCACCTGTTAGAATTCCAAATGAGTGAGCATGAGAATTTTTTGGTTGCTGATGAACTTCATATATGAAATGTTTGTCTCCATAATCATTGGTCTTATGGTATCCAGCTGAACAAGTGAAGGTGGAGAGCTCCATCACCCTCATTGAGGAGTTTGACAGTGATGTGGGACAGGACAACAAACAGTTGAGGAAGCAGCTCTGCCCATATGCTGCTGTTGGTGAGTGCCGCTATGGAATCAACTGTGCCTATCTCCATGGCGACGTGTGCGATATGTGTGGCCTTCAGGTGCTCCACCCCACTGACCACAACCAGCGCTCTGAGCACACTAAGGTAATGGTTACAGAAACAATATGCTCACTTTTTTTCCGACATTATTTATTCTAGACATATTTATTTATATTTGTTCATTGTCTTCACTTACTTTGCACATGGACCTTGTAGCACTTTGCACCTTGTTGACTCTGGGGGGACACAGGAGGGCGCCTGCATGCTGTCTGAGACATTATTGATTATTGACTGTTTATTGTGACCATGTGAATGTATGCACCGTCTGCTGTCAAACTGAATTGCCTTTGGGACAAATAAAGTTGTATTGGATTGAATGCTAATGAGTCCACATGAACCATGCTTTGCTATGAATTCAAAATTATGTGACAGCACTCTCGAACAACCATTCCAGAGTGCTGCTGCATGAAGTGTTGAAACAAACATCAAGAAACTTGATTTGTTTACTAATTATCCTGGACCTTCTGGCATTCTTACTTGGCCTTTACATTGTTTTGTAAGTGTTCAGTCTTCTGGCTCTCGGGACCTCCGGATGTCTAGCTTTCATAGCTACTGTTCAAATTCCTTTGCTTTGCCTCTGTCTCCAGGCGGCATTTGCTTGTACCCTTTTACATGTGTTGTGATGGTAACCTTTCTGTAAGGCAGCTGCATGAAGGAGCTTGACAGGATAAGCAGCAAGGCAGGACTCCTCACTATAAAGTTGGTTCCAACTACAGAAACCCTGTACAGTTGTCGGAGTAGAGCTACTTATCTCACAAATAACCTCTGGCTCAGTGCATACACTGACAAGAATCTGCTCTCTGAATGTTATTCACATAACATTTACTGGGAATTAGTTGACTGACCACTTCGCTGGATGACATAGATTTGCAGCAGAACCTGAGATTAAATTTTTTTTTCTTTACAAGGGCCAAATCAGCATCGGTATAATGGACTAATTTAAAATTATGTTTTTATTTGGTCTGTCATCTGAATACAGCCTGTCCACAGTGCCAGTCTGTGAGATGTTTGCTGAAGCATCCTAGGAACCCTGGTTAAAGGGAGTGTGGTTTGATGATATAACTGTTCCCTATCCTAGGCATGTATTGAGGCCCATGAGAAAGACATGGAGATTTCATTTGCCATCCAACGCAGCAAGGACATGATGTGCGGTGTGTGTATGGAAGTGGTGTTTGAGAAGGCCAACCCAAGTGAGCGCCGTTTTGGCATCCTCTCCAATTGCAGTCACTGTTACTGTCTCAAGTGCATTCGCAAGTGGAGGAGTGCCAAGCAGTTTGAGAGTAAAATCATCAAGTGAGTCCATTATTTGAGAAGGCTTTGGGAAGTTAGGGGTCGTTTTCAGATGGCGAGTTTCTGCTATTTTTACATTTGTTATGAGATACTGAAGTTTCCTTGTTTTTCAAGTCGTAATAACAGCCCTGATAATTACACACCGAGTGGTACTAATCATGTACCTGACCAGTGTTCTTGGACTCTTTCTGTGCAGGTCTTGCCCAGAGTGTCGAATTACATCCAACTTTGTCATCCCAAGCGAGTACTGGGTGGAAGATAAGGATGATAAACAGAAACTCATCCAGAAATACAAGGATGGCATGGGGTACAACATACCATTTCTAATACTAAGAGACTATAGAAGATACACATACATCACTTAACCCAATTCCTGGGTTTAATGATGTTTAAAAAAATCTAAGAAATGTTGAGTCAATCTATATGTGTTTCACAAAACCAGACACAAAGTTTTCTTTTCTCTTTAAAAGTTATGAACTTTGGGTTATTTTCTCTCTTACTCATTTTAAATTTGGATTGTTAAAGCTACCTAGCGAAGCAATTTGAGTATTAGCATTTAAAAGTCCATTGTTTTTCCTGCAGGGTGGAGAAAACAGTTTAAATAGAAAGCTGCTGTGGATGAATGTAATTAGAGTCATTACAGGAATGTAATGATAAATCCGCCAGAAGGGGGTAGAAAGGTGTAAATTATGCAGGAAGTGGATGGATGCAGAAGTAAAGAAGACCAGATCAAAAATGTTGTACATGGATGGGCCAGTTTTGGTCAAATCCTGATTTTATAAATGGCACTCCGACAAAATATTAAAGGACATAAATTTGAGATTAATGCTATTTACTCATGACATCATCACTTAGAAATTAGAAGAATTTAACTTCTAACAGATCTTCCCTATACTAGCTACATTTACAAGCTTATGCATTTTATTTCAGTTGTAGTGAATGAGAGACAGTGCAGACTTGAACTTCCACCACAACAGCAAGGAATATATAAAGTTATAAATGCAAGGAATAAATGCATGGCTCACCAGGTGAGCCACTGAGATGTGTTGTCAGAGAATGACAGTCTTTCTTATTTTCTCAATCACACACCTCACAGGAACTGTCTGGCTTTATATTGTCTTTATATTGATTAATTTCTAGAAAGTAACAGAGGGAGAGGTTCACAGCTCTTAAGGTACAACTCCCCCAGTTTACACCTAGTCGCAGCTGTATTTTAGTACAAAGCCAATTACTTTTATTTTTCTCTCCCTCCCTCCTCTGGTCAGTGTGCCAGATGTTCAGTTATTCTCCCTTTTGTAATAAGATAATACTGTATTTGTTCCTCAGTAGGTAAATTTGCAATGATACATTTACTAAAAGTACTTTATTTTGTGGAATGGCGATTAATCTCAGTGTAGTAAAACCTCCTCTTCCCTGAAGTAACTGATCAGCCTTGAAACTACCTTTGTAGACCAGACAACACATGGGTCAGGTTTATATGAGTCTGTTTGGAAAATTAGTATGACTAACTGAAAATATAATAGAAAAAACAATGGAGGCTTAAAGCAATACTAATCAGAAAAATCTAACAGATTTTCTTTTTCCAGGAATAAACCATGTCGATACTTTGATGAAGGTCGAGGAACATGCCCTTTTGGCTCAAATTGCTTCTACAAGCATGCCTTTCCTGATGGACGCCTGGAGGAAGTTCAACCTCAGAGAAGACAGACTGGATCCAACAGCAGAAACCGGGTAACTCCTACTCCCAAAATTAAATAATTTCACCAGGAAATACAGGTATCAGAAAGAAATACATTAGTGCTACCAAGAGTGTGATAGTTTGTGTTGCTGTGATAGTTTTTGAACGCTGGTTTAAATAGTTGGGAATATAACTATCGGAAGCCATTATTGTGCTTTGTACGAACATATTTGGCAAGCCCCCGTACCCCCCAGAACTAGCCAGTTATTTCAGAGCTCTGTCAAGCAGGCAACAGGACAATTGGAACTTCTAGACGACTTTTCCGAATTAAGTCTCACAATAGCTTGTGCTTTGTACGAACATCTTTGACAACCCCCCCATACCCCCGAGAACTAGCCAGTTATTTCAGAGCTCTGTCAAGCGGGCAACAGGACAATTGGAACTTCCTGACGACTTTTCAGAATTAAAGCTCACTTTAGCTTGAAATGCAAAAAATTACTTTTGCGTACTATTATGGAGATCTCTTGTGGCACCATGTTGCGTGCTCTGATGTACAGAGCAGCTGCTGCCTGGTATTTGATTTGCAATTATAGTGCAAACTGTTAACCCTGTAGGCTATGAGTACTGTAAGGGTTACATTTATGGGTTCGGTTTTGTTTTGTTTGTTTTTTTCATCACAAATGAACAGAATTCACTGAGATTTTTTGTCAGTGTGGTTTATTTTGTTAACTAAAATGAAGTCGAACTGTCACACCAGTGCGGACTTGATGAGGGGATACGGCACACTTTAAAGAGGATGTCCCCCCTCTTTAAATCAACATTAGTATTTTGCTTCAGATACTTGCTTCATCAGACTTTTCCTAGTGGTGACAATGAAGGCAAAACTGGTTCAAAATAAGATTTGTGGAAAACTGAGTTTAAGATTTTTAGAGTTACTTGGCTAACATTATTGAGATATTTTATTGTGTTAAGAGTTTTGATTAATAAGTTTATTGACTGAAAGTCAAAGTGCTTTAGAACCTAAAGCATAGTTTGACCATGCAAAGAAAAATTTTATAATTGTGCAAAAGTTTTGAGTTTTTAAATGAAGATTATTAGACACTGTGAAATAATTAAAACATGGGAAGTCATAGTGATCTGAAAATAAATCTCAGGAGTTAAACTCATTAAAATATCTTAAATAGAGTCAAATGTTTGACACCTCCCCAACCCTCAACAGAACTCAAGGCGAACACCAATATGGGACATCTATGACGAGAGGGAAAGCACCGACTCCTTTGACAATGAGGATGAGGAGATGGTGACATTTGAACTGAGTGAAATGCTCCTCATGCTGCTTGCTGCAGGGACCGATGATGAGGTGACAGATTCAGAGGATGAGTGGGACTTGTTTCACGAAGAGCTGGACGATTTCTATGAAATTTACCTATAGCAGCCCATTAACACATTAATCCCTACCCTCCAGCCCCCTCATGTTACTAGACACTAGAATGGACTGTCTTGTGTGAGTGATGGACAGTAGCTTTTCCCCACCCTCTGTATTTTGGCAGTGCCTTTAAGCAGGCCATTAATAAATGAACTTCTGAAAGAAAAAAGTAAAAAAAAACAAAAAACAAAAACAAAAAACAAGTTGGTTCGCTTGTGCTAAAACATTTTCTATCCTTGTGAGTCTTATCTTGTGTGGTTCATGTTAAAAATAATAAAAGGAAAAAATGAACTAAATTTAAGATTTAACAAAATTCTAACTTTCTTTGAATATTGCTAATAAAAATTATCAAGTTCATTTGTGGATGTGGGTTTGAGTTGTTTATCATCTACCCAGGTATTATACTAAGACTCTGACGATACACTCAAACTTACTCAGCACCATTTACTGTAATAGTGATGGGCATGTTTTAAGATTTTACATACGAATTCTCTAGTCTGGAACTTTTTTCTTTATTAGAGTTGCTGAGAGCCAATATATTGTGCAGATGTTTAATACATTTTCCATGATCACTTCCATCTTTTGCTGAATTTACTGTATCCCCTTAGAATTGCATACTTTTTTCTAAATTCAAAAGACTTTTGTGAAATATCGAAGTCATCATATTCAAATAAAACTTTTGGTGGATTTGTGGCTTGGATGGCCATTTTTGTTATTCGGACATTTCAGTGTCAGTGAGTGGCTCATAAAATGACATATTGGAAGAATTCTGAATGCACCATATAGCTGGTAGTCACTTATACAGGCAGCAGAAGTCAGGGGAAAATACAGAAAAAAATATTTTATATTAATTGGCTGTTAATCCCTACAAGGGATTAACATAGGACAGGAAAAGTCAGGAAAGAAAACCTTTCAGCTGACAGCAGCACTGAAAAACTTTGCGTTACCCCTTTGACATGTGCATAACTACAGCTTTTATTTTACACTTCTAGAAATGTCAACTTGTCAATTTTTTTGTTTGTTTGTTTTGTTTTGTTTTTTTGGCTTGTTTATTTTTTTTTTTACAGGTTAAAAGAGGTTGATTTTCAATGCTGTTTCCAGTGACTAGGTCAATATTGCAGAAATACTACTGAACAAAATGGTAGTCACCTTGAACACTGTATCTTGCTGAGTGGCCACCAACAAGCAACACTTATTCACTTTATGAGCTGCTCAGTGACTGACAAGTGAGTGAGTTATGGAGATGGAGCTCACTAACTATGGAGCATTCTATGACAGGTCTGTGTTAATTTTCCCTTTAGTTTCCCTTACGTGTAATTTTGCATTAAATTAAAATCAGATTAAATGTTTTCCCTTCAACCATAAGGGGTCTCCAAGAACATCAAGCCCTTTTTCGGAACAAGTGCAAGAGTTATCACTTGTAATTAAACATTCATTAGCAGAAATCAAGGAGCTGAAACTTGTGACAGTGTGAAGTGTAGATTCATTCTTTTGTTAGCTTAATGCATTTTAAGCTTTGCTGCTAAGACACTCATGTACTGACTCTTAATAGCTGGTCTGAACCTGTTGAACTCCATTGGAATACATATGATAATTAATACTGAAATCTGTATTTTCTATGTTCCACAGCTATTCATCTGAAAATGAAATTAAAGTTTATTATCAATCTTTCTTCCGTCTGGACTTTTTATTCTTTGTGTCTATTTTAAAACATAACATTTGAAGTAGAAATATTCTCAATAGTAACTTTTAGTTACTACCAAACTAACTAGTATGAGGGGATGTTGTACAGCCTGAAAAACATTATCTTAAGTGACTGGATGTGGTGAATTACCTTGTGAAATACTCTGTTGTCCAGAGTTTTGGCTTCTAGTGGTTACAGTGACTGAAAAACACATTTTCCAGAGAAATTAGTGTTGACGCTTAAGTTAACCAGAGCTAAATGACTTGAAGAGCACTTAGCATCAAAAAGTTAGCACTGTTTCTAACTCATCTCAAGGACTGTCCTCTGCTGTCACCTTAATAGGAGCACCAGAACAGGCTGGACAGGAAGCCATAAATGTGCTTTCTTTGCCACAGTATGCAGAGTTTCCTGATGTAGTTTATGTATACATGTCTCTTTGAGAACCATGGGGTGATGTGCTACAGTACATCTGAGGTTCCTAAACCTTTCAGACCATGTGCCACTTTGTTCTGTGGAAATTATCTGATTTTATCCATGCAACAACATCAACAAAATTAAATGACATCAACAAAATGCTATTGTATTAAAATTAAAGAATAGCCTTCTCTGTTGAGGCTGCATCAGCTGTTTATTCTATCATATGTCTCCAGCATTTAAAATTTGAGCTGGAACAATCAAATCTAGAGATGAAACAAAAACCACAACAAAGCAGACGCCAGTGCTGAAGAAGGTCTCTTCCACAAACAATGAAACACTTTTTTTCCTGAGTGGCCTTCTTCTGCCGTGTGTCCACATTGTATCGGCACAGAGACCAAAAGTAAACAATCTGGTTGCGTATTCTGTTTCTGAGTGTCACACATGCTTTCTGATAGTAACGTCAGTACATTAGTCTAACTGGCAACCATAATTGGAGTTTTCATCTGTGCGAAACTTCTTTTACTTCCACCATTCAAATTGGGGACATTTTTCCAGGACAGCTTTAACCGAGGGCCGGTTGCCTAAATCAGAGACTGTCTAAGAAAATCGTGGATGCACTGATGGTTCCAATGAGAGGAAAAGAGACCATAAGGTGGGATATGCATTCAACCATGACTATTGTAGGATTGAGAGACTGTAACATATATGGTGAGTTGCCTGAGAACTACGATAGATTACAAAGCAGGTCAGATCCCCCCTTCAATCCTCCATAGTTCCACGTTTTCCTTTAAATATGGTTTCTTTTAATTTCAAAAAACATGATGGTGACATGCCAACCACTGGTTTGTAAACTGCCATTTTGAAACTTACATTTTGCCTAAGAGTGGCTTTGACACTGAGTGATTAACAAGCTTGGAATGCTTCAACCAAGGGAGAAAAATTAGAATAAAGTCAGAACATAAAGGATCCAACAGCTCAGACTGGATGAAAGTCCACTTTGGATAAAAGTAAATGTCAAAGGAAGGAAAACACTGATTAAAAAAAAAAACAAAAAACAACTAAACATGTCATTGTTTTTTCCTAACTGACCGTGAGTCTCAAGTTTGCAAAACACCACATTGATGTTGATAATTGGTGCCATGGTGCTTGGTGGACTTGGAAGAATAATTTAGCTGTTTGGGTGATGCCTCAAGACAAATAACCTTAAATCTTAAAACCTTAAAAAAAAAAAAAAGAAGAAGAAGAAGAAAATCCACGTGCTGGAGTCAGAGCCCAGACCTTCTCTTCATGCCAGCCACCCTGGGAATCTGAACTGAATAAGCTCTATAAGGAGGAATATTACAATTCTCTCCAATATAATACTTTTCAGATCTTATTTGGGGACTGGTTTGAGAGTATTTATCCCTTGACCGGTTAAATCCAAGAATGAATCGTATGAATGATCAGTAGTTTAAATAATAAATTTTTTCCGATCTAATTATATTTTGTGACCATAGTAACTGAAGTTATACAATAGGCAGGCAGGCAATGGCCGTAGTCCATTCCATCACAAGAAGTCCGTGCCTTTCTTTGCGTATGTCTCTGTTTCCTTTTAGAGCATCAGGGGAGAAGAAAGGGGAAGAGAGGGGAGGTTCCGCAAAAATACAATGATCTCTGACAGTGGGAAAGACAAGCTGAAGGCATATTATTTCCAATACGAATCAAGCTGTTGCCCAGACTCCCCTGTCTCTAGTTCTCCGGAAGCTGAGCAATTGAGAAGGAGGCGGGACACCCAAACTACCAGCGGTGCTATTGTCCCGGAGGAGAGCTGCAGCGTTCAGCCCCTGGTCTCCTCAGCCGCAGTCGACACCTCCATCATGACATCTGGGGAGTTCATGCAGACCGCTCCCCTACTGGTGCACAAATCCAAGAGGAGCCTTGTATATAAGACGCTCTGTTTTCTGCTCCTGATCTTCCAGGGCGGTATTCTGGACTTCTACCTCATAATTTTTACAGACCTTTACTGGTGCTCGTGGATAGCTACGGACTTGGTGGTGATCTCGGGCTGGGGGATTTTCTTCATGAAGAATGCACGAAGCAAGAGAGAGCGGGCCTGCGGTTTCCACCAAAAGAGCTCCATCTTCGGCTGCAACCTCGGTGAGTTTACCTACGCTTACCTGGCCTGGCTCATCTATGTCATCGCTTGCACTCCGAAGGTAGTGCTTATACTGGAAACTTCCATCCTGGACCTGATTGCGCTGAAGGTCCCGTGCGGGATGACCGGATTCAAAATCATCATGCTGCTTTCCGTGCCGCTTCTTTTCTGCCTCATCAACTCTATCATTGAAGATTTAAATGGGGCGACGCGGCACCACTCTCAGAGTTGCTTCACGACCACTTGCCTGGACCTGCTGGACAGCTTCACGCTGGTCGAAATGTTATTGAGGAACGAGATTTCTGTGGTCTACCTAAAGTACACTGTCATCTCGGTGTACTTCGTGGCCTTGGCTGTACCGGTCATCTGGCTCCATGAGCTCACGGCATCGGAGCTGCGTTGTCGGTGGCTGTGGGCCCGCTTCTCTACAGGCCTGCTGGTCAACGCACCTCTGCTGGTGGTCAGATGTTTCCAGGTGTATGTCTATAAGATGCCGGTGTCGGTGTTCATGTTGAAAAACATCTTCTTCTTGGTGTCTAAGTTTCTGGAGCTGGTGGAGCAGTGCATGGCGATGCGGGGGGTCAGGCTTGCCGGCGGCAACAACCCGGCCCAGTTCTCACACTGCGTATCCGAGAATGACATGTGTCCTCACGGATACGTCAATACCCTGGCTGTCACACAGTCCTAGAGCCCAGGCCTGGGGGCCGGATCAACAAGATGTAACAGTGGTGACAGCGGATAAGTAGTCGTGCTGTTTGCCAGACACAGCTTGCATTTTCAAAATCAACCCAGTCTTCTGGTTCCAGAGTGGCTATGGAAGGTTACACTAGCGCCATGCAGCCCACGTTTAAGGTATTTCTATTTAGATCTTCCCTGAAGTGTAGGCTGAGCTCCATTTAATTTATAGGGGCCACATCATTATAACCAAATTCTAAAAATACATAATTTCTCAGTTGAGATCCTGCCAGTCCATTGTTTAATACAAGGGCAGAACAGGGTTAACCCCCCTTTGCCTATGCGTAAACCATGAGCTGTGGGCCCTTGCTGAGCCTCCCACCTTGCCCCCAAAAGCTAATTTATATTTCAATTAACCATTACTTTATCTAAAGATATGGATGGTAAACTTGAGATTACCTTAACGATATAGGAACAGTATTGAGAAGTTTATTCCATTACTGAACGTAGAAAAATATGTTTTGAAGAAAGACCATTGGCTTGATATTTGGTTATAACTCACAGCTTAAATTGTAACGTTTTCATTGGAACAAGGATCCTATCAAACTGTCCCTTTGTGTTCTTCTATATATTCTTTTTTGTTCCTTTACAAAGTCAGACATCTCAGAGATAAATTACAACCATTGGCACAACTCTATGTTTCATATAAATCTGTTTAGTTGAAAAGATGGTCACTTTATCTCTTTATCTTTTTTTTGGCCTGGTATAAAACACATGGGCAGGATTTCCTTGCAAATATCTATTTTATCTTACACACATTGTTTTTATGC
The DNA here is from genome assembly GCA_034769265.1 of Remorina albescens. Classification (NCBI taxonomy): domain Eukaryota; kingdom Metazoa; phylum Chordata; class Actinopteri; order Carangiformes; family Echeneidae; genus Remorina; species Remorina albescens. The sequence continues at coordinate 17,214,010 of CM068484.1, read as the reverse complement.
ATGGGTACAGACTTATATTCTATTACTTTCAATAGGTGCTGCAGAGCCCAATTAATCCAACATGAAGCCCTGCTGTGAACTCCAAATTGAGCACAAACCTTCAGCCCTATATGAGAAGGGACCAATGACTGAATACAAAGGGTTAGGTCCGGGAGCTACCTTAAAATTCTTATTGGTGCATATTTCCAAACAGTAGTAAGGAATAAAATTACCACAAACTCATTACCGCATACACAGTCAGAGGCATTTGCTTCTTGGTAAACCCAAAGTGACCAGGTGTGTTTAACCAATGATCACACTGAAGTGGTTAACTGGAGAACTATTGTCATCCGATACAAAGAAAAAAAATATCTATACATTGATTACTATAGGCTTGATTATGTGCAGTGTTTACAATATATGTTTCTATGTTTGAGTGACATCAGTCACCTGCATCTCGGAAATCTTGGAGCTCACCAATCCTTTGACATTTTGACTCTGATAATATTTTACATAGCAGGAGGTGGCTTCCAGATTTCAGAAGTCTTGACCACAACATCTGCCCGCCTTATAACAGTCCTTTTCAGACCAGAGTACAGGTGCTACAGTCCGAACACAACACCTGCAATAACTTACAACAAAGGAAGAAAAAATTGTAGTGTAGTGAACCTTGTTGAGTTGTGTGTATTCATTCTGTACCTGAATAGAATACAGTGAGACAGTATCTGGATTTTGTGTCATTTTGGAACAAAAGTGCAATTGGAAGTATCCTTTCCTGGCCTCAGCTCCTTCCATGTACATTAGTGTTTTCTATTTAACAAAAGTGTTTGCTGTGTCTGCTGGTGTGTGCTGCTGCTGTGTTTTGCTACTGGGATTGGAGTAAACACGTGTGTAAGTGCATAAAGATCCAATAGTGCCATGTCAAAAAGGTTTTCTACTGCACTTATAAATGGACTGTGCCAACTGGAATTTGTACTGTCTCTGCTGCTGTTATAATACTTCTGTCACTTTTTGGATCAGGAGTCGTAAGAGATCATTGGGTACTGTTCGTTCTGTCATCTTTTTTTTTTTTTTATTATGCTGTAGGTCTCCTAAGGGGTCCAACTCACATGTTAACACCCATGTATTAATTTATGAGCCCACACTGTTTCTTTTCTGCTACAAAACACCAAAAATCTCCTAAGACTCAGATAATGTTTGCGTCATTTTTAACACTTACAGTGTTTGCATTACTTTCTTCCTTCTCTGTTTGCTAGAGAAAGTCAATTAAAAAGGAAAATAACAAAATACAAACAGTTTCCAGTTTGCTGTTACCAATTGAATCATAATTTTAATATGGAGTTTTACTAAACAGTGTTTTTATTTAAATATGGTTTGCATGACAATGTAGCTGAGAAAATGAGCCATTAAAGAGTAAGCTATCTTCACCAGTGCAGTGGACATCTTTAGTAATTTTTTTAGTTAATTATTTTGGTTAAACACCACTTCTATCAGCAGCAGCTGCATGAGTTTTTGTCAGATTATAAAATGGCGATTCACTCAGTATGATGCACCAAAATATTCAGGAGTCAAGTCAAAACAAGTTTAAGAAGTGTCGTTTATCTGTTCTTCAGGATTATTCATTGTAAGAAAAAGTACAGTAGAATTGATGGATACCACATTTAATCTTGTATGCCACTCAGGAACAACTGGCTCTTACTTGAGGCCCAATGTTTGCTAGTATTCAACTCTCTTTTGACCTGCCCAGCACTAAACAGAAGAGAGACAGTTATAGAGCTGGTAAAGAAAATCCAACAAGAGGTTAAAAGGCCTCAGATTTTAGAGATTTTAAAGGAACAGTGAAGGCAAAGACACTTCTTTCACTTTCTTCATTGTCATGTTTCATTTACATTTACACATCTTTGTTCAACATTTGCTTTTGCGAATGCATCTTCACCAACAATCACAGGACCATCCGCACCTGTAAGTCTTTGTTGAACCGATAATGTGACCCACATTCCTCAAACACGCCTTCCAAGGTACTTCTGCTCCCTCTCCTGGAAGCAGAAGTACATTTCTCTATCACCACAAACCCTTGTATGACTGGTGTGTTGAGTTTGACAGTGTCAGAATCAAATTTAAATGAATGACCCCTATAGAAATGGCATACACGTGGAGTGTCGAACAGGTCAGTGTATTTGTATTACAAATTGGTAAGTTAAAATGGGATCCTAGTGCTGTTGGGAAAATGCAGGCAAGTCTAAACACCATCTGAGTGAGTTAGTGCAGTAAGTGAACTTGACTGGTGGTGTGTTTCTGTTTTAACAGTTCCTTTGTCATAGCATGGCCCAGATCCCCCAAGATGAGCGATACTGAAATAAATTTACATAATGTTGGGTGACTAAAGTGCATTACATACGTGTATGATGCTGTGCAGTCAAGAGTTGAGCAATATGGGTCAGAGGGGTTCAAACTTATTTTAGTGCCTATTATTTATGAATTGTGACTAAGCACAGAGTTCACTGAGATTATTTTACTCAGTATGAGGGTGCAATTTCTCATCTTTCCTTTCTATGCTGAGCATTCAGTGTATTTATATCAGAGGTTAATGTTATTTGTGCCTTGTGCGCAGCATAAGATGACTGGAGATAATGACCATCTCTGACTTACTATCAACTTTAAGTCCTCTACCACGGACAAATACTTTGTACCACCACACATATACTATTGTGATTCACGTGTCCACCTACTTCCCCTGCAGCCAGTTGTTTCTCATTATTTATTTATTTATTTTTTGACTGACACATTTTGTCAATTCATTATGTTCAAGGATAAGGACTACTGATGCTAGTGAAGTTTTTAGCCTCTCCAGGAGATTCTGCTTCATGAAATGGATTAATGGGAGGAAGTCAATCTGAACACATGTTGTTTTTGCTCAGAAAATTAGGAGAAATCCTCCAAACTAGTTTGGATTTACAAAAAAAAAAAAGGGGGGTTAAAAGGGCCAACATCAAATCATGACTTAACAAACTAGTAAGTTGTTTGACTCAACACCTGCAGTGCCATCAGTGTTGGTAAACTCAGTGTCAAGAAGCCCCATCAAGTATTAAGAACAAACAAATCAACTTCAAGAGAATTTTGGTGAAATTTAAAGGTACAGTAATGCCAGGACATATTATGATCTTGGTTGCTCCTGTAAAAGGAAAAGCATATAATTGTCCATTTACCTGTGCTGATTAAATCCTTTGCATTTTGTTGCAGTGTTTGCAGATGAATATAAAATTGTCCTCCTTACCCTGAAAAATCTGACCTCGAGTGGTCAGTCATTATAAGACACAACAGTACCACCAGGTGTCACTGTGAGCTTTCAATTATTTTCAAACCATGTATCATGTCATCCTCCAGAGAGCTACATGTAGTTGGCATATTTTCTTAATCATTATAAGCCAGAAAAGTAAAACAGAGAATTAAATTGTTCAACAAAATCATCTGATGTTTAACTTGGATTTTTCCACAGTTTGGTTAATTTAACAAATGATATATGTATATAGAAAGAAAGAGTGATAAAGAGAGAGAGAGATACATATATGCACAATGTGTTCATGTCTTATCTCTGTCCGTATGTGTGTGTGTGTGTGTGTGTATGTGTGTGTGTGTGTGTGTGTGTGAACACATATACACAGTGACTCTAATCAAATTAACTGTTGTTAATTCATTCTGCAGACATCAAGCTGTCTAAGTCGAAGCTGATTTCTGACCTCTGGAGGATTGCAGATCATACAACCACTGTTGTACAAACAATATGATGCACTGGCTGCTTCTCTGGTTCTTTGATTCTCATATTGCTGTAGAATGTCTCCTATTTGTTTGTTGCCTCATCATATCTTGCCAAAAAACTTTCTGTTCTATTTTGTATAATTTTGCTGTGCCAGTAAAGTGCATTGTATGCTGGTTTGTTAAAAGTCAATAATTGGATTTGCACATAAACCTAACTATAGGCTGATAACATGAATCGTTTACTTACATGAAACTATATACTAAGTATAACGGGCTTTCAACCTGTATGAAAAAGCACACTGCAACCACACAGACCCAACCCAAAAGCTTTCAGGGACATGAGCATTCAAAGCAGCAATTCATGTTAGACAGATTCTTGAGGGTTAGGGTTAGGGTTACCCTAACCCTAACCCTGACCCCCTAACTCTTACCCCTCTTCATTAAGCCACTATACATTGTACCATAAAATCAATGAGTTTTTTTTTTCTTGTTAAAAGGGAAAGAATATTGCTGTTGTTTACACATAGGACTCTATCTGTACTATAAAATTGTCCGTTGTTTTGCTGTACTGATATAATCCAATATATGTGCTATAAATGTCAATCAGAGCATATGTGGTTGAAACATGAAATAAATCTGAGGAAAGTACTGTACAAGGGATTTATTTACTATCTGTCTATCTTTTATGACATGAGAATTACCTTGAAAAAAAGATTTGTGATGGTAGATTCAGTGACCAAGATCATCATCAAATTTCATTCAATCTTATGGATAAGTTAAAATGTGGAAAACTACATACCACCTCAAAATATTTCCTTCCTCAGTAGTGAATCCCAGATTTTGTTTTCAGTAGCAGAGACACGAACACAAAGATTCCAGATTCAACTCGATGAAACAACCCTCAACAATAATACAGATTGACAAACCAGTTTCATTTACATACACACGATTAACCCAGGACTAAACTAACCAACTAAAAGGTAGAAATTAGATATAGGCCCTTAGCAACCGCTCATTTGTTGCCAATCCTTCTGTGATTATTACCAATTAATATTAATAAATAACTCTTTATTGTGTGGCAACACAATGGCAATCTTGGGTGACCTGAAAGGTGCCATATAATTAAAATGTATTATTACTATTATTAACAAAATCAATGAGTGTGCCAACATCAGGGGCTCATCCTGCAGTCCACACAGGTAGGGGCGCTGTTCTGCCAGAGGCAACATTTTTCCAGCTGTGCGGTTAGATTATTTAAAGGTAAAACTGTTTATAGGCTATAATATGCACGGTTTATAATAATGTTTTACTGAAACATGGTCCTGAGCAACGTCAGAATACGAATTGGGGGGTTTATTATAATTTTCCTCAAAATACTGGTATGATACTTCATCATTTCCCATCTGGCAACACTGGCTCCAGGGTTCGTTCTGCCATACTCAGGCTGGCTTTCTTTTACACATAAATTGCTGCAGCTCAATGGCAGAACAAAAATACCCCTCCTTTCCCCCATTGATGGTGTTAACGTCACCTGGACAATACCTTTCAATGTCAACAAGGCAGTACAGCTGTTCAAGATGCTTGACAAGATTGTATTTGAATATTTTATAAGAAGATGATAGAAAATATGTGGTTCGCTGCTGGTGTTATCCACACAAGTTATCATGTAAATGCCCAGCTACTTGGTATGTCAAGCTGGCTTGCTGATGGTGGACAAAAGAGCATTTCTTCTGAAGGGAAAGATAGCCGTCCCTGGCTGTAATGACCAACTTTGACCACACACGACCACTCTAGTGTTCAATTTGCCACACAACACCAAAGAGGATTTTGGATGGATGTCCACTTAAGCAAGAGGACTTAACTGACCATGCTAACTGTTGATGGTTGTTTGTAAGCTATCTTATCCCTAAAAAGGGGCAAAAACTATACTAAGGTAAAAAACACTCATAGAATGTTAAAAAAAGAGCTCCTACTAATGCTCTGGGTCAAATCTGTTGCGGTACTTACCATGAACTTAGAACAAAGGGAGGACTCCAACCATAACAAAGCCTAATTAGAGCAGGTAAGGGCATGGCTAAGCCCGTGTTGGGTGGACATGGGGCCCCCGTTGATCAGAGGCCCCATAAACTCTTGTCACAAGACTGCCTGCCTACTGTCTACTCCATTGCCTTAGTAACTTACGCGGAATGACTAACCTGGGTAGGTTAAGTGCAGGATAAGAGCTCGTCAGGTATATAAGACCACCTACTGACTAATCAGTTCTTTTGGAAAATGGCTTGCTGTTTTAAAGCGAGCTCGAGCCAATTAATGTGGGCGAGCGATAGAATTGTTCGACGAGAGAGGAAATTCTCTGACAGTTAATCTGATTTTCCGGACAAGGTTATATTCGAGAGATACAGATCCGCATGTTGCAGAGCCATATGCTGGGAACAACAGCTTGCAGTCGGGCGCTGACTGTGACCCAGACTGTATGTTTTGCACTGACGTTCTTTGCCACAGGTCAGTCATTGTTTTTTGCTTTTTGTCGTTTTTTTTCATTTATCCATTTTTTTGTAATTATTTTTATGATGTCTTCTTATCCTGTAAATAATTTCATGTAGGATTATAACGAAAGGAAAATGAAATGTAAATTATTTATTCTTTGTTAGGTAATCGATTAGATAATCCATTCATTCGTTCATCGGTACATTCATGTATGCTTTTGGCAACGCTGAGAACCTCAGCTAGCAGCACTCGCAAAGGTGGCTAGGGCTCTCACAGGGCCTCTGGAGGCCTTTGTGGTGATGCCTGGCCACCTGCACATGCAGGCAATAAGAGAGGGATTTCATGAGATAGTGGGTGGTCTAATTTTTATACTATGAATATAATATAAACTACACCTCATGAACCTACTGTGGTGTATTAAATGCAGCGTGCTCCTTTCACAGGGTTCCCCAGAGTTATTGGGGCATAGATTGCACCCACATCCCTCTCTCTTCAAATATGGGTGACAATGAGGTGGACTATGTTCACTGGAAGTCCATACATAACCTCAACTTTCAGGTAGTATGCATTTTACAATACAATTTGCAATGCACATTATACAATTTACATTCAATCAGTTCTTAAATAATGTGTCAGGTTTAAATTTGCATTACTTGTATCATTCATTTGAAGTTCGAATTACACAGTCTAGATGTAGCCAGCTAAAGGGCGCCCACAACACATTCATACTTTTTTTTTTCAGGGTCATTACATATTTATTCAGTTCAATTTAAATTGGTCCAGGTCAAGATCAATAAAATATTTAAGGCCCAAAATAAAATGACTGCCTTGCAGATTTATGCCTCCTCCAACTGGTCAACTTTCAGTTTAGATTCATGTTAACATCCTTATCTGGCAGGGTTTATATAACATAGTAAGACTATCAAGGAATTTAATAAAAGGTTCTGAGTTTATTTGCAGATCATTGTGTCACTGTAAAGTTGACCTTTGGAAATAAAATTTATTATCATCCTACCAGAAATTTCAGTCTATGTTGTGGCCAAAACATGTTTTGTAAGGTCACAGTGACTTTTGATCCTTAGCCACCAAAATCAAATGAATTCGTCCTCAAGTTCAAATGAACTTTTGTGCCAATTTCCAATAAAAAAAAAAAAAAATCTTCATTTTCCAAAATGTGTCATTCAGAAGACAGACTGGACAGGCAATCATACGTATGTTTGTCGTTCCACATTGCCTTCCACATATCAGGCAGAGTCATCGATTCTTTTAGCTTTGAGATAGTATGTTGTTGGGTTGCTTATAACCTGTTTTTTTAATGGCTGGTGGACTTTTTTTTTTAATCATACTTTTTATTGTTTCCTTTTAAAGCAGTGACAGATCAAAGGATAATTACAAGCATTATGTCGTACAACTGGTATGTCATAAAATACATAAAAAGTTGCTGAAAAGAGAAATTTTCAAAACAAAAGAGGCAAAAGAGAGAACAAAAGCAATATAGTTCCATCTCACAGATTCCCAACTTCCAGTTAGACCCCCAAATCCCACCCCCATGGTCACTTGCAGTTCTAACGTGCATAGTATGTAAGTACCGCCCAGTAAAGCAGGGTTGGGACTTAGTTCAAAACACTTTTACCACCGGGTGAATAGAGGGTATACAAGGAAAAGAAAAAAGAAATAGAAAATTATAATAATAATAATAATAATAATAATAATAATAAATAAAATAAAAATAAAAAAAAAAAAACAAAGGAGAAGAACCATAAAGGTCCACATGGATAAGATGTATACAAAAATTAAACAAATTGAGGTTATGTCAAAACCAAATGGGAGACAATATTTTGCATTAATGCCCACCCACCTCCCCCAAACCTGAACCCATACCACCTGTCTGAACCGCTGGGCTATAACTAAAAGTACTGGCTCCAGGAAAAGTCTTGTTAGACCCTAATCTGTGCTAGTTTCCCTGGAATGTGTCATGAATGGTTCCCAGATTTCCAAGAAAGAGCCCAAATTATTGTTTATCTTGAAAATGGGACGCTCATGAGATGATGTTTTATGCCAGAGTTTTAAACCATTCTTGATAAGTTGGAGGTTCACTGTCCTTCCAATGTCTCAGTATTTTCCTTTTAGCGGTTGTAATGGCAATGTTTAGCCACTTCAAATGTTTAGCCCTGACATATTTGATATCTTTAGTGATATTCAAAAGACATAAGCGTGGATTGATGGTTATAAAAGTTCCCAGGTTGTCGCTAATTTTCTCTGCGACCTTTTGCCAAAAAGTGATCAGCGAGGGGCAGCTAAAAAACATGTGCATTGAATCGCCAAGGCCAGAATTACATCTCCAGCATGCACCAGACGGTATAAGGGCCATCATCTATAGCAGTGGTTCTCAATCTTTTTTGAACAAACGCCCCCCTGAGCTACCATGATGCTCTTAACGCCACCCCCCCCCAAAAAAAAAAAAAAAATGTGCATGTGTGTGTCTGACAACAACATGATGTGCTATAGCCTCTGAGGATTTTTGAATTTAACATTTATATCATTTCACAGTATCACAACATTTGAGAATAACTCCAGGTGTAGGTATTAAGCAACATGGAATTTGGTAAGAAAAATACCACCACAGCAGAATTTGTTGAAAATTTGTTTTATAGGTATTTAGAGATGCCAACAACATCATGCACACTTCCCATGAACAAAGGTGAATTAACCAATAAAAAGACTGGAACCACTGGTGCATCAATTAATGCGCCTTAAACATGAAATGGTCAAATGAAACAGTCATTTTCTGTAGACTGACAAGACATGGCCTGGCAACAAGAAAAAAAAGAAGAAAAAAACTAGGACTGTTCGCGCTTTTAAATTTTAGTGGGAGCCCTGCGCTTGGTGGCCTTCTTCGCGTCCGGACACTTCGACGTGAGTTTTGGCCTGAGCGCGCCAGAGCTCACCAGGTTCAGACGATTGCGATATTTTGTCTGCATGTGAAGAGCTTGGCTGAATCCCTGTTCCACGAGATACGACAATTTGGCCCATAAATTTTGACCCAGAGCGATAGAGTTAATGTTATTGTCAGTCGCTGTTTTTTTTGTTTTTTGTTTTTTTTCCTCGAGCTTATTATGCATTTATTTTGAAAGGAAAGCTGAGCATAACATTTTATCAAAATTAATTTAAAACCTGTCTTTGTCCACTTCAGCGCTGAGTTGAGGACAGCGACACAAAGTGCTGAAATGGAGATGCAGGAAGCAGTTTTTTTTTTTCTTTTTTTAAATTTTGTCTTATTTTAACTAGCCCATCCAGTTTTCTGGTGGCCCAACCACAATCTAAATCCTGACGCCGCTGTAGCGTATAGGCCTACTATTTTTTCCCTCTCGACCGCTTCTACTCTTGCTCGCTCACCTTTCTCAACCACACACAGACACACACCGCTCTCGCTCTTAAAAGGACACACCAATCTCATAAGATGCCTACTAGCTCAGTAAAATGTATTGAAACACACATAAATTAGATTTGCACTAAAAAAACACCCTAGGAAACCATGAAAGTTTAAAATGTAGAGTTCAAATTAACTTTGTAAAAGCCAAGTTTTGGCGCCCCCCATTTGTGCCTGAGCGCCCCCCTCTCAGCCCTCACGCTCCCAGCGCCCCCCCAAATGTTCAGAACGCCCCCTGGGGGGCGGTATAGCTTCGCTGGGGTAAAATAGATCCTATTGAAGATTTTGTACTGAGTCAGTTTTGATCTGGCATTTCTCATAGGGAAGACCATTTGCTCTACTAATGTGTTCCACTCCTCATCGTCAAAGGCAGCCCCTTGATCTCTTTCCCATACTGCTTTCAGTCTGCTCGTGTTTACACTACATTTGCTTATAAGATAGCTATAAATTGAACTTGCTGTGTGTGACAAGACACAGGTTTTTTTTTATTTGGTCATCTATCTATTCGAATTTGCTAACTTTAAATAAGCAGTCTCTAAGTTGGAAGTATCTCCACCAATCGTTCCTCTGCAAATTAAATTGATCCCTCAGTGTCTCAAAAGATTTCAGGGTGTTCCCTTGGTAAAGACATCCAATGCTACTAATGCCTCTGTTGTGCCACTCTTTCCAGTAAAATTACTTCTGCTCTGTCTTCAATAAAGCGTTGTTCCAGAGAGACGCGGAATTGGTTAAGAAGGAAAATTATTTCTCTCTTTTGTGTATCTTATGCCATATGGTTTTGGTATGCGACATGACTGTGTTGTCCCGCTGAGAACCCTGGCTTAGATAGTCAGCTGCTTTAAATGGTTCATTCAACTCCTGCTCTATGTGGACCCACAGTGGTCTATCGTTATTTTCCAACTTGAGCGAGCATATTTGGGCCGTTAGAAAATTTTCTTGATAAAATCGCATGTTGGGTAGCCTAAGACTCCCATTATGCCCTGTGGCCTGCAGTCTGCCAAGTCTCATTCTAGCTCTTTTCCCTGTCCATATAAATTCTGAGAACATCTTATCAATAGACTTGAAAATACTTGCAGGGATGCTCAGAGGCAGCATACATATGGGGTAGATCAATTAAGGGGCGACCACTATTTTTATAACTTGGATACGGCCCCACAAAGAGATTAAGAGCTTATCCCAAACCCTGAAGAGAAGCTGGATCTTCTGCAACAAAGGGTCAAAACTATCCTTTATGATATTAACAAGTCCAGGGTTAAGCAGGATGCCGAGCTACTTCATATTTTTGTGAATCCATTGGAATCTCCATTCATGATGTTCTTTTTTTTGACAGTGTTTTGACAGAGGTATTACCTCCGATTTACTCCAGTTCACCTTATATCCAGAAATTTCAGAGAATTTGCTGACAGTACCAATTAGCAGGGGGATAGAATCTTGGGGACGTGATATTAGGATCAGTATGTCATCAGCAAAAATTAGGAGTTTGTGCTCCTGATGCCCCAGTCTCACTCCTCTTATAGCCTCATGACCTGTAATTGCCTCGGCCAGTGGTTCAAGGGCCACAATAAATAAAAGTGGGGAAAGAGGGCAGCAACACAATCATAAATGAAATATATGAGTTTTGTAAAATACGCATCACTGCACTCATATGCGCGTGCAAATGACATGTGACTATCAAAGCCTTGAGGTGAAGTGGCCAGGGTCTCTCCATGACTCCTGAATCTCCTGATAAGTCTGCACTATCCAAAAAGTTTGAGCAGGGTATGGCAACTGTACACTAAATGTTATCTTCATTATGTTTTGACACTGTATTATGTGATACTCATCAAGGCTATTTCTTTTTAACTTTAGGGTAGTTCAGTGGAGAGCTGCTGGGTGACAGGGACTATGGACACAACCCGGATTTGATGACCGCCTAACCTGACCCTGCACGGCGGCATAGTGATTAACGCTGTTGCCCCACAATTAGAAGGTTGTGGGTTTGGTTCCCAGGCCTGAGCCTTTCTGTGCACAGTTTGCATGTTCTCCCGTGCTTGCATGAGTTTCCTCCAGGTACTCTGGTCTCATCCCACCGCCCAAAAACATGTATGTTTACTTAATTGCTCACTCTAAATTACCCATAGATCTGTGTGTTGGCCCTGCGATGGACTGGTGACCTATCAAATCAGATTTACTTGTATAGCGCCAAATCATAACAAAGTTACATCAAGGCACTTTACATATAGAGCAGGTGTAGACCAAACTCTTTATAAAATTTTTTAAAGAGACCCAACAGATCCCCCAATGAGCAAGCACTCAGCGACAGTGGCAAGGAAAAACTTCCTTTAAGAGGCAGAAACTTTGGGCAGAACCAGGCTCGGGGCGGGCGGCCATCTGCCCCGACTGGTTGGGTTGAGAGAGGGACTTAACAATAACAACAATATGAACTCAGCAGTCCGTTCTTAACTGTGCTCACCGGAGCATGCGATGGAAAATTTACGTCATAGCTGGCATTTTTAAGAGCAGAGCTCTCACTCTGTTGTGTTTTCTAGACCAAAATAAAATACCAAAATAAAAGACCACCCACTCTGACGCATTTTTTAACAACCAAAAAACATAAACTTTTTTAAACCTTATGAACTTATAAACTTTAAATTTCTAACCCTTAAAGACGGTACACACATCACCGTTAATAAGAACTGGTTACCGGCTTTTGTCTTCGGCAGGGGTCCAACACAGTCGACAATGACATGCTCAAAAGGGGAGCCGACAGCTGGAATGGGGTGCAGAGGAGCAGGAGGGATTTTCTGGTACGGCTTCCCAGCCAACTGACAGGGATAACAGGTTCTGCAGAACCGCGCCACATCTCGTTTTAAGCCTGGCCAAAAAAAATGTTTCAAAAATCTGGTCATATATTTTTGTCACGCCCAGGTGACCAGACCAGGGATGCTCATGCGCCAACGCCAGTATATGCTGTCTGCAGAACAACAATCTGATGGACAGCACTCCAGTCCGCATCCGCCGCTCCCGACGGCGGAACCCACCTTTGGACTAGTAGTCCATCATCCTTAAAATAAACGGAGTCATTTATAGCAATCAGCGCCGCAAAACACTTATCAAGGGACCGGTCACTTTGTTGAGCCTCGATCAGGGCCTCACGATTTAAAGGAAGCGTGATCCCTGAAGTAACATTTGACTCTGGTGTGTTCCCTTGCTCTCCAACTGTGTCATCCCCCAGCTCAACCAACCGGGGCAGCTTATCCTCTGACAGGGCATTCACAAACAGGGAGTCAGCCAGCACACACTCCTTTTTACGGGCCTGAGCTCGGGTGAGGACAATTACGCCAAACACGTCCGGGTGACGAACCGCCAACTCGTCTGGCTCAGACTCGGGGAGGGGAACACTCACAACTTCAGGGCTTGGGTAAACCTTACCGCCCGCAATATCATTCCCAAAGATAAAGTCAATCCCCTCTATTGGGAAGGTGTCACGAACAGCCACCATGAAGAAACCTGTCACTAATTCTGATGTTAAGTGAACATGGTGAAGAGGCGCTGGCACGAAACTCATGCCAATCCCCCTCACCATGGCGCTTGCGTCACAGGAGGACTCACTCCCCAAAGGCAGGATACCAGACAGGATAAAAGAATGGGAGCCACCAGTATCACTGAGACTGGTAACGGGGCGCTGATCCTCACACTTACCACTAAGAGACACGAACCCCTTCGAGGTAAAAGGTCTAAAACAATCACCCGGCCCGACTCTCTGACTAACTGGAGGGATGGTTGTTACTGCACTTATTAAACCGACTCCTTTTGGCTTCTTCCCCACACCGGCCTGCTGTCTCCTCTTTAGTGCCTCACAATCTGACACCAAGTGACCTGGCTTTAAATAATAAAAACATGACCTCACCTTCCGATCCTGCCCCGGCACACCAGTACGGGGAACAGGAAGTCCTTGGGAAGTCAGCTTTCGGTTGGGGGCCGCGGGTCGAGGGCACATCATACTTTGTGAAGGTACTCTTATGCGTCAGGAAAAACTCATCGGCTAATACAGCCACCTGCCGTAGGGTGGTAACCTTCTGCTCATTTACGTATGTCACAGTTCTGTCAGGGACGCAGTTTTTAAATTCCTCATCAGCTCATGCAAGGAAGCCATGTCCTTCATTTGGCACGCAGAACATAAATGGTCAAACAAAAGTGCCTTTTCCCTAGAAAAGTCAGTATATGTTTGACTCTGGCTCTTCCTGAGCCAACGGAAGCGCTGCCGATACGCCTCCGGCACCAGCTTAAGCTCTCAAAATTGCTCCTTTCAGCTTGTCATAACATAAGCTATCAGCAGCCGAGAGGGAAGTGCAATCCTCCTGGGCTTTGCCACATAACTTGCACTGAAGTAAGATCACCCAAACATCCTGTGGCCAGCTCAGCACAGTCGCTATGCGCTCAAACGCATTAAAATATGTGTCCACCTCGGTTTCTCTAAAAACCGGGACTAGAGGAATATTTCGACTCACGTCAAAGGTAGTACCTGTGGCAGAGGGCGACAGGTTTTGAGCCGAACCTGAACTGGTTTGGAGTTCTAGTTGGCGCATTCTCACCGCAGTATCTGCCTCTATCCTCCGAAACTGAAGCTCTCAACGGAGCTGAAACTCCCTCTCTCGCTCCTCCTTCTCCATCTGGAGCCGGGCGAGACACACCTTAAGTTGCACATCTACTCTAGAAGCCGGGGTGGACTTAATTGAGAACGGCTCGAAGTGCGGCAGTGTCACTGGCTTCTGGTCTGGCAACCCACGAGCGCCCGGAGTAGCACCCACTGGTTGCGCCTCAGACACCTCCACTGGAGATGCAGGGAGGCTCACTTCACCTGCTCCCGCTGTAGTCAGCGACACACCCTCGGTATCCTCACTAAGGATCCCCTTAAAAACTAGCACATCCACTAACGCGGCTCTAAGAGCGTCTTTATGGAGGGAGAGAGAGATTGAGACAACGCAGTGCGCTGCGATCTCTACTAGATTTCTCTTACGGTAGTCAGCCAACTTATTCACACTAGGCTCAGCCACAAACTCCTCCAAATCAAAATGTGCCATTCCTGCACCTGACACCCTGCCTTCGCGGTTCCTTTAATACTAAACGAATGCAACAAAAAACAAGCTCCAAAACGAGCCATAAAACACAGATCTCACCTGATCAGCTGCCTCCCCGGACCCTGCCTAGCCCAAGCTAAACCTCTCACTGGTCTTCTCGGAGCGTGCTGGGCTCGAGGCGACTTTAAAAGCTGAACCTCAGTGACCTGTTATGGAAGCCCCGAAGTGCGTACCCCTGCCAAGGAATTGTATCCCCACCCAGGGTTACTCCAAAAACAAGAAAGGCAAAATAAAAAATGAGTGCCCAATGGATAAGTGTGGTCACTTAGCTGGACACTCACCTGATCTAACCGGGGAAAAACAACCAGAACAGGTTGCAACATCTTCCCTACTAAAGGTGAAGGATCAATTCAATGATCCCGGAGGAGCCCCCACTTTGTTACCTCCTCAGTTTGTCCCAGGGTATGGAGGGAGGGATAACAAAAGATTATAAACCGGGATTGAAAAGAAATACCAAACACCAAAGGAAAAACGCTGGAGCTGCAGTTGCTCAGGTTAGAAAAAAGATGCTTTTATTATGAAAACAGAAACCCAAATAAACACACACAAACACACACCGGCACTAGGGCTGTAACATACTGGCAGCCAATGAAGCGCAGCTAACACAGGAGACATGTGATCCCTTTTTCTAGTTCCTGTTAATATTCGTGCAGCAGCATTCTGAATCAACTGAAAGTCTTTCAGAGATTTGTTTGGACATCCAGATAATAATGAGTTACAGTAGTCCAGCCTAGAAGTTACCAATGCATTGACTATTTTTTCTGCATCCTCTTGAGACAGGATGTTTCTGATTTTCCTAATGTTTCTCAGGTGGAAGAAAGCTGACCTACTGAGTTGCTTTATGTGAGTGACAAAGGACATGTCCTGGTCAAAGGTTACTCCAAGGTTTCTTACAGTGGAGCTGGAAGCCAAAGTAATACCATCCAGACTGATTAGATGATTAGATAGGGTTTCTCTAAGGTGCTTAGGGCCGAGTACAATAACTTCAGTTTTGTCAGAATTTAGAAGTAAAAAATTATGGGGCATCCAGACTTTTATGTCTTCAAGACATGTTTGCAGTCTGACTATCTGACTAACTTCATTTGGCTTCACTGATAAAGCTGAGTGTCTTCTGTGTAACACTGGAAATTGATGCTGTGTTTCCTGATAATGTTGCCTAAAGGAAGCAGATAAAGAGTGAAAAGGATTGGTCCAAGTACCGAACCCTGTGGGACTCCATAATTGGCTATAGTGCGTGAGGAGGAGCTATTGTTAACATATACAAACTGATATCTATCTGAAAAATAGGATTTTAACCACCTTAGAGCAGTTCCTTTAATGCCAATTTCATGTTCCAGTTTCTGTAATAAAATATTGTGATCAATGGTGTCAAATGCAGCACTGAGATCTAAGAGGAGAAGTATGGAGGCTGATCCATTGTCTGAAGCCATTAGAATATCATTGGAGACTTTAACCAGCGCTGTTTCTGTGCTGTGGTGAGTCTAAATCCTGACTGAAACTGTTGAAGCAAACTGTTCCTATGCAGATGGTGATGTAATTGGTTTGCTACTGTTTTCTAATTGATTTTAGAAATGAAGGGAAGGTTTGATATGTGTCTGTAATTGGCCAAAACATCTGGATCAAGACTCTGCTTTTTAAGCAGGGGTTTGATGACTGCGGTCTTAAGAGTCTGAGGTACATAATCCAAAGATAACATCAAATTGATGAGATCTAGAATGAACGGCTCAATTAAGTAGAAAATGTCTTTAAAGAGGCTGGTTGGTACTGGGTCTAATAGACAGGTTGATGCTCTAGATGATGAGACTATAGAAGCTAGCTCTGAGAGATTCAGAGATGAGAATGATTCCAGATGTAAAATAGGCGTTGCAGTTGATTGAGCCGCAAGGGGGTACAAGCCAGTGCCTTATTGTGCCGGTCCCAAGCCCGGATAAATACAGAGGGTTGTGTCAGGAAGGGCATCCGACGTAAAACTTTTGCCAAATCAAACATGTGAATTGAATCAATGGCTTCCATACCGGATCGGTCGAGGCCCGGGTTAACAACGACCGCCATCGGTGCTGTTCACGTACAGGGTACCGGTGGAAATTGGACTACTGTTCGTCGAAGAAGTCGAAGAAGGAGAGGAGGAAGGTGTGTTCGTAGGAAGAGAGAGAAAAGGAACGCCAAGAGTCTAGGACTGAGAGTAGGGACTTTGAATGTTGGAACTATGACAGGGAAAGGTAGAGAGTTGGTTGACATGATGCAGAGGAGGAAGGTAGACATACTGTGTGTCCAGGAGACCAAGTGGAAAGGTAGCAAGGCTAGAAGTTTAGGAGCAGGTTTCAAGTTGTTCTATCATGGTGTAGATAGGAAGAGAAATGGAGTAGGAATTATCTTGAAGGAGGAGTTTGTTAGAAATGTTCTGGAGGTTAAAAGAGTATCAGATAGAGTAATGAGTCTGAAGCTAGAAATCGAAGGTGTAATGTTCAATGTTGTTAGTGGGTATGCTCCACAGGTAGGATGTGAGCTGGAGGAGAAGGAGAAATTCTGGTTGGACCTTGATGAAGTGATGCAGAGCATCCCTAGAAGTGAGAGAGTTGTCATTGGTGCAGACTTCAATGGACACGTTGGTGCAGGAAACAGAGATGATGAGGAGGTGATGGGCAGGTTTGGTATCCAGGAGAGGAACGCAGAAGGACAGATGGTGGTTGACTTTGCAAAAAGGATGGAAATGGCTGTAGTGAATACTTTCTTCCAGAAGAGGCAGGAACATAGGGTGACTTATAAGAGTGGAGGTAGGAGTACACAGGTAGACTACATCTTGTGTAGACTAGAGATCAGTGACTGCAAAGTAGTGGTAGGTGAGAGTGTAGCCAGACAGCATAGGATGGTGGTGTGTAGGATGACTCTGGTGGTGAGGAAGATGAAGAGGGCAAAGACAGAGCAGAGGACTAAATGGTGGAAGCTGAAAAAGGAAGAGTGTTGTATGATTTTTAGGAAGGAGTTGAGACAGGCTCTGGATGGCCAGGAGGTGCTTCCAGTTGACTGGACAACTACAGCTAATGTGATCAGGGAGACAGGTAGGAGAGTATTTGGTGTGTCATCTGGAAGGAAAGTGGATAAGGAGACTTGGTGGTGGAATGAGGAGGTGCAGGAGTGTATTCAGAGAAAGAGGTTAGCTAAGAAGAAGTGGGACACTGAGAGGACTGAAGAGAGTAGACAGGAGTACAGGGAGATGCAGCGTAAGGTGAAAGTAGAGGTGGCAAAGGCCAAACAAAGGGCTTACGATGACTTGTATGCTAGGTTGGACAGTAAGGAGGGAGAGACTGATCTACACAGGTTGGCAAGGCAGAGAGACAGAGATGGGAAGGACGTGCAGGCGGTTAGGGTGATTAAGGATAGAGATGAAAGTGTATTGACAGATGCCAATAGCGTGATGGGAAGATGGAAAGAGCACTTTGAAGAACTAATGAATGAGGAAAATGAGAGAGAACGAAGAGTAGAAGAGGTGACTGTTGTGGACCAGGAAGTAGCAAAGATTTACTAATCTTGAATGAAGATGAAGTGAGGAGGGCACTGAAGAGGATGAAGAGTGGAAAAGCACTCGGTCCTGATGATATACCTGTGGAGGTCTGGAAGTGTCTAGGAGAGGTAGCAGTAGAGTTTCTGACTGGGTTGTTCAACAGGATCTTAGATAGTGAGAAGATGCCTGAGGAATGGAGGAGAAGTGTGCTGGTGCCCATTTTTAAGAACAAAGGAGATGTACAGAGTTGCAGCAACTACAGAGGAATAAAGCTGATGAGCCATACGATGAAGTTATGGGAAAGAGTAGTTGAAGCTAGACTAAGGGCAGAAGTGAGAATTTGTGAGCAGCAGTATGGTTTCATGCCAAAAAAGAGTACTACAGATGCAGTATTTGCTTTGAGGATGTTGATAGAGAAGTACAGAGAAGGTCAGACGGAGCTGCAATGTATCTTTGTAGATCTGGAGAAAGCTTATGACAGGGTGCCCAGAGAAGAACTGTGGTATTGTATGAGGAAGTCTGGAGTGGCAGAGAAGTATGTTAGAGCGGTGCAGGACATGTATGAGGACTGTAAGACAGTGGTGAGGTGTGCTGTAGGTGTGACAGAGGAGTTCAAGGTGGAGGTGGGACTGCATCAGGGATCAGCTCTGAGCCCCTTCTTGTTTGCTATGGTGATGGACAGGCTGACAGACGAGGTTAGACAGGAATCTCCATGGACTATGATGTTTGCAGATGACATTGTGATCTGTAGTGAGAGCAGGGAACAGGTGGAGGAGAAGCTAGAGTGGTGGAGGTTTGCCCTGGAAAGGAGAGGAATGAAGGTTAGCCGCAGTAAGACGGAGTATATGTGTGTGAATGAGAGGGACCCAAGTGGAAGAGTGAGGTTACAGGGAGAAGAGATAAAGAAGGTGGAAGATTTTAAGTACTTAGGGTCAACAGTCCAGAGCAATGGAGAGTGTGGAAAAGAGGTGAAGAAGCGTGTGCAGGCAGGCTGGAACGGGTGGAGAAAAGTGTCAGGTGTGATGTGTGATAGGAGAGTTTCAGCTAAGATGAAAGGAAAGGTGTACAAAACTGTGGTGAGACCAGCGATGTTGTTTGGTCTAGAGACAGTGTCACTGAGGAAAAGACAGGAGGCAGAGCTAGAGGTAGCAGAGATGAAGATGCTGAGATTCTCTTTGGGAGTGACCAGGTTGGATAGGGTCAGGAATGAGTACATCAGAGGGACAGCACATGTAAGAGGTTTTGGAGATAAAGTCAGAGAGGCCAGACTGAGATGGTTCGGACATGTCCAGAGGAGAGATAGTGAATATATTGGTAGAAGGATGCTGAGTTTTGAACTGCCAGGCAGGAGGCCTAGAGGAAGACCTAAGAGGAGGTTTATAGATGTAGTGAAAGAGGACATGAAGGTGGTTGGCGTGAGAGAAGAGGATGCAGAAGACAGGCTTAGATGGAGGCAACTGATTCGCTGTGGCGACCCCTGAAGGGAAAAGCCGAAAGGAGAAGAAGAGTTGATTCAGAAGTTGCTGTATTCAGTAGAAGATTATTGTCTAATGTAGGTAAGAGCTGGTGAATTCTTTCTCTGATTGTTATCATTTTATTTGTAAAAAACCCATAAAATCATCACTGCTGAGAGCTAAGAGGATCACTGGTTCAACTGAACTATGACTCTCTGTCAGCCTGGCTACAGTGTTGAAGAGAAACCTGGAGTTGTTCTTGTTTTTTTTTTTGTCTATTAATGCTGAATAATATGAGCTTCTAGCACTGCGGAGAGCTTTTTTATAAGTTTTTATGCTTTCTTTCCAGGCTTTGTGAAACTCTTCCAAGTTGCTGGAATGCCAATTTCTTTCTAATTTCCGTGACATCTGCTTTAAGGCACAAGGGCAGCAGCATCAGGATTGGAACACAGTGTGGCCATAGTGCTAATCACAAGGTCATCAACCTGTGTATGGGAGAAATCCTCATTTGAATTTAGATATGGCATTGCTGCAAATGATGACCGAATGTTCTCTTTAAATTTAGCCACAGCGTCTTCACCTATACAGGTTGTAACCCAGGGTGTAGCCCGTCGTGTGACCCTCAGCCCCCTCCATGGGCTGAGGGCCCCAGACCAGGCATGCAAAATAATTTCTACATGCATTGTGCCACACAATATAGCGACCTTGCGGAAGGAGAGCACCTATTATGCCTCATGGTCTAGGGCAGACGTGGGCGTCGTGCGGCCTGCGGACCAGATCCAGCCCGCACAATCGCTAATTCTGGTCCATGACATCAAGGAATAACTGCACTGTTTTATTTATGATGTATGACGAAGGTTTGCTTCATAAGGCAAACGTTTAGCCTTTAATGATTGTGTGGGCCACACAACGCCCAGATCTTGGCTAAAGATAAAAATAAAATAATCTAAGTCGGCTTTTATTTTGAAATGCTTGCGTGGTGCGATTGCACTGGATTGAAAATAATTGCCCACCCCTGGTCTAGGGGGGGCCCAGATGTAACATAGGGTGAGCTCTCCACCGCTCTCAATTTCTGAAAGGACACAGCCAGCATGACCAAGCTGAAGTCTTAAAAGCAGCTTTTATTATCCGGTGTGAGCGTTAGCCAAAACAACAAACAAAAAGAGACTAAGGGCCTTGGACTAACATCAATCAAAAGAACCAGTAAAAAACACAGGTACCTTACCTAGCCTCCCAGCATTTGAAAAAGACGGAAAAACAAAAATAAAAAATAAAGGTTTCCCACCCCTACCGCTGCAGAAAACACAGGTTTCAACACAAAGCAGAACAATGGACACACACAGGAAGCTGGCTGTACCGCAGGGAGAAGGGTGAAGAGGCCATCTTGGTGGTTGGGCATGCCTTTTAAAGCCACAGGGACCCAATCAGGAAACAGCAGCCAGGACTCCACCTATATAGCCACAGACACACCCACAAACTCACACACACTCACATAAACAGGGAAGCCGAACCTCATAAGAACAAATATTTTCCCCCCCAAAGAAAATGTTTGTCCAGCTAAACAATATACAGTGGGTAAAATAAGTATTGAACAAATAACCATTTTTCTCAGTAAATATATTTTTAAAGGCGCTACTGACATGAAATTTTCACCAGATGTTGGTAACAACCCATGCAACCCACACATACAAGGAAATCAAACCTTAGATGTCCATAAATTAAGTTATGTGTGATAAAATGGAATGACACAGGGGAAAAGTACTGAACACATGAAGAAATGGAGGTGCAAAAAGGCACCAAAAGCCAAGACATCAGCTGAAATCTATCAGTAATCAGAAAGCAATCCTGCCCCTTGTCAGTACAAATTAATATCAGCTGATTCAGTCCCAACTGATGGCCTATAAAATTGTGTCTCATTGCCAAGGTGTCACACAAGCAACATCTTATGATAGGTAAAAGCAAAGAACTCTCTCAAGGCCTTCGCAACCTTATTGTTGCAAAACATACTGATGGCATTGGTTACAGAAGGATTTTTAAACTTCTGAATGTTCTAGTGACCGTTGTTGGGGCCCTAATCCGGAAGTGGAAACAACATCATTTCACCATAAACCGGCTGCGACCGGGTGCCCCTCGCAAGATTTCTGACAGAGGAGTCAAAAGAATTATCAGAAGAGTTGTCCAAGAGCCAAGGACCACTTGTGGAGAGCTTCAAAAAGACCTGGAGTTAGCAGGTACAATTTTCTCAAAGAAAACAATAGGTAACGCACTCAATAGCCATGGCTTGTATGCACGCTGTACCTGTTTTTCAGCATACGGCACTGGCAAACTTCATGTGCCCAGTATTTCACAGACAAGCCCTGTGAGATACTGGGAGAATATAGTCTGGAACACCAGAAGGCTTATTCAAAGTCTCTCAGCGATTCAAGGTCCCGGTTCTACTCTGATATCATCAACAACAGCCCTGGAAACTCCAAGCAACTTTTCTCCACCATTATCCATCTTCTCAAACCCCAAACTCCCCAGCAAACAGATAGCACTCAGGAACAATGCAACAACTACATCGCTTTCTTCAGAACGAAAGTAGACACCATCCACTCCTCTCTCTCCAGCACTACAGCCCTTCCGGTCTCAACTGACGATTCACAGTCTGAAACTGCCCAGCCTCTCTGCTGCTTTGCGGACATCACACAGCCAGAGGTTGAGAATACCATAAAAAAGATGAAGTCCTCCACCTGTGCCCTGGACCCCCTTCCCTCAGCCCTAGTTAAAACCCACTCCTCTGCCATAAAATCATAAACCATTTGGCTCCAGGCTGGCCATGTCCCCACTGCCCTGAAAACTGCAGTTGTTAAACAACTTCTCAAGAAGTCCCAGAAGTAATTGCCAACTACCAACCCATCTCAAACCTCCCATTCTTATCCAAGTGGCTGGAAAAGGCAGTTGCTACCCAACTCCATGACCATCTGAAGACCAACAACTTATTTGAGAAGTTCCAGTCTGGTTTTTGATCTGGCTACAGCACGGAAACTGCTCTGGTTAAGGTTACAAAGGACCCACTGATGACGGCTGATGCTGGCTCACCAGCCCTTCTCATCGTCCTCGACCTCACTGCAGCACTTGACACAGTTGAGCACCGTATCCTCTTACATCGTTTTGACTCCACCATCAGACTCACTGCCACTGCCCTTAACTGGTTCACATCCTATCTCACCAGAAGAACAGGAGTACGTCTCCCTGGGAGAGGCAAAGTCGGACACACTCTCAGTCACCTGTGGCGTCCAGCAAGGATCAGTCCTCAGCCCCATCCTTTTTACACTTTACATGCTCCCTCTTGACCATATCATCAGCTGGCATGGAATATCATTCCACTGCTCCGCTGATGACACCCAACTCTACATGAAAACAAATCCAACCCCTTCTGTAGCCCTGCCATCATCCACACTAACCACACACCTGGAGGAGATTAAGGCATGGATGAAGCACAACTTTCTGCAGCTAAACAGCTCAAAAACAGAAGCCATTCTCATTGGCACCCCACACCAGATCCGGACATCGGCCATCACCAGCATTAACTTTTCTGGTCATGACATCCACCTCTTGTCATCAGTCACAAACCTGGGTGTCAAAATGGACCGCCATATGAACTTTGAAGATCACATTAGACAGATCTGTAAGACCTCCTTCTTCCACCTCAGGAACTTTGCAAAACTCCGCCCCACACTTACTCTCTCAGATGCTGAAAAACTCATCCACGCCTTCGCCTCCTCCAAGCTGGAATACTGCAACGCTCTCCTCATTGGAATCCCTAGTGTAACCCTTTCACCATCGGCTTGTGTAGGAAACCCACCTGAAACTGTAAGATGAGGCTTTAACCCTTTACCCCATAGTGAAGAGACATCTCAAAAGTGATACGGTCTATGGTAGTGTATGATTCTCAATCACTGTCTGGTACTTATTTAGGGTTGTCTAGTTGGCGTGTTTTAGTTGGAGCTTATGAGTTACCGTAGTGACTGTGAGTACCTCCGCGTGTCCGTGAACTAAGCAAGACCAGACGGCAGATGCCGAACCAACCTCCCTGTTGCGGCAGTCCCCTCTCCAGCGACACTCCTCCGCGACGATCTGGCGACACTCCCCAGCGACAATCTGGCGACCCTTGTCCGTGACGACTGTGCCACTAACCCACTGTTGTACCAGCTCCGACTAGCTCCAACTAGCCGCCTCCACCGAACTTTTTTCCCCCCTGTCCTCCCGGAAGTGTAAACTCTAAAAGGTCATGAACTCTTGTAATATAACATAAAACAATTTACTTTTTTTAAAAAAACATTCAAAACCCATGAAATTATTTTTTTTAAATTTACTCATTTTAAACACAAATTATTTATACATTTTAATATCTTATCTCAAAGTATTATTTATGTAAATGTTAACTTCACCATGACAGGCATTTTATATTTAACTCACTCCCTTAACAGAAAACATAAAATAAATACAACTGATATTTATCAGAGTATTATACTAGTAGGAACATCCAGAAGTTGCAGTACATTCAAAACAGCGCAGCCAGGATCCTGATGAAAGTGCGGAAATATGACCACATCGCATCCATCCTGAAATCCCTCCTCCGGCTTCCTGTCCCACTCAGGATTGAGTACAAAGTATCCCTGCTTACCTACCCGTGCATGTATGGAAATGCCCCCTCTTACCTCTTCTCCAGCCCCCGAGGACCAAGCTTCGAACCATGGGTGATTGGGCCTTCTGCTCTGCTGCTCCCAGTCTGTGGAACGCTCTCCCTGACCAAATGAGAGCATCTCTGACTGTCGATGCTCTTAAAAAAGGCCTAAAAACCCATCTCTTCAAGAAAGCTTTTTTTTAAATGTTTGTTAATAGTTTGTAGTATGTCTTTATTTGTTAGTTTCAGCCTTATGTCTCCTATGATTACTATAGTCCCATGATATGTGCTTTGGTCGGAACTTGCCTTTGTTACAAATGTAGGATAGTATGACTTTTGTATGTTAGTTTTAACCCTATATCCCCTTATGATAGCCGTATCCCTCTGATATGTTCTTTTTTATCCTGTAGCACTTTGAGAATGTAAAGTGCACTTACAAATAAAATGTATTATTATTATTATTATTATTCAGAGGAAATCAAACTATTGAGCAAGGGTAATAAACTACAGCGTTGCAACAAATTACAACAGCTGGATGCTTTTCTAGACACAGACGGTATCCTCAAGGTGGGAGGACGACTCCACCACTCATCAGTCGCTGACTCTTTCAAGCATCCAATTATCATTCCCAAAGAGCACCATGTGACAAAGTTAATAATAGCTCACAACCATGAAAAGACAAAACACTGAGGAAAAGGCTTAACAATCAGTGAAATCCAAGCTGTTGGATATTGGATTCTAGGAATGAGCAGGGGCCTCATTTATAAACGTTGCGTACGCGCAAAACGGGACCTGAAACTTGCGTACGTCACTTCTACGCAAAGGTTATGATCTATAAAAAACAGACTTGACGGAAATTGTGCGCACCACTGGGCAAACTCTGACCCATGCGTACCCATAGTTTGGAGGAAAAGGGGAATTGACGACACAGACAGTGCAATGGTGAATTAAAGTCAGACTGAAGAAATGAAGAGTGGGAAGAATGATTATGTGTTTATTATTGCCCTTCACACATTTAATTTCAACCCGTATCATGTGTTAGAGCCATGTCATCAGAATGATTTAATTCAACTGCGTTATTTTGCATTGGACTGAGTAATTGTTTCAGAAGCATACCCTTATAATCTAACAGAGAATTCTAAATCAAAATCCCTTCTCTATATTTTGTTTTCAGCAACATACACTGCTCAAAAAAATAAAGGGAACACTAAAATAATACATCCTAGATCTGAATGAATGAAACATTCTTATTAAATACTTTACATAGTTGAATGTGCTGACAACAATATCACACAAAAATTATCAATGGAAATCAAATTTATTAACCCATGGAGGTCTGGATTTGG
Source organism: Remorina albescens (assembly GCA_034769265.1). NCBI lineage: Eukaryota > Metazoa > Chordata > Actinopteri > Carangiformes > Echeneidae > Remorina > Remorina albescens. Next base: position 17,188,270 of record CM068484.1, on the reverse strand, counting down.
AGTCACACTCTAAATTAAAGTGGAAAAACACACTACAGGCTGATCCAACTTTGATATAATGTCCTTAAAACAATTCAAAATGAGGCTCAGTAGTGTGTGTGGCCTCCACGTGCCCGTATGACCTCCCTACAACGCCTGGGCATGCTCCTGATGAGGTGGCGGATGGTCTCCTGAGGGATCTCCTCCCAGACCTGGACTAAAGCATCCGCTTTAGATTGTCATCACCAATCATCAACTTTTACTTATACACGTAGTTTTCCATACCTACCCTGCCGGATTGTCAACGTTCCTTGGTTCCAAGCTCTCTCGTGTTTTTTTAGTGTATCTACCTCCATGATTTGACCTCTTGACTGTGTTTTTGACCCTGCTCTTGCCTTGCCCTGTTTTGTGCTTTTGCCAGTGATTTTTGGACCTTTTGGATGTTTTTTGACTCTGCTGTTGCCTAGCCCTTACCTGTAATGTTGCCCCGCGGACTAACTATCTGTGTATGACCTCTGCTCGCCCTGTATTAAAGGAGTGTTTGATCTCTGTACTTGAGTCTCCTAGCCTGTACGTTACAAAGATCAACACCTGGCAACTTTGGCCGCACAGCAATCTGAAATTTGCCTGAAACAATTGGAGACGTCAACTGCACAAAATACAGGGGTGCTTATGCCGCACTTAGCTCAATTCCCCATGCCACAATATCGGATCCGCTATAAGACTGAGCCGATAGGGGAGAATGCGGTCACAGATTAGTGATTGTTTTGCACTGGAGTCACGAAAAATGGTAACTTGGAGCTGTTCTGTCTCACCTATCAGAGGCACAAAACCTCCTCATATAAAGGGTTTAAAGGCCACATCAACCTCGTCCCCCTCTGTTACAGGTAAGATTCGACATGGGGAAGAGCGAGGACAGGCCTGTACGGGTGTTACAGGAGATGGTTTCTTTACAGGTTTTGGTTGTTCTTTTCTTTTAAGAGCTGGACAGTTAGCTATCAGGTGTCCAGGCTCATGTCACTGGTTGATGACAGTGCATGAGGAGCAGGTGACAAGAAAACATTTTTATGAGTTAAAGCAAACTTGTCAGCCAGGATGGTGGTAGCAGTGAGGGATGCAACTTTTTGTTCATTTAAGTACACCACAATCTTTTCAGGGATTCTTAAACTCTTCCAACAACATAAGTTCACACAAATTTTCTAATGTAGTGACTTTGGTGGCTTGGCACCATTTATCAAACAAAGCACTTTTCTCCCGTGCAAACTCTACATATAAGAAGTATAACTGGCAGTTGAAGTGGCTCTCTGCTCCAGCTCTAGTGCCTGCACCTTTGAAAGCGTGGCTTCCACCTCCAACTCCCAGTGCCTCACCTCTAACTCCTTGATGCGCAGTTAGCCTAAGCTCCTCAGCAGACATACCAGCTCAGGCCTGAAGGTCATGGTAGGGTACATAGGGTAGAAACACCAGCCAGATCAACCAGTTCACCTGTAGGAGAAAGCTTAAAAACTGTTTTTCTTACACTTTCTGACACAGGAAGTCTCTCAACTCCTCCTTTTTAGCACCAACAGGCACTTGAACCTCAAAGGCTTCAGCAATTTGGATTAAATCCTTTTTCTTACATTTTATATTGCAAAAAAATCCCCTAAATCAAAAAGTCAAACTCCATGGTCACTGAGACCCTGTTACTGCAGTGTCCCAGGCTGTTTAAACAATAAGAAAAACTCCCCATATCTTCCCAGCTGATGCTGAGCTTTGTGCCTGTTGGGTGAAGGCAATTACAAAAGATGAGGGGCCAAATTTTAAAATCCTTCGTGGTAGCGCTTACGTCTGCAGTCAACACTTGTTTCTAATTACCCTCACCCAACAGGCACAAAGCTCAGCATCAGCTGGAAAGTCATGAAAACTAAGACATGGGAAGTCTCAGTGAGTGTGCCAAGATGGATAGTATGCTGTTGAGAGATGGACACAAGGAGTACAGGGAGAGAAAAAAGATCAATTACATTGACATCAGTCTTCTTATAGGTGGACATCCTGTACAGTAAATTGACAAATTTATTAGGTGGTGTAATCCTCACCCGTGCATACGATACTGCCTGGCTGCATCGTGTTATCATATTAAGTCTATAGCTGAAGTTGCTGCTTGTTAACCTGCCGGTTAGCATGCATATCTTTACGTTACTTTCCCACTTCAATGCAGCTACGTAATGGCAAAGATCACTAACAATACCAAGGGAAATGAAGATGATAAATACTGCAACAAAAATACACTGCTCAAAAAAATAAAGGGAACACTTAAACAACACAATGTAACTCCAACTCAGTCACACTTCTGTGAAATCAAACTGTCCACTTAGGAAACAACACTGATTGACAATCAATTTCACATGCTGTTGTGCAAATGGAATAGACAACAGGTGGAAATTATACGCAATTAGAAAGACACCCCCAATAAAGGAGTGGTTCTGCAGGTGGTAACCACAGACCACTTCTCAGTTCCTATGCTTTCTGGCTGATGTTTTGGTCACTTTTGAATGCTGGCGGTGCTTTCACTCTAGTGGTAGCATGAGAGTAGCATGAGCATGGAGTCTACAACCCACACAAGTGGCTCAGGTAGTGCAGCTCATCCAGGATGGCACATCAATGCGAGCTGTGGCAAGAAGGTTTGCTGTGTCTGTCAGCGTAGTGTCCAGAGCATGGAGGCGCTACCAGGAGACAGGCCAGTACATCAGGAGACGTGGAGGAGGCCGTAGGAGGGCAACAACCCAGCAGCAGGACCGCTACCTCCGCCTTTGTGCAAGGAGGAACAGGAGGAGCACTGCCAGAGCCCTGCAAAATGACCTCCAGCAGGCCAAAAATGTGCATGTGTCTGCTCAAACGGTCAGAAACAGACTCCATGAGGGTGGTATGAGGGCCCGACGTCCACAGGTGGGGGTTGTGCTTACAGCCCAACACCGTGCAGGATGTTTGGTATTTGCCAGAGAACACCAAGATTGGCAAATTCGCCACTGGCGTCCTGTGCTCTTCACAGATGAAAGCAGGTTCACACTGACATGTGACAGATGTGACAGAGTCTGGAGACACTGTGGAGAAAGTTCTGCTGCCTGCAACATCCTCCAGCATGACCGGTTTGGCAGTGGGTCAGTAATGGTGTGGGGTGGCATTTCTTTGGGGGGCCGCACAGCCCTCCATGTGCTCGCCAGAGGTAGCCTGACTGCCATTAGGTACCGAGATGAGATCCTCAGACCCATTGTGAGACCATATGCTGGTGCGGTTGGCCCTGGGTTCCTCCTAATGCAAGACAATGCTACACCTCACGTGGCTGGAGTGTGTCAGCAGTTCCTGCAAGACGAAAGCATTGATGCTATGGACTGGCCCGCCCGTTCCCCAGACCTGAATCCAGTTGAGCACATCTGGGACATCATGTCTCACTCCATCCACCAACGCCACGTTGCACCGCAGACTGTCCAGGAGTTGGCGGATGCTTTAGTCCAGGTCTGGGAGGAGATCCCTCAGGAGACCATCCGCCACCTCATCAGGAGCATGCCCAGGCGTTGTAGGGAGGTCATACGGGCACGTGGAGGCCACACACACTACTGAGCCTCATTTTGACTTGTTTTAAGGTCATTACATCAAAGTTGGATCAGCCTGTAGTGTGTCTTTCCACTTTAATTTTGAGTGTGACTCCAAATCCAGACCTCCATGGGTTAATAAATTTGATTTCCATTGATAATTTTTGTGTGATTTTTTATGTCAGCACATTCAACTATGTAAAGAACAAAGTATTTAATGAAAATATTTCATTCATTCAGATCTAGGATGTGTTATTTTAGTGTTCCCTTTATTTTTTTGCGCAGTGTATTTCAGTCTCAATATTACCTTTTAGAAAATACGCTGAGTTTCGTTAAGTGCTGTCTCACGTTCCCACATCTTCAGTTTAAAAGGCTCGAACCAGATCTAGCGATACCCTGCTTCGCTTCAAAATGGAATTTGTCTGACGTCACTGTCAAAAGGGTCTATTGGTGAGCATGTGTCTGAAAGAAAAAGATTATGTGTGGAGTGCCGCAAGGTTCTATCCTCGGACCACTTCTTTTCAATATTTACATGTTGCCCCTAGTTCAGATTATGGAACACCATAATGTTTCTTATCATGTGTATGCAGATGACACACAACTTTATATTTCGGTGTCATCACATGATTACAGTACCTTACTTTCAATGAGTAAGTGTATTCATCAAAATAATGAGTGCATGTGCCAGAATTTTCTTCAGCTTAATGCATATAAGAAAGAAGTGATTATTTTTCGCCCCAAAAATGAAAGGTCAAAGATCAGCGCTCACCTTAACTTCATGTCACTGACAACAACAGATAAAGCCAGAAATCTTGGTGTAATTATTGACTCTGACTTGAAGTTTAACAACCATTTAAAGCCCATTACCAAATCAGCTTATTACCACCTGAAAAATATAGCCAGAACTAAAGGATTTCTGTTTAAAGAAGACATGGAAAAACTTTATCATGCAATTTTCAGTAGCTTGGACTATTGGAATGGTGTCTTTACTGGCCTAAACAAAAAATAATTTTCTTTACAACTACAGCTGATCCAGAATGCTGCTGCAAGAGTACTTACAAACACCAGGAAAATGGACCATATTACACCAGTCCTCAAATCACTACACTGGCTTCCTGTGAGTCAAAGGATAGACCTTAAAATCTTATGTTGGTCTACAAAGCACTAAATGGTCTAGGACCAAAATATATTTTAGTATTATTAACTCCATATGAAGTATCCAGACCCCTCAGGTCATCAGCGACAGGTCTACTGTGTTCCCAGAATCGGAACCAAAGTAAAGCAGCTTTCGGTTATTATGCTCCTCACCCGTGGAACAACCTCCCTGGACACCTGAGGTCTGCACCAACTATTAACTCATTTAAATAAGGCTTGAAAACATTATTATTCGCTGCAACTTTTACTTAGATTCAATATATAATTTTAATTCCTTTATTCATTCTAATTAGTGACTCGGGCCTGCACAGAGTCGCTATTGTTTTTGCTCGTGTTTCTTATTAGTGATTCTGGGCAGGCCCAGAGTCACTTGGGCTGAAGCTCAGAGGCAGTACTTAATATTCTCCATACTTATTATTTATTTATATATTATTATGTATTATATATTTATATATTATTATTGTTATGGCAAATTTCGGCATGTAACTCGTCCCGCAGCTTTGAGAATATTGCGCCAAAATATACGTCAGGTGCTTGCCATTTTAGTGTCGCGATTCCAATTTTTCCCACAGTTATTTCCAAAAAAACGGCCAAAATTTCCAACTGGAAATGAATGTGAACTAAAAAAAAAAACACCTTTTTTCTCAGTCAGCTATCGCTCTCATACCTGCATGTAGAAATGTCGATCAAACTTTAAAACGGAGGAAAACATGTGCTTTTCCCAAAACACCAAACCGTTTTTACATAAAAAGTAAACTTTTCAAATCTAATCAAAATCAAATCAAATCAGATTTATTTGCATAGCGCCAAATCATAACAAAGTTACATCAAGGCACTTTACATATAGAGCAGGTCTAGACCAAACTCTTTATATTTATAGAGACCCAACAGATCCCCCGATGAGCAAGCACTTGGCGACAGTGGCAAGGAAAAACTTCCTTTAAGAGGCAGAAACCTCGGGCAGAACCAGGCTCGAGGGGGCGGCCATCTGCCTTGACCGATTGGGTTGAGAGAGGGAGAGAGAGAGGGTGAGAGGGAGGGAGGGAGAGAGAGAGAGGGAGGCACGGGGGGGAGGCAAAGTTGGGTAGAGTAGGGAGAGAATAAGAGCAGGAGGAGGGGATATTCAAAAGAGGTGTAGGCAGGAACATGAGGCTGCATGAAGTTCATAGAAATGATGCTGTATAGAATTCATGAAGATATGGGAGCATCAGGCATTGGAGGAACATGGGATGATGATGATTCATCACCTGCAGGATGAGGACAAGGAGAGAGAGGAGAGGAACTGGGAGAGACAGAGACTTCGGGAAAACATGGTTAGTAAATGCAGTCCACATGCTTGGAACTGAGAGAAACTGGGATTTCAGAGAAGCATGATTGTTGGTATGTCGGCGCATGCAAGGGGGAAAGAGAGAGAGACGGGGGAGAGGGAGAGAGAGAGAGAGAGAGGGGAAATGGAGAGGGAGAGACAGAGAGAGAGGTGCTCAGTGCTTCCCCCAGCAGTCTAGGCCTATAGCAGCATAGCTAAAGAGTAGATGAACTTTAACTTTTTAACTATAAGCTCTGTCATACAAAAAAGTTTTAAGCCTGGTCTGCCCCCCAGACTGATACTGGAAATTGGTTCCATAGAAGAGGAGCCCGATAACTGAAAGATCGGCCTCCTGATTTACTCTTGGAAATTCTAGGAACCACAAGAAAACCTCCATCTAGAGAGCGGAGTGGCCTACTAGGACAGTAAGGAACTATGAAGTTTCTGAGATATGATCGAGCTTGGCCATTAAGAGCTTTATATGTTAGGAGAAGGATTTTAAATTCTATTCTGAATTTTACCGGTAGCCAATGAAGAGCAGCTAACTCAGGAGAGATGTGATCCCTTTTTCTAGTTCCTGTTAATATTCTTGCAGCAGCATTCTGAATCAACTAAAGGCCTTTCAGAGATTTGGTTGGACATCCAGATAATAATGAGTTACAGTAGTCCAGCCTAGAAGTTACCAATGCGTGGACTAGTTTTTCTTCATCCTCTTGAGAGAGGATGTTTCTGATTTTCCTCATGTTTCTCAGGTGGAAGAAAGCTGCCCTACTGACTTGTTTTATGTGAGGGACAAAGGACATGTCCTGGTCAAAGGTTACTCCAAGGTTTCTTACAGTGGAGCTGGAAGCCAAAGTAATGCCATCCAGACTGATTAAATGATTAGAAAGGGTTTCTCTAAGGCGCGTAGGGCCGAGTACAATAACTTCAGTTTTGTCAGAATTTAGAAGTAAAAAATTATGGGTCATCCAGACTTTTATGTCTTCAAGACATGTCTGCAGTCTGACTATCTGACTAACTTCATTTGGCTTCATTGATAAAGCTGAGTGTCTTCTGCATAACAGTGGAAATTGATGCTGTGTTACCTGATAATGTTGCCTAAAGGAAGCAGATAAAGAGTGAAGAGGATTGGTCCAAGGACTGAACTCTGTGGGACTCCATAATTGGCTATAGTGTGTGAGGAGGAACTATTGTTAACATGAACAAACTGATGTCTATCTGATAAATAGGATTTGAACGACCTTAGTGCAGTTCCTTTAATACCAATTTCATGTACCAGTCTCTGTAATAGAGTATTATGGTCAGTGGTGTCGAATGCAGCACTAAGATCTAAGAAGAGAAGTATGGAGCCTGATCCATTGTCTGAAGCTATTAGAATATCATTGGAGACTTTAACCAGCGCTGTTTCTGTGCTGCGATGAGCTCCAAATCCTGACTGAAATGATTTTAAAAATGAACTGAAGGTTCAATATGGGTCTATAATTGGCCAAAACATCTGGATCAAAATTCTGCTTTTTAAGTTCGGGTTTGATCACTGCAGTCTTCAGAGTCGGAGGAACATAACCCAAAGATAACGTCAAATTAATCAGATATAAAATGAAAGGCTCAATTAAGTAGAAAATCTCTTTAAAGAGGCTGGTTGGTACTGGGTCTAATAGACAGGTTGATGACTATAGAAGCTAGCTCTGAGAGATTCAGAGATGAGAATGATTCCACATGTAAAATAGGTGTTGCAGTTGATTCAGGAGTTGCTGTATTCAGTAGAAGATTATTGTCTAATGTAGGTAAAAGCTGATGAATTCTTTCTCTGATTGTTATCATTTTATTTTTAAAAAACCCATAAAATCATCACTGCTGAGAGCTAAGGGGATCACTGGTTCAATTGAGCTATGACTCTCTGTCAGTCTGGCTACAGTGCTGAAGAGAAACCTGGGGTTGTTCTTGTTTTTTTCTATTAATGCTGAGTAATGAGTTTCTAGCACTGCGGATAGCTTTTTTATTCGTTTTTAAACTTTCTTTCCAGGCTCGGTGAGACTCTTCCGAGTTGCTGGAACGCCAACTTCTTTCTTATTTCCTTGACGTCTGCTTTAAGGCACAAATTTGAGAATTATACTACGGAGGCAGTCTCCTCTGTTTTATTACTTTCTTTTTGAGAGGGGAAGCATCATCAAGATTTGAACACAGTGTGGCCATAGTGCTAATCACAAGGTCATCAACCTGTGTATGGGAGAAATCCTCAATTGAATTTAGATATGGCATTGCTGCAAATGATGAGCGAATGTTCTCTTTAAATTTAGCCACAGCATCTTAAGATAAACATCTTCTAAAGCCAAATTTATTCTTCAATCCTGTGCAGTCAATTAAAGTAAACTCAAATGTAATGAGGTAATGATAGGTCAGAAGAGAGTTTTGAGGAAAAATTGTTAACTTGTCAATTTCAATGCCATATGTTAGAACAAGATCAAGGATATGATTGAAGCAGTGAGTTGGTTCACTCACATGCTGTGAAAAGCCAATTGAGTCTAGTAAGGAAAGAAACCCAGAACTAAGGCTGTCACTTTCTACATCTACATGAATATTGAAATCTCCCAGTATAATTATTTTATCTGTACTAAGTACTAACTCTGATATAAACTCAGAAAACTCTGATAGGAATTCTGAGCACAGACCAGGTGGACGGTATACTGTAACTAACAGAACTGGTTTTTCAACTTTCCACGACCTTCTTCTTTTGGGGCAACAGCGCTAACCACTATGCCGCATTACTGCCACCTGCTAGTGGTCTATACACTAATATTTCAATATATAATCATGTTGTGCTGTCACTTCATATAAAATGTAGATGATGGTGTTTGGTCACAGGAAACTTTAAAAGGGATGTTGCAATGATACAGGTGTGCAGACCAGAGGAAGTGCTGAAAAAAATGTAATTTTGTAGAAATTCATGAAAAATGACCAAGAAATTAATTCTGCAGCCTTACAAGAGGATGCTGTCTGCTAAGTCTCTATCCACTGCACTCTAAATGATCTCATACCTCCCTTCTCACCTGCCTAAAGCATACAATCAGCTATGGTAGGTTGAGAGTTGAGTAAAACTTACCTGCCAAACATCATACGATGGATCAGAACACAATGAAAAGGAGTGCAATTAATTGTATAGTCTGTGTGAAATAGGTACTCATGTTGTGAGAGAAGAATTGCAGAATCATGCATTAGAGCAGCTTATTTCAGTCTTTTCAGTCCAGAATTCTCACAGGTAGCACCCAGATATTGCAACAGTGAGCCAGAAAATAATTGAGGCTGAGTTGGAGATGCCATGGGTTGTGAGGAGGCTCACGAAAGAAAGGCCATGAAACACCAGTTCAGGAGGTCAAAGTCATAGTTGTTCCCTATAGTGAACAGTTCAAGAGAGTTCTGAGCTAGACCAACATGGCGGTTGACAACAGCTCTGAAAGAAACAAGAAGCAACCAGCTCAGAAGATGGGGAAAGAAGCATGGATTTAGAGTCAACAAGAAGAGGGAAACTGGATGCCAGGAGGGGATGGGCACTGATTTAAGCACCACTTCTGTTTCACTAAATGAAGAGGGTTGGGGTGAAAGATCGAAACATTCAGCAAAGGTTGACAAAATCAGCTGCTGGCTGATGGATGCGACCCAACAGGTATTTGTTGTAAGAACATGGATTAAACATGAACTTACAATGCTTCCTCTCAACAGAGAAGTAAACAGCTATTCGTTTTAATGTTGGCTATATGGAAAGTAATGATTAAGAAAATATTCTTGGAATGAGCAGATTAAATGGCACTGTCAAACCTTTGTTAAGGCATCAGACATGTCTATTCAGTTATGTGCGGACTCATTTATGAACATTTATATCTTGTATTTAAGATGATGATGGGGGGAAACTTTTTGGTATAACTTTGAAAATTTTCTGGTCTTAGTAAGGACAAACTGTTTTGTCTGCTGTTTTCTCACTTCTCTCATTTCATCAAGCAACATGCACGACAACCAACATCATTAGTAAACACATTGATGAAATTTATTTAGTTGTGATTTTACATTCCACCGTTGAACATTTCCTTTATTTCTCTTGTTTTATGTTTATTCAACACACACAATACTGGTTGTCAAAGGTTGATGGATGAGATCTGTTAGAAATTTTGGTCCTTAACGGAAGTTGTAGTATCATTTTCCTAAAACCTCTTCAGCTGCAGTTTGTCTCTACTGGTGTGTTTGTTAGCTCTTTATTCATTAGTGCCTTACTAGTTGATGTTGGGTTGGCGATCATTTATTCTATCATTCTGAGCTGCTGCTGGATGTTCACTGTGAAGAGAAATCTTCTTCACTATGTCAAACAGTACAAAAAAGATGCATATGTATATATGTATAAACATTAACAAATTACTATTATGGTCTCATTTCATTTAGTTTTGCTCAATAAAGCTGTGATAAGAGTAGAAGGCCTCTAGAATTTTTACTTCTTAAAAACATACAACGTACATGAAATGCAGGTATTAACCATTACTTAACATTAAAAAATGTATGGTAAATAACACATTTTAAGTTTTGTAATGTTAGAACACGAGAACATTGGTCAAAACATGAAACAGTTTGTGCTGGAGCCAATCCCAGCCAACATTCCAGGGGTGGGGTACACACTGGACAGGTCATTAGTTTATCGCAGGATTAGGGCTCACACCTACGATCAATTTAGAGTCACCAATCAACCTAGACATGCATGTATTTGGACTGTGTACTGAAATTCCCAGATATATGCAGATATATTTCTTGCATTGAGCACAGGTCATTCTTGCTTTGAACAATTTTGGGTGGGACAAAATCTGACACCTGCCTGTGGTTTGCACCAGCTGAGATGTTGGGTATCCTCACCAGAGCATAAGATGAAAACATTATCACGTGTAATGTTATGCCCATGTGGTCCCTAAGCCATGTCAAGTACAACCTTCATGCCCTGATTTTTTTTAAGGGGCTTCCCTAGAGAATTTTTCTGTGTAAACCTGCATATTCCAGGCAAATCTGGACTGTGCATCACATGCTGCCCAAATTTTGATGCTGTATTTGGTAGGTTTGCTCAGCATTTATTGTTGGAATAGACACAGCCCACAAAACGCGAACAAGCATTCATCGAAAATACCCACAACAAGTATCAATGTTCTTGTGCTAATTATGCTTTCCCTGTACCCCTGTAATGTAGCAACTCAAAGGTATAAACTCTGCACCTGTAGATGTAGGGATGTGAGGTCACAAAGACAGACAGGCATGTTTTACGCAGCTAAAACAACTTGGGGTCAAATAGACAATACGTGCAAAATGTGCACAGAAAATTGAAAAAAAATATCATCATGATAATTATATGCTTAATTAGTTTCCCCCCCCCAAATTAGATAAAGTCATGAAATATGAAGCCAAAAGAATGTCAGCTATTATTTTTTGAATGATAAACATTGAATGGGGTCAAATTTGGGTCAATTTGACAAGGTCGACAGGAAGGTTAAATGGTCCTGACTGAACTACTTCTTGTTTTGTATGAAACATTCTTGACTTAACCTGCAGATTTAAGATGATGTAGCAGCAGGACTAAGCCTTGCTGACTCTCCATTTGAATGTGTGTTGGGAGCGTTGACTTCAAACTGTATACCAGTTTTTAAATTGTGTTGTGTTTTAAATAGGCCAGGTAAAACCGACTTATGATAGGTAATTTATCAATTTTTTCCCCCCCGAAATATTGTTGTCCCGTTTGGTCCGGCAAGGAACGGTAAAAATAGGCTATTCTAAGGAAAGTGCTCACAAGCAGAAAGAAACATAACACCCCCTACCCTATTGATAGAACAATGGACCACATCAACTAATCAAAGAAAGATATGGCAATGTGTAGAATTTGATTGCTGAGGAAGAGGGGAAAGTTTTGTGGCAAAAGAGAGACAGTTATATCAACAACAAGTTTTGAGATAATAATAATAATTTGTGAAGCATCTTATTGTTACACCTGATTGTTATATTTTATTTATATGCTGGACATCAGAGGGGTTAATGTTAATATCAAACACATATGTTTTAACTTCATCCTGCCCCTGAACATTATTTCAATACAGCCAATGCTACAGCAAGCTAACAAGGTATTTATGATTTTGACTTAACTGATGTATGGTATGTATGTGAAATAACTGCTGTCCATCAAAAGTAATGTGTGGAAGCCCACTATCACTATGATCCCAAAAGGCTGAGATTCGATGTCCAAAACTAGAATCACAGGGGTCACAGTACTCAAGTGTATTTACATGTCTATAAACTGAAATATTTGGCATAAAGGCTGATAATATTTACTTTAACCAGAAAGTTATGTGTATGTAAAATAAGATTACCCAGGATACTCAAGAAACTAAGTCATGACTGCAATACAATAAAATCCAGGTTGTATGAGGGTGTGCTCTCATTCTTAAAGAGATTCAGGTTTTGCGCATGGATTGGCTTTATTGTCACTTTCAACAAATGGTTCTAATGACTTTGATTCTTTTGTTTTGACACTCACAGTTACCTCTGGTTAACTGGAATTCTGTATCTGATGACAGTGAATTGCCCTGTGTTTTGCTGTAAGATCATCATGCCTAATATAGAAAAATTGGTGACACAGTCACGCTCAGTCATTTATCTCCTGACTACAAAAAAGTAAAATCAAACAAACACAACCTTTGCTCTGATTATAGACTCGGTCAAAAGTTTGTTAAAATGAAAACATTTTCAGTAAAAAGGAAAACATACTGAATAAAAGAGAGGAGTCTATATAAAATGGTAAATGGCCTATGGGATCATTAGACGGACTGGAAAGCACCTCCTCAAGAATGAATATTGTTTGGCAAATCAGTTCATGGTTGTCACTTCTTTGAAATATTCTGTACAATACTATACAACAGTGGAGGTCATGGATCTACACACTTAATTGAGGGACCTGCTGGAGCTGGAATACTGCAGTTAACAGATGGCTAAAGTAAGCATGATCCCAGCCCAGTACATTACATGGCTTCATGTTTGGTCAAGTTCCTTGTGAATGATCCCACAGGAAACTCCAAGAGGACATATCCATGAGAAACATGATTTTAATAATTTGACTCCAAAACTGCGAAGTTCGTGGCAACCGAATATATCCCCTTTTGGGGTTCAAATTTGTTGTTAGTCTACAGCCACTCAGTTTTAGGAAAACAAGTATTCCTTTGCTGGCATTTCTCCATGGCTTGGTTAAGGTCCTTTTCACAGTTTGCTCCACAACAACAAAATGAGCACAACTTCAAATTTTTTATATTTCATTAGCTTTTATGGTTTTTCTCTTATTTATAGATGGAAGATGATCAAGACAAACAATTTAAAACACACACAAACCAAGAAAAATCTGGAACCAGGAGAGACTGTAGTGGAGAAAATGGATGAACGCATGGAAGAGTTTTTCAGTTTCTTTCTTTGTGGATTCAGTTGGCTATATCATGGCTGGTACATTTAGCAGACGGTTCCATTCTCTTGTCGGGTCTTGGGGCAGGTAGATCGGGGTATTGGCTGAACGGATGGAGCCAGAGTGCAGAAGAAGCCAGCGATGAGGGTGAGGCCAAGACCTCCCCAGGCGCAGAACATGGACCAACCATACCCATGACCTATATCATCAGGCAAGCCATACAAATACCGCGGGTAACGGGAAAGCTCAAAGTTGATCCCAGCTACACAGGTACAGAGGGAAATGATGCAGAAGGTCCCTGCAATGACAAAACAAGATGTTGAAGCTGCTGAAGAAAAAGAAGAAAGATTATCATTTGTCATTGGCACAATGAAAGAGCAGCAAAAATTCAATCTCCCAGAGAATAATCCCCAGAGGTTATTCCTGTACCACCTATATAACCTGATTTTGGCTTTGGAGGGATGGTGGCCTACACCTCCTTTCTCATGTTTTAAGGGAGTACTGACCTCTTCCGTATTTAAGACCACAACATTTTCCAATTCCTAAAAGTCTTAAAAGAAACTAACCTGAGTCGAAGTCACAGGGTGGCAAACTTTATTTCAGGTTTCCAGGCTTGAAAATATTGAGAATACATGTTAGTACCTGGTCTTGGTGATCAGGAACATTGTGACCTGACTCTACTGTAGACCTACGACAGCCTCAAAGAAAGCCCCAAGGAAATTCACGCCTCAAAGAAATTCACAGTGTTGCTATGTGACTGAAGCAGTTGTGTAAAGAATAAAGAGTGTCTCTGAAGGCGTCTTTCAAGGTAATGTATGTACTTGAAGAAGAAGAAGAAGAAAGCTTTATTGTCATTGTTACACACACTGAGAGAATCAATGCACACACAACGAAATTCTTTTCTCAACTTACACTCTGAAATAGACATGCACAGACAACCACACACACACACAGGGCCCCACACCATGCACATGCGAGAGGCGGCACCACTTTTTCAAGAGTGAAGTGAAGGCGCCGCTATAGCTCAGCGCACCTTGGAGCAATTCGGGGGGGGGGGACGGTGCCTTGCTCAAGGGCACCTCAGCAGTGCCCTGGCACCTTTCCATCCACCAGTCCACACTTTACTTTTCTATGTACTGTGTACATACATCCATGTTTACTGTTTATTTACCACATATTTACTGTATTACTTTACAGTTTATTTTGTTTTTTCTACATTAAGTATAAATACAGTAAATATTTTTTATTAAAAATATTAACCATAAAATAAAGGCTGTAATCTGTATATTAATATAATAGAATAGTATTGATTTTTTAACAGCATTATTCAATTTCTGAATGGTCTTGAAGGTTAAATTACATTGAATTCAATGTTAAAAATACAAAAAATACACATCTATTGCTGAATGTAAAATTCTTCTTCTGCTTCTGTTATTTTATAGCAAAACTTTAAATTGAATGTAAAAAGAATGTAAAAAAATAAATTGTAAAAAAAAAAAGTAAAAAGTCTGGCAGCAAAAGTTGCCAAACATCCATCCATCTTCATCCACTTATCCGAGGTTGGGCTGTGTGCATGCGCCATCATACCAACAACCTGCTTCTCCGAAATCCCAGTTTCTCTCAGTTCCAAGCATGTGCACTACATTTACTAACCACGTTTTCCCGAAGTCTCTGTCTCCCCCAGTTCCTCTCCTCTCTCTCTCTCCCAGCTCCTCTCCTCTCTCTCCCTGTCCTCAACTGCAGGTGATGAATCATCACCATCCCATGTTCCTGCAATGCCTGCTGCTCCCGCATCTTCAAGAATTCCAAACAGCATCATTCCTACGAACTTCATGCAGCATCATGTTCCTGCCTACACCTGTTTGAATATCCCCTCCTCCTGCTCTCGTTCTCTCCCTACTCTACCCAACTTTGCCCTCCCCCCGTGCCTCTCTCGCTCTCTCTCCCTCTCTCAACCCAACCGGTCGAGGCAGATGGCCGCCCCCCTGAGCCTGGTTCTACCCGAGGTTTCTGCCTCTTAAAGGAAGTTTTTCCTTGCCACTGTCACCGAGTGCTTGCTTATCGTGGGATCTGTTGGGTCTCTTTAAATAATTTTATAAAGCGTTTGGTCTAAACCTGCTCTATATGTAAAGTGCCTTGATGTAACTTTGTTATGATTTGGCGCTATGCAAATAAATCTGATTTGATTTGATTTGATTTGGGGGTAGCAGCTTCAACAGGGACCCCCAGACTTCCCTTTCCCTGGCCACATCAACCAGCTCTGACTGGGGATCCCGAGGCATTCCCAGGCCAGAGTGGAGCTATAATCTCCCCACCTGGTCCTCGGTCTGCCCTGGGACC
Source organism: Remorina albescens (assembly GCA_034769265.1). Lineage (NCBI taxonomy): Eukaryota > Metazoa > Chordata > Actinopteri > Carangiformes > Echeneidae > Remorina > Remorina albescens. The sequence goes on along the minus strand of CM068484.1, from coordinate 17,172,459 downwards.
TCCTCCCAGCTGGACATGCCTGGAACACCTCCCAAGGGAGACGCCCAGGAGGCATCCTGACCAGATGCCTGAACCACCTCAACTGGCTACTCTTGATGCAAAGGAGCAGCGGCTGTACCCTGAGCTCCTCTCGGATGACTGAGCTCCTCACCCTATCTGTAAGGGGAGAAGCCAGCTCCCCTTCTGAGGAAGTTCATTTCAAATGGTTGTACTCTGGTATGGCAGTAAATGTACAGAACAGACTACAGTGTGTCAGTTGATAAATGCTAAAAAGTCATGTCTATTGTTTCCCCAAGTGCTGGAAAACTAAAGGGGGTTTCCTTCAAAGTTAGCTACAATGGGGTCTCCAACTCCGGTCCTGGAGAGCTACTGCCCTGCATGTTTTAGATGTTACCCTGCTCCAATACACCTGATTCAAATGATAAGCTAGCCATCAAGCACTGCTGAGGTCTGATAAGGAGCCACTCATTTGAATGATGTAATTTGAAAATGTACCCGTACACATCCCACCTGGGTGCTCTCAGTGTCATCTATCACATCTTTCTCAATTCATTGTTTTGGAAAAGCTGCAGACATTATCAGATGACATCACAATTTTGAATTTTAGAAAAATAATGAATGGATTTGGGAGAGATTTGTTCATTATCACTAACAGTTTGAACCATGTTAGACCATTGGAATAACATGTATGAATTCCTAAATTGGCTGTAGTTCCCATTTTACTATAAGCCAACATTCAAGACACCATACTGATGCAATTTACAAAACTGTTTTTGCTTCCATTTGATATCTGTTGAAGTAATCTGAACGAGAAATAAATAAAGACATTCTAGCAAAGTATTGTTTGAGTTCTTACTGGGTTGATCAGCTTCAGACCCACATTATAATTTGATATGTCTGTTTATCCATCCATTCATCCATCCATCCATCCACCTTCATCTGCTTATCCAAGGTCAGGGCACAGGGGTAGCAACTTCAGCAGGCTTTCCTTTCTCCGGCCACATCGACCAGCTCTGACTGGGGGTCCCAAGGCGTTACCAGGCCAGAGTGGAGGTATAATCTCCCCACCTGGTCCTCGGCCTGCCCTGGGGCCTCCTCCCAGCTGGACGTGCCTGGAACACCTCCCAAGGGAGGCGCCCAGGAGGCATCCTAACCAGATGCCCGAACCACCTCAACTGGCTCCTCTCAATGCAAAGGAGCAGTAGCTCTACTCTGAGCTATTCTCAGATGACCGAGCTCCTCACCCTATCTGTAAGGGAGAGGCCATTTACCCTTCTGAGGAAGCTCATTTCGGTCGCTTGTACGCGTGATCTCGTTCTTTCGGTCATGATCCAGTTCTCATGACCAGAGGTGAAGGTAGGAACGAAGATTGACCTGTAGATCGAGAGCTTCGCTTTCCGGCTCAGCACTCTTTTCGTTACAGTGGTGCAATACAGTGACTGCAGTACCGCTCCCGCTGCTCTGATTCTTTGGCCAATCTCACACTCCAAGGTCCCCCCACTCATGAACAAGACCCCGAGGTACTTGAATTCCTTCACTTGGGGCAAAGACTCATTCCCAACCTGGAGTAGACAGTCCATCGGTTTCCTGCTGAGAACCATGGCCTCTGATTTGGAGGTGCTGATCCTCATCCCAGCCGTTTCATACTCAGCTGCGAACCTGTCCAGTGAGAGCTAAAGGTTACAGACCGATGGTGCCAGCAGCACAACATCGTCTGCAAAAATCAAATCAAATCAAATCAGATTTATTTGTATAACGCCAAATCGTAACAAATTTACTTCAAGGCACTTTACATATAGAGCAGGTCTAGATCAAACTCTTTATAAAATTATTTAAAGAGACTCCCCCGATGAGCAAGCACTTGGCGAGAGTGGCAAGGTAAAACTTCCTTTAAGAGGTAGAAACCTCGGGCAGAACCAGGCTCAGGGGGGCGGCCATCTGCCTCGACCGGTTGGGTTGAGAGAGGGAGAGAGAGGCATGGGGGGGGCAAAGTTGGGTAGAGTGGGGAGAGAAAGAGAGCAGGAGGAGGGGATATTCAAACAGGTGTAGGCAAGAGCATGATGCTGCATGAAGTTCGTAGGAATGATGCTGTTTGGAATTCTTGAAGATGCGGGAGCAGCAGGCATTGCAGGAACATGGGATGGTGATGATTCATCACCTGCAGTTGAGGACAGGGAGAGAGAGGAGAGGAACTGGGGGAGACAGAGACTTCGGGAAAACATGGTTAGTAAATGTAGTGCACATGCTTGGAACTGAGAGAAACTGGGATTTCGGAGAAGCAGGTTGTTGGTATGACGGCGCGTGCGAGGGGGGGGGGGGGGGGGGGGGGAGGGGGAGAGAGAGAGGTGCTCAGTCCTTCCCCCAGCAGTCTAGGCCTATAGCAGCAAAGCTAAAGAGTAAATGAACTTTAACTTTTTAACTGTAAGCTCTGTCATACAGAAAAGTTTTAAGCCTGGTCTTGAAAATTGCTAAAGAGTCTGCCCCCCAGACTGATACTGGAAGTTGGTTCCATAGAAGAGGAGCCTGATAACTGAAAGATCTGCCTCCTGATTTACTCTTGGAGACTCTAGGAACCACAAGTAAACCTTCATCTAGAGAGCGGAGTGGCCTACTAGGACAGTAAGGAACTATGAGCTCTCTGAGATATGATGGAGCTTGACCAGTAAGAGCTTTATGTGTTAGGAGAAGGATTTTAAATTCTATTCTGAATTTTTCCGGCAGCCAATGAAGAGCAGCTAACACAGGAGAGATGTGATCCCTTTTTCTAGTTCATGTTAATATTCGTGCAGCAGCATTCTGAATCAACTGAAGGCCTTTCAGAGATTTGGTTGGACATCCAGATAATAATGAGTTAAGTAGTCCAGCCTAGAAGTTACGAATGCATGGACTAGTTTTTCTGCATCCTCTTGAGAGAGGATGTTTCTGATTTTCCTAATGTTTCTCAGGTGGAAGAAAGCTCCCCTACTGACTTGTTTTATGTGAGGGACAAAGGACATGTACTGGTCAAAGGTTATTCCAAGGTTTCTTTCAGTGGAGCTGGAAGCCAAAGTAATGCCATCCGGACTGATTAAATGATTAGAAAGGGTTTCTCTAAGGTGCTTAGGGCCGAGTACAATAACTTCAGTTTTGTCAGAATTTAGAAGTAAAAAATTATGGGTCATCCAGACTTTTATGTCTTCAAGACATGTCTGCAGTCTGACTATCTGACTAACTTCATTTGGCTTCATTGATAAATACAGCTGAGTGTCGTCTGCATAACAGTGGATATTGATGCTGTGTTTCCTGATAATGTTGCCTAAAGGAAGCAGATAAAGAGTGAAGAGGACTGGTCCAAGTACCAAACCCTGTGGGACTCCATAATTGGCTATAGTGCGTGAAGAGGAGCTATTGTTAACATGTACAAACTGATATCTATCTGATAAATAGGATTTGAACCACCTTAGAGCAGTTCCTTTAATCCCAATTTCATGTTCCAGTTTCTGTAATAAAATATTGTGATCAATAGTGTCGAATGCAGCACTGGGGTCTAAGAGGAGAAGTATGGAGGCTGATCCATTGTCTGAAGCCATCAGAATATCATTGGAGACTTTAATCAGCACTGTTTCTGTGCTGTGGTGAGCTCTAAATCCTGACTGAAACTCTTCAAGCAAACCGTTCCTATGCAGATGGTGATGTAATTGGTTTGCTACTGCTTTCTCAATGATTTTAGAAATGAAGGGAAGGTTTATATGGGTCTATAATTGGCCAAAACATCTGGATCAAGATTCAGCTTTTCAAGCAGGGGTGTGATGACTGCGGTCTTAAGAGTCTGAGGTACATAACCCAAAGATAAGGTCAAATTAATGAGATCTAGAATGAAGGGCTCAATTAAGTAAAGAATGTCTTTAAAGAGGCTGGTTGGTACTGGGTCTAATAGACAGGTTGATGGTCTAGATGATGAGACTATCGAAGCTAGCTCTGAGGGATTCAGAGATGAAAATGATTCCAGATGTAAAATAGGCGTTGCAGTTGATTCAGGAGTTGCTGTTTTCAGTAGATTTTTGTCTAATGTAGGTAAGAGCTGATGAATTCTTTCTCTGATTGTTAGGATTTTATTTGTAAAAAAAGCCCATAAAGTCATCACTGATGAGAGCTAAGGGGCTCACTGGTTCTATTGAACTATGACTCTCTGTCAGCCTGGCTACAGTGCTGAAGAGAAACCTGGGGTTGTCCTTTTTTTTTTTTTTATTAGTGCTGAATAATATGATCTTCTAGCATTGCGGAAAGCTTTTTTATAAGTTTTTAAGCTTTCTTTCCAGGCTCGGTGAGACTCCTCCGAGTTGCTGGAACGCCAATTTCTTTCTAATTTCCGTGTCATCAGCTTTAAGGCACGAATTTTAGAATAATACCACGGAGCCAGTCTCCTCTGTTTTATTATTTTCTTTTTGAGAGGGGCAGCATCATCAAGATTTGAACACAGTGTGGCCATAGTGCTAGTCAGAAGGCCATCAACCTGTGTATGGGAGAAATCCTCATTTGAATTTAAATATGGCATTGCTGCAAATGATGAGCGATTATTCTCTTTAAATTTAGCCAAGGCATCTTGAGATAAACATCTTCTATAGCCAAATTTATTCCTCGATGCTGTGCAGTCAATTAAATGTAATGAGGTAATGGTCGGTCAAAAGAGAGTTTTGAGGAAAAATTGTTAACTTGTCAATTTCAATGCCATATGTTAGGACAATATTAGGATATGACTGAGTGAGTTGGTTCATTCACATGCTGGGAAAAGCCAATTGAGTTTAGTAAGGAAAGAAACCCAGAACTAAGGCTGTCACTTTCTACATCTACATGAATATTGAAATCTCCCAGTATAATTATTTTATCTGTACTAAGTACTAACTCTGATATAAACTCAGAAAACTCTGATAGGAATTCTGAGTACAGACCAGGTGGACTGTATACTGTAACTAACAGAACTGGTTTTTCAACTTTCCAGTTTGAGTGGGAAAGACTAAGAGTGAGGCTTTCAAAAGACCTACAGCCAGATCTTGGTCTAGGGTTGATTAATAAGTTTGACTGAAATATCGCAGCCACCCCCCCTCCTCGACCTATGGTACGAGGGACATGAAAATTAACATGAGTGGGGGGTGTAACTTCATTAATAGTAACATACTCATCCTGCCGCAGCCAGTTTTCAGTTATACAAAATAAATCAATACGATGATCAGCTATGAGATCCTGACTAATAGAGATTTTGATGATAGTGATCGAATATTCAGCAGTCCACATTTAACTGCAGTATTATTTCAGACCGAATTTGTGGCTGTTTTGATTTCAGTTAAGTTCTTGTTTTTAGGTCCTCTTCTGTTTAATTTAGGTTTAGTAACTTTTCTAAATTTAGGTGGTCGGGGGAGAGACACAGTTTTTATAGGCCTAGACATAGACAGAGACTCTATTCTATTCTTGGCAGGGAACCGCTCTGACTGAGGCGCAGAGGAGCGTGTTTAACTGCGGCTCTGCCTCCTGGTCTCGACTCGGGGTTGTCAGGGTTTTAACTTTCTAATAAACTCGGCCATATTCCTAGATATGAGAGCAGCACCACCCACGGTGGGATGGACACCATCTCTCCTAATCAGACCAGGTCTCCCCCAGAAAGTATTCCAGTTATCTATGTAGCCCACATTGTTTTCAGGACACCACCTCGGCAGCCAGCAGTTGAATGAAGACATGCGGCTATACATCATCATCACTGGTCCGATTGGGGAGGGGGCCAGAGAAAACTACAGTGTAATACATTGTTTTAGCAAAGGTACACACCGATTCCACATTAATCTTTGTGACCTCCGACTGGCGAAGTCGGGTGTCGTTACTGCCGACATGAATAACAATTTTACCATATTTACGCTTATCCTTAGCCAGCACTTTCAGGTAAGACTGGATGTCTCCTGCTCTGGCCCCCAGGATACACTTAACTATGGCCGCCGGTGTCGCTAACTTCACGTTCCTCAGAATAGAGTCACCAATCACTAGAGTCGGTTTTTCAGCGGGTGTGTCGCTGAGTGGGGAGAACCTGTTGGAAACGTGAACCTGTTGTTGGTGAACCGGGGGCTGCTGCCTACGACTATGCCTCTTGTCTCGGACAGTCACCCAGCCACCCTGACTAGATCCCGGCTGCTCGGGAGCCGCTGGGGGGGAGGAAACTCTCTCGGCTGCCGTAGGAGCTGGTCTACGTCGGCCCGCACTGGCTACAGGGGGGGCGGCTAGCTACACTAGCATAAGTTGGGCTAGCTAAGGTGTGGAGCCGCGACTCTAACTCACTTATTCTCGCCTCCATTTCTACCATCATCCTGCATCTATGACAACAAGTACTATCATAAAACGAGGCAGAGGGGTAACTTGACATGTAGCACACAGGACAGGAGAGGAGAGGAGAGGGAGAAGGAGGAAGAGAGAGTGGAGAGAGAGAGCTAGAGGCCATTGCTAATCATTTAGTTTGATTAACAGAGCTACAGTATCATCTATAGGCTTAGGAAAGGGGAAGGAGATTGAGTTCTATGCTAGTATAGTTTAATAGCAGTGTGCTGTCGATTAGTAAGGTGAATAGCAAAGAAATAGCAAAGAAATAGCAAATACAGCACACTAGGTAACACAGAGCACAACCACCAGTGACCGGAAATGACGTAACACGCTTACCACACGTAACCGTAATGATGGGAAAAAGAAGCAATGCGATCCTGAGCCCCCCCGAAATGCAACCCCTCTCCTCCTCGACTGCAGCTAGAAATCCTGTCCATGAAAATCACGAACAGGATCGGTGACATGGCGCAGCCCTAGCGGAGGCCAACCCTCATTTGGAACAAGTCCGACTTACTGCCAAATACCCGCACACAGCTCTCACTTTGGGCATACAGAGATTGGATGGCCTTTAAAAGTGACCCCCTCACCCCATACTCCAGCAGCACCCCCCACAGAGGCTCCCGGGGGACCCGGTCGTATACCTTCTCTGGGTCCACAAAGCACATGTAGACCGGATGGGCATACTCCCAGGCTCCCTCCAGGATCTTCGCAAGGGCGAAGAGCTGGTCTGTTGTTCCACGACCAGGATGGAACCCGCATCGTTCTTCTCCAATCAGAGGTTCGACAATCGGCCTGACCCTCCTTTCCAGCACCTCGGAGTAAATTTTCCCAGGGAGGCTGAGTAGTGTGATGCCTCTATAGTTGGCACACACCCTCTTGGCCCTGTTTTTAAAAAGTGGGACCACCACCCCAGTCTGCCATTCCTTCAGCACTGCCCCCAACCCCTGCGCAATTTTGAAGAGGCGTGTCATCCATGACAGCCCCTCAACACCCAGAGCCTTCAACATTTCAGGACGGATCTCGTCAATCACTGGGGCTTTGCCACTGTGGAGTTGTTTGACTACCTCAGTGACTTCCCTCAGGGAAATTGCCAGTGACCCCATTTCATCCTCCAGCTCTGTCTCTGCTTCAGAGGGTAGGTATGTCGGGTTCAGGAGTTCCTCAAAATGTTCCTTCCACTGCCCAACTATCTCCTCATTTGAGGTCACCAACTTCCCACCCTTGCTGTACACGGCTTGGATGGTTCCCTGCTTTCCCCGTCTGAGGTGCCAGACAGTCTTCCAGAACAGCTTTGGTGGCGACCGAAACTCCTTCTCCATGTCCTCTCTGAGCCTCTCCCATGCCTGCTGCTTTGCCTCAGCGACCGCAGCCCGCCAGTACCCTGCAACTGCCTCCGGAGTCCCCCGAGATAACATACCCCGGAAGGCCTCCTTCTTCAGTTGGATGGCTTCCCTGACCACCGGTGTCCACCACGGTGTCCAAGGGTTGCCGCCCCTTGAGGCACCCAGGACCTTAAGGCCACAGCTCTCCGCTGCAGCTTTGGCAATGGAATATTTGAACATCAACCACTCAAACTCGATGCCCCCAGCCTCCACAGGGATGTTGGAAAAAATCTGCCAGAGGTGGGAGTTGAAGGCCTCCCGGACAGGGGGTTCCTCCCAACATTCCCACTTCACCCGCACTACACGTTTGGGCTTACCAGGTCTGTCCAGAGGCTTCCCCCCACACTTGACCCAACTAACCATGGAAGACACTTCCAGGAACACAAAGCTACAGACAATATTGCTCCCAGGTTCACAGGAACATGCAAATCTCTCCACCACGATAAGGTGATGGTCCCTGGAGAGGCTGTTGTAAATTCTAAAACTTTAAAGATAACACTGTACAAATAGTATAGTAATAGTAAACAGTATCGTAATTACTTACTACTGTAAATCAAGCAGTAGAAGGTAATTTTATGATGCACTCTGGTTATTATACATCTTGAAATCTTAAATGGGGATCTGCATTGAATTGATTGGAAATACTGTAAAACGTCAGCAGAAAAATGTATAGATTTAATGAATAAAAAAGAACTGATGTCTGTAGATGTAATGGGGAGTTGCTTGCAATTACTGTCAAGTAATGTTTATATAAATTAAAGCCCGTACATTAATGGGAAAAGTAGTCAGATATATTATATAATTGCTTGTAATTACTGTCAAATAATGTTTATAAAAAGTAAACCCTTTACATTAATGGGAAAGGTATTTAGATATATTGGTTAGTCACTTATAATTACTATCAAATACTGTTTATATGAACATAAAAAAATACATTAATATGAGAAGCCTGTTAATATATTAAGTAATTGCTTGTAATTACTGTTAAATAATGTGTATGTAAAGTAAAGCACATACATTTACGGGAAAAGCCTGTAAATATATTGGAGAGTTGCTTTTAAATAATGCTTATATAAAATAATGATTGTTAAAATTCTGTTTTTGTAAGCTATCATCACATGATCTTATTTTTTTTGTACAGTATAAAACCAACATTTACCAGGGATTTACTGTAAATAGATTGGATAATCATAAGCTTTCAAATCAAATCAGATTTATTTATATAGCGCCAAATCATAACAAAGCTACATCAAGGCACTTTACATATAGAGCAGGTCTAGACCAAACTCTTTATAAAATTATTTAAAGAGACCCAACAGATCCCCCAATGAGCAAGCACACGGCAACAGTGGCAAGGAAAAACTTCCTTTAAGAGGCAGAAACCTTGGGCAGAACCAGGCTTGGGGGGGCGGCCATCTGTCTCGGCCGGTTGGGTCGAGAGACAGAGAGAGGGAGAGAGAAGGAGAGAGGGATACCATTAATGGGTACTTAATCAAGATACCATTAATGGGTGTATCATAGTTTAAATGTAATTTTACATAATTTTTCTGTGCTTTACATCCAGAAGTCTGTACTTTGATGGGGAGTTCTTGTGGATGGTTTGGATAACCATATGAATTTACCAAAGATTACTGTATGAAAACAACAGTTTTCATTTAAAGTATGTAATTTCAATTTATTTCTGCAATGTTTTTAATTTTTGTGGGCAAATTTATACATTTGTTTAACATTCTAGCAATGTTTTAAAATGTGACTTTTTATTTTTTTATTTTTCAACAGTTCGACTGACAAAACGCAGACAATATTCACAATAAATATCTGTATTTTTTTTTAAACTCTCTGTAAAAAAAATGGTAAAAAGTAGGGATGTCCGATAATAACGGCCCGATATTGACATAATTATGTAATATCGGTGAAAATCGTTATCGGTTTTTCCTCGGATAATGAAAACCCAATAAAGCAATGCCTGGGTTTCGCCAAATATGCTGGAATCGCTTGTGGGGTCCCGAGACGTTTACCGGCGCGCGATTGATGACCTCATCAAACCGCACCTGGAAGCAAAATAACAACAACACTAGTCGTGGCTAAGCTTGCTCACTTGTTGCTACACAAAACGTCCGTGGTCTTGAATTTTTTTTAACGTTTCACCTGCGGATAACAAAAATCCAATTTGTAATGAATGCAAGGCGCTTGTCAAGCGAGGGGGAGACAAGACTTCATCCTTCAACACTTAAAATTTAATCGCTCACATCAGGAAGAACCATCCAGAGGTACACGGAGGGCTGATTGAGCCCAGTTTATATTTTCAGTGACTGTATTAGCCCATGTAATGGGCTTAGGACTGAGTCTGTCTATTCTGTGCACTTTCGTTTTCTCTGTTTGCACATTACCTCATTCCTAAAGTGTTGTTTGTACCTCATAAAAATTAACAGTTTTCAATATATTAGGCTGTCCTACACTACATGTTATTTTTGTTTACTTTAAATGCTGCACAAAGTTGTACAGGACAGGTACAATGTTGTTTACAATTTATGAAGAAGTCAGATTTGTCCTAGTTGTAATGGGCATTGTCAGGATGATCTCAGGAAGAGCTGTTGTTTGAGACAAAATGTTAAAAATAAATATGGCACTTTTCCATAACTTAAGTTGAAGTAATGTTCTTATTTTGTACAGACAATGTTAATTTGTGGAATGCCTCTAGTGGGGCATCACAATAAAAGTAGGTAATGTGTTAATTCCACGACAGGAGATATGTGATGTGACCTAAAAATAGTTTAGGGGAATAACGGCTGCATTAATCGGTATCGGTTGATATCGGAAATCGGAAATTAAGTGTTTGGACAATATCGGCATATCGGATATCGGTAAAAAGTTAATATCGGACATCTCTAATAAAAAGTATGGCAGCAAAAGTTGCCGTCAAATGACAGTAAAAAACCTTCAGTTATTCTTAAATTTTTTGTTTTACAGTGTGCCATAACCTCTAGTGCCCTCAGTAATGCACACTTTGCATCTTATATGTTCTGTCCTGTACACAGGCACGTAAAAAGACAAACTGTGATTTGAGGAACATTCCCATGATGATATATCTGTATTTTTGGAGAAGGGGCAGTAACACAATATTACATTTCCATACCACATAAAAACTGTGTGCAGTACAGTGTATACAAATTAGTACACAAGTCAAAATAACTTACTATTATATTACCAAATTAGTGAAATCACATACTATAAATTAAGATGGATGTGATATCACCACATTTTTCTGAAGCTCACAATTAGTTCCATCAACAGCACCTTGGAACTATCCTAATCCTCCCCCTTTTACTCTCTGTGACTCCAAAACAGGAAAAGATGTGGATCATGTGTAGAGACTTCAATATGTGCCAGTTTGTGGAAAGTATTCATTCACCCACATTTCACTGACAGAGAACACACCCTCAATTTGCCAAAATCATTCATAAAATTGCACTACATACTGACTTAATTGTATTCACAGTTCCACCACGCACTTAGAACCCGCTTTTAATGAAAATGTAGCCAAGCGACCTCTTCTGCCCTGGACACCACCTGTTGCTCTCTGTAAAGAGGTATAAGAGCCCCAAAAGCAGGATGTACAGACTTAAAAACAGCTTCTACCCTTGGGCTGTTGACACACTAAACACCCACAACTGAGAACAATCCAGTAAATAGTGCAATACAATTAACTGTCAAATCTACCTCACCCAAGTACAATTATAACATACTGTTTTTATTTATGTATTTATCATTATTTATGAGCGGTAGTTGCTCTTTGTTTTATTACTGTGAAGTTTGTTGAATGTTTGTGTTCTTTTCTCTTTTAATGCACCTTCAGTGTTGTCCCCAAGATTTTGTTGTACAGACCCTGTATAATGACAATAAGGCTATTTTATCTTATCTCTCATCTATAGACCATAAAGTTAGTGTGTATGTGAGACTCACCTCCCATGAGAAAAAGGAGACCAGCGACATACTGCATAAGACCTCGGCCCCAGCAGCAGCCAAGTACACCGATAATCCAACCAAAAAGAATGATGGCTACCGCCATGCCCATGAAACCTGCTGTCATCCTCCGCAAGTCTGAAGAAACAGGATGAGAGACGTGAATGTTATAACACCTGGGTAGGACAATGAAGTCTTAAGGAGTGGAAACATGACAGACATTCTTAAAAACATGTTTATCAGGTATCTGTAGAGGACAGGGAGAACGCAGAATGCACAAACACAATAGACCACCTCCTCCATAAAACCAGCACTGACAGTCCCAGACACACACCAACACAATGTATTTGTTTTCTTTAGACTCCATTTCCTTAGTTTGAGCCCAGGCAAACATTTTTATAAGGGAAACATTTGCCATGGATGGGGCCAGATTTTCCACATAGTTTAAATTTGCAGAAGCTGTTCAAGACATCCATTAATAAAGGCCTGATTAATATACAGGACTCTTGCACACAACCTGCACCTGTCATAGTGACAGTCACCTTGCAGAACAAGGCGTCTTCATGTTACTCTGTTTGAATGGACTGTATTGTGAATTGTGGTGTAGCGTAGAAGGCTCCTCTCTAATCAGAAACCTAAAATGTTGTGCGCTAGACAGGCAAGGTTCCAAATCAACCCACCTCAACCTGTCAAAGTTGATAAATTTTTAACCTTAAACAAAAGAACTACACTCTATCACTACTAGAAGAACATGAGGAAACAAAACTAGTTAAGGTGCATGCACTTATTATATATTAAACCAAAACTCCAAATCAGCATCAGATCAAACATAAACAAACTCAAACATGTCTTAAAAAAAACCCCACAAATCATCTATATTTACTTCTGGAGCTGCTAGGTCGTCACGACTTTTTGACCTCTGCTGCTAGCTTGTAATAAATCCTACAAAACTCACAAGAAAGATTTAAACCTGAGCAAGGTGAATGTAAGAGGCCTTGGACGTAAAAATGCCACCAAAGGGCAACAAAAAAGATAAACAGAAACCATGACATGAAGACACTCCGAGAGAGAAGCGACGCCATGTCACTCGTGGAGGAGGACACTGAGGAAGAAGATGGTGAAACATCTGATTGAGGCGAGAAAACGAACCAAGATATCTTGAAAGCCATAATTTCCTTGAAAAGTGGTCTTTACAAAAAATCGACGTTGTGCAAATAACAATTACCGATGTGAAAAAGCTGGTGCAGGAATGCACAGGGCACATTGCTGAAGATGATGTTAATGAGCTACTAACCAAAATCAGCAAACTGGAAAACACCGTGAAAAATCTCGCTGACAAAGTTGATGACTTGGAATGTAGAAGCAGACACAACAATGTGAAAAAAGCAGAGGGCCAAGATGCTGCAGCGTTTCTGGAGAGGTAGTTGCCGGAAGTTCTGGGGTGCACAGAATCGGCACCCTTCCTTCTTACTCAAGCACGGGTCGTCCAAGGACTCTCATGATGAAATTCTTGAATTTCAGAGACAAGGAGAAACAATCATACTATGAACAAGGAGAGAGTTCTGAGGGCAGTGCAAATAAAAGGAAAATCCTTTATGACAACGAGCAAGTTTTCCTTCATCCGGATCTTTCTGCTGGAGTGCACAAAAGCAGCGCAGCTATGATGAGGTGTGAAAGAAACTGTGTGACAAGGGCATCAATAAACACAGGATTGTCTTCCCAGCGCAGCTCCTGGTGACGCATATTGACAGATCTCACCTTTTCCGAACTCCGGCTGAAGTGGAGAACTTTCTCCAGTCTCTTTAAGGGATTAAAATGGACCTGAGGATGGGGTCTTTGTTAATTTCTTTTTTTTTGACCGATATATTTGTTTATCCACATCATGAAGGACTGGATTTAAAACGGACTTTAAGAAAAGACTAATCACTGATGTTTATTCATCCAAATGTGTGGACTAATGAGAGGGATGCTCACCACATCATGAACCCTAGGTGACCTGTAACAGCTGAGTATTTAGTTACTCAAGAAATTTCCCCATCCTCACTGATTAACAACAGGTATGTGACAGTTTGCACTGATGTTCACGCTTTGTCTGTTTATTAATACAATCTTGTGTTCAGGTTGGTAAAGTTGCATCGTTCAATAATAAGAACTAGAGTTTAAATGGTTAGTGTTCTATACAAGCAATTAGAATTAAAAAGGAATAAGTTAGAAAGAGGTAGGCGGTCGCATGTACATACCAATTTTTCATAAGCGGTTGAAAAGTTGAGAAGAGGAGGTGTTTCCATGGGTACATGGTACCTGCAAAGGGGGGAGGGGAGAGGGGTCCCTCTTTTTTTCTTTTCCCTTTATTTTTTTCTGGTTTTGTTCTCTCTGGACACCATGTAGCAGCTGGTGACTTCAATTGCACACTGGATCCATCAAGACAGAGATCATCAGGCTTTGATAACACTCGTACCAGGTCGAGGAAGATAATGCACCATTTTATGAAAGAGCTAAATTTATTGGATATATGGAGATATGCAAAACCAGATGCAGTGGAATACTCCTGTTATTCTGTCACTTATAAAACCCATTCACGTATAGATTATTTCCTAGTTTCAGGATTATTTGTTTCCAAAATCAAAGAGTACCAATATAGCGTGCATAGTTTATCTGACCATGCAGCAATATCCTTGATATATGAAGATGATAAGCCTGTAAGAGACGCCCAAAAATGGTACTTCCAACCAGAGCGGCTTATGGACCCTGCATTTGTAGATTTCTTAGATAAATAAATTGAGATATTTTTAAGCTCACCAGATAAGCATACAGAATTTCTTGCTCTTAGATCTCAGTATAATGAATTATCAGCTAATAAAGCAGCTGCCAACCTATTGAAACTCAAAGAATCATACTATGAACAAGGGGAAAACTGTGAAAATATTAGCATGGCACATTAAACAACAACAAACAGAAAGGTCGCTTAATTATATAGCAGCTCCAAATGGGAAAACTGTTTTGAACCCTGAATAAATTAGTGAGACTTTTAGGGTCTTCTGTGGGAGACTGTATAGCTCTGAGTACTCTTCCAACCTGGATGGGCAAACAAATTTTTTGAATTACCTCAATATCCCTAAACTTTCCGAAGAGGACTTTCCTTTTAACTTTACAGATAATTTCACATATTTGGGTATAAAATTCTTCCTTGAGTTGAACAAGATTTTCTCAAAAAAAAACTATGACTCACTGCAGGAAACTCCAACCTCATCTCTAGAACATCATTACCAATATCAATGATTGGCAGGATAAATATCCTAAAAATGAACATCCTTCCTAAATATCTATATGTATTCCAAAACCCCCAACCCCCTCCCTCTTCCTTGTTTAGTAGAACTAGAAAATTGTTTACCAACTTTATTTGGCAAAATAAAAGCCTACTAAAGGACTATGTTTATCTTTAATATATCTACCGTATGATCGAAGAGGCCTTCAGTGCCCAGTCATCCAGTGGTACTACTGGGCAGCTCAACTGCGGTCCATCATGTTTTACTTCTCTTCTGAAAATACCCCTTCCTGGATAGACTTGGAATCCTGCTCGGTGAGGCCTACCTTACCACTTCACTCGGTTTTGTATGCAGCGGATCTGAAAAGTCTGAAGAAAAATATAGACAACCCTATTGTATTAAATATGATTGACATTAGATTTGATACTTGTGAATATTTGAACATCAATCCGTCTTGGTCACGTTTTAGTGCTATTTGGGGTAATGCCAATTTCAAACCAGGGAGTAGCTATCAACAAACAATTAACAGCAACCTTTTTCATTATAAATGGCTGATGCGTACATACATAACCTTAGTTATGTATGTACGTCATTACACATGTACAAGTACAATGTAGCCGCAAGGGGGTACAAGCCAGTGCCTTATTGTGCCGGTCCCAAGCCCGGATAAATACAGAGGGTTGTGTCAGGAAGGGCATCCGACGTAAAACTTTTGCCAAATCAAACATGCGAATCGAATCAATGACTTCCATACCGGATCGGTCGAGGCCCAGGTTAACAACGACCGCCATCGGTGCTGTTCACGTACAGGGTACCGGTGGAAATTGGACTACTGTTCGTCGAAGAAGTCGAAGAAGGAGAGGAGGAAGGTGTGTTCGTAGGAAGAGAGAGAAAAGGAACGCCAAGAGTCTAGGACTGAGAGTAGGGACTTTGAATGTTGGAACTATGACAGGGAAAGGTAGAGAGTTGGTTGACATGATGCAGAGGAGGAAGGTAGACATACTGTGTGTCCAGGAGACCAGGTGGAAAGGTAGCAAGGCTAGAAGTTTAGGAGCAGGGTTCAAGTTGTTCTATCATGGTGTAGATAGGAAGAGAAATGGAGTAGGAGTTATCTTGAAGGAGGAGTTTGTTAGGAATGTTCTGGAGGTTAAAAGAGTATCAGATAGAGTAATGAGTCTGAAGCTAGAAATCGAAGGTGTAATGTTCAATGTTGTTAGTGGGTATGCTCCACAGGTAGGATGTGAGCTGGAGGAGAAGGAGAAATTCTGGTTGGACCTTGATGAAGTGATGCAGAGCATCCCTAGAAGTGAGAGAGTTGTCATTGGTGCAGACTTCAATGGACACGTTGGTGCAGGAAACAGAGATGATGAGGAGGTGATGGGCAGGTTTGGTATCCAGGAGAGGAACGCAGAAGGACAGATGGTGGTTGACTTTGCAAAAAGGATGGAAATGGCTGTAGTGAATACTTTCTTCCAGAAGAGGCAGGAACATAGGGTGACTTATAAGAGTGGAGGTAGGAGTACACAGGTAGACTACATCTTGTGTAGACGGTGTAATCTGAAGGAGATCAGTGACTGCAAAGTAGTGGTAGGTGAGAGTGTAGCCAGACAGCATAGGATGGTGGTGTGTAGGATGACTCTGTTGGTGAGTAAGATGAAGAGGGCAAAGACAGAGCAGAGGACTAAATGGTGGAAGCTGAAAAAGGAAGAGTGTTGTATGATTTTTAGGAAGGAGTTGAGACAGGCTCTGGATGGCCAGGAAGTGCTTCCAGTTGACTGGACAACTACAGCTAATGTGATCAGGGAGACAGGTAGGAGAGTATTTGGTGTGTCATCTGGAAGGAAAGTGGATAAGGAGACTTGGTGGTGGAATGAGGAGGTGCAGGAGTGTATTCAGAGAAAGAGGTTAGCTAAGAAGAAGTGGGACACTGAGAGGACTGAAGAGAGTAGACAGGAGTACAGGGAGATGCAGCGTAAGGTGAAAGTAGAGGTGGCAAAGGCCAAACAAAGGGCTTACGATGACTTGTATGCTACGTTGGACAGTAAGGAGGGAGAGACTGATCTATACAGGTTGGCAAGGCAGAGAGACAGAGATGGGAAGGACGTGCAGGTGGTTAGGGTGATTAAGGATAGAGATGAAAGTGTATTGACAGATGCCAGTAGTGTGATGGGAAGATGGAAAGAGTACTTTGAAGAACTAATGAATGAGGAAAATGAGAGAGAACGAAGAGTAGAAGAGGTGACTGTTGTGGACCAGGAAGTAGCAAAGATTAGTAAGGATGAAGTGAGGAGGGCACTGAAGAGGATGAAGAGTGGAAAAGCACTCGGTCCTGATGATATACCTGTGGAGGTCTGGAAGTGTCTAGGAGAGGTAGCAGTAGAGTTTCTGACTGGGTTGTTCAACAGGATCTTAGATAGTGAGAAGATGCCTGAGGAATGGAGGAGAAGTGTGCTGGTGCCCATTTTTAAGAACAAGGGAGATGTACAGAGTTGCAGCAACTACAGAGGAATAAAGCTGATGAGCCATACAATGAAGTTATGGGAAAGAGTAGTTGAAGCTAGACTAAGGGCAGAAGTGAGCATTTGTGAACAGCAGTATGGTTCCATGCCAAAAAAGAGTACTACAGATGCAGTATTTGCTTTGAGGATGTTGATAGAGAAGTACAGAGAAGGTCAGAGGGAGCTGCATTGTGTCTTTGTAGATCTGGAGAAAGCTTATGACAGGGTGCCCAGAGAGGAACTGTGGTATTGTATGAGGAAGTCTGGAGTGGCAGAGAAGTATGTTAGAGTGGTGCACGACATGTATGAGGACTGTAAGACAGTGGTGAGGTGTGCTGTAGGTGTGACAGAGGAGTTCAAGGTGGAGGTGGGACTGCATCAGGGATCAGCTCTGAGCCCCTTCTTGTTCGCTATGGTGATGGACAGGCTGACAGACGAGGTTAGACAGGAATCTCCATGGACTATGATGTTTGCAGATGACATTGTGATCTGTAGTGAGAGCAGGGAACAGGTGGAGGAGAAGCTAGAGTGGTGGAGGTTTGCCCTGGAAAGGAGAGGAATGAAGGTTAGCCGCAGCAAGACGGAGTATATGTGTGTGAATGAGAGGGACCCAAGTGGAAGAGTGAGGTTACAGGGAGAAGAGATAAAGAAGGTGGAGGATTTTAAGTACTTAGGGTCAACAGTCCAGAGCAATGGAGAGTGTGGAAAAGAGGTGAAGAAGCGTGTGCAGGCAGGCTGGAATGGGTGGAGAAAAGTGTCAGGTGTGATGTGTGATAGGAGAGTTTCAGCTAAGATGAAAGGAAAGGTGTACAAAACTGTGGTGAGACCAGCGATGTTGTTTGGTCTAGAGACAGTGTCACTGAGGAAAAGACAGGAGGCAGAGCTGGAGGTAGCAGAGATGAAGATGCTGAGGTTCTCTTTGGGAGTGACCAGGTTGGATAGGGTCAGGAATGAGTACATCAGAGGGACAGCACATGTTAGAGGTTTTGGAGATAAAGTCAGAGAGGCCAGACTGAGATGGTTCGGACATGTCCAGAGGAGAGATAGTGAATATATTGGTAGAAGGATGCTGAGTTTTGAACTGCCAGGCAGGAGGCATAGAGGAAGACCTAAGAGGAGGTTTATAGATGTAGTGAAAGAGGACATGAAGGTGGTTGGTGTGAGAGAAGAGGATGCAGAAGACAGGCTTAGATGGAGGCAACTGATTCGCTGTGGCGACCCCTGAAGGGAAAAGCCGAAAGGAGAAGAAGAAGAAGACACATGTACAAGTACAAGGCAATGAAATGCAGTTTGGCATCAAACCAGAAGTGCAAAAGCGGCAAGTGCAAATAACAATATGTACAGAATATAAATTATGAATATTATATATGTAATGTATTATGAATATAAATATAAATATAAATATACATACTATACAGTTATACAGGGGATATGAGTGGGACTCATTTTCAGCCCTGGAGTTTCATGCCTCAGGTCGGCCCACTTTAGATCACAACCTATTATATTAAAATCATATAATTATAACTTTTCATATAGAGCAGATCTACACCATAGAGTACTCTTCATTATATTAATTCTAGTAATATTCACTAAAGGAGCAATGCTACCTGCCCACTCTGGACTTGTGAGCTCAAGGCTGGTGCTTGGTGATTCATCTTGCTGCTGAGGGGCTACAACACAAAGTTTCTCAGTTATGTGGCGTCGCATCATAGTATTATTTAAATTACATAATGTTATGTTATATGTCACAACTCCACACAATTCATTGACTTTATAAATAATTAGTTTGAATGGTTTTATTGCAGGCATAGTTATATTTTGTTCAGCATCTTGCCTTACCCGTTTCATCATCCTCATTTGTCGTTTCAAACCGCGGGCTCATTTTAGTCACATCACTGACCTTCTCTTCATACATCCCTGCACTGACTGTGTGTGCTTTTTTTTTTTTTTTTTTTTTACCTTTTATTCAACTTTCCAAATGCATACACACAATCAAATTACAAAATTTGTATTTTCACAAGTTAACAAGTTAATAAGACTGGTCCATGAATGAAAAGAGAGAAGCACAGCTCTCAAACTCAAACAATATGAAAGTCAATCTAGTGAAACACATATATGGGTCAGATTTCCGTAATGTCCCATTTCAAACATGTGTCCAATTAGTTCAGTTCCAAATTGTATTTAACTCCAAGATGTTCCAATGGTCTCTTCCATTTCTGCTGGAAAGTGTGAAATCTCCCATTGATGTAATCTCCCAATTTTTCAAGAGTCACGACCTCGGATATCAGAGGTTTCCAGGTAAGAATAGAGGGAGGGTCATCTCCTACCCACCCCACTGAATCACTTCCTCATGTTGTTTAAGAAAATTGGGGACACTTCCAAGCAAACATAAAAGTGGATTTGCTGACACCTGTTGTCCTATTGCGACACTAATGTTTGCACATATTGCCCTCCACAATACCTGAATTGTATTGCATTCCCTCAGGCAATGCAACCTAGTGCCCGTGTGCGCTCTTTAAACATCCATGGTGTATACGAGCAAGGACATGTTACGTGCCCATGGTTACGTTAGGGTGCGCGACTGAAAAAAAAAAGCGCTGCCAGTGGAGGCGGCCCAGGGTCAGGGACAGCGGCCAGTAGGAGCAGATTACATGATATATTTCAACCCAGTGCCATGAAATAAATAAAAAAATAAATAAAAATAAGTGAACACCGGCCCTTGCGGCCCAAACATCAGACCGGCCAACCGGGAATTGTCCCGGTCCTCCCAGTTAGCCACTGCAGACCTGGATGTACATATTGATGTGTAGGGGCAGAGTTCAATAGGGAGACAGTTGTGGGGAAAAAGCTGTTCCTCAGTCTGCTGGTCCTAGTCCAGAGGCTCCTGAAGCGCCTGGCAGAGGGCAGAAGGGCAAACAGTCTATGGGCAGGGTGAGAGGAGTCGTTGAGGATGCTGCGAGCTCGACATAGACAGCGTTTCCTCTGGACATCCCCGATGGCTGGAAGTGATGTCCCAATGACACGCTGGGTGGTTTTGACTACTCACTGTAGCGCCTTGCAGTCTACAGCAGAGCAGTTCCCGTACCAGACTGTGACACAGCTGGTCAGGATGCTCTCAATTGCAAGGCATTAAAAGTTCACCAGTATGGCCAAAGACAGGTGGTGGTTCCTCAGTGTCCTCAGGAAAAAGAGGAGCTGATGAGCCTTCTTGACCAGACTGGAGGTGTTGGAGGACCAGGAGAGGTCCTCTGAGATGTGGGTCCCCAGGAACTTGAAGCTGGAGACACGTTAAACAGCCACCCCGTCGATGAGAACGTGCTTCCTTAGGTGTCCTGACCTAACATGCTGGGGTCTGTTAATCAGAAAGTCCATAATCCAGTGACAAAGTGAGGTGTTAATGCCCAGATGTCCAAGTTTAGTGATTAACTTGGAGGGAATGACAGTGTTAAATGCTGAGCTGAAATCAACAAACAGCATTTTTGCATAAGTGTTATTAATGTCCAGATGTGTGAGCACCGAGTGCAGCACAATGGAGACTGCATCCTCTGTGTTCCTATTGTGGCGGTAGGCAAACTGGTAGAGGTCTAGTGTGGGTGGAAGGCAGGTCTTCAGGTGTGCCAGGACCAGTCACTCAAAGTACTTCATAACAATGGGTGTGAGTGCTATAGGGCGGTAGTCATTCAGGCACGTCGCACTGAAATGTTTTAGCAGTGATGGAGGTGAATTTTAAGCATGCTGGCACAGCTGCTTGGGCGAGGACCGGAAAATGTCAGTGAAAACCCCTGCGAGCTGCTTTGCACATACTCTGAGCACACGCTTGGGGATGTCGTCAGGGCCAGCAGTCTTTCGTGCACTGATCCAGCTCAGTGCAGCATGGACGTCTGTAGTGGTGAGTGAGAGGGGCTGGTCTTCCGCAGGGGGTCCGGTTGTGGTCACCGTCACCCTGTTGTCTCTATCGACGTGAGCATAAAAGTGATTTATCTCATTCAGAAAGGAGACATCTTAGGTTATTGGGATGGAGTTTCGGGACTTGTAATCACTGATGGCCTGAATGCCCTGCCACATGTTTCAGGGGTCGGAGTTGGAAAAGTGTTCCTCTACCTCCAGCTTGTAGCACTGCTTGGCTTTGTTGATGCCCCTCTTCAGGTTTGCCCTGGATGTGCTGTAGGCCTGTGTGTCGCCTGATCAACTGAAAGAGTTGGTAAACTTTCCTTTTTCAGTAATAGGCTTTATCATAGAGGAGGGTCTCAAGCCTGATCTCATAAGCTGCGAGAGAGTCTGCCCCCACAGACTGATAATGAGAGTTGGTTCCATAGAAGAGGATCCTGATAGCTGAAATACAGTGGGGCAAAAAAGTATTTAGTCAGCCACCAATTGTGCAAGTTCTCCCACTTAAAAAGATGAGAGAGGCCTGTAATTTTCATCATAGGTACACTTCAAATATGAGAGACAGAATGGGGGGAAAGAATCCAGGAAATCACATTGTAGGATTTTTAATGAATTAATTGGTGTATTCCTTGGTAAAATAAGTATTTGGTCACCTACAAACAAGCAAGATTTCTGGCTCTCACTGACCTGTAACTTCTTCTTTAAGAGGCTCCTCTGTCCTCCACTCGTTACCTGTGTTAATGGCACCTGTTTGAACTCGTTATCAGTATAAAAGACACCTGTCCACAACCTCAAACAGTCACACTCCAAACTCCACTATGGCCAAGACCAAAGAGCTGTCAAAGGACACCAGAAACAAAATTGTAGACCTGCACCAGGCTGAGAAGACTGAATCTGCAATATGTAAGCAGCTTGGTGTGAAGAAATCAACTGTGGGAGCAATTATTAGAAAATGGAAGACATACAAGACCACTGATAATCTCTCTTGATCTGGGTCTCCACGCAAGATCTCACCCCGTGGGGTCAAAATGATCACAAGAACGGTGAGCAAAAATCCCAGAACCACACAGGGGGACCTAGTGAATGACCTGCAGAGAGCTGGGACCAAAGTAACAAAGGTTACCATCTACGCCGTCAGGGACTCAAATCCTGCAGTGGCAGACGTGTCCCCCTGCTTAAGCCAGTTCATGTCCAGGCCCGTCTGAAGTTTGCTAGAGAGCATTTGGATGATCCAGAAGAGGATGGGGAAAATGTCATATGGTCAGATGAAACCAAAATAGAACTTTTTGGTAAAAACTCAACTTGTCGTGTTTGGAGGAGAAAGAATGCTGAGTTGCATCCAAAGAACACCATACCTACTGTGAAGCATGGGGGTGGAAACATTATGCTTTGCGGCTGTTTTTCTGCAAAGGGACCAGGACGACTGATCTGTGTAAAGGAAAGAATGAATGGGGCCATGTATCGTGAGATTTTGAGTGAAAACCTCCTTCCATCAGCAAGGGCATTGAAGATGAAACGTGGCTGGGTCTTTCAGCATGACAATGATCCCAAACACACCGCCCGGGCAACGGAGGAGTGGCTTCGTAAGAAGCATTTCAAGGTCCTGGAGTGGCCTAGCCAGTCTCCAGATCTCAACCCCATAGAAAATCTTTGGAGGGAGTCGAAAGTCCTTGTTGCCTAGCAACAGCCCCAACACATCACTGCTCTAGAGGAGATCTGCATGGAGGAATGGGCCAAAATACCAGCAACAGTGTGTGAAAACCTTGTGAAGACTTACAGAAAACGTTTGACCTCTGTCATTGCCAACAAAGCGTATATAACAAAGTATTCAGCTGAACTTTTGTTATTGACCAAATACTTATTTTCCACCATAATTTGCAAATAAATTCTTTAAAAATCAGACAATGTGATTTTCTGGATTTTTTTTTCTCATTTTGTCTCTCATAGTTGAGGTATACCTATACCTAAATTACAGGGCTCTCTCATCTTTTTAAGTGGGAGAACTTGCACAATTGGTGGCTGACTAAATACTTTTTTGCCCCACTGTATCTGCCTCCTGACTTTACTCTAGGAACCACAAGTAAGCCTCCTTATACAGTGGGGATTTAGAGCTCACCACAGCACAGAAACAGCGCTGATTAAAGTCTCCAATGATATTCTAATGGCTTCAGACAATGGATCAGCCTCCATACTTCTCCTCTTAGATCTCAGTGCTGCATTCGACACCCTTGATCACAATATTTTATTACAGAGACTGGAACATGAAATTGGCATTAAAGGAACTGCTCTAAGGTGGTTCAAATCCTGTTTATTGGATAGATATCAGTTTGTACATGTTAACAATAGCTCCTCCTCACGCACTATAGCCAGTTATGGAGTCCCACAGGGTTCGGTACTTGGACCAATCCTCTTCACTCTTTATCTGCTTCCTTTAGGCAACATTATCAGGAAACACAGCATCAATTTCCACTGTTATGCAGACGACACTCAGCTGTATTTATCAATGAAGCCAAATGAAGTTAGTCAGATAGTCAGACTGCAGACATGTCTTGAAGACATAAAAGTCTGGATGACCCATCATTTTTTACTTCTAAATTCTGACAAAACTGAAGTTATTGTACTCAGCCCTAAGCACCTTAGAGAAACCCTATCTAATCATTTAATCAGTCTGGATGGCATTACTTTGGCTTCCAACTCCACTGTGAAAAACCTTGGAGTAACCTTTGACCAGGACATGTCCTTTGTCCCTCACATAAAACAAGTCAGTAGGGCAGCTTTCTTCCACCTGAGAAACATTAGGAAAATCAGAAATATCCTCTCTCAAGAGGATGCAGAAAAACTAGTCCACGCATTCGTAACTTCTAGGCTGGACTACTGTAACTCATTATTATCTGGATGTCCAAACAAATCTCTTAAAGGCCTTCAGTTGATTCAGAATGCTGCTGCACGAATATTAACAGGAACTAGAAAAAGGGATCAAATCTCTCCTGTGTTAGCTGCTCTTCACTGGCTGCCGGTAAAATCCAGAATAGAATTTAAAATCCTTCTGTTAACATATAAAGCTCTTACTGGCCAAGCTCCGTCATATCTCAGAGAGCTCATAGTTCCTTACTGTCCTAGTAGGCCACTCTGCTCTCTAGATGGAGGTTTACTTGTGGTTCCTAGAGTCTCCAAGAGTAAATCAGGAGGCAGATCTTTCAGTTATCATGCTCCTCTTCTATGGAACCAACTTCCAGTATCGGTCCGGGGGGCAGACTCTTTAGCAATTTTCAAGACCAGGCTTAAAACTTTTCTGTATGACAGAGCTTATAGTTAAAAAGATAAAATTCATTTACTCTTTAGCTATGCTGCTATAGGCCTAGACTGCTGGGGGAAGGACTGAGCACCTCTCTCTCTCTCTCTCTCCCTCTCCCTTCCCCCTCTCTCTCTCTCTCTCCCTCTCCCCTCTCCCTCTCTCTCTCCCCCCCTCGCATGCACCGTCATACCAACAACCTGCTTCTCCGAAATCCCAGTTTCTCTCAGTTCCAAGCATGTGCATTGCATTTACTAACCATGTTTTCCCGAAGTCACTGTCTCCCCCAGCTCCTCTCCTCTCTCTCCCTGTCCTCATCCTGCAGGTGATGAATCATCACCATACCATGTTCCTGCAATGCCTGCTAGTCCCACATCTTCAAGAATTCCATACAGCATCATTCCTACGAACTTCATGCAGCATCATGTTCCTGCCTACACCTGTTTGAATATCCCCTCCTCCTGCTCTCTTTCTCTCCCTACTCTACCCAACTTTGCCCCCCCCCCCGTGCCTCTCTCTCTCTAAACCCAACCGGTCGAGGCAGATGGCCGCCCCCCCTGAGCCTGGTTCTGCCCGAGGTTTCTGCCTCTTAAAGGAAGTTTTTCCTTGCCACTGTCGCCAAGTGCTTGCTCATCGGGGGATCTGTTGGGTCTCTTTAAATAATTTTATAAAGAGTTTGGTCTAGACCTGCTCTATATGTAAAGTGCCTTGATGTAACTTTGTTATGATTTGGCGCTATACAAATAAATCTGATTTGATTTGATTTGAACATCGGTGGTGGAGAGAGGTACATTGAACAAATTGAATGCTATAATGAATAATAGCAGACACCCTCTCGACAGCCTCCTGGAACAACAGAGGAGTAGTTGCAGCAGTCGGCTCCTCTCTTTGTGCTGCAGAACAGAGAGATTCAGGAGGTCCTTTGTTATGATTTGGCGCTATACAAATAAATCTGATTTGATTTGATTTATACAGAGCGAAGCGACCTATTGGGACAATAAGGCGCTATGAGCCCTCTGAGATACAGTGGGTAAAATAAGTATTAAACACGTTACCATTTTTCTCAGTAAATCTATTTTTAAAGGTGACACTGACATGAAATTTTCACCAGATGTCTGTAACAACCCATGCAAGCCACACATGCAAAGAAATCAAACCGTTGTTGTTAAGTTTAGGGAGTTAGTCACTGAGTCTGGTTAATTTTTTTGTAGCACAAGTTTCTTGTGTTTACTCTGAATGGATGTCCATAAATTAAGTTATGTGTGATAAAGTGGAATGACAAAGGGAAAAAGTATTGAACACACTTAATTAAATTAATTTAATACTTCATACAAAAGCCTTTGTTGGTAATAACAGCTTCAAGACGCCTTCTGGATGGAGAAACTAGTTACATGCATTGTTCAGGTGTGATTTTGGCCCATTCTTCCACACAAACAGTCTTCAAATCTTGAAGGTTCCGTGGGCCTCTTCTATGAACTCTAATCTTTATTTCTTTCCATAGATTTTCTATTGGATTCAAGTTAGGTGATTGGCTGGGCCATTCTAGCAGCTTTATTTTCTTTCTCTGAAACCAAGTGAGAGTTTGTGTTTGCGATCACTGACTTGCTGAAATGTCCACCCTCATTTCATCTTCATCATCCTACTTGATGGCAGTATGTTTTTTTATCAAGAATGTCTCTTTACTTTTTTTTCCATTCATCCTTCCTTCAATTACATGAAGTTTGCCAGTGCCGTATGCTGAATAACAGCCCCACACCATGATGTTCCCACCTCCAAACTTCACTGTTGGCATGGTGTTTTTGGGGTGATGTGCTGTGCCATTTGACCTCCAAACATCGTGTGTATTATGGCATCCAAAGAGTTCAATTTTGGTCTCATCTGACCAGACTATATTCTCCCAGTATCCCACAGGCTTGTGTAAATGTTGTGCAGCAAATTTTAAACGAGCTGTTTTTTCTTGCAATGGAGCAATGGAGTGTTGCTTGGTGAGCGTGCATACAGGCCATGGCTGTTGAGTGTGTTACTTATTGTTTTCTTTGAAACAATTGTACCTGCTGAATCCAGGTCTTTCTGAAGCTCTCCACAAGTGGTCCTTGGCTCTTGAACAACTCTTCTTATAATTCTTTTGACTCCTCTGTCAGGAGGTACATTTCAAAAACTTTTGTAAATAGTTGTACAAAAAAGGCCTGAGGCATTTCCTGCATTTTCCTGTAAACAGTTGTATATAACTTTGTTGTTTGCTAAATTTGTACATAAGAATCAAAAAATTGTTCCTGCTACCCCAAAAGAGTTCCTATCCACCAGAAGACACCGGGGCACATCACAAGCCTGACACGTCCAGGGTGTGTCTCTCCTGCTGTTGTCAACCTGGAAGCAGCATTTGTATTTCAGTCTGCCGTTGGAGGCTTTTTCGGAACCCTCTGTGGCTATGACAATAGGCACAGGAACGTGATCCGTTCACCTGCTCTCGGGAACACCTGCTTTGTCCAAGCCACATAGCAGAGACGCCAGCTCCACCATGAACTCTTTGCGTTCCATAGGCTGCACCTGCTTGGCACTGCTCATCTCACGGTGGAAAATGAACGCATCTGTTGAAGCATGGTCCTGTACCAGCAAGCAGTTTTTCTGTGGGTGGAGTAGTATTGGAGGAGCTGGACCGATAGATCAACCCCACCCATATTTCTGATTTAGGTTGCGATGGATGTTGTACAGGGAATATCTCTCACAGTCCAGCATCCATCTCCATGCTTCATTCCTCTCCTCACTGTCTCACCTGAAAATGCAGGATTGATGGTGGAACACACAGGCATGTGTTGTAATGCTCAGCCTTGCAAATTACAAAACCACAAAAATTTCATTCATGTTCTTCACTGGTCACACCCACCATCCTTACTCCATCATTCAATAATCCAATCACAACTCCCCAAACCATCCACGACATGTCAGGCCCACCTCCAGGAAACTTTCAAATCCGTGTCAGACTCACCGGTATGGCTGGTTCAGGAAGTAAGGGAACGCCAGCTCACCTTCAGCTTAAAACTGTGTGTGTGATCCGCGTTGCGGCTTGTCAAAATTGCGTTTTAAGTCCGCATCGTTGATGCGTACCCGCATGTGGAATCTGCCGGTATGGCTCACAACCAAGGCCTGGAGACACGTTGGATTGTTTATTTCCATGGCGGAGTTTCCAGTGGAATTACTGGTCCTCCCAGATAAAGGCCAACGCTGACACTGACTTTGAATGACTATCGGATGGTACTGTGAGTAGGCTTACTCCACACATTATTGTATGGGGTTGCTAGCATATTGTTTTTTCTGTGTGATTTTTCTATTTTTTGGGGTATCTGCCGTAAAACTCGGAGCGGAGTTTTGAGTTGACTTTATTTTTGTGTGTGAGTGGACTGGATTTGGACTGACTGGGCTTAGGGTTATGAGGAACACCCAAAACAGCATTTACCCAATCTTGACAGCATTTATCTTCTTTTCTGGGGCATCCTTTTCTGCTCTCCCTGTAGTTGCCACATGCACCAAATGATGGCCAGGTCCATAAATGGTTTGGGACTGGTATAAAAATTGTCCTTGTAAATATGATACCCGGTGCCAATCCAGGATAGCTAAATAAGGTTCATGACAACATCATAAGACAGCTCATGCTGACTTGCAACTGCAGTCTTTCCAGTGTAAATGTTGAACCTGATGGAGTAGCCATTGTTTGATTCAGACAATACAAATAACTTGACCCCCCATTTAATTGTTCTGTCCTTCATATATTTGGTCATGCCAGTTTTTGCCTTCTGCCACCATTCTTTGATCCACTGCCAGCTCCCTCTTTGGGTGGTAATAGCCTTTTCAAGCACTGAGGATGTCATCAAAGAGAGGACTGACTCTAAACTGTTTTGGCCCGGTGTTCCCTACTTGCTGTCATTTAGTTTAACCTCCTCAGGATCACTGAGGTGGGGGTTCAAAAATATGGATCGTGTCTCTTTGACTTTGGAAGGGGCAAAGACAAAAAGTGAGTCTGTCTTCAGTAGTCTTGGAGACTTGGCAGAGGCACCAGAGACATGTGCATCAGGAGACCCAAAACATTTGTAGTGCTCCAGTGTTGTTAGGTTGTTAGGGTTAGGGTCACTACATCAGTCCATTTTTACTTTTTCCCTAATTATTTGTTTTTTGCAATGGGCATGCCACGCACACGCCATCCCGCCCTCTGGACAGACCTCCAAGTTACACTCAGTGCACATGACAGAGGCTCCTCTTCCAAAAAGAGGGATCATCCAAATCATTCTCACAGTCCTCACCCACATTCTCTGGCTCAGACTCTGGCTCCATGTCTCCATCTCTTTCCAGCTCAAAGAAGAGCTGCAGTGCCTGCTCCACATCCATCTGTCCCTTCATTATTTTGGCACACAAAATAAAAAGACAACTACACTACACACTAACTTTTCACTCCAAAAAACGCTAAAAGTCACAAATCTCTCAAATCTCCAAACCCACGATATGGGCTTAGCTCCTGACTAAGCACATTTACATGTCCAGTTAAACCGAGCTATAACCATAGCTCTTCAGAACTTTAAATGGATTTTTGTACCTATATTAACAACAATGTTCAGGCATTCTTTTCAAACTAGAAAACGACCTAAAACAATGCAGCTGGCCACTATCAAGGTAATACCTAAAGAACAAAAAGACCCAGACCCAACCATTCTTTTCTCATATAGACTGTTATCAATTCAAAATAGAGATTCTAAAATAATGGCAAATATTTTGGCAACTCATCTTAATTTAGTTTTGCCTAAGTTAGTGGCTACAGATCAAACTGGTTTTGTATCTGTTAATGGTTTGACCTCCCAGATATTTTCTCTAGAGAGAGGCACAAAACAAAGCTGTCCCCTGTCTTCTGTTTGCTTTGATTATAGAGCCTTTAGCTGAATCTATAAGATTAGATGAGCAGGTGAAGGGCATTCAAACTTCTTCTTCTTCTTCTTCTCCTTTCAGCTTTTCCCTTCAGGGGTCGCCACAGCGAATCAGTTACCTCCATCTAAGCCTGTCTTCTGCATCCTCTTCTCTCACACCAACCACCTTCATGTCCTCTTTCACTACATCTATAAACCTCCTCTTTGGTTTTCCTCTAGGCCTCCTGCCTGGCAGTTCAAAACTCAGCATCCTTCTACCAATATATTCACTATCTCTCCTCTGGACATGTCCGAACCATCTCAGTCTGGCCTCTCTAACTTTATCTCCAAAACCTCTAACATGTGCTGTCCCTCTGATGTACTAATTTCTGACCCTAACCAACCTGGTCACTCCCAAAGAGAACTTCATCTCTGCTACCTCCAGCTCTGCCTCCTGTCTTTTCCTCAGTGACACTGTCTCTAGACCAAACAACATCACTGGTCTCACCGCAGTTTTGTACACCTTTCCTTTCATCTTAGCTGAAACTCTTATATCACACATCACACCTGACACTTTTCTCCACCCATTCCAGCCTGCCTGCACATGCTTCTTCACCTCTTTTCCACACTCTCCATTGCTCTGGACTGTTGACCCTAAGTACTTAAAATCCTCCACCTTCTTTATCTCTTCACCCTGTAACATCACTCTTCCACTTGGGTCCCTCTCATTCACACACATATACTCCGTCTTGCTGCGGCTAACCTTCATTCCTCTCCTTTCCAGGGCAAACCTCAACCACTCTAGCTTCTCCTCCACCTGTTCCCTGCTCTCACTACAGATCACAATGTCATCTGCAAACATCATAGTCCATGGAGATTCCTGTCTAACCTCGTCTGTCAGCCTGTCCATCACCATAGCAAACAAGAAGGTGCTCAGAGCTGATCCCTGATGCAGTCCCACCTCCACCTTGAACTCCTCTGTCACACCTACAGCACACCTCACCACTGTCTTACAGTCCTCATACATGTCTTGCACCGCTCTAACATACTTCTCTGTCACTCCAGACTTCCTCATACAATACCACAGTTCCTCTCTGGGCACCCTGTCATAAGCTTTCTCCAGATCTACAGAGATACAATGCAGCTCCCTGTGACCTTCTCTGTACTTCTCTATCAACATCCTCAAAGCAAATACTGCATCTGTAGTACTCTTTTTTGGCATGAAACCATACTGCTGCTCACAAATGCTCACTTCTGCCCTTAGTCTAGCTTCAACTACTCTTTCCCATAACTTCATTGTATGGCTCATCAGCTTTATTCCTCTGTAGTTGCTACAACTCTGTACATCTCCCTTGTTCTTAAAAATGGGCACCAGCACACTTCTCCTCCATTCCTCAGGCATCTTCTCACTATCTAAGATCCTGTTGAACAACCCAGTCAGAAACTCTACTGCTACCTCTCCTAGACACTTCCAGACCTCCACAGGTATATCATCAGGACTGAGTGCTTTTCCACTCTTCATCTTCTTCAATGCCCTCCTCACTTCATCCTTACTAATCTTTGCTACTTCCTGGTCCACAACAGTCACCTCTTCTACTCTTCGTTCTCTCTCATTTTCCTCATTCATCAACTCTTCAAAGTACTCTTTCCATCTTCCCATCACACTACTGGCATCTGTCAATACACTTTCATCTCTATCCTTAATCACCCTAACGGCCTGCACGTCCTTCCCATCTCTGTCTCTCTGCCTTGCCAACCTGTATAGATCAGTCTCTCCCTCCTTACTGTCCAACGTAGCATACAAGTCATCGTAAGCCCTTTGTTTGGCCTTTGCCACCTCTACTTTCACCTTACGCTGCATCTCCCTGTACTCCTGTCTACTCTCTTCAGTCCTCTCAGTGTCCCACTTCTTCTTAGCTAACCTCTTTCTCTGTATACACTCCTACACCTCCTCATTCCACCACCAAGTCTCCTTATCCACTTTCCTTCCAGATGACACACCAAATACTCTCCTACCTGTCTCCCTGATCACATTAGCTGTAGTTGTCCAGTCAACTGGAAGCACCTCCTGGCCATCCAGAGCCTGTCTCAACTCCTTCCTAAAAATCATACAACACTCTTCCTTTTTCAGCTTCCACCATTTAATCTTCTGCTCTGTCTTTGCCTTCTTCATCTTCCTCACCACCAGAGTCATCTTACACACCACCATCCTATGCTGTCTGGCTACACTCTCACCTACCACTACTTTGCAGTCACTGATCTCCTTCAGATTAAACCGTCTACACAAGATGTAGTCTACCTGTGTACTCCTACCTCCACTCTTATAGGTCACCCTATGTTCCTGCCTTTTCTGGAAGAA
The DNA here is from genome assembly GCA_034769265.1 of Remorina albescens. Classification (NCBI taxonomy): domain Eukaryota; kingdom Metazoa; phylum Chordata; class Actinopteri; order Carangiformes; family Echeneidae; genus Remorina; species Remorina albescens. Next base: position 17,140,583 of record CM068484.1, on the reverse strand, counting down.
AGTATTCACTATAGCCATTTCCATCCTTTTTGCAAAGTCAACCACCATCTGTCCTTCTGCATTCCTCTCCTGGATACCAAACCTGCCCATCACCTCCTCATCATCTCTGTTTCCTGCACCAACGTGTCCATTGAAGTCTGCACCAATGACAATTCTCTCACTTCTAGGGATGCTCTGCATCACTTCATCAAGGTCCAACCAGAATTTCACCTTCTCCTCCAGCTCACATCCTACCTGTGGAGCATACCCACTAACAACATTGAACATCACACCTTCGATTTCTAGCTTCAGACTCATTACTCTATCTGATACTCTTTTAACCTTCAGAACATTCTTAACAAACTCCTCCTTCAAGATAACTCCTACTCCATTTCTCTTCCTATCTACACCATGATAGAACAACTTGAACCCTGCTCCTAAACTTCTAGCCTTGCTACCTTTCCACCTGGTCTCCTGGACACACAGTATGTCTACCTTCCTCCTCTGCATCATGTCAACCAACTCTCTACTTTCCCTGTCATAGTTCCAACATTCAAAGTCCCTACTCTCAGTCCTAGACTCTTGGCGTTCCTTTTCTCTCTCTTCCTATGAACACACCTTCCTCCTCTCCTTCTTCGACGAACAGTAGTCCAATTTCCACCGGCACCCTGTAGGTGAACAGCACCGATGGCGGTCGTTGTCAACCCGGGCCTCCACCGATCCAGTATGGAAGTCATAGATTCGATTCGCATGTTTGATTTGGCAAAAGTTTTACGTCAGATGCCCTTCCTGACACAACCCTCTGTATTTATCCGGGCTTGGGACCGGCACAATAAGGCACTGGCTTGTAACCCCTTGCGGCTACATTTGAAGGGCATTCAAACAAATACCAGAATACAGAAAATCTCATTATATGCGGATTATGTCCTTTTATTTATAAACAATCCTTCTAAATCCATACCAGCTTTAATGAAGATAATTGATGAATTTAGTATGTTTTCTGGATATAAAATAAATTATGATAAGTCTATAGCCTTACCTCTTGGAAAGAACAGCAGTTGTGGTTTCTCAGAATATCTGCCTTTTAAGGTGACTAATAATGGGTTTAACCCTTGTGTTGTCCTGCCGGTCAAAAATGACCCACCACCATGTTTAGCTGCAAAAAAAACCCATATAACACTCTTTTTTCAACTTGAAATTTTATGACTTTTCCTAAAGGGACCCCAACATTAAAAAAAGTGAAACTCTGGTCTTGTTTACATTTCCATATGGGCTGTACACCACTAGGGTCCTAAGATTGTTTTATGGGTCATTTTTGACCCGTGTGTTATAAAAGCATTTACATGACAGAAAAAAGTTCAAAGGCCACATACACAAACTCTCTCTAACACACACACACAACAAAGAAACTGGATTCCTATGTGAGTGGACATTTCACTGTCCAGCAGGTCCTGGACCAGATTTCTTCAGAGGTTCAGGATGAGCAAGAACACTATGATGTGGAAGAAGAGGTATCTGAAGAAGAAGATGAGGAGGAATACAACACAGACCATGAAGCCTCTTCAGATGAAGAAGAAATGACCCAAGCTGACAGAGAGACATTTTTATCCAAGAACAGTAAAATAACATGGTCCTCATCAAACACGGAGGGCACCCCAGGAAGAGCTGCAGCACAAAACATCATTAGGATGACCCCAGGGCCAACAAGATATTCAGCTGCCCATGCCAAGGACATCTCCTCCACTTTCCTCCTGTTCATCACACCAGCCATTGAAAAGATCATACTGGAAATGACAAATTTGGAGGGTTCCAGTAAATATGGAGACAACCGGAAAAATATGGATCAGACTGACCTGCATGGCTACATAGGGCTTTTGATCTTAGCAGGTGTCTATAGGTCTCGTGGTGAGGCTATATCTAGTCTCTGGGATGCAGAGAGTGGAAGGGCAATTTTTCGTGCCACTATGCCGCTGAAAGTCTTCCACACTTTTTCAAAAATGCTAAGATTTGACAACCGTGAGTCAAGACCAGCAAGGCGTGTGATGGACGAACTGGCAGCCATCAGAGATGTCTGGGACAAGTGGGTTGAGCGTCTGCCAAACCTTTACAACCCTGGACCTGAAGTCACAGTAGATGAGCAGTTGGTTCCATTCAAAGGTAAATTTTTATTTTCATAATGTTACTTACCTGAAATTTATATTTTTACTTTGTTGATTCATGTGATTTTTTTTCTGTGACACGCACACTCACTACTGATTGTAATCTTTGTCTTTTTCTTTTATCAGGTCGCTGTCGTTTCCGGCAGTATATGCCAAACAAGCCAGCAAAATATGGCATCAAAATATGGGTGGCCTGTGATGCCAAATCCAGCTATGCATGGAATATGCAAGTCTACACCGGGAAGCTGCCCAGTGGAGCACCAGAGAAGAACCAGGGGATACGTTTTGTACTTGATTTGACGGTTGGACTGAGGGGGCACAACGTCACATGTGACAACTTGTTCACCTCCTATGGACCTGGCCAGCTCCCCTGAAAAGGAAAATGACCACGGTTGGCACTGTTCGGAAAAACAAGCCTAAACTCCCCCCTGCACTCCTCGCAACAAGAGGGAGAGTGGTCTTCTCAACAAAGTTTGCCTTCACCCCCACCACCACTCTTGTTTCTTACTTCTCAAAAAAGAACAAAAACGTGGTCCTGCTGAGTACACTGCACAAGGCAGCTGAAATCACTGATCGTGAAGACAGGAAGCCAGCCATCATCCTGGACTACAACCGCACTAAAGGGGGCATGGACAACCTTGACAAGGTTATTGGAACGTACAGCTGCAGAAGGATGACTGCACGCTGGCCCCTGGTCATCTTCCACAACATCCTTGATGTCTCATCATACAATGCCTTTGTGATATGGCAAACGATCCACCCAACCTGGATGGCTGAGAGGAAGAACAGGAGGAGGATCTTCCTGGAGCAGTTGGGAAAGGCTCTTGTCACCCCATGCATCACAAGAAGGGAGTGCCTCCCCTGCACAGAAGCCTCTGCAGCAATTGTGAGAGCTGCTCAGGGAGCTGAATCTTGTCCTGATCCACCTGAGGCTGCAGCTGGGTCAGGCAAGAGAAAAAGATGCAATTTCTGCCCCTGGAAGAAGGACTGCAAGACGAAAGTTGTGTGCTGCACGTGTGAGAAATACGTCTGCAAAGCCCATGCTCATGTTTGCACATACTGTCCCACATGTGCTCATGTTCATTGTTAAGCAACCTTTTGCTGTTTTGTTATTAGACAAGAGAAGAGAAGAGATGTATTTGATAATTCACTTCCTAAAGAATATTAACAAAGAATAAACTGTTGGAAAAGTTCCATACTGTTGACTGTTATTTTACCTTTCAATAAAATTAATTCAATAGTAATTTCTTCACATTGATATAATAGTAATAATAAACCTTTACTGTATAAAAAAAAACTATTATGACAGTTGGATTGTGGTAAAATAAAAAAAGAAAGAAAAAAAATAATAATCATATTCACTGGTGAACGTCTTTTTTCACTGTTAGAAAAAAATATATGATAAAATGTAATAAAATTTAGTTGATTTGATAAATAACAGGATGTTTCATCATACAAAATAGATATTGGATTTAAAATTCAATTAAGCTGCTTTATTTTAGCGCTTTGGTGAAGGCGGGTCATTTTTGACCCATAGGACAAGGGGAGTATACAGAATGTTAAGACCACACAAGGGTTAAATATCTCAGCATTTTCTTTCTGCTCAAGCTTTCTGACTTAACTACATTTATTTTTTTTACCTGTGGTTACTCAAATTAAATCAAATCTTCAAAAATAGATTAATTTACCAGTGTCCTTATTAGGCCGGATTGCAATTATCAAATATTTGCAAGTTGCTGAGTAGCATACGTAAATTCTTTGGAGTTAGTCAATATTCATTTTTAGCGCCCATTTTTAATAACCCTGATTTTGAATATACTCATGTAGATTTAGGTTTTAGAGATTGGAAGGCTGCTGGTATCAGGAAAATTCATGATATGTATCTGGGCGATGCACTAAAGTCTTTTCAGCAACTACAAGATGAGTTTAATCTCCCTCGAACGCACTTCCATCGTTATTTACAAATTAGGAGTTATCTAAATTCAATTCAATATTGTAAAACTGGCTGTAAAATGAATACTTTTGGTAGTCTTATTATGAAAGCCACAACAATCAATAAGAAAGTGATTACTTATATATATGACCAATTGCTTATGAATGATAAGACTACAATGAATATTAAAAACAGCTGGGAAAAAGACTTTGGTGTTCACCTAGATGACCAGACCTGGTGCAAAGTTTTGTACAATGCCAAGAAGATTACTAGATCTGATAGATCACATGAAACACAATACAAAATAATTAATAAACTGCATGTGACCCCAGAAATATGTAGTAAATATGATGATTTATGTCCTGCAGCATGCAAGAAGTGCCAAAAACAACTAGGCACGTATTTTCATTTAATGTGGTAATGTCCAGTGATTAAAACTTTCTGGTCTTCTGTTAAAATAGAGATCGAGAATCTTCTTGGAATTAAAATAATAATGGATCCAAAACTATGCATCCTTGGTATAAGCCCCTTGTCTGGGCATAATGTAAAACTGTTAAATATTATGTGGCCTGTGTGAGCCTCTTTGAAACCATGTGGTTAGTCCAGGTGAGTTGGCCTGTATTGGTTTGACTTGGCTTGTGTTATGTCTTTCTATTATTATATGACAGTTTAGGTGAGTCTGTTTGCTGAATCTGCTAGTGTATCTTGTCTTGTGTATCTTGTGTATCTTGTCCTCCACCTCCTGCACCCTTTATACTTTCATTACCCCCTACCCGAAACAGGGTCTGTATCCCCACCCCGCTTTTACTGGTGCAGTTGGTGCGAGGTTGGAGTAGTTGACGGTAGTGCTGTTTCAGATAGTTGTCTTGGTGTGAGAAGCGGTGATAGCTGGCATTAGGAGGGTCACTCTGGGACGCCAGTGATCACTGTCTAGCCTCCTGGAGGTGTCGTGGGACCAATTAGATGAAACGATGGTGAAAGGAGGTTCCCACCTGATGACCCCAAAGACATGTTAGTTATCACTGCTCACTGGGCTAGTTAAATAGAGTTATCTTTAGGGCATGTAGGACAGGTTGCAAGGTTGTTGTTAAGGTTAGGGAGTTAGTCACTGAGTCTGGTCCTTTTTTGTAGCACAAATGTCTTGTGTTTACTCAGAATATGTTGTATGCTCCACATCTTTCTATGCTTCACACATGGCTTGATGTAAACCCACCTGCCTTATCAATTTGGTAGAATAAACTCTTACCAATTATTCCTTATGAAAGGCTATTTCATGTAATGAAAGGAACCTTAGAGGAGTTTACTAAAGAGTGGTCCCCCTTTAACAGCTATTTTGGTTCTGAGTGGACAGCAGTATTGGGTATTGGACTAGATTGAACTTAGGTTATTTATCACAAATCCCCCTTCTTAAATTGCTTTTTTTTGTTTTTTTTTTTGTTTTTACTGTGTTGCTTATTTTGTATGATGTTATGTATGTTGTATGTTAGGTAAGCAGCTAAACAATTAGCTTGCTCATCTGTATCTTGCTCAACAGATGAGATTTGTTTTGGCTGTCTGGAATAAAATAAAAGAAAAAGTGAAAAAAAAAAAAGAAAAAAGAAAAAGAAAGTTTTATTGATCTGACTCATCAGCTTTCTTACTGTGAGAGCTCCCTGTCTTCATTCCCTTGCTAGCTCTCTCAACCACAGATGCTAATAACAACGTCCTGTCATTTACTAATGGAGCAACTCTGTCCACATATTAAGCGTCCAGTTTTATAAAAGCAATACATCACTTCAGTTTTTGTTGCCTGTAGGCTAATGGTTGTTTACTATGTTCCATCTTCTCATCTCTATTGAAAGTAATGAGCTTAATAAACACATTAGCACCTATAAACAGTGACACTCTCAATCGCAGCTACGTACTGAAAACCCATAGAGAAGGGACTGAGTAAGCTGTCAGCAAACATGCAGGGGAACACCTCAAACATGCTCCATCCAGAAGATGGAGATTTTCATTTTAACGTAGCGTATTTTAACGTAACGTAACGTAGCGAATAGAGATGGGAAGATTGTTCCATCGCACCAGGTAATCACAGATTTTCTTCAGGAGTTGATCAATGTTCAAGTCGACTAGCTCTGATAATATAGGTGAGATATTTATACCCAAGTATTTAATATTAACTGTGGAGAAGGAAAGTTGGAAATTTTGGTCTGCAGGATCCCAAGCATTGCATTGCAAGCACCAGTTAGTTGAGTAGTCAGAGAGCGCTGAGAAATTTGAGATACAGTTATATGGTTTCTGTAATGATCTTTGAGGTTGTTGCAAGTAGAGTAATACATCGTCAGCATATACATTTATTTTGTATATGGAAAAAGCCAAGATGTGTACATCTCTTCTGTCATAGAGGAAAAACCACTTTCACTTTCAACTGGATCCGTGAAACAAAAATTTGGCAGTAATAAATCGTTTCATTAGATCTCATCTCACCCTTTCCTCTGTTCCCGTCAAGTCACTGCCAGCACAGTCAACAGCGCAAGTCACTGGAAAAGAAAAATTACTTTTTTTTGTTTTTTTGTTGCTGTTCTTTTTTAATCAAAAACGCTTGAATTCATGTAGATTTTTAAATGACAATATTCAACATAAAAATGTTAAAACAAAAATGTTTTATGTATGAATTCTGGTCTGATTTCAAAGGTCAACATTGTGGGTCTGTGTATATTCTCATTCATCCAGGTCATAGACATATCCGGCCAACAACTGAATCAAAAGCAACTGGACTTAGGACTTAGGACTCAGTACGTAACGCATCGGTCTGACAATATATACTGTCACAAGGAGCTTTGTGAACACTCCCACAGAGGTTAAATACCTAGGTCAAACTCCACTGTTTTGTCAGACTAGTGAGGACTAGTCAGTCCGATGCATTACGAACTGATGACGCCCCTTGGATAAGAGGTGAAACATCTTCTTTGACAAACCTAAGTCCAGTTGCTTTCGATTCAATTGTTGGCCGGTCAACATTGTGTGCATGTCACTTCACCACCATCTCACTCATTCCTGAGACAAAACGGGTGCAGCTACTAAGGAGTTAGATGTGGTTTTTAATCCCCCGAGATGAAGAAAACATGGCAGAAAAGCGAAAGAAAACATGCAATTTTCACAGCGATTGCGAGGAAGAGTTCTTTTTTACGACAGTGAAAGAAAAATGTGTGTGTGTTTAATTTGAGGGACGACTGTTGCGATGGCAGGGCGGCACAATGTGGAGAGACACCTCAGTACTTGTCACAAAAGCTTCAATGCTAACTATCCACCACAAACCATTGTTAATAATAATTGTGACGAATAATTAATATTGGCATATTATTATTTTTATTAAAAGGTGATCTGGGCAAGTTTGTATCATACAATTAGCCCTTTGCGCCACTCAGTACCCTTGAAGTAGCTCACAGTCTTAAAAAGGTTGGTGACCCCTGATCCAGAACATATGGGGTAATAAAAATTTTGAAATATCTTTATTACTCCACCACAGCTAGGATTAAAATAAATGGGTCAAGCTTCACCTCCACATCAGAGATTGGCTTAGCCAGCAAAACAAAAGGTTTGGCAACAGGAACACTATGCTCTGAGGACAATTGAGACTTTTCAAATGCATCCCTTTGTGTGAGGACATACTCATCCGCAAAAACAGCTGCGCCTGCATTGATGTAAGTCACAATTTTGTGTTTTCCACATGTAGTAGGTCATGCAATACATCAAAATCTTTAACATCTTTAGAGCGGCATCCGACAATCAAACATAGCCTCTCATGGCCACATTCAATGTAGGTCTGGTTGTCAGCTTTCTTAAAAAGGTGAAAATTCTGTTGATATGCCTCGGGCACACAATCATACGCTCTCAGCACGGCGGTCTTGACATTTTCATAGTCAAGACACAACTCAGGTGACAAAGACACATAGATATCCTGTGCTTTACCGGTGCACACACACCGGAGAAGCAAAGGCCAGACATTCTTGAGAAACGCTCAAACAAAATAAAATATTTATCCACATCTTTCTCACAAAATGGAGGAATCAGAAAATGAGGAAGACTGAGCTCCTTTAAGCGAAGCTGCCTTTTAGTTTCCTCCTCCATTTAACGCAACTCCAATTCATTATTGAGTTCCTTCTCTTTTATGTCCAAGCAGCGCGTTTCAATTCCCAGCTCCGTAAATCGGAGCATGTCTTCCGGACTTTGTTTCCTAGCAGGTGACCTAATTTTTACGGAGCCCCAGACATGACATGGGGGAAAAAAAGATATAACGTGCGCACGAAATACTAATTTGTTCCCTCGAAATATTAATTAGTTCCCACGAAATACAATTTTTTTCCCACAAAATACTAGTGTGGCACGAAATAGTATAACGTGCGCACAAAATACTAACTGTTAATTAATTAATAATTAATAATATTAATATAAGTCCTGGACAGCTGGGTAAGCAAATAGATCGCACCTTCTCTAACAGTTAGAGAAGGAACAGAGAGAGAGGTGCTAAACAACCAGATGGACAGGGATAATCTGACTGAGTTTTATTGGGGATGAGCTACAAAGACATTCTGAAAAGCCTGGCATCGCAAGGATTCATTATTAGCAATTTAAATAGACTATTGAGAGCCAGGTCGCTTCACCGGCACGCTTTATACCAATTCGCGGCCACAAATTAAATCAAATCAAATCAAATCAGATTTATTTGTATAGCGCCAAATCATAACAAAGTTACATCAAGGCACTTTACATATAGAGCAGGTCTAGACCAAACTCTTTATAAAATTATTTAAAGAGACCCAACAGATCCCCCGATGAGCAAGCACTTGGCGACAGTGGCAAGGAAAAACTTCCTTTAAAAGGCAGAAACCTCGGGCAGAACCAGGCTCAGGGGGGGCGGCCATCTGCCTCGACCGGTTGGGTTGAGAGAGAGAGAGAGAGAGAGGCACGGGGGAGGGGGGGGGGCAAAGTTGGGTAGAGTAGGGAGAGAAAGAGAGCAGGAGGAGGGGATATTCAAACAGGTGTAGGCAGGAACATGATGCTGCATGAGGTTCGTAGGAATGATGCTGTATGGAATTCTTGAAGATGTGGGAGCAGCAGGCATTGCAGGAACATGGGATGGTGATGATTCATCACCTGCAGGATGAGGACAGGGAGAGAGAGGAGAGGAGCTGGGAGAGAGAGAGGAGAGGAGCTGGGGGAGACGGAGACTTCGGGAAAACATGGTTAGTAAATGCAATGCACATGCTTGGAACTGAGAAAAACTGGGATTTCGGAGAAGCAGGTTGTTGGTATGACGGCGCATGCGAGGGGGAGAGAGAGAGAGGGAGAGGGAAGAGGGGGAGAGAGAGAGAGAGAGAGGGAGAGGGAAGAGGGAGGGGGGAGAGAGAGAGAGAGAGAGAGAGAGAGAGAGAGGGGAGAGGGGAGAGGGAGGGAGAGAGAGAGAGAGGTGCTCAGTCCTTCCCCCAGCAGTCTAGGCCTGTAGCAGCATAGCTAAAGAGTAAATGAACTTTAACTTTTTAACTATAAGCTCTGTCATACAGAAAAGTATGAAATTAGTATTTCGTGGGAACAAATTTGTATTTTGTGCGTACGTTATATCTTTTTTTCCCCCATGTCATGTCTCAGTACATTTTGGACGTACCAGACAGCATAGACCATAACTCAGATTTTATCACTTGTTTTCTCAAATTGAAATCTTTAAGTATATTTGATTTGTTGAAAAATAAAACAACGGTTGTTGTTAAACCTTGCATCCTTGTCATGTTCTTTCTCCGGCGGGGAGCCTTTGTTTGGTGAGGCTGAAACACTACGTAAGACAGAATCTCTGAGAAGCGGTTTTCATCAGGGATGCCCCCCTAGCGATGTCACGACACATATCCCAGATCTAGAGCAGTATGTTACAACCCCCACCAGGAAACAGAATATACTGGATATATGCTATGGAAACATCCTTGGTGCATATACGTCAAAACCACGACCCCCAAAATATTATTTTATTGCTTCCCACATACAGATCAAAACTGAAGAAAGGTGAACCCATCACAAAAACAATAAGGGTCTGGAATGATGAAGCAACTGAAGCACCGAAAGGCTGCTTTGAATTGACAGGCTGGGATTTGTTTTTTTTATACCGGTGGCGGTGATTTAAACATGCTCACTGATGTGCTGACCTCCTACATTCTATTTTGTGAGGACACGGTGACACAAACCAAAGAGATAACTGTTACAAGGTACATGAAAATCTGCCTAGTCCAAAAGAATGCAGCATTCCTGCAAGGGGACACGTTTAGCGTGAGGGAATTAGACAAAGAGTTTAGGAAGATGGCCAGGCTCTCAAAAATCAACTACCAGAACAAGGTGGAGCAAAAATTTACATTTGGCAATGCAAGGGGAGCATCGCAGGGTCTAAATATCATGATGGACAGAGCCCCAAAACCCACAGTGGTCAGCCGTCTGGACCCCAACTCCTTTGCAAGAACAACTCAACATCTTCGCCCGGTTCAACAGTAACTGCACTCCTTCCAACTTTGACTGCTCAACCTACATCTCCCTCTATCCAGCCATCATCATCAGCAAGCAGCAGGTGACCTCCATCCTTCACTAAGTCAAACCACATAAGGCCTCTGGCTCTGACAAGCTCAGAAGCAGGGTATTTAAGGACTGCTCTGCTCAGCTAGGTGTGTGTTCACTAGACTGTTTCATTGCCTTTTGGACTTGGGAAACGTCCCCAATAATTGGAAGGAATCCACCATAATTCCCATCCCCAAAAAGACACTAGGTAAGGAGCTGAAAGACTACAGACCAGTGGCTCTGACTTCCATGCTGTGCAAATGCATGGAGAGAGTCCTGTGTGACCTCTTGCCCAAAATGCTGTCACACAAAATGGATCCTTTTCAATTTGCCTACAGGGCAAAAGGGAGTGTTGAGGACGCAAGTTTCACATTGCTGAATACCGTCACTAAACACCTGGACTCTCCACACCCTCACACCAGGATCTTATTTATGGACTTTTCCTCTGCTTTTAACACTGTGCACATAGACACACTGCTGTATGCTCTTTTAGACCTCCAAGTTCATCCCACACTGGTTTTATGAATCAGGAACTTTTTTAAAGACAGGCCACAACAGGTGCTTTTTAATAATTTTAAATCAAACAAAACACAGGTGTATCCCAAGGCTGTGTTTCATCTCCTGTTCTCTTCTCTGTGTACACAAAAATATCACCTGCGACAGTGAAGGAAGGAGCCTTTTTAAATAACCCTAACCCTAACCCTGGTGACTCACCTGACTGATACCACTGCTCTGGATCAGTATCAGCAGGCTGTTGGAAACCTGGCCCAGCAATGGCGGAGCCGGCGAGGGGGCAGAAGGGGCGGCTGCCCCAGGCCCACGATTGCAAAGGGGCCCACCGCCAGACTGATGACAAAAAAAAAGTAAAGTCGGACTCTGGCTCTAAGGATAAATGTGTAAAAGTAAACTAATAGGATATATATCATTTACTTTTACACATTTATCCTGACAGCCAGAGTTTGCACTCTATATATATTTAAAGTGCAGATCGGACCAACTTTAAAAATCTCTATATGTCTGCATGTGTTTCTAATTGACATTGATGTGCGCAGCAGGTGCACGCGCATGTTTGTTTACTTTCAGTGATCTTTGAGTAAGTGTAAACTAGTTAGCGGTTTTAAAATGAAGAAACACAAGTCGGGTGCGCTCAAGAAGAGAGAACAAGATCAGAGGAAGAATGTTATGGCCTCTTGTTTTCCTCTCACAAACTTCTTCTAAACAACTCAACCTTCAACATCCAGCCAGGGTCTTGTTGCTGCTAGTTCCCGCCAAATCAACTCTGAATGGGAAGCTAGCTCTGAGGAGAAAGGTAGCGAAGAGAGAGGAGAAGATGATGCTGATAGCGGTGAGGATGAGTTGAATGAGGGCACAGCTGTTACTGATGAAAGTGGAAATGATGACGATCACGATGAGGACCATCCCCAGACACGCCCCCTCTCCGCCCATTTCCCCCCTGAATCAGATCAATGTGCCTTGGTTTCAGATAGCACTGCAGGGCTATCATCTGTTGATTTCTTACTTAATGTTGAGGATCAATACCCAACAGATCCCTTCTTTTTCAAGGAAAAACCTCTCACACCTGAACTGATCAGAGCACTGATGGAGCACGGCCCATGTCAGCCAGGGCTGAAAGACAGCCACATTTTCCCATATGATGAGGATAAAAGACGCTTCAGTCCAGTGTGGTATAAGCGCACTATAGGTCAGTTATGTTCAGTGGACAGACAATGGTTAATATATTCTCCAAAATGTAATCGCTTCTTTTGCTTTTGTTGCTGGATATTTGGGGATAAAAATGACAACACAGGCGGCAGTGGGCTGACCCTAAACTCGGTGTCTCAAGTTTTAAAAAAGGCATTGAAAATATCGAGCTACATGAGAAGTCTCTTGCACATAGACAGGCAGAGAAAACATTCTTGATGACAAAGTTTCACATCAGCCAGGACAACATAGTGGTTGCGGAGCTAATCAGAGCCGAGAAGGAGCAGATTGAGAGAAACAGGAGAGTTTTACATAGACTGATTGACAGCACCCTGTTTTTAACGCATCAGGGCTTGGTATTTGGGGGGCACAGGCAATACGCAGGACTGGGTGCCCCTTCTTCAAACAAGGGAAACTTCTTGGAGCTACTGAATCTGCTGACCCGATATGATGCTCTCCTAGAGGAACACATGAGAAACCCTTCGGGGCGCGTTACCTATCTGAGCCACCAGTCTTAGAATGAGTTGATTTCGGCCCTTGCCAGCGAGACACTGAACTACATCATAACAGAAGTTAAAGCAGCAAAGTTTTATTCCATTATTGTCGACTCCACAATTGACATTACCAGAATAGATCAGTTCTCTCTGTCCCTCAGGTATGTCACTGAAACTGGCAACAGTATCGAGCGCTTTATTCAGTTTGAAGAGCTTCCAAACAGCAATGCCGATACATTTTATGATGTACTCATAAATGCACTCAATGCATTAGGTCTGGATGTTAAACTTATCCGGGGCTAGGCATATGATGGCGCAAGAACAATGTCTGGTCATTTATCAGGGCTACAGGCAAGGGTCAAACAGCAGTGCTCCCAGAAAGCATTATACGTGCACTGCTGTGCGCACAATCTAAATCTCATCCTCCTGGATGCAGCGTGTTTATTGTGCAGCGCAAAACTGTTTTTTGGCACACTGGAATCGCATTATTGTTTCCTCACTTCCAGCCTTCCACGATTTAAGATATTGGAGGAGGAGCAGGCCAACACGCAGCTGGAGGGAACAATACTAACATTAAAACAACTGTCGGATACCAGGTGGGCATCCAGGAAGCCACAGTTTAAAAAATCATAACTTTTATTTCACAACTTAAATCCGTTCCAAACTGGGTGCTAAATTATTAAGAAATCCAAAAGCAAACAAAAAGTCCTTTATGGCAACGAAAATCCTAAATAACGTGGTATCTTCTAGAAATGAGCTTGTAATTAATTAATTTTCTTTATTTTCTGTGAAGTTGAACACATGACTAATGACAGGCTAATTAAATGTCCACTCGCTGTCCATGGTACTGAAATATGCACCGAAATAGGCTAGGTCCCATGAACGGTGTTTTCACTGCTCTCACCAAGTCGTGCAATCACATGCAAACATGAGCTATTATGAATGTGCGAAACAGCTTCATGTCATTTGAAACTGTTTTCAATAGCATAGCATAGTACGTACTTCTGTCGGATCAAAGACCAAAGTGAAGTTTTATATAAGGTCATATTTTTTAAACTCCATCACCAGTAGCTCTGTGACGTCATGTCATATTGCCATAGCTTGGCTTTTGCTGAAACGATGCCCCTTATATAAGGGCCCACTAGATGTCCCCGCCCCCTGTGTAATGAGTCACTGGCTCTGTGCCTGTGGCCCAGACTTTTAACCAGCTCTGTCTTGAGTTAAATGCCCAAAAAAACCCAAAGAGCTGTGTTGTGAGTCAGCAACTCTTTTCAAACCACTTAATATCCAGGGTCAGCTTGTGGACCAGGTTGAGTTTTTTAAATACCTCAGAACTGACCTGGACAACCCTTTCTCCTTCTCTCAGCATGCAGACACCATTTTTAAAAAATCACAACAGTGCCTCTATCTGCTGAGGAAATTAAGGACTTTCAATGTGAGCACACAGGTTTTAACTTTGGTTTACCAGTCTCTCATTGAATCCATACTCACCTTCAACATCTTTTCATGGTGCAGCTTCATCTCATCCAAACACAAGACCAAACTCTCCAGCACAGTTAACCAGGCCAGCAAGATTATTGGAACACCACAAACCCCTCTCTCAGAACTGTACAGCCGGTCTGTGATCAGGAAGGCCATCCTGATCACAGAAGACCCCCCCCCCCTTCACCACTGCCTTCAGCTGCTGCCCTCAGGCATATGTTATAAAGTTCCACTGGCCCTGAAAAAAATCTACAAAAAATCCTTAATCCCCTCTGCAATAACCATCCTGAACAATCAAACATGAACACTTTGCTGCTTTTAACAGCCCCCCTCCCCCCTTTTTAGCATTATTGCACCTAAATGTTGTTTTTAACGTTTGTGTTTTGAATGTTTGTTGTTAGTGTTTTTTATACGAGCCTGTCAAATAAATTTCTGTCACTCGTGACAGACAAACAATAAAGTTTATTGATCCATCTATCTATCTATCTATCTATCTATCGCTCGTAATCACTGTCCGACTTGTAAAACCTACAGCGCGAAGTTCGGATTGGGTGTAGGAGAGTTTGTTGCCATTGACACAGTCGCACTCATACAAAAACACCCACACAATAGTAAATAAAATGCACTATAACAGGGAGCTATGAGCCACTGTGTCCACACGTGCCGCCATCTTAAAAACATATCACCTTCCATCTTTATTGGGAGACATAACTTGACAAAAAAATATTTAAGTAAAATGGCTAACTGAGGATAGCATGGCAGCATAGTGGTTGGCGCTATTGCTCCACAACAAGAAGGTTTCGGGTTTGTTTCCCAGGGCTGGGGCTTTTCTGTGCGGAGTTTGCATGTTGTTCCTGTGCCTGCGTAGGTTTCCTCTAGGTACTGCAGTTTCCTCCCACTGTCCTAAGACATGGATGTCTAGGTTAATTGGTGACTCTAAATTGCCCGTGGGTCTGACAGTGAGTGTGAGTGGTTGTTCGTCTCTGTCTCGGTGTGTTGACCCTGTGATGGACTGGTGAACTGTCCAGGGTGTACCCCGCCCTTGCTCAATGTGAGCTGGGATTGGCTCCAGCAGCCCCTGTGACCCGGAAACGAATGAATGAATGAATGAAGTATTCATCAGTATGAATTGAAATTTGATACCTAAGGTACCTCTTTGCAGATTTGGTATCATGAACATACATGATACATATATGTAGTTCATTATCTTTCCCACAACACACTGGCAAATTTCAAATGCCAAATGCTTACTTTGGTCATTGTCATTTTGCACAGAGGTGCCAGTTTGACATGATTAAGGGACCACTCAGGAATCAAAAACCACATTAAAACCAAAACAGAACACATATTCCTGCTGTCTGCACAGACAGTGTGTTTGGTGACAGCCCATTCAAGAGAGGGACAAGACCACATGCTCCTTTGTTCCACAACAATGCTCATCTTTTCACTCATATGTGAGAAGACAACCACAAACTGTAAATTCAGTTGCTATTGGTCACTGTACAACATGTGACCCAGTCTACAAAAACCTCTGTTCGTTCCTCCTCTGTCTCTTGTCTCCCAAGGCTCTTGCTTCCCTTGTGCCCTCTTGGGCTCCCCTCTTTTGGTTCCTGAATCCTCTCTTGGCTTGGATACCCTACGGCCTCCCTTGGATTAGCTGTCCTGGCTCAGAAGGTTGGCCCTGACCTCCCTTGCAGCTCTTCACTCTTCCCATGATAGCCACGTGAGATCCTACATAAGATGTCTTAAGAGTGGACAAGCTGAATGCCAGCAGACTTGATACAACGTCTCCCTGCTGTTTCCTGCAAGCAACGAGCCTCAAGTTAGCATCAGCTGCTAATTTAAATGCAACACCAGCAATGTAACCAACTTAAGGAAGTAAAGAGGAATTTAACCACTCAGATCTGCAGCTCTGGACTCTGGACTTGGACTAAGCACAAAGAAGGACAGTTGCTTTTCCAAGAACTGGGAAATGTTCACTGGGCCAACCTAGCATAAAGCAAGCACAGCTAAGAACTTTTTTTTACATTCAAATTAATATTTGGTTACTCTGTTAGGTTTACTTGTATGTGTTTAGGTTGTTGATTAGCCAAACCAGGAGTTTATGCTGATTTTTGTATGTTCACACATGCTTTATCACATCACTCGGCCTGCATGCAACTAACCCTCCCCTGACACCTTGGAACTATTTCAGCTGGCTTTAACCGCCACATGAGACATGTGACAACTATCTTGTTTGTAGTTTAATTGTCTTCCATTTGACCACTGTCTCGCTCTCTCTCACACACAAACACACACACAATAGGATAGTCCCTGTCTGTTTGTTTTTATTACTTTATGATAAATGTTCTTCAACACAACTGCAGGTCAATTTGATATTGCAAAAGTAGGAGTATTGCAAACCTCTTCTCTGCAGAGCTCTGAATCCTTCTAATATGGTAATTTGGTGAAAATTTCCTGTGAAAAATTATTATTAGCCTGCACGTTTGATCACTGAGAATTTTTCCAGGCCCTTGTCTTTGCCACACTCATGGCTTCAACACCAATTCAATAAAAAAAAAGGCAAAGCAGTGGATAACTCTCTGGCTAATTCAGTTTATTTCTATGTATCTTACTGTGTTCTTTAAAAAATATGCTTATTATAATAAAAGCACTCTTCAGCAAGTGAGAAGAAATGTACTCAGCCTAAAGTTTGAACAAATAGACTCTTAAGGGCACATAGGAGAAGAGACAGTAGAGACTTACGAAGGGAGTGCCACTCGTCCTGCCTTATTGTCTTGGTGATGTTGTATGAGAGATTTTTGGGTATCATGGCTGAGGAGAAGTGATATTTGATGTAGGAACACCTTGCAATTGAACCTGCAGATGAGAAAAACAGGATTTCATATATTTTTTGAATACAGTAAGAATGATGAGGCACAGGTTATTACTTATATCCACACTGACTTCGATGAAGGTGAAGATGTTCCACAGAAACATGAGTCCATGGTCTGTTATTAATTTAAGGACCATCCACCCAATCTGATGTCATATTAGGCCCAACACAACACAACACACATTTCTATTAGCCCCAGGTCTGATACAATGATTATCAGAGAAATGAGTTTCTACAGTTTTCCTCAGTGACTTTGGTACAGATCACATTAGAAATGACACATCTCATAATGAATGTCTCACAACAGTTCACATCTTACCATACTAGCTCACCTGAGAAAAAGCCACTAAAACATCAAATCTTTGTTGACACATTTGGAAACATGTGAAGCTTCAGTGAGTCGTTTCAGCATTGTAATTAATCAAACCTTCTCAAATAGCTTGAAGTTTTTTTAAAAACTAGACTAACTAGACTAGACCTCTTCTAAGTCTAGAAGAGGAGGGGACAGTTGTACATATGCCCTCAGAGGATGTTCACACACGTTGAAAAATTGACTGTAATAATAATGTAATCAGAGATTGGACTGAGAGGCCAAGAGTTGGTAAAAATAAATACATAAATAAATTAATGAGGCTATAAATTAATTTGATATGCCTTAAATTAAATAAACAAGGCAACAAATACATTCAAGTGTGCCATGGGGTGATCTTTTGGCCTGTTGGTTGTGCATCAGTTGCCTTGGTCCACACATCCAGCGTAGAAAAGTATGCCAGAAAAGTGAAAATTTCAAAATACTACTATTCTTTTGTCATTGAATTTAGTTTTTAAGATTTTTTTTGGCAAGAATTAAGTTGTTTAAACTTAAAATCTTCGGATGAGTTATCAAGATAGAGCCAAATTAAAACTTTGTTCCAGTATTTTCAGATATTTCAGGTCTGACTAGTGCTGTGATTCTCAAACTTTCGGTAAATCCCCACTTTGGACAAGGGGGAATTTTCAAGCCCCAATCACCCCAACAAACTGTTAATGCTGATGCTAATGCTAATGAAATACACTAAGCTTAAAATTTTCAAATTTAATGAGGTGAACAATGAAGTGATTCAATGAAAATAATTTTCAAACTATCACCAAATTGTATCGTCTGTGTCACAAATTTATCCATTTTGTGACGTTATAGCCACCACCAGCTTGCTGCTCCTACGTGTGAAAGTTCTTTATTGTTCCACTGCAATTAACATGCCAAAGTTATTTTTTTTTCACCCACTGGTTCCTGGTTACATTTTTATCTGAGTTTCCCATCTAATATTCTTTTCATTTAGGCTACACGAGTACTTTGTTTGTATGTGGGTGAATGTAGGATCTTTATTGTCAATAAAGAAAGGGATTAATAAAGATAGGCATAAAAAGGAAAATTTCCTCCAGTTTTTCACGCAACACCTGTCATGTCTCTATTCCCCATGCTATGAGAACTGCGGCCAGAGTGGGACAGCCTGCACGTTCAACAGCTATTAAGATGACAGGGCAGTCGGTAGTCATTGTACTCGGTTATAACAGCTTTATTTGAGCAGGTCTCTTTAAAATTATATGTGAAATATAATTCGTTTTCGGTAGTATCTAACAGGTAATCTTCTGTTATTTACATCTATTATTTGCTGCAATGCAAAGTGGTTTGGCTGAGGATAAGGTTATGCTACAGTTGATAAATTTATTATTAAGCACTTTGACAGTACGATCGCCTTATTGCTCCCTTTAGTGTTATTATTATGAGGGACCAAGGACTCGACAGTGCAAGAGACAGAAAAATGTCCAGATAATGGGCCATTTCCTCCAAATGATGGTCAATGTACGGTGCTAACTGAAACATCATATCAGTCAGTTTCCACACAAACAATAAATAATCACACAAGAAGGTCACAGGTTTGGTTCCCAGGCATGGGGCCTTTCTGCGCATAGTTTACATGTTCTCCCCGTGACTGCGTGGGTTTCCTCCCACTGTCCAAAGACATGTATGTTTCGGTAAATTGCCCTGGTGTCCTATATATACAACTAATTTGTGGATTCTTCTATCATTATAGATTTCTACTGTTATGCACTCACGTATACTCAACCTCAGGCTGACAGAGAGTCATAGCTCAACTGAACCCATGATCCCCTTAGCTCTCAGCAGTGGTGACTTTATGGGCTTTTTTACAGATAAAATTATAACAATCAGAGAAAGAATTCATCAGCTCTTACCTACATTAAACAGTAATCTTCTACTGAATACAGCAACTCCTGAATCTACTGCAACACCAATTTCACATTTGGAGTCATTCTCATCTCTGAATCTATCAAAGCTAGCACCTAGAGTCTCATCATCTAAACTATCAACCTGTCTATTAGACCCAGTACCGACATCGTCTTTAAAGATATTTTCTATTTAATCGAGCCGTTCATTCTAGATCTGGTCAATGTAACTTTATTTTTGGGTTATGTACCTCAGACTCTCAAGACTGCAGTTATCAAACCTCAACTCAGAAAGCCTAATCTTGATCCAGATGTTTTGGCTAATTATACACCCATATCGAGTCTCCTGTTCATTTCTAAAATCATCAAAAAAGCAGTTGCAAACCAATTATATGACCATGTGCATAGGAATAACTTGCTCAAAGAGTTTCAGTCAGGATTTTGAGTTCATCACAACACAGAAACAGCGCTGGTTAAAGTTTCCAATGATCCAGCAACTCAGAAGAGTTTCCCCTAACCTGGAAAGAAAGCTTAAAAATGTATAATATTTATTACAGAGACCGGAACATGAAATTGGGATTAAAGGAACTGCACTAAAATGGTTCAAATCCTATTTATCAGATAGATATCAGTTTTTCCGTGTGAACAATAGCTCCTCCTCACACACTATAGCCAATAATGGAGTTCCACAGGGCTCGGTACTTAGACCAATCCTCCTCACCCTATATCTGCTTCCTTTAGGCAACATTATCAGGAAGCGGATTCTTAGCAATTTTCAAGACCAGGCTTAAAACTTTTCTATATGACAGAGCTTATAGTTAAAAATTTTAAGTTCATTTACTCCTTAGCTATGCTGCTATTGGCCTAGACTGCTGAAGGAAGCACTGGGCACCTCCCTGCCTCTTTCTCTCTCTCTCTCTCCCCCTTGCATGCACCGACATACTACTAACCATGTTTTTCCAAAGTCTCTGTCTCTCCCAGTTCCTCTCCTCTCTCTCCCTGTCCTCATCCTGCAGGTGGTGAATCATTGCTACTCCATGTTCCTGCAATGCCTGCTGCCCCATATTTCTATGTACTTCATACATTATCATATGTTCCTGCTTACATCTGTGTTGAGTATCCCCTCCTCCTGCTCTCATTCACTCCATACTCTAGTCAACCCCCCCCGCACGTCTCTCTCTCTCTCACTCTCTCTACCCAATCGGTCGAGGCAGATGGAAAATGAATGGAAGTTTTTCCTTGCCACTGTCGCTAAGTGCTTTGTCTGATTTGATTTGAGTATATTACTAACAATGACTGACAATTTGTCCAACACTTTCAATTCAAATTTTTGCCCACATATACAGCTCCATCTCCTCCACCTTTGTTCTTCCGATGTAAGTGTACAAATTCATACCCCTCCTGTTCAAAGTCCATCCCCCTGTTTGTTTGTTACTTTGTTTGTTATTATTTGTTTCCTCATTTGTTTGCTACTTTGTTAATAAAGTTTCGTTTTACCATTTCCTGAGCCTCCTGTGTCCGCTCTTCGGTCCGGACTCTGTCTGTTCCGTGACATTGTCTTGGTTGATCCATGTTTCAGATATTGCAATAACATTGAATGGTTTTGTGAAATGTTTTAAGTACACCTCAATGTGTTGCCTTTAACTGCTGTCTCTGCCCTGTGATTCTGCATATGGATTACGTTTAGTTATTGTCCATGACAACCAGACTTTCAATATAGCACCAAAGAATGCATATAAACATGATATGCTTTATTTTATAAGATATATGGTTGTGTTGCTCGGTGTGTGGTTGTGTGAACTTTGTTTATGAGAGATGGCCAGAATAAAGATTTTCAAAACATTTAACAATGTTATGAGGGATGGCAATAGTGCTATTCACAAGGTCATCAATCTGTGTAGCGGAAAAGTTCTCTATTGAATTTAGACATGGCATTGTCAAATTTAGCCACAGCATTTCCAGATAAACATTTGGTATATTGTAGCTGAATTCGTTCCCAGATGTTGTGCAGGCACTTATTGTAAACTCAAATGTTATTAGGTAATAGTCAGAGAAAAGCAGGTTGTAAGGAAATATTATTAATTGGTCAATTTCAATGCCGTATGTTAAGAAAAGATCAAGGATGTGATTAAAACAGTGAGTTGGTTCCTTCACATGCTGAGAAAAGCCAATTGAGTCTTACTGTATATTGGCTTAAGTGCAGAACTAAGGCTGTCACTGGCAACATCTACATGAAATCACCCACTATAATGATTTTATCTGTACTGAGTACTAACTCTGATATAAACTCAGAGAACTCTGATAGAAAGTCTGAGAAAGGTCCAGGTGGGTGATATACTGTAACTAAAAGAGATTGTTTTCAATACTCCAGTTTGAGTGGGAGAGACTGATAATAAGGCCTTCAATAGACTTATGATCAGATTTTGGTCTAGGCTTGATTAATAAATAGGACTGAAATATCACAGCCACCCTTCCTCCTAAAACTTTGTTACAAAGATTATGAAATTTAACAGCCACAAGTTGCCCACAAACCAGTGGTATTTATTGTGCGAGTCCAAAGCCAGTGATAAGATAAATCGGAAGAGTTGCATCAGGAAGGGCATCCAACGTAAAACTTAGCCAAAACAAATCCTGCAAGTCACAAAGACGACTGAGTTGCTGTGGTGACCCCAAAAGCGGAAAGAAGAAGAAGAATATGAAAGTTAACATGTCTGGGGTGTGTAGATTCATTTATACTAACACTGTTCCTGCTGCAGATAGGTTTCAGTGACAAAATAAATCAATAAAATGATAATTTCTCAGATTATTAGCTAGCAGCGATTTGGATGAAATTGATCTAATATTCAATTTTCCACATTTAATTGTAATATTAACATCTGAATTGCTGGTTGTTTTTATTTCAGTTACGTTTTCATTTCCAGCTCCTTTTCTGATTACTTTTGGTTCAAACCTCCTGTCATCCTCAAATATAACAACACATTTGACCCCAGGGATATCTACCTCCAGAAAATGATTTAAATTAATTGTTGACCAAGTTTTTGTATTAGGCACTTTGTTTATTTGTTGAATACATAAAGGATCCCTTGATAATGAAACTTATTAGCAAATTTCCTCACCACCATCAGGCCAAACATTCAAATTAGAATGAATATATCCCAAAATGTTTTTTTCCGAATCTTTTCAAATTTACTGACCAAATTAATGAGTACAAATGAGTGAACCCTGATGGTTTTGCTCACTTACTTATTTCCATTTATTTTTATTAACATTTTTCCAATTCCGGATCACCGGGGGTGCCGGAGCCAATCCCAGCCAATGTTCCGGGCATGGATGGGGTACAAATCTGGACCAGTCACCAGTCCATTATTGCCAACACACGGAAACTTACAGAGACAATCAATCACTCACACACACACCTACTGGCAAATTACAGTCATATATCAACCTAGACAAGCATGTCTTTGGGCTGTGGGAGGAAAACGGAGTACCCACGCAGGCACAATGAGAACATTTAAACATGAATACTCCACACAGAAAGGCCACAGACCCAGGAATCGAACCCACAAACTTCTTGCTGTGAGGCAACGGCGCCTCCACACCATCATGTAAAACAATCATTGTGTTTTGTGCTGAAGGTATGAAAAAGCATTAATCAAGAGTCAACATTATTTCTTTTATCCGATCTTGAACCTTCCAGAACCTGAAACGTGATTGTGAGAATGAGACGATTTTTTTTTTACCTTGAAAAGTGTCATTATTTTATTCCTAAATATATGTAATCACTTATTGTTTCTATTAGTTTAGTTTCTCAACATGACCACAAAGCAGGGGATTCATGTTACATACACTATTATTATCCTCTCACTCTCATTTTCATCTCTTATCTGTACTGTATATCCTTAATGGTTATTATGGAATTGGAGTCAGATTCAGTTTTTGCTTGTTCATGGAGCTAAGCATGTCCTAGAGCTATATCCATAGAACTCAAAGCATCATACACAATAAGGAAGGTAGCTATATTAGTAGAGAATGTACTAAAAATATGATGCCCATCTTATGCAACACGTGCAGTTTTCCGTCAACCACCATTGTTCCACTGGCCTCAAGCTGCAGATAACATTCACCATTTCCTTTTTCACTAGCAAGCGCTACATTAACATTTCCTTATTTCTGTGAACCCCAGAGGAATCCTAATCCCAAAACTCAGGAATCCTTTTGCACTAGGAGACATATCACATTACACAACATTTGCCCTATACACTTCACTTAGAAGCATTTCATGCAGCTTTGAGACTGAGCATATTGCTCCCACCCTCCCAAATGGATTTGTAACTTATTTTATCCAAATTGCCCCTCATCATTGAGCCAGACACCATTTTATTGGTGACTGGAAGTGATTGGACTCGTTTGTATACTTGCCTAATGTCTGTTTTTTCTAATCTGTTTGGATATTTACACACTGATCATCAGGTTTGCCCAGTTGTTGACGAGCTGTTGATCAAGGCAACGATTCCGTTGAGTTTTACAACAATTACATGGCAGTAAATAATTTTTTTCTCTATACAAATACAGTGGAGTACACAAGTTACATGTACACTGTGTGTTTTCGCTTGAGTGGATATTTTAAGTTTTGGTGACTCGTCTGAGATAGTGGGTTGTTGATGAATTTCAGTCCTTACTGTTGGCCCTCCCCCACATTTAAATTCAAAGGCTCCACCCATACAGGGCAGAAAAGGTTAGCGAGACAAAAAAACAGTGTTCAGCTGAGCAACACATAGAGAAAGCATTTGGGTGGAGGACAAAAAGACCAATTGTAAAGATAAGAGCTCAAAAAGCAGTGTTCAGTGGGGCTGGATATTGTCAAGAACCTCACAATTCAACAAATTTTTAGTTCTTTAGGTTATGATTTGATTCAATTTGATATTAATCCAATATGCTTCAATATTCATTCAGTAATATGTGTACATGACAAAAATATCTAAACATTTAATTAGAATACACTCTGATATTCGTTATAATATCATTCTAGAACATGCGCAGCAAGGAGCAGCAGCATAGTCAAATAGCTCTTTACTTTTACTTGATTTATTTATTTATTTTTGTTGTATTTTTTGTTTTTTGTTTTGTTTTTGTCAACTGAGGATGAATACTGCCGTGGGGAGAAGAGTTATTTACCCTAGAGATGAACTTCTCTCATTTGAAGTGAACAGGTCTGGAGGATACCATCCAATTCCAGCTGAGATAAAGAGGCGTTTACGTGGTTGCCGTGCTGGTGCAAAGGTGAAGGCCAGGAAATGGAGATATAAGCCCTTTCTGCCATTGGTCATCATGGGAAATGTCAACTCCCTGACCAACAAAAGTGATTAGCTGGAGATTTTGGTGAAGACTCAGGAAACATACCGTGAGTGCAGCCTCATGTGTTTTACTGAAACCTGGTTGAATCAAAACATCTCTGATTCCTGTGTGGAACTACCTGGCTTCACCCTAATACAGATGGACAGAGATACTATAGCTAGTGGAAAGAAGGAGGAGGACTGGCTTTATTTGTGAATCAGAAATGGTGTAATCCTTCACATATTACTGTCAAGGAGAGGATGTGCTTTCCAGATATTGAATTGTTGGCAGCTGGTATGAGACCATACTACAGTATGTACCAAGAGAATTCAGTCATATCATAACAATACTTGTGTACATTCCTGAAGTTCCATGTGAAGTTCTCCATGAAACTGTTGCCAGGATACAGACTAAACATCCTGAGGCACTTGTATTAATATCTGGAGATTTCAATCATGTGAGACTGTCTTTCCACCTGACTGGATTCACACAGTTTGTTAATTGTCCTACCAGAGAAAGTAAAACACTTGATCTGCTATATGCCAATGTCAAAGACGCTTACAGAGCTGCTGCCTTACCACCACTGGGCCGGTCAGATCACAACCTGGTATTTCTGCAGACCTCCTACAAGCCCTGTGTGATGAGTCAGCCTGCAACTACCCTCACAGTCAGGAAATGGACACCTGAAACTAGTGAGGCTCTAAGGGACTGCTTTGAATGCACAGATTGGAATGTGCTGCTGGAAACAGACGGGAACAGTATAGACATTGATGGTCAGATTGACTGTTTTACTGAGTATATCAACTTCTGAAGAGATACAGTCATACCAACAAAGACTGTACAATGTTTCCCCAATAACAGACCCTGGATCACAAGTGACATAAAAGCAATCCTCAACCAGAAAAAGGAAGCTTTTAGAAAGCTCAATGACAAACCTGATCCCCTGCAGTTTGCATATAGAGAACACAATGGAGTTGATGATGCTGTCCTCTATATGCTTCACCGTGCTCTCTCTTATCTGGAGGAATCAGGCACTTATGTAAGAGTCATGTTCTTTGATTTTTCAAGTGCATTCAACTCCATCCAACCCATCATACTCAAAGACGAGCTCAAAGAGATGGGAGTGGATTCCTCCCTTGTTTCCTGGATCACAGATTACTTGACAGAAAGGCCACAGTTTGTCAGGTTGGGGAACTGTGTTTTGGGGACAGTAATGAGCAGCACGGGGGCTCCACAGGGGACTGTACTGGCTCCATTCCTGTTCACAATATATACCTTGGGCTTCAAATACAACTCTGAGTCCTGCCACATCCAGAAATACTCGGATGACACTGCTATTGTGGCGTGTATCAGGAATGGAAAGGAATCCGAATACAGGGATCAAATAACAGCCTTCAGTGATTGGAGTCAACAAAACCGCCTTCAATTGAACACCTCAAAAAGGAATGAAATGGTCATGGATTTCCACAGGTCTAAGCCCCCTCTGGAGCCAGTGACAATCTGTGGGGTGGACATTGCAGTGGTGCACACCTACAAATATCTAGGGGTCCTTGTGGATGACAAGCTGGACTGGTCCCCTAACACTGACGCTCTCTACAGGAAGGGGCAGAGCCGACTGTTCTTCCTGCGGACACTGAGGTCCTTTGATGTGTGTGTGGAGATAATGACCATGTTCTATCACACGGTGGTGGCCAGTGTACTCTTTTTTGCTGCAGTGTGCTGTGGAGGCAGCCTTACAGACAAAAACACCGAGCAATTAGACAAGCTGGTCAAAAAAGCGGGCTCAGTGCTGGGCAGGAGAATGGACCCTCTAACATCGTCATGTTCATAGTTCAATAGAACCAGTGATCCCCTTAGCTCTCAGCAGTGATGACTTTATGGGCTTTTTTACAAATAAAATCATAACAATCAGAGACAGAATTCAACAGCTCTTACCTACATTAGACAATAATCTACTGAATACAGCAACTCCTGAATCAACTGCAATGCCTATTTTACATCTGGAATCATTCTCATCTCTGAATCTCTCAGAGCTAGCTTCTATAGTATCATCATCTAGACCATCAACCTGTCTATTAGACCCAGTGTCTTTAAAGACATTCTTTACTTAATTGAGCCCTTCATTCTAGATCTCATTAATTTGACCTTATCTTTGGGTTATGTACCTCAGACTCTTAAGACCGCAGTCATCAAACCCCAGCTTAAAAAGCTGAATCTTGATCCAGATGTTTTGGCCAATTATAGACCCATATCAAACCTTCCCTTCATTTCTAAAATCATTGAGAAAGCAGTAGCAAACCAATTACACGACCATCTGCATAGGAACGGTTTGCTTGAAGAGTTTCAGTCAGGATTTAGAGCTCACCACAGCACAGAAACAGCGCTGATTAAAGTCTCCAATGATATTCTAATGGCTTCAGACAATGGATCAGCCTCCATACTTCTCCTCTTAGATCTCAGTGCTGCATTCGACACCATTGATCACAATATTTTATTACAGAGACTGGAACATGAAATTGGCATTAAAGGAACTGCTCTAAGGTGGTTCAAATCCTATTTATCGGATAGATATCAGTTTGTACATGTTAACAATAGCTCCTCCTCACGCACTATAGCCAGTTACGGAGTCCCACAGGGTTCGGTACTTAGACCAGTCCTCTTCACTCTTTATCTGCTTCCTTTAGGCAACATTATCAGGAAACACAGCATCAATTTCCACTGTTATGCAGACGACACTCAGCTGTACTTATCAATGAAGTCAAATGAAGTTAGTCAGATAGTCAGACTGCACACATGTCTTGAAGACATAAAAGTCTGGATGACCCATAATTTTTTACTTCTAAATTCTGACAAAACTGAAGTTATTGTACTCGGCCCTAAGCACATTAGAGAAACCCTATCTAATCATTTAATCAGTCTGGATGGCATTACTTTGGCTTCCAACTCCACTGTAAAAAACCTTGGAGTAACCTTTGACCAGGACATGTCCTTTGTCCCTCACATAAAACAAGTCAGTAGGGCAGCTTTCTTCCACCTGAGAAACATTAGGAAAATCAGAAATATCCTCTCTCAAGAGGATGCAGAAAAACTAGTCCACGCATTCGTAACTTCTAGGCTGGACTACTGTAACTCATTATTATCTGGATGTCCAAACAAATCTCTGAGAGGCCTTCAGTTGATTCAGAATGCTGCTGCACGAATATTAACAGGAACTAGAAAAAGGGATCACATCTCTCCTGTGTTAGCTGCTCTTCATTGGCTGCCGGTAAAATCCAGAATAGAATTTAAAATCCTTCTGTTAACATATAAAGCTCTTACTGGCCAAGCTCCGTCATACCTCAGAAAGCTCATAGTTCCTTACTGTCCTAGTAGGCCACTCCGCTCTCTAGATGGAGGTTTACTTGTGGTTCCTAGAGTCTCCAAGAGTAAGTCAGGAGGCAGATCTTTCAGTTATCAGGCTCCTCTTCTATGGAACCAACTTCCAGTATCGGTCCGGGGGGCAGACTCTTTAGCAATTTTCAAGACCAGGCTTAAAACTTTTCTGTATGACAGAGCTTATAGTTAAAAAGTTAAAGTTCATTTACTCTTTAGCTATGCTGCTATAGGCCTAGACTGCTGGGGGAAGGACTGAGCACCTCTCTCTCTCTCTCCCTCTCCCTCTCTCTCTCTTCCCCTCTTCCCTCTCCCTCTCTCTCTCCCCCCCTCGCATGCGCCGTCATACCAACAACCTGCTTCTCCGAAATCCCAGTTTCTCTCAGTTCCAAGCATGTGCATTGCATTTACTAACCATGTTTTCCCGAAGTCTCTGTCTCCTCCAGCTCCTCTCCTCCCTCTCACTGTCCTCATCCTGCAGGTGATGAATCATCACCATCCCATGTTCCTGCAATGCCTGCTGCTCCCACATCTTCAAGAATTCCATACAGCATCATTCCTACGAACCTCATGCAGCATCATGTTCCTGCCTACACCTGTTTGAATATCCCCTCCTCCTGCTCTCTTTCTCTCCCTACTCTACCCAACTTTGCCCCCCCCCTCCCCCTGTGCCTCTCTCTCTCTCTCTCCCTCTCTCAATCCAACCGGTCGAAGCAGATGGCGGCCCCCCCTGAGCCTGGTTCTGCCCAAGGTTTCTGCCTCTTAAAGGAAGTTTTTCCTTGCCACTGTTGCCAAGTGCTTGCTCATCGGGGGATTTGTTGGGTCTCTTTAAATAATTTTATAAAGAGTTTGGTCTAGACCTGCTCTATATGTAAAGTGCCTTGATGTAACTTTGTTATGATTTGGCGCTATACAAATAAATCTGATTTGATTTGATTTGAACATCGGTGGTGGAGAGAGGCACATTGAACAAATTGAATGCTATAATGAATAATAGCAGACACCCTCTCGACAGCCTCCTGGAACAACAGAGGAGTAGTTGCAGCAGTCGGCTCCTCTCTTTGTGCTGCAGAACAGAGAGATTCAGGAGGTCCTTCGTCCCCACAGCAATTAGACTCTTCAACTCCTTGAATTGACTAGAAAGTTTTTGTTTTTGTTTTTTGTTTTGTTTTGTTATAATTGGATGAGCTATGGACAAAAAATAATGCACTTGTATCTTGGATGAGCTATGGACAATATGAATTTCCCTTTGGGGATTAATAAAGTATCTATCTATCTATCTATCTAATAATGTGTGCATGTATTTTACCATATCATTATTGTTAATTGAACAGAGAATAAAAAATTAACAGTAAGGTCCATAAGATAAACTTGCAGCACAAAAGTAATAAATATACATTTGCTATAATGGAAAATAACAATAATAATAATAATAATAATAATAATAATACTGACACGCAAAGTTTATACTCAGTATAACTTCAATATAATTTCTCTGTTTCCAAAATGTGTCAAGACATTGGCTTTTCAGCATGTTGGAGCTGACTTTGATTAAATACTACTAGGGCTGTCACTTCAAAAACTCATGTTCGAATAAATTTTGAATGACCTGCGATAAGCTAAGAGAAATTCGAACCTCATATTTCATACATACAACATAGTCTTAGTATTTGATAGCATATTTGGGGGTGTAGTTGTCCTTAATAGGGATGGAAATAAATTTTTCACACATGGACAGAACACACCACGGGAGCATATGCTTCCTTTGCAAAGCAGAACTGACAGTAAACAGATGCTAATGCAGGTATAAAGCTGAATACATCATACAATAACAAATTTATAAATTATTCAAAATATATTTACTGCAGCAGAAAGTCTTCCATAGCTGAATGAATAAAAGCATGCATTTAAACCATGGTGAGTACAGCAGTGAACATGGGCCACATCCCCTGGGCAACCCATGCGCCAGCTGCTCTGGCCTGTTTCATGTACAGATACGATGGACAGCTCCCCGCCGATGGGAGGTCCTGCAACAGTTCAAGCCCTCAATGGCCTAATTTTTGCGTGTCCCACTTAGGTCTCTTTCACACCAGAGCTGTTTGGTCCGCTTTAAACGGACCAGAGTTCGTTTGGGCAGGTGTCAAAGTTCATACGAACTCTGGTCCGCCTGAAAACGTGGGTCTCGGTTGGCTTGCAAGTGAACCCTGGTGCGGTTCGTATGTAGTGTGAATGCTCACCGGACCAAATGTACTTATCTTATTAGTGCTCACGTGAATGTTTACCGTTGCTATGGCAACAAGTGACCGCTGACGTTAGCAGTTGTTAGCTAGCTTAGCTCAATCGTCTGAACAACAATAAACCATAAATTCACAACTTGGCAGATTTAAATAAAATCAACCACAACTATCAACAGTCACAGTCCTTAAACGCCGAGGTAATATGTTGTCACATGTTAGATTGTCACAGTTAGAAAAATAACAGCTTCAATCCACGATAGCATTATAGTAACGGTTGCGTTCACTAGTATGTAGTTGGGTAAACGTAGCATTCCCTCAAATAAATTTCCGGGTTGGAGGGAGGGAGGGTTTTCCCCTCCCACTTTGTCCAATCGACGAGCACCCCTTTCAACCGCGTGATGCTGCTCAGAAAGTTTGGTACGCTTTCATAAATCACAGTGTGAAACAGAACCGGAAAAAAGTGATAAATGCAACAATGTTACGACTTTCAGCCCCCCCAATCGAACTGAGTCCGCTTGGTCAGGTGTGAAAACGACCGAATGTGGCAGGATGGCCTCCTGTCTATCCCTTCCCCCCTCTCTCCTGGCTTGATCCGGCTCAGGGAGTGAGTGAGTCCGCGGCGCTGATTGCGGGGCGGGGCGGAGCGGACCCGTGTTATAGCTCTGCAGGTGTACCCTGGCTCAGTTTGGTCTCTTCTCTCCTGCGGGGCTGACGTCTGTGTGTGGCGTGGTGCTTGTGCAGGCTGGCATGGCTGGTGTGCTGGATCTCCTTTACTTCTCCATAATCGTAAGTCTGTCTCACCTGGTTGTGTTGGGGTATCATGCGGTCCCTGGGTATGACACCTGCTCCTCATTGTGCCCGTGCAGTGTGTTGATCTGCTGGCTGCGGCTGTGCGGTCCGCGTTGATTGCACGTTCTGCTTGGTTTGCCCTCCTCAGGTATGTATATGCTCATTGCATCGGCGGCTGTACATCAGCCCTCTAGCTGGCTGCTGACTGTCACATCCTGGTCTCTCAATAACGTTTAACTGCGGCCCGCTGCTCTCTCTCCTGTCTGTCGGAGGCTGTGCCACTGCTCGTGGTAGGTGAACTGTAATCAGGTGACGCCTTTGTTTGGTTACACATCCTCAACATGTGATAATTGTTTGTATGGGCACTTTGCAGGCACATTCCGGTTTGGCTGCGTCCTGCAGGTC
Organism: Remorina albescens; assembly: GCA_034769265.1. Classification (NCBI taxonomy): domain Eukaryota; kingdom Metazoa; phylum Chordata; class Actinopteri; order Carangiformes; family Echeneidae; genus Remorina; species Remorina albescens. The sequence continues at coordinate 17,109,021 of CM068484.1, read as the reverse complement.
CCCCGTCCACTACTGCTGCCTTGTCTTGTTGCGTCTGCTCCTGGTTGCCTGTTTTTTTTTTTTTTTTTTTGTTTGTTTTTTTGTTTTTTTAGAAATCATCTTGTGCACCAACCTGGTCGTGGCTGTGGGGTCGTTACGGGTCCCGATTCCAGGTCACTGCTGGCACACTGATCCATGTTTTATGATAATAACGTGTAGTGAGTGGTCTTGATTAAGTTTCGCTTAATATTTTGCGTTGGGTTTTGCATGTTTATTTTTTTGTTTAGTATTATTAATTTGTTTGCTTTGTTTCTATTGTTTTTACATATGTTATTTTGATTGTTTTGGTGTTTGCTAAATAGTTTACTTTGGTTGCGGTCTTTCTTTTTTGTGTGTGTGTTTTGATATTCTGTTCTGATTACCTTGTTTTCTTGTAAATATTTTTGCCTGCTAATTTCTCTTTAAGTCCACCACTCCCGTGATTTATTTGTTTGTTTTTTTGTGGTCCAGGTGTCACATCATTACAATTGTTTGGTGCAGAATATTTTGAATTGTTTAATTGTCTTTTTTAAAGAAAATACTTAAGTATAAATAAAATATATTTTTATTTGACAACAATCTGTCTCCTCAAGTGCATTTTAAACCTGCGCCCTTAACTAATTTCCTGGGGGCGAAATCCCCCCAGGTGGCGTTGTTGACAACTTAACATTTCTTTAGGTCCAATTAATTTATATTAATTTCTATTGATTAGTTTTCCTCCACCACCCCCCACTCGTCACACTTAGTTTCTCCTTCTCTCCCTTGCCCCTGTTTCCATACCCACACCAAGGGGATTAGAATGCTGCACAGCACATCCCGACCCTATATCTACCCAGCTGAGAGGATGCATACAAACAAATGAGATGGTGGCTTTAAAAGGTTGAAAGGTGTAACCCGACTGCTCTTTTTTCACAAACACCAGCTGTTTGTTATTTCATGGTTTTCAGTATGGTATTCAGTATTATAAAATTCAACATGCTTAATTTGGAAAAAAACAAATTCACAACAGTTTGCCTTAACAAGATTCTGGCTAAGAACAACAGCACATGAATACCTCTTAATTGTAAAATCTTTATTAAAATAAGGCTTAAGTCCCCTAGTGCAAACAAAAAAAAAGCCACATATGTTGCACAGGTCTTGCACAAACTTGTGGTTTGATCCACTACCTTTTTCCCTCTCACTGTCGTAGGCAACACTGAATGCTTAATGCTCCCATTATGGGTCCTCTAAATGTACTTTATCCTGTCCAGTTGTCATTTCCAAAACTGTTCCAAAATGCTGCACTTGACACTCCGCACTCACTTGCATGAACCATTAAGTTTGATTTTCTTTTCTACGTATGCCTTCAACCAAACTATATGAATGTCCTGAAATGTAAATGGCGAGCTGAACGATTCTGATGTTATGTTTAATCTCTTCCATCCCTAGTGTGTGTGTGTGTGTGTGTGTGTGTGTAAATGACTCCTCACAGAGGATTTTAGTAGCTCTGAACAGGATAATTATCAAAGCTTAGAAGATAATAAATTGAGGCACATAACACATCTAAAACGTTCCATACTACCAGTGTACTGAAGAGCCAGACATCTAGGAGGGTTAATCAAACACCAGCAGCAACATCATCAATACGAATTTAAGGAAGAATTGTTCAATTAATATTTAGTTGGCCTGCTTGACATAAGGCAGCAGACCCATTCTTCAGTAATTGCCACTTAAAGAGAAGTGAAATAGAGGTTCTCACTGTGTCCGAAGAAACCCTCACCACAGCCAGTGTCATGCTAAACAATGTGTTGCATGTGTTAAATTTGTCACCACAGGGTTAACATAAAGGTTAGGCTTAGGGTTTATCATCAAAATCAGCTGCTATTTGATCAGGTAAAATGGTTATAAGGATCACCAGAAAGACAGCCTTCACTGTCTGTTTCAGGCCATAGGTTCATGCCATTGAACACACAGATCCACTGTAATGGAAAATATCTATCCAACATATGTCAAGGGTAAGTATGGCAAATGACAGAATGCCAAGGGCAGCCAAATTTAAATTCCTGAACATGTAAAACAACAAATCAATATGGGGTTACGCACATGTCAAATACAGGGTCTAAAATGGGCTCATGTCTATACATGTCATGTTATCAAAACATGTAATGTCAAGTCCTCAATTCAATGATATCTCTATTAAAGAAGATTGTTAAGGTGGTGACCCTTGACCACACCAGAATTTACAACAAATGTGGAAGCTGTCTAACAGTCATGTCATTTTTTGAGTGTACTCAATACGTGTTACGTGGTGCTCTAAACAGATCATTAGAATTCACTCATTCGTTCATTCAATCATCTCCTACCACTTAATCGTTTCCGGGACGCGGGGGGGCTGGAGCCAATCCCAGCTCACATTGGGCAAGGGTGGGGTACACCTTGGACAGGTCACCAGTCCATTGCACGGCCAACATACAGAGGCAGACAAAGACAAACAACCCTTCACATTCAGACCTACAGGCAATTTAGAGTCCCCAATTAACTTAAACATGCATGTCTTTGGATGGTGGGATGAAATTGGAGCACCCGGAGGAAACCCACACAAGCACGGGGAGAACATGCAAACTCTGCACAGAAAGGCCACAGGCCCTGCAACCGAACCCGTGACCTTGTTGTGGGGCAACAAGGCTAACCTATATGCCACCGTGCTGCCTTCATTAGAATTCATCCTCCTAAAATCATATATATGTTTACCCACTTTTCATGGCAATGAAAAAATCTGACAACTTTTACATTCGGAGACGGTTCTGATACCCAGTACCAGCATCCTCATTAGTTCAAATGTCTAATTTATTTGTTGCCCAAATCAACTGACCTGTGAAAAGCTGTAATAATTATGAGTCTGTTAATTTCCAAACGCCAGTCAGTGATGTCATCATTATCTTGCCACTGATCTTTCCAGAAGATCGTTAGTTCTTCTGAACTGAATCCCTGTTCACCTGTTCTTCACTCAGCAAAGACAGAGAAAGAGAAGCCCTCAAGCTGAAGAAAGGCCTTCAGGGCTTGGTTTGCTGAGGGATCTCCAAAATCAGCAAACAGTTACTAAATGGCCAAAGGGGCAGCAGTCTCAATGGTTGCATGAGCGAAAACTTGGGGCTGGGAGGTTTTTGGTGAGGCTACACACGAGGGCTCATGTTAAGTCCTCAAGGAAATTCTGGCAAACCATTTGGCGACTCAGGAAGGGGAATTAGGTTTTCCTCTCACTGTCCAAAGACATGCATGTTTAGGTTCATTGATGACTCTAAATTGCCCTTAGTTATGAGTGTGTGAGTGGTTGTTAGTCTTTGTCTCTGTGTGTTGGTCCTGCAATGGACTGGCGACCTGTCCAAGCATGCATATCTTTGGACTGTGGGAGGAAACTGGAGTACCTGGAGGAAACCTGAAGAGTGTGTGTCTGTTAATGTATTGCTGTTGGATTGACGGAGTTTTGATAGCAGGAGTGCAGGGTTAGTTCAATGTTCGTGGATAAAAGACGTGAGCCGTGCTGGGAGGGGTGGAGACGATCCGGTTTAAAAAGCTCAGGCCAGTTAAAAAAGATCATAATATTGTCCACAAACAGGATATCTCTGTTCATGCTGGAGCCTTTTAAGCAGATATGTAGTTGACATAAGCGGCTGAACTGGATGTCGCAAAAATGTGTGGGGGGGGGGGGGGGGCAGAAATAATGACCTGCTTCCCGGTGTCAAGCAAGCTGTCCACGAGGAGCTTGAAGACCTCCTTGAGAAGCTCCGATTTATCATTTCTAATATCATTCGTCCCCGCCTGAACAACAACAGAAGCGACAGCATTATGTTGTTGTACCAGCTGGAGGGAAGTTAGAGTGATGTCAAATCAAATCAAATCAAATCAGATTTATTTGTATAGTGCCAAATCATAACAAAGTTACATCAAGGCACTTTACATATAGATCAGGTCTAGACCAAACTCTCTATAAAATTATTTCCCTGACTTATGTCCCTGACACAGACACCAGGGTAGCAGAAAGTCCGGCCAATAAGTATTTGATCACCTACCAACCAGTAATTCTGGCCCTCACAGACCTGTTAGATTTTCTTTATGAACCCCTCCTGTTCTCCACTCATTACCTGTATTAACTGCACCTGTTTGAACTTGTTACCTGTATAAAAGACACCTGTCCACACACTCAATCAGTCAGACTCCTTCCTCTCCACAATGGCCAAGACCAGAGGGCTGTCTAAGGACATCAGGGACAAAATTGTACACCTGCACAAGGCTGGGATGGGCTACAGGACAATAGGCAAGCAGCTTGGTGAGAAGGCAACAACTGTTGGCGCAATTAGAAAATGGAAGAAGTTCAAGATGACGGTCAATCTCCCTTGGTCTGGGGCTGCATGCAAGATCTCACCTCGTGGGGCATCAATGATCATGAGAAAGGTGAGGGATCAGCTCAGAACTACACGGCAGGACCTGGTCAATGGCCTGAAGAGAGCTGGGACCACAGTCTCAAAGAAAACCATTAGTAACACACTACGCCGTCATGAATTAAAATCCTGCAGCGCACACAAGGTCCCCCTGTTCAAGCCAGTGCATGTCCAGGCCCGTCTGAAGTTTGCCAGTGACGATCTGGATGATCCAGAGGGGGAATTGCAAAAAGTCATGTGGTCTGATGAGACCAAAATAGAGCTTTTTGGTATAAACTCCACTAGCCATGTTTGGAGGAAGAAGGATGAGTACAACCCCAAGAACACCATCCCAACCATGAAGCATGGAGGTGGAAACATCATTCTTTGGGGATGTTTTTCTGCAAAGGGGACAGGACGACTGCACCATATTGCACCACACAGTTACACATAGACACTTCAACACACACACACACACACACACACACACACATGTTCCCCCTAGATCCTTCCAACGTATACATTTTATAGTAGTTACTTGTTAGTTAAAGACAGTTTCACAGTTTGTTCTTCAGGAACATTGATTGCTTATTGATGTTTTTGGTAAATAAATAGTGGCATTTGAAATGGTTGACTTATGTCTTTATTGTGTATAATCGTGCATTGATTACTGGTTGACTTGGGTCAGTGCTCGCAATCATGCCTTCCCCCTTTCTTATACTGGGCTATTCGGCTCCTCATTAGTGAAGCTAAGGCCCCTTTTGAGACTAAAGAGAGCTGATTGGCCATTGTCCATGGTTCCTGGGTGGAGTCCCATATTAAATTTGTAATTCATTCATTCATCTTCTACTGCTTATCCATTTACGAGCCGCCGGGGGTGCTGGAACCAATCCCAGCTCACACTGGGCAAGGACGGGGTACATTCTGGACAGGTCGCCAGTCCATCATAGGGCCAATACATAGAGACAGACAGAGACAAACAACCACTCACACTCACACTTAGAACTAAGGACAATTTAGAGTCACCACTCAACCTAAACAAGCATGTCTTTGGATAGTGGGAGGAAGCCGGAGTACCTGGGGGAAACCTACACAACACAGGGAGAACACACAAACTCTGCAGAAAAAAGGCCCCAGACCTGGGAACTGAACCCGACACGTTCTTATTGTGGGGCAACAGAGCTAACCACTATGGCACCGTGCTGCCTGTATTAAATATTATTAAATTATTAAATTAAAGTTTGTATGAAAATGATTTCGTCTTGGCATTCATAGACCACAAAATGATTGGTTCCCTTGGTAAAGTGGTAAAAGCTAAAGGATGGTTCAACTGAGCTATGATTCTCTGTCAACCTCGCTACAGTACTGAAGAGGAACCTGGAATTCTTGTTTTCCTCTGTCAGCCCTGAGTAGTAGGAGCTTCTGGCACTGTGAAGAGCTTTCATATATGTAGAATTCATCTCCATTAGGTGCCAGCCTCCTCTGTTTCATTACTTTCTTTTTCAAAGGAGGCACAGAATCAAGATTTGAACACAGTGAGGCCATAGTGCTAATCACAAGGTCCACAATCTGTGTAGGGGAGAGATCCTCTATTGAATTTAGACATGGCAATTTACCAAATGATTACTGAATATTAGGAAATACGGTACAATGAAAAAACTCACATCTGTGGATCTTTCTCGTTGTCCTTTCTATTTGCCTTCATTTTTATGGAAAAATTATCCCATTAATTGGATGGCGGTGACATACATCGATATTTACAACTACCTGATCAAGTCCCCCGGTAAGATCATCATTTAACCTAATAGCGATAAAAACCAAGTCTTGCATAAGTTAGGCTACATCCACGCTACTACATCATCATTTTAAAATGGCTTTTTATAACCCAAACATTTAAAATCTACCCCACTTTATGGGGTTATGGGGTAAAAACTTGATTCATAACAGAAGCGGTGCTTGTGTGACGAGACAGGGCTGCATGCAGCCCTAATTGCGTTTCTCATTCTCGCTGTTTCTTCAGGTCAGGTTTTTTCAGGTTGGCTCAGTCTTTTTACTTTGGTGTAATACAACTTAAGATGTAAACAAAAAATATATTTAGGCCTACAATAAATATAGCAACTTCTGACCAACCAATATAAATTTCAAGTTTAAAAATACAACTTCCGTATAAACCACGCCCACTTTGGGTTTAAGTCCCGCGAGTACGGATAGTGGTGTACTCGCTTATCCCTAGTGTACATCATTTTTGCTAAATAACACACCGGCTCCACGTTAATCTTTGTGACCTCCGACTGACGTAGTCGGGTGTCGTTACTGCCGACGTGAATTATCACTTTACCATATTTATGCTTATCCTTAGCCAGCAGTCTCAGATAAGACTGGATGTCCCCTGGGATGCACTTAACTATCGCTGGTGTTGCTAACTTCTCATTCCTCAGAATAGAATCGGCAATAACGAGAGTTGGTTTTTCAGCAGGTGTGTCCCTGAGTGGGGACAACCTGTTGGAAACGTGAACTGGTTGGTGGTAAACTGGGAGCCACTGCCTATGGCTATGCCTCTTGATGGGGAATTAGTGGAGTGGTGATTTGGTCGTGAGTATGGGCAAGAGTAAAGGGATGATCAGCAGAATTCTGGGCATGTCATTCATGTAGGGCTATGGAAGTGGTTCCATGGAGAATACTAATTCAGTTGTCCAGGCTGGAACTGACAAAGGCGTGAATCAGAGTTTCAGCGGCTGAAAAGGATAGAAATGGGCAGCGACAGGCAATATTGGGGAGGTGAAAGACAGCAGATTTGGTTAGCTTGTTGATTTGGGGTGCCTATGTCAAGTTGTTGTCAAAAATCATGCCTTGGTTGCAGTTTTGAGGGGAGGGAGACAGGGTACGGTTTTCAATGGTGATGGACAGGTAGACAGATTTAATGAGGGACTTTGGGCCTATGAGGATCAGTTCAGATTTGTTGTAGTTGAGCATCCAGAGTTTAATTTCAGTCAGGCATTTGATGACAGTGGTGTGGTGGAAGAGAGGCTGGATTTGGTGGAAAAAATATAATGTCATTGGCATACTAGTGGAAATGGAGATTTTGGCGAGGGATGATGTCACGAATGGGGAGAGGGTACAAGATGAAGAACAGGGGTTCAAGACCTGTCCCTTAAGGGACACTGTGGGACAAGGTGGTGGTGGAGGAAGTGCGGTTGCTGATATTAATGAATTGGTGCCTGTCAGTGAGAAAGGATTTAAATTAGATGACAGCAGTGCCAGTGATCTATGGAGAAGGATTTGAGATAGGAGACAGGGTTGAAGTGCAGAAGGCTGCAGAGAGGTTGAGGAAGATAATCAAATCAAATCAAATCAAATCAGATTTATTTGTATAGCGCCAAATCATAATAAAGTTACATCAAGGCACTTTACATTTAAAGCAGGTCTAGACCAAACTCTTTATAAAATGATTTAAATAGACCCAACAGATCCCCCCATGAGCAAGCACTCGGCGACAGTGGCAAGGAAAAACTTCCTTTAAGAGGCAGAAACCTCGGGCAGAACCAGGCTCAGGGGGGGCGGCCATCTGCTTCAACCGGTTGGGTTGAGAGAGGGAGAGAGAGAGGGTGAGAGAGAGAGAGAGAGAGAAAGAGAGGCACGGGTGTAGGGAGGAACATGATGCTGCATGAAGTTCATAGAAATGATGCTGTATGGAATTCATGAAGATGTGGGAGCAACTGGGAGAGACAGAGACTTCGGAAAAACATGGTTAGTAAATGTAATACACATGCTTGGAACTGGGAGAAACAGGGATTTCGGAGAAGCATGGTTATTGGTATGTCAGCGCATGCAAGGAGGACAGAGAGTTGCTCAGTCCTTCCCCCAGCAGTCTAGGCCTATAGCAGCATAGCTAAAGAGTAGATGAACTTTAACTTTTTAACTATAAGCTCTGTCATACAGAAAAGTTTTAAGCCGGGTCTTGAAAATTGCTAAAGAGTCCGCCCCCAGACTGATACTAGAAGTTGGTTCCATAGCCTGATAACTGAAAGATCTGCCTCCCAATTTACTCTTGGAGACTCTAGGAACCACAAGTAAACCTCCATCTCAAGAGCGGAGTGGCCTACTAGGACAGTAAGGAACTATGAGCTCTCTGAGATATGATGGAGCTTGGTCATTTAGAGCTTTATATGTTATTTATATGTTGTTTTTCTCTATATGAGATTCCATTATCTGCTGCAGAGAAAATGGAAAGATTAGTAAGCTTTTTCATTAGGAAGTGGCTAGGTGTTCCTAGATGTTTAAGTACTGTGGCACTGTATGGGAAAGGCATACTTCAGCTCCCAGTATCTAGTCTAGTGGAGGAGTTTAAATGTACTAAGTTTAGGACAGAGCTCCTGGGGGGCTTGGGGCTTGGCCCAGGCAAACCGGTGTGGAGTAGAGCAGGTCCCAAAGAGAAGAGGAAGTTAGTTGTGGAGCAGGTTTGTAGACAGGAGGAAATATTAAGGAGTGCAAAGGCAGTGGCTCAGGCTAAGCAGGGACAGTGGTTGAACTGGGAAGGTGTAGAGAAGAAAAAGCTTAGTTGGAAAGAGCTGTGGAGTATGGAAGAAAGTAGTATTAGATTTTTGATAGGGGCAACATATGATGTATTGCCAACTCCCCAGAACCTAAAACTCTGGGTAAATGGAGACCCGCTATGTTCATTGTGTTCAGGTACTGCAACTCTAAAGCACATCTTGTCAGGTTGTAAGGTTAGTCTGTCACAAGGACGGTATACATGGCGACATAACCAAGTTTTAAAAAGCTTAGCTGCAGGCATTGAAGATATACGGAGGCAGGCAAATTTAGGAGGGTCTAAGTTAGAGAGAGTTGCAATTCAGTTTGTTCAGGAGGGAGGGAAAGTTAATAAGACAGCATGAGACAAGGTAGCTTAGAAGATGCCAGTGACTGGGAGATGCAAGTGGATTTAGGAGGAAAGCTTGTTGTTCCCCAGGAAATAGCCTGTACAAAACAAAGGCCGGATATAATTTTGTGGTCTAGGAGTAGAATGAGAGTTTATTTCTTAGAGCTGACTATTCCGTGGGAGGATTCAGTTGTAGAAGCGTATGAAAGAAAAAAACTTAGGTATGCAGACTTAGGGGCTGAAGCTGAGCAGCAAGGATAGAAAGTTAGGATTTGTCCAGTGGAAGTAGGATGTAGAGGGTTTGTAGCAAGTTCTGTTGTCTCTTTGTTGAGGGAGTTAGGAGGAAGGGGACAGAGTCTGAGGAAAATAGTGAAGAAAATGTCGGATGAGGCAGTAAGATCCAGTCAGTGGATCTGGATTAGAAGAACTAATAGTAGCTGGGGGCCCAACAGGGGGAAACTTAGGATAGACAGACCATGGGGAGAAGCAGAGGAAGAAATCCAGGAAGAGGAAGTGTATTTAAGTGGAGGGTGTGGCCTGTGTGAGCCTCTTTGAGACCATGCGGTTAGTCTAGGTGAGTTGGCCTGTATTGGCTTATTTGGCTTGTCTTTGTCTCTGATTATAGACTGTTTAGGTGAGTTTGTGTGCTGAAACTGCTAGTGTATCTTGTCTTGTGTATCTCGTCTTGTGTATCTCGTCCTCCACCTCCTGCACCCTCTATAATTTCATTACCCCCTACCCGAACCAAGGTCTGTATCCCATCCCTACTTTTATCTCCACCTCTTCTCTTTCTCCCCCTACCCGAACCAGGGTCTGTATCCCCACCCCCCTTTTACTGGTGCAGTTGGTGAGAGGTCGGAGTAGTTGACGGTAGTGCTATTTTAGATAGTTGTCTTGGTGTGAGGACCGGTGATAGCTGGCATTAGGGGAATGACTCTGGGACGCCAGTGATCACTGCCTAGCCTCCTGGAGGTGTTGTGGGACCAACTAGACGAAACACTGGTGAAAGGAGGTTCCCACCTGATGACCCCAAAGACATGTTAGCTATCACTGCTCACTGGGCTAGTTAGATATAGTTATCTTTATGGCACGTAGGGCAGATCGCAAGGTTGTTGCTAAGTTTAGGGAGTTAGTCACTGAGTCCATTTTTTTTTTTTGTAGCACAAATTTCTTGTGTTTAATCTGAAGGAGAAGGATTTTAAATTCTATTCTAAATTTTACCGACAGCCAATGAAGAGCAGCTAACACGAGAGATGTGATCCCTTTTTCTAGTTCGTCTTAATATTCGTGCAGCAGCACTCTGAATCAACTGAAGGCCTTTCAGAGATTTGTTTATACATCCAGATAATAATGAGTTACAGTAGTCCAGCCTAGAAATTACAAATGCATCAACTAGTTTTTCTGAATCCTCTTGAGACAGGATGTTTCTGATTTTCCTAATGTTTCTCAGGTGGAAGAAAGCTGCCCTACTGACTTGCTTTATGTGAGGGACAAAGGACATGTCCTGAAAGTTACTCCAAGATTTCTTACAGTGGAGCTGGAAGCCAAAGTAATGCCATCCAGACTGATTAGATGATTAGATAGGGTTTCTCTAAGGTGCTTAGGGCCGAGTACAATAACTTCAGTTTTGTCAGAATTTAGAAGTAAAAAATTATGGGTCATCCAGACTTTTATGTCTGCAGTCTGATTATCTGACTAACTTCATTTGGCTTCATTGATAAATACAGCTGAGTGTCATCTGCGTAACAGTGGAAATTGATGCTGTGTTTCCTGATAATGTTGCCTAAAGGAAGCAGATAAAGAGTGAAGAGGATTGGTCCAAGTACCAAACCCTGTGGGACTCCATAACTGGCTATAGTGCATGAGGAGGAACTATTGTTAACATGAACAAACTGATGCCTATCTGATAAATAGGATTTGAACCTATTATAGAGCAGTTCCTTTAATCCCAATTTTGTGTTCCAGTCTCTGTATAAAATATTGTGATCAATGGTGTCGAATGCAGCACTGAGATCTAAGAGGAGAAGTATGGAGGCTGATCCATTGTCTGAAGCCATCAGAATATCATTGGAGACTTTAATCAGCGCTGTTTCTGTGCTGTGGTGAGCTCTAAATCCTGACTGAAACTCTTCAAGCAAACCATTCCTATGCAGATGGTGATGTAATTGGTTTGCTACTGCTTTCTCAATGATTTTAGAAATGAATAGAAGGTTCGATATGGGTCTGTAATTGGCCAAAACATCTGGATCAAGATTCGGCTTTTTAAGCTGGGGTTTGATGACTGCGGTCTTAAGAGTCTGAGGTACATAACCCGAAGATAAGGTCAAATTAATGAGATCTAGAATGAAGGGCTCAGTTAAGTAGAAAATGTCTCTAAAGAGGCTGGTCGGCACTGGGTCAAATAGACAGGTTGATGGTCTAGATGATGAGACTATAGAAGCTAGCTCTGAGGGATTCAGAGATGAGAATGATTCCAGTTGTAAAATAGGCGTTGCAGTTGATTCAGGAGTTGCTGTATTCAGTAGAAGATTATTGTCTGATGTAGGTAAGAGCTGATGAATTCTTTCTTTGATTCCTATAATTTTATTTGTAAAAAAGCCCATAAAATCATTGCTGCTGAGAGCTAAGGGGATCACTGGTTCAACTGAGCTATGACTCTCTGTCAGCCTAGCTACAGTGCTGAAAAGAAACCTGGGGTTGTTCTTGTTTTTTTCTATTAGTGATGGCTAACATGAGCTTCTAGCACTGAGCTTTCTTTCCAGGCTAGGTGAGACTTCTTTCTAATTTCCTCGACGTCTGCTTTAAGGCACGAATTTGAGAATTATACCACGGAGCCAGCCTCCTCTGTTTTATTATTTTCTTTTTGAGAGGGGCAGCATCATCAAGATTTGAACACAAGTATGCCCATAGTGCTAGTCACAAGGCCATCAACCTGTGTATGGGAGAAATCCTCATTTGAATTTAGATATGGCATTGCTGCAAATGATGACCGAATGTTCTCTTTAAATTTAGCCACAGCATCTTCAGATAAATATCTTCTATAGCCAAATTTATTCCTTGATGCTGTGCAGTCCATTAAAGTAAACTCAAATGTAATGAGGTAATGGTCTGTCAGAAGAGAGTTTTGAGGAAAAATTGTTAACTTGTCAATTTCAATGTCATATGTCAGAACAAGATGAAGGATATGATTGAAGCAGTGAGTGGGTTCACTCACATGCTGGGAAAAGCCAATTGAGTCTAATAAGGAAAGAAACCCAGAACTAAGGCAGTCACTTTCTACATCTACATGAATATTGAAATATCCCAGTATAATTATTTTATCTGTACTAAGTACTAACTCTGATATAAACTCAGAAAACTCTGATAGGAATTCTGAGTACAGACCAGGTGGACAGTATACTGTAACTAACAGAACTGGTTTTTCAACTTTCCAGTTAGAGTGGGAAAGACTAAGAGTGAGGCTTTCAAAAGACCTACAGCCAGATTTTGGTCTAGGGTTGATTAATAAGCTTGACTGAAATATCGCGCACCCCCCCTCCTCGACCTATGGTACGAGGGACATGAAAATTAACATGAGTGGGGGGTGTAGCTTCATTAATACTAACATACAGATAAGATATCGAGTTGTCCAGAATCTGAGGAGACAAGGAGATGTTGGTGACTTTAAAGGGGTGCTGTTTCTATTATGTGTTAGGTGTAGAGTCTGTAATGAAAAGTTTTGAGATTTTAATCAGAGAGCTGGGTTTTCAGCTGAGTAGCAACAACACGTTTCTATTGTTTTTTAAATGAAGGGGGAGGTTAGAGATTAAAAAGAGGTTGTTGGGGGCGGGGATCAAGCCCAGGTTCCTGAAGGATGGGTGTGACAGAAGCAATTTCTAGAGGTACAGTTGTTCCTGGTTGAATTTGGTCGTATTCACGCATAATTCTCACGTGAGTCATGCGTCTTTTAAGAGGATGAGTAATTGTGTTTTCATTAGACGCTGCAATGTGCCCAAACAACCACCAAGGGACATCTGTGAGTAGGAGGACGCCACCATAAGACAGCAACAGGGAGCAGTGAAGATGAACGGGGGGAAAGAGTTGGTCCAGAAGTAAGCAGCAAAGGAGTTGTCACAACTCCGGGGTTTCAGTTTCATTGGTGACCGTACTATAACGTATATTGTAAAGTGAGATAGTCACCGCTCAGCACGGACACCAGTTAAACCGAAACACCGGGTCGACTGACGCTGTGGTGTGTGCTAGAGAGAGAACGGGGAGAGGAAGCGGTGAATCAGATCAATAAAATGTTATTTTCTGATTGTTTCACAGCGGTTATGTTCAACAGCGCAAATAAACTTCCCCACACACTTCCACTCAACCCTGGCTTGTTTTTACAGGTGTAACAGCACACTGCAGCAACATTGTGCTGGTTTAGTCGGTTCAGTTTAAAAAACAAAGGCTTCATGAGCGATGTTCCTTATTTTCATCTGTTCAATAAATCAACTCTGATCCTGATCCACTCCTAAGTCATCAAGAAGTCTTTTATTGATAAGCAAGACGGTTTAGTAATTTGAAGAAACACAATGTAGAAAAAGACGTATATACTGTATTTTATTTTATAGTAGGCTATTGCACTGTATTCTTACTTTATACTTTTTTCTATATAATAATCTTTTTTACAAACTATTAAATTTAAAATAAATTAAACAGCAGAAAAATATAATTAGTCTCAGATAAAAAGGAGTAGAAAGACTAAAAACCTTATAGTGATAACAAAGTTTTTTTTATGCTAATGAAAGTCACAACAACTTAAGCTCATTGACTAAACAAAAGGAAGGTGTGACGGATTTTTCTTGGTGTGTTTGTGTGTTCAACAACCACCCTAGACTGAGCAAAATACTCGCAATTATTATTTTATTTTATTTTTATTTATTTATTTGGGTATAATAATTCAGGTCAAGATTATTTTACCAGTTAACAAATGTTCCAAACAAACAAAAAAACAACTAATGTCCATATTTAAGTTGTGGACTTTATTTGTGCTGTTCAACGTAACCACTGTACATAACAATCAGAAAAATAAGGTTTTATTGATCTGATTCACTGGCTTTCTTTCTACTTGTAGGCTGATGGTTATTTACTCTCCTCGGCTCTACTGAAAGCTATGAGCTTACATTAGCACTTCCTTAAGTACAGTTGCTTTCTGTACATTGTCAGACAAAAGGCGTGCCCTGCCCCCTTCTTTCACAGCAATTCAGCTTGGAGTGAGTTCTTTGTCTGTGTGAACAGGAAAACCGGTTCCAAATGAAGCACTCACACACACGTGCATGCATGTGTGCACGCAAGCAGCTTTATGATTCCTTTTCAGTTCACATTATAAAGTTGTAAAAACTGATCTATATATATTTTTTCCTTCAGTAAAAATCCTCTCTGATTTATGGAACTGATTAGAATCATTTCCTGTATGGACTTTGAAATTTCTGTAGACGGTGTGTAATTGTTTTCTCTCCGCTTAGCTGTGGCTGCTGCGAGCAAGGAAAATCCCAATCTCATATGTCTTGATATATTACTTTATAGGCTATAGACTAATTATTCATATCAGATATCATTATATTCTTATATTTAAGCATCATCCGGTCAAGTCATGATAAAGGATCACAGGGGCGGACTGGGACAATAATTCAGGCCGGCAATTTCTATTTTACTTGTTAACAAATGCGCCAAACCATAAAATAATAAGATAAGATAATTGAGGAACTTACAAAACACTTAGATTTTAAAATTTTTCAGTAGATATCTTTTGTGTTTCTCTAAATAACTAAACTAAATGTCTGCTAAAAAAAATAAAAGACTTACAGATTATGAAGAAGTGGATCAGGATCAGAGTTGATTTACTGTACAGATGATTAAGCATTCTTAAACTGAACCAAAGCAGCATAAAGCTGCTTTAGAAGCAGACGTTTTGCATTCAGAGATTTGAGGTGGAGTTACAGGGTTGAGTGCCTTATTTGTCCTGTTGAGCATAACCGCTGTGACACAATCGGAAAAATAAAGGTTTATTGATCTGATTCACTGGCTTTCTTACTGTTAGCGCTCCCTGTCTTCATTCACTCTCTAACTGTCTTGACCACAGCTGCTAACAACAGCGTTCACATCGCCACTCTCCATTGCAGCTACATTGTGGTCAAACATGGAATTGTCCCAAAATCTTTTGAGCTGTATTTCAGTACTATGCTTCCACCTAGTGGCTACAGTTATGACATACATTTCACGTGAAGCGTGAATCTCACGCCCTGTGAGTGAAGTGCCCATTTTTAACCAGTACCAACTGTAGAGGGACAGAGCCAGTACTGAGGGAGGTATTAATAATTTTGGAGAGACTGCAGAGAGGCAGTTTTTGAGATGGGCAGATGGGAAAGGGTCCAGGCAAGATGAAGATTTTTTTGTTTAAGTGATGTAATTGTTCTGGGGGAATGACAGGGGTGAAATAGGCTGGGGGACAAGAATGTCCAAGGGATGTGAAGCACTGAGCATCCTGTTTGATCTTATCGAGCACTGAACACTGCTAACAACTATATTTAAGTTATCAAATTATCCAATTTTGGAAGCAGAGTTTCTTAAACTGGAATTCTATGACACTGTAGAAATTAAGATATTAGTGCCAGACATCAGATCCATATAAAGGACATTTATTTCCACACATTCCTCTCGTTTGTCTCCTGAATCTGTGCCATGCCATGTTTGCACACTGAGAGGCAGCTGGAGCAAAGCTAAGGCAGCACTGCACAGTTTGCCTGCATAGGCCTACATGATACAGCTGACCCACATCCAGTGCCTGAAATTCATTTGAGTCCACTTGAAAATGGAAATCAAACAGACTGCTCATCCTCAGATTGCCTTAATGTGGATGATGTAACATTGTTCATTCAGGTTCATGCATAATTTAACTTTGAACATCAGAAATGTGTATGATGATAGTTCAAAAGACAGAGAAGAACAGCTCGAGTCATTTGACAAAATATGTACTGACTTAAACCAAATGACTGGTTTTTGAATATACACCAGCCTTTATGCATTCAGTAACTGCTTAATCTGCAGAGCAGCTTGAATGAGTGGGCTCAGACTAAATCCTGCTCAACATAAGGACATTAGAGTGTTATTTAAGCCTAGTTATGACATAATTTTCACACAGAGGAGTGATAGTGAATAATCTAAACCACAGAGAGAAGGTACGAGGTAATTCACAGATTGATGGAACTGATTCTGAGGTCACTAGTTTTAAAAAAGTGAATAAATCAAGGTAAAGGTTATATCCTATTCAGATGATAACACTTCCTGTGTCATATTCTCTGCTCAGAATGGATCTGTTCTGAAATTTTGAGTAGTGTAGACAGCAGGCATAAAAATATTAAGATTTAAACACAGCTCACTAATGAATCAATAGTCCTGAACGACAAAGAGTGGGGAAAGAATTCAAATCCTAACACCAGAAAAAGTCACAGGAAACAAGGTCAGACTGAATGATGATTGTTGCACATTTGTTACAAGCACACACTCCCAGGCTTCATCATTAGAGAACTCAGCTCCTGGCCTCCTCCACCACATGAAGTGGCATGTGTGTTTCTGATAATCTTTCATTTTATTTCTGGCTCGTAATGGCCCTGTGTTGTCACATCAGGCCTCCCCAGTGAGAGTGGAAATGCACCCACTCTTTGGCTCACTGGAGCCTCACAGACAGACAGGAGATCTCTAAGGAGTGCTGCAGGAAGTACCAGACAGGTTGTTAACTTAACATTTTAATAGTATACACTGCTGACATTTTACTGTCTTACTTAAAAACATCATGATGTATGAGTTTTTTTACAGTGTGATGTTTTCCTGTGTTCTTTTGTCACATTAAAATAGTTTTACTAAGATGTTATTTAAGTGTTACTTACAAAAAACAAAAAAGTTACAAAGTCAAAATGTATATGTAAAGCAAATGTCATACAATGAATGAAATTTTTGTAACAAAAAATTGTGTCTTCATTTTATGTTATGTAATTACTTACACTTATTAATATACGTTATTAATAAATAATGCAGTAATACCTGTAAAATTATTCTTATATCTCCTTCCTTCAGCTCTCAGCTAAAAAGCAGACAAAGCAAACCACAACTGCCAGTGGAACTTGATCACTGAACTATTTTCAGGTTAAAACCTGTAAAGTCACAGTAGCTCTGCAGTTCTGCTGTAATCAAATGCTGTCATACACTGCTCTGTATTTTAACTTGCCTAATAAGAATGGTATCACCTGGACTAAAGTATGGCGTTCTGGAAGAACTAACTGTTGTTCATTGTGAACATACAGAACAAAGAAGATAAACAAAACTCCTAGCTATCTTGCTATACAAAAGTGTTGTGTTATTTTCTAAAGGATAAGGTTAGGGTTTGGGTTGCTCCGCATTGTCCAGAGCCCAACCATTCATCCTTTACTGCACAATGACTATTTGATATATCAGAGATCGGGGTCAAAGAGATTAATTTTATACATTACCAGTGGTGGAGGAAGTACTCATACACCGCATTTAAGTAAAATTATATATAAACATAAAATGTATTCTAGTAAAAGTAAAAGTACCACATTAACCTTTTTACTTGAGTAAAAGTAAGTAATTACTTGCTTTTAAATATACTTAGTATTAAAAGTAAAAGTACTTGCTGAATGTATTGCCTAATGCAGTGGTCTACAATATCATTAAGTCTGCTGGCTGTATGTATATTTTAACACATCAATAGTATGTGCTGTGCCATTTTAATTAACAATGATGCAGATGATGCTACTGGTAACACTGACATAAATCTCATATCAATTATTTGAAAGGTTATTGTTCTTATTGTGTTTACCCTCTGGGACACAGTTCACACTTGGACTTGCAGAATGATATGAAGGGGATGAATCAGAAGCACAAAACCCCTTGCTAATGGCAGCGGTCATTCATTTTTCGCAACGGTCATTATAAGAAATATCGGATGGCCTGTTCAAATCAAATCAAATGAAATCTGATTTATTTAAATAGCGCCAAATCATAACAAAGTTACATCAAGGTACTTTTACATATAGAGCAGGTCTAGACCAAACTTTTTATAAAATTATTTAAAGAGACCCAACAGATCCCCCGATGAGCAAGCACTCGGCGACAGTGGCAAGGAAAAACCTCCTTTAAGAGCCAGAAACCTCGGGCAGAACCAGGCTCAGGGGGGGCAGCCATCTGTCTCGACCGGTTGGGTGGAGAGAGAGAGAGAGGCGGGGGGGGGGATATTCAAACAGGTGTAGGCAGGAACATGATGCTGCATGAAGTTCATAGGAATGATGCTGTATGGAATTCTTGAAGATGTGAGCAGGCATTGCAGGAACATGGGATGGTGATGATTCATCACCTGTAGGATGAGGACAGGGAGAGAGGCGCATGCAAGGGGGAGAGAGAGAGAGAGAGGGAGAGGGAGAGGGGAAAGGAGAGGGAGAGAGAGAGATAGAGGGGAGAGGGAGAGGGGAAGAGAGGGGAAAGGAGAGAGACAGAGAGAGAGGTGCTCAGTCCTTCCCCCAGCAATCTAGGCCTATAGCAGCTAAAGAGTAAATTAACTTTAACTTTTTAACTATAAGCTCTGTCATACAGAAAAGTTTTAAGCCTGGTCTTGAAAATTGCTAAAGAGTCTGCCACCCAAACTGATACTGGAAGTTGGTTCCATAGAAGAGGAGCCTGATAACTGAAAGATCTGCCTCCTGATTTATTCTTGGAGACTCTAGGAACCACAAGTAAACCTTCACCTAGAGAGCGGAGTGGCCTACTAGGACAGTAAGGAACTATGAGCTCTCTGAGATATGATGGAGCTTGGCCATTAAGAGCTTTATATGTTAAAAGAAGGATTTTAAATTCTATTCTGAATTTTACCGGCAGCCAATGAAGAGCAGCTAACACAGGAGAGATGTGATCCCTTTTTCTAGTTCCTCTTAATATTCGTGCAGCAGCATTCTGAATCAACTGAAGGCCTTTCAGAGATTTGTTTGGACATCCAGATAATAATGAGTTAAGTAGTCCAGCCTAGAAGTTACAAATGCATGGACTAGTTTTTCTGCATCCTCTTGAGACAGGATGTTTCTGATTTTCGTAATGTTTCTCAGGTGGAAGAAAGCTGCCCTACTGACTTGTTTTATGTGAGGGACAAAGGACATGTCCTGGTCAAAGGTTACTCCAAGGTGACCGCAGCTGTGAGGGTGGAGTCGGAGCGGGAGCCGGAGCCGGAGCCGGGCCCCTCGAGAAAAAAAACGTTGTGTCGGTAAGGAGAAAAGGCGGTTTCAAGACAAGTGGACAAACGCTTACTTTGTCGTACCTCACGGGTTGGATAAAGTCATGTGCCTGATCTGAAACTTGAACTGCTGCAGGGACAGCTCAAATAGGGAGATCCAGCCCATTTTCCTGTCTCCTGCAAGGTGCTCGTAGATGAGACAGACACAGATGGGCGCCACGTTTTACGTCACCTGTGTTTAGACAAGAACCATAACCTCATAAAAAAACTTAGAGAGGAATTTGATCACTGCTTCTCCGATTTCAGGGACCAGGAGAAGTCATTCAACCTCTTCCAAAATCCTTTCTCATGTGTCTCTGAGGAAGAGCCTGCAGAAATGCAGTTTGAGCTCATCAACCTGCAGGAGAGCTCCAAGGCCAGAGCAGCATATCGTGACAAGAATCTCATCGAGTTCTACAAAGGACTTTCCCCATCCACATACCCTGCACTTCGCCAGCATGCTATCAGAATGGCCTCTTTATTCGGAAGCACATACATTTATGAGAAGACCTTCTCCACCATGGCCATCAACAAATCCAAGCTGACATCCAGGCTTACAGATCGCCATCTACATGCTGTCCTTCGTATCGCAACGACGGACATGGAGCCGGACATCAGAGGAATCGTGGCCAAAACAGCACCACAAATCCCATGCCAATAAAAAAAGGTATGTTGACCTAGTAACAAATATTCATTGTGATTTAATGACATGCTTATTCATGACAGGCAATGATAAATATTCATGATGAAGATGACTTTTTTGTGTGGTAAGCTTCAATTTTAAAAGTATCTCTCTCTTTCTCCCCCTCCCTCTGTGTGTATGTGTTTGTCTGTCAGTCTGTCTGTCTCTGGCAGGTTTTCCAGTGGTGCTTTGGTAGCTGGAATTGCTCCTGAATAAGGTCCATGCTGATGAGGCAGGAAGCAAGCCACACTGAGACTGACTGTTTGTTCTAAATATGTTTTTACATATATTCTGAAATGGACTGCACACAGGACTGTTATATCCCAAATTTGACTGTAGAGGGCAGAAAACCCCAGGGATTTTGTGTACATTACAATGTTTTTCAAGGTTTGTCAAGTTTTGCCAGGTTTAGCCTCATTTATTAATTAAAATGTGTTTATTGCACATTACTGGATGCAGACCAATAAATGTAAATTGAAGAGATGCAACCTGGTCAATAAAATGAATACAAATGGGATTTGTTTTCTGTTTTTTTCCTTTTTTTTTCCTTCGGGGGCCCTCAGTCCAATGTTGGGTTCCTAAATTGGCCCTGAGCCATCAAAACTTTGAGAACCCCTGAGGTAAAGGGACAATGGGTTGGTGTGGCTGTAGTGTCAAATTTGTTGAACTGGTTGAGTTTGTTACCTCTGTCTGCATCACCCTTGAATGGCTGTCTTTTCTTTTTTTTTGTAGCCAGTGATGGTGTTGATTCCTCCCCACACTTCACACATGTTGCTGTGTTGTAAATGTCTCTATTTTTATTTGCCTTTATTAACCCTTACAAACCAGACATAGTAGAAACCTTTTGGTTAAGGAGTGGGTCAATTTTGACCCACCCCAAGAATTCCGTCATATTAAGTGTCTGTACCAAATTCTGAACCACAGATCTATTTAGAATGATTAAATAGCCTATCTGACATTAATAAATGCAGGATTAATCTTTAAAATATCTTCCAGCAAGCAGGGAGAGTGTATTTTTTAGGTTTTGCTAAATTCATTTTTGGAACCAAACATCTATTACACAATATCATGTCTTTTTTTACATAGGAAATGAAAACATAACAGCCATAGTGACTTAAATATGTTTTACTGAAAAAGAAAATTGAATGAATGTTCTGGAACAGTTGGAATTCAGAAAATAACTATTTATAACCATTGCAACCATTAAATGCTGCCCTCACTGCTATATCATAAAATTCAACATTAATTAACACTAAACACAACATTAAAAAAAAGAAAGAACAATTTTCTCAAGACTCTCAGTCTTTCAAACTAGTCTCTGCATTCAAAGCAGTGGTAGGAAACTTTCCTTGTGTGAAACTTGCACACTTTGACAGTTTGTGGAGCAACTAATTTAATTTGTATTATTCTTTTCTTTCTCTGGGGTGCCAGTCAGGGGTAACCTGACAATTTTACTGTTAGTCAACTCCAGGAAAACCCAACACAAAGGATGCACAAATATACACACACTTACATAACCTTAAATAAAACCCGAGGGACTAGCTACCTCTTAACTTTTGGTTTATAAGCTGCTGCAGGATGTGGACTAAACACCAGGTACCTCTCTGTCAGCCAGAGTAAACTGTGCGGAACGTTTTTTGAGAAGCTGCGTGACGTCATCTTTTAAAGACGAGTCGCCATGGATCTCCAGGCAACAAGTGACGCTACATGGACAGCGGCACCGCTTGTTACAACACGTGTCTCCCACATTTGCAGTCCCTTTTTTGCACGGCAGAAGTTGCATCGCTTTCTTTTCTGTCCCCTTGTGTTGGCTTCTTGTTGGACTTGATCAGGGCTAGGCTCAGATTGCTGCACAGCTTTTACCAGTGTTGCTGATGCTGCTGTGCAAGGAAGGTGCTGTCGCTTTTCAATGCAAGGAGTAACAAGGACCTTTCCAAGTTCTTCCAAAAAGAATCTCCTCCAGTTCTTCCTTCTAGCCCTCCAGGTAGGGTTTAGCTCCATCCATATAACAAAGGCATTGTAGACTGATACATCAATGATATTGTAGAATAGCACGAGAGGCCAGCGGGCGGTCCTCCTCTTGCAGCTGTACATGCCTGTTACTTTGTCCGAGCACTCACCTCTGCAGCCTTATGTAATGTGCTCATGAGGATGACATTCTTTTTCTTCTTATGCAAATATGACACAACTGTGGTGTCCTCAGTGAAAGCAAACTTGGAAGAAAAGACCTCTCTCCCCCTTGTTGCAATCAGAGAGGGTGGCAGCTCAGGTTTGTTCCACCTCATAGCGCCAAGGTGTCATGACAGGTGACATTTTCAAGGCCCCCCTTGAACTCTGTAACTTCTGTCCCATAGAAAGCACACACAGACATGGCCTGTAAAGTTTTACAGTTTCAAGATTCCCTAAAACCACCATTTTCCTTGATTTGACACACACTAGTGGAGCTAAAATCCATCTGAATAGGTGTGGGTCAAATTTGACCCTGATTGGACTGACTGGAAGTTTTTAGCACATATACAAATTAAATTCCTCTTCAACTCATGTTGCCTTTGTTTGAGTCACTCTTTGTCACCATCTCTAAAAGCCTCCTTTTTCTGCTTCCGGATTGCCTTGATGTCTGGTTTACTATACGAGAAACAGTGTACAATCTTTGTTGGTATGACAGTGTCTTTAGAAAAGTTGATGTACTGTAAAACAATCAATCTGACTGTCAACGTCCATGCTGTTCCCATCAATTTCCAGCAGTATATTCCAATCTCTCCGTTCAAAACAGTCCCTTGGAGCCTCACTCACCTCAGATGACCATTTCTTGACTGTGTGGGTAGATGCAGGCTGCCTCATAATAAGGGTTTATAACAGGTCTGCAGAAGAATCAGGTTGCGATTTGACCTGCCTAGTGGAGGTAAGGCAGTAGCTCTGTCGTCTTCTTTGATATTGGTAAAAAAACAGATCAAGTGCTTTATTTCCTCCGGTATGAACGTAGTATGGTCTCATACCAACTGCCATTAGTTTAATGTCTCGACATCATATCTGCTCTTTGATGGAGCTATTAGTAAGGTTACACCTCCTTAGGTTCATAAATAAAGCCAGTCCACCTCTTGTAATCTTGCTACAAGCTTTAAAATCTCTGTCTCTGTAAGACTGCACTTACAATATGTTTATTCAGTCCTCACCAAAATATCCAGCTCATCAGTTTTGTTTGGCAAGGAGTTGACATTTCCTTTGATTACTGATGGGAGAAAAGGCTTGTATTGCCGTCTCCTGGTCTTCACTTTTGCACCTACACAGCAACCTTGAAACAGCCTCATTATCTCAGATGGAGTGATATATTCCAGATTTACTTAGCTTTCTGATGTGTAAATTATTGTTTCCACATCAGTATCCATTAGTTACTCCTCCTTGTTTTTATGCTGAGTGTCAGTTGCAGCCACCTTGAACATGTCCCAGTCGGTACTCTTAAAACAGTATTGTAGTACCTCCATGGCTCCTACAGGCCAAATTTCACCTGATTCATTGTTGCTTTCCTTCTGATTAACAGGCTGGAATGAGCATCACAGAGAGATGGTCTGAAAAGCCAAGATATGGGGGCGGGTTATTACCTTGAATGCCTTCTTGATATTTGTGTTGGCCAGAGCGTGGCTCTGAATGTTGCAAACAACCTGAATGTTGTTCACCCTTCCTGGCTATTGGCATCATCCTTATTGGAGAATTTTAACCAAGTCTTGGTCAGAACCATAGCATAGCCTTTTTTTTTTCATTTTCGTAACAGTGTGGCTATGTACTGTATAGAGTGATAGCATCAATGATACCCAAACCGAGGAGTCACGTGGGTACAGTGAACAAGATGGCGGCTGCCTAGGGACTCTCCACTCCCCGCATGTAAAGTTGTAAATTATTTCAAAATAGAGGCTTGCATTTGATTAAGATTTAACTCAGTCTTGAAGACTATAGTGTTGGCATTGTTTTACCAAAATGAAATAATAAAAAATATAGGCGAAATGTCGTCGTCGAAGTACTTCAAAAGCACAGGCTGCATGTCGACCCGGAAAAGCACCCAGCGTGAGGAGGAAGGTTCAATAGGTGACCCAGCTCCCTGTCTCGACAGCTTTTTCCAAGATATTACTAAAATGAGCACCACACTGTTGAGCGTCGAAACAGATGTCTTGACTATTAAGGAGACGACAACTGAGTTGAAAACGACAGTGACGGCTATGCAGGAGAGATTGTCGGAAGCTGAGACACGTATCATGTGCCTGGAAGAAGCTACAGAGAAGTCACAAGCTGAAGAGGAAAACAAAAGTAAGCTAATGGAGGTAATGTGGATGCACATTCAAGCAATGGAAAATCAAAGCAAAAGGAACAACGTGAGGCTGGTAGGCTTGAAGGAGACATTTGGGACTAATGGGACATTGCTGGACTGCGTCCAAAAAATTTTAGAAGAGGGACTGGTGGTGCAGGCTGATGCTGCAGAGTTTGTAACTGAGAGAGTACACCGGCTGCTCGCCGGACCTAGAACGACCCCTGAGACCAGTGCTCATTAGATTTCTGCGAGAGATAAAGTGGTAAATGTGGTAACACATACAGAACCAGTCAAAAGTTTGGACACACTTACCCATTCAAATAAATAGTAAAGTCTGTCCAAACTTTTGACTGGTACTGTACATTAAGGTAGTCACACAGGAGGGTGGGAAGTGAAGGCACCTGGAACAAGTTGGATTAGTATCAAAATATCCAGGAAACACAAACAGCACAGAGGACGGTAAGTGAAGCAGCTGGATCACATCTGTCCTTTCCTGTACTGCTAGGATCCTCTTGGTTCTGATCACACTTTAATCACACTTCTCTTCTTCACCTAATTGATAAGTTGCTCTGAAGCCACATCCTCTCCATACAGGCTTTGACAAATTAAAAAAAACCACTGCAGGAATGCAGTGGCTGTGAGTGTGCATGTGTAGATGTGTGAGTACTTGCTGAGCAGACCCTGGAAAGAAGGTGGAGGACCTTTCAACAGACTCAGCCATTTATTCAGAGACAAACTATTCTTATTCACATGTCAGGACCATCCTAGTGTCCCACTGAGCCTTAACCACGTCAGATTGCTGATAAAATACATCTCAGAGGCAGACTGAATAAAGACAGGTTTTTATGTCCCTGTGTGCTAGTAACTGTTGTTTTATCTGCCTGTGCAGGCCTTAAAGAAGGCTGTATAAGGCCATCAGCATCTAGGGCACAGACAATGGGTGAAATCTGTTCTTCTGATAAGCGAGATCATTTAATTTAATCTCTTGTGTTTAAATAAAATGTTTTTCATGTTTAATCCTTTCAATTTAGCCTTTTCTTCTGTTTTTTTGTCATGGTTTTCTTCACTTCATCTTCAGGTGACTTCACTTCAACCACACAATAAGAACACGGTGGTAGTTTTCAGGGCAGCATGTAAAGAGACAGCAGTGTCTTAATCCACAGAATTTGTTCAGGCTAAAATATAAATTATGGATATACATTTAAAATATATTTTCATCATAAATCAGTCCGGCCAACAATTGAATCGAACGCAACTGGACTTGTCCTCACTAGTCAGATTAGTGAAGACTAGTCAGACCGATGCATTACGAACTGATGAAGCCCCTTGGATAAGAGGTGAAATGTCTTCTTTGACAAACCTAAATCATAAATCCAGTTGCGTTCGATTCAATTGTTGGCCAGATATGACTATGACCTGGATGAATGAGAATAAACACAGATCATAAATCAGTACAACTTCATTGGTATAGTGCCATCCACAACAGATTTTGTGTGATCTGAGTGACTGAGTTGGGATTATAGTTATATATAATATATAATGTGTATATATGTAATCTCTGTGGGCCGGTCACTCAGCTCAGATCACACAGCATCCTCAGTCAGGCACTTTTCTTCGCCTTCAGACACACACAGACAGCAGTGAACCTGTCACTGTTGAAACGCAGCCTCTCTTCATGCCTGCTGGCACTTGGACCCGGAAGCTTTGTTGTCTAATCTCCTGACAGTCACAGAAAATGCTACTCCTGATTCCCCCGCCTTGCATTGTTTCAGTCTGCCTGAATAATATCTGTTAAACAGTAATCACACGTTACCATGACAACACAAAACTGTGAATGAGCTGGGTGCCTCTTTATTGCTTGGAAGCTGATGATGAGTTCTTTCAGCCCCTTCAGTGTTAATCAGTGGTTCACATTAGCAGTTGTTTTCCAAATATGCATGAGCATGAGACGATGTAGATCGAAGGAAGCACAAAGACAGCTGAATCCTTTCACTGCACACACAGCCTAGCTGCTCAACGTGCACCACAATGGTGCTTTTAGAGGACATAAGACTTGCATTGTCCAGGGGTCTGGAGCAGTAAAAGGCTCTTTCTTGTGAAGGAGGCAGCTGTGGCCACAGAGATTCCTTCATCTCGGCCCCTCCTCACAGGCATATTCTTTGGATGGTGAAATAAGGATGTGCGGCCTCTTCATAAAGACGGGCAATGCTCAGTGGACTTGATTAGCCAGCAATTAAATGAGCCAGTGGGAGACAAGGGTAGGGGGCCCCCACAGAGATAGGCACCTATAAAAATATGTCAATTGATGTGAACTGGTTTCTACTCTGAACATTTCAGGAAACTCATTCATTCATTCATCTTCTACCGCTTATCCGTTTCCAGGTCGCGGGGCGTTTCAGGAAATTTTAGCAGCAGTTTTAGATCTGACTCTTGACCTGCATCTCTACTGCCTGCTGGATTGAGGAACCCTGCACTATGAAAAAGGGGATACAAACAAACCTTCTTAGTGGGTTGAGGTATAAATGTGTTTTGATACAACTTATAAGGGGCTTCATTTGTTGGGGCCTTGTAGATGATTGGTGATTGGCTATCAAAAATTGACAAAATTATTATTATTAATAAAAATCCATCCATCCATCCATCTTCAACCGCTTGTCCGTTTCCAGGTCATGGGGGTGCTGTAGCCAATCCCAGCTCACTCTGGGTGTGGGAGGGGCACACCCTGGACAGGTTGCCAGTCCATCGCAGGGCTAACACACAGAGACAGACAGAGATGCACAACCACGTACACTCACGCTCAGACATACGGACAATTTAGAGTCACCAGTTAACCATGACATGCATGTCTTTGGATGGTGGGAGGAAACCACAGTACCCGGAGGAAACCCACACAGGCACAGTGTTGTGCACAGGATTGTATATATAATTGCCTCTTATCAAGTCTCAATCTGGAAGGGATGTTCTCTACTGTGGATTGATTAAAAAAAATTACTGAAGGAAGGAGTGTAACAAGGGTTGAATTGTAAGGTTTTTATTAGCTAATCAGTGAGAAATCAAAACATGTGCTCATTATATAAAGGGGCAGGTCAAAGTATAAACTAAATGAAACAGGTGAGCTCGGATATGTAAATGGCATAACATGATACGACGATGATTAAGCAGCTGATGGCTAACTTGAGAACTTGGGCGAATGAACGGAAGGTTGTTTGTCAAATACAGGGCGGATTTATCTGAGGAAGGATAGCTTTTAAAGCTAAAATTTGGGTCAATATTGTCTGATATTATATATGCATATCTTGCACCACTCAGAACGGCCAGCTGGGAGAGCAGATAGATGCAACCTTACTTTGGGTTGGCGATTCGACTGGCCACGAAAAAGGCAGGAGATGTCCTACGAGAGATGGCCGCTTCGAGATCCTCATCGTGGCCTTCCAAACAAGACTGGTTCTGGTTGAAGTGGCTGTCGGCCTGTCTTGTCCCTCTTCACCGGCACTGTTGTCCTTCGGGCGATTGGCTTGGTTATTAAGTTAATGTCCGAATTATTCTTCTCTTTCCTGATGAAAACAGACTGGAGCCGCGCGCAGAACAAGCAGCCCTGGTTACCAGGAAAACGTGTTGCCACACACATCACCGTTAATAAGAACTGGTTACCGGCTTTTGTCCTTGGCAGGGGTCCAACACAGTCGACAATGACATGCTCAAAAGGGGAGCCGACAGCTGGAATGGGGTGCAGAGGAGCAGGAGTGATTTTCTGGTTTGGCTTCCCAATCTGACTGACAGGTATGACAGGTTCTGCAGAACCGCGCCACATTTCGTTTTAAGCCTGGCCAAAAAAAGTGTTTCAAAATCTGGTCATATGTTTTTGTCACGCCCAGGTGACCAGACCAGGGATGCTAATGCGCCAACGCCAGTATATGCTGTCTACAACCAGCCGGACTAACAATCTGATGGACAGCACTCCAGTCCGCATCCGCTGTTCCCGACGGCGGAACCCACCTTCGGACTAGTAGTCCATCATCCTTAAAATAAACAGATTTGTCATTCACAGTTGTAGAGGAGTCATTTATATCAATCACAACCGCAAAACACTTATCAAGAGACCAGTCACTTTGTTGAGCCTCGATCAGGGCCTCACGGTTTAAGGGCAGCGTGATCCCTGAAGTAACATCTGACTCTGGTGTGTTCCCTTGCTCTCCAACTGTGTCACCCCCCAGCTCAACCAACCGAGGCAGCTTATCCTCTGACAGGGCAGTCGCAAACAGGGAGTCAGCCAGCACACACTCCTTTTTACGGGCCTGAGCTCGGGTGAGGACGCTTACACCAAACACGTCCGGGTGACGAACCACCAACTCGTCTGGCTCAGACAACACTCACAACTTCAGGGCTTGGGTAAACCTTACCGCCCGCAATATCATTCCCCAAAATAAAGTCAATCCCCTCTATTGGGAATGTGTCGCGAACAGCCACCGTGAAGAAACCTGTCACTAATTTTGATGTTAAGTGAACATGGTGAAGAGGCGCTGGCACAAAACTCATTCCAATCCCCCTCACCACGGCACTTGCGGACTCACTCCCCAAAGGCAGGATACCAGACAGGATAAAAGACTGGGAGCAACCAGTATCACGGAGAATGGTAACGGGGCGCTGATCCTCACACTTACCACTAAGAGACACAAACCCTTTCGAGGTAAAAGGTCTAAAACAATCACCCGGCCCGACTCTCTGACTAACTGGAGGGATGGTTGTTACTGCACTTATTAAACCGACTCCTTTTGGCTGCTTCCCCACACCGGCCTGCTGTCTCCTCTTTAGCGCCTCACAATCTGACACCAAGTGACCTGGCATCCTGTGACCTGCTCAGCACAGTCGCTATGCGCTCAAATGCATTAAAATATGTGTCCACCTCGGTTTCTCTAAAAACCGGGACTAGAGGAATATTTCGACTCACGTCAAAGGTAGTACCTGTGGCAGAGGGCGACAGGTTTTGAGCCGAACCTGAACTGGTTTGGAGTTCTAGTTGGTGCATTCTCACCGCAGTACCCGCCTCTATCCTCCGAAACTGAAGCTCTTGACGGAGCTGAAACTCCCTCTCTCGCTCCTCCTTCTCCATCTGGAGCCGGGCGAGACGCACCTTAAGTTGCGCATCTACTCTAGAAGCCGGGGTGGACTCAATTGAGAACGGGTCAAAGTGCGGCAGTGTCACCAGCTTCTGTTCTGGCAACCCACGAGCGCCCTCCACTGGAGATGCAGGGTGGCTCACTTCACCTGCTCCCACTGTAGTCAGCGACACACCCTCGGTATCCTCACTAAGGATCCCCTTAAAAACCAGTGCATCCACTAACGCGGCTCTAAGAGCGTCTTTACGGAGGGAGAGAGAGACTGAGACACCGCAGTGCGCCGCGATCTCCACTAGATCTCTCTTACGGTAGCCAGCCAACTTATTCACACTAGGGTCAGACACAAACTCCTCCAAATCAAAATGTGCCATTTCTGCACCTGACACCCTGCCTTCGCGGTTCTTTCAATACTAAACGAATGCAACAAAAAACAAGCTCCGAAACGAGCCGTAAAACACAGATCTCACCTGATCAGCTTCCTCCCCGGACCCTGCCTAGCCCAAGCTAAACCTCTCACTGGTCTTCTCGGAGCGTGCTGGGCTTGAGGCGACTTTAAAGCTGAACTTCAGTGACCTGTTATGGAGGCCCTGAAATGCGTACTCCAACCAGGGAATTGTATCCCCACCCAGGGTTACTTCAAAAATAAGAAAGGCAAAATAAAAAATGAGTGCCCGATGGATAAGTGTGGTCACTTAGCTGGACACTCACCAGATCTAACCGGGGAAAAGCAACCATAACAGGTCGCAACGCCTTCCCTACTAAAGGTGAATGATCAATTCAACAATCCCGGACGAGCCCACACTTTGTTACCTCCCCAGTTTGTCCCAGGGTATGGAGGGAGGGATAACAAAAGATTAGAAACCGGGATTGAAAAGAAATACCAAACACCAAAGGAAAAAAGCAGTAGCAAACCAATTACACGACCATCTGCATAGGAACGGTTTGCTTGAAGAGTTTCAGTAAGGATTTAGAGCTCACCACAGCACAGAAACAGCGCTGATTAAAGTCTCCAATGATATTCTAATGGCTTCAGACAATGGATCAGCCTCCATACTTCTCCTCTTAGATCTCAGTGCTGCATTTGACACCATTGATCACAATATTTTATTACAGAGACTGGAACATGAAATTGGCATTAAAGGAACTGCTCTAAGGTGGTTCAAATCCTATTTATCGGATAGATATCAGTTTGTACATGTTAACAATAGCTCCTCCTCAAGCACTATAGCCAGTTATGGAGTCCCACAGGGTTCGGTGCTTGGACCAATCCTCTTCACTCTTTATCTGCTTCCTTTAGGCAACATTATCAGGAAACACAGCATCAATTTCCACTGTTATGCAGAGGACACTCAGCTGTATTTATCAATGAAGCCAAATGAAGTTAGTCAGATAGTCAGACTGCAGACATGTCTTGAAGACATAAAAGTCTGGATGACCCATAATTTTTTACTTCTAAATTCTGACAAAACTGAAGTTATTGTACTCGGCCCTAAGCACCTTAGAGAAAACCTATCTAATCAATCAATCAGTCTGGATGCCATTACTTTGGCTTCCAACTCCACTGTAAAAAACCTTGGAGTAACCTTTGACCAGGACATGTCCTTTGTCCCTCACATAAAACAAGTCAGTAGGGCAGCTTTCTTCCACCTGAGAAACATTAGGAAAATCAGAAATATCCTCTCTCAAGAGGATGCAGAAAAACTAGTCCACGCATTCGTAACTTCTAGGCTGGACTACTGTAACTCATTATTATCTGGATGTCCAAACAAATCTCTGAAAGGCCTTCAGTTGATTCAGAATGCTGCTGCACGAATATTAACAGGAACTAGAAAAAGGGATCACATCTCTCCTGTATTAGCTGCTCTTCATTGGCTGCCGGTAAAATCCAGAATAGAATTTAAAATCCTTCTGTTAACATATAAAGCTCTTACTGGCCAAGCTCCGTCATACCTCAGAGAGCTCATAGTTCCTTACTGTCCTAGTAGGCCACTCCGCTCTCTAGATGGAGGTTTACTTGTGGTTCCTAGAGTCTCCAAGAGTAAATCAGGAGGCAGATCTTTCAGTTATCAGGCTCCTCTTCTATGGAACCAACTTCCAGTATCGGTCCGGGGGGCAGACTCTTTAGCAATTTTCAAGACCAGGCTTAAAACTTTTCTGTATGACAGAGCTTATAGTTAAAAAGTTAAAGTTAATTTACTCTTTAGCTATCCTGCTATAGGCCTAGATTGCTGGGGGAAGGACTGAGCACCTCTCTCTCTGTCTCTCTCCTTTCCCCTCTCTTCCCCTCTCCCTCTCCCCTCTATCTCTCTCTCTCCCTCTCCTTTCCCCTCTCCCTCTCCCTCTCTCTCCAAGAGTTTGGTCTAGACCTGCTCTATATGTAAAGTGCCTTGATGTAACTTTGTTATGATTTGGCGCTATACAAATAAATCTGCTTTGATTTGATTTTGATTTGAGCCGCAGTTGCTCAGGTTAGAAAAAAGACGCTTTTATTATGAAAACAGAAACCCAAATAAACCAAAAATCACTGGTCTCACCAGGATGCTCTAAGTAGCAAAAACTGAAAACACTGATCCACATACAACCCAAAACGACCAGGACAACAACAAAAGAAGGTAAGTATCAGAACCACTTTTCCACAGAAAAGGGACAAAAAAGGATTTCCAAAACCACCTTTCCACCGAAAGGGACACGACTTGGATTTCAGCACCGACACACAGTGGAGGGCAACCACAAACCGCAACTGTCACACAGTGGCACACTGGCCCCGGCTGTTGCCTCTCTTCCCTTTTTATACTCCTGACGCTGCTCAGGGGAATGCGACGCACCTGGATGCGGGGCAGAGCCATCCACCTTGGACTACAGAGAGAGGGAGAGAGAGCACAACAGCCACACACAAACACACCGGCACTAGGGCCGTAACAAACGCGATCAACTGATAAGCCATTCATCACTAGATAAAGGACCAATACCCGACCCGGTAGACTCTGTTTTGCCGGCTCAGCTATTGCGTAGTGATATTGTAATTATCAGCTGTGGTGACAGCCTTTTGTGGACTCTCTCCCTCCCTCTCTCTGTTCCCAATCACACACACATCTCACTGACATTAAAACTGCCTTCGGGTGTGGTCGCGTGATTTTGAGTCCGTTACACGGAGGTTGCCTCGGTAATGCGTAAAGCTCAAGGGCTTCTCCCCTTTCCCTTTGTTCACGCCAACCACATCTCGCGACGAGTCGCAATTTTTGGGTCGGACGAGAGCGTAGTCTACGTCACTCTGATGCCATCTTGGCTCCTAAAGACACATCACTCACATGACCGCGCTGCCATTTTCCCTCTCTCGCTCTCTTTTCCTCTAACTGCCCCCTGTACACACACACACGTACAAAAGTACACACACATGCACACACACACACACACACATCACAATTGAGACTGCTGTTGCTGTTGTAATTGCCCTTTCTATCGGTAGTGCTGTAGCTACTGCTGCTACTGGTAATGCTACTGCTATTGCTGATGCTAATGCTATTACATGTGTGTTGAATTGAATTGAATTAGTGAATTATAATAGTCTTTATACCAAGTAATGTTATTTTAAATAATTATTGCTGTGAATGAATCCTATTATAATTTAATCGGTCGTTGTTTGTGATTATTGTGGTTATACAATTGTGATAGTTGCTGGATTCATAACAGTCAGTGCTCAAGCTCATTTAGCAACCTTCTGAGACTGTATTCCACTTTTGTCAGTTTGGTTATTGGTCCCTGATGACAGGGTGGTGCCCCGAGATTTACTATTTGTAGTAGATATTTCTGACAATTAATAATTGCCAAAAACCATATTGGCCCTACTAGTGTACAACAACAGGGAGAGAGAGGAGAGGAACTGGGAGAAATGAGGACTTCGGGAAAACATGGTTAGTAGTATGTTGGCGCATGAGAGGGGGAGGGAGAGAGAGAGAGAGAGAGAGGTGCTCAGTGCTTCCCCCCAGCAGTCTAGGCCTATAGCAGCATAGCTAAAGAGTAAATGAACTTTAACTTTTTAACTATAAGCTCTGTCATACAGAAAAGTTTTAAGCCTGGTCTTGAAAATTGCTAAAGAGTCTGCCCCCCAGACTGATACTGGAAGTTGGTTCCATAGAAGAGGAGCCTGATAACTGAAAGATCTGCCTCCCAATTTACTCTAGGAGACTCTAGGAACCACAAGTAAACCTCCATCTAGAGAGTGAAGTGGTCTACTAGCACAGTAAGGAACTATGAGCTATCGGAGATATGATTGAACTTGATCATTAACAGCTTTATACTGCATGTTAACAGAAGGATTTTAAATTCTATCCTGAATTTTACCACCAGCCAATGAAGAGCAGCTAACACAGGAGAGATGTGATCCCTTTTTTTAGTTCCTGTTAATATTCGTGCAGCAGCATTCTGAATCAACTGAAGGCCTTTCAGAGATTTGTTTGGACATTCAGATAATAATGAGTTACAGTAGTCCAGAAAGAAGTAACAAATGCATGGACTAGTTTTTCTGCATCCTCTTGGGACAGGATGTTTCTGATTTTCCTAATGTTTCTCAGGTGGAGAAAGTTGCCCTGCTGACTTATAATGTGAGGGACAAAGGACTTTTCTTTGTCACGATCCATTCCAGTATCCTGCCAGCTTTTTCCACTCACCTGTCTGCTCCACCTTCCTCACCTGTTCCTCATCAGCTATCAACCCCGGATATAAGCACCCTTCTCCAGACACTCCTTGCCAGATTGTTCTCGTGTTATGCCTGACTTTCCAGCACTCTTCAACGGACTGTCCTCCTGGTTTCTGATCGGCTCGTCCATGACCAACACTCTTTGTCTCAGCCCCGGTAAACCTACCCGCCTTCTGTCCCTGACTCTGAGTTTTGCCTGCCTGTTTTTGGATCTTCGTCTGCTTTTGGCTGAGTGGCTCCCCGCCGACTCCGGATCAGCCATCTACTCAGGTTGTGTCTGCTCTGCTGCTGGGTTTCCTGCTGCCGACGCAACCCAGTTCACAGTACCCACTCTACAGTCTTCCAACAGGGAGTTTCCCTTTTCTACCCTCTCCAGTAGCCCTCTCTCTGAACACACTATTGGGTTTAGTGGAGATCTGGACTTTTGGACTGTTGCTACTGCTGTAGCCCTGTGGGTTGCGTGTTTGGCCGGGAAACAGAGGAGCAGGGTTCAATTCCCCGTGGACCCATACCCTGAACTGTGTTTTTCTGTCTGTGCTGCTGCTGTTTGGATTATTGAGTTCATTAAAGACTGTAAAAACATACCAGTGTGTTTTGTGCTGCAATTGGGTCCAACCTATACCCGTTACA
The DNA here is from genome assembly GCA_034769265.1 of Remorina albescens. Classification (NCBI taxonomy): domain Eukaryota; kingdom Metazoa; phylum Chordata; class Actinopteri; order Carangiformes; family Echeneidae; genus Remorina; species Remorina albescens. Next base: position 17,073,996 of record CM068484.1, on the reverse strand, counting down.
TTCTTGGTCAAAAGTTACTCCAAGATTTCTTACAATGGAACTGGAAGCCAAAGTAATGCCATCCAGACTGATTAGATGATCAGATAAGGTTTCTCTGAGGTGCTTAGGGTCAAGTACAATAACTTCAGTTTTGTCTGAATCTAAAAGTAAAACGTTACAGGTCATCCAGACTTTTATGTCTTCAAGACATGTCTGGAGTCTGACTATCTGACTAACTTCATTTGGCTTCATTGATAAATACAGCTGAGTATCATCTGAATCACAGTGAAAATTGATGCTGTGCTTACTGATAATGTTGCCTAAAGGAAGCAGATATAGGGTGAAGAGGACTGGTACCAAACCCTGTGGGACTCCATAACTGGCTATAGTGTGTGAGGAGGAGCTATTGTTAACATGAACAAAATGATGTCTATCTGATAAATCGGATTTGAACCACCTTAGAGCAGTTCCTTTAATCACAATTTCATGTTCCAGTCCGTGTCATAAAATATTATGATCAATAGTGTCAAATGCAGCACTGAGATCTAAGAGGAGAAGTATGGAGGCTGATCCATTGTCTGAAGCCATCAGAATATCATTGGAGACTTTAATCAGCGCTGTTTCTGTGCTGTGGTGAGCTCTAAATCCTGACTGAAACTCTTCAAGCAAACCGTTCCTATGCAGATGGTGATGTAATTGGTTTGCTACTGCTTTCTCAATGATTTTAGAAATGAATAGAAGCTTCGATATGGGTCTGTAATTGGCCAAAACATCTGGATCAAGATTCGGCTTTTTAAGCTGGGGTTTGATGACTGCGGTCTTAAGAGTCTGAGGTACATAACCCGAAGATATAACCTATTATAGAGCAGTTCCTTTAATCCCAATTTTGTGTTCCAGTCTCTGTATAAAATATTGTGATCAATGGTGTCGAATGCAGCACTGAGATCTAAGAGGAGAAGTATGGAGGCTGATTCATTGTCTGAAGCCATTAAAATATCATTGGAGACTTCAACCAGTGCTGTTTCTGTGCTGTGATGAACTCTTCGAACAAGCCATTCTTATGCAGATGGTCATATATTGGTTTGCAACTGCTTTTTTGAGTGCAGCATGGCGGCGTAGTGGTTAGCGCTGTCGCCCCACAATGAGAACATCGGCTGGGATTCAGCTCCAGCACCCCCCCCCCTCGCGACCCGGAAACGGAAAAGTGGTAGTGGATGGATGGATGCTTTTTCGATAATTTTAGAAATGAACGGGAGGTTCGATATGAGTCTATAATTGGCCAAAACATCTGGCTCAAGATTCGTTTTTTTAACTGAGGTTTGATAACTGCAGTCTTGAGAGTCTGGGGTACATAACCGAAAGATAAGGTCAAATTGATCAGCTCTAGATAGAAAATCTCTTTAAAGAGGCTAGTCGGTACTAAGTCTAATATACAGGTTGATGGTTTAGATCAGTGGTCACCAACCTTTTCCAACTCAAGGTCACCTATGATGTCAACAGAGAAGGGCGGGATCTACCCACTAAAAAGCAGATGGAAAAAAACCCCTAATATTTACTTTTCAACTGTTATATGTAATTTTACCCACACTTAAGCCAGTACAGCCTTCAATCAATCAAAGTGATAAAAGGAGAGGAATGAAACATACAGTGATAGTAAGTTTAATTTTGAATTGCATTCTTATGAAAGGTTTACAAACTTAAAAACAAGTGTAGAATGCATAAAACTTTTCTGAAAATGATAAAAGTTACATTTGCATTGAGGCTGGGACAACTTATGTAACCTACTGCAAAACAAAAGTTGTGAAAAGTCAAAACTTTCTTTTTAAATGAAACACCAGTATGACTGGAACAATGTATGCAAGTATAAAACGTATGTACACATACTGCAACATAAAATTAGTCCTCTCTTGACTATTCTCAGAGTCCAAACAGTGGATTACAAACTGGGTCTGTCTTTCTAAAATCCACAGACCAAAAATAGCGTCAGTAGTTCAATATTTAGCATTTACAAATAACACACTCACTCACTCACTGTGGCAGAAGGGTTGTCTCTTGCACAGCAACGCATTGCCTCAAAATAGTGACTGTACCCACAACAATATTTAACTATTTACAATCCTTACAATTGTAGCTGTCACAGAGGCTGTACTTACTCAGGTCAATCAGTGAGATGGCTGTGACTGACAGCTCTCAGCCAGTGCTTTAAAGTCCAGCTCATAATTTGACAAGGCCAGCCTAATGTAGTCAGTGAGGCGGCTCCTGTGCTTGGATTTGATCAGCTTCATTTGCAAAAAAGCCATTTCACCAAGATAGGTGGACCCAAAACAAGCCCTCACTTTCAGTGCACAGGATGACAGAAGAGGAAATGTGTCACTGTTTACAAGTCCCCAGAAGTCACTCTTTTGCCTTTGCTTTCAGTGCAATGTCCTTCTGGAGGTCCAGTATTTCCCTGTCAACTCTGGCTGGCAAACTGAACACCTGCTCAAATTTTTCAGCAATGTGCTCTACGTTGATGGGCGAGAAGGGGTTAGTAATGAAAGAGAGGATGCTTTCCATCTTGTCCAGCTCTTCGAATCTGCTGTCGAAATCATCTGACAGTTTGTCCCACTTGACACTGTAGCGCTCTGGCTGAAAAGCCTCCTGGTCGCCAAGGCACTGCAACATTTTTTCCAAGTTTGGAAAATGAGCAAGTCTCTTGTTCTGTAGCTGGCTTTTCCATATTCCAACTTTCACCTTAAAGGAGTTCACCGAGCTCAACATGTGTGTTAGGTCTCTATCTCTGCCTTGCAGGTCACAGTCGAGCGCATTCAATTTTGCCGGCAGGTCAGTTAGGAACCCGAGATCCAGCAACCATTTATCGTTTGACAGTTCTGGATAGTCACCGTCCTTTCTCGTTGACAGAAATTGTATTATTTCAGGCAACAAGTCCGCAAAGTGCTTTCCCTGGCTTAGCCACCTGACATTTGCATGCAGGAGAAGGTCTCCATAGGCAGTTTCGAGCTCCTCCAGTAGCAATTTAAACAGCCGGTGTTGCAGAACATGGGCACGGATGGAGTTAACTATTTTGACAACTGGTGACATAATATGTGAAAAATCCACTGCTTTACCAACCAGGGTCTGTTGATGGATCACACAGTGGTAGTTTACAAAGAAGGATTGGGTCATTACGGCAGAATGATACAAAACCTGCACGCACACCAATCATTGCAGGTGCTCCATCTGTGGTCATTGAGACCAGTTTCTGAATGGGAATGCCGTTTTCCCGCAAATACTGTTTGAACTGTTCATACATATCCTGGCCTCTGGTTTTCTCCTTAAGGTGCATAAGTGTGAGAAAGTCCTCCTTAGTAGTGGAGTCTTTGAAGTACATCCGTACACGTTGTAATGCTCAGCCTTGCAAATTACAAAACCACTAAAATTTCATTCATGTTCTTCACTGTCCACGCCCACCATCCTTACACCATTATTCAATAATCCAATCACAACTCCCCAAACCATCCATGCAGTGTCAGGCCCACCTCCAGGAAACTTTCAAATCCGTGTCAGACTCGCTGGTACTGCTGGCTCAGGAAGTAAGGGAACACCAGCTCATCTTCAGCCTAAAACAGTGTGTGTGATCCACGTTGCGGCTTGTCAAAATCACGTTTTCAGTCCGCGTCGTTGGTGCACACCCGCATGTGGAATCTGTAGGTATGGCTCACCCCCAAGGCCTGGAGACACGTTGGATTGTTTATTTTCCCGGCAGAGTTTCCAATGGAGTTGCTGGTCCTCCCAGATAAAGGACAAAGTGACAACGCTTACACTGACTTTGACTGACTATCCGATGGTACTGTGAGTAGGCCTACTCGACACATTGTTGTATGGAGTTGCTAGCGTGTTGCTTTTTCTGTGTGGTTTTTCTGTTTGGTTGTTTTTTGGGGTATTTGCTGTAAAATCCGGAGCGAAGTTTTGAGTTGCCTTTATTTTTGTGTTCGAGTGGACTGGATTTGGACTGACTGGGTTTGGGGTTGTGAGGAACACCCAAAACAGACTTATGGATTTGAACTTTTGAGGGTGAGGACCTGTTGCACGCACACACACACCACATACACGCTTGCCTTGTGGAACTGAATACAAATATTAAAACAATTTTTATTGAATTGTTGTATTTTGTTGTGCATTGCTGGTATTTTTTGGTGTGCATTGGTGAGTCATTTGTTTTGTATGGTTTGTCTGAAATATATTTGTTCTATTTTATTATTATTTGTCAGACGTGACTCTGACTGGCAGCCCACTTTATACAAAAGTGTGAAACCCGGTACAAAGTAGCTACTGACATGAAATTTTCAGCAGATGTTGGTAACAACCCATGCAACCCACACATGCAAGGAAATTGAACCTTAGATGTCCATAAATTATGTGTGATAAAATGGAATGACACAGGGGAAAAGTATTGAACACATGAAGAAATGGAGGTGCAAAAAGGCACCAAAAGCCAAGACACCAGCTGAAATCTATCAGTAATCAGAAAGCAATCCTGCGCCCTGTCAGTGCAAATTAATATCTACTGATTCGTCCTAACTGATGGCCTAAAAAAGGTGTCTCATTGCCAAGGTGTCACACAAGAAACATCTCATGATGGGTAAAAGCAAAGAACTCTCTCAAGACCCTCACAACCTTATTGTTGCAGAACAAACTGATGGCAATGGTTACAGAAGGATTTCTAAACTTCAGAATGTTCCAGTGAGCGCTGTTGGGGCCATAATCCAGAAGTGGAAACATCATTTCACCATAAAAAGGCCGCGACCAGGTGCCCCTCGCAAGACTTCTGACAGAGGAGTCAAAACAATTATCAGAAGAGTTGTTCAAGAGCCAAGGACCACTTGTGGAGAGCTTCAAAAAGACCTGGATTCAGCAGGTACAATTGTTTCAAAGAAAACAATTAGTAACACACTCAACAGCCACGGCCTGTATGCACGCTCACCACGCAACACTCCATTGCTGAAGAAAAAACATGTTGAAGCTCGTTTAAAGTTTGCTGCACAACATTTAGACAAGTCTGTGAAATACTGGGAGAATATAGTCTGGTCAGAGACCAAAATTGAACTCTTTGGATGCCATAATACACACCTTGTTTAGAGGTCAAATGGCACAGCACACAGCACACCCCAAAAACACCATACCAACAGTGAAGTTTGGAGGTGGGAACATCATGGTGTGGGGCTGTTTTTCAGCATATGGCACTGGCAAACTTCATGTAATTGAAGGAAGGATGAATGGGAACATGTGCCAAGACATTCTTGATAAAAATCTGCCGCCATCTACCAGGATGATGGAGATGAAATGAGGGTGGACATTTCAGTAAGTCAATGATCCCAAACACACAGCCAAGGAAACTCTCACTTGGTTTCAGAGAAAGAAAATAAAGCTGCTAGAATGGCCCAGCCAATCACCTAACTTGAATCCAATAGAAAATCTATGGAAAGAACTAAAGATTAGAGTTCATAGAAGAGGCCCATGGAACCTTCAAGATTTGAAGACTGTTTGTGTGGAAGAATGGGCCAAAATCACACCAGGAGTTTCTCCATCCAGGAGGTGTCTTGAAGCTGTGATTACCAACAAAGGATTTTGTACAAAGTATTAAATAAATTTAAGTAAGTGTGTTCAATACTATTTCCCTGTGTCATTACATTTTATTATACATAATTTATGAACATCTAAGGTTTAATTTCTGTGCATGTGTGGGTTGCATGGGTTGTTACTGACATCTGGTGAAAATTTCATGTCAGTAGCACCTTTAGAATTATATTTACTGAGAAAAATGGTAACATGTTCAATACTTATTTTACCCGCTGTATACCATGGAACCAGTCTCCTGTTTTATTACTTTCGTTTTGAGAGGGGCATCATCATCAAGATTTGAACACAGTGTGGCCATAGTGCTAATCACAAGGTCATCAACCTGTCTATGGGAGAAATCCTCAATTAAATTTAGATATGGCATAATTGCAAATGATGACCGAATATACTCTTTAAATTTAGCCATGGAATTTTCAGATAAACATTTTCTATAGCCGAATTTATTCTTTGATGCTGTACAGTCACTTAAAGTAAACTCAAATGTAATGAGGTAACGCTCAGTCAGAAGAGAGTTTTGAGAAAAAATTGTGAACTCGTCAATTTCAATGCCATATGTTAGAACAAGATCAAGGATATGATTGAAGCAGTGACTTGGTTCATTCACATGCTGGGAAAAGCCAATTGAGTCTAGTAGTGAAAGAAACACAGAACTAAGGCTGTCACTTTCTACATCTACATGAATATTGAAATCTCCCAGTATAATTATTTTATCTGTACTGAGTACTAACTCTGATATAAACTCAAAACTCTGATAAGAATTCTGAGTACGGACCAGGTGGACGGTATACTCTAACTAACACAACTGGTTTTTCATCTTTCCAGTTTAAGTGGGAAAGACTAAGAGTGAGGCTTTCAAAAGACCTACAGCCAGATTTTGGTCTAGTGTTGATTAATAACTTTGACTGAAATATCACAGCCACCCACACTCCTCGACCCATGCTACAAGGGATGTGATAATTAACAAAGGAGGGGGGATGTAGATTAATTTATACTGACATACTCATCCTGCTGCATCCAGGTTTCAGTTATACAAAATAAATCATATGATGATCAGTTATAAGATCACTGACTAATAGAGATTTGGATGATAGTGATCGACTATTCAGCAGTCCACATTTAATTGCAGTATTATTTGAGACCGAATCTGTGGCTGTTTTGATTTCAGTTAAATTTTGTTTTTAGCTCCTCTTCTGTTTAAGTTAGCTTTAGTAACTTTCTAAATTTAGATGGTCAGGGGACAGACATAGTTTCTATAGATCTGGACATACATATAAACATAGACAGAGACTCTATTATATTCTTGGCAGGCAACCGCTTTGACTGTGGTTGAATGATGACATGTGGTTATACATGTCATCACTGGTCCGATTGGGGAGGGGGCTGGGGAAAACTATAGTGTCCGACATCATTTCAGCAAAGTTACACCCCAATTCCACATTAATTTTTGTGACCTCCGACTGGCGAAGTCGGGTGTCGTTACTGCCGACGTGAATAACAATTTTACCATATTTATGCTTATCCTTAGCCAGCAGTTTCAAGTATGACTGAATGACGCCCACTCTGGCCCCCAGGATACACTTAACTGGTGTTGCTAATTTTACATTCCTCAAAATAGAATCACCAATCACTAGAGTCTGTTTTTCAGTAGGTGTGTTGCTGAGTGGGGAGTAACCTGTTAGAAACATGAGCTGGTTGGTGGTGGACCGGGGGCTGCTGCCTACAACTATGCCTCTTGGCTCAGACAGTCACCCAGCCACCCTGACTAGATCCCAGCTGTAGAATGATCGAGAGTCAGCTTGATCTGTTTACATTTATTCTAATGACAGCTCAAAACATACCAGCATAAGAAAGCATCTGGTAACCAAGACAACAACCTGTTAATTTCCACTCGAACATCCTGACATTACAATGTTACCATTACTGTGGTAACATTAACATTGTAACATTGACATGGTAACATTGTATAATCTATACATGACATCTCCACATTTTAAGTCATTATCAATAACAGAAAGTGCAATTTGAACTATAATAAACACATACAGTAACAGCCAGAAAGATCTGCCCGGAGATGGCGGAGATGTTCCGCCGTAACACTGCTCCTTGTGGTGTCTTGATGAGGTATGACCTTGGAGTCACACATTCTTTTGAAATGACTGCTGGTGTCACCCAGGCCTTTTCCTGATCCAACTTGGTGAGGACTGTGTCTCCAGGTCATAGTGATGGAAGAGGTCTTGCTCCATGTCGGCAATCGTAGTAGAAAGCTTGTTTGGCTTTCTCACCAGCATCCTTCTGTTTAACAGTCTTTCTGTTAGGCCATTTAGGTCGATGATTCTTCTCTAATGTAGGGAGTGTTGTTCTGATCTTTCTCCCCATTAAGAGTTCAGTTTGGACAGCCTCCTGTGGTGGCACAGGGAGTTGATTTTTAGCACATGAGGGCTATTACAGGGTATTCTTGTTGGAGGATTCTCTTTGCAGTCTGAACTATGGACTGTAGTGTGGTGAGGACTAGACATGATCTGCTTGAAGTCTAGCTGTTTTTCCAGCTCCTGGAATTCTGCGCTGGAGAATTGAGAACCATTGTCACTCACCACCTCATCCGGGATCCCAAAGATTGCGTTAAGTCTCTGAATGACTTGAGCGCTTGTAATGGATGATAGGTGCAGCCCCTTGAGGAACCGTGAGTAATAATCTGATATTACAAAGTGGTAGTTTCTGTTATGTTCACAGAGGTCAAGCGCTATTCTTTTCCATGGACGGTCAGGCAAAGGTGTAGAGATGAGTGGCTCCTTTTGTTTGGCCCGCTTTGGCTCTTGGCATGAGTGGCATGACATCACTGTGTTCTTGAGTCCTGGCCACAAAACCGATGATTTTGCTCTGTCTCTACACTTTGTTAGCCCCTGATTCCATCCTGTATTTTCTTTAGGATGTCAGCTCTCTGTAAAAGTGGAACAGTGGATGTCTGTTCAGCCCTCTCAGTCTTGCTTACCTCATTCACTGACCTGCTGCGACATATTCTGGCCCAGTGTCCCATTCTGTGACAGCTGTGGCAGGTAACTTTTTCAGCAGGGCACTTTTCATCTCTGTTATGCTGTTTTTTCCCACATTTGCCACATTTCTTTTCAATGAAAAGAAATGTGGCAAATTTCTGTCCTTGTTGTCACTGTTGTGATTTCCAGTTTGTGTTTTTACATTTAAACTGCACCTCCTGTACTGATCCCACAGTGTCCCCTTGCAGACTCACTTGTGCCGCGACCTCCTCTGATTGTCTGATGGTCTGTATTGTCTGCGTCAGCGTCAGGTCTAAGTCAATTAACACACGGTTAGGAAGGTTAAGAACTTTTAGAGCTCGACACTCAAGATACTTACTAATGCTCACCCTCCTAGTTGCCAAACAAAATAATCACAGTTTTATCCTTATTTAATTGAAGAAAATTCTGGCTCATCCAGTTGTTTATTAGCTCCAGACAGTGACACAGTGAGTGTAATGGGCTGTAGCCGTCTGGTGGCAGTGGCACATAAAGTTGTGTGTCATCTGCATAACTGGGATAATTTATATTAAAGTTCCTTAACATTTGACTCAGAGGGAACATATACAGATTGAACAAAAGGAGTCCAAGAACTGACCCCTGGGGAATTCCAGACATCAATAACCACTCATTCAGATTCATAGCTGCCAATCATAATAGAATAACTCCGGACATTCTAAATAAGATCTGCACCAATTAAGGACCACTCCAGAAAGTCCAACCCAATTTTCCAACCTGTGCAGCAGGATTCAATGATCTACAGTCTCAAGTGCGGCACTGAGATCTAGCAAAACCAGGACTGACACGTGACTGCAATCAGTATTCAGCATTATATCATTTAACACTTTGACCAGTGCTGCTTCAGTGCTGTGAAGTCGGACGCCTGATTGAAATTTATCAATAATACTACTTTTGTTTAAAAACTTGTTGAGCTGAAAACTTTCCTTGGATGTAAAAGTGAGGTTTGAGACAGGTCCCCTCAACTGCAGTTACAAAAAATAAGACATCTTAGGTTTTTTATTAGTGATGGGCAAATGAAGCTTTGTGAAGCATTGAGGTTTTTTTTTGTTTTTGTACCAAAAATGATTCGAAGCTTCAGGGCGTCACTGTGAGAAGGAACAGTGGTTGCATCTGGTGGCAGACTGGAATTACAACAGTTGTTTCATAACTTGAGCTCTAGGACAAAATGTCATTGTTTTAATCCCAAATTTGCAGGGAAACTCATTTACAGCTGCATGTTCATTAACATATTTTAAGTTGTACACAACCTTTCACAACGTAGTGTCTGTCTCTTTTTTGTATAGCAATTAAATTATTAATAATTATTTGACACAAATATAAAAGAATGTGTTCATGGCTGGATTCGAACCTTTACCCAAAGTGATCGAAAATCTGTAGTACCTGAATGCAAGCTAGGGAGCTTTAGTAAAATGACTTTATCAACTTGTTTTGCATTACTTTACAGCCTGTAAAGTGATGCAGTATTTCATTCATTGATATTAATTATATGTTTTTTCATTTTATACCATGTTAGTGAAGTATGACCTCTCAAAACCAACATTTTGGAGTGTCACTGAGGCATTGTATAAAACACTAGCAGAGCACCAAAGCGTTGAAGCTGTGAACCACTGAAACGCTTTCTGAAGCACCAGTGACGTCCGAAGCTTCAGATGTCATCATTCACGTGACAGCTGTCACTCGATACAAGCTCCAACACTTAGAGTTGACACACAGTGGTTTAATGGACTGACACAAGCTTCGGCACCCCAGTGTGTTCAAGTGGGTTCAATACTATTTCCCTGTGTCATTCCATTTTATCACACATAATTTATGGACATCTAAGGTTTGATTTCTTTGCATGTGTGGGTTGCATGGGTTGTTACTGACATCTGGTGAAATTTTCATGTTAGTAGCATCTTTAGAAATGTATTTACTGAAAAAATTGATGACGTGTTCAATACTTATTTTACCCGCTGTATATATATTGCATATACAAATCTATAGTTTTTTGCAATAATGATAATACAGAAGTGCAATAAGGGAAACAACAAATGTAGCCGCAAGGGGGTACAAGCCAGTGCCTTATTGTGCCGGTCCCAAGCCCGGATAAATACAGAGGGTTGTGTCAGGAAGGGCATCCGACGTAAAACTTTTGCCAAATCAAACATGCGAATCGAATCAATGACTTCCATACCGGATCGGTCGAGGCCCGGGTTAACAACGACCGCCATCGGTGCTGTTCACGTACAGGGTACCGGTGGAAATTGGACTACTGTTCGTCGAAGAAGTCGAAGAAGGAGAGGAGGAAGGTGTGTTCGTAGGAAGAGAGAGAAAAGGAACGCCAAGAGTCTAGGACTGAGAGTAGGGACTTTGAATGTTGGAACTATGACAGGGAAAGGTAGAGAGTTGGTTGACATGATGCAGAGGAGGAAGGTAGACATACTGTGTGTCCAGGAGACCAGGTGGAAAGGTAGCAAGGCTAGAAGTTTAGGAGCAGGGTTCAAGTTGTTCTATCATGGTGTAGATAGGAAGAGAAATGGAGTAGGAGTTATCTTGAAGGAGGAGTTTGTTAGGAATGTTCTGGAGGTTAAAAGAGTATCAGATAGAGTAATGAGTCTGAAGCTAGAAATCGAAGGTGTAATGTTCAATGTTGTTAGTGGGTATGCTCCACAGGTAGGATGTGAGCTGGAGGAGAAGGAGAAATTCTGGTTGGACCTTGATGAAGTGATGCAGAGCATCCCTAGAAGTGAGAGAGTTGTCATTGGTGCAGACTTCAATGGACACGTTGGTGCAGGAAACAGAGATGATGAGGAGGTGATGGGCAGGTTTGGTATCCAGGAGAGGAACGCAGAAGGACAGATGGTGGTTGACTTTGCAAAAAGGATGGAAATGGCTGTAGTGAATACTTTCTTCCAGAAGAGGCAGGAACATAGGGTGACTTATAAGAGTGGAGGTAGGAGTACACAGGTAGACTACATCTTGTGTAGACGGTGTAATCTGAAGGAGATCAGTGACTGCAAAGTAGTGGTAGGTGAGAGTGTAGCCAGACAGCATAGGATGGTGGTGTGTAGGATTACTCTGTTGGTGAGTAAGATGAAGAGGGCAAAGACAGAGCAGAGGACTAAATGGTGGAAGCTGAAAAAGGAAGAGTGTTGTATGATTTTTAGGAAGGAGTTGAGACAGGCTCTGGATGGCCAGGAAGTGCTTCCAGTTGACTGGACAACTACAGCTAATGTGATCAGGGAGACAGGTAGGAGAGTATTTGGTGTGTCATCTGGAAGGAAAGTGGATAAGGAGACTTGGTGGTGGAATGAGGAGGTGCAGGAGTGTATTCAGAGAAAGAGGTTAGCTAAGAAGAAGTGGGACACTGAGAGGACTGAAGAGAGTAGACAGGAATACAGGGAGATGCAGCGTAAGGTGAAAGTAGAGGTGGCAAAGGCCAAACAAAGGGCTTACGATGACTTGTATGCTAGGTTGGACAGTAAGGAGGGAGAGACTGATCTATACAGGTTGGCAAGGCAGAGAGACAGAGATGGGAAGGACGTGCAGGCGGTTAGGGTGATTAAGGATAGAGATGAAAGTGTATTGACAGATGCCAATAGCGTGATGGGAAGATGGAAAGAGTACTTTGAAGAACTAATGAATGAGGAAAATGAGAGAGAACGAAGAGTAGAGGAGGTGACTGTTGTGGACCAGGAAGTAGCAAAGATTAGTAAGGATGAAGTGAGGAGGGCACTGAAGAGGATGAAGAGTGGAAAAGCACTCGGTCCTGATGATATACCTGTGGAGGTCTGGAAGTGTCTAGGAGAGGTAGCAGTAGAGTTTCTGACTGGGTTGTTCAACAGGATCTTAGATAGTGAGAAGATGCCTGAGGAATGGAGGAGAAGTGTGCTGGTGCCCATTTTTAAGAACAAGGGAGATGTACAGAGTTGTAGCAACTACAGAGGAATAAAGCTGATGAGCCATACAATGAAGTTATGGGAAAGAGTAGTTGAAGCTAGACTAAGGGCAGAAGTGAGCATTTGTGAACAGCAGTATGGTTTCATGCCAAAAAAGAGTACTACAGATGCAGTATTTGCTTTGAGGATGTTGATAGAGAAGTACAGAGAAGGTCAGAGGGAGCTGCATTGTGTCTTTGTAGATCTGGAGAAAGCTTATGACAGGGTGCCCAGAGAGGAACTGTGGTATTGTATGAGGAAGTCTGGAGTGGCAGAGAAGTATGTTAGAGCGGTGCAGGACATGTATGAGGACTGTAAGACAGTGGTGAGGTGTGCTGTAGGTGTGACAGAGGAGTTCAAGGTGGAGGTGGGACTGCATCAGGGATCAGCTCTGAGCCCCTTCTTGTTTGCTATGGTGATGGACAGGCTGACAGACGAGGTTAGACAGGAATCTCCATGGACTATGATGTTTGCAGATGACATTGTGATCTGTAGTGAGAGCAGGGAACAGGTGGAGGAGAAGCTAGAGTGGTGGAGGTTTGCCCTGGAAAGGAGAGGAATGAAGGTTAGCCGCAGCAAGACGGAGTATATGTGTGTGAATGAGAGGGACCCAAGTGGAAGAGTGAGGTTACAGGGAGAAGAGATAAAGAAGGTGGAAGATTTTAAGTACTTAGGGTCAACAGTCCAGAGCAATGGAGAGTGTGGAAAAGAGGTGAAGAAGCGTGTGCAGGCAGGCTGGAACGGGTGGAGAAAAGTGTCAGGTGTGATGTGTGATAGGAGAGTTTCAGCTAAGATGAAAGGAAAGGTGTACAAAACTGTGGTGAGACCAGCGATGTTGTTTGGTCTAGAGACAGTGTCACTGAGGAAAAGACAGGAGGCAGAGCTAGAGGTAGCAGAGATGAAGATGCTGAGATTCTCTTTGGGAGTGACCAGGTTGGATAGGGTCAGGAATGAGTACATCAGAGGGACAGCACATGTAAGAGGTTTTGGAGATAAAGTCAGAGAGGCCAGACTGAGATGGTTCGGACATGTCCAGAGGAGAGATAGTGAATATATTGGTAGAAGGATGCTGAGTTTTGAACTGCCAGGCAGGAGGCCTAGAGGAAGACCTAAGAGGAGGTTTATAGATGTAGTGAAAGAGGACATGAAGGTGGTTGGCGTGAGAGAAGAGGATGCAGAAGACAGGCTTAGATGGAGGCAACTGATTCGCTGTGGCGACCCCTGAAGGGAAAAGCCGAAAGGAGAAGAAGAAGAAGAATAAGGGAAACAACAAACTCTTATGAAGTGGGAAAAAAAGGCATAGTTTGCATGTGTAAGCTTGATAAATTAAACATAGAACTATACAGGCCTATTTCAGTTCTCCCTTTATTTGTGTAAATTTAATGAAATGTAACCCACTTTGATATGAATGAAAACATATAGCTCCAGCCTAAGTTTAAAAAGGGCAAACATAAATATAGGCCAGTTGGTATTTATATTTTATTTCTAATATGACAATTTCATTTCAGTGTAGTGTCATTCTTTTCTGTTTTTTTTTTTCCTCAGCCACGTACAGCAATCCACTGAAGCACCTGACCATAAAAAACATCTATATCAGCTCTGGGTCAAAAATATACATTTTTTTGTGTTCTCACCCGTTTAACGTGACTTCTGTTTCAAAGCATCTGTAGATTTGCAGCTATCGCTTTTCTTGGACTAGTCATTGTTAGCATACAAAGGGGAGGGGTAAGAAACACAATACCGCCTGCAGGTATAGGTACCATCCATAGATGTATTAAGTGACATGTATTTTAGATGAATTGTAAATTCGTAAATTGTATATTTACAATACAATAGTAAGTTTACACAAATACTACTGAAATAATTTCCTAGTTACCTTCCCCATGAATGGATGGCCGAGTTCTGCTCAGACACAGACATGGTCTGTCAATGGGAGCAGAGTGTTCAGGGACAGGGTATAATGAACACACCAGTGACACCAGAGATCAGGCTCACATCCCCACTTCCATCTCTGTTCAAGCAACATACAGTGGTGTGAAAAAGTGTTTGCCCCCTTCCTGATTTCTTACCTTTTTGCATGTTTGTCACACTTAAATGTTTCAGATCATCAAACTAATTTAAATATTAGACAAAGATAACACAAGTAAACACAAAATGCTGTTTTTTAATGAAGGTTTTTATTATTAAGGGGAAAAAATCCAAACCTACATGGCCCTGTGTGAAAAAGTGATCCCCCCCCGTTAAAACATATACTAACTGTGGTTTATCACATCTTTGGAAAGCTGAGTTCAAATTCTCTAGCCATACCCAGGCCTGATTACTGCCACCCCTGTTCTCAATCAAGAAATCTCTTAAATAGGACTTGCCTGACAAAGTGAAGTAGATCAAAAGATACTAGGAAGCTAGACATCATTCTGTGATCCAAAGAAATTCAAGAACAAATGAGAAACAAAGTAATTGAGATCTATCAGTCTGGAAAAGGTTATAAAGCTGTTTCTAAAGCTTTGGGACTCCAGTGAACCACAGTGAGAGCCATTACCCACAAACGGCAAAAACATGCAACAGTGGCAAACCTTCCCAGGAGTGGCCAGCCAACCAAAATTACCCCAAGAGCGCAGCGGTGACTCATCCAAGAAAAAAAGACAAAAGACCCCACAACAACATCCAAAGAACTGCAGGCTTCACTTCCCTCAGTTAAGGTCAGTGTTCAGGACTCCACCATAAGAAAGAGACTGGGCAAAAATGGCCTGCATAGCAGAGTTCCAAGGCGAGAACCATTGCTCAGCAAAAAGAACATAAAGGCTCATCTCAGTTTTGCCTGAAAACATCTTGTTGATCTCCAAGACTTTTGGGAAAATACTCTGTGGACTGACAAGACAAAAGTTGAACTTTTTGGAAGGTGTGTGTCCCATTATATCTGGCGTAGAATTAACACAGCATTTCAGAAAGGGAATACCATACTAACAGTAAAATATGGTGCACTTGGGTTCTGCAGCAGGACAATGATCCAAAACACACCAGCAAGTTGACCTCTGAAAAACAAACTTAAGACTTTGGAGTGGCCTTGTCAAAGTCCTGACCTGAATCCGATTGAGGCTGTTCATGCTCAAACCCTCCAACGTGGCTGATTTACAACAACTCTGCTAAGATGAGTGGGCCAAAATTTGGCTTTGCCAAACTGAACCAAGCTGAACCAACAGCTTGGTTCAGTTTGACAAAGCTGGTGATATTGGTAAAATGAATGTTTGTCTGAACAACACAGAATGAAACGAAACTGTTCCTGAAGCCTGAGTAGCATCAGCAACATATCAAATGTTTGCCTCAGCTTAGTCCTTTGCAGTCCATGTGATGCCAGGAGACAAAAGAATAAAGACATTTCATCACAGACCTCCTGTATGCTGAAATGAATGTATGTTTAGTTAAATTTGGATATATAGTACCTTTGGTCAAAAATAAAGTGTTTCATTAGTGTCTGGATATAAATGGCTGCTAACAGGCAGGTGGTCACACTACTGGGCTGTGCTGCAGACTGCAAGGGCACTAATACCTGGCTTTTGTCTGATTAATTGAAATGTTTCCAGGAGGACAAGATTACCCCTGTGTTTGTTGCTCTGGCCACAACAAAAAAACCTTACACATAGATAACCTCAGAATGAATATTGGAGTCTATCCTACTGCAATATAAAATATAAAGCCTGAGAACACTGAAAGAATAATAAGTAATCATTCCTGCTCTCCATAAAGGCTATGCATTAAATTGACATGTCTGACAACATTTCCAGCTAGTTTTTGGTGAGCACTTCTGACTCCAAACACTCACTTTCAGACTTGTAGTCTCCAGCTCCATCCAGCGCTGAGTCCAGTGACACATAGAATTTACTTGCTTGGTACCAAACAAGCAATTGATTATTGAAGAAGTCAGAAACTAACTTTAGCTTCTTTTAGTACTTTTACTTTTAGTACTTTAACTATATGGATATGTCATAAAGCATAACACCACAATCACCAATAATGCTACAGAGCAATACAGACATTCATCATTTCAACTAAAGCAAATCAAATTTATTTTATTTTAGCACCAAATCATAACAAAGTTACATCAAGGCACTTTACATATAGAGCAGGTCCAGACCAAACGCTTTATAAAATTATTTAAAGAGACCCAACAGATCCCCCGATGAGCAAGCACTTGGTGACAGTGGCAAGGAAAAACTTCCTTTAAGAGGCAGAAACCTTGGGCAGAACCAGGCTCGAGGGGGGCGGCCATCTGCCTCGACCGATTGGGTGGAGAGAGAGAGAGAGAGGCGGGGGGGGGGGGGCAAAGTTGGGTAGAGTAGGGAGAGAAAGAGAGCAGGAGGAGGGGATATTCAAACAGGTGTAGGCAGGAACATATGATGCTGCATGAAGTTCATAGGAATGATGCTGTATAGAATTCATGAAGATATGGGAGCAGCAGGCATTGCAGGAACATGGGATGGTGATGATTCATCACCTGCAGGATGAGGACAAGGAGAGAGAGGAGAGGAACTGGGAGAGACAGAGACTTCGGGAAAACATGGTTAGTAAATGCAGTGCACATGCTTGGAACTGAGAGAAACTGGGATTTCAGAGAAGCATGATTGTCGGTATGTCGGCGCATGCATGGGGGAGACAGAGAGAGACAGGGGGAGAGGGGAGAGAGAGAGGGAGAGAGAGGTGCTCAGTGCTTCCCCCAGAAGTCTAGGCCTATAGCAGCATAGCTAAAGAGTAAATTAATTTTAACTTTTTAACTATAAGCTCTGTCATACAGAAAACTAAAACTAACTAACTATGACTCTACAGAAGTAACAATATCTAAAATATCATATGTAAAATCATGTAAACCAGATTGTTCAGTATTGTGCAGTATATTGTCAGCCATTTAGAGGCACTCATAATTCTGAGTAATTTCCCAGTAAGTTTTTCCCGGTGACAGTCGTGCTCTAGTGATCCGCAAACCTGTGCTAATCCTTTACTGAACCCAGAGACATCCTTAAGATGAACTTCCACTCACCACCTTGCTCCTTGCTCCTGCCTCCTCTACACCTTAACATACCTTTTGCTTTCAATAAGCCTTTGAACCCTTTTCCCCTGAGTCTGTGTCTGCATTCAGGTCCTTTCAAAACTCTGCCATCACAGCCCCCTTCCAATTGGATGAACAGCTTTGCCAGCAGGCTCTATGGTGAGGAACCTATGAGGCAATTTTTCTCCCCCACGGTGTCTAATTTAGGCCCTGCCAAGGATACAAGATCCAAGTTAGCAAGGTAATCTCCTCCCTGTCCTTTCTGGGGGAAGCAGCAGAGGATGTCCTAACTTCTCTGCAATTGACCGAAGAACAGGCAAGTGTCTACGCCACAGTCAAAACCAAGTTGGACAGTCATTAAATCGCACAGAGAAATATCATCTTTGAGAGGGCAAAGTTTAACCTACGCCAGCAGGAGCTGGGGGAGTTGGCGGACTGTTTCATCACAGCACTGCACTGTCTGGCTGAACATTGTGGATACAGAGCAGTCCATGATGAAATGGTGAGAGACAGAGTTGTGGTTGGACTAAGAGAGACAAAGTTGTCTGAACAGCTACAGATGAACCCGGACCTAACACGACGACGGGCTGTCACTAGAGTGAAACAGAGCGAACAGGTAAAGAAACAACAAGACATGCTCAAGAGGAATTTTAAGGAGAAAGTGACTAACACCCAGCTGGACAGTATGCAAGTGCAACAGTGGGGCAAAGCTAGATTCACACAAGACAAGCCACAGTCAACCCAGGCAGGTAAGACAACGGCCCAAAATGTGACTTTCAAACAGACACAGTGTACATGGTGCATTGAAATGAGGGGCCACAGCCTGCAGCAATGTCCAGCTAGGGAGGCATAGTGCAACCACTGTAAGAGACAGGGCCATTATGCTAGAGTGTGCAGAGCTAGGAGAGCAGGCGGTGCACACATAGCCACACTAACAAATGATGTGGTGGACTATAATGAAGAGGAGCCTGGATTTCTGGGATCTATGTCTGCGGATTCAGATGAGGGCCCATGGATGACGGAAGTAGGAATGGATCACTGCAAAATTGTGTGGAAGATAGACACAGGTGCAGACGTGATGGCAGTGCCAGAGACTTTGTGCAGTCAGGATCAGCTCGGCAGACTGGATAATCAACAAAGGCCTTAAAGGGACCAGGAGGTCAGCTGCTAAATGTGAAAGGGAAATTCGCAGCCACGCCACAGAAAGGTGAAAAGCACACAAGACAGGATGTGTATGTGGTAGAGGAACTGGCTGTGCCATTGCTGGGCCGAACAGCTGCCACAGTTTTGCAGTTGGTTACCAGGCTAGATGCCATCAGTCAACAGGACTTGGACTCAAAAGAGGCAGTGAAACAAGAAATCCCGATGCTCTTCTGCGGTCTGAGGAAGATGCAGGGAGAATACAGCATTGTGTTAAGGCTGGAGGCCAAGCCTTTCTCCATCTCCACCCCTCGGAGAATCTTCCTCCCCCCTTACCAAAAGTAAAAGAGGAACTGAAACGCATGGAGCAACAGGGGGTCATTTCAAAAGTGGAACAACCAACTGACGCACTGGTGTGCGCCAATGGTGGTGGTCCCCAAGCAGACAGGAAAGGTAAGAATCTGCACAGACCTCACAGAACTGAACAAGTCAGTCCTGAGGGAGAGGCACCCACTCCCCTCAGTGGAACACACACTGGGACAGCTGGCTGGAGCCAGAGTTTTCTCGAAGCTGGATGCGATTTCAGGGTTCTGGCAAGTCCCACTTTCCAAGGAGTCTGCACTACTTACCACCTTCATGACACCGTTCGGTCGGTATTGCTATAACCGCCTGTGCTTTGGGATATCCTCCTCCCCAGAGCACTTCCAGAAGCACACGACACAGACCCTGGAGGGCCTGGAGGGGGTTGTGTGTCAGATGGATGATGTGCTCATCTTGGGGGCCACACAACATCAGCATGATGAGTGGCTGCGCGCAGCTCTGACAAGGCTCCAAGAGGCCGGGGTCACACTCATTGAGAAATGTGAGTTTTCTAAAAGCAAGCTCAAATTCCTGGGACAGGTCATCAAACCAGCCGGGGTGATGGCAGACCCCAACAAAGTGAATGCGATAAGAGCCATGACAGCACCGAGGAACACAAGGGAAGTGAGAGGGCTGCTGGGAATGATAAATCATCTCAGCAAGTTTGTGCCTCATCTTGCAGAAAAGACCCAACCACTCAGAGACCTGCTGAAGAAGTCAAACATGTGGGCCTGGGGGTCCGCACAGCAAGAGGCCTTTGAGAGGGTGAAGGAGGAACTGACCACACCCCCTGGACTGTCCCTGTATGACCCAAATGCAGAAACGATGGTCTCCGCAGATGCCTCATTATATGGGCTGGGCGCATTCCTTCTCCAGAGGCAGCCAGAACAAGCATGGAGACCAGTGGCGTACGCCTCACGAGTCCTCAGTACCACGGAGCAGAGGTACACTCAAATAGAAAAGGAGGCACTGGCCTAAACCTGGGCCTGCAAGAAATTTTCAGTTTCTCAATGGAAAGGACTTCCACATAGAGACTGACCACAAGCCTCTGGTCCTGCTGCTAGGGTCAAGGACCCTCGATGACCTGCCGCCCCGCATACAGCGTCTGCGGATGAGATTGATGATGTTTTCATACACAATATTTCATGTGGCAGGCAAGAACATTGCAACGGCAGATGTCCTCTCCAGAGCTCCAGTGAGCACAGCGGATGGAGTACAGCAGGAGGACATAAACCAGTATGTTGACTCTCTCATGGGAAGTCTGCCGGCATCCGAGAATAGGCTGAGAGAGATTCAGACACACCAGAACAGCGACCCCATAGTCCGCCAACTGAAGAGGTAAGAAGGAAGGATGGCCAGATAAGTTCTCCATCAGATGGGAAATGCAGCCCTACCTGCCATTCTCAGGAGAGCTCACAGTGCAGAAAGGTCTCCTGCTAAAAGGGGCGAGGATAGTCATCCTAGCATCACTCCGTGCAGACATACTGAGCAAGCTGCATGAAGGACATTTGGGCATAACAAAATGCAGGGAGAGGGCTAAACAGTCAGTGTGGTGGCCAGGCCTCAGCACGGAACTGCAAAATGTTGTGGACAAATGTGACTCGTGCAAGAGAGAGAGTGAACATGAGAGAGCCAATTATGTCATCAGAGTTTCCAGCAAGACCCTGGCCCACTGTGGGAGCAGATCTGTTCCGAGAAGACAACTAACACTATCTCCTCATTGTTGATTACTATTCCAGATTCTTCGAAGTCACCAAACTGACATCCACAACGTCAGAGGCGGTGATCCAGCACTGCAAGGCCATCTTTTCCCACCACAGAATCCCGGAGGAGGTGCACTTGGAGAACGGGCCCCATTTTGCGTCGGAGAGCTTCCGCAAGTTTGCACAGGACTGGTGATTTCATCATGTGACATCCAGCATTCGCTGGATGTCACATGATGGATGTCAGCAACAGGGAGGCTGAGCGAACTGTGAAAACGGCTAAAAGTCTGCTAAAAAAATCGAAGGATCCCTACCTGGCGCTCATGGCCCACCGTGCCATTCTCCTAGGGACTGGGTATAGTCCCACGGAGCTTCTAATGGCAAGAAGAATCAGAACTCTGGTGCCTGTCATCCCCTCCCAACTCAAACCAAGGTGTGCAGACACAGGGAAACTGAGGAGGACCGAACGGGCATACAGAGACAACCAGCAACGGAACTATAACCACAGACACAGAACACGTCACCTGGCCCCCATCCAACCAGGTGAACATTTGTGGATCAGAGACACTGACCAGCGGGGAACAGTGGTGTCTAGGGCAGGCACACCCAGGTCTTACCTGTTTGAGACACCAGGAGGCACCCTAGAGAGAAACAGGCTGCATCTCTCCCCAACCCCAGTGGCTCCAGATGATACAAACAACCTACCTGAGCCATCACCAGAGGGAGACCACACCACTGTGGGTCACACACAGGTCACAGATGTAGGAGACAACCGAGATCAGCAGCAGCAGGCCTTAGTTACTGTGAACAGGTACCCACCTAGAGTGAGGAGGCCTCCAGAGTACCTTAAGGACTATGGGAGCAAGTGAAAAAAGAGGGGAGAGATGGGTGGAAAGACTGTTCAGAATACCGGTACTGTTTAGATTACCCTCACTGTTATTTGAAATATTTGGTTCAGAATATTGATACTGTTCAGATATCATTCCTTCAAAAGAAATGCTTATTTAGCATATTTTTTATGTATGGTTTTGTGTTTGGAGACCCAGTTAAAAATTTAATATATGGAACATATTTTATGGTTATTCACATTATCAAAATGTTTACTTGAGCTTACTGTAGTTCAACTCAGTTCAGGAGAAGTTACCTATTTTAGAAAGGGAAATGTAGTATCAGGCAATAGGAACTTGTGTTGTGTTGTGTAAAGGGTCCGGGGTGGGGGAAGATAATAAAGGTCGGACCGGTCCAGTAAACAGCCAGCCTGTGTTGAGTGCTCTCTTCTATATTGTTTATAAACATTTTAAGTACATACATACCCACTAACAGAACACTTTCTTCTTGGATGGGACTTTGACTTCACAGAGCTACAACAGATAATGCAGGATGAGTAGCCCTCAATCCTAAATCCACTCTCCGCAGTGAACCTCTCCTCTCTGACACTTTGCTGCTGATTTAGATCTCTTTTCATAGAGATCAAGTTTATATATATTATATATATGGCATACTGTACTCAGCACAGACAAACATATTTATATATTCTATCTGTGCATTTGAATGTAAGTGTGTTTAAAAAAAAAAAAAAGCTTTTTGTGTTCTACCCTTTCTTTCAGTATTATTAAAGTCAGGGCCTATTCATTAGGTGACTGATGATGAAAGAATTATAGAAAACATTCATACATTCATTAATCTTCTACCACTTATCCGTTTCCAGGTTGCAGGGGTGCAGGAGCCCATCCCAGCTGACATTGGGCGAGGGTGGGGTACACCCTGGACAGGTTGCCAGTCCATCACAGGGCCAACATACAGAAACAGACAAAGACGAACAACCCCTCACACTCACACTCAGACCTACGGGCAATTTAGAGTCACCAATTAACCTAAACCTAACCTATTAACCTAAATGCATGTGTTTGGACGGTGAGAAGAATGTTACAAAACATTACAAAACAAAAATAAGTAAAGAATTCAACATTTCAATTATAAAATGCATGTAATGTAACAAAAGTAGGTAAAATGCTGATGAACTGAACTGATTAAAAAGGACGAAACATTTAGCTGGGCAGTCATTCAAAACTGAATTTTGTATAGTTTTCTCTAGTATTTAGTGTTAGATCACATTCCAACTATTTCAACTAGAATTATCATTTTCAATGATACATTTATCATGGCTGTTTTGTCTTTTCATGGAATCTTTTGAGACACTTCTAATACAACATACTGAGTACACACATTAGGCTCATTGTAACTGACAAATTAATTCTAATGGAGGCTGGAGTGTTTCACATTGATCTGTTGCAGTAGCTTTTCTGCATAATTCTCCTGCTTCCATAAATGTGTTTTCACACTGTTACAACTGAAGTTCTGTGCGGGGAGCATGCAATAAGTGCTTTTGTAACATGAATCATTGCTGACGAGCTAATTATGTTGACAATTATTTACTTAAAAACAGCAATCTTATACAAATGTACAAGAATTATTCATCTGGTTTTAGATAAGAAGTTAACTACTGCACTAATCAAGCCTGTCATTTCACTTCTTGTGTCAAGTGCACAAGAGACATTATGAAACAGCAGCCTATAATCATTCCGTATATGTGCATGTGATATTGTTTTTGGATTAAATGGAATCAAAGTAAAAAAAAAAACATGTGGGGGAACCCTTTGTGATGCTTTTCTCTGATCTTTGACTTCCCAAAATCCCTCTCCATGAAAACAGTGTTAAAAGGAGGCAGAGTTGAACATTTGTTGATTAAAAACTACACAAAATGTAAAGGAGCAGGGTAGCAGGTCTAGTTGTGGGGGAAACAGCAGGGGTTTATGGCGGTTGTGGCAGTAGGGGAAGAAGTATTGGCAGCAACATCAGCAGGAGATGCAACAGCAGCACTAGCAGTTGTAATTGCAACAGCAATAGGGCAGGAGAAGAGGAGAGGTAGTGCCAGTATTATATGCTACTCGTACCTAGAGGAATAGAGGTAGTTGCAGTAGACAAGGAGCAGTAGAAGAAAGAGGAGCAACAGTACAAGCAACAGAAGAAGGAGCTGTAGGATTAGCAGCAATATAATAAGTAGTGGGAGTAGGAGTAGGAGAAGAAGAAAGAGGAATAAAAGAAGAACAAACAACAGTACAAGCAGTTGGAATGG
The DNA here is from genome assembly GCA_034769265.1 of Remorina albescens. NCBI lineage: Eukaryota > Metazoa > Chordata > Actinopteri > Carangiformes > Echeneidae > Remorina > Remorina albescens. Next base: position 17,050,051 of record CM068484.1, on the reverse strand, counting down.
AGGAAATAAACGTGCCATTTTCTTAGTTGCACAACATAAAGTTCATTCTAGAATACAATGTAACTTTTAATTTTGTCATGTGTGCACAAAAATTAAAAAAAAAAAGTATACTTGTCTGGTCCTTTGGGAAAATGTTTGTGGCATTTCTTCCATCTCAAGAAAAACTGGTGTTGCACATAATGGTGATGTTGTTTGCAATCCTGAATCAAGGCAGACTTGGTCTTGGAAGGCTTTATAACCCACTCACACAAAAGGGTAATTGGTTTGGAAAAACAACCTCCACGCATGCAAACATGCAAACGAAGTGAGAGTTGGTAGAGGGAGTGCGTAGGGGCTGTATTGGAATTGCGCAAGGATGAACACAGGGAGGGCAGGAGTAGAAGGAAAAAGGAGCAGTAGTAGGAGTAGTAGTTGCATTAAAATTAACAGTACTAGTAGTAGTAAAGTAGAGGTAGCCACAGTAGGAACTGGTCCAATGGTAGTACTAGCTGTATTATTGGCAGCAATAGTCAATGGCAGAAGTATTATCAATAGAAAAGGCAGTACTGGTTGCAGTAGTAGTGGGA